>CM060383.1:136065067-137345933 GCA_030545235.1 Helianthus tuberosus
CACAAGAAAAAGAAAATTCATGGTGCATGAAGAAGAAAAGGAAGAAAAGGATTTTTTTTTCCCACACCAATTCCATTATCATATGCTCCATTCATTCAAAATTCACCCAAACCATTCATTCCAACTTCATCACCAACATCCAACCCACTTAATCATCCACCCACTGGTTACCTCCCAAGAGACATTCCATTGGCAGCTCAATGCCATCTGGAACTGCTTGCTGTTCAAAAGGAAATGATACAATTTTAAACAAAGGATGATCCATCCAAAAGAACCTTCCCATCTCTTCATGGATCTAGAACTCCAAATAACATTGATGAGTATCTGAAGTTGAAAGCAAAACAAGCAGAATATCAGGAAAAATAAGAGAGTAAAGGGCTAGGAGACAGCAACTTACAAGGTCGAATGCAACATGGGCTAAGTAAAGTCAGGAAACTGGAAGACTTTGATAAAGACCTAAGTAAGAAGATGTCAAATCTGCCACCAAATGCTGATCTTCAAAAGGAATTGAGGGAAGATTTCATAGCTCTTATCATGAGAGAGAAACCCTACCAAGCCTACAAGTATCAATTTAAAGAGGCCTCTTGCAGCTCTCAAAGAAGAAGCAAACAGAGTTGAAAAGATGAAAAATGATCCTCATATGAAGAAGTCTGCTCCCAACTGGAACAAATTTAAGAAAGTTGGTGTAGATGATGCATTGGGGTACAAAAGGAGGAGAGCAGAGCTGGTAGCAGCTAAGTATGGAACTGCTAGGGCCATTGCAAGATGGTCTAAGCAATATGTTGATCAAATTTATGATAAGTTGGAAAAGCTGAGAGAAACAGATCCTACTCTTCCTAAGAAGCCAGTGTACAAAGATGAAACCACTGATAGGCCTCAGCAAACCCACTCTCTTAAAAAGTTGTTCACACCATCTAATGTATCCATCAATGTCTTAAACCAAAGAAAAAGACAGCAGCAGATTGATGTGGAAGATGAAAAGAGAGATGCTGAATTTAGAAAGAGGCTATCAAGAATCAATTGCAATTTGGATTGGATGAGGCTTCTGTGCAACTTCGAGCTCAATTTGCTCAAACACTTCAAAGGTTGGCAAGCAGACCTCAATCCCCTAACTCCACTCAAATAAAACTTCACCCAAGAAACCCATCAGACCCAAAAATACTAAAGTGGAAGTCTGACAAACAGACCCATGTATTGACTTTGCTCAAGTCTAATGGTAGAGCTGAAAAGATATAAAGGGAGGATGCACTTGGTCTAAATGCAGTTGACCTCCAAGATCTTTTGAACCTTCAGCTTCGTAGGGATGAAGATGATACCGACTCCTTGAATTTTGAGCTCCAGTTTAAAGGTCAAATTAGGGAAAAGTTGAGGAGAGAATAAAGATCAAAATAAGGAAGTGTTTTGGAATCATCTGTTCTAGGGGGGATATTGTTGGCCCATGTAATCCTTCCTTGAAGAAGAGATGATACAAAAGCCAAAACTGGTTCTCAACACTTGTTTCACAATAAGCAGCATTTGAACATAATTCCCTCCAATGGCAGTGGCTTCTAACAACTGATGATCTTAAAGACTGCTATGCACAAAGACTGTTCTATCAAAGCTCTCCTGATTACAAAGACTGTTAAGGCCTATCAACTGCTGATTGTCAAAGTGCTGTTAAAGACAGAGTACTGCTGGAATCAAAGGCCTGATCAACCTAAGATGAAAGCACTGCTCAGCATCATCAGTGTTTAAGTATCAACAGCAGATAGAAGCATCAGTGTTTGTTTATCAGTATTTCAATGTAACAGTGTATGTATTGCATCAGTATTTAGAGTTTGTTATAACTGTTAGCTGTCATTGTCTAGGTGATGTCAGCAAAGATGCTTAGTGGTTAGGATTTGTACTATAAATAGAATAGTGCATGTACTGTTCTATTAGCTCTTTTGCACACACACTCATCTTGTACGAACAACCATAGTGAGCTCAGGCTGAGGGGGAGTTAGTGTTCATGCATGCATAAGTTGAATTATTGTAATCTTTCAATCTTTTGACTATGAAAGCATTGTATGATCAAAGCTAATATTTCCTTGATTGTGTTACAAAGTTTTACATTCATTTCCGCTGCAATTATTCTATGTTTTATGTTCTTCCATTAATCATCTTTTTAAAACAACACAATCAAGTCAAACTCAGATCCTAACATATTCATACAATTACCATGTTTTCCTACAAAGTATATACCATTATCATGACTACCAGTCACCAGGATTTTCTTTGATTTTAAATCCTGTAACACACAGCTAACCTTATTAAACACAACAGAAATCTTATTGTCCCTGGTAAGTTTGTAAATGGACAACAAATTTACACTGTAATCAGGAACATAGAAAACATATTTCAAGACAACATTAATTATTAATTTTAATTCACCAATCTTTAACACCCTAACACTAGTTCCATTAGGATGAGTAACTTTTAAATCAAACTCAAACACAACAACACAATTAAACTTATCTTCGTCAGTTTTAATCATATGTTGATTAGCACCAGAATCTACAATCCAATTATACTCATATCCAAGATTAACAGAGCTAGAACAACTGACAAAAAACAAAACTAACACACATTAGATGAATTACCTCCCATATTAGACCTTGACTGCTTTGTCTCAGATTTATCACCAACAAGACTTAACAACTTAGAAATCTGCTCAGAAGTAAAAGCCAAAGAAGAGCTAACAGAAACATTAGACCCAACTGTCATATTAGATTTATTATTAGACACATTATTTCTCGTGAATTTCCCTCCTGGTCTTTTTTTAACTCCAGGATAGTATCCAATCAGTTCAAAACATCTATCAACTGTATGCCCTATCATCTTACAATAAGTATATTTTAAATTTGGATTAGGTCCCCTAGACACTCTTCTTCTAGAATCAAAACACTGGTTTGACTTAGACACAAAGAAACATTCTGACCTTTTGAACTTCAACTAGACAATCTATGTGATTCTTCTCTAGAAATAATAGAAAAAGCAACTTCCACATTAGGGAATGGTTCTCTTGTTAACAAATTTGTTCTCACATGTTGATAAACATCATCAAGCCCTATGAGAAACCGCATTAACTTTATTAAGGTAGTGAAATCATTATAATACTTTGCAGCTTGACAAGAACAGGAAGGCAGATGAAGTATATCATCAAACTGTTTCTAGATTGTACTCAATTTATTAAAATATTCAGCAACAGTGCTACTATTTTGTGAAATACTATTTATTTTCTTGTAAAGATCATAAACAATAGAACCATCTAATTTATCATAAGTTTCTTTCAAATCAAGCCAAACTTTAGAAGTAAGTTTTGAAAACACTTGCCCTAAAAATAACTCTTCTGACACAGAATTTAACAACCAAGTAAGAACAACACAATTACACTTATCCCACTAATTAACTAAAACATCATCTTTAGGTTTGTCACACTTACCATTTATAAAACCAAACTTATTTTTAGCCTCTAAAGCAAGTCTCATAGCACAAGACCACACAAAATCAGTTTTAGTTCCTTTTAACTTTATGCTAACAATGGTAAGACTACTTGAATCACAGGGATGTAAATATAAAGGATCCCCAATGTCCAATTTACTAATAAGGGTTTGGGATGTACTTCCCTCATCATCAACCATATTGATAAGTAGACGAGAAAGAACACACAAAAATAATTAGTAAACAACAACAACAACAACCGTAAGGCAAAACTGTGTAAGGGGCCAGATTCCAGGTTCGTCACTCAGATGGTGCCTGAACAAGTCTTAACACAGAATCCATGAACTAGATAAACAAGAATGGAGAATTAACAAAGGTTTATCATCCACTTGTGTTAGATAAAATAACACACTTTTCTGTTAGTTTTCTTCTAATTTCCAATTGTGACACGAATTCTTAAAATTACATGTTTAAAACTGTTACGGGCCACATACCAGTCGTTCGGGATCTTGACAATTTTTAAGTGTTTAGTTTCTATTTAAAGAAATATATTTACATAACCATAACATTGCAAAGTAACAACTTTACGATCCGTGTTTTTAGTTTTGTAATGGATCTAACACTAATTTCTGTTTACTTTATATAACAGCCCTCCAAAATAATAAACCGACACCCTAAAAATATTTTAAATGCCCCAATATGTCCTAAAATACACCCCATATGCGAAAACAGGCCCTGAATACCTTAATTTTCATTAAAATTAATTAAAAATGAATTTTTATGGTCTCTCGCGGGGCGCGTAAGCCACCCCCTTGACTTACGTGGGTCACGACAGCTCCAAGACGGGGCGACACCCGGTGCTGCCACGTGTCGTGCAGCGTGTCGAAGCTAGGGCTGAGTCTGACAAGCTAGGGCCTACCCTAGCTGCCCTCGCGGGCCACGTAGCCCCTTGCTACATCTTACGCGGGCCGCGTAAAACCCGAAATCAGCCCCTATAAATTTGGAGCTCGGGCCTTCAGTCGAAACTCGCTCACGATCTTTTCTTTCTCTCAAAATTCACATAGTAGGCATAATTCTCGGGTATAATACCCCCCTAAATAACAAAGTTCTGCTCGGTTGTAAAGTATCATAACCCCGATTACGTATTAGATACGCTGCCCGATTGATCCAGGGTTCCGTAACGGCTGTCGTGGTTCTGCCCGACGTAGTCGTTGGAATGCCGTGTCGGGGAGGGTATTACTAATGTAAATATTAAGGGTTATTATACTAACGCGTGTGCATTGTGTAAATTAAGACAGCAATGTGAGTAATCTCCTTTTTGTAAATTTGTTTTTACAAAACCTTAAATGTTTTACAATGCGATTAAGCAGTGATTGAGTCTTTGTAGTTCTTCAATTACTGCCAGTATGTTGGGGTTTTGTATACAAAATGTGGAACACGTTACCATTGGACAAAGAGTTAGCCAATGTGTAATATGACCCACCAGTCAGGATTGACAATACTGAATGAGTAATTGTGTAGAAATAAACAATGTGATAGCTCTCAATACTGTTAATGGATAAAACTCTTCTTGATTAAACTGGGATTCACTCACCAGTATTTCCCACTGACAAAATGTTTTTAAACGCGTTTCAGGTAACAAAATGTGAAAGCCAACTAGAAGCCAGCTGGACAGCACTGAAGGCTTGGAAAAGTGGCTATAAAAGTTACCTAAATAAAAGAAGATGTTTTATTCAATAAAATAGGGATTTTCCCTATGAAAATGTTTGTAATGAAAACTTGGGTTTTATCCCAATATGTTTAATATTATAAAAGTGTGGTATTTACTCTGATAAACATTTCCTAACTACGGTCCTGATGAAATTTCCGCTGCCAAAATGATAAACAAATGATACCACCAAAACTGGTATCGCGGCCGCCCGTTCCCGGGACAGATAGGGGGCAGGGGTTGCGACAGAAGGTGGTATCAGAGCTAAGCCACTGATTCAGCCACAGAAGTGTTCTGCTGACACCAATATATTATTCAAATTGTTAGGAAATTAATTATGTAAATACATGCATAATTGTATTTTATTGTTGTGTGTTATTTGACTATTTGTTAGTTTACAGTATGAGTGATCAAGGACCCTCTGATGTTTATCGTCAGTTGTCCGATTCACCTAGGAGTGAAGGTACCTCTTCCCAGCCTGCCCTCTCTGGGTATTCAGCTGACCAGGAAGAAGGGATGTTTGTGTTTAAGGCTCAATCTGAAGAGCCATTCCCTCAGAAAAAGAGAGGATGGTTCAGTAAGGGAGCATTCGAGCGTAGGAAAAGAATGCGAAAGTTGCAATAGCAGAGAGTCCTAGCAGCCGCTAAGCGAGAGTCAGATGCCCATACACAGGATATGCTTAATAGGAGCTTAGCCAATTTTCATATCCTAGCAACAACAGCTGCCGACCCAAACCTGGAACAACTAGTAGCCCCACAACCTTACCTTTGTTCCCCACTCAGCCGATGGAGATAGAAAACAACCCCGAAAACCAAGTCCAAATGCATGATTTCAACCCTGAGGAGATACCTAGGATACCAGCCCCTAATCCCTTAGACCCGGATTATGATCCATGGTTCGATGATCATAGGGATTATGTGCCACGCTACCACCTAAACGACGAACCCATGCCAAATTTAGCAGCTTATCCAGGTCTGGACCCTCTAGATCCCTACTACTACGATAACGATGAATACATTAGGGAGATTTTAGAGAATCCGTACCCTCAGGAGGATCCCATGCCCCAGTACCCAAACCCAGTACCAGCACCTGCACCCCCAATGAGTGCAGAAAATGTGCACGAGCTCCGAACTTTCGGAGAAGAGATTTTAGAGAGTAGCGAGAGGATGAGACAGGTAGGAGAGCGACTCGTCTGGAAGTACGACGAACGCAATATGGATTACTGGATGAATCCAGATTAGTGAAGGTGATGGTGGAGTTGGTAATAATAATAATATAATAATATATAATATGTTTGTATGAAAAAAATATATAATAATATATATGTGTAATAATATATGTTGTAGTATAGACCACTTTGTGGTTAGCGATGCATAGTAGCATTGTAATTTTAATTCCAGTCTTAGTGTGTATTAGACGCATACTATATAAGAAAGAGTAAAGTCGCAATGCTCGATGTTTTTGACCAATATGTGTGTTGTGTGATTGTTGCCTAAATTATTAATTATTTTGTGATATTAATAATTGACAAATGTTTAAAATTCAGACGGACGACGAAGTAAATCGGGAAAACCAGAATAATGATAACCAGAGTAACATTAACCTGGATAACGAAAACCCGAACAACAACAACAATAATGGGAACCAAGTGGATAACAGTGCTATGCAACACATAGTGGCACAAGGGATAATAGATGCGATGCCATATATTATCAAAATGGTTAAGGAAGCAGAAAATAAAAGTAAACATGATAGCAAACGACCCTCTAAACCTGAAAACAGCGTGAACAATGGACCCGTACTTCAAGTGCCCATTCCCAAAAGAAGAAGAACCGTGTCTTACGGTTGTTCTTATAAAGAATTCTGGTCTTGTAAACCAATGGAATTCTCGGGAAAAATCCCAATCTTACCATGACCATCCTCGGTGTATACCGGTTTGTCATCACGCTCCATTTTCCAATTCAAACTCATGCCGGCTCTGACGAGAGCTTTCTTCGGTAAAGCAATGTTGGGAACATCCTTCAAATCTTGATACCAGTTCTCATCAACAGGGGTCTGAATCGTTTCAATCGGAACATCTTCCTTCCCCCTTAAAACCATCCTCACCGGAATCACTCCGGCCTTGATAAAAAAGAATTTTTGTTTCCAATCGTGAAAGGATTTTGGGGGTTGCTGTAGAATCTTCTTTGCAGATGCCCTCTGAACGAACGAGTAAAACCCTTGGGTACAGTGCATCTGGTGAAAAACCCTAAATAGGGAAACGGTTGGCTCAACATGCATTGTCCGACACACGAATTCAAAATGTCGAACCCTAACCATACCAATATGGTGAAGTTGGGAGATATGCAACTTATAATACTCAAGGAATTCAAGAAAAAATTTAGTAACAGGCAAACGAAAGTTGCCTTCATAGAAAAAATCCCAAAAAAGGGTAATATACCCAGCAGGAGCATCCGCTGCAGTCTGCCCCTCTTCAGGGTACAGAGCACCCCAGTTTTTCGGGAATTTGAAATTCCGAATCAAACCATCAAAGGTCGCCCTAGGCCACTTCAGCGGTGGAAGTTCAGTAGACATTTCTTCAGATACGTCTTCTTGGTGTTCTCCGATTGACATAAGAGGAAGAAACGATAAACTTTTGGTGGGATTATGAAGAAAGGAAGAGGAAGAGTTTTCAAAGAAAGCAATGATTAAACTGGAAGAGGGTAATTCAAACAGAATGAGGTGGGGTTTGCTCCTTGTTACCACCCTCCGGCGTGAGAATCGGTATTTGCTTAGGAAGCAAGATAAGTAATTAAGTAGTAAGTGCGAGAAAGCAGATTAGCATTACCTCAAACCTGGTTCGAAGTCTGGTATTTATAGCAAAAGAGTGAAGGAAAGAGGCAAATGGGCCATTTGATGGGCCTTGGGCCTGACTAATAACTTGCAGCTTATCCACTAGTCTGCAGGTGTGTAGCCTGCAGAAGTGTCAGGCGCACGGTGCTGTCGCCACCTGTCCTACTGTGCCAGGCGCATGAAGGAGCGGCTGCCACGCGGTCTGATAGCTTTGGTTGTCAGTCTGTTCATCAGCTTTATAGGAAGCTTTGTTAGTGGGCTGGGTAGCCGCGTATTGCACGGTCAGCTGATCATTGTTGTTAGTGCCAGGGTGTGCCACTTGCTGGTTGGTCATAGAAGTCAAAGTGTTGGTTCCACTCGTCACCACCGAGTCACAGCTACCATCTTTAGTAGCAACCACTGCATTCTATGTATGTTGCCTTATAATAAGGCATTGCCCTTATGCGTGTACCCTGTAGGCTTGCGCAAGACCATAGTATGTGCTGGATACAAAACACATCCCCGTTAACTACTCTGCACTTACACGTGCGCCTTATAGGCTTGTGCAAGACCGTACCATGTGTTGGATGAGTTCCATGGCACAAAACAACACATCCTCGTTAACTACTTAGCCAGAAGTCAATAGATGGTTCCATCGTCTGATGTTTCCCGTGCGTGTGCCCTGCAAGCTTGAGCGGGACTGAAGCATGTTTTTAGCCGAGTGGCAAAGTAAACTGGGTGATGGTCACTTGCGCCTAAGCCTGGTGTAAGATCTGGGGCCATACCCTTTCAAGTCCCCCAGTCCAGTGCTGCTCCCATGCACAAGTTGCAAGTGGGTGGAATACTGGACTAAGAGAATATGTTGTTTGTAGCTTTACTACTTCAGAAGCACCTTGGAGGTTTCAGCTTGGAGAAAATACTTGAGCTGTGGTGTTGCATGCCTTGGTAACCCAAACGAATAACCGCAATCTCCCATCACTTCAAACCACCACTTAACTTGACACAGAAAGTAGCCTTGCGCCAGCCGGCGCAGGGGGTGTTGGTGAAAACAAGGTGCGAGTTGTATAGTTTAGTTGATGTGTAACTAGCCTTGTGCGCCGTAGTTAAGAAGTTGGTGAGATTTGGTTGGTGAAAAGGTGATGTTGCTATGACTAATGCACTGCCCGAGGCATTTAATGCGACGTGTAGCAAGGAGGTTTTTTCTTCTGTGTCAGGCGCGTGGGAAGCCATGCGCGCGTGATAACCGTCAGTACATCATGTCTCGTCAGCTGGCGAACTCTGATTGGCTAAGATGGCGCACATTCTCTGCACGTTTGACCCTCACATTAAATGCAATGGGTAAATAGTCGATGAAACCTTAGGGTTTCTCACTTTTTCAAAAACCTTCGCCCTTTCAACTGCTCTTTCTCTCTTCTTCTCTGAATTTTCCTGCGAAACCTTTCATCTTCAGACCTTCTCTTATTCAATCTTCCACACTTTTGTTCCCGATGTCTTCTCCTTCTACATCTGGGGGTGAAAACCCTGAGAATGTTGATGCCGGCGACGTGCTGCCGGTGTTGAACTGGTCTGAAATAGATTTTTAGACCTTGTTATCAGACTACCGTATACCGGTATAATACAGTGCCTGATATCCGGCAGAGGGTGAGACTGACGCCGACGCCCCCTCTGGTTATGTGACTTTATTTGCCGATTTCTTCCACGACGGGAACTTCCGGTTTCCGTTGACGGTCTTCATGGCCGACCTTCTTCAATACTACAAGATCCACATCTCCCAGTTGAGCCCACTGGGGATGGTTCATGCTCGTCACTTCGAGTACTGCTTCTGGTCCAGAAGATAGAGCCGAAGATTGAGCACTTTCATCGTTTTTACCAGTTGCAGGCTCAGCAGGGTTTTTACTCCTTCTTTGCGCGCAGGGGCGCAAAGAGGATACTGGTGGTGCCTTCCAAGGGCTTCCATGAGTGGAAGTCCAAGTTTTTCTACATCAAGGCGACTACGATTGCATGCAGGCTCGAAATCCGGAGCGTCTACCGGAAGATTCCGAGAGAGGCATTGGTCGTGCCAGAATTTCAGGAGTGGTATGGTGCGCTTCAAGCACTCCCCTTGGCTGATGTAAGAAAGGAGGGTTTAACCGTAATGCGCATGATGTTGCGCTGGAAGCCGGGTAGAAGCCCGTGTGCTGGGAGAACGACAAAGGTAAATTTGTTCAACTGCGCCTTTTTAGATTACGACCCCTTGTTACTAATTATGTTGTTTGCGCTTTGTAGTCGTTCTTTTGTGGCGCATGTTTGCGTCAGATAGCAAGGGAAGGATCATCACAGAAAGCTTGATGATGATGATGAAGAAGGATGGTACGAGACCATCGTTGGGAATGTTTGTGTTCCCGATGCGCAAGCGTTGGAGGCGTTAATTGCGCCATGTCCAGGTATGTTCTAAACCCTAGGTCGTGCAGGAGCATGACTCCTGCTGGTGAAGAGTTGATCTCGCTTTCCAATGATGACTCACTGGGATCTGCTTCTTCTATAGGTGTTCTTGCTAATGATGACTGGCGCAACTATCTCCCACCCCAGAAAAACTCCATCTGAAGATTATGTCTTAGTGTCTGACACTCATGAGGGGTTGGATATTCTAGGGGCTACACTTGGCACTGGTGGTGCCGGTGCAAGTATCGGGGTTCTCAGGAAGGTGACCCCTGCGCCTGGTGATGAAGGAAGCAGGTCCTCTAATCCTGATAGACTTAAGGTGGTGAGGAAGAGAAAGCTGACAGGCGCTCTGGCCGGTGCGACTTTAAAGAAGCCTACTCTCCGTCTCCAAAAGACGACGGACCTAGATGCGCATGAGGTGCATTTGTCTGTCGGTAAGTGTTCATCTTCTGACTTTTTGCTTTTGTATTTTGAACTTCCCTTAGATTTTATTTTTCTTTGTTGTAGTTGCTACAACTGTGCTTCCTCCTCATCCTCCTTCTCCACCGAACATGCCTGTTGGTGATGAGGAGAGGGTCGAAGAGCCTGAACAAATTGTTTAGGTTGAAAATGTTACCTACGATGCACCGTCGCATGAGACAGAGGTGCATGTGGATGCTGAACCGGTGGTCGACACCAGGGTTACTGATGATATTATGGATGCACATAATAATATCATTGACCCCAATATCAATCAGGGGTCAATTGAAGGTGGTGGGGTGCATGAGCAATCGTCCTCACATTTTGAATATGCATCCAGCTCTGGCGCGGGTGGAGGTGGTGATCCTGATCTGAACCAAATCCAGCCCGATGAAACCCAGCTAGAGTATTACTTCCGCATGTATAATGACATGCGCAGTCAGTCCATCCATTCTCCCCCCCTGGAATATAAGACAAGGGGATGTGATGACTGATCCTTCCCTTTGTAGGGAATTCTTGAAGGGTGTCTTCACACCTGTGGAGGTTGAACGCCTAAGGGTTTTGGGGTGCGATAATTTATATAATTAGCATGCCCTCTTCCTTGTTGGTGCTGCCTCCACAGGGAATGTTATTCTTCGCGATTGGTACGCCTTGGTATAAAAAGACGAGGAGTACAATCGTTTGAAGACTGAAGCTGCTGCTACCAAGGAGAATATTAAAGCAGCTTAAGAGCGCTTGACGAGGGAAAAAGCCGATTTGAGGCGTATAAGAGGACTGAAGAATGAAGTATTGTTGCCGCTAACAAACAGGTCCGGTCCTTAACCAAACTCTTATCACAAGAGCGTAAGCTCTAAAATGAAGCTTGCGCTCGTGATAATGATAAATTTTACCGTCTTCTCCAGGAAATAATAAACCTGAAGGCGGCAAACGCCGGTCTTGTGAAGAAAGAAGCCGCTGCTGTTGCGGCAATGGATGAGGCCACCATTGTGCGCAATAGGATGGAGGTATGTAATATACCTTATGTTTTTTTAATTCTCTAACTTGAAAACTTCCTTCTCATGTTAAATCTGGTCTTTAAACAGGAGAACACGCGCAAAGATCTACAGGCCAAGGATATGGCGTTGGCAGAGCTTAATCGCCGCGTGTTGGAGGCCGAAGCGGAGGCTAGAGCCGAAAGGGCGCAGGCAGATGCTCAGACCGCCCGCGCCGAAAGCTGAGAAAACCAGGGCTGATGCTGAGAGTGCCCGTGCGGTTAAAGCTGAAAAAATTATGAGCAAGTGCTTGCTCAGCACACCGCATCTTCTGGTCAGCTTGAGGATGCAAAGGCTATGAGTGTCGACCTCCATGCCGATCGTCAGTGGATGCATGACTGTGGTGTCGTTTATGTAAGTGTTTTCTCAGCCTGTATTTTTATTCCCTTTCTCTTACTGAATACATCTTTGTAATACTTGTGCATATTGCGAAAGCAATACTGAGCGCACAAGAGGTGGACGCTGCGGTCATAGCTCTCAGAGCTAAGGCGCGGGATGCTGGGTACAAGGCCGGCTATACTGAGTGTCTAACTCCCGTAAATGTCGTATCGGATAAGAAATTTACCGATGAGCAGTGCCTCGCGTGTGAGGTTGATGCTAAGGATGAGCTGAAAGCTGCTTCCCAGGCTTACAATGTTGCTCCTCCAAATATTGGCTCAGGTCGAAGAATGCTTAGCGGAGACGATTACGTCGATTGTCTGCGAGACTTATTCGAGCCTGAAGTAGATGTGGAATGAGAGACCAAAGGTGAAGGTCAAGGGTGATCCAGGCCTGGGCGCCTTGTAGTTTTTTTTTTACTTGTTTAATTTTTGTTTTGTAACTATGAACAAGTTTCCCTTTGCGCCACTTTCCGGGGCGCAAGTGTGATGGATATATAATTTTTTTGGCTTTAAAGCATCTGAGTAAAAGGTATTTACTGTTTTGCCTTGTTTAAGCGCGAGTTAATTGAAACTCGTTTATTATTTAGGCCACTATGAGGTGCAAATAAATAATAAGTTAGTGTACTTTGTGGCCACTGCCGCGGCACAAGTAGATAGGAAGTTAACACATTTCTCTGCCCAAAGGTCAAAGGAAACGTTTAAGTTTAATCGATGATTTGGCCATCGTAAGGCACAGCATCGTAAGAACATAGTTATTTATTGTCCACTGTAAGGTGCAAGTAAATAACTTTAAAAGTGTTAGGCCGATTAAAGGCGCAAATAAAACTTTAACAGATTGCGCGGCCATTGGAAGGCACATAACAATGCTGAACTTACATAGAGCTGTATTACAATGTTTGCATGTGTTAGACAGTTTGTACAGGTATTGCGATTGAAGACTATTCTTTGAAAAATTGCGAGTGATATGGCTTTGTGCAAAGCAATGGCGTGCCTTGAAGATCAGTTGATTTTTTATTTTATTTTAAGTTGTTAGTTTTAGCCAATCTTTTTTTGTGAATACCTTAAAGTGGTACATGCATTTGTAATATAGTTCTATAGACTTGATAATATAAACAATGAGGTTGTAGAAACTATTGTATATTGATCAAAATGTGGCGCAAGGCCATGTACTTGTAATACAAAATGAAAGAAATTATAGTCTTACATATAACAACGTCTAAGCTGTTGCACATTCCAGGTCCTTGGGATAATGTCACCGCCCAACGTTTGCAGTTTATATGTGCCCTTACCCACAACCTCGTGTATAATGTAGAGTCCTTCCCACTTGGGAGCAAGTTTACCCGGGCGCTCTGCGTTAGAGGCTTCATTATCCCGAAAGACGTAATCTCCTGGGTTGAACGTGCATATTCGCACATGCGTGTTGTAGTATTTTTCTAGCTTGGATTTATACTTAGCTTCGTTGAGGGCGGCATTCTCATGCCTATCTTCTAAGAGGTCTAAGTCTAGTCTACGTTCACTATTGTTGTCAACGGTATAATGACAGCCAACATTCTTGGTGATGGGAGGCCTATTTCGGCGGGTGTAACATTTCCAAAAATTTTTATTTATGAAAATGTTAAAATAAAGTATATGAAAACTTATATTATTAAACGGGTAGATCACGGGTAAGTTGACTGTTAGAAATATGAGGTATTTAGACAGACATAGGAACCGTTTAAAAAAATATAATAATAGTACATTATAATTAACCGTACTCCGTTTTTAATGAAACTTAGGCCAAAATGTAGATAAAAATGTTCTCGTTCTAATGATATATTCATCGTTTTATAAAACGTCATATTTTAGAAGTTATAAGCGATAAATGAGTGAAGCAGCTGAATTAATTATAAAAATAAAATAATATAATAATCAAAACTAACAATTTGAAATGGTTAGTTATGTGTACAATGAATTAAATGCACAAAGGTGTACGTGGACACCACAATCACAACTAACATAGAATTTCAAATGTTTCGTGTGTGTTGGCGTAGATTCCAAGCCAATATTCAGTATAAATAGAATGCAAGCTCCTTCAATTTTTATGTCCCTCCTCTCTCGCATCTTCCTCTGCACTTCTATGTAACCTATTTTCTTTAGTAATTTACCCCTAAATCCTACAAAGCTCTGCCCCGTTTTAAGTGTTTTAACCCCTGATCACTGATTCGATACTCTGCCTGATTGATCTTGAACCCAACAACGCATGTCAAGGCGCTGCCTGACTAAGTACGTTGGGGTTCTGTCTCGGGATGTATTGATAAAGTTGAATCGGGTTATTATACTTAACATGAGTGCATTATATATTTTAAATAGCTCAGGAGTTATACCCAAGATTATACCAGGAGGCTTTTAGTTGAACCCTAAAGTTACAAAGTGAGTCATTCTCTTTTTCTCACAGTTTGTGAGTCAGCATTTAAAATGTTTTACAAAATCCTAAATGTTTATCAGTTATACTTAAAGTGGTTAAGTCTTTGTATTCTACAATTGCTGCCAGTATTATGGGGTTTGTATACAGTACTTGATAATCTTCACAATTGGACATGGGTAGCCAATGTGTGATATGACCATAGTCACAGATCCGTCGAGTGACAAGTACTGAACGAGTAATTGGGTAGATAACATTGTAATCGCTCTTAATACTGTGAAGTTATAACAATGTGTTTTTATAAAATGGAATGAACTTGCTAGTATTTCTTGCTGATAAAATATTTTTAAAACGCGTTTCATGTAATTTGCTGTAAAGATAGTAGAAGCCAGCTATGGAGCACTGAAGGCTTAAATAAAGTGGCTATACATACATGATTAAAAGAAGAAATTTATATTTTATTAATTTGGGTTTATTCCTATAAAAACATTTAAATGAAATACGGGTTTTAGCCCATTTGTTTAATATTAAAAATTTGGTGTTTTACAAACATTGAAATTATTTCCTAACTACGATCCTGATGAAAAAATTTTCCGCTGCGTATTTAATAAACACCGGTACCACTTGACTGGTTCACGGCTCCCGCTTCCAGGGTGGGGTCGGGGGTTGTGACAACGAAGATCACCGCTTCAGAGCCATAGACCAGGCTGAAGGGTGTCTCGCCGTTTCTTGTCTTGGGCATCGTTCTATGTGCCCATGGTTGTAAAACAAGGTCTCCAAGCCCGAGTACTCTCCGAGTAGTCGCTACAAGGTAGGCCGCCGAGGCGACTTTCTTTAAGTCCGTCTAATTACTCGGAATTGATCAAACGAACCTCGGCTAGAATCGGATCTAGTAGGTCAACTTGGGTCGAGTTTAACTTTAAAAAAAACATAATTTCTATGCCTATCATATTAAAGAATAAATATCATTTTCACGTATTTTGTTATAAATATTAGTAAATTTATGCTATTTGATATATATTTAATTTCCGAAAACTAATTTCTTTACAATTTAACATGTTCGGGTACTCCACGAGTACTCTCCGCCTAGGCCGAGTACTCTCAACTCCTCGGTTGACTGACTAGAGAGCGCCTAGCGACTTTTGCAACCATGTATGCGCTCGTAGGATGCTCGGGAGTTCATCAACCCAGCCTCTTCTGGTTGTTCCCAGCCTTGCCTTAATGCCTTCGACTAAACTTTTGTTGACACTCTCTACTTGGCCGTTCCCTTGAGGATGCGCCACAGAAGAGAAGATGTGCTCACTGTTAAGCTCTTGCAGCCAATTTTGAAGATCTTCTAAGGCAAAGTTGGTGCCGTTGTCGGTTACGATGCACATTGGTAAACCGAAATGGCAGATGATGTGTTCTGATGTAAACTTCCGTACTATCATTGTCGTGGTAGATGCTAAGGGTTTTGCTTCAACCCACTTTATGAAGTAGTCCACCGCCACTATGATAAATTTAACTTCACCTGGTACGTCGGGAAAAAGTCCCACCATGTTAATGGCCCATTTCTGGAATGGCCATGTTGTGGTCACTAGAACTAAGTTGTCCTTTGGGCGCAAGATCCTCGGTGCATGTCGTTGACAGTTGAGGCACTTGCGTAAGATTTTATCAGCATCCAGGTGTATGTCGGGCCAGTAATACCCGGCGTTCATGATCTTGGCCACCACCATGCGTGGTCCCGCGTGGATGCTACATATGTCTTCATGTATTTCTCAAACCAGGTATGTGGCATCTTGGTGATCCACGCATCTTAAGAGTGGTCCCAAGTATGATCTTCGATCTAAGATACTGTCTCCCATTTGATAATGGCACGCCTTGTGTTGTAACTTGCGTGCCTCCGCTTTATTTTCTGGGTGTATGCATGATTGTAGGTATCTTATGATGGGCGTCATCCAAGATGGTGACCCCAATTCGATCAGGTTGACTTGGCGCAAGGGCACTGAAGGGTTCTTCAGAACTTCAGTGCGCACGTCCTTAGCCAAGTGCTGGAAACTTGTAGATGCTAACTTGGAAAGTGCATCAGTTGGTTTATTCTTACTCCTGTTGATGTGAATAACTTTGAAGGAGTGGAGTTTGGATATTAGTTGCTTGGCTTGCTCTAGGTAGAGGACCATAACGTCCCCTTTTGTGGGGTATTCGCCGTTTATCTGCCTAGCTACTAATAGAGAATCGACGTGCGCTTCTAGGTTTTGCACGTCGAGCTTGATTGCTCGTCTTAACCCAGTAAGAAATGATTCGTGCTTAGCCTCATTGTTTGTGCTTTTGAACTCGAGGTGTATAACATACGTAAATTCTTGGTTGTTTGAGCTAACCAATCAAAGGCCTGCGCCCACGCCGTCTTCATTGGACGTACCATCTGTGTATAGTGTTCAAATTACGGTTGACGGCGTTGGAGGCGCAGGGTTCTGTTCCGTTCACATTCTTGAATTCAATTCACCGGTACTTCAGTGGCGAAATCTGTTAACACTTGCCCTTTGATAGTTGGTCTTGTCTTATAAACTAGGTTGTGTCCACCTAGTTCGATAGCCCATTTGGAAAGTCTGCTTGAGATTTCAGGCTTTGAAAGAATTTGACCTATTCTATAATTGGTCAAGACGTTAATGACATGCCCTGCAAAATATCACCGCAGGCGCCTAGAGGCATGTACTATCGCAAGAACCAATTTCTCTATTATGGAATATCTTGTTTCTGGGTCATTGAGCATCTTGCTCACATAATATATCGGTGCTTGTACCCCATCTCGGTCTACTAGGAGCACTGCGCCTATCGCTATGTCCGAAGCGGATAGGTATAGGGTTAGTGGCTCCTTCTTGGCGGAGCTGTGAGAGTTGGGAGTTATATTAAACACTCTTTCATTTCCTTAAATGCGCATTCCGCTTCATTTTTCCATTGGAAATGATGTTTCTTTACGCAGTTACGTAAGGTGCTGATAAAAGGAAAAGATTTGGTCGCATGATTGGCCAAAAATCTATTTAGCGTTGCCAGCCGGCCGGCTAAGGTTTGCATTTCCTTAATCGTTGATGGTGATGGCATGCGCTCGATCGCCTGCGCCTTCTCGAGGTTCACCTTGATTCCATCCTTTGTGACGATGAATCCAAGGAACTTGCCTTCTTCCATTCCAAACGAGCATTTGTTAATGCTTCTCAGAGTTTGGAATGTCTTTTCGATATCTTGGAGCATGGTGTCTTCCTCCATGCTCATAATGATAAGATCGTCCATGTAAATCTCCACACGTTTGCTAATATTTTCGCCAAACGTCTCGTCCATTAATCGTTGGTAGGTTGCGCGAACATTACACAACCCAAACGACATTTTAGTGTAACAGAAGTTTCCCATTGTTGTTCTGAACGCCGTCTTGTCTTCATCTTCAAGTGCCATCTACACTTGGTGATATCCCTTGTAGCAATCAAGGAAGCACTTCCATAGGAATGGCGCAAGGTGATGTGTTAAAAGTAGTTTAACAAAAACAACTAAAATTAAGCTAATCTAGACACAAAAGTAATACTCTAGACTCTCTAAACTCGACTAAACTACTAACCGGCAAGTGAACTGATCAACTCTAGTAAAGTAAAGTAAGTCCGGATATCAAACCCACGAGACTCTAATGAATTACGTTGGCGAATCTATTTAGACTGACACTGACACGACACTTAACTGTTTTTATGTTTTTTTTTTGGGGGGGGGGGGTCTAAATAATCCTAAAAATTGCAATTAAATTAAATTAAATTAACTAACGCGAACTAACTTTGGACTTTTACTCAAATGGTGAAGATACTACCTAGACTGGAATCATGGTTTATTTTTAGTAACGAATTTTATTAGGATATTAATTATTGTGGAACCGTGATCTTTAAATCCTAAAATTTTTGAGATACCGAACAAGACCCTCAACCCTTCTCAAGAGACACTTATGGCACCCTAGAAGCTGTTAGGAACACTGGTTGGTTAGACTCCCTCACAGGAACTCTAATGGGTTTACGAAAGTACCCTACAAGATTCACTCCCTCACAGGACCTAAACCTAGGATAAACTTGGTTTCTTGATTAGACTTGTTAGACAGCAGCCAAAAGGTTTACTCCTAAAGAAGCTCCTACCTTGCGATTTAATGACTTAGACCTAACAATGATCTCGCACCTCACAGCTATTGAGAATTAGTAGAACACTTAATTTATTTTATTGCCGAATATTACTTCAAAGGTTTATTACGTAATTCCACCCTAAATATTAAAGATTCATTATGTGATATAGACACTCACCAAAATCTAAAACCTAGCACGACTCTATTATGTGATAAAGACCATCACCAAGAATTGTGCGAAGCAATAAACAGTTTGCAAACAATATTAAGAATGCAAACATATCTAATCAATCATCAAGTTGCCTACAATTCATAATCAATCCATAAAAATTAACTATCCATTAAAAAAAACGCAACTTTAGCAAACCAGTCATCCGTCTCGGTAGTTTGAACAATTTAGCCAATCAAAGTCATCGAAAACATCTCATACAAAGTATTTTCAAGTAAACAAAACATAGTTAAAGAAGGAAACGAAGGTAAAAGACACCCAAATGGCAGAATTGCAACAAGGATGATTCCCTAAGCTTCGAATCTTCAACCGGCAGTTCCAAGCACTCGAAAACGCTTGTAAAGAACCAGAAAATTCATCCAAAAGGTTGCAAGTTCGTAAATTCTGGAAATTTGAGTTTATGATGTTTAGATACGTAACCCTGATCACCGAACAACAATCAGCTGACAAACAACCCCGTCGCGCAACACGACGGGGGTTCTCCTCTCCTTGTCGCGCAGCGCGACACCGTATAATCCAGAAATAATATTTTTTTTATCGTAGCGTCATGTCACGATGAATTCGAATGCTTGTCACGCGATGCCACGGCTTGATTTTTTTAGAATTCTTCGATTTCAGTTCCGGTTCAACAACGCAACGATCCGCTTCAAGATTCAACTCAATAATCAGCCGATTATTCATTAGTTTCATCGAATTTCAGCACCAATAACTTGAAAACACAAAAACTAATCAAAGTAACAAATTCTAACTAAAAACAAAACAAACGAATACGAAATATATACAAACTATACACGATAAATGGATGTATTTTACAATACATCGCAAGGTTTTCGACCTTCTCGTCAATTTCCGGAAGTGAGTAACAGTCTTTGGGGCAAGCTTTGTTAAGATCTTTGTAATCTACGTACATGCGCCAGCCCCCCGTTGCCTTTTCTACCATGACCGGGTTTGCCAGCAAGGTCAGGTACATTACTTCTCGCAGGATCCCTGCGTCGAGCAATTATTTCATTTACTCGTTTATGACGCGGTTCTTTTCCTGTCCCAGGTTGCGCCGCGCCTGGACCATAGGCTTGATACTAGGAATGGTATTCAAGATATGTTGCACAACATCGCGCGGGACACCTGTCGTGTCGGCAGGAGTCCAAGCAAATATATTTTTGTTCTTGAAGAATAGTTGCTTCAAGTGTGCTCTGACGTTGTTGGATAAGGCTTGGCCTCAGGTAACGGTTTGTTCAAGGTTTCTTGCATTAAGTACCCACTTCTCTGGTTCAGTTCTTGGTGTTAGCCTTGCTGTTTTGGTCGAACAGAGCTCGTCCGTCGACATTACTTCTCGGTGAGCATATAAAGTTGCAATCCTCGTTTTGGTTGGGAAACCTATTGCGGAATAGGGAGTGGGTGTTATCAGGTTAAAGTCGCATTGTGCTTCTCTGCTGAGAAGAACATCATGCTTGGAGGTGTGTGGTAAAACCATGAAGTTTACCTCCTCTGTTCGTATATGCTTACCGTGGGTAACCATCACTTGGAAATTTATTTGACCAAGGGGGAACACCATTTCCCCATGAAATCGGCTAATGGGTAATCCACCGGCTGCAATTAATCCGTGTCTTCCTGGTTAAACTGATTGAAGCATTGTTCATAGATTATGTCTGAGGTACTGCTTGGGTCTATTAAGACGTAGTCGGAGCAGTAGTGTCCCAGGAAGCCAGTTACTATGACGGAGCGCCTATCGCACGGTCCGCCTCTTACTCGAGGGAAGACGTCTTTCTCGTCGCGCCAATAATCATCTTGCGCCCTCTTTACTGCCTTTTTATGTTACCTGCGCCCCCCAGTTATCATGTGGACGTTCAGGTATTTCATTTTCTTATCAGAAGGAACCTTATCTTGGCGATTGATGTGCTTTGTTTATTTTCTTGCATGCTGCGACAGATGTTCAGCTTTCCACTCTTAAGGGCTGATACGTAGTCGAAAACCGATGTTCGTTTATGTCTAAGTTTATGTTTTTATTTAACTTTTAATCTCGAATAGCCTACTTGTAAAAGGATTTGTGTTTTGCAGGTCTTGTGAAGTTTAAGGAGCTAAACGGACCACTGGAGCGAAAAACGAGCCACCGGGAAGCGAAACGGGTCATCCGGGAGCAAGGGACGCGAAAAACAGAAAGTGATGCTTTGGGGCACCGTCGCCGACGCCCATAAGGGCCGTCACCGACGGTCAGTGCATTTGTTCGTCGCCAGAACCACCGTAGACAGCAAAGGAAGTCGTCGGAAGAAAGTAAATATGTGCACACCGTCGCCGACGGGGCTTCAGGCCGTCGGCGACGGCTTGTCTATGTTGCTGTCGCGAATCTTAGTAATTGTTTGGTTACGGAACGAGTTATGGGGGTTGTTGGTCATCAATTTCGGGGGTTATACTTGTTTTACAAGTTTGAACATCATCTTGGAGCCTAATCTCATCACCAATCACCTACCATTCGATCTAACATCATCTCTAACATCGGAATCACAATCACAAACCCTAATCCATCACCATTCCATTAATCTTTCAACTCACCATTACCGACCATCCACAACCCTAACCATTCATCTAATCATCCGTCTTCAAGCTTCACGATGATCCAATTCAAGCTTTCTACATCCGGTGATCAAGTTTCTTCGATCATGCTCGGCTAATTTCTTGGAGGTTTCACCCCGGTGTAGGTTTTTGTAAGTCTAGGGTTTTAACATTGTTCTTGGATTGATTTTGTAACAAATTGCTTTTTGATTTGAAGCTTATGACAATTGTCTTGCATTTGTATTGAATTCATAAATTGTCGAGTGAAGATTAAATTTGACTTTATGAAATGTTTATGTGCAATTATGCCTTGTCTAGGTTAGAGTTTACATGTTCTTGGTAACGAAGTGCATTGTGGTCCGTTCTTTATAACGTTGATAGCTCTTGGCACCTAAGCCGTGTAACACTAAATTCGTTAATCACTTTTGCAATTAAATCAATTCTAAAACGTGTAGAAATCCTAGGAATGCAACTACCGAACCGGGTGTGAACCTTGTTTTCTCTATATTGTTTAAACTTCTAATTACATTTGTTGCAATTGTTAATTGTGCGTAATCAATCAAACCAATCACTTAGTAATTTTAATTCACATCTCTCAATTAAACAAAAATACAAAAATATATCATTGCAAGCTTCATAAGTGTGACATCTTTTACAATTCATTCAAAGTCCATTCGCAAACCACAGACTCTTCGTGGTTCGACCCCTTGCTACCACTAACTATTTGTTAAGGGTAATTTGGGACTATAAATTTTATCTTTGACCGGAGCGCGACACTCCGATCAAATTTTGGCGCCGTTGCCGGGGAGTGCGTGCGCTTTGTCTTTGGATTATTGTTTGAATTTCATGATTATCTGTTTAAATTGTTTAGTTTCTTTTTGCACTTTGTTTTTTTTCTTGTTACGCGGGTGTGTTACTTGTGCAGGTTACAGGTAGTGTATGCATACGCGAAACTCCGGGAGGACTTCACCTTTAGTCTACGAACCGGAAATTGAAAGAGTTGCAAGGAGAAATTTAGCAAGCCGGTTAGAGGCAACACTTGCTTCTAATCAAACCAGCCAAACACCACAACATACACCGTCCATTGAAACCGATTCAATGGCGAACCAAAACGCTAACCAAAACTTCAACCAAAACCAAAATCCGAATCAATTCCAATACCGGTGCAATTTTAATCCCGATCCAAATGTTCAACCTATGCCTCAAGGGCGACCGGGTGGTAATAACAACAATACCGGACCACCCACACCACCTTTCCAAAACCAAAATCCCAACAACAACCAAAGAACACCCCAACAACAAAACCTTCATCGACAAGCTTCCTTACCCCTCAACCTTGATGACCGGAATGTCAATTCCGACCGTCGAGGCAACCGAGATCGTGGCAATCCCGCGAACGAAGACCTATTTTTCAACATAGACGATTTGAGAAACGCCATTCCCGATGACGAACCTTATAGTGTTCCCGGTTATCAATCGCCGGAGCATGTGAGCATACATACGGAAAATTCGGACGATGGGGGATATTATGATGATCGGGTTAATGACTAGGAAGATTGGGGATACGTGAATAGGGGAAATGTCTACAATGCGAGAGGCTTTGAAGATGACGAGTTTGGCTATCAAAATGCCAACTTTGTGGGGGATGATGATTATGGGAACGGGAACGTGAGAAATGATGGTTACGGAAACAACCGTCAACCACGAAACAACAATCAACGGAACCGAGATGAGGGGTTTTACAACAACAACAATAACAACAATGGTAACCCTAATCGGATTCCTCGTTTCATGGGAGGTGGTAACCAAAGAGGAAACCAAGGTAGAAATCAAGGTGGGGATATAAGAGGTGACCGAAGAGACAATCGAAGACCGGTCGATCAAGAGGTTAACGGTCCACAACGTCGTCAACAACCTCCACGGGGAGTGAATGACCGTTTTCGACCGGTGGTCACCGAGAATGATTCACCGATTGTGTGCGAAAGAAGAATGTTCGATTGTAAACCGCATTACATCAATATACTTCCCCATTTCAACGGGAGGTCTAATGATGAACCGTATACACACTTGGCGGAATTTTCATCGGTATGCAACACGATTGGGGGACACAACTTTGCATTAGAGGAGGTCAAACTTCACTTGTTCCAATTTTCGTTGAAAGACAAGGCAAAGCAATGGTTTCTCACACTTCCGGCAAATAGCATTCGGACATGGGGTGAGATGCAACAAGTCTTTTTAGACGAATACTATTCGATGGCGAAGACCGACGATGCTAGGGATGAAATAAGGTCATTTCGGCAATTATCGAGTGAACCGTTACATGAAGCATTCACTCGATTCAAAGAATTGATGCGGAGATGCCCACATCACCAAATAGAAAAGTGGGAATTGGTGAAGTGTTTTGTGCGGGGTCTAGACGACAATACATGGAACCGCCTTGAATCAACGAGCAACGGGACTCTCTTGAGCAACCACGAAGATGATGATTGGGAATTTTTGGAGCGGATGAGCAAACGGTCAAAAGAGAAGGAATCGGCCGATAGAGCTAAGAAACATCCAGTTTCCCGGTCACTTCCCGATCTTGATTCTAAGGATCGAATCTCCACCTTAGAACGGGAAATGGCTCGTATGAAGAAGAAGGAGGTGAACGCGATACAATTCGCGGTGTGTGAAGAATGTGGAGATATTGGGCATAAAACCGAGCAATGTCCAACAGGGTCGAGTGATTACACCGAGGAGGTAAACCAAGTGTATGGGGATCGGAAGCAATATGACATGAACTCCAACACTTACCATCCGGGTTTGAGAAATCATCCTAATTTCCGGTATGGTAACGCCTCAAATCAAATGAATCTGAATTTCCAATCGGGTAATCAAGGTGGTTCTTCTTACAACAATCGTCAAGGTGGTAACCAAGGGGGTTACCAAAGGAATTACAATCAAGGAGGTAACCAAGGCTATCAAAATCGGGAAGGTAATTATCAACGTGGTTACAACCAAGGTGGAAATGGGGGTGGTACATCAAACTCTCAAGGTGACGACTCGTTCAATTCTAAAATGGACGCTCTCATGAATGCTATGACCACCCTTACAACCGAAGTAAGGAAGGAATTTGAAGTGAGGGATAAATCTCACAAAGCGTTGGAGAAGCAAGTGGGGCAACTTGCTCAAGAGATGGCTCAAATTCGTGGAAGTGGAGGAGGACTTCCAAGTGACACTACGGTGAACCCTAAGCATCAAGGGTCAAACTCGAAGAACACACGTGAGGTACCAATAAATAAAATTTCTTTACGTAGTGGTCGAGTCATAGATAACGGTGTTGAGCCACCACCACCCGAGTTTGTTGAAGGGGTGGTGGAAGATGCGAGTGATGATGAAGGTAAGAACGGTCAAACGGGTCAAAAGAAAAATGATTTAAAAATTAACAATAACACTCCCGTTGTGACCGTTCCCGTCCCAAAGGCTAAGGAAACGGGTGTGGAAGTTAATACCGCCCCTTTTCCCGAAGCCTTGTTGGGACCATCTAAGAAAGTGGTAAACAAACGGGGCCCACAACAAGAAGAGATGTGGGAAATTTTTAAGCAAGTCAAAATCAATTTACCACTTCTAGATGCAATTAAGCAAGTGCCTTCATATGCTAAATACTTGAAGGATTTATGTACTCAAAAACAGACTCACTAGTTTCCTAAGAAACTTGATTTAACTGAAAATGTGAGTTCGATTCTTTCGGGTGCACTTCCACCAAAACTTCAAGATCCGGGGGCGCCCATTATTTCAATACAAGTTGGGGAATTCAAAATGACACGAGCACTTTTGGATCTTGGGGCAAGTGTGAGTATCTTGCCGGGTAGTTTATATGACCAATATGATTTTGGTCCACTTCAAGTGTCGAACACCACCGTGGTGTTAGCCTACTTGACCCCTAAACTACCCCGTGGGATAGTCACGGATGTAATAGTCAAGGTCGAGGACTTTTACTATCCGGTGGACTTTCTTGTATTAGATTATGTCTCTTTGGACCGAACCAAGCAACCAACGGTGATCCTCGGTCGACCATTTTTGGCAACATCGAATGCCCAAATTAATTGCAAATCGGGCACGGTCGACATGACTTTTGGTAACCGTCGGTTGCGGTTAAATGTATTTTCGAGATTAACGGATCCTCTAGTTGGAGATGAATGCTATATGGCGGACATTGTTGACGAGTGTATACCTCTATGCGACATTAGTGTCGAAGAGGAAAACACAATAGAGGAATGTTTCATGTTTGACAGGTTACAAGGAGAAATGAATCGAAGCATGGATGAAGAGGTGAGAGAGTTGGAGGTTATGGCGGAAAAAGAAGGAAGGCCCACTTGGAGACATCAAGTGGAAAGTCTTCCGGAAACCATTGATAGAAAGTTGAAGCCGTTGTTGGAAGAGCTTCCGGTGCTAGAGTTGAAAGTGCTACCCAAGCATCTTAAGTATGCTTATGTGGGTGAAGGTAGCACGCTCCCGGTAATTATTGCATCTAACTTGACCAGGGAGCAAGAAGAGAAGTTGATGAGAATTTTGGTCACTCATAGAGCCGCTATCGGGTGGACCATTGCGGATTTGAAGGGAATTAGTCCCTCGGTAGTGATGCACAAGATCATCACTGAAGATGACATGAGTCTTTCTCGTGACACGCAACGGAGATTAAATCCAAACATGCGAGAAGTTGTCAAAAAGGAGGTATTGAAGTGGCTAGATGCGGGTATTATATACCCTATCTCGGATAGCCAATGGGTGAGCCCGACACAAACAGTTCCGAAGAAGGCGGGTATTCAAGTCGTCACAAATGACGCAGGTGAAGAGGTCGCCACTCGGCCGGTAACCGGGTGGCGTATTTGTATTGACTATAGGAAGTTAAATGCTGCAACTTTCAAAGATCATTTCCCTTTGCCATTTATTGACCAAATCGTTGAGAAATTGGCCGGACAAAAATTTTATTGTTTTCTGGATGGTTATTCCGGATACAATCAAATTGCTATACATCCGGAAGACCAAGCAAAGACTACTTTTACTTGTCCATAAGGTACCTTCGCATTTAGGCGAATGCCCTTTGGACTTTGTAATGCCCCCGCCACCTTTCAAAGGTGTATGACGAGTATCTTTTCAGATATGGTGGGGGAGTCTTTGGAA
The DNA here is from genome assembly GCA_030545235.1 of Helianthus tuberosus. NCBI lineage: Eukaryota > Viridiplantae > Streptophyta > Magnoliopsida > Asterales > Asteraceae > Helianthus > Helianthus tuberosus. Next base: position 136,091,803 of record CM060383.1, read on the forward strand.
ATCTTCATGGATTATTTCTTAATATTTGGGTCATCATTTGATGCATGCCTTGACCAACTCGAAAAAGTTTTGCAAAGATGTGTTGAGAAAAATCTGGTTTTGAGTTGGGAAAAGAGCCATTTTATGGTTCAAGAAGGGATTGTGTTGGGGCATGTCGTCTCGAGTCGTGGGATTGAGGTGGATAGAGCAAAAGTGCAAGTCATATCTACTTTGTCTTATCCCACAAATGTTAAGGGTATTCGGTCATTCTTAGGGCATGCGGGGTTTTATAGGAGGTTTATAAAAAGCTTTAGTGATATAACAAAACCCCTATGTAATCTATTATTGAAAGATAAAACATTTGATTTTGACAAAGATTGCCAAAACGCCTTTAACATTTTGAAGAAAAAGTTGGTTGAGGCCCCAATCTTGCAATCACCGAATTGGTCTTTACCATTTGAAATTATGTGTGATGCAAGTGATTATGCGGTGGGGGCCGTATTGGGTCAAAGGGTAGATAAGAAACCGGTTGCCATTTACTACGCAAGTAAGACTCTTTCGGATGCACAATTAAATTATACAACTACCGAGAAAGAGCTACTTGCGGTGGTATATGCGTTGGATAAATTTCGTGCTTATATATGGGGTACTAAGGTCATTGTTTATTCTGACCATTCTGCAGTTAGGTATCTCATGGACAAGAAGGTTGCGAAGCCGAGGTTAATCCGATGGGTTCTCTTGCTACAAGAGTTTGACTTGGAGATTAGAGACAAGAAAGGGAGTGAGAATGTAGTTGCGGACCACTTGTCTCGATTGGTTGTGGAGGAGGATTCTTCCCGTGAAGAGATCAATGAGAACTTTCCCGATGAGCAAATTTTAAAAGTTGGAATATTACCATGGTATGCTAACATTGTTAACTATTTGGTTATAGGTGATTTGCCGGCTCATTGGGATAGAAGGAAGAGGTTGCACTTCCTATCTCAAATCAAGTACTACACGTTGGAAGAACCGGACTTATTCAAGTTTTGTCCGGATCAAGTCGTTCGAAGATGCATACCCGACGAGGAGATTCCTAGTGTCTTGATGCACTTGCATTCATTTGCTTGTGGGGGCCATTTCAGTGGTCACAAAACCGGGCACAAAGTGCTCAATAGCGGTCTTTATTGGCCGACTATTTTTAAGGATGCTTTTAATTTCACTAAGAATTGTGTTGAATGTCAAAAGTTAGGGGGTATTTCAAAAAGGGATGAAATGCCCATTCAACCGATCCTCATTGTAGATATTTTTGATGTGTGGGGGATCGATTTCATGGGCCCATTCCCTAATTCGCATGGCAACTTATACATCTTGGTGGCGGTCGATTATGTATCCAAGTGGGTCGAAGCGATTGCCACCAAGACAAATGACCATACCGTTGTTTGCAATTTTGTACAAACGAATATAATTTCTAGATTTGGGATTCCCCGAGTGATCATTAGTGATGGGGGATCTCACTTTAAGAATTTTAACTTTGGCAAGCTCTTGAAACGGTATGGTGTTGACCATCGAATCGCTACCCCTTACCACTCACAAACAAGCGGTCAAGTGGAGGTTTCCAATAGGCAAATAAAAGAAATTTTGCAAAAGACCGTTCGACCCGACCGAAAGGATTGGTCAACGAAGTTGAATGATGCTTTATGGGCTTATAGAACGGCTCATAAAACACCTATTGGAACTACACCTTATCGCTTAGTTTATGGGCGAAATTGCCATTTACCGGTTGAACTTGTGCATCGTGCTTGGTGGGCTATCAAAGAGGTTAACTTGAAATATGACGATGCAGGAAAAGAGCGAAAGTTGAAGCTTTGCGAGTTGGAGGAGCTTAGGGAAGAAGCGTATGAGTGTGCCTCGAAGTATAAGGATGATATGAAGAGGGCACATGATGCGAAGTTGAAGCCGAAGGAGTTTGAAGTGGGTCAAAAGGTTTGGCTATACAATTCAAGGCTTAAATACTTCCCCGGTAAGCTCAAGAGCAAATGGATGGGCCCGTACGTGATTACACGGGTCGGAAAGCTTGGAGATGTTACAATCAAGGACCCGAAGGATGGGTCGAAGCAAACGGTTAATGGGCATCGCCTTAAACCGTTTCTGGATGGTAACAATGAGAAAAAGGATGAGAATGTGGAATTGGTAAACTTCATGGTAAGTGTGCCAACTTATGAGGTCAACTGAAAGGACCGGTAATGAATTTTGTAAAGTTATGTACAATTATTTAATTGTTTGTGTGTTTTTGTGTTAATCATTCTCGTTTCGTACTAATCTTCTTGATTGTGTGAAGTTCGGATATCACGAACGGGTCTTGAAGACAAAAAGGTATGTTTTAAGACTTATTTGTGTGTATTAGGGACAATACACGACTTTTCGGGGGGTGGTAGGGCCGTTAACGGTTTCCGTGTTTTTAAAAATTTAACTTATAAAAAAATCACAAAAAGATTTTTAATTTTTTTTATGATTTTTTAATGTACATAGCCCCTTTAGAAAAAGTGCATAATATTCCTCATTTTTTTCAAAAAAAAAAAAAATTTAAAAAATTGAAAATTGAAAATTGAAAATTAAAAAGTTGAATATAGGGAGACCGTCGCCGACGGTGGAACCCTTCGTCGCCTACGGAGCCTAAAAATGTCCGTCGCCCATGATTCTCCGTAGACAGCCACTTTGGCCGTCGGCTCCCGAGCAAAAACCACACACCGTCGCCGACGGTGCTTATACCCGTCGCCGACGGTCCCTAGAAACTCAGCCGACGCAAATCTTGGCCACTTGCCAGGATCGAACCCACAACCCCTTTCACCATCAAACTTGATTAAAGACTCGTTTTTAACCCTAAATATACCCCGAATTCCATCTCATAACAACCACACTTCCAATTAATCCCAAACAAGCAGATCTATGCGTTGCCTTGTCTCTCTCTCAACTTCATCTTCTTCACAACTTCAACTAAGAACCCTAATTCTTCTCTTCTTCATAACTCCTTTGATTCTCACCCAAATCCAGTGATTCTTGAGCCTAAATTGTGTAGTTTTTCGAGAGGAACAAAACCCCCATAACGGTTTCCATCAATTCTTGCTCGTTTGCAAGATTTCTGGGCGTGAGTTTTCAGGGTTTTGAAGAGTGTTCATCCAAGTCTCTTGCTTTACACTTTTTCTTAGTTCTTCTTGTTATCTAACATCAAAGGTACGATCTTTCAGTAAATTTATGCATGATTTTTCATATACCTAGTTGATTTCTTTCAAAATTTTAAGCCTAGTGTTTAAGAGTAGATTGTTTATCATAATGTATGATGTTTTAGCATGAATATAGGAATGTGTACTTGATTTGGGTGGGATTTGAGCATGCTTTAGTCTTGGTGATGTGATTACACTAGACTATTGCATGATTGAGCATAGTTGTAATGTTGAATATTGTTAAAACCATGAAATTTTGAGAAATCTTGTGAATAAACATGCTAAATTGATATGTAGATGTTAAAGTGAGCGACTTTGGAAGTTTAAAAAGGCGATTTTACATCTAATTATTGATTGAAATTCAACATTGCATATTATGTTCAAAGTTTGAGATTGTTTGAAGATTTGAGTGTGCTAATTGTTGTCTTGTCTTTTGATTGTAGCTATGTTTGGAAGGAGCAAGAAAGCAAAGACCTCCGGGCAAGGTTCGTCTTCAGGAGCCGGTTCAGGCTCGGGGGAATATCAAAAGCGTTGGGAACAATTAAGTAATGTAGTGGAAGGTGATGGGCAACTTATCCGACAAGATTGGGATTGGGAGGAGGCCAAGAATAGTCAGTCGGCCTCAGTATGGAAAGACGAAAAACTGAAGGCTCTTTCCCGGTACCGAAACAAGAAATTAGAGGCGAAGATGTGGAAAATGAAGATGGTCACGGGTGTTTCAAAGCCCGTACCCGAGAGGACAGTGTGTGAGCGTACGGTGGATGTCGAAGAATTTCGAAAAATCGGCATAGTTCAAAAGTTTGAAAAGCTTGGGTGGGAACGGGTACTTGATTGGTGCGAAGATATAACCACCCGGGTGTATTTGGGTGCAGTGTGTGAATGGCTATCTACGCTACGGTTTGAGCATTCTGATGGGCCGGCTCCTACATGGCGGTTAGTCGGTAATATTGGCAAAAACCAAATGATCATGTCATTCGAGCACATGAATGCTATAGCGAGATTTGATTCGCTTGGGATGGAAGCATATGCTTACTATGGTTATGATCAATTTTTGGATAATAAAAGAAACGAAGCTGATCCGCCGCAAATGCTAGCATCCGTATTGACAGGTTCTTGGGTGCAGGGGAGTCGAGAAGCGATTTGTCTTTGATGGGAAAAATATTACAAGGCATTTCGTTAGAAAATGTTATGGTGCGGTATGGGGACCGCGGTAAAGTGAAGGCACCCGAATGTCGGGTTCTGCATTCGCTGTTGTATGGGACGCCCAAGCTATCATGGCGTCAAATTGTGATGATCAATACATGGGATACAAGAGAATCATTCAAGCGGAAGATGATCCTGTATGCAAGGTTGATTAGCGCAATGATTCTTCAGCAGAATGCATTGCCTCAGGAGTCACTGTGGGTGTCTAAGCCCATCGATCAGATCAACTTCGCCTCCATAAGGCGACATTGGAAGATAACGGTGAAAGCTTTTGGTCATCTTCACACGGTTGAAGATGAACAAGGAGATAGTTACCGATTCAATGAACAGAGGGAGGGTGATGAAGAGGGCGATGAAGAAGAAGGCGATGAGGAGATGCCTGATGTTGAGGAGGAGGTGGATCCTTCCGGTCCGCGGGGACCGAGGCGGAGGTATAGGAAGCAGCATAGGGAAATCTCTGCCAATGTGGCAGACTTTGTGAACCAAAGGCAGATACCGTCATACCGGTTGTGGACCCGTGGGCAACAAGCGGTTTACGATAATGTATCGGCCGGCATTGGTGAAGCGAGAGAATACCATGCGAGCAGGAGAGAATGGGAAGAGGCGCAAGGGGCGTACTCGCAAGAGCAATGGGGTTTTCAAGCATCCTTTCGCGAGAGGGTGGAGAAACAGATGGAAGAACAACAACTGCAACAAGCGTTACAACAGTCACAAATGGAACGCTTGTTACAGTTGCAAGAAGAAGAAAGGGCCCATAGACGGGCATGGGAGGAAGAAGAGGCTAGGCGTCACAATGCACAAATGGAATTGGAACAACGCCGATGGAGAGCTTTGGCTGTCTCTAACCAAATGGCGCTTAATAACACCAAGGTACTCCACGATCAGGAACACCATCAAAGAGACCTTCAAGCCGGTCTCCCGTACGTCGAACACTCGGGATGGACCGATTACCCCAATCTTCCTCATCCACAAGGACCATCCAATCCCACCCCTCATTGGCCCGCGGCAGTCGGCTCTAGTTTCATTCCGATTCCTTACCAACCACCGCCACAAGGAGAGTCAAGCTGTCACGGCCCCCGACCCACCCTGGACGGAATCGGGTGCCGCGAACAGCCCAGTGGTACCGGTGATTTATTTTGAAAACGTTGCAGCGGAAATTTCATCAGGACCGTGAGTTAGGAAAAATATCAGAGTTTTAGAAACACCGGATTTTATTTATTAAATAGATGGGATAAACCCATGTTTTACAAATGTAGCTTTAATAAGATAAATTTGATTACATAAAACAATATTTCTTAATTTGATTTAATTAATAAAATAAGCCACTTCTTGAAGCCTTTCAGTGCTGTATCCAACTCTTACTCCAATCTACTGTAATTACCTGAAATATGTTTGAAAAAGGTTTTGTCAGCGGAAATACTGAGTGAGTTCATTCCATTTTTATAAAATATATTGTTATACCTTATAGCATTATGATTTTTATATTTCTTTATATTTACCCAACTCAATCAGTATTTGTCACATAGTGGCAGTTCCGATGTGACAGTATTCATATCACTCATTGGTTCACTTTTGTCCAATAGTGAATTTATCAAGTAATTATATTTTACTATTATTCAATTTATCTGTCACTAGGCGATTCCTGTGACGGTGGTCATATCACTGTTGATTATTCTTTCAACTAATGACTCTGGTCATATCACTGTTGATCATTCTTTCAACTAGTGATTCTATAACACTGTTGATCATTCTCTCAACTAGTGCTTTTGGTCATGTCACTGTTGATCATTCTCTCAACTAATGACTCTGGACTTAATTGTGTCCCGTGACATTACTTTGTCAAATATATTACTTATGGCATAAAACCATTTAATCCAGAAAATGACATATATCATTTTATGTCAAACTATTATAACTTGTCAAATATAATATGTTTAATTAAATAATTGTAATATCATTCTTTAATATATTAGCGATTTAATGTTAAAATAATATTAGTTATAGTCTATGGCTACTGGGGCATAATTCCCACTGTGATTCTGGTCATGCTACTATTGGCTAACTTTCTGGCTAATAGTAACGAGGATCAAATAATATATAAAACCTCCCATACTGGCAGTTATTATAGAATATAAAAATTTAATCACTGTAAGTATAACAGGTAAACATTTAAGATTTTGGAAAGCATTTGTAAATATAATTGTATCACAAAAAGGTGATAAAAACTGTGAGAAAAGAGAATGGACTCACCTTGCAGATTTCTACGGCCAAAGTTTAGTCTACAGATAAGCCTTGATACCTAATGCACACGAACTAGGTAAGTAACTAATACAGGTTTTACGATAACTCACGAGATTAAAATCCTCACAACGAATGACAAAGTGCAATCACTTAAACATCCATCGGAATCACAACGAATGACAAAGTATAATTACTTAAACATCCATTGTATTCACAACGAATGACAAAGGATAGTACTAAAACATCCATCGGATAGTTTCAATCGATCGGACATTGAATCGTAGCAGCGATCGAGTTAATACCCTGTTTGCGGCAGCACCCCGCTATACTAATTAGTGTTTTTGGTAGTAATCAGACGATAATTCAGCGTACAATTTGAATTTTATCGTCGTTCAATCGCCAGAAATCAAGTGCCAAAGCCTGCTATTTATACACGAAATTTGCATTGCTTGCGCACCGTAAGCCTCAACCCTTACGGTGCGCAAGGGACTTAAAGTGGCCATATGCTTGCCACGTGTGTTTGGAGTGCAGGTGAGTCGACGGTTTGAGAAATTTCAATTTAGACAGCGTTTTAATTGGATAATCGTTGAGTAGGGAATGCCCCCCCTGAGTTTTAGGGGCCCTGATCCTGATCCTGATTCTGATGATTCTGAAAATTTTAGGGTTTGTGCAGAATCACTTGGGTGTCTCAATTAGGGTTTCCTATTGGATAAAATAATAAAATAATTAGGACTTTTAATGAGGGTTGTTACACAAGCCCTCTAGATAACTACAGGGATATGTTTGAGGCCCTCACTGGTTATCCGTACCAGCCGAACCCGCCAGTGAACCCTAATGAGAGATATCAGCGGTAGAGGCAAGGTACATTTTTGTTGTTGTTGTTGTATATTATTTTGTTTCCGTTATTTTTATTTCATGTTATTTATTTTCGCCTAGATTAAATGAACGTTGTGGGTGTGTTCCCTCTATAACCCTCACGAGACCTCTCGTCCTCCCAAGCTATTGGGGGGTTTAAAAGGGCTTGTTGCATAAGCTAAATGCAACCATGATTCCTACGAAAGTGAGTTAGGTTTGTTGTTGTTGTAAATTATTTTCCACATAAATCAAAGTGAAATAACGTATAGCTTGGTAATGTTTTCATAAAAGTGGTAGAACTAGGTAACTAACAAATTTTAATGGTTATGAGAAGCATGCTTCTACACAAGGGTTAAGATTTGTAGGTATATTGGGTTCATGGGACAATCACTTTCATGAAGAGAAGAGGAGCACATGAGGAATGAGCTCAGAAATCAGGTGCATACGTTTCTTTTTACTTTTGATCTTTAGATTAGCAAATAAGTGGAATGTATCTTGTATATTATTTTTCCGGGGTGAAATTTGGGGGAATTAGCCGTGTCACATCCCTTGTGCGTTTAAAACTCTAGTTCTTACACATTGAGGACAATATGTACCTCAAGTGTGGGGATGGGGGAGTAGTAAAAGTTTTAGATTTTGACCCGTTCATTTAAATACTACACATTGAGGACAATGTTCACCTCAAATGTGGGGATGGAGGAAAATTTCAAAAATGTCTTGTTTCAATAGCGGTCTTAAAGCACAAATAACTAAGTCAACGAGGGATGTCACAACCCATTTGGTCTTTTGTCATGGTCAAGTTCAAATTAATAGCATGACGGGTATTTAGCGGGTGGTTATTTGGGAATAATCCGCCTAAGAAACTAGTCTTTTATGCATGTCACATACCATACCCTTTTAGATATGTGAGGTTTTGAGCCACTTTTATATCATAGATTGCATACCTATGTTTCTTTGTTTGAGTGGACCATTAGTCATATATTGTAGAACTTGCAACTTTTGATACGTTTGAGACTATAGACCGAATACAAGCACGAGAATGATTAAGGCATTAGGTAAACCTTTTCTCTTAAAACCATTTATCTATCCTTACCCCAAATAAATCCTCTAGTCGCCCATTTTGAGCCTAAACCTTTCGTTTGATCACCCTATAGCCCATAACCTTAAACCTTTTTCTTCTTAAACCCGTGTGATGGAAATTCGATTATAGGAGTCGTATTTGTATAGTTGTTCTTGATTGTTTGCATATATGTTTAAAAAAATATATATTATGAAAAAGAATTGTAATTCGTTGAAGAAAAACACAAAAAGAAGTGTTAGTAGTTGTCGAATAAAAGGGTGAAAGATTATTGCCCATAGTTGATGTTTATATTTAGTTTTGTTTAAGTTAGTGGTTTGTAATAAAAATCGAATTTTCATCGCCTTAGCCACTTTAAAATATCCTAATTCCTACCCTTAGCCTAGCCCCGTTACAACCCTTACAAAGACCTTATGACTTGTGCTTAGTATTTGTGATCAATGGTGGAGAATGATTGAGTTGCAAGCTTATGCGGGTATGTGTTCTAATCGGTTTTGAGTGAATATTCTTTGAAGTGCTAATACATTATAAATATTAGCCAATATACAAGCCTAGTGGAGAGAACATTGTGAGGGATGTGCTTGAATTGTTGGTTTCACGGGCGGGTTAATCTTGGGTAACCATTTGTGTATGTGAAATCATATTACCGTTAAATATATTGAAAATTGTAAAGAGTTTGAACTTTAGCATGACATTGGACCTTAACCTTCATCTCGGGAATGGGGAGTGTATTCGTTGTTCGACCCACGTGAAAGTGAAAAACAGATTTGCTTGAGGGCAAGCAAAAGACAAGTGTGGGGATGTGATACGTAGTCGAAAACCGGTGTTCGTTTATGTCTAAGTTTATGTTTTTATTTAACTTTTAATCTCGAATAGCCTACTTGTAAAAGGATTTGTGTTTTGCAGGTCTTGTGAAGTTTAAGGAGCTAATTGGGAGCTAAACGGACTACTGGAGCGAAAAACGAGCCACCGGGAAGTGAAACGGGTCATCCGGGAGCAAGGGACGCGAAAAACAGAAAGTGATGCTTTGGGGCACCGTCGCCGACGCCCATAAGGGCCGTCGCCGACGGTCAGTGCATTTGTTCGTCGCCAGAACCACCATAGACAGCAAAGGAAGCCGTCGGAAGAAAGTAAATATGTGCACACCGTCGCCGACGGGGCTTCAGGCCGTCAGCGACGGCTTGTCTATGTTGCTGTCGCGAATCTTAGTAATTGTTTGGTTATGGAACGAGTTATGGGGGTTTTTGGTCATCAATTTCGGGGGTTACACTTGTTTTTCAAGTTTGAACATCATCTTGGAGCCTAATCTCATTACCAATCACCTACCATTCGATCCAACATCATCTCTAACATCGGAATCATCATCGGAATCACAATCACAAACCCTAATCCATCACCATTCCATTAATCTTTCAACTCACCATTACCGACCATCCACAACCCTAACCATTCATCTAATCATCCGTCTTCAAGCTTCACGATGATCCAATTCAAGCTTTCTACATCCGGTGATCAAGTTTCTTCGATCATGCTCGGCTAATTTCTTGGAGGTTTCACCCCGGTGTAGGTTTTTGTAAGTCTAGGGTTCTAACATTGTTCTTGGATTGATTTTGTGACAAATTGCTTTTTGATTTGAAGCTTATGACAATTGTCTTGCATTTGTATTGAATTCATAAATTGTCGAGTGAAGATTAAATTTGACTTTATGAAATGTTTATGTGCAATTATGCCTTGTCTAGGTTAGAGTTTACATGTTCTTGGTAACGAAGTGCATTGTGGTCCGTTCTTTATAACGTTGATAGCTCTTGGCACCTAAGCCATGTAACACTAAATTCGTTAATTACTTTTGCAATTGAATCAATTCTAAAACGTGTAGAAATCCTAGGAATGCAACTACCAAACCGGGTGTGAACCTTGTTTTCTTTATATTGTTTAAACTTCTAATTACATTTGTTGCAATTGTTAATTATGCGTAATCAATCAAACCAATCACTTAGTAATTTTAATTCACATCTCTCAATTAAACAAAAATACATAAATATATCATTGCAAGCTTCATAAGTGTGACATCTTTTACAATTCATTCAAAGTCCATTCGCAAACCACAGACTCTTTGTGGTTCGACCCCTTGCTACCACTAACTATTTGTTAAGGGTAATTTGGGACTATAAATTTTATCTTTGACCGGAGCGCGACACTTCGATCAAGGGCCTTCTCAATCTCCTTTCGGAGGCTAATGCAGTTATTGGTTGTGTGACCACTATCCTTGTGGTAGTCACAATACAAGTTGAGGTCTTGTCCCTTCTTGTTTTTCATCGGTGCTGCAGGTTTAAAGTTACATTCTTTAGTTAGAAGAATGTCTGTTGGTGATTTGATGAGATCGGTCCATTGTCGGTCCCGATTCTCTTTTTTCGTTGCCCAATTATCCCGTTGGTTGTTGATTGTAGATCTGGCGTCCGCTTGGGACCCATACGTATCATATGATCTGGACTCGTGGTCGCGCGTCCAGGAGTTTTTGTTGCGCTTGCTGTTGTTGCGCCTTGATAACTCATATCTTGAAGAATGAAGATCAGCATACGAAGAGAAATCTTTGTCTTTAGTTTGAAGTAATGAGCGCTCTGTTTGAGTGAACATTTGGTTTGCCGTCACAACGTCGTCTCATTTCGTTGGTAAGCCCTACTTACCAGAAATCGTCTTGATCATTTCGTCATGCCTGACGACATAACAGAAATATGTGTGTGCAAGCGCGTTGGGTACCTCGCCGATCTTGAGGCATTCTTTATTAAATCTGGCGATGAAGGCCTCCAAGCCTTCGTTGTTCCTATGCCAGATTATCATAACGTATGTTGTATCTTGAACGTTTCCCTTTGTTGGCTGAAGTGAGCAAGAAGTTTTCCTTGCAAATCTTCACACGATACCGGTGAGCTCACTAGTAAACTGTAAAACCAGGTCCTTGCATTGCCAACAAGGGTCTAGACGAAAGATAGCACCACAATGGTGGCGTCCAGCCACCAACGAGGCCGGCACTGGTGAACACACCAATGTGGTCATTTAGGCCAGTCAACCCATTGTATTTTCCCACACTTGGTGGAAGTTTTGATCGTGTTAGTGGTGCTAGGGCAATTCCTTTTATGATCTTGGAACTGCCAGCCGCAGACTTCGGTCGGTAGACCGAGCTGTAATCATACCTTGCTGCACGATTATAAGTTGTGCGTAGTTGCGCATGCCTGTACGCGTCCCGGTCGTTTTCTAACCTGCTAAAAACGCTATGGGACTCCTTTGCATAATAGGTGGAGGCTTCAGGGTCAGTCTTGTCGTCTATATCGTCGTTGGGGGGTGGCCCAAGACGGCTATGTATGTCAGACCCTCGGCGGTTATCGGACTCCCGCTGATGTTGCCTTGGTGGCCCCAGCCTATGGTGCGCTGAGGCTCTCGCCCGGGATCCATAAGTTGAATACCCATCCTGTAACGTATGTTGACTCATATACGAGTCACTGTGTTTGTAACACCCCGAAAACGGGTTTGGTAATCAAACTACGTTAATACTAAAAGACGGGTAGAGTACCGTAAGTGGTAAAAGTAACCCGGTAAATATTAGGATTTAAATAAATAAACCTAATATTAAATAAAAGTTGAACAAATCCTTTTTAGGAAAATAAAGTGGATAAAAGGCCCAAGTTAACGGGACTTAAAATAAACCTAGTCATAAACTTTCCCGAACCCACTAAGTTAACTAGGGGTGTTTAACCCGGTTAATAAGAGGGAATATGGATTAGAAATAAGTAGTTTGTAACCTACTTAATAATTAACCAAACATGAGGGACCAAAGTTAGATAATTGGAAAAGTTTATTTATTAAAAACAAAATAAAACACACACACACACACACATAGTGTGTGCGTATGATCGGTCAGGAGAAGAGCTCCCATGAAGCAAACCCTAGTTCAACAAATTCAACAAATTGAAGCTTGATTCAAGCCCAAAATCGATGCATGAATACATAGAAACGATCACCTAGTCATGGGGATCATAAGGTATGTCGAATTTTTGATGTTGATGAAGTTGTGAAAATTTATTAACAACACAAGATGCGAATTCTGTATGAATCATAGAAGTTATGGCTGAATTTGAGATGTGTGATTGCTTAGGAACAAACCCTAAGTTAAGATTTAGAATAAATTGCTATGATTTAGGTGTTTGGTTGAATTACCACACCTAGCTAAGTGGGTTTTGATAATATGATGAAGTTAAGGTTAAATTTGTGCTTAGAATCATCATATTGAATAATAAAAGCAAGATACTTGAACAAATTATAAGTTTGAGTAATTGTTCATACATGACTTGAAATGGGTTTTAGTATGACATGAAGAAATTGATATTAAAATCATGTTATAGATGCTAGAAATCATATTACCTACTAGTTGGTGTGCAAAAACTTGAATTGTTAAGAGTTAGGATGAAAATGTCTAAGTGAGTTCCATGAACCAAATGTGCATTTGAATATGTTGATAGATCAATTGACTTTTAGGAAGTCAAATTAACCAATGATTTGATCGAGTGATAAATTCGACATAAGACCTGTAAGGTGGGGTAGTCATAATTGATAATGAATAATCTAACCGTCTTACGAATTATGATGATAGTTTGACGCCAAACGAGCTAGGTGGAAGCTTGATAAGGGAGCGGGTCAAACGAATCAAGAAGGAAAGGAAAAGCGTAGTTCGGATGCGAGGTAAGTAAAACTTACACCTTTTTGTAGAATGCGTGTTTATTCTATAAGTTATGAATACAATAAAGATAATATCCGAAATATGGTTTCCGACGCGAAAAGATACGGGTCGGAACTAATATAAATGATAGAAACCATGTTTAATGGTAAAAAGGGGTGAAACAGTAAACTAGTCATGAAAAGACTAAGATAAAATGGGTTTTCGAACGACTACTTTATAAGTAAGTCTAAACGAGTAAAAAAAGGTGGAAACGGTGATTTAGTCACGAACAAATAGGTAAAAGTTGAAATGTAAAAACGACCGACATAAGTCACGTCGGGTTAAACGCGTAAGAAAAAGGGTTTAAGAGACATAGCTAAAGAGGTGAGAAATCTGAATTGAGTTATTTAATGAAATGGTAAATAGATAACATTCCAATATAAGCGCAAAAGTGTTTAATCGTTTATACCAAACGGGTCAAATGGTAATGTAGATACCATTTGACCAATAATGACTAATAAGTGCTTGTAGAGTCTTATGGGCACATGATAAAACGCTTATGATTTAGCGGTGCTATGAATTAGCATATTATGGACGCAAGGTATCAAACAGGTCAATATGTTGATCCGAGCCAGGTACGCATAACTAAATTTTAGTTAAATATACGAATTCGGTCAAATGGGTAGCGAAAGTCCTTCGACGGAAAATAAGGGGCTAAAGTTGACAAAAACGCCCTTGATGGGTAAATCGGGAAAACAGCCCTTAGGGATGGTTTAAGAACATATGTCGTGATCATGTAAGTTATAGAGAAGTATAAAAGTTATAGGCATAAGCCTTTTTGGGTCAAATGTATCAAAATGGCCTTTGCCGTAAATTGAAAATCCGAAAGGGGTAAATTTCGGAGAAACAATAGATACACATAAAATCCACCACAATAGTAGTTGTGGTGGAAGACCCCTCGAAAAGCAATGTGAAAATATGAAGTTAGAAGTGAATGAGTGTGGCTTATGCATTAAAACGCTTAAATACCCTTAACGGGTCAAAAATAAGCGCATAAGTATAAACGGGTCAACGATGTATAATAACCCTTGAATGAACTTCGTGCAATAGAAAACATTGTTATGTATGATGTCCGTAGTAATTTAAGTGTACCAAACTAGTTAGTTTGATGAAAGTATGAAACGGGTCAAAAGTTTTGCTAAAGGTTCAATAGTTAAGATAAGGTTGAGAGCTTAAAATCTAGAAAATTTGTAATTCGGATGTCGGATTTTAACTCCATGTGATGGAGAATTAAATTACGGACGCGTAGGAAAAAGAATCGCGTAAAACGGAGGTCTAGATCAAAAGTTATGCCATTTTGAAGTTAGGTTTTGGTTAAAACTTAGCTGGGCAAATATGCAGCACCAGCATCAACACATTCTGTCAAAATGGAGCCGTGGCGTCGCGCCACGGACAAAGGGGTTTGTCGTGGCGTGCGGCCACGGGGTAAATTCTTGAAAATTTTGTTTATTTTGTTTATTTTGATTATTTGACCCAATTACCTTGTTGTACTTGTTATTTAACTATCAAAACTGACTTCTAAGTTGGTTTTGATCATAGGTAAATGTCGAGAGTCCCGGATGAAGATCAAGCGACGAGCAAGAACCGAACACACGTTAAATGAAGCTTCCGCGTCAAATCTTGATTTTTTTTGTTATAAGTGAATTATGTAAACACTTACAAATATGTTTTAGAAATGTTGTAAACATATGGGAATGTTGGTATGAAAAGTTTTCGTAAAGTCACATTTTAGCATTAAAATGTGTATTTTATTATTAAAATCTTGATTAATTGAGACGGGCGTTACAAGTTGGTAATCAGAGCTCATGGTTAAAGAATAAAGTGTGTTCGGCTCGAGGCTTGATCGCAAATCCGGTAAGTACATGTATATCAATGGTTTAGTATGATTAAAGTGTTGAGAACAACACATATGGTTATCGTGTAATACACGTTACACCAATAAAATCGATATAGAGTAGATATAGTCAACGAAATTACACGCGTTGATGCGTATAGTAAAAAAAAGCCTTGTATTATAATACGGGCATCCATTAATGTCGAAATTACTAACTGTTGTAAATGTTTTAGTTGAAGGACGCTCGCATATGAAGATAGCGAGAGTTTAAGAAATCGCGGATTTGACAGAGGAACGGTCCAAAGTACGACAAATAGAGCATGCTCACCAAGGACCTAAATCGCGCAACGATCGCGAATAAGTTAATTGCAAGGAGAGCCTGTTAGAGCAAGCATTATCAGGTGCACGTTTTAAATTATTGCATGAATAGTAATATGCAACAAATACGTAGAGACTGAAAGTTGCATATGTAGATTGAAAACTTGGAAAAACCTGAATAGAAAACCTATCCGGGATATTGTTTCCAAGAGAAACAAATAGAGGCATTACTTACATGGGGTGTAATGTGAAAATTATAAAAAGGTCATGTATACCAGGTGTTGATCGCTTACTCTGGCCAAGTAAGTAGTGAACACGTGGTACCATGAACTTCTTATGATGGACATATTTACATCCGATGTAGTAAGGACGGGGTGAATGAGACAAATTAAAAAGTACCTAAATGAAACAAATGAGCAAAATACTTGATAATAATGTAAACGCACAGCCGGGTGACGGAAGCGTATTACATTAGAATAATGATCCCGAGAGAAGGGACAAAGATCAATGTAAATGACGATATAAATGAATTACCTGAAGAAAATTCACGAAAATAAGTCATTTTGGACGAAAGAGCCATGGTTGACAAAATGGGCAAGTAAAACCAAAGTATAGATGATCCGCCGGAACATAAAAACGAAGGTATTGCCCACACAAAAAGATAATCAAGGTTGTTAACTTTAGTCATAGTAAAGCAAGGATGACGATGATAATCGTCACTCAGAATCAATAAGGCCGTCAAGGATGGTCACATAACGAATAAAAGACATGGTTGAATAAAAGCGATGGATTTCGCTAAGACGACCAGATAAATCGAAGCGAAGTTTTAATGCATACCGGAAGGGTTGTAATGAAAACGACTTCGGTAAAACACCCGATTGATGGGTAAGGATTTAAACACATGCGTAGACCGAGAAACGGGAACGCGGATGAAAGTCAAAAGACTCGGGTTTCGAGTCATGACTAAAAGACGATAAGATACTGTAAATAGAAATTTTGATAAATTACGTTCAACTATTTTGAAGTTGAACGGGTCGAATAAAGAATGAAGTTTGACATTCATAAGTGATGAAATTTCACACGTATAAGTCAAACGAATTTAATAAAAGATGACGCTTGCTAATGTAAGTAAGCGCGAACCGAATAAATAAGAACGCGAAATATTAATAAACCTATGTAAAGGGGGTTTTGGGCGTTAAAAAATTAAGGTAAAAGAACCCGGGTAATGGGTTGTAAAGAAGTATAAGTACGAACCGGGAAACGGTAAGCGTGGAACAAACTGATGTGTAAATAACGTAAGGAGTCATAAAGTCGGAAGATTAGTCCGAAAGTAAACGAATGAAGCCTTAGACTACGGTCAAGGTCAACTAAAGTTTAAAAGCAAAAATAAATGATTCCAAACATAACAAGAGATGCTTTGAAGCTATATATGTATATATATATATATATATATATATATATATACGTTTGAATATTGACACGCATAAAAGATGATCTACGGGATCAACATAACCTACGGGATTTAACGTAGTGTTAAGGTCTACGGGACCAAGAAGACCCTTGGGTCATAAATAGAAAGAAACGAACTGTTGGGATCTCACCTTAAAAAGGGGAAAGATCTAAAGAAATAGCCTACGAGGCTAAGTGAAAGAACCTACGGGTCCATAGCATAAAGCAAGGGAACTGGTTACGAGTCCCCGTGTGAAACAAGAACGGAAAAAGAATAAATTATGAGTTGTCAATTGCCTTGACATGAGTAATTGACATAGTTAAAGGAAAAAAAAACGTTAAACTAAAATTCAGTTTTAGTAAGAAACAACGTTTTAACAAACATGAATATTATGAGACGAACTCGGAAATGGGTAATATTAAAGGATAGAGGTCTTAACAACAACAGGTGTAAAACGACGCATTCGAAAGAAAGATTTTCGACAATGAAAAGTCGACATAAACTTAAACAAGATGTGATGTGATTACGGTCACTAAAAGTGACATAGAATGTAACCACGTTGCAACGTGAGTTACGAGATATGAAATCAGAAACACGCAAAAGGCCGGGATGGCAATATGATATACCCGAGTGACGGGGTATAAAGTGACGGCGATAAATCAGTCTAGCCGGTAAAAAACCATTCAAAGTCAAAATAGTGTTACAACTTATGCAAGGCGCTTGTCAATATAAAAATTAGCTAGAAATAAACCTGTTGAATAATAAATACGACCGAGTAATCAGTTGACAACTCGGTCAAATAAGTGACCAGAATAAGATATACAAGCTGAAAGTAATGGCCTACGAGGCCTTACACGTGAAAGGCGCATACGCCTTAAAACCAAAAACACATTACCATACTTTTTGGTAAGGTTATTATATGCGAGTAATGCTCAAGTGATCACCGAAACTAAGTTTCATATGATCTAAACTAATAAAGTACGTGAGAAAGGTTTCGGGGACGAAACCTCATTAAGGGGGTAGACTTGTAACACCCCGAAAACGGGTTTGGTAATCAAACTATGTTAATACTAAAAGACGGGTAGAGTACCGTAAGTGGTAAAAGTAACCCGGTAAATATTAGGATTTAAATAAATAAACCTAATATTAAATAAAAGTTGAACATATCCTTTTTAGGAAAATAAAGTGGATAAAGGGCCCAAGTTAACGGGACTTAAAATAAACCTAGTCATAAACTTCCCCGAACCCACTAAGTTAACTAGGGGTGTTTAACCCGGTTAATAAGAGGGAATATGGATTAGAAATAAGTAGGTTGTAACCTACTTAATAATTAACCAAACATGAGGGACCAAAGTTAGATAATTGGAAAAGTTTATTTATTAAAAACAAAATAAAACACACACACACACACACATAGTTTGTGCGTATGATCGATCAGGAGAAGAGCTCCCATGGAGCAAACCCTAGTTCAACAAATTCAACAAATTGAAGCTTGATTCAAGCCCAAAATCGATGCATGAATACATAGAAATGATCACCTAGTCATGGGGATCATAAGGTATGTCGAATTTTTGATGTTGATGAAGTTGTGAAAATTTATTAACAACACAAGATGCGAATTCTGTATGAATCATGGAAGTTATGGCTAAATTTGAGATGTATGATTGCTTAGGAACAAACCCTAAGTTAAGATTTAGAATAAATTGCTATGATTTAGGTGTTTGGTTGAATTACCACACCTAGCTAAGTGGGTTTTGATAATATGATGAAGTTAAGGTTAAATTTGTGCTTAGAATCATCATATTGAATAATAAAAGCAAGATACTTGAACAAATTATAAGTTTGAGTAATTGTTCATACATGACTTGAAATGGGGTTTAGTATGATATGAAGAAATTGATATTAAAATCATGTTATAGATGCTAGAAATCATATTACCTACTAGTTGGTGTGCAAAAACTTGAATTGTTAAGAGTTCGGATGAAAATGTCTAAGTGAGTTCCATGAACCAAATGTGCATTTGAATATGTTGATAGATCAATTGACTTTTAGGAAGTCAAACTAACCAATGATTTGATCGAGTGATAAATTCGACATAAGACCTGTAAGGTGGGGTAGTCATAATTGATAATGACTAATCTAACCGTCTTACGAATTATGATGATAGTTTACACCAAACGAGCTAGGTGGAAGCTTGATAAGGGAGCGGGTCAAACGAATCAAGAAGGAAAGGAAAAGCGTAGTTCGGATGCGAGGTAAGTAAAACTTACACCTTTTTGTAGAATGCGTGTTTATTCTATAAGTTATGAATACAATAAAGATAATATCCGAAATATGGTTTCCGACGCGAAAAGATACGGGTCGGAACTAATATAAATGATAGAAACCATGTTTAATGGTAAAAAGGGGTGAAACAGTAAACTAGTCATGAAAAGACTAAGATAAAATGGGTTTTCGAACGACTACTTTATAAGTAAGTCTAAACGAGTAAAAAAAAGGTGGAAACGGTGATTTAGTCACGAACAAATAGGTAAAAGTTGAAATGTAAAAACGACCGACATAAGTCACGTCGGGTTAAACGCGTAAGAAAAAGGGTTTAAGAGACATAGCTAAAGAGGTGAGAAATCTGAATTGAGTTATTTAATGAAATGGTAAATAGATACCATTCCAATATAAGCGCAAAAGTGTTTAATCGTTTATACCAAACGGGTCAAATGGTAATGTAGATACCATTTGACCAATAATGACTAATAAGTGCTTGTAGAGTCTTATGGGCACATGATAAAACGCTTATGATTTAGCGGTGCTATGAATTAGCATATTATGGACGCAAGGTATCAAACGGGTCAATATGTTGATCCAAGCCAGGTACACATAACTAAATTTTAGTTAAATATACGAATTCGGTTAAATGGGTAGCGAAAGTCCTTCAACGGAAAATGAGGGGCTAAAGTTGACAAAAACGCCCTTGATGGGTAAATCGGGAAAACAGCCCTTAGGGATGGTTTAAGAACATATGTCGTGATCATGTAAGTTATAGAGAAGTATAAAAGTTATAGGCATAAGCCTTTTTGGGTCAAATGTATCAAAATGGTCTTTGCCGTAAATTGAAAATCCGAAAGGGGTAAATTTGGGAGAAACAATAGATACACATAAAATCCAACACAATAGTAGTTGTGGTGGAAGACCCCTCGAAAAGCAATGTGAAAATATGAAGTTAGAAGTGAATGAGTGTAGCTTATGCATTAAAACGCTTAAATACCCTTAACGGGTTAAAAATAAACGCATAAGTATAAATGGGACAACGATGTATAATAACCCGTGAATGAACTTCGTGCAATAGAAAACATTTTTATATATGATGTCCATAGTAATTTAAGTGTACCAAACTAGTTAGTTTGATGAAAGTATGAAACGGGTCAAAAGTTTTGCTAAAGGTTCAATAGTTAAGATAAGGCCGAGAGCTTAAAATCTAGAAAATTTGTAATTCAGATGTTGGATTTTAACTCCATGTAATGGAGAATTAAATTACGGACGCGTAGGAAAAAGAATCGCGTAAAACAGAGGTCTAGATCAAAAGTTATGCCATTTTGAAGTTAGGTTTTGGTTAAAACTTAGCTGGGCAAATATGCAGCACCAGCATCAACACATTCTGTCAAAATGGAGCCGTGGCGTCGCGCCACGGACAAAGGGGTTTGTCGTGGCGCGCGGCCACGGGGTAAATTCTTGAAAATTTTGTTTATTTTGTTTATTTTGATTATTTGACCCAATTACCTTGTTGTACTTGTTATTTAACTATCAAAACTGACTTCTAAGTTGGTTTTGATCATAGGTGAATGTCGAGAGTCCCGGATGAAGATCAAACGACGAGCAAGAACCGAACACACGTTAAATGAAGCTTCCGCGTCAAATCTTGATTTGTTTTGTTATAAGTGAATTATGTAAACACTTACAAATATGTTTTTGAAATGTTGTAAACATATGGGAATGTTGGTATGACAAGTTTTCGTAAAGTCACATTTTAGCATTAAAATGTGTATTTTGTTATTAAAATCTTCATTAATTGAGACGGGCGTTACAGTGTTCTTCGCGCCAGTCTCTAGGTACATGCTGCTGTGGGGTAGTGTCTCATATTGAAGAACATGAGGCATTGGTGTGATTGGTGCAGGTGTACGATGTATAGTCTGTTGCGTCCCGGCGCAGAGCTGGGCGTACACTGCATTCAAAGCAACTTGTTGTTTTAAGAACCAGGAGAGAGGATCCTCCCCTGGTATAATTGATGCTAACTGGGGAATATTTGGCAGATTCGCCGATACGTTCCCCGCCTGAGCGAATGTTCCGATGTGACCCATCATTTAGTTACGGGAAGCATTCTCCGTCTGGTCGATCAGGACCGAAACATAGGGCTCCCTGTCTGGGTTGACAATGGTGTGATGATCAGTCATGATTCTGGAAAAGAAAAGATGATAGTGATTGTAAAAATAGCGGTGGGCGCCAATAAAGAAACAGTGGTAAACCGAGTGGTTAGTCCATAGGTTGAGTCTCTTCAAGATAGGGTTAATCTCTTCTTTCCTTAATCGATGGCTGGATGATCTTGTAATCTGTCACCTGTGCAACAAGCACACCGTCACT
Source organism: Helianthus tuberosus (assembly GCA_030545235.1). Classification (NCBI taxonomy): domain Eukaryota; kingdom Viridiplantae; phylum Streptophyta; class Magnoliopsida; order Asterales; family Asteraceae; genus Helianthus; species Helianthus tuberosus. Next base: position 136,113,361 of record CM060383.1, read on the forward strand.
CGCAACAAGGAGAATGAGGTGAGGTTTGCTCCTTGTTACCACCCTCCGGCATGAGAATCAACATTTGCTTAGGAAGCAAGACAAGTGATTAAGTAGTAAGTGCGAGAGAGCAGATTAGCATTACCTCAAACTTGGTTCAAAGTCTGGTATTTATTGCCGAAGAGTGAAGGAGAGAGGCCAATGGGCCGTTTGATGGGCCTTGAGCCTGACTGACAACTTGCAGCTTATCCACATGTCTGTCAGGTGTGCAGCCTGCAGAAGTGTCAGGCGCACGGTGGTGTCTCCATGTGTCCTGTTGTGCCAGGTGCACGAAGGAGGGGCCGCCACGTGGTCTGTTAGCTTTGATTGTCAGTCTGTTTATCAGCTTTATGCAAGTAGAAGCTCTGTTTGTGGGCTGGGTAGTCGCGTATTGCACGGTCAGCTAACCGTTGTTGTTAGTGCCAGGGTGTGCCACTTGCTGGTTGGTCACATAAGTCAAAGAGGCGGTTCCACTCGTCACCACCGAGTCACAACTACCATCTTTAGTAGCACCCACCGCATTCTGTGTATGTTTCCTTATAATAAGGTGTTGCCCTTGCGCGCGCGTCCTGTTGGCTTGCGCAAGACCATAGTATGTGCTGGATACAAAACACATCCCCGTTAACTACTTTGCACTTGCGTGTGCGCCCTGTAGGCTTGCGCAAGACTGTAGCTTGTGTTGGAAAAGTTCCACAGTACAAAACAACACATCCTCGTTAACTACTTAGCTAGAAGTCAAGAGAAGGTTCCATCGTCTTATGATGTCCTTGTGCACGCCCTGCAAGCTTGAGCGGGACTGAAGCATGTTTTAATCCGAGTGGCAAAGTAAACTGGGTTATGGTCACTTGTGCCTAATCCTTGCGCAAGATCTGGGACCATACCCCTTCAATATGGGAATAAGATTTTAGGGGGGTGGAAATAAGACAAGCCATAATATAATCTTATATGAAAATAAGTTTTTTTTTTTTTTTTGTTAATTTATAAATAACTTTAGAGTAAATTACTGTTTTGGCCCCTGTGGTTTAACCAGTTTAACCATTTCAGCCCAAAAAGAAATCTTTTAACATATCAGACCCCGAGATTGCATTTTATAACGGTTTTGGCCCCTGACACTAACTTTGTTACTTTTTTGCAGTTAAGTATAAGGTTAATTAGGTCATTATATACCTTAGGGGCTGTTTTTGATAATTACAAAGTTCTTTTAATATTTAAAGATTATTAATGCTATTACTCAAGTTTTTTTTATTATTTCGTTATTTTCACGATTATTACTTAACAATATACGTATTAAATATACGAATAAATATGTATTTTCATTAACTGTTTATTTTTATAAAAGTCGTTTAAAAATTAATTTGTTATTTTACATTTTGTTTAAACCATCTATCGTTTTTAAAATTGTTCCTTTTTAAACCATTTGTTTTTTAAAATCGTTCTTTTTAAAGTCGTTTGTATTTTGAAGTTTTTTTAAACACTTCGTTTTATACCATTTTTTTAAATCATTTATTTTTTAAACACTTATAAACTACTCACTTTTTAGTTCGTTCATTATTTGAATTTTACAAAACGACGTGTATAAAAAGCAAAAGAAATGTAAGATTTGAAAAAAAGAAACATTCTTATAAAAATTTGTAAAAGATCGTTCATTTCTCAAACTTTTTTTAGAATGGTTTATTTATTTTTCAAATTTTCCATTTCTTTGGATCGTTTGTTTATTCAAAGTTCGTTATTTTTTCACCTTTCGTTTATTAAATTCGTGCATTTTCTAGTTGCTTACACTTGTTAACTTATTTTTTTAAGGTTTTGTTTTTTTTATAAACATCATTTTTTTAATCTTCTTTTTTTTAAACCACTCGTTCGTTTAAAATCGATCGTTTTTAAATTCTTTCGATTTTTTAAATCGTTCATTTTCTGAAGTTATTTTTCCATAACGGCTATAAGTAAACTTAATGACTAAAAGGAACGATATCAAAAATGAACGATATCAAAAATGGTTCTAAAAGGAACGCTTTAAAAAGAAACGCTTTAAAAATTAATGACTAAAAACGAATTGTTTAAAAAGGTTAAAAAATGATTTTAAAAAGAACGGTGTAAAATGAACGTTTAAGAAAAACATTAAGAACTAAAAAAAACGATTTTAATAAACAAGCAATTTAAAAATGAATAATTTTAAAAACGACAAACGGTTTAAAAAGGTTAAAAACAAATGATTTTAAAAACAACGTTTATAAAAAACAAAATACTTAATGAAAAGACATATTTATTTGTATATATAAAACATATTTTGTTAAATAATAATCGTGAAAATAACAAAATAATAAAAAAAACCTAATTACCCTTACACTTAACTCTAAAAAAGTAACAAAATTAGTGTTAGGAGTCAAAACCGTTATAAAATAAAACCTCAGAATCTAATCTGTTAAAAAATTATTTTTGAACTAAAATGATTAAACTGACTAAACTACAAGGGCTAAAACAGTAATTTACTCATAACTTTAAAATATAAGTCAGGACAGAAATGGAAAGGACAAAAATGTAAAAAGGATGAGTGATGTTGAAAGTGAATGCTGATAATAATTATACAGTAGCCTAAATAAGGAAATTAAATAATATGTCATCTTTCTACTGCTCGTCTTGTCTCTTTCCTTTCCTGGACATCTTCTATTCTGCACACATAAATATTATTTTATTGATTACATTTCTAGATCAAGTGGTGGAGGGCTTGTATTTCTCTTGAGAGATGCAGATTCGACTTCCACTTGGTGCAGAGTGAGGCACTGGTGGGCAATGATAGGAGACCCAGGGAAACCTGGGTTGGATCCTTGAGCCAAACGGGTTTTACGGGTAATTTCACTGTCGTGCCTACGGGCGGGTGGGTTACCGGGTTTTCCCCGGAATTGGTGGTGGACTCGGGTTACTCTCGGAGTACTCCGTTTGTCCAGTGGGTGCCCCGAAAGTGCTCGGAATTGAGTTTGTTGGCCGTTCAAAAAAAAATAAATATTATTTTATTTTCTTTTTCTTTTTCCCTTTCCAATGTTTTTTTTACTGTTAATATTTTACTTAAATTTATTTAATGACATTACAATTTATTTAAGATTTTTTTTGAACGGCAAACGACGTATTATTCATCACCAAATTGTATACAATTTAAATAAGATTTTTTCCATTTCCAATATTTTATATTTAATATACTTTAATTTAAATATTAAAAATTCATCAATACTAACTTCCATCTTTTCCCCCCTTGTAAAACAAAATTTTCCATTAATGGGTATAAAAAGACTATAAAAGTCTTGGAAAATCGTTTTCATAATCGAATAAAAATTGAATTATAGTATACACGGAAGCTGAAAAGAAAACTTCGTGACATGAGGCTAAAATTTCTATTAAATCCTATTTATATTAGGAGAGTGGGGGTGGTCACTAGTGATAGAATTTCATCACTCACAATATCCAATCATGTTCCGCATGTCAGCAACCATTTTTCCATCACTCACAACCTTTTTTAGTGGCGGTGGTCATCACTCACCACCACACCTAACAATTTCCCCCCAACCAACAACTACCCTCACAACTAACAAAATAACGCCGTGAAAAAAATCACGGAATCGAGTGCGTTGAAGTATCACGCGTTGAAATAATGGTGGCGGTGGGATTTCTTTGTTTTCCACGCGTTGAATTTGTATATAACGGTGCTATAACGCACCGCCCCTCCTCACCTTAGCTTTTAAGAGCTTTTAGAAGCTTAAAAAACTACCCAACTCATTAACTACTAATTTTATTTATGTATTAATCGGTTTTGTTATAAACCAAAAATTTATTCTATTGTAAAAATAGTTTCCAAGTGTCATCGTCACTTAAACCATGCCCACCACTAAGATGTTGCTGATACCACACACAAAAGAAGGCACCCTCTTTTAAAATACATTGATCCTCATTTGTTGGCATCTAAGTATCGGTCCCATGAGGCCATTGATGGAACAAAATTACCATCACTAACCAAACAAAAAACATGATTATTAATTTATAAATAAAAAGATAGAAATAAATGACGAACACGTTTAAAGTTGCATTTTTATATAAAATTATTTTAAAAAAACACCAAACAAACGAGAAACTAGAGGATAAAAAAAATACGAGATTACAGACAAATTTGCTTATAGAGAATAAGCTGAAATAGGATTTACAAAGGGTAGAACAAAGTATCAACGGACCATATAGATCCTCTTTAGTCCTTTCAATTAATGTAAGTGACTGTTCCACCATCCATGTTTTCATGATATCTATAGTGTTAACTTCAAAGGAAATGTTTGCTTTTGAATATGTTTAAAATAAAGCAACCATAGTCTAGAAAAAGGTAAAACTACTTGCAATTATCATACATAAGGGTGTAAGGGGGCACTCCTCGTGGGGAGTGATCTCTCTTACCCACAGTCAATCAGCACGCGCCACGTCAACTCCCCACTTAACTCTCCCCACACCCTCAATTTGATGGCGGCACTCCTCTCTTAGGGGACTTGTTTTTTTATTTTTTTAATTAAGAAAATTCCGTTCAAAAAATAAAAAAGTTTGAAAAGTTGTGCGGTGAATCAATGCCGCAGACCTGTCCCCGCTTAGCCTCCCCGAGGGGTCGGCGGCGGTGTTCCCGTGCGAGGAACTCACTCACCGCACGCCACCCCGAGGGCGCCCCGTTCACCCTAAAAGAATAAAAAGAGTAACATACACATGTTGTCTATTTAAATATTTTGAAAAGAAACAAACTTACTAATATACCCCACCAAGTTCAGCTTGCCCAACACTTAGGGGCTGTTTGGCTAAGCTTTTCAAAATGACTTATTTGCTTGAAAAGCTCCATTTTAAAGCTTTTCAAAACAGCTTATTGACCTATTTGCTTTTCAGAAAAGCAAATAAGCAAATAAGTCATTTTGAAAAGCTTAGCCTAACAGCCCCTTAGATACAATACCAACGAAACATAATTAGCTCATGCGTAATGGGCATTATAAAGGAGTAAAAGGGTTTGATAATGCCTCAATACCATCCCCATGGGCATTAGACTGGAACTCTGGAAGGTATGTGGCTCGTCCCCAAGGCCGTCCCCTTGCCGCCGCCCCAGCCTTGCCACCCCTTGCTCCGTCGCCGGTGATGTGGCGTCCTCTTCGTCCGCCCACAACCACCCAAGCCGAGCCTCACCCCCTCACACACCTACATACATACATACATATATAAAGGGGTTCATCCACAACCCCCTAGGTACATTCCCTTTAGACCGTGTGGTATGGTGGGGCTTGGGTTGGGGGCACGAGTTGACACGTGGAGTTCGAGCCACCCTACCTGTGAGTGACGTGTCCATGGGGTATGGCGGGGCTTGGGTTGGGGCGTGGCTTGGCAGTTTATTAAAAAAAATTACAATTTAAAATTCAAACACCCCGCTATGACATGGCCAACAAAGCGAATAGGAGGCCGTCACATCGGATCGCTAGCCCGCCCCACGCCCGGCTTCAAACCCAAGCCCCAAGGGCCACGCCCCAACCAAGCCCACCCGGGGTGGTGGCTTAGGCGTTTTCCCCCAACCCACACCCCAACCCAAGCCCCATACCCCCACAGTCTTAGGCTCATCCTCACACCCGCTTACGTGACAGTCTACGTGGCGGCCCATCCTTGGAGGACTACCCTCCTCCATACCTTCCAGTCTTATAGAGGCATGAAAAGGGATGAACATTTCTAGAGTAATGCCCAATGAGAAGGAAAAACATGAAAATTAATGAATGAAATGACATTAAAGAGCCTTAACCATTATATGAAGTATTATGATGCTAAGCAGTCAATAGCAGTGCTATAGCGGTTAGCGGACCTCAGGGTGTGTAGCGGTCTAAATAGCGGTGGCCTATAGCGGTTTCGCTATTAGGGGCGCTAAATACCGCTATAGCGGTGGCCTATAGCGGTTATAGCAGTAACGGTGTTTGATTGTGTTAATTCTTAAATTAAATACTTCAAAGTTACTATTAGTATTTGATTTGCAACAGGTTTTTGATAATTGAATGATATTACTATGAATTTTGATATTACTACTAATATTTTTCAAAGATATATATATATATATATATATATACATAAATTATGCATGGTATAAAAATTACCGCTATACCGCTGCTATAACCTATATATCATATAGCGGACCTTGACCGCTATTCGATTTTGGACCGCTATAACTGCATAGTTATACGAAAAATTATCACTTAAAAGGCATTAACCATTACCAATGGTCTTACCAATATCCAAAACACCTTCCTTTTCAAAAGTGAGCTTTCCATTATCAGATGAAGTGATGTATTTTTTCATATTAAAGTGGGCAATAATCACGCACCACTTATATACATAATAATACACGGTTATATAGGAGAAGGTCAAATAAAACGTTAATTTTGTCTAAATAGGATAAGAAAGGATATTAACCCTTTATTTGTACATCAATGGCAAAAATGAACATGTAGAAATAAAAAGTAGTGTAAGGGTATATTTTGAAATAGCCTATTTGTTGGGTGTTTCTCTCCGCATACAAAACACATGCTTATTGCCCTCTAATTTTTAAACGTTCATAACTTTTTATACGAAATTATTTAAAAAAAAATTACACCATAAAAAGAGCATCTTTTTATCTTTAATTTAAGTACCTTATTGCTATATAAGATATGACAACTAAAAAACCTAAAAATTTGTGTCGTATTTCTATGTTGTATAACATTTTTATGCTGAATTTTTTGTACTATATTTTTTTGTTACAATTTTTATGCTGGATTTTTTGTACTAAATTTTTTGTGCTGGATTTTTTTTGTACTAAATTTTTTATACTAGAGTTTTTTGTGCTATATTATTTTACACTTGATTTTTTATACTAGATTTTTTTTGTTATATTTTTTGAGAAAACAAAAGAGTAAAAGTTTCTGTTTTAGAACCAAAATACATTATATCCTACTTATAAGGAGTGTCATCTTCAGAATCATTCTTAGGCTATTTAGAAAAAAAAACACTTTTATAAGTAAATACAAATTAATATATAAAAAATCATTTTTACAATACATAGTTAAATGAAAGAGAATAAAATAATAAATTTTATTGTATAACTTTTCTTGAATAAAACATTGAAGTATATACAAAAGTTATATATGATTTTCTTTTTTCACTTTTATAAAATGATAAAGCTAGATAAAAGTCAACAAGAACGAATTTTCTCTTTCTCACTTTTTACACTTGGTTGCGACATTGCCATCGTCGGTATCATGTTAGCCATTTGACTACTCGGTACGGGGCTCGTCTCCGGTGCGTCGAGGAGCGGCGACGGGCTGCACACCCCTTCCCCCTAGGTCGTCTCCGTCCTCCCCTAGACATTGAAGCCGGGCCTGTTTCTTCTTTATACCACACACACACGCACACACACACACACACATATATATATATATATAGGGTGGGGTTCTAGAGTGAACATTAGTGTATTTGCGAACTGAGTGAACAAATATTGGCCATTTGATTTACACACGTGGATGGCTAGGATTTCATCATCAAATCGTAAAATACACTAATGTATTTCATCATCAAATCCTGGCTATTGATCTACACACATGTATGGCCAGGATTAGTTCGCAAACAACACTAGTGTTCACTCTTGAACCTAATCCTGTATATATATATATATATAGAGAGAGAGAGAGAGAGAGAGAGAGAGAGAGGAAGGTTAACGTACATTACGGCTTAACGTACATCACGTATGACAGGTAATTACGCACGTTCATTTTAAAATCACGCACGTTATAACTCAAAAATCCAAAATCACGCATGTTGAAACATAATAATCACGCATATTGAAAACATTAATCACACATGTTATATAACAAATCACGCACGTTGTTGTACGTGAAGTACGTTAAGCCGTAATGTACGATATACTTTATATATATATATATATATATACGATTAGGATCATGAGTGAACAACTTCTTGAGAGTGAATTGAGTGAACTAATCTTGGCCCTTGATCATTTTTTAGATTAAAAGGGTAAGATTGACATTAGCCAAGTACTTTTAATTAAAATCCCTTAATTTTCTGCTCTCTTAACTCTCTCTCTCTCTCTCAGTTTTAATTATCTCTATTATTTTAATTATAAGAGATTGAAGTGCTAATGTTTTTTTTAAATAAACTGTTATGTTCCTTTTAAAATTAAATATTAAACCTAATTAAATTATGATTTTTAACATATGTGTATACAGGTCAGTATATACAAGACTTATACACTTGTGTATTATTCAAGTACATATGTGTATACGGGTCGGTATATACCAGACGTATACACCTGTGTATTATTCAAGTACATAGTGTATACATGTCGATATATATCAGACTTATACACTTGTGTATTACTACATATTGTTTCCACTATACATCTTGTCATGAAACATTGATCTAATACATATATGTATAGAGAATGTAATTAAATGTTTTTAATTGTGTCCTAGCTGGAACAATATTTGATAATGTTTGTATTTTTTTTTAAATTATGAAATATTAAGTTAGGTAATATGTGAGAGAAAAAAATATAGGGAATTTAACTAAATATTCTTTTAATTGAAAAGAGAAATCAGGAGAGAGAGAAAAATAATTAATTAAATGAAGATATAAATATACAATTATACCCTTGTGTCTATTAAAATACTTGTAAGTTACAAAAAAATAATTACAATTTTGCCATTAAAGAAAAAATCTAGATCTACAAAATCAATGGTCAAGATAAGTTCATTTTGTTCACAAATAAATCATTGTTCACTCATATATATATATATATATTGAGGCCCATCTCCCACACCCTCGGTTCATCCCCTTTGAGCCCATACTCACACCCACTTACGTGAACGCCTACGTAACGAACCATCATTTAAGCCTACCCTCCTCCACAATATTCTTAGTTTTTCTTTTCAAAAGTTCATATTCACTTCTTGACCCAGTCATGCACACACATAAATACACATGCTTTTTTATTGCACCAACTTTCAAAAATTACATTTTTTGTATATTTGACAACCAACATCAATATATTTCTCAAGTTACTTGGTTTAAATGTAATAAAGTATATCGAATACAATATAAATTATTTTTGAATGTAATAAAAATGAAGAAAAAAACCTACATATTTTAAAAATCCGATATTTAAACCCATATTCTAATTTCTTCATTTCTCAAATCTATATTGAACTATGTATTCGACGACTCATTAAAGTTTGTTGACATGTTGCTTTATTTATTTATTGAATGGCCATTCAAATTAAAAAAAAAAATTATTTATTGACTTGAATAAGGCTATATTATTCACATTCTTTTAAATGCACACTTAATACATACTTGACTTTTGGATCTAGATATATGAATAATTTTCAATGTGAATTAAAAGTTTTTAAGGAACGGTGTCTAAAAGTTCACAATTTCATATGAAGATCAATTTCGTAAGAAATCTCTCTCTCTCTCTCTCTCTCACACAAACACACATCCATAACACACAGTCGGATTGTATCTATGTGTGTACAATTGAGAAAATTAAAAGGTAACTAGATATCAAATGAATTAGCCCAACAAACACACATACACACTTTAGCTAGCTATAAATACACATATAGAGAGAGAAGTTGTATTTGGTTGAGAATATTAGACAAGATCTAGTGAATTAGCCCAACCCCACCCCAACCTCAAACCCACAATCTACACTTTCACATATAGATACACACATATATGTATGTATCCATCTCTAGCCACCTTAATTCTTCCCATGTTTCTTTATAAATCCTAGGTTTCTTACTTTCTTTTTACTTCCCACCACTTCTTTTTAATTACCTACTCCTATAAACAAAAAACATCATATAAAATTATACATATATATCTACTAATTTCCGATCAACTTCTTTTTGACCGGAAAAAATGTGGGATCTAAACGGGTCACCCGATCCAATAACCCACCCACAAGAATCCGACGACTGCTCTTCCCACATAGACCAAATCAAAACTAAAGGTAAAGGACTCCGATCCGGATCCGGATCCAATTCCAGCTCCGAATCCGACGATGATTATTCAAGAAAACGGAGCAGCAGATTATTCGGGTTCTCGATGACTGATCAGCCGGTGACCCATCAGTTTTTTCCGGTGGATGATCCTGATCAACTGGGTCCCACCACCTCACTTGTGGTTAATACGACGCCGTTCACGGCTTCTTTTCCTCCGGCTCACTGGGCCGCTGGTGTTCAGCAGCCGCCGGCCGGTGGGTTTATCGGGAAAGGTGCACAGCCGGAGGTAGTTCCCCAGCCGTTAAAAAAAAGCCGGCGTGGACCCCGGTCTAGAAGCTCACAGTATCGTGGAGTTACTTTTTACCGACGAACTGGCCGTTGGGAATCACATATATGGTTGATGTTTCATTTCTTTCATTTGGTTTCTATTTTCTAATTTTGATTCAAATATATATGTATTTTTTTTGTTTAAAAAATAACTAAAATTTGTAAACAAAATTTGATTTATTGTATATCGACTTTTGTTTGCTAATTAAACCTTTTTTTCATAATTTCGCTTTAAATGAACTTTTTATTATCAAAATTAAACTAGTTTTTTGTAAAATAAAGTTTGATTTATTGGATGATTATTTTTTTTTATGCTAATTAAACCTTGTGTTTCATGATTTAGGGATTGTGGGAAACAGGTGTATCTTGGTACGTCTTATTATTATTTTTTAAATTTGATTTTTTTTAGCATAAAAAAGAAATTAATTTTTCCAAATTTTATGGACAATTTACTGATATTAATTAATATATTGAAATTTATTTTTATTGTAACGCAGGTGGGTTTGACACTGCACATGCAGCTGCACGGTGAGCACAATCAAAGTTCAAAACCCTTAAGTTTCCTTTTTAGTAAATTTTATTATTTAAAGATAATTATATATATTTATATCAGGTTAGGGTTTATGTAACCAGATAATAATAATAATAATATATATAATCTTGCAGTGCATACGATAGGGCAGCAATCAAGTTCCGGGGATTGGAGGCTGACATAAATTTCGGCTTACAAGATTATGAAGATGATCTGAAACAGGTCTGTGTGTTTTTTCACTTTTAGTGTGTGTTTTGTTTTACATTTCACCTTATCTTGAACAGTGGTAATATGTTGCCTTATCTTGAAACATGTTTTGTTCTTCTTGTTGTTTGTTGTTTTAAAAGAAAAACAACTACACATGGCCACAAGTCTTGCTATAGATCAAGTAAAAAAAAAAAACAAACAATAAAGTGTTTTAGATTTTGTTTTTGGAAGAAAGAACACACCATGTGATGAAAAGCTGCAAAACATGTATTGATTATAATTCTGACTTTTGTTGTTTTGAAAACAACATAAATTCAACAGATGAACAATCTGACCAAGGAGGAATTTGTGCATGTACTAAGGAGACAAAGTACAGGGTTTCCAAGAGGGAGCTCAAAATATAGAGGAGTTACTTTGCACAAATGTGGTAGATGGGAGGCAAGGATGGGCCAATTTTTAGGCAAAAAGTACCTTCTCCTTCTTCATCATCTTTTTCTTCTATCTCTACAAGTCTTTTGCTACTTTTTCATCATTTAAAAACCAACTCACAATACTTTGTTTGATCTTGAAACCTATGATCAAAGTTTTCCAAGTTCTTTTAATGAAAGATTTTTGTATATCTTGTAAGAAAAAAAGATGTTATATTTAGAAAAAAAACATTGACAAAAGATGTTATATTTTGCAAGAAAAAAAGTTTAGAAAAACCTTAATTGGTAAGCACCCGATTCCCCTGGAGCAGTAGAGGTATCGGGTTCGAATATTGTTTTTACCAGTTTTCTATCATTACCTTTTTAAAAGCAACCTACCCAAGATACATTGCGATTAAATGATACTATTGGTTAGCAGAGTATTATTTATGGTCCCGTAACGGCGTAACCTTTTTAATTATAGGTTTTCGTGATAAAATTGAGTTATAGAAAATGAGGTAAACGTATAAAAAAGTAATGCTTGCAAAATATATAGATAAATAAATGCTACACAAAATGTTATCTATTTCCAGTATTTCTTATGTGATTTAAAATTATTACTTTTGAATAAATTGTGTCTGTGTTTTTTATATATGTAGTATATATGTTTTTACACAAAGAAAATAACGTTTTAAATAGCTAAACCAAATCCAAAATTATCTTGTTTACAAGACAGATGATAACAAAATTTATTTAAAAACTAATCCTTTATATGTAGTATATGTTTTTACACAAAAAAAAAAATGTTTTAAATAGCTAAACCAAATCCAAAATTATCTTGTTTTACAAGACAAATGATAACAACAAAATTTATTTAAAAACTAACCCTATAAAGAATATGTACTTGTTTTTCCATTTATATATAAAGCTGGCTACCAATGAGCTATGGCTACACCTATCTACCTACTTGTATTCATTTCATCAAGTTATGTCACTTCAACACACACTGTTCAAAACACACTTAGATATTTTTCTATTTTTGGCTCTTCATTACACTTACAGGTATGTGTACCTGGGTCTCTTTGATACTGAAGTTGAAGCTGCCAGGTAAATTAATATGACTATTATATTTCTCAAAGGACTGATATGTCATATGTTCATTTTAAAAGGGCCTTAATGAAAATATATTCTATTTAGGGCGTATGATAAGGCTGCCATCAAGTACAATGGAAAGGATGCTGTCACAAATTTTGATCCAACTGTTTATGAAAATGAGTCCAATGTCACTGGTATTTACTTTTTTTTTATATTTGTTTTTTTTTTCTGAAAGGTTAAATATTTGTTTTGATATTTAGTTTGTCGATTATAAAAGTTTATTGCTTTAATGCAGAGTGTTCTAATGATAATGATCATAGTAAGGACACTTCTTCGGATCACAATCTTGATTTGAGCTTAGGTCAGAATTTGTCCCCGAGTAGTCAACATAATCAAGATCTTGGTTTTAGACCTATGGTATGTTTCAAATTGTGTTATCTAAAAGTTTTTATAAGATTGTTAAATTTGCTCGTGCATCAAAGCTTGCTTGAAATCAGCTCGGATATAAATAAATGGGCTGATGGGACTTTAAATTTTGAGCCAAGATGAGTTCACTTGTTTCAGAAAAAAAAATATTTATCCAACTTTTTTTGTTATGCATCTTATGTGAAAAATTGTTAAAGTTTATTTTTATGTTTTTAAATGTTAGGGGTATTTTAGTCTTTTCAAGAAAAACTAACATAATATTCTAACGGTGTTAAAATATTGGACTCAAAACGGTTAAATCCACTAAAACACAGGACTCAAAAAGTAATTTATTCTATATTTCATGTAACTAAACTAAAGGCATTTGGCGCGAGTCGGAGGGAAAGGTATAATGAGACAGAGACATTGCAGCTTCTAAGTCAGACGCATCTTCAAGCCGTTGGATCATCTGAAATAAACTATGAACTACGTGGATACGATCATCAAACAAGAACTGTTGACCCGCGTATGTTTCATATGCCACGACCACCATTTCTCAGTTCTTCCAATCACCAAGTGAGTGATGAGTCATTATTCACTCGCCTAAACTCTTCCAATTTTCCAACATTGGTTTAATCGGTTTCCTTATTAAATGTTTGTAGACTCAGCGGTCGAGCAGCACAATGATTGCAGGCGGACACGAGTGGAACAACAATGTACATATGTATGCAAACAGTGCTGCAGCATCATCAGGATTCCCACAACATAGATTTAACATGAGACAACCAGCAGCCCCACCACATGCTCAAACAACATGGTTGAACAGTGGCTACAGTTTCTGATATTAGATATCATTGTTTTGTGTTAATTAACTTCTGTTTTGCTAGGGTTCTAGATCTTAGAGAATGTAACCAAAGGACGAATGATTTTGTTTCAATGAATCCTTTGGATTTGGGTGCTCAATATCCAAAAGAAAAATAATATAAATTCGACTGTGTATTGGTTTTTAAGTGGTAAATTGTTATATTCTGTTTTTATTAAGATTGGGAAAATTATGGAAGATCGTATCCGGGACAAAATGGACAACTATATTTACGTGTGAGCATGTCATATGTCAGGTTGGTTCGATACAAAAACTTCTAAAATACGATATTAATTTTTTTTTAATTGCAAAGGTTACATTAATCCTACTTCTAAACTACACGAATAATTCAATAAATACTAAATTACATCATATGCTAGGATTGAATCCTTTTCTCCAAGAGGCAGGAGCCTCTACCACCCAACTAGGGCTGTAAACGAACCGAACGTTCAGCGAACAGTTCGTGAATCGTTCGACGGGAAGTCCGTTTAATTAGTGAACGAACATGAACAAGAAATTCCGTTCGATTAGTTAAATGAAAAAACACGAACAAATATCTTGTTCGTTCAATTATGTTCGTAAACGTTCAATAATGTGTTATTCACATCGAAAAACACTATCGACTTCAAGGATTAGGGCTTCAAGGTTTAGCGCCGCTCCCTCTCACCATCTACCTCTAGCCACTGTCGTCTTCGCCGATTTATCTGTGTTCGTTTGTGTTTATGAACCATTCGTGAACACGTTCCTTTCCTTAAAGAACATCACGAACAGAAAATCTCGTTCGACAAGCGTTCATGAACTGTTCGGGAACAAATTATATCCTTAACGAACGAACACGAACAAGGTCGTTTACAGCCCTACACCCAACTATAGCTGAAATGGCCTTTTTTAATACGATATTAACTTTTTTGGTAAAATTGATTATAATTTTATTCAAAAATATCTTAAACTAGCAATAAAACCCGAGCGCATTGCGGCGCATACATCCCAAATATTGAATGCATTAGTCCAAATGTTATGTGATGCTTTTACCATATGAAAACGCATGTTTTGACGAATTTAATTGAACTCAGTGTAACTTATATAAAACATTGCGATTGGATCAAAACGTAAAGTGAATCAACTTTACACCATCCAATCATAACGTATAATATGTGACCCGAATCATACATATAAAACATTAAGAGGTATAAAGGAAAAATCGACATGTGTAATCAAAAGGGATTAATTGGAGTTTTTGAAAAGGGGGAAAACACCATTTGACTTCACTCGGTTCGAAACAAAATTTATGAAACATACATAAAAAACCACGAAAACATATTATATTTGACCTTACTCATTTTCCAAAAATGTTTACGCTGAAACGTATACCAACTCGAATTTATACCAAAACGTACATAAAAATATGCACGTAAAAAATGTTTTCAGAAAAAGTTTACGTCGAAACGTAAGAGCAAATGGAATATATACCGGCACATACCTAAAAATATGCACGCAAAAATTTAGTTTTTTTTAAGTAAAGGAAGTATAGAGGTAAAATCGAAAAATTATTAATAAAAAACTTAATAGATTAAAAAGGTTCGTAAAACCGTCTCAAGTAGCACTAATGTCACACAACTGCCAACGACCACCACATCGGAAAAGGTCGTAAAACTAAAGTACATAAAAGGGGAAAAAATAACACCGGACGAAAAGCAGACGTAAAATCGTTGAACCACGCACTCCCATTACGACGTGTTAATGCGAAAAAATTAGAGCGAAATGTAAAACGTAGATGAAAAACTTTGAACCCCACACGTACATTATGGCGTGTTAACTCACAAAATTTAGAATGAGGCGTAAAACGAAAAACTTGCCAAAGATAAAATGTATAAGGGACCAAAGTTGAAAATAAAAAAAAAGTGTTGAGCTTAAATTACAAAATATAAAAAGCTTTAGGTTAAAAGATAAAAAAAAAAAATCAAAGGGATTAAAATGCAAATGTGAAAACCTTTAGGTTACAAGTGAAAAATCAATTTTTTAGTACTCTGTAACATCCCAAAAATGGATTTGATAATTAAACCAAATTATCCGATGATGAACAGGTAAAATACCATTAGTGGTAAAGTTAACCCGATAAACATTAAGATTTAAATAAATAAATGTAAAGTTAAATAAAATATAAACGAATGCTTTTTAGAAAATAAAGATTATAAAAGACCCGGGCAACCAGGACTTAAATTAAATCGGGTTGTAGCATTCATGAACTTAGTAAGTCCAATTATTTTGTTTGTTTAATAATTGGCATGAAGTATATGACTAGGAATATTAACCTAATTAACATGGTAGTTTATTTATGAAGGTTAAGTAAGTTATAAGCAAACAAAATAAAAACCAAACCTAAGTGACTAGAGTTGGTTAAGTGTGAAAGTTGTTTTTATAAAAACAGATGGGAAAATAAAAACTCAGGTTTGGTGTTTGTATGAACGAGATTGAGAGAGAAAGAGGTGAAGTTCCACTTCAAAATCCCTAATACACAAAATCAATGGATTGAAGGTGAAATCCAAGTGATTTACCTTGCATGTTTGATGATTTTTAGTTTTCTAATATCATTTAAACCTAATGTATGTGATGAATTTGTGTATAATGAGTTCTTATGTTAAATAAGATTTGATGAAATTGACGAGGTATGGATGTTCATAATCATCATACTTTCTTGTATGTGTAAAATACTTTAGCAATTTAAAGATTTGATCTAGAGTTAATTACACAAATGGGTCCTGTGGTTTATAGCCAGTTTCACCTTTGTGTATTAACCTTTTTTTAACAAGTTTAGGTTTTATAGTTTCAATTTTGTAACACCTTTGGGCACTAATACCAAAATTATCAATATAATGACTAAAATACCCTTCCATTTTTAATAATTTTATCAATGTAACACATTTGTGTACTAACACCTAATTTTATTTAAGTTAAAATCAATTTTACAAAATCAATTTTTTTTATTTTCATCTTTTTATTATATATCTTAACTAACATAAAATCTATTTATTTTTTTATTTTTTTATTTTTTTATTTATAAATATAAATTAAAAAAGTCAGAAAACATCTGCTCCATTTTTTATTTATTAATAATATTACTAAATAATACTAGATAAATATCTGACTAATATTATGAATATATAAAAACTCTTTAAAATATGAATTAAATAATGAAACAAATGTTATAATAAGTATTTATTAAAATCCATAGCAATCTTGAAAACATACGAATATAATATCTGAAAATTAGTTAAATTAATATATCAAGATATGTAGCATAATCGAGAAAAACTGTTTAAAAATAACTACAACTAATTTAATATATTTTGTAGTAAAATCGTAAAAATGTATAATCTAATATGATTTGTTTGTTACGATCAATTACTTGGCACATTTTGAGACAGTGTGATTAAACCATTACGTCTCTATTTTATTTGTGTATCTATGTGCTTAGGAAACACTTTAGTTCCAATGAGATACAGTCTTTTATTATTATTGTTATTGGTTTTATATTATTTAATCCCATATATTTAAAATTACAAAAATTAAAACTAAGTTTTATACATTAAACACATGTAATACACAAAGTTTTAACCGAATATCTTAATAATAATTTATTTGCACATTACCAACTATTATTATACCTATTGATTTTCTAATTATTTAATATTTTGAGCAACTTCTATCATGCTAAATTATTTATCATTTCTTAAAAAATTATATATAAATATCTACTTATAAAAAAATAAAAAAATAAACAGATTTTATGTTAATTAAGAGATATAATAAAAAGATGAAAAAAAAAGATTTTGTAAAATTGATTTAAACTTAAATAAAATTATGTGTTAGTACCCAAAGGTGTTACATTGATAAAAAAAAAAATGGAAGGGTATTTTAGTCATTATATTGATAATTTTGGTGTTAGTACCTAAAGGTGTTACAAAATTGAAACCATAAAACCTAAACCTGTTAAAAAAAAGTTAGTACCCAAAGGTGAAACTGGCTATAAACCATATGACCCATTTCTGTAATTAACTTTTTGATCTAAGTGTTCATTGTTGTGTGCGAAGCGTGATATGTTTTTATAGATATTTTTAGCCCATTTTACGCATTAGTACCGGTTTATCCTCAACGTCTAATCAATCTAAAATTTTTGAGAAAAATTTTTAAAACATGAAAATAAAAACTAAAAATGCAGAAATAAAAATAAAATAAAAGAGATAGACAAGACGAATCACTTGGATCCGACTCACCTTTAATGTATCCTTTGATGATTTTCGCACTTTTGCACTTTTTAAGAGATTATCTTAGTTATAGTAGTAGACCTCTCTTTTGAAGGTGACGTTACCCTCAACCCAGTGGTTTGAGTCAGCAATGATACAATCCCAAAGGGTCGGAATATTGAAAGGTAATTAATTAAGTTATTAATGCGAAAAGTGGTAAGCCACTCTTTTGAAGGTGACGTTACCCTCGGCTAAGTGGTTTGAGTCAGCAGCGATACAATCCCAAGTAGCCGGTTTAATGTATTAATAGTAGTTTACATATGAGGGGATCAAGCCATTCGCACCCCCCGCCATCCAATACCAGTGGGTATTAAAGGAGGTCATAGTAAGCTTGACTATAACACCTCGAAAATTCACGTCCTATAATGCGTTGACATGTGTCATATGTTTGAACGTGTGAAAGAATGTTCTGAAGGGACTAAAGTTGACAAACTTGAAAAGTATATGAAAATACGAGTTCTAAATGTCAACAGTGAATAAATATATTGTACATTAACCCTACATGATGGTTATAGCATCAAACGAATAAATCATGGATCATACGAAGCTAAAAGTGAGAGATTACAAACTACAGGGGTTAAATGTGTCAACATGTTTAAGCTATACCTCTAAGTGACCTTTTGACAAACCCGAAGCTTTGTAACTGTAAATTATGCTCACTAGAATGCACGATATAAATTTCATAAAGTTTCGTTATCGTAGGAGAAAGTTATGATCAAATTCGTACGTGAGGGGTTAAAGCGTTAACGTTGAAAGATAGGACTTTTCGGGCTAACCGGAAGTGTCCAGGGACTTGGCAAAGTGAGTACAAGTCTTAAAGCCCTTGTGGGTAAATAAGAAGGGGTCAAATTGCAAGAAATAAGCTTCGTTGCCCTTTCGAAGAGCCAAGGGACAAAGATGTGGAAACTTGAAAATGTAAAAACTGATCAGAAGGCCCATGCGGCCCGCGTAAAGATTGGTTAAAACTCAGGCGGGCCGCGTCAGGACACCAGATACAGAAAAGTTTGGCAGCAGCCTGCATTCGCGTTTAAACCGACTTTAAACGTTTTTTTCTCATATTTCTTGACCCCTAAACACCCCCTATGCACTAGGGACACTTGTTAGAATGTTGTGGTCACTTATAGACTTAGATGTCAAAGATTTGTGGTGTTTAAAACACTATAAAAGGACCTTAGTAGCAACCATTGTTCCTCACACCTTCATTGGCACCTCTGATCATTTTTGGAGCTCCCAAGCAGGCTCAAGTCTTCACATTTCGTGCATAGGACCTTGGTAAGCTTGCTGAACCTTTTTAATTAAGTTTTAGCTTAGTATTAGCTTAAAAGTCAAGCCGTCGTAATTAACGGTTGACTTTAAGATAAATCACTATTGATTCAGTGTTTAGCCAAATCAAAGGTAGTTATAAGTTGGTAATTATGTGGGCTTTAAACCCTTAAAAGGGCATCCACTGATTCCCATCCTAACTAGGTCATTTGTCGAGTCAAAGATGATTAGAAAAAGTCAACAGAAATGTAATCTTTTGTCGAGTCAAAGATGATTAGAAAAAGTTTTAGCTTAGTATTAGCTTAAAAGTCAAGCCGTCGTAATTAACGGTTGACTTTAAGATAAATCACTATTGATTCAGTGTTTAGCCAAATCAAAGGTAGTTATAAGTTGGTAATTATGTGGGCTTTAAACCCTTAAAAGGGCATCCACTGATTCCCATCCTAACTAGGTCATTTGTCGAGTCAAAGATGATTAGAAAAAGTCAACAGAAATGTAATCTTTTGTCGAGTCAAAGATGATTAGAAAAAGTTTTAGCTTAGTATTAGCTTAAAAGTCAAGCCGTCGTAATTAACGGTTGACTTTAAGATAAATCACTATTGATTCAGTGTTTAGCCAAATCAAAGGTAGTTATAAGTTGGTAATTATGTGGGCTTTAAACCCTTAAAAGGGCATCCACTGATTCCCATCCTAACTAGGTCATTTGTCGAGTCAAAGATGATTAGAAAAAGTCAACAGAAATGTAATCTTTTGTTTAATGCATAATTAACGATGTAAAAGGCGTGTAACCTATTTTATCATTCATATAACTTGATAATAAGCATAAGAACTTGTCTAAGCTTGTTTGATTCGACAACTTTCTGTTTTGAACCGATTCGGAACCGAAAGTCGCAAAGCTTTGACTTTTGCTTTGACTTCAGTTCTGACCCGCTTTAGTATGATTTGGAAATGCCTTAGAGCTTCCTTAGGACCAGGCTACATGTTAGCATAACCCTCTGTGGTTGGTTCATTGATTGACCCATTCGTTTACGCATTTTCGTTAATTACTCATATATTGACCATTATGCCCTTATTACCATAAAACGTGATTTTTGGAAAAATAAAAGAGTAGAAACCTTGAATACTGATATATAAACTTGTGACCAAAAATTTGATATCAGTTGGAGGTGTAAATTGAGAGTTATGCTCATTAGCGTAAATTGAAGGCTTTATGTTAATAAAACGGCGTAATTAGCATATAGCTTACTTAAGCCTACTTTTTGATATCAAACTTATTACCCACTGATGTAATATATTATTTTGGGATTTTTGAAGATTTTTAATTAATTTTAGGATGAGCATAACTTAGAGTCGTAGGCTTAATCCGGTAATTGTCGGTTTTGCCCTTACGGGCTATAAAATGAGTTTTACATATCTAATCGACTCCAAACCTTTTCCTACTGATTACACATGATAAATAAATTATTTTAAACCTTCTGGAATAATAAAAATATCAGCTTTATGTATATAACCCGGAAATGGCTCCTAATCGCCTTTCTAAGCGTTTTTAACGCATAGTATGCACTAGAACTATTTTAGACATACAAGGGTTGATACCTACTGATATTTTAGGTAAATTATAATGTTTTAACATTAAGTAAAGGTTGTTTAACTCAGACTTCAGTTTTGAGCTTTACGGCTTATGTGAAATTACCAAAGTGCCCCTTCGGTGCATAGTTTGGTTATAATTGATAAATTTCACATATATACATTATCCTACTGTTATAACTTATCAAAATAAGTATTTTTGCTGATTATACCAGACCTGTAACTCAGGTAAATACTTAAACTCTTTTATAACCTCTTAAATGACCAAACTACCCCTACGAGGCCTAGTTTGTGTTTAAATACGTTTTGGGCATAATGAAAGACATCCTACTGATGTCACAACATATTTGAGGCATAATTAACTTAGGAAATCTGTATATGGCTCTCATGATTACCCGTCATGCGTTATTCGCGTTCGGTTCGGTTTATGTAACTAGTTTGCATAAATTTAGCCGAAACGGGTCAAACGTTATCGTTTTTATCTCAAAAATCCAGAATGTGTTTAGTTTACCCATATTATACAAGTCTCCAAACTTGTCGGGTCTAAATCACATCCTATTCCGGTCTTCGCTTAATCATGTGTTTTGAATCGTAAACCTTTCCTTAAAACTAACCGGTCTAAGTTACGACTTAAATAAGACCCGTTAGGAATTTAATAGGTTAATAAAACCTTCATTCCAGATTGAGAGCCCCAGTAGAAGTACTTGTGCTTGCTGATTAGAATATACGGCTGAGTATAAATTGCATTGCTAGCTCAGGTAAATACTTTTAACTTATTTTCCCTTATACGGGCTTGGGATACGGTATTATAAAAATACCGCTTGGTCGGGTGTAGAAACCTTTTAATCGGAGATGATTAAATTGCATAATCCCGTTTTAATCTGTATTGATTGATAACAAATAACATTGGGGGTTAATGACCGTGTCCTGGATATCCTTGGCTCATTTAAAAAATGAATGGCCATAACTTAAGCACAAGGTGTAGGCATAACACCTCCTGTTGCGTATGTAAAATATATACTCACTCGTAAGGATGTCTTCTTGTGAGTTATATTTATGGTGTGTCGATTAATTTTGACCGGCTTGTATTGTATAATCACCGGCCCTAAATGTTGGACAACCATGTAAATCGGATACAAGATCTTTATTAATAAAATTGTCCCAAGTATAAAAGATTAATTTTGCCTCGTGCATTTTAATCAAATTATAAAAGATATTTTGTGCCACGTGCATTCAAATCAATTTTCTTAAACTTTTTTCAAAATGAGTCAGTTAATTGTATTTACCAGTGTAAACTGACGTATTTTCTAAAAGGTTAAGTGATAGGTACTACGCGTAATTGGCTGGGAGCTCAGGGCGTCATTAGGGAATCTTGCAAGTTCTAGATGCCTAAAGTCTGTTGAACAGTTTTCTTTTATTGATCCGCCTGTGGATCCTTTACCTTCCGTTGTAATACTTTGGCATTACTTATATTCGGAATGTAATATATTTATCTTTTGCTTCCGCTGTGCATTTATATATTGTGTTGTTTGACTATGATGATCTCAACTACGTCACGATACTCCCCACCGGGCCCACCGGTGACATGTGGAAATCGGGGTGTGACATTGACCCAGGTCCTTGCAGGATCTATACACTGAACAAGGCAAGAACCTTACTAAACCATTCCCTTAATCCCCGACCAGGTAGCCAACATATCTCTATATAGACCGTAGAGATATGAATGATGTAAATCTTTTACTTTATATAGACAGTAAAGTAATGCCAAGACACCACGGACAAATGATAAAAAAGTTTCACCTTCAACATAAGAAACTAGTTATTAAAGTCATTAATACAAAACCAAATAAAAAGTGCGAAAAGATTAAATATCAAAAGTAATACACTAAAGATTTGTCTTCACCAAGTGATGTAAGAGGCTTAGCCAAACACGGCGGCAAGAACTCTTACTATCAATCTTGGATCCCGAGACTACTACACACACTCTAAGGTGGATGATGGATGATGGTGGTGGATGTGGGTGTTGTAGTGGTGGTGGAGTGGTGGCAAAGTGGGAGAGTGGTGGTTTGCCAAGGGATGCCTTTGAAGTGAGCCAAGTACCCCTATTTATAGCCTGAATAGAAGCCCGGCCACAGCCCCGTGTCCAGCGGACACGCTCTCGTGGCCATCCTTTTCTCTTCCTTCATTAAATGCATTTGTCAGTATAGGGCTCCACACGGCCCATGGGCATAAGCGTATCTGTACTACCAAGATTTTGCAAGATTATGTGTATCTTAGCATTGACCACGCCCCGTGCTGAGCTGGGCAAGCCCCCGTGGTGGGCATTGAAGCTTCCACAACTTTGTCTTTTCTGCAGGCAGCTGACCACGCCCTCGTGTCCAGTGGGCACGGCCCCTGGTAAGTCTTCTGTTTCTTGTTTTTTTGCCTTTGGGGATGCTGCCGAGAGATCAGGCATGTCACGTTTATTCCTTTTCTTTGTACTTATGTTGTTTTTTGCTGTATATTTGTTCCTTTTACTCGTTTAAGCTCATTTGGTCCTGTAAATTCAAAAGGAAAACAAAAACACATTTTTTCCAACATTAGTACTAAAAAAAGGTTAGTTTTATGCCTCATTTGATGTTATTTATATGTTACATTTTGCACACATCATTCATATATGTCATGAAGTGGGTTTTGATGATATGGTGAAATTGATGTTGTAATAGTGATATAATCATCATGTTGACTAGTTTGTGTGAGAAACTTGAATAATTTAGTTGTTGGGATGAATGTCCAATTATATGATGAAATGAGTTTTTACATAAGAAATGAAAAACCCAAGTTCTAGTATGATAAGTTGATGAATTAGTATATGATAATTGAAAGTTAAGTTAACTTGATGTTAATAAGTGTATAAACTTGTTGAATTGAAAGAGCTATGATGAATTTGGTAGAGAAATTTAGCTAATATGATAGCCTAAGAATGATTCCCGCCAAGTATTTGATAAAAGGCTTATTGGATTTTATCACCCTTAACTATTGATCATTGGCCGCTGCCACCCCCAACTATCATTTTGACGCCCGCCACCCCAACTTAACACTTAGTGTGTTCTGTCACCAAATCACTAACTTTTGATCCTGTTACTAAACTTTTAGGGGTGTCCTAAGATCCCTAAAACCTTCCCAAGATCCCTATGATAACCCAAAAAGTGTAGTAACATGATCAAAAGTTAGTGATCAGTTAACAACGTGGTTACAGAACATGCTAAGTATTAAGTTGGAGGTGGCGGACGTCAAAGTGATAGTTGAAGGTGGCAGCTGCCAATAGCCAATAGTTGTGGGTGATAAAATCTAATAACCCTTGATAAAATGCCTAAATGAGTTTCATTTAACTTGTTAGTGCATATATATATATATATATATATATATATATATATATATATATATATCAAATGGCAGTATAATGGAATTGAATGGAATGAGAAATATGGTATGAAAGTCCATAAGGTGTGATGGTTATGATGCAGGATGACTAATTTAACAATCTTGTGGATGTTATATGATAGTTTGACTATTGAAAGTTATGTGGGAGCTTGGAAAGGAATGGGTCAAGCGGGTCAAAGACGCAAGAAAGCATGATCGGACGCAAGGTAAGTAGAGCTTACACCTATTAAATAGAAACACTACTTATGTAATTGGTTAAAAACAAGATGAACAAAGAATCAGATGATTTTGTTAAGAATATGACCCCATGGTGTAAACCATGAGACGGGTCAAAACAGATAAGGTTATGACAAGACTATATTTTTAGTAATAAATGATAATGCAATAAGATGATACCTTATGGTATAAATCATAACGGGTCAAACGAATAAAAAGTCGAGTAACCACATATTGGTTATTAAATAATGAAATTTTGAAATAGCACCCTATGGTGTAAACCATAACGGGTCAAACAAGTAAAAAGGCGAGTAACCACATATTGGTTATTAAATGATGAATTTTTGAAATAGGACATTATGGTGTAAACCATAACGGGTAAAAAAGCGAGTAACAACATATTGATTATTAAATAAAGATTTTTTGAAATAAGACCCTATAGTGTAAACCATAATGGGTCAAACGAGTAAAATGACGAGTAACCATATATCGGTTATTAACATAATAATTTTTTTGGAAATGGGACCCTATGGTGCGAACCATAACGGGTCAAACGAATAAAATGGTAACTAAGCGCGTATTTGTGATTAAACAAGGAATTTTTGAAATAAGACCTTATGGTGTAAACCATGACGGTTCAAATGGGTAGGATGGTAAGTGAGCACATTTTTGGCAATAAACAATACTTGGTTAGATTGAAATGCTAAAAGGGTAGGCCAAGAACAGTTCAAATAGACAATCGGGTCAAATGGTGATGTTATCACCATTTGAATATGATATTTAATGCTTTGTTTATTAAGTTTCATGCTTGCAGGTAAGCATGATGTATAGGCATGCATTGTTGTGATTTAGAAAATAGAATCACATGGTATTGATAACGAGTCATTGCTTTGACCCACACTAGGGTGTGTAATGGGTCATACTCTCGGTGAGGGCTTATGGTCCAACTAGATTTAGTTGAGTCAAGGGTGGACACTAGATCGCCTCAAGTGAGGTATATCTAGTATTTGGATAAAATGGCTATTAGAGCCAAGGACATGTCAATGATGCGAAAATACGACTAAATGACTTTTAAAACACTAAACTATTGGAAAACCTTTATGTTCTTAGGGACATAGTAAATCTAGATAGGATAACGAGTTAAAGATGCTTGTTAATTTTATTCTAAACTTTTAAAAGTTCTCCGGTTGTAAAAAAGGGCTAAATTAACTAAAACGCCCTGGATGATGAATCGGGTAAACTATCCCTAAGGGTAGATTAAATAATGAGTCCTATATTTGGGTTGATCCTTCAGGCAACATCAAACTGGGAGGCGAGAGCTTTTTGGTTTAAAGCATCATAACGGATCGTTTTGGGTAAAACACTATATCGGAAGTAAACAATGAAAAGTTAAGGTTTGTCTAATGTAAACAACCATAATTCGAGTTGTGGTTGGTAGAAACGACTAGAATATTGATAAGAAAGTATGAGGCATAAACTAGAATGCGAAATGCCTCCTAACGGGTCGGTTGGGTAATTAATTTCAAACCGAAAGAATGATTTGAAAAGCTAAACGATCCGGGTTTGGATCAAGGTTTTGAACCTACAAATGTGGGGGAAGGTTCTAAAAATGGTAAACTTGAAGTTGGGTCATGTTAGGGATGAGCAAATGGTACCCGGTACCTCTACCAAATTTACCGAACCGGATACACTTTTGGTACTGACTTTTGACATTTTCGTTACCGGTTTGGTACCGATATTTACCGGTTTTACCCTCAAACATAAGTGGTCAGGAAGCTCTTCTTGAAAAAAACAAACAGCCCCTAAAATACCTTTAATGTCAATAACACTTGTCAGTCTCTTTTTCTCAGATATGCTTTTCATGAGAATTCTTTCTTGTACATAATACACCGGTACCGGTACCGAACCAGGTATATTCGGTACCGGTACCCACTTTTGGGTATTTTCGGTACCGATACCGGTCGGTACCGAGTTCATCCCTAGGTCATGTTGGGTGCGAAAATCGTGAAAATTTGACAAAATTCCAGGCATGGGTAAAAACTGCCAGCATTGTAAAGTTTCTGGAACATTGTCTCCTCCGCGCCACGAGGGATAGACACCATGCCCCTCCACGACGCGCAGTATAACAACCCTCCTAGAATATTTTGGACACCCTAAATGTCCCTAAATATACCCCGTACGCGAGAAACGGACCCGGAATGACCCTATACATTGTGAAAGTCAACAAAAACCAAGTTTGACAGTCGCTTGCGGGCCGCGACAGAGACCCTTTGGTCTCTCGCGGGGCGCGACGGCCTGATTCTTATCTGGACACGTTGGGTGCCACGTGGCAGACACGTGGCAAGGCAAGTCTGCTCACTAGTCAAAGCTATGGCCGCCTTAAAGGCTCTCGCGGGCTGCGAAAGCCTAGGCTTTGGCTGTCGCGGGGTGCGACAGACCCCCGAATCAGCCTATAAATGGAGATCTCGAGCTCATTTGTTCAGTCGTTCAATTCCCGTTTCTCTCACTAAATTCTCTAGTGGTAGAAATTTTGCCCGAGCATAATACCCACTATTTAGCGAAGTTTTGCCTCGTTGTAAGTACTATAACCCTACTATTACCCTACACGATCGATTTAGAATTCCGTAATGCATGTCGACTCTGCTCGACTCCGTCATTGGAATTCTGTCTCGTGTATACACCCGATTGATTTAGGATTCCGTAATGCATGTCGGCTCTGCCTAACTCAGTCATTGGAATTCTGTCTCGAGTTGTACGGTTAAATTGAATTGGGTTATTTTACTAACACGTGTTCATTATTTGATTTAATAGATAATAACTAGGAGATTCTCAGGAAGCCTTAGTATTATCTAAACTTGCAATGTGAGTACATCTGCTTTTCATAAACTGTTTCTATAAAACCTCAATTGTTTTAAAATTATAATTAACAGTGATTGAGTATTTGTATTCTACGATTATTGTCGGTATTTTGGGGTTCTGTATACAAAATTTGTTACTACACAGTGAGTAGTAGCATGACCACCAGTAATGGATTGACAGTACCGTGGGTGGTAATTAAAGTAGATGTAAACAAATGTAATTGCGGGTTGCCCTCAATACTGTGAAAATGTTAACACTGTTTTGATTAAACTCGGATGCACTCACCAGTATTTCTTGCTGACAAAATGTTTTTAAAACGCGTTTTAGGTAACGTAATGTGAAAGCCCAATAGAAGCCAGCTAGAGAGCACTGAAGGCTTGAAATAGTGGATATAAAAATTACCTAAATAAACAAGACATTTTGTTTTCAATATTTAGGGTTTATCCCTAATAATGTATTATCAAATGAACTTGGGTTTTATTCCTATAAACTATTCTTATAAAAGTTTGGTGTTTTACTCTGATGAAACTATTTCCTAACTACGGTCCTGATGTATTCCGCTGCCAAATTAATAAACAGCGATACCACCGGCTCTGAGGCTCGCGGCCGCCCGCTCCCGGGAAGGGGTCAGGGGTTGCGACAGAAGGTGGTATCAGAGCTACAACCACTGATTTAAGCCAAAGAAGTGTTCCGTTGACACTGAAATTTCAAATTCTGTGTTAGGAAATAATTTATGTAATTATGTGTTATTTGACTATTTGTTAGTTTACAGTATGAGTGATCAAGGAACATCAGATGCTTATCGTCATTTAGATAGTTCACAGAAAAATGAGGGAACATCATATCAGCCTAATCCCTCAGTATATTCAGCCGATACAGAAGAGGGAATATTTATTTTTAAGGCACAGTCGGAGGAACCTTTTTCTACTAAGAAAAGAGGTTGGTTTAGTAAAGGGGCTCATGAGAGGAGAAAAAGAATGAAAAAAATTACAGCAACAGAGAGCAATAGTCAGAGCCAATAGGGAGGCAGACGCACAGATTCAGAAAGTAACCAGTAGACCACCTTGGGAAGAAGAATTAGATAGACAGTTGGCCAATTTCCACATGTTAGCTACTACAGCCGTAGATACTAACCAAAATGAAGTAGCCGAACCTCCACTGTTACCTTTGTTCCCAGACCAACAGATGCTAGAATCCAACCCAGAGAACCAATTCCGGATACCTGCATTTAACCCAAACGAATCACCTAGAATCCCAACTCCACGTCCTCTAGGATATGATCCATGGTTTGATGACAATAGGTTATACTCGGCCTTATACCCACCTGAAGAACTAAAACCTCTAGAACCTGATCCATGGAAGGAAATTGATAGGACATTTTTTTAAATGAATACTGGAGACCCCTACGAGGAACCCATACCTCCACCGGAACCATTAGATCCACCAATGAGTCGAAAACAGGTGCAGGAACTTCATCAATATGGAGAAGATTTAGAAATGAGGGGAATAGAATCAAACAGATAGGGGAATGACTAGTTTGGAAATATGATGAGCGGGAAATGCAATACTAGATGAACGACACTTAGCACACAACTAGATATACGTGTAATTTTGTACTATAAAAAAATAAAAAAAAATAAAAATAAAAATAATAATAATAATATATCTATATATATAAGTACGGATGCATAGTATCTTTAATTTTCGGTTGTAATTTGTAATAGATGCATATATATATATATATATATATAGGACAAAGATCCGTTAGGAACCACCCTTTATTGCGAGAACCGCGAGAACCAGTGTGAACACAAACATTAATACCTAAAAAAATCTAAAAAACACCAATTTTTTTTTTTTTACTATTTTTTTTTGTAAAAATTGCTATATTTTGTTTACAATAAAAAAAAATTTCAAAAAAAAAAAAAAAAAATTTCGAGTCACAGTTGTCCATACAAATATGCATTTGTATCATTTCTTTGACAAATTCCGTAATTCATTACAAATATTAGACAATTGCACTTTCATTTACACTACCACGTGTAATACACTACTTTTTACGTTACCAATATTAGAAATGCACATGTGCATCTATATGTATCAACATGAAATAAGGTGTGTTGGTACACTACTTTCTCTTTCATCTATCATTCCATCCATAATACACAAGCATGCACATGTGCATTTTTGTCATTTATTTGACAAATTCCGTAATTCATTACACATATTAGACAATTGCACTTTCATTTACACTACCGTATGTAATACATTACTTTTTACATTACCAATATTAGAAATGCACATGTGCATTTATATGTATCAACATGAAATAAGGTGTTTTGGTACACTACTTTGAATACACTTTCCCTTTCATCTATCATACCATCCATAATACACTACCATTATCTCCTACCATCCATAATACAATACCATTACCTCCTACCATCCATAATACAATACCATTACCGATATTTTCACTTTATTACATGTATGTAAACACCATTTATACCATCCAATCAACATATTACATCATAAATTGACAACTATAATCAAACCATCAACCACTAGATATAACTAACCAAAAAACATGTATATGGGCCTACTTCTCCATTCAAAATCACAAACTTTTTGTACCAAAACACGTTATATCATGGTTATACCTAATGATGCACATGTGCATTTTAAATACTTGTAATGTAAAAAGTAGTGTATTACGAATAGTATTGTAAATTAAAGTGCAATTGTCTATTCCTGATAACGTATTACTGAATTTGTCGAAGTAATGATACATATGCATAGATATCTGTTACTCGAAAAAAAAAAAAATTTTAATGGTAACGAAATATAGCGATTTTTTGATAAAAAATATTAAAAAAAATTTTTTGAGTGCTTTTTTGATTTTTTTTAGAATTTATTTTGTGTTCACATTGGTTCTCGCGATTCTCGCAATAAGGGTGGTTCTCGCATGAACCTTACCCTATATATATATATAGGCGAAGAGTACTGTACAATATTCCTTAACGTACATTACGTACAATATAGTGAATTCGCATGTTATAAAATAAAATCGCATGTGATAATTTTGATGAAATAGCCTGTTGTTTTTTTTGTAACAATTTCGCATGTGGTAATTTTGATGAAATCGCATGTTAAAAAACCAACATGCGAAATTGTTACAAAAAAACAACATGCGAATTCAGTGCGGGAAGATGATCGGACGGCTGAGATTGTAGCGTACGTATTGTACGATAAGGACATTTGTACGTTAACCTACCCCTATATATATATATATATATATATATATATATATATATGAAAAAGAGTAAATGTCGCAATGATCGGCGTTTTTGACCAACTTGTTCGTGTGATTGTGTATAAATAATTGTATTCAATTCTATTCTGTGATAATTAATACCTGATAAATGTTTACAATTCAGATGTCGAACGAAGTAAATCAGGAAAACCAGAATAATGAGAATAACGGAAACCAAATAGATAACAGTGCCATTCAACATATAGTGGCATAAGGAATTATAGATGCCATACCTTATATTATCAAGACTGTTAAAGAAGTAGATAAATCTGCAAATGGCAGTAAACGTCAACACACTGAACCAAGTCACAGTGTGAATAATGACAATGGACCTATCATCCAAGCTCCAATTCCTAAAAGAAGAAGAACCGCTCCATATGGTTGTTCTTTTAAAGAATTCTTGGCTTGCAAACCAATAGAATTCTCCAGCAATGAAGGAGCCATTGCAGCCTTACGTTGGATAGAAAAGACAGAAGCAGTCATAAAAATAAGTAAATGCACAGATAAAGATAAGATTATGTTTGCTTCAAATCTTTTCAAAAATGCAGCCTTAGAATGGTGGAATACTATTCTCCAGTCTAAGGGAAGTGACATAGTTTATAATATTGAATGGATCAACTTTAAGGAAATGGTTGAAAGAAAATTATGTCCTCCTAATGAAAAGGAACAAATAGCCAATAAGTTCCTAAATCTCAGAATGACTGGAATAGACTGCAAAGGTTACACTACCATATTCTTCGAATATGCTAGGATAGTACCATCCTTAGCCTCATCCGAACTAGTATTAATCTCCCATTATATTTGGGGATTAATTAGTGAGATTAGACATGTAGCTAAGGCAGCTAGACCGCAAACCATAGAAGAAGTAGTAGAATTAGCCAATACCTTGACTGACGAACTGGTACGTACACAAGAAGAAAACCAGAGGAAGAACCTAGCTCAAAAGCTTACACATGAATTCCATTCTAATAATTCCTACCGTGGAAAGGGAACAGGTTCTTCTGCACCCTACTGTAAGAATTGCAAAAGAAAGCATTCTGGAAGATGCTCTACATATTACAACTTTTGCAAAATCTCTGGACACAAGGAAGAAGACTGTAGGAAGAAACCCAGTAATGGGATATGCTTTAATTGTGGAGAAAAGGGACACATTAGACCAAACTGTCCGAAGCTAGCTCTAGCCATGCCCAACAAGACTAAGACAACAGAAGCACCTAAGAAGAATGCCAGAGCCTTTGTTCTGACAGCTGAGGAAGCCAAGATGATTCCGGATGTGATCGCCGGTACGTTTTTAGTTAATGACATATTTGCCAAAGTATTGTTTGACTCTGGTGCAAACCAAAGTTTTATCAATACTTCTTTCTACCAATTTATTGACCAACCCTTAGTCAAACTTCAACATGACTGTCTGGTAGAAACGGCCAATGGAGAATCTGTTAAGATAAGTAAAATCTTGCAGGGACCAAGAATAGAAATCCTAAACCATCATTTCTTTGCTAACCTTTACCCAATGAATTTGGCTGGTTTCGATGTTGTATTTGGAATGGATTGGTTGGTAGCCAATCATGCCAGTATTTTATGTGATCAAAAGTTAGTACAAGTAAGTACACCAAGTGGTGAAAAGATCACAATTAAAGGAGATAAGCCAACTAGATCGACGGAATTCATCTATGTGATGAAAGCCGCAAGTTATGAAAGGAAGGGAGGAATAGTATATATGATTTCTGTAATCATTAATACTAAAGGAAAATAATTAAAAGATATTCCTGTAATATCTAAATTCGCAGATGTTTTTCCAGAAGAATTACCAGGATTACCGCCTGATAGAGAAGTTGAATTTAGAATTCACCTAATACCAGGGACGGCACCAATTGCCAAAGCACCATATCGATTAGCACCAACGGAAATGCAGGAACAAAAGAATCAATTGGACGAACTTCTTAACAAAGGTTTTATACAACTAAGTTCAACACCATGGGGAGCACCAGTGTTGTTCTTTAAGAAGAAAGATGGATCGATGCGTATGTGCATTGACTATCGAGAATTGAACAAAGTCACGATTAAGAATCGGTGCCCACTACCGAGAATCGATGATCTGTTTGATCAACTTCAAGGAGCTCGATTCTTTTCTAAGATCGATTTACGCGCCAGATATCATCAACTGAAAGTACAGGAAGATGATATTCCTAAAACTGCTTTCAGAAGGAGATACGGTCATTATGAATTTACTGTCATGCCATTTGGTTTAACGAATGCCCCAGCCACATTTATGGATACGATGAACAGGATATGTAAACCATACCTGGATAAATTCATAATTGTCTTTATAGATGATATTTTAATTTACTCTAAGAGTAAAGAGGACCATGCAGCCCATCTGCATACACTCCTTACATTGTTGAGAAAAGAGAAACTTTATGCTAAATTCTCAAAATGTGAATTTTGATTACAAGAAGTACAATTCCTTGGACATCTGGTTAATCATGAAGGAATTCATGTGGATCCCATAAAGATCGAGGTGATTACTAATTAGAAAGTCCATGAATCACCAACAGATGTATGAAGTTTTCTTGGACTGACAAGATATTATAGATGGTTTATCCGTGATTTATCTAGAAAAGCCATTGCATTAACTAAACTGACCTGCAAATCAGTTAAGTTTGAATGGGGACCAAAACAGGAGGAAGCTTTTAAGATCCTTAAGCAGAGGTTAACCAACGCACCCATACTTGCATTACCAGAAGGAACTGAAGACTTTATAGTCTACTGTGATGCATCTAAATTAGGATATGGATGTGTGTTAATGCAACGTCCAAAGGTTTTAGCATATGCCTCTAGACAACTTAAGAAACATGAAGAGAATTACACCACCCATGATCTAGAATTAGGAGCCATAGTTTTTGCCCTTAAGATTTGGAGACACTATTTATATGGAAATAAATTTGTTGTCTTCACCGATCATAAAAGTTTAAGGTATATTTTCGGGCAAAAAGAATTAAATATGAGACAGAGATGTTGGATGGAAGTTCTTAGTGATTATGATTATGATATCCAGTATCAAGCTGGGAAAGCCAATGTAGTAGCGGATGCTTTAAGTCGAAAGTATCATGAAAAACCAAAGCGAGTACGTTCTCTCAAATTAAATCTACAAGTAGATCTAAATGAACAAATTAGAGAAGTACAGGAGTCGGCAATCAAGGACGATGCTGAAAAATTGAAAGGAATGATTAAGGAATTAGAACGAGGAACAGATGGAATTTGAAAGTTCCAAAAGAAAAGAATATGGATACCTAAACAAGGAAACCTACGTCATAGAATTCTAGAAGAAGCTCATAAATCTAAGTATACGATACATCCTGGAAGTGATAAGATGTATCAAGATCTAAGAAGGAATTTCTGGTGGATAGGAATGAAAAAGGATATAGCTAATTATGTTGCTAAATGTCTAACTTGTTCTTAAGTTAAAGCTGAGCATCAAAAACTCTCAAGATTATTGCAACAGTTAGAAATGCCCATATGGAAATGGGAATTGATAACAATGGAATTTGTTACCAAATTACCCAACACAAGAAAAGGAAATGATACAATCTGGGTGATTGTAGACAGATTAACCAAATCTGCTCATTTCTTACCCATGAAGGAAACTTTCAGTATGGAGCAGTTAGCCAAGCTATATGTAAATGAAGTAGTTTTATTACATGGAATTCCTTTATCTATCGTATCCGATAGAGATAGCCGTTTTACTTCTCATTTTTGGACATGTTTCCAAAAAGCAATGGGAACCAGGTTAAATCTAAGCGCAGGTTATCATCCACAAACGGACGGACAAAGCGAAATGACAATCCAGACTATGGAAGATATGCTTAGAGCTTGTGTAATTGATTTCGGAGGAAATTGGGACGATCATTTACCATTAATAGAATTTTCCTACAATAACAGCTATCATACTAGCATTAATGCTGCACCATTTGAAGCACTTTATGGACGAAAATGCAGAACTCCAGTCTGCTGGGCAGAGATTGGAGAGAAACAATTATCCGGACCAGAAATAGTACAGGAAACGACATATAAGATAATTCAAGTCAAGGAAAGACTAAAAGCGGCACGAGAATGTCAAAAGAGTTATGCTAACAACAAACGAAAACCACTGGAATTTCAAGTAGGAGATAAAGTATTATTAAAAGTTGAGTTAATTACACAAATGGGTCCTGTGGTTTATAGCTTTTTTCGCCTTTGGGTACTAACTTTTTTTTTAACATGTTTAGGTCTCATGGTTTCAATTTTGTAACACCTTTGGGTACTAACACCAAAATTAGTTAATTAATGACCAAAATGCCCTTGCTTTTTTTTTTAAAGATTATCAATGTAACACATTTGGGTACTAACACCTAATTTTATTTAAGATTACAAAATCTATTTTTTTTTATTTTCATCTTTTTATTATATCTCTTAATTAACATAAAGTCTATTTATTTTTTTATTTTCATATTTTTATTAAATTTCTTATTTAACATAAAATCTACTAGTTACACCAGTAAAATCTACTAGCAATATAGTTTTATGTAAATTAAATATTTTACTCGTTTTAAATAATGTAAACCTTACTCGTTTTCAATTTTGGATAGATAGGATAGATAATAATAAATATAGAAACTGTATAAGTTCTAAAATAGTAAAATGTAAATGAACAAAAAAACGAGTTAAAAAAGGCTTAATTTTTTTTTTCATGAAAGATATTTATTATTATCAATCATATCTATCCAAAATTGAAAACGAGTAAGGTTTACATTATTTAAAACGACTAAGAAATTTAATTTACATAAAACTATATAGTTAGTAGATTTTCATATTTTTATTAAATAATGTAAACCTTACTCGTTTTCAATTTTGGATAGATATGATTGATAAAAATAAATATCTTTCATGAAAAAAAATTAAGCCTTTTTTTAACTCGTTTTTTTATTCATTTACATTTTACTATTTTAGAACTTATACAGTTTCTATATTTATTATTATCTATCCTATCTATCCAAAATTGAAAACGAGTAAGGTTTACATTATTTAAAACGAGTAAAATATTTAATTTACATAAAACTATATTGCTAGTAGATTTTACTGGTGTAACTAGTAGATTTTATGTTAAATAAGAAATTTAATAAAAATATGAAAATAAAAAAATAAATAGACTTTATGTTAATTAAGAGATATAATAAAAAGATGAAAATAAAAAAAAATAGATTTTGTAATCTTAAATAAAATTAGGTGTTAGTACCCAAATGTGTTACATTGATAATCTTTAAAAAAAAAAAGCTAGGGCATTTTGGTCATTAATTAACTAATTTTGGTGTTAGTACCCAAAGGTGTTACAAAATTGAAACCATGAGACCTAAACATGTTAAAAAAAAGTTAGTACCCAAAGACAAAAAAAACTATAAACCACAGGACCCATTTGTGTAATTAACTCTTAAAAGTTTCTCCATGGAAAGGAGTAGTCAGATTTGTTAAAAGAGGGAAACTAAGCCCTAGGTATGTTGGACCTTTTGAGATTATTAAAAGAATAGGACTTGTAGCTTATCAGCTACAAATGCTAGAGGAAATGGCAGGAATACATGATGTATTTCATGTATGTAAGTAATCTCAAAAAGTGCTTAAAAGACGAATCACTAGTGATACCTTTTAAGGACATAGAGGTAAATGAAAAACTCAAGTTTATCGAGAAACCCGTTTAGATTGAAGATAGAAAGATCAAGAATCTCAAACATAAGAGATTAGTTTTGGTCAAAGTGAAATGGGATTCCAAAACAGGACCAGAATACACTTGGGAACTCGATTCGGAAATGCAAAGGAAATACCCACACTTGTTCCAGTAGATCTCGAGGACGAGATCCAAAACAAGGTGGGGAGGATATAACAACCCTCCTAAAATATTTTGGACACCCTAAATGTCCCTAAATATACCCCGTACGCGAGAAACGGACCCAGAATGACCCTATACTTGTGAAATTTAACAAAAAACCAAGTTTAACAGTCGCTCGCGGGCCGCGATGTAGACCCTTTGGTCTGTCGCGGGGCGCGACGGCCTGATTCTTATCCGGACACGTTGGGTGACACGTGGCAGACACGTGGCAAGGCTAGTCTGCTGACTAGTCAAAGCTATGGCCGCCTTAGAGGCTAGGCTCTGGCTGTCGCGGGGCGCGACAGATCCCCGAATCAGCCTATAAATGGAGATCTCGAGCTCATTTGTTCAGTCGTTCAATTCCCGATTCTCTCTCTAAATTCTCTAGTGGTAGAAATTCTTCCCGAGCATAATACCCCACTATTTAGCGAAGTTTTGCCTCGTTGTAAGTACTATAACCCTACTATTACCCTACACGATCGATTTAGAATTCCGTAATGCATGTCGACTCTGCTCGACTCCGTCATTGGAATTCTGTCTCGTGTATACACCCGATTGATTTAGGATTCCGTAATGCATATCGGCTCTGCCCGACTCAGTCATTGGAATTCTGTCTCGAGTTGTACGGTTAAATTGAATTCGGTTATTTTACTAACACGTGTGCATTATTTGATTTAATAAATAATAACCAGGAGATTCTCCGGAGGCCTTAGTATTATCTAAACTTGCAATGTGAGTACATCTGCTTTTCATAAATTGTTTTTATAAAACCTCAATTGTTTTAAAATTATAATTAACAGTGATTGAGTATTTGTATTCTACAATTATCGTCGGTATGTTGGGGTTTTGTATACAAAATTTGTTACTACACTCTGAGTAGTAGCATGACCACCAGTCATGGATTGACAGTACCGTGGGTGGTAATTAAAGTAGATGTAAACAAATGTAATTGCGGGTTGCCCTCAATACTGTGAAAATGTTAAAACTGTTTTGATTAAACTGGGATGCACTCACCAGTATTTCTTGTTGACAAAATGTTTTTAAAACGCGTTTCAGGTAACGTAATGTGAAAGCCCAATAGAAGTCAGCTGGAGTGCACTGAAGGCTTGGAATAGTGGCTATAAAAGTTACCTAAATAAACAAGACATTTTGTTTTCAATATTTAGGATTTATCCCTAATAATGTATTATCAAATGAACTTGGGTTTTATTCCCATAAACTATTCTTATAAAAGTTTGGTGTTTTACTCTGATGAAACTATTTCCTAACTACGGTCCTGATGTATTCCGCTGCCAAATTAATAAACACCGATACCACCCGCTCTGAGGCTCGCGGCCGCCCGCTCCCGGGTAGGGGTCGGGGGTTGCGACACGGGGGGCGCCTAGTCAGCAAAAATTCAAGCGTTGCTCCCCCTCGCCAGGCAAGGGAGCTAGGCTGCCCCTCCGCGATGCACGGGGGCACTTTGTTTCAGCGAAAATGTTTTTTGTGTTAGTTTTGAACACGTTTAACTGTTTAACTTAAACACTGATTGTTTTACTATTTATGATATACTTTTGCTAAGGCGGGAACCGGGCAGACGGACGACCAAACACGCAAAGAACCAAACACCACTAATTGGCTATCTTTTGGAAACATCTATGGAAAGGATGAAGAATGATCACGTGTGACGAAGTTTTCAAGTCCAAAACTTTTGTTGTTTTCGGACTGTAAAATACGAGTAATAATCCGTTGAGTCGGTATGTATAGGTTATCAGTTAACCTAGACTTGTAAGTTATTTATGTAAAAAAAACTTGTTTAATAAAATGCAGATCTATGTTTCGGTTACTTGTACATGCTACTCATAACACGATCTCAATAAAAATTACGTCGATACATTGATAAAAATACGCATGTCAAATAATTTTTGTTTTAATAAAGTTTAGGAATTATAAAGTAACTTTATTAAAGTCAAAGAGTGGTAGCGGTGCTCACCAATAGCTAACAGTCGTTATTCTCCTGGGTTGATTCATTACAACAACAAGTGAAAAAAGCTAAAAGAAGAAATACTAAAAGGAATAAAAGTAGAGGGACTAAACATGTACACTCACAAAGTTAAAGCAGAGAGACTAAACACGCATATAAACAAAGTTAACAAATAAAAATAATTTTTTCTTCTAAAAAAACAGAGGGGCTAAACATGAAGGTATGAAAGTTAAATATAAAAAGAATTGATCAATTGGGGGGGGGGGGGGGGGTGCCAGGCAGTATTCCTGTGACACCCCAAGAAAACCAGTAATCTTCGCAAACCAGCTCGAGGAGCCGCGATACGACACAGGTAAACAACGTCACACTACTAGCTTCCTCAGTAACTGCATGCTAAATTTCGGGACGAAATTTCTTTCAAGTTGGGGATAATGTGACAACTCGAATTTCCGACATTCTTTATTCGCATTTAATGCACGTTGACTTTGACTGTATAGTTATGTTATGATAAAACCTAGTGTGTTTGCATGGTTATGTGTGATTGTATAAAATGTGTACTGTTGTAAAACTCAAACTGTTAAGAACCCGACGAAACACAAGGCTGTTTCGCCATAACCCTTCCCGACGAAAAAGACTGTTTTGCCATATACATCCCGACGAAACAGAAGCCTGTTTCGCCGGCCCAGTAATTCACGAAGCCCAGTTTGGGCCCAGAACGTTATTCTGAGTTTATTTACGTAAAACATCATCATTTTACACTTTCTATCAACACCACCGAAACCCTAGAGCTCTCTTACTGTGACGGCAAGCTAGAACCCACTAGAAACTCTTGTGCGATCAAAACCATCATCTCGGTTAGTAATCCTATGTGTCTTGATTGATCTTTCATCCATGTATGTGTTTCTGTGCCATGTGATTCTGCTATGTTGATGTATAATTGTAACTGATACATGTTAAATATTAGGGTTCTTGTTATGATGATGATGATATGGATTTCGATATGAATATTGTAGTCGGATATAAATGGTTTTATGCGAAACTTAATATGATTGAATACTCGGTTCTGGATGTTGTTATTATGATATGATTCTGAATGCAAGTTAGCATCTTGATAGGGTTTGATGATGTGATGTTGTAATCGATATGTTGTATACGTAAGCTAGGGTTCATGCTAGACGTTAAAGTGGTCCGATGATTATGTTATGATGATGTTACAATGATTTTGTGTTGAATGATTTCTGCATGATCGATGTTATTGATGTCGGCTGCTAACATGATTAGGGTTTCTGTGTATTTCGTAACTGCTGTAACTGTGTCTACGAATCCGACATTCGACGAAACAGGAATCTCGGCGAAACAGAATGTGTTTCGCCAAGAGTCGTCGACGAATCAGAATCCTGTTTCGCCGAACAAGGCCACGACGAAACTGAAGGTGTTTCGTCAATAAATGTGTTTCGCCAACAACTGTGTTTCGCCAATATTGTGTTTCGCCAAACGTGTGTTTCGCCAACTAGCTGATCTGTGCAGTAACCTGAGTTAAGTCTGTTAAGTGTTAACTGGAATATTTAACTGCTGTTAAGTGTAACCATCTTGTATATGATTGTGATTACGTGCTACATGTTTATACGTGCTTAACTTGGACACAAACTGATTTCACATACGTGCATACTTTAGGACGTGATTGATTACTTGCGAGCATACACTTAGCATACCGAGCAAACCAAGGTGAGTTCACACAAGCCAAGGCATGGGGATTCCCAGGGGGGAATGGGGATTTGATGATTACTGTACATGTAAAGATGACAGAACCTACTGCTAGACTAGTAACACTTATTGAACGATCTTCGCACACCTGCCAAGGACATTGGCCGCGAACTAAACTTACAACATCATCGCACACCTGCCAAGGACATTGGCCGCGATACAAACAAACCTAGTCTAGAAAAAACTTGGGGAAAGACCTTCCCCAACATCTTCGCACACCTGCCAAGGACATTGGCCGCGATGGAAACTAATATGAAACATTGTAACGAACGAACATACTACTACTCACGCTATACTGTTACTGAACTATTAACTGTGAACTCGCTCAACTAGTTGTTGACTCTCTCTTACATGCCTTGCAGGACCTTAGGTACATATGGAGCTTGCACAGGAAGGAGCAGGTCGTTGTGGGATACGGATCGTAGACGATATTTGAACTTATAACTTACTTTGGGTTTTCATTATTATGCTTCCGCTACTTAAACAATGTTTGGTTATGAACATCAGTCATGTCAAGATGAATTACATTTTCCTACTTTTACACTTAAATACTATGTTTGATATGATTGATGGCTTGATCCTGGTCAGTCACGCCTCCAAGCGGTGATACTCCGCGAGTGGATTTTGGGGGTGTGACAGATTGGTATCAGAGCCATTGGTTATAGAGAACTCGGTTTTAATAAAGGGAAAACGATTTTGTTAAAACCAGACTATAACCAGAACAGTGCTCTCAACGATCCACAACGACGCTTCGCTCCACGTGCAAGGCTCAACATCATAGGTACTACTATTCATGTTACTTTACCTACTTGCTAGAATTACATAGAACTTTGCTCGTGGTATGCTCAGATTACAGAACCTACTATACGTTATTGCTTGAGAATACTTGTGTGCTCACTCTCTTCGCACTATACGCGAACCTCTCTTACACATGTCCTCCTTGATGTCAAGATCATGAGTGGACGCGTTAACCTAACTCAAGCCCAGTTGGCGGCTTCGATCACTGAACAAGTTACTGCAGCACTCGCAGCTGCCCAGACAGGAGGTGTAACCTGCCATCACCACTTACTCTAGGATTTTTAGATCCTACTCTTGTAACTCAACACTTGTGCTTAACTTTGATTACTCTTACGCACACGACAAGTCAACACGCTCAGCCACCTGTATGCACATACACGACTTTTATGGACTGTCGTCCTACTACTTTCAGCGACACTGAAGGAGCTGTTGGACTCCTCCATTAGTTCGAGGAACTCGAATCGGCCTTCAAATGTGCGAATGACCTGAGGCTCGTAAGGTGAAATATGCCACTGATATTCTCGAAGGCACTGCGCAAACTTGGTGGAACGCCAAGTTACGATGTTGGAACTGGCGGCTGCTAATGCCACCCCATGGAATGATTTTAAGGAACCGATCAAACGTGAATACAGTAGTTATGATGCCATCCACAAGTTGGAAGTGGAGTCCTTTAACATGAAGATGACGGGGTCAGAGATAGAAGCGTGCACGGTAACGATCCAACAAACTGACAATTTTGTGTCCAACTATGGTGGATCCTCCCATAAAGAGCTTTGAGCTGTACCTCAAAGGCTTAGTACCAGGAATTCAAAACCATGTGAAGACGGCTAAACTTGCTACTATTCAAGATGTTACTCATCTTGCTCATCGTCTCACAGACCAGGCAGTGGGACAGAACAAGCTGCCTCAACGTATCAGCGATACTACTACCACTACTACTTCAACTACTTCTGCTACCCTCAGTAACAACGGATGAAAGTGGGATGGAACCTCTAGCAAGGGTTCGACTACGAATCCGTCCCAGGCACAGCAAGATCAATGACAACCAAAGTCCTGATCAGCAACATTTAGTATTCAAGGGCAGGGTGGATACAAGGGAAACCACCCTAAGCGCAAACGATGTAACCTGCACCACAGCGGGCAGGGCAAACGCAATCATTGTCAATAATGCAACAAGCTTGGTCATGGAACCAAAGATGGTAGGAACTCACGTCCTGCCAACCAGATCCAACAACAACAGCCACAAGATCTATAGAATTGGCGACAACAGCATGGTAACAAGGGATGTTATCCGATGGTGCTGAAGGTCACTTCAAAATACACTGCCCACGGTTGAACCAGAACCAGAATTAGAACCACAATCAAAGAAACAGGAACGATAATGGAGACAACAATGGGGGTAATAACGACGGCAATGGTGCCAGGGGTCGAGTGTTCGTGATTGGTCAGGATGATGCTAGGAAGGCCCCCAACGTTGTGATAGCTTCGACGTCGTCATTGGTATGGATTGGTTATCTCAACAACAAGCGGAGATTTTATGCAAAGAAAAGGTTATTCGTATTCCTCGTTC
The DNA here is from genome assembly GCA_030545235.1 of Helianthus tuberosus. NCBI lineage: Eukaryota > Viridiplantae > Streptophyta > Magnoliopsida > Asterales > Asteraceae > Helianthus > Helianthus tuberosus. The sequence continues at coordinate 136,156,210 of CM060383.1, forward strand.
TGGCAAAGAACCTCTCGAAGTTCAAGGCGACAAGAGTGGTGTCGCGAGTGGTATTATCTCCTTTTTGAAGGCTCAGAAGTGTTTGCGCAAGGGGCACACTGCTGTATTGGCACTCGTTACAGATACCTCGAAGAAAGAGAAAAAGATTGAAGATATTCCTGTAGTACGTGACTTTCCTCAAGTGTTTCCTGAGGAATTACCTGGGTTACCGCCTCATCGTCAAGTTGAATTCCAGATCGAACTCGCTCCAGGAGCAGCACCTATAGCTCGAGCACCTTATCGTTTAGCTCCAACCGAACTGGAAGAACTGTCTAAGCAACTGCAAGAACTCTTGGAAAAGGGTTTCATACGTCCTAGCTCTTCGCCCTGGGGAGCTCCAGTACTATTTGTAAAGAAGAAGGACGGTACCTTCCGCATGTGTATAGACTACCGCGAATTGAACAAGGTGACTGTGAAGAATCGCTATCCTCTTCCACGCATCGACGATTTATTCGACCAGTTGCAAGGGTCGAGCTATTACTCGAAGATTGATCTAAGGTCAGGGTATCATCAACTGAGAGTCCGGGATGAGGACGTCTCCAAAACAGCGTTCAGAACACGCTACGACCACTACGAGTTTCTGGTCATGCCATTCGGATTAACGAACGCGCCTGCGGTTTTCAGGGATCTTATGAACAGGGTGTGCAAACCCTATCTCGACAAGTTCGTCATTGTTTTCATCGACGACATCCTGATTTATTCGAAGAGTCAAGAGGAACACGAGCAGCACCTACGACTCATACTGGAACTTCTACGAACGGAACAGCTATACGCTAAGTTTTCTAAATGTGACTTCTGGCTTCGTGAAGTCCACTTTTTAGGCCACGTGGTAAACAAGGATGGGATTCATGTAGATCCATCCAAGGTAGATTCGATCAAGAATTGGCCTGCGCCTCGTACACTAACAGAAATACGCCAATTCTTAGGTTTGGCGGGTTACTACAGAAGGTTCATCAAAGACTTCTCAAAAATTGCTCAGCCACTTACACTACTGACGCAGAAGGGTGTTGTTTACCGTTGAGGTAATGCACAGGAAACAGCGTTCCAACACTTAAAGGATAGACTCTGTAGCGCACCTATCCTCTCATTGCCTGAAGGCACGGACGATTTCGTAGTTTACTGCGACGCATCTATCCAAGGTCTTGGATGTGTATTGATGCAAAGGGATAAAGTCATTGCTTATGCTTCGCGCCAACTTAAGATTCACGAACGGAATTACACGACACACGACCTAGAGCTGGGAGCGGTTGTCTTTGCACTTAAGATATGGCGACACTACTTGTATGGTACCAAGTGCGCAATCTACACTGATCACCGAAGCCTCGAACATATCTTCAAACAGAAAGAACTGAATATGCGACAGCGACGATGGGTCGAACTGCTAAACGACTACGAATGCTCAATCAGGTACCACCCAGGCAAAGCCAATGTTGTGGCTGACGCCCTCAGTCGAAAGGACACCGCGCCTAAGCGTGTACGAGCTTTACAACTCACTATACAGTCTAGTCTTCCTTCCCAGATACGAGATGCTCAGGTGGAAGCATTGAAATCAGATAATGTCAGGGCTGAAGCCCTACGCGGCTCAAGACAACGATTAGAACAGAAGGAAGATGGTGCTTACTATGTCACAGGACGCATTTGGGTCCCACTGTACGGCAACTTACGCGAGCTCGTAATGGATGAAACTCACAAGTCTCGCTACTCGGTACATCCTGGTTCGGATAAAATGTACCACGATATTAAGACTACATACTGGTGGCCTAGCATGAAGGCCCACATAGCTACATATGTTAGCAAATGCTTGACGTGTGCGAGAGTCAAGGCAGGATACCAGAAACCTTCAGGTCCACTTCAACAACCTGAGATACCACAATGGAAATGGGAGCAAATTTCCATGGACTTTGTTACAGGCTTACCTAGATCTCAGCGCAGAAATGATACTATTTGGGTGATCGTGGATCGACTCACAAAGTCTGCTCACTTCTTGACTATCAAAGAAACAGACAAGTTCTCTACCTTAGCAGACATCTACTTAAAAGAAGTGGTCTCGAGGCACGGAGTGCCCACCTCCATCATCTCTGATCGTGACGCACGTTTTACTTCAGAACTGTGGCAAGCAATGCATAAATCTTTTGGCTCTCGTTTAGACATGAGCACGGCGTATCATCCTCAGACGGATGGGCAGTCTGAGCGCACTATCCAGACTTTAGAAGACATGCTTCGGGCGTGCGTAATTGACTTTGGCAACGGTTGGGAAAAACATCTGCCACTTGTGGAATTTTCATACAATAACAGCTACCACACCAGCATTAAGGCTGCACCATTCGAGGCATTGTACGGGCGTAAATGCCGGTCACCTCTCTGTTGGGCAGAGGTGGGAGATAGTCAAATCACAGGTCCAGAAATGGTAGTCGATACTACAGAAAAGATTGCACAAATACGACAACGCATGGCGGCAGCACGCGACCGTCAGAAAGCATACGCTGATTTAGACAGAAAACTACTCGAATTCCAAGTTGGGGATTGAGCGCTACTTAAAGTTTCACCCTGGAAGGGTGTGGTTCGTTTTGGCAAACGCGGCAAACTAAATCCACGATATGTTGGACCTTTCGAAGTTACAGAGAAAATAGGCAAAGTGGCCTACAGATTGAACTTACCACCTGAACTCAGTGCAGTTCACAACGTCTTTCACGTGTCGAATCTGAAGAAATGTACATCAGATGAGACCCACGTAGTTCCCTTAAAGGAACTCACTATCGACGAGCGGTTGCACTTCGTCGAGGAACCTGTTGAAATCACGGACCGGGATGTTAAGGTCCTCAAGAACACGAGAATCCCTCTTGTACGAGTTCGTTGGAACTCCCGCCGCGGCCCAGAGTTCACCTGGGAGCGTGAAGATCAAATGGAACTCAAATATCCCCAGTTATTCGAAAACCAAGCAACTACTACTGAGGCTGAAGCTACCAATGCTGAATTTCGGGACGAAATTCCAAATCAACGGGGGGATAATGTGACACCCCAAGAAAACCAGTAATCTTCGCAAACCTGCTCGAGGAGCCGCGATACGACACAGGTAAACAACGTCACACTACTAGCTTCCTCAGTAACTGCATGCTAAATTTCGGGACGAAATTTCTTTCAAGTTGGGGATAATGTGACAACTCGAATTTCCGACATTCTTTATTCGCATTTAATGCACGTTGACTTTGACTGTATAGTTATGTTATGATAAAACCTAGTGTGTTTGCATGGTTATGTGTGATTGTATAAAATGTGTACTGTTGTAAAACTCAAACTGTTAAGAACCCGACGAAACACAAGGCTGTTTCGCCATAACCCTTCCCGACGAAACAGACTGTTTCGCCATATACATCCCGACGAAACAGAAGCCTGTTTCGCCGGCCCAGTAATTCACGAAGCCCAGTTTGGGCCCAGAACGTTATTCTGAGTTTATTTACGTAAAACATCATCATTTTACACTTTCTATCAACACCACCGAAACCCTAGAGCTCTCTTACTGTGACGGCAAGCTAGAACCCACTAGAAACTCTTGTGCGATCAAAACCATCATCTCGGTTAGTAATCCTATGTGTCTTGATTGATCTTTCATCCATGTATGTGTTTCTGTGCCATGTGATTCTGCTATGTTGATGTATAATTGTAACTGATACATGTTAAATATTAGGGTTCTTGTTATGATGATGATGATATGGATTTCGATATGAATATTGTAGTCGGATATAAATGGTTTTATGCGAAACTTAATATGATTGAATACTCGGTTCTGGATGTTGTTATTATGATATGATTCTGAATGCAAGTTAGCATCTTGATAGGGTTTGATGATGTGATGTTGTAATCGATATGTTGTATACGTAAGCTAGGGTTCATGCTAGACGTTAAAGTGGTCCGATGATTATGTTATGATGATGTTACAATGATTTTGTGTTGAATGATTTCTGCATGATCGATGTTATTGATGTCGGCTGCTAACATGATTAGGGTTTCTGTGTATTTCGTAACTGCTGTAACTGTGTCTACGAATCCGACATTCGACGAAACAGGAATCTCGGCGAAACAGAATGTGTTTCGCCAAGAGTCGTCGACGAATCAGAATCCTGTTTCGCCGAACAAGGCCACGACGAAACTGAAGGTGTTTCGTCAATAAATGTGTTTCGCCAACAACTGTGTTTCGCCAATATTGTGTTTCGCCAAACGTGTGTTTCGCCAACTAGCTGATCTGTGCAGTAACCTGAGTTAAGTCTGTTAAGTGTTAACTGGAATATTTAACTGCTGTTAAGTGTAACCATCTTGTATATGATTGTGATTACGTGCTACATGTTTATACGTGCTTAACTTGGACACAAACTGATTTCACATACGTGCATACTTTAGGACGTGATTGATTACTTGCGAGCATACACTTAGCATACCGAGCAAACCAAGGTGAGTTCACACAAGCCAAGGCATGGGGATTCCCAGGGGGGAATGGGGATTTGATGATTACTGTACATGTAAAGATGACAGAACCTACTGCTAGACTAGTAACACTTATTGAACGATCTTCGCACACCTGCCAAGGACATTGGCCGCGATATTATGACTGACTTCGCACACCTGCCAAGGACATTGGCCGCGAACTAAACTTACAACATCATCGCACACCTGCCAAGGACATTGGCCGCGATACAAACAAACCTAGTCTAGAAAAACTTGGGGAAAGACCTTCCCCAACATCTTCGCACACCTGCCAAGGACATTGGCCGCGATGGAAACTAATATGAAACATTGTAACGAACGAACATACTACTACTCACGCTATACTGTTACTGAACTATTAACTGTGAACTCGCTCAACTAGTTGTTGACTCTCTCTTACATGCCTTGCAGGACCTTAGGTACATATGGAGCTTGCACAGGAAGGAGCAGGTCGTTGTGGGATACGGATCGTAGACGATATTTGAACTTATAACTTACTTTGGGTTTTCATTATTATGCTTCCGCTACTTAAACAATGTTTGGTTATGAACATCAGTCATGTCAAGATGAATTACATTTTCCTACTTTTACACTTAAATACTATGTTTGATATGATTGATGGCTTGATCCTGGTCAGTCACGCCTCCAAGCGGTGATACTCCGCGAGTGGATTTTGGGGGTGTGACAATCCCCCCTCATGGTTTATGTATATATAGTAAATATATCTGGGACGTAAATATCAGAATGATTCAAATATTAATTAAAACAGGTTAGAGTGTTACAAACTCCCAATACATGGGGTACATCACCATTATGCAACAAATTGTTAGGCCGGAGGGTGTGGGGGGCGCCACCCTCGCCATGTCACCACCTATAGCGCCCCCGGCGCTATACACCCACACCCTGCACATTAAGTCGGGGCGCTATAGGGTCCTCGCCAACATGATAACGGCCGAAAATTGCGTGGATCGAGACATGAAGGTCAAAATGACCGTTTTAAAACGTTCAAAAAAAAAAAATTTAAATTTTTTATCTATATATATATATATATATAAAAACCTTACACCAAACACACCTCTATCTCAAAAACCTTACACCATAAAACACACCAATCACAACTAGAAAATGGCATCCGATTCTTCGAGCTCTTCATCCGATGGTGGTTTCGACGACATGGTTATCGCAATGACGCAGGAGGTGATTAATAATTTGCAAGAAGAAGTCCAATCCTCTACGTCGCGTATCAGGCAACCGCCTCTTGAACGGGATCGGTTAGGTGCTCATGAACGTCTAGTGCACGATTATTTTTGTGAAAATCCGTTGTACGATGATGGCCAGTTTAGGCGCAGGTTTCGTATGAGCCGTCGTCTTTTCGTTAAAATTTCTAGTGATCTTGCGGGCGAGTTCCCTTTTTTCACGCAAAGAGAAAGTGCAAGTCACAAAGTTGGTTTCTCTGGAATACAAAAGTGTACAGCAGCAATCAGGCAACTAGCGTATGGCACAGCGAGTGATGCGTGGGATGAATATTTAAGGATGTCGGCAAGAATGTGTCGTGACTCTCTTGAAAATTTCTGTGAAGGTAATTATTTACATATTATTCTAATTTTTTTTAACACTATTATTTATCTAAGGTTATTATTTTTATTTACATATTATTATAATTTTTTTAACACTATTATTTATCTAAGGTTATTATTTTTATTTACATATCCATAACCTTCGAGCCGATCTGACTGAGCACCTATGGTTTTATCATGAACAAGGAGGAGACGACGAAGACGACGAGTGATTTTTTTTTAAACTCTGGCATTGTATGGTTTTTATTTAAATTATGACATTTTATTTATATTATTTCACGTATGGTTTTTATTTAAATTATGACATTTTATTTATATTATTTCAATTATGGCATTTTATTTAAAATATATAAATTATGTGGTATAAATTAATATATGAAAATTAAAAGATTTTTAAAATAACAAATAATTAGGCAATGATGAGGGGGCTCCATTCCACACCCAGCAAATTAAGTGGGGGGATTATAAAGCCCTTTGGCTGATGTGGCGCCTAGGTGGCGCTGAGGTGTCCTTATAAGGCCCAAGGGGCTCCATCCCACACCATCTAGCCTTACTAATTTATAGTGTGGAAAATAATAATTTAAATTTGAGGATAATATTTATTAAAAACAGAAAGATGTGTAGGATAAAATTTAATATTTATTTAATTACTATAAGATAAGTAGAACATAGAGACAGGAAAATTGAAAAATAGATGTTTTAAATAAATGACAATTATCATACATTAATTTCTTTTATTATATAGTATAGATATAGATGTTATTCTATAGTTGGTTTTCCAATTCAAGTGAAATAAGCATAAACGTTGTTGTTGCGTGTTTGTTGTGCCAATGTTGGAGAGAACACCTAGGTGAAAAATGCAAAGTAAACTTCTAAACAATAATCATTAACTAGTCTTAGCTCCCCGCGTTGTGGTGAGGGGCATAAAACCGTGCTACCAGTGTTGCAGGGAGATATAAAACCATGTTAAGTAGCAACCAAACGACGATCAAAACTGAAAAAAAACATAAAATAAAAACACAAGTTTCTAGCACCAAGTGACTCACATGACATAAATTGTAGTCAAAATAGAATTTATACCAACACGTATTAGAAAGTTGAGGAGGTAAAAAAACGTAAGAGACCAAATGTGACCACCAAACAAAGTGCTAAGTACCAACCGAACTTCGACCAAATCCGGGAAAAAACGTAAAACAAAAGTAACAAAAAAATAAACCCATTTAATTTTTGTGGCAAAATTATAAAGAGTTATTGGATTTTATCCTAACTATTGGTTATTAGCCGCTGCCACCCCCAACTATTACTTTGACGGCCGCCACCCCCAACTTAACACTAACTTTGTTCTGTCACGACGCCGTTAACTAATCACTAACTTTTGAGCTCGTTACTATACTTTTGGGTGTGCCCAAAGATCCCTAAAACCTTCCTAAGATTCCTATGACACCCCTAAAAGTATAGAAAACATCAAAACTTAGTGACCAGTTAACGACGTGGTGTCAGAACACACCAAGTGTTAAGTTGAGGGTGACGGGGGTCAAAGTGATAGTTGAGGGTGGCAGTGGCTAATAGCCAATAGTTGAGGGTGATTAAATCCAATAACCCAATTATAAAAAATGAAAGTTTTATTACAAACAAACACACAAAAGACAAAACTATTAAAAGACAAAAAAATCACTATTCCTCAATGTTATGAATTAATACATATAGATAATTGCGATAGCTATATAGTATTTGACAAAATAAGTGATTTAGCAAAACTTGACATAAAATGATAATTGATGAATTGATTCGCCAAAATTACCAAACGATGTTTGAAATGATTTGGTTTATTCCCAAAAATGTTTAAAACACAAATGTTCATATCAAAGGAGTTTTTTCCCAAAACGGTGGTGGTGGAAAAAATATTTATCTAAATGGGTGATTTGAAAAATATTTACCAAAATAGGTGTTTTCTTTTAAGTTTTTTCCCACAATGGTGGTGGTGAAAAAAATAATTACCAAAATAGGTTATTTAAAAAAATTATTTACCAATGAGTGTTTATATTTATTTCTTTATTTTAAACTAATATATTGCATTTTTTGCTTTTATTTTTTATTTAATATCACGTTCTTTTACCAAACAACTCATTATTTGGTTTATTTTATTTTTTAACATACTTATTTTAATTCTTTCGTTTTTGTTTTTTAATGTTTTTTCTTTTATTTCCCCTTTATATTTATGTAAGATAAATAATTTTAATATAAAGTTTGCTCATGTAATTTCAAGATTATAAACGAACGCGAAGACAATGGTAATATTTACTCCTATCAAACATGAACATCAACTTATTGGACAAAAAAATTAATAAAACTAGATTAATATATAATCAGTAATACTTTAAACTTATAAAAAAATATAATAAGTTAGCTATATATAAAAAAATAATGAGTTGATTGAAGAAAAACAAGTATAAAAGTGATAATTTAGGAGTTTTTTTTTTCAAACTAGTGTTGGTGGATGAAATCTTTTTAAATAAAAAAGATAGATGAAATCTTTTTAAATAAAATTAATTTTTAATATAAACTAGTTAAAAGAACCATTTTTTTCAAATTCAGTACACATACTTATATTTTTTTTTATCACATTTAATACATTATTATACATAGTTAAATCTCCAAAAAAGTATTTTATTACCACCTGTAGAGGTAATACGTTAATACTGGGTTAAAAAAAGTTTACAAATAAGTATTTATAACATAACTAGAAAATATTTATCAAAGACTAAACATGTTTCTAGTTTAAAAGAGTTAGAAACAAAATGTTCATAACAGGATTAAAGAAGCATATTTCTTTTTCAGTATTAAAGAAACGTTAATTTTTTTTTCCAAACTCTCACTATCCAACAAAAAATATATATATATTTTTGTTATTTATTGTAACTCTTTTCTTATGTTTTTGAAAAGAAGATTAAGATTAAGAGTGAGAAAAATGAGTTTTTAAAAAACACCCATTTTAGTAAATATTTTCAAATCACCCATTTTGGTAAATAAGATTTCCACCCACACTAGTTTGGGAAAAAACTCCATATCAAAGCTAATCAAACTTGTTTTGGTAAATTTTGAAATTGAGCAAGTGATGTTAAGCATGACCAAATAGATGTTTATAGTTGAGTTTTTTTTTTGAAAGGTAAATTTCATTAAAAAACAAACGCCCCTAACAGTCCTCAAAACGGGGACCATCGGGCTAAAACGAAATTACATCGAGTTCATAGGATTATTACACCAACCATTCCAATCTATATCTTTCAATCTAGATCTATGACGAAACCAAAAAAACGACACAGACTTAATATATTGCATGACTTCAATAGTTCTCCGGGGCTTTCCACCAAACACTCTAGAATTCCTTTCCTTCCAAAAGGTCCACATAGTAGTGAATATGATGCCTCGCAAAATGTACCTCTCATGTTTCGTCTTCGTTTGAGTCTCCGCCAAAGACAAAAGATCTTTCACGTCAAAAATAAACAAGGGAGATAACTTACACCACGATGCGACCCGAGCCCAAATTTCCGAGGAGAAGATACAGCCAGTAAACAAGTGTATAGCCTTCTCCGAATCCGCTTCACAAAGGACGCAAGACATATATTCAATTGTTACTCCGCGTTTGATTAATTCCATCTTAGTAGGAAGACGATTAAGATCGGCACGCCAGACCGAGTTTTTTTTTTTTTTTCAAAACGATGTTAGTGCAAAACTTATTTACTAAAATGGGTTTTTGAAAAGTATTTACTAAAATGAGTATTCCTTTTTCCAACTTCTAATTTTATTTGATAAAAATAATTTCTATTTAAAAGTATGTTATTTAAGAGAAATAAAAAGTTTCTAATAAAAACATTTCATGAAATTTTATATAGGTTTTCAATGTCTCTTCACTAGACGATTTCTGTAACTTTTTCTACAATGCTTTTTGCTTATAAACTTTGTTTTGTTTCGTAAATTCTTTTTTTAATTTCAGTAGAAACACAATTTTATAGAAGCTTTTGTTTTTCATTAAAAAACAATTATATGTACTTTTTAAAAACGTTTTTGAATAATTTGAAGTGTATATGAAAAAAATGTTCAGTAAAAATACAGAACTTGTTTTTTGAATGATTCATTTAATATTTATAGTAACATCATCTTATAACTTAAAAAAAAAGTTATTAAACATAACATTTTTTTGGCTCATATACATGCAGATGCAGGTAAGGTATCATGTGATGTGATTATTTCTAAGTTGTATTATCAAAACTAATTATCTATATTAGTTAAACGAGTTATATCATATTTAGTTATTAAGATGTATTTTTTATTTTATTGTTCTGTAAAGGATTAAAAAAAAATAGTTGAAACATGTTTAAGTTAAAAAAAGAAAAACAAAATCGTTTAAATGAAAACATATTTAAGGAAATAAAAAAATATGAAAGAATAGACAATGTTTCAGTTAGATAGCCTTTATAAGAGTTAAAAAATGTCAATAAGAGATTTAAAAAGCATTTTATAAAATCACATGTTCCGTTTTTTTTTTATTTAATTTTCCTTCATATTTTCTTCTTTTAACTCCTGCTAGATTACATATTTGTAAATAAAAAAAATATTTGTAAATTAGGAGTGAGAAAAGGATTACATATTTGTAAGTTAGCCGTTAAAAAAAGATTACATATTTGTGAATAAAAATTAATTTTATCCAATAAGTGAGAAAAAATAAGTTTCTCAAAATACACTCATTTTTATAAATATTTTTCAAATCACCCATTTAGATAAATAAATTTTCCACCAACACTCTTTTGAGAAATAAGTTTTCCCCTATTAAAATTGAATTAGCTAAAATATATTAAGTTTTGTTTAAATAAAATAGAAGAAATTGTTCATTAATATCATACATGTAAATAAGTGTGTATTCTAAAATTTAAAAAATATGCAAAGTAAAGGTATACTTGGTTCAATTTACATGCTCAGTTACAATTTTCAAATTGTTAGACGAATTGTTAAATCAGATTTGTGTAGCCATAAACCCTAGGTTCATTGGTTCTTCAGTTTAGAAACATCTCCTTAAGCTCATGGTTCTTCAGTTTATGACTTTATGATGATGTTAAAGTTAAAGTTAAAATAGTAATATTAAATCCAATAACAAAACCCTCTTTCTTTTAATGATTAACATCGAACCATTTTTAAGGTATTGAGATCCAATTTCGTCATGTGGTGCGTCACGACTCAAATATAAAATTGAACAAGCTTTCGTTTTCTATTTGCTGACTTATACATATAAAATTCAGACTCAAAAAGTTTTGGTCATATGGAATTAAAGAACTCCAATCCAATTTTTGAAAGTTGCAATGCCTTTTCATTAGCAAATAGCAATATAGTATGGAATTTTAGAATTTTACATACTCCTAAATTACAATAAATAATTCTAATCAATTTCATATTTTAGATTAAACCTGAAAACTTTTACTAAAAGATAAAAATTTCTATCAAGTAAGCTAACCTCACATTGGTCTCTATTACGTGAATTTATTAATTTTGGATGATAGTTAACATTTAAAATACGCCACTACACCCTCGATCCTAAAACTAATATTAACTATTTTATTTTGGTTTGTTATGAAAATTATATACATTTATGAAATGAATTTATTGATTTTTTTTTTTGTTCTACCACTGATTCTTAAACTTAATTTATTATGTGTTGCTATAGCTATATCAATTCTTGTGTAGAGGTTGGATGCAATGGCAAAGTAATTGAAGTTAAGAGTAAAAAGTTAAAAGTTCAAACATTAGTAATATCATCTTTAAAGAAAACTATTCCTATTCTATAAAGGATAAATTTAACATTCTATAAAGGATAAATTTAACATTCAATTGTTACCTACAATAACTAGCTTTTACAAATCACGAAAATGAGAAAAATAAAATTAGTCTTCTAAAAATGAGAATTCGTAAAAGGGTAACAACCGGACTCCGTTCGAACTTATTCTAGCGGCAATGAAATTGTTTCGTCGAACTCTACGATCTTAAATTTTCGGTTTTTGGTTTTGGACTTTTAGGTTGTAGATTTAAAATTGTTGTTTAGATCATTGTATCTTGTTATCTGGCATTATGTCTTCTTTTTCGTCGTTGTGTCTTTTTTGCGATTAATTCTGCCTTTTTCCCTCGGCATTATGTTATATTTTTCAGTATTGTATTATATTTTGTCATCTATTATGTCTTTGTACCCTTGCTAAACTTAGGAGACTTTATAGAATAATTTAACTAACCTCATACTTGTTTTTATATGTTATACATTGAATTATACAATTTTATTAAAAGTCTTTCCACAATCTAAAAAGACATTGTTTATGGTTCAGATATATTATTCAGATTATACCATTCAGACATAACCAAACAATCCCCACCCTACGGACCTTTCCATATATTGCAAAATGCTAAAACGGGCAGATTAAATTATATTTGGTATATGCTTAAGCAATCAACAAGCATGTCCACAAATACTTTATCTTATATTTTGCAACTGTAATGTCACGTCAATCATTAATCAAATAATTTAAATTCATTTAATTAAAAAGTCATTTCGTTTTCACATATTTTCTGGTTTTCTTGCTATCTAACGTCAATTCTGAATTCTAAAATCATTTTTGAAATTAAATAATAAAGTTTATATAATATATTATATATTTCATAGCATGGTGAATTATAAAATATCATAATAAACCAAGTATTAAAAGGACGTGAAGGGAGAGATCCACATGCTTTGTTTTTAAAATGAAATTTTAATTCGTGGATCCAACGTAGTTTGCCCACAAACCCTTCCATATTTAGTAATATTATAAACCAAGTGGAACACAACTTCCTTCTTAGACCATCCTAACGCGACTACGCGAGAGGGTCAATGGGTGAATTATATATATTTTTAAATGATTTTTTTTTTCTTCACACAAGTTTTAGTTTTAAAATGATTTTCACCTATGAACTAAACTACACATAAAAGGGTAAGTGTGCCCGTCGGGTGATAATATAGTTTATCGGTAAGAACCGGATATCAATCCGCCGACGCGGTGTCTTGATACTAAACTTTTGCTATGTTAAAGCCTTTTCAATCAACAGGTTGATTTTGTTTCTAATTTATCATGCAAAATAACAAACTATTAACTAAACTAAAAGGGAACAATATATAAGGGAGGTTGCCTAAACTAAGTATTCACTAACAAACATGTGATAACAAAGGGGAAGAACTAGTGATGATGCAAGATCTAAATTTAATTAAGTCCCCAATCAAGGTTTCCTAGTTTTATAATCCTTAGGGAAACTAAAATGAAATAATATTCTAGTCACCTAAATTATTCTTTTTCAGTTCACTTGCTAAGTTGATGTTAATCTTTAATCATGAGTTATTTGTTTGTCAAAACTCCTAGCTCTACAAATTAGGGAAAACTACTATGAACAACATACTAATCACCCTAACTTGCTTTTAAGTAAGTAATACCTTCATCATATTCTTGATATGAACCACAAGCATGGTCATGCTAAATAACAATCTTGGCGTAAATCATCATACTAACACAATCACAAACTATAGAATTCATATAAACATTTTTTTTGATCTTTCCAAATCTAAATGCAAGAATTCATACACATGGTCAAATCATCATTCAATACATGTTAGCAATTACCATTCCTAGTTTTATGTTATGAATCAAACTAACAAGTTAACAAGATTCAACAATCATAATCTTTACACGGGCTTTCCAACATATCATGTATATACTTATGATCAAACATTCAAGAACAACAACTTTAAACATGTACATGAACTCCAAGAACAAGAACAAGACTAAACATCACTATGAAGATTAACAAGAACAATCATCACATCTCCTTCCATGTTATCACATATTCATTAGCTTCAAAAAGTTTAAGAAACACAAATGTTTAGTCTATAAGGCTCATAACTACTAGATCAAATACAAGAAAACTTAAATTGTTTATAATGTAATAAGTAAGCTAACCAAGTTTAAAGACAAGTTTAAATGGTAAATGAGTGAATATTCAAATGATTAAGTCTTCCTCAAAGCTCATCCTTGGCTCCAATAAGCTTCCAAGTCCAGATTTTTGAGAGAAAACTTCACCAAAATGCTCCAACTCCCTTGCAAATGAGCTTGAGACTCGTATTTAAGCTGTTGTCTGTTTGTCACGACCGTGCCACCATTTGGCACGGTCGTGCTTGGCATGTGTCAGGCTAGCTTTCCGTCTGACGATCTTGTTTGCTACCATTTCTGGAAAAATCCCGCTCAAAGTTTCCCGATGTGGCATAATCATGCCACACTATGGCACGAATGTGCTTATCGATGAATTGTCGACGATGACTGCTGCGATCTCGAAAATGAACTGATCAGAGATTGACTTAGGCAGGCACGATCGTGCTTGGGGATGGCACGGCCGTGCGAGTCGTTGATTTTCCAGATTGACGCCGATGACTAATAGTGCTGATGAGAGTGCCGATGATGGCTGACCTGGCACGGTCGTGCTGTATCTGGCAGTTTGCTGGAATGTTCCGTTTTACTCCATTTTGCTCCAAAAGCCTCCGTTTCAACACCGGGCCAAAGCCCGGACCTGTATTTTCACAAACAACTCAAATGAGTACCAAAATCAATGAAAATACAAAGAGTTCTCGCATAAACGGGGATATATTTAACGTTTTAAAGATTTATAAATTCTTATACATCAGTACCACTCACCTCCCTCTACATTGGCTTGCCTTACTTATTTCCTCCATCTCTTCACGTATCTCTCTCTCCATTTTCTTTCACAATCTTTCACGGGCGACGTCTGTACTCATGAGTATTTCCCCTCCCTCTATCCTCCCAATCGACACCCTCTCTCATCCATGTTAGATGGATGCTTGTAACACCCTAAAACTAACTTTGATGAGTAATTAGACATAATAATGAATTATAGACTTGATGTTGGTTAGATAGTGATTATGGACCAAAGACTCAAAAAGAAAATAATAAGGAAATCCCATCCATGGGAGGGAAAAATCACAATTGTATGCATGAAACCCTAAAACAGAAAGATTGAACCAACGTCCTATCTTGTTTTCTCAATATCCCTTGCGTTTTCTAGAGAGAGAGAGACTAGTGAGAGAAAGTCAAGACTTGAGTGGGTTTGACCACGGTTTAGAGAGGAGATCGAAGGAAGGCACATCGGGAACGTTTCCACGTTGATGTTGAGCTACTTTAAGGATAAAAGAGTTGTTTTGATCAAATCAGGATCGAGACGAGTAGATCTAGCGAAATCGGTATTTTCCACTTAAAAAGTTGCATGCATTTGACTATTCATGCTTACTAGATGCTAGTTGATGATATTGATGTTTTCCAACAATAAAGTTACGATCTTAACGTGAAAATCGAGCAGGAAAGGTTGTAGCCGCCATGGAAGCTTTAGAGTTCTGAGCAAGGTTGTGCCTAACACTGTTCCAGGGAAACTTGTGTTTCGCCAAACTATTGTTGCACAACCTCTCCTTTAAGGCACAACCTTGGCTCATGCGAAAGCTAAGTTTCACTAGCATGTTACGCGCGAAACCCTGTAGCGAAACCCTATGGCTAGCAAACTTCATGACAATGAAACCTAAGTTTCGCCCATAGTTTATGCATAAGTATTGACTGGCTCGTTTCACAGGTGAACCCAGTATAGCTAAAGATAAGAAAATTTTATAAACATGAAGTTAAAGAACAATATAAAATCCAATGCGGTAGTGGTGGGGTGGTTGGGGAAATACTTGGTGTTCCTTGTGACTCAGGTTCGACTCCCATTATCCCCATTGTTTTCTGCGGCATCCAGGTGAAGGGCGAATACGGGCGAAACCGGTTTGTCTTGGATGGGTGGCGAGGTTTTACCGATTATTCCACTGTCGTGCCTTCGGGCGGGTGGAGGTCGGGTTTCCACGCATCTGGCAGAGCCAAGGAGTTGGCAGCGGTCGAGTAGTTGACCTTGGCCATAGCGCCCGGTGTCACGGTGGTTGGCACGTCTTTCCTTGTCGTTAAAAAAAGAACAATATAATCAGATAAGTTTAAGATGCCAATCTTTACTATATTTGAGCTGATATGCATGCATTCCAAATTTTCTATACTTGGACTTGATTGGTGTGCATGTTAGTTATTACCCAGCTACAATTGATGTTTTAGGATTTGATGTTTTAGGATTGATGTTAAATGATTGACATTATATACTTAACGAACGTGATTAATGTGAAATGAATTGACGAAAACGTATTGATGAATCATGTGAGCGTGACGGCGTAACAGGCATGGAGTCTTATGATGGTAGGCTTAGGGCTAAGTAGTTGATGTTGGAGTCCGCTTCACAACTATATGTGCTTTATAGTGCTGATTGATGATTGATATGTACGATTTGATGTCTAGTATGGTTAAACTTGTTTTAAAACGAGTTACTTGCAAAGAATTAATGATAACTAAATGTCTTTACCCTAACTTTAACTCATTCAGCATGGATTTGAAGGCTACCTTACCACTAGGACTTGCATCCTGTTAACCTTAGTTTATTTGATGACACTTTAATTGTTATGTCTTCAATTTGATGATTGATGTAGCAAATGTTAATGTGTTTCCACTGCCATGTTACAAAATTTATCACTCTAAGAATAATGTTTTGATGCTTGTATGTCACACCCTGATTTCCCGGTGGGCTTGGACTTCGGGTTTATGGTTAGGTGACAAATTGATATAGATATTCACATTAACACAGCAGAAGTCTTGGGAGTATAAAATAATTATTACAAATACAATTGTCCGAAAGTTCAAAATATAATATACAGATGATAGTGTATAAAAGATCCACAGGCGGATCGAATAACAAATAATTACATAAGAGACTACTAGGCTTCTTGCATGGAGTTGTAAATTCCACTAAGCAATTACCAGGCAGCTTCCAGCCTATTACGAACCTTGCAAACATGCGCTTAGTCTTTTGAAAATACGTCAGTTTTCACTGGTAAATACAAATAACCGACACATTTTGAAAATATTTCAAAATCATTTTAGATACCATTTGGTATATTAATTTTCATAAATAACTTGGGACAAACTATATCTCTTGTTATCAGTATTACATGTTTGTCAATACATATGGGGCCCAGAACTAAACTCCGAGACATGATTAACTGACACACCACTTTAATCCTCATATTGGGTAAGAAAATATTTTATCATAGCATTAGTATCTGTCGAGTGTATGCCTACACCCCGTGCTTAGGTCGTGGCCATTTGCAATTAAATGAGTCGAGGATATCCAGGACACGGTCGCATTAATCCCCAATGTTTAAGTTATCAAGCATAACGAATTAAAACGGGTTATTTGTATTTTGGACACATTGGTCATTGATCTCATACCCGACCAAGCGATAATAATTTACCGTATCCCAAACCCGTATAGGGAAAATAGGTTAAGAGTATTTACCTGAGCTTAAATCTTTACAATCCAAAGATATTTATAAGCACAACCACTTAAACAAAACAACTAAAAAGGTTGCAATTTACTGGATGCCCTTAGTCTGGAATGAGTGAAATAATGATCCATTAGAATGTTATTGGGTCTTTATTCAAGTCATATGACTTGGACCGGTTAACAAATAAATAAATCGACACGGTTCGCTAGATTAAGCGGAAACCGGATAGAATGTGGTTTGTACCCTCACAAGTACTATGACTTGTATCATATGGGTCAAACAATATTACATTCTAATTGTAAATGAATTTGAAGGAATTTGACCCAATTCGGTTAACTTATATAAACTAAGCTATATAAGTCAACCATACGCGCATAGGTGGCATCAGGTGATCGGATGAGTCAATGTCAAGTTCATTATGCCAAAACATGAGTATTATATTACCACATCAGTTTATAATCCATATTACATGTACATTATGGTTTAAAATCATTTTATGCGCTAAAGGGCATAATCGGCATTTTTATGGCATAATATAGGAACTTGCATAAAACCTGACAAACGATTATGATCAAATGGTATAACCTCATAGGGTTAGTCCATACATTAATATGATTATAATACAACTTCAAATCAGTAGCTAACTTAGCTTAAATGGGTGAGAATCGAAAGTCAAAGCAGAAGTCAAACTGCTTGACTTTCGGTTGCAAACCGAGCTATAAGCAGGAAATGGCTGGTTGAAAATTATCTAACATGTTCTAATATGTTATATCAACTGATATAATGTCAAAAATTAATGTTTAGATGTTTAGAAGTTCATTTAACTTAATTTCCGAAAATCTGCGTATGACTTTTATTTTATTACAATTTTGACTCGTCATTTGACCTGCTTAACGTGATCTTCAGTAGGTGCTCTGTAACACCCCAAAAACGTGTATTGGTAATTTAACCCCATTAGTACTAAGGAGCGGGTAAAACACCATTAGTGATAAAAGTTAACCCATAAATAAAATAACTAGGAATAATTAACCTAGTTGATTATTGGTATTTTTAACAATAAATGTTGGATGATATCCAATATTAGCTAACATCTTAAACTTCAGGGGCCAAAATCGTTTAAACGTAAACATGGGCTTTAATAAATGAAATTAAAATACAACACACACATAATGTGTCTGTGTGTGTCGATCACCAGGAGAGCAACAAGGGGGAAAACCCTTGATCAAGCTCAAAGCACCAAAATTAAAGATTAATTCAAGACCCAAATTGATGCATCAGCGCGTATTAACGATCACCTAGACTAGGGGATCATAAGGTATGTCTTAAAACCTAGATTGGTGAAAGTTGTGATTTGAGACAAGTAGATTACTTGCAAATAGATTGTTGGATTATGATCCAAAGATGAAATTGAGTGTTTATGTATGCTTAATTTCGTTAGACATGATGAAATTATGAGATAATTAAGATAAGATCACTTGTAAGTGATTAACAAGTAGATTATAAAGTGGGTTTTGATTTTATGATGAATTTGATGATATACATGTGCTTAGAATCATCATACATGATAGTAAATGCAATATACTTGAACAATTTATAAGTTTGAGTGCATGTTCATACTTACCATGAAATGGGTTTTTGTATGATATAATGAATTGATGTTAAAAACATGTTATAGATGCTTGAAATCATCATGTGTATATGAATGGTTAAAATCTTTGTTAAAGTTTGATGTTTTAGTAATTTTCATACACATGATGCAATGGGTTGTTTCATGGTGATGAAACAATCCCTATGTTCTTATATAATGAATCATAAAGTAGCATACAATGAATATAAATTATGTTAACGTGATGTAAACAATCATATGAACTAGGTTGATGAACGTAGTTATTATGGTGGCCTAAGAATAGTGCCCACCGGGTAATTATTGAAATGCCTAAAAGAGTTGTTGAACTTATTTGTGGGTTGTATGTATTAATAGACAGTTGACTTTTTAAAAGTCAAACTGACCTATAATAAGATCGAATGATAATTTTGATATAAAATCCGCAAGGTGGAATAGTCGTGATAAATGATGACTAATCTAACCATCTTGCGAATTATAAATGATAGTTTCACGCTTGGCAAGCTAGGTGGAAGCTTGGGAAAGAAGCGAGTCAAATGGATCAAATACGGGAGAAAAGCATTATCGGAATGCAAGGTAAGTGAAGCTTACAACTTTAAAGTAGTATATCAACTTATGTATTTTCCTAGGAATAAGCGATTTAGCATTTGGAATAGGATTTTGAAATATGACGTTCCGACACGAATCGATACGGGTCAGAAGTGATAAAGGTAATAAACCATATTAGATGGTAAAAAGGGTAAAATGGTATTTTAGTCATGCAATGACAAATAAACAATGAGATTTGAAAAGTTACCTTATGGTGCAAACCATAATGGGTAAAAAGGGGTAAAATGGTAATTCGGTCACGAGTTGACAATTAAACAAGGAGTTTTAAGAAAAAAGACACTCTATGGTGTAAGCCTTGAGGGGTCAAAGAAATTAAGAAATGATTTTTTTAAGAAATAAGATCGTATGGTGCAAACCAAAGTAGATTACATGGATGAGATGGCAAATAAATACCACCTCACAAGGATAAAATGGTCATTTAGACCAAACGGGTCAAAAGGTGATGATATCACCATTTGACATTAATGACTAATGGTTATTTGTCGAGTCTTATGCTCACAGGAACGAATAGCGCATGAGATTTCGTTGTTATTAATTAGCAACTAATATGATGAGGTATTAAAACGGGTCATTGCTTTTACTCGATTCAGGTATGTGGAATAGGTCAAACTCTCATTGAGTATATAAGGTTCGACGAGAGTTAATCGAGTCGTGGATGGGCTTCGAATTACCCAAGGTGGGGTATATCAAGCAAATTGAAATTTGATATTATGTTCTTACATACATGATGAAATTAAAATGGAATACGGGTTAAAAAAGTATTCTTGGTCAAAACAAGATTTCAAAAAAAAAAAAAATGTTGTCACACCCCAACCGATGGCGGAAACATCGGGGCGCGACATTGAGCGAAACAGATTGTCCAGGAGAAATCCATAACAACTAATATTACCAAATATGTAACATTACGTCCCATACCATAACATATTCAACAAAATAATTATTACAGACATTGTACCTCAAAGACAATTAAAATTGTTCTGACAACTCAGATTTTATTTAGTTCGTTTCTAGACTCCCCTAGCTTGATTCCATGACATCCAGCAAGTAAAAGCATCCTAAACACCTGTCACATACGTTGAAATAACAGTCAATACACATAGTGTAAAGGTGAGCATACAAGTTTAATAGTATAATAGTAGCGAAAGCGATTTACGTATAACTAGCATGTAACACGTAGTAATGCGAAGCAGGTAAGTTATCGAAAATAACATATGCACAGACGTGACTGCGAGTTATAGAATGCGCAACACATATCACCACTGTGACACGTGAAGAAAAGCCCTTAACAACCCCTGTTCACGACAGGTGCTGAGTCCAAACTATAGTACTATCGTTGCTAAGGTGTCAGGAAACAATCACTGAGTAAACATAACATACTAGCATTCATCGAATAACACGTATAACATGCGAGAGGGGTTAGCGTATAAAAGTGTTTGCGTTGTGTGTTGATTGTGATTTTGATATAGGTAACGTATGTAACACCTAAAAGTGCATAAAGCAAATAGGGATCGAGTATACTCACAGTTCGTGTTTAATAAATAAACACAAGCTTAGATTGAAGGGAGCGCTGCAGAGTTAGCCTGATCAGAGAACGATAGTATAAGCGTTGAATGGTGCCTTAAACAGTGCGTCGAGTGAGCTGTGGGACGGATGGTGATCCGATCGGATGACCGTACGGATGGATGGTCATCCGGACGGATGACCATTCGGTCAGAGGGTTGTCCGTTTGGGATGGATGTGTTTGTGTATGATTTGAACTTTGAAGTTTTCGTTGTAGCTTTTATAAAAGTGAGAAGTATTCTTATTTGTCCAGCCATCTGGTCGGATGGTCATCCGGACGGATGGCCGTTCGATCGAATGGTGGTTCGTCTGAGTGGGAATATACAAAGGGTTACCCCTTCCGTCCGGATAGTAATTCGATCGTATGGTCGTCCGATCGGATGACTATTCGTTGGAAGCTGATGTTCTTTGAAGTTTGTAAAAATGTTTAAGTGTTGAAACTACAAGTTATCTGATCGGATCGTCGTTCGATCGGATGGTGATCCGATCGGACGACGATTCATTCGAGTAACTTGTTTGTTTGAGAACTTGTAAAATTAGTTAAGTTTAGAAAGTTTGCGGTTGAACCGAGATGGTATGACAAGGTGTCAAACAACGGAAACCACATCAGGTCTAGTTATCCGATCAGATGGGAATCACCCCGTTCGATCGGTAACTGTTCTTGACGGGATTTCATGTTCAACCGGTGAATCGGTCGTCTCTTCGTTAGAAATCCATTCTTAGTCCGGGTCTCCACTTAAAGAATGAGTAGTGAACCCGAACTAGTCCAGATTCTAACGGTTTTGGGTGTAAAGCTAAGAAAGTTGAAGAAAAGCTTGAAACATTTGAAAAATGTTTAGATTTAGGTGAAATCAGTGTTTAAACATTGTAGAAATCCTTTAGATCTGAGTTGTTCTTGGTGAGACGAGATCATACTCTGGTGTTCATATGAACACATGGTGACATCACTCGAAAACAGTCCAAATCAGGTGGATTTCTTGTTTAAAAGTTGTGATTTGTTGGTGAAAATGATGAAGAAGTATGTAAAGATCAAAGAAGTACAAGATTTGAGATGAAAACTTAAAAGAATCACGAGGAATCGAGAGAAAAAAGGTTGGGAGTGTGTGGGTCTGAGGAGAGCTGTCACATCATGAACAGTGATGTGGTAGGTGAGGTATTTATAGGTGAAGAGGAGAAGAGGCGGTGTGAAGTGATTTGATCGGAGGGCCCTTCGATCGGATGGCCATCCGATCAGATGGTCATTCGATTGGATGGCTTGAGTGGGTTAGTTTCCGACTTTTTGTTCCGCGCGTTGAGCATTGCGTTGCGTTTCGAGTAAGCGATGCGATAGTATTACACACTAGTTACAATCAACATAACCAACCTAATAACCATAAAGTAGCTTGTATTCCGGGTTGCGATGCGATGCGATAGAGTTGCGATTGCGTTTGTGAATAACATCCCACAATATATATATATAAGCACACACATGTAAAGCACATAATAACACACACACGTAAAACAATATCCAGAACCTGTAATTCGAATTGCGATGCGATAGCGATGTGATTGAGTTTAGTAGATTAGCTTTTCGCATTGTTACTTCACATATTAAATAATTGTAAAACAAATAGCATCAAGCAAAGTATCGATTAACGAGTCAAAGAGTACAAGCAATAATTAAGTCAGAAATGACAGATCTGATTAGCAATCTTTTCTTCCTTTGACTTTGACGTTGACTTGTATTTTGACTTTGACTTTGAAAGTCGGGTTGTTACAGCCCCCTACTTTAGGAAATTTCTTCCCAAAATTTAAGGCGCAGGCGTAACGAATAGTTGAGGATATTTAGCCTTCATATCACTCTCGAGTTCCCGGTGAACTCGGCGCCGCGTTTTCCTTCCCAATGAACCTTCACAATGGGAATGCGTGAGTGTCAAAGTTTCTTGGTCTCTCGGTCCATGATCTCAACTGGCTTTTCCACGAAGTGTAATGTTTCGTCCACTTGTAGATCCTCAAGAGGGACATTTAGATTCTGGTGGGCTAGACACTTTTTGAGGTTCGAAACGTGGAAAGTCGGATGTACATTGCAGAGTTCATCCGGTAATTCGAGTCTGTAGGCCACTTTTCCAATTCTCTCCAGAATCTTAAAAGGGTCCAACATATCGAGGCGCTAGCTTTCCTTTCTTGCCGAATTATAACACCCTAATTCGTATTTGACTAAAGTCGCAGCGGAAAAATCGTACCATAAAAATTCCTTTAGTTACAAACACTTTGACACACTTAATTCCATTTCTAGGGTTAATTCTTTCTAAATAAATACATTTATTATACTCATTTACAACAAGAAGTTATAAACTGGCTTCACTCAATTACGTACTCGACACTCCCGTACAATCTATCTTGTGACTCGATCCTCGATCTCCAATCCTTGGATACCCTCATAACTGGTACTACCTGCATTCACCACATATAATTCATAACATTAGTACGCAATAGAAACATACAAGTTTATTCTCGTTACTTCTCGTTACGTTATACTCTTTACATCCCAGCTTTTAAATCCTGTCTTACGATCTGTGGTGAGACTTCCTCGCCATTCCTGCATCACACTTATAACTACAGGTACACGAACAAACATCGTAAACACTTAATCATACCGAGAGACTTACATACATACCCTACTTCATACATATTATCTATATATATATATATATATATACATACGTACACACATGCATACATACCTACTTACATACATGCTCACACACGTACATGCCAATCTACATACATACTTACATATACACACATCTACCTCATTATAAACGTATCTATATGTACACATACCAACATCATTAAGTACACACATGCCATTATACATATTTACATACATACAACCCTACGTGCATCAAAACAAACTCATACATGCCTACTCTCATACATACCATCACATATCCGCTTATTCTTGCGCACATACTTATAAACATACTCACGTAGGTACCTAAAGGCTTTCATACATTTCTACATACGTATATAGAGATATACAAACAGGCATACCTACCTATCTACATGTGTGTTTACCCTAAAGGTCATAAAACATAAGTTAAATTGGTCATACGCAACTTAAAACGCGTTTAAACGGGTTCCCAAGCCAAAACAGAGCAACCGAACACTTTTCACCGAACAGACACCCCGTCGCACGACGCGACGGGCCGTCGCGCCACGCGACGCCCTCAAATAAGCAGAATGTTGCTGTTGCTGTGCTGCAGATTTCCAGCACGACCGCATTTCACGGAAACGGTCATAACTTCTTCGTTATTGGTCCGTTTTACCCGATTCTTTTTCCTACGCGTCCGTAATTTAATTTTCCATCTTATGGAGTTAAGATCCGACATCCGGATTAACAAAATCCCAGACTTTTAAGTCTTCGGATTACTACCCTTTTTACCAAGAATCTATCCGTTCATAATTTTATCATATAACCTATTTGTTTGACCTTAACTTCATATGAATTGATAATATCAAGGTCATTTGTCATAAAAGATTCATTCCTGGATACTTTACATCTTATTTCACCCGGTTGTGCTCATAAGCTTATTTTTGACCCGTTAAGGGTAATTGCGCATTAAATGGTTTATGACTAACAAACCATACTCCCCACTTTCATACTCGACCATAACAGTACGCTAATCAAATAACTTGTTTCTAAAACTACTTTTAAGATCATTTGCCCAAAATACCCATCAAGGGCATTTTGGTCAACTTTAATCTCATCATCTACGATGAAAGACTACGTCACATATTTAACCTCCAACATCATGTTTAGTTAATTAAAACACCGTATACTTAATTGAACTAAGAAGTGATTACAGAAATCACTTACCTCGTGCGTCCGAGTTCAAGCATAGCTTCCGTGTTTATCCTTGGCCCGTTGCCCTTCCATGCTTATGTCAGCGTTGACATGACTCCTATCCGTACATGTCATTACATTCGCATACTTGTTAGCATATATGATTGTACGTATGAACGATCATATCAAATTCATATCTCATGTATGACTTTCATTAGTCAATTCAAACAAGCATAAAGCATACTCAACATCAACCTAACATAATCTTCTCATGAACTATATCTAAAATGCATTCCTCATGTTAGTTTACTATCAATTTCATTATTGCCACATTCTATACATGTTTGCCCATTAATTGCATACAATTTCACATATTATTGTCATTTAGACATTTCATCAAACACTTGATGTGCGTACTACTTTCTAAGCATGATGTACAAGTATTTCATGTGTTTATCCTAATTATCACTTTCCTTTATCATCACAAGTAAGCATCATACAAATTCCATACCATAATCACTCTATATACAAATACACATCACATACTACACATATTTCTAATCAAGTTCATACCATTTCATGGATTAAACATAAACCCACTTAACTAATTGTGGTAATTCATCCAAACACCTAAATTCTGACAATTTACTCAGAGTCTTCGCTTAGGGTTTGTTCCTAAACGTGCATACATCACTAATTTGGCCATAACCTTCATGATTCATACATAAATCACCACTAGTGATGATTATCAAGTTTCTCAACTTCATTAAACATAAAAATTCAACATACCTTATGATCCCCTCGCGAAGGTGATCATTAATCCGTGTTTCTTCTTGAATTTGGGCCTCGATTCACCCTTCAATTTGGTGATTTAAGTGAGTTAGGGTTTGGAGCTCTTGAGAGCTCCTGAAGCTTCACGAACACACACGTATGTGTGTTTGTGTGTGTGTGTTGATCTTTTAATTAGATAAATGAACTTTCATTTGTTCCACTTTAGCCCCTCGGGTTTGCTTTTAAAACATAACTAACACTACCTTCATCATTTAATACTTTTGACCATACCCTTAACTAGGTTAAATAGCCTAGTTATTTATTTCATGACGTGTCACATAAGAACACCCGACTAATATTAACATTCAGATTTTGGGGTGTTACAAGTCTACCACCCTTAAATGAGGTTTCATCCCCGAAACCTTTCTTACCTCTTATTTAACACTAATTAATTCTTCTCTATGGCTAGCCCATCACAACGACTATCTTCTTTCTTAAAGAACCCGCTCCGGAGTTCTTATTAGTGTCGCTTTCACTAATACGCTAGTTCCTAACAGCCTTCATAGCTAATTATTCATTCATCATTCTAACACTCGTATATCATATGCATCATATACCTTCTTACTTACTTGCAACCGTTCCAACATTCCATTACTAACATTCTCAATTCATAAACTATTCATCTAATTGACTTCTTCATAACCATTCCATACCTTCCTTATCATACTTTCGCATATCATTTTCATTTCCTTAACATGTCAACAACGGGTCAATACACATACTTCCTCAATCTGTAATCATACATCCATTCATATGATCTGTTCATAACGGATCTACCAGATTCATCTTATCTCTTAAGATTTCATTCTATACATATATTATTTAACATTTAGTTCTTGTTTTGTTACCACACAAAACTACCATTTAATAGTCATATATACGTACTTTAACTTTAATGTGAACATCCTTCTACGTTTTCTACAGCTACTTGTACCTTGCATACCTTTACGTTACCTTTAAATCATTTTGTCCATTTCACATCACTATTGCTTTCACTTCATGCATTACTTAATTTACATATATACAGGTGTGTCATACTAGTTTATATCTATCCAACATAAGTTAAACATCTTACTAACCTCTTTCATTTCACGAAGCGACGATCCGTAACCCCGATCGAACATCTTCTTCTCGAGTACTAGCCGTAACAGACCTGGTTTCATTCATCCTTATAATGAGCTTCCGCTCGTGTACATTCTTTCACCAATACGATTGGTTCCATCACATCAATAATTCTAACATTTTTATCAACAAAATTGGCGGTTAGCATATTTCATTTAAACATTCATTATACTAGGGGATTACCCACTTATAATCCTTCTACAATTTCCTACGTCCAGGCTATAACATTTCACACATTCCATTTCTTACATGTAATTCTTTCATTCTAGTTACTTATTTCGTCAACCTTCATTTGACTCTTCAAAGCTTTACTGACATTTCTTAATCATTGTATAAGTACTGAGGCACGCGTCCGTACTTCTTTCCATTCATGCTTACATGCAAAAACATTCATTACATCATTTCGGTATTGTTAGCAAAACTTATCATTTTTGCTCGTACTTAATTTATTGTCCGGGTCGTAGCCCGTCATTTATTATGACTCCTAAGGGTCTATTACTAACACATTTAACACCTAACTGGTTCAAAACTTCTTTCTTTCCTCTCACAACTTAGGTTTAGCATGCCTATTACGATCATTCTTTTGTTTATTTACTTTACATTTACCCATATGACTCGTTTGACACAACCACGGTCGAACTATCAACACGTTCTGATGTGGACTAATTCCATCCTTTTTATTATTTTAAATCCGTTCTCCGGATTCAAGCGTAACCTTCATACCTTTCATTACTTCTATGTTTCGAATCCGTCTAGCAGTTCCAAACATACCATTTATACCTTTTCTTCCTTCTATGATCGAATCCATCTAACGGATTTCAATCATATCATTCACATCTTTCATTCCTTACATGTGTTGAATCTATTTCGCAGATTCAGACATATCATTTCTACATTTCATTTCCTTGAATCCGTTTTACGGATTCAAACATTCCATTCATGCTTTTCATCCCTTGAATCCGTCTCGCGGATTCAAACATTGTATTCACATTTTTCATTCTTTGAACCCGTCTCTCGGATTCAAACATTCCCTTCATGCCTTTCCTTCCTTGAATCCGTCTCGCGGATTCAATCATTCCATTCATACATTTTATTCCTTGAATCCGTCTCGTGGATTCAAACATTCCATTCCTATCTTGTTGATCCGTACTTAATCACGGATTCAACATTCTTCATTCTTATCAGGCATGTTTTTCATTCTTACATAGTACTCTCAATTTCCCGATAGTCTTACTTCTCATTTCGCCCACACGCCCGCCTGCTACCCAACTCTACCGGACATACCTGTAACAATTATCATGATCTCACGAACGTCATACGTTTCTCGCGTACTGGCCAGGTACACAATCCACATAGTAGTTTCGTGCCTTTATGTAATTGTCACCTTATGTCCGTAGACTTAGGTTTCGGCGCGTGTATTCCTTTCAGTACTTCATTACTATACTACCATTATCCTTCATTTAGAATTTCCCTTCCCTTAATGAGTTTTACTATTTCATATGCCCACATATCGAATTTACGTACCTGGATTCAAATTTGGCTTATTACCTCTTTGCCTGCCTTAGTATTCATTCTGAACTGCATTCATAGATCATCCTCTTCCAACACTTATGCTTACCTTGCACATACAAAACCGTCAGTTCTTTATACGTATACAACAGTACGTACTTACATTAGCCTTTACCTTAGAATCTTGATCGAGTCTTAGATTGTACGGGTTTCTTACCTCAAGAGCACACAAGTTTGAGTTCAAGTACTTACCTTCTCGTACTTGATTCCCTCAAACCAGGGCTCTGATACCAACTTATAACACCCTAATTCGTATTTGACTAAAGTCGCAGCGGAAAAATCGTACCATAAAAATTCCTTTAGTTACAAACACTTTGACACACTTAATTCCATTTCTAGGGTTAATTCTTTCTAAATAAATACATTTATTATACTCATTTACAACAAGAAGTTATAAACTGGCTTCACTCAATTACGTACTCGACACTCCCGTACAATCTATCTTGTGACTCGATCCTCGATCTCCAATCCTTGGATACCCTCATAACTGGTACTACCTGCATTCACCACATATAATTCATAACATTAGTACGCAATAGAAACATACAAGTTTATTCTCGTTACTTCTCGTTACGTTATACTCTTTACATCCCAGCTTTTAAATCCTGTCTTACGATCTGTGGTGAGACTTCCTCGCCATTCCTGCATCACACTTATAACTACAGGTACACGAACAAACATCGTAAACACTTAATCATACCGAGAGACTTACATACATACCCTACTTCATACATATTATCTATATATATATATATATATACATACGTACACACATGCATACATACCTGCTTACATACATGCTCACACACGTACATGCCAATCTACATACATACTTACATATACACACATCTACCTCATTATAAACGTATCTATATGTACACATACCAACATCATTAAGTACACACATGCCATTATACATATTTACATACATACAACCCTACGTGCATCAAAACAAACTCATACATGCCTACTCTCATACATACCATCACATATCCGCTTATTCTTGCGCACATACTTATAAACATACTCACGTAGGTACCTAAAGGCTTTCATACATTTCTACATACGTATATAGAGATATACAAACAGGCATACCTACCTATCTACATGTGTGTTTACCCTAAAGGTCATAAAACATAAGTTAAATTGGTCATACGCAACTTAAAACGCGTTTAAACGGGTTCCCAAGCCAAAACAGAGCAACCGAACACTTTTCGCCGAACAAACACCCCGTCGCGCGACGCGACGGGTCGTCGCGCCACGCGACGCCCTCAAATAAGCAGAATGTTGCTGCTGCTGTGCTGCAGATTTCCAGCACGACCGCATTTCACGGAAACGGTCATAACTTCTTCGTTATTGGTCCGTTTTACCCGATTCTTTTTCCTACACGTCCGTAATTTAATTTTCCATCTTATGGAGTTAAGATCCGACATCCGGATTAACAAAATCCCAGACTTTTAAGTCTTCGGATTACTACCCTTTTTACCAAGAATCTACCCGTTCATAATTTTATCATATAGCCTATTTGTTTGACCTTAACTTCATATGAATTGATAATATCAAGGTCATTTGTCATAAAAGATTCATTCCCGGATACTTTACATCTTATTTCACCCGGTTGCGCTCATAAGCTTATTTTTGACCCGTTAAGGGTAATTGCGCATTAAATGGTTTATTTCTAACAAACCATACTCCCCACTTTCATACTCGACCATAACATTACGCTAATCAAATAAC
Source organism: Helianthus tuberosus (assembly GCA_030545235.1). NCBI lineage: Eukaryota > Viridiplantae > Streptophyta > Magnoliopsida > Asterales > Asteraceae > Helianthus > Helianthus tuberosus. The sequence continues at coordinate 136,186,665 of CM060383.1, forward strand.
TTGTTTCTAAAACTACTTTTAAGATCATTTGCCCAAAATACCCATCAAGGGCATTTTGGTCAACTTTAATCTCATCATCTACGATGAAAGACTACGTCACATATTTAACCTCCAACATCATGTTTAGTTAATTAAAACACCGTATACTTAATCGAACTAAGAAGTGATTACAGAAATCACTTACCTCGTGCGTCCGAGTTCAAGCATAGCTTCCGTGTTTATCCTTGGCCCGTTGCCCTTCCATGCTTATGTCAGCGTTGACATGACTCCTATCCGTACATGTCATTACATTCGCATACTTGTTAGCATATATGATTGTACGTATGAACGATCATATCAAATTCATATCTCATGTATGACTTTCATTAGTCAATTCAAACAAGCATAAAGCATACTCAACATCAACCTAACATAATCTTCTCATGAACTATATCTAAAATGCATTCCTCATGTTAGTTTACTATCAATTTCATTATTGCCACATTCTATACATGTTTGTCCATTAATTGCATACAATTTCACATATTATTGTCATTTAGACATTTCATCAAACACTTGATGTGCGTACTACTTTCTAAGCATGATGTACAAGTATTTCATGTGTTTATCCTAATTATCACTTTCCTTTATCATCACAAGTAAGCATCATACAAATTCCATACCATAATCACTCTATATACAAATACACATCACATACTACACATATTTCTAATCAAGTTCATACCATTTCATGGATTAAACATAAACCCACTTAACTAATTGTGGTAATTCATCCAAACACCTAAATTCTGACAATTTACTCAGAGTCTTCGCTTAGGGTTTGTTCCTAAACGTGCATACATCACTAATTTGGCCATAACCTTCATGATTCATACATAAATCACCACTAGTGATGATTATCAAGATTTCTAAACTTCATTAAACATAAAAATTCAACATACCTTATGATCCCCTTGCGAAGGTGATCATTAATCCGTGTTTCTTCTTGAATTTGGGCCTCGATTCACCCTTCAATTTGGTGATTTAAGTGAGTTAGGGTTTGGAGCTCTTGAGAGCTCCTGAAGCTTCACGAACACACACGTATGTGTGTTTGTGTGTGTGTGTTGATCTTTTAATTAGATAAATGAACTTTCATTTGTTCCACTTTAGCCCCTCGGGTTTGTTTTTAAAACATAACTAACACTACCTTCATCATTTAATACTTTTGACCATACCCTTAACTAGGTTAAATAGCCTAGTTATTTATTTCATGACATGTCACATAAGAACACCCGACTAATATTAACATTCAGATTTTGGGGCGTTACACGAATCGGATCACTCCCTTCCAAGGTGCAACCTTTAGGAGTACGTGATTGCCAACGTCAAATTCAAGGGGCTTGCGGCGTTTATCGGCGTAACCCTTTTGACGACCCCGAGATTTCAGTAGATTGTCTCGTATTTGGAGGATCTTGTCAGTCGTTTCTTGTAATAACTCAGAGACCGGTAATTTACGCAACCCCGATCTCGTGCCATACAATAGGCGATCGACATTTTCTTCCGTATAATGGCTCAAATGGTGCCATTTGAATGCTATAGTGATAACTGTTATAGTACAAGAACTAGACTAAAGGTAAATGCGAATCCCAATTACCACCGAAATCTATCACACACGAGTGAAGCATGTCTTCAAGGGTACGAATCGTGCGTTCAGTCTGACCGTCGGTCTGGGGATGGAAAGCAGTACTAAGATTGAGAGTAGTACCGAGAGCAGATTGGAAGGTGTAGGATCGTTTTCACGACCAAACAAGTCGTTCAGAAGAGTTTTTCCTCAATACGAGAGGCGGAAACAAACGTATCGAGTTGATTCAGCTTGCAATTCACTTTAAACTGTCTTTTGATTGATATAACAACGTTTTACAGTGAGTAGACACTTCGGCAGCAGTTCGGTACTGAAACCGGAAAGTTACAAATGACAAGACACATCAGGTATTTATAGGGCTGGCTATTTCACACGAAATGGTCCACGCGAAATCAACTTCACACGAAATCACTATTTCATGCGAAATCACCTTTTGATTTCGTGCGAAATGACACATTGTCATTTCGTGCGAAATACCCTTTCAACACATATTTGACATTTTTTTCGTACTACGTGCCCTGATCGATTTAAACACAAACAAGACTCGATACAAGACGAAGTCGACAGACGTATGTACCAACAGACTCCCCCTCGAATGTTGACGAAGTCTTCAGTGAGTCTTCAATCTTCAATCTTTATCAGTCTTCTCGAACTTTTCCAAAGTATCTAACAATGTAAAGCATCCTCAATTTCTGTCTCTTTTCATCTCCAGGATCTCGACCTGGCTATAATCTCTCTCTAATACTCTTGATCAGATCTCTTGATTCCTTAAGTTCATCAGCATCATCAGCTTGCATGAACATCAGGTCCAAGATCAGAACTTGGCTCTCACAGTATTGGGATTGTGACCTGGCTTACATTCTGCTCAGGATTGAAACCTGGCTATCTTGAAACCACCTGATCCTCAGAAATCAGAACCTGGCTCTTTCCAAGCTTCATTCCTGCACAACCTCTACCTCACTATAAATTTCACAAATTTAAAATTTGACCAATTTATATATCACTTGCAGATATTAATCAATCAATAAATGATTTTACAATGTTAATCTCTGATGAACCACTTTTAGAAATACCATTTTTCTTTTCAAACAATTTTTCGTCTCAAACAAATTCTCCCAAACCTTTTGTTCATCATGTTTAGCACTTGGAATTTTGAAAATCAGCTCTTCAACATCAGTTGTCGAAAATCTTTTTGTGTTTTTCAAAATTTATGCTAAAACACACTAAAAATCTTTTTGGATTTTTAAACTTAAAAAAATGCAATAAGGAAATATTTACAAACAAGATTTTTGTGAGTTTGTGTAAGAGGATCATATCAGTTTTTGAGACATATCATCAACACCGTTAAGCTTTAAACATTTTAAGTTCTAAACGATTCACTTAGATTGTCAGTATACTGATCCACTTAAATTTTCACACAAAGTTCAACTGTTTCGAGATACGAGATTAATGTTTTAGAGACTTAAACTTATTCGCGTGTCCCATCTCAGAATATACTCCCGTATCCTGATCCCAGTATTCAGTCTTACAGGTGAATATACCTAGATGATATCTGTAAAGGGTTAAAATGAGAGGGCCATGAGAGCTCAGGCTATTGCTTCCGCAAAATCAGAGAGATGATGGCTTCAACTTTAGGTGTGTTCCCTTTGAGAATCTTTTCTTCAACAGCACATGATTAGCATTTTGCAATGTTTCATCATTTTTTATGCTGAGGGTGGTGCTATATTTCAAGCAAGCGAAAAGTATTATACGGAGACTAGGCCATTGCTTCCGCAAAATCAGAAGTCCCGGGATAATACCCCAGATATCACTGAGTATAAAGACCTACTATCTCAGAAAGAGGGACCTTTCAAACAAGATTTCGGGGGTTACCCATATATCCGAGAGATGTTCCCCACAATATAAGTAAGTTTGAAATTTAGGTTTATATCTTGACACAATCTACTAAATGTGCAAAAACCTACTGGCACATCATCAGTGAGACCGTTTATCACTTTATAACTTTCCAATTCTTTAGCATGCTTGTGATCGTCCACTGATGTACTATCATTTCCTCTTTTTCACAACAAAACTCATTTTTGTTTTTATCATGTTTTTGACTTTTTCAAATTTATCAAATGTTTTTGGATTTTCTGAAATTTCTTACTCCCCCTAAAATTCAAAATCATTTAAAAAAAATTGAAAACAAACTGTACAAATAAAATGACAACTGTTGTGAATTGCTTCAAATTGCCATCCACTTGGCATAAACAATCAGAACTCCCCCTGACAACAAACTATTTTTCCATTATGATTTCAAAACACTTAAGTTTGTTTTAATCAAATGGTTTTTCCGGAAAATAAGTTTTGTTGAATTCATAAAACCACTTGTAGGTTAGAGGTTTCATCACATTGTTTTATCAACATACCACTTGTAAGAAAATCAAGTACAACTTAATGTCCCTGATTTACCACTTGTAAGAACAAACCAATAATCACTTGTAGGTTTTTCACAAACAAACCACTTGTAAGTCGAATTCACTTTCGTGAATTTCTCAAGAAAGATGCCGATACCTGCTCCACACTTACCAACCTGGAAGCTCCGGCAAGTCAGGTTTTTCAGTTAGGAAAATTATCCCAAGCCTGACAGACCTTGGGAGATTCCGAGTTATCAACACTCGGTTTCTTTGTTTTCATCTTCTTGTCATAAAATTCCTTTACCCCTTTGACCTTTCTGACAACCATTTTACCAAAAATATGTTTCACCTTGGGGTTAAATGCTCTTTCAACATCAAAATCTTTCTTTTCGGAGAAAAATTGATTTGAAATCTCAACTTTACCAACTTTTTGCTTAAAATTTTCAGCCCTCAATGGTGGAAAATTTGCATCATCCATTGGCGGTACTGATTTTTCAACTTTTGGTTCAACTTGTGGCTCTTCTGACTTTGTGGAATCAGATTCATCACCAGAAAATAGCTCCTCTGATTTTGACGAATCAGAATCATTGCTAGAACTATCATCAGATTTCTTAACAACCCACTTTTGGTTGTCAAGATTTGCTTTTCTTTTGTAAAAACCTTTTGAACATTCACCAACCTCAAATTTCAAGTTTTTGAAAACTATAAAAGGTTTAGTTGGTGGTTCATTCTCAACCATCTTTTCTTTCAGTTTAAGAGAAACTCCCTATTTTGTTTGGATTGCCTTTGGACAATTCCTGGCAATATGACCAATTGTTTTGCATTGAAAACAGGTTCTCGTTTCCTTTCTTTGAGCAACTTCATTCTTCATTTCTTCTTGCTTCTTCGCAAGAAATTCTTTGTTTGTTTGCTTTCTGAACAATTTCTCTTTTTCTTCTTCAGATGATGTTCCTGAAACAAAAATAGTTTTTGGTTTATAAGTTTTCTCATTTTTATGATTTTTCGGTGGAATGAAACCTAATCCCTTTCTTTTGAAATTACCGTTATGGTTTGCTTTCTTTTGAAAACCAGAAGCAGAACTGTAACCCTTTTTCTTGTTTTCTCTTTGTTGATCTCTTGAGATGTATTTTTTAGATTTTACAGAAAGATTTACATCTTTTATTTCAGAAATATTAATTTCTGTTAGTTTGAAAACCTTTTTGATCATTTCAGTTTTGACACCTCTTATTGGAAATTCTTCATCAGAATATAATTTGTCAGAATCATTCAAAGTATATGCTACTTTGACTGTTTCATCATTCAAATTAGATTTTGATAACAAAAACTCTTTATTGTAAATCCTTTTGTCCTTTTTGACTGCTGGATTTGACGTTTCAGAATTTGACTCTGAATTTGACTCCAACTTTGACTCCTCAGTTTCATATTTATCCAACACCTGATCGACCACTTTCTTTATTAATTCTGACTCATGATCAGTGTCAGACGATGTAAAAGTGACATCAATGTTGTTTGGCAAATTTTCTGAAGACTCAGACTCCCACGGTAAGTTGGTTGCCTTTTTGACTCTTTCCGAATTTGGATTTCGTGGAGAATATCCATTTTCAAGCGGAGGCGGACACTTGGTATAACTGGCACTAAATTTCTTACCAAAATTATTTTCTTCAGTATCCTCTTCTTCAAATGCATTCATGCCTTCAACGGTTGGATAAATCCTGTCAATAACATAAGAAGTACATGAGTAACTTTTTAACAACCTATTTACTCTTTCTGTTTCAATCCACTGAGTTTCCAATTTCTGTTCAAGCACAACACACTTCTCAATGTAATTGTTGACGACTTTCTGCTTTGTCATGAAAGCTCCTTGAAGTGTTTTCTTGGCTGTTGCTTGTTCACTACTTGATTAATTATACTGATTCATTGCTTTGTTGAGAACATCATATGATTCTTTCAATCTGTTCATGTTATGAATCAAAGTACTGTTTTGCTTTTTCACTACTTCACAGTTTTCACATTTCACAGAAATCTTTTGTGCATCAGCTTCTGCTTCGATTTTGAAAGCTGGAACTTCTTTTATCTTTCTCTTTATCACAGGAACTTCTTCATCATCACTGCTAACTTGTTCTTTAACTTTCTTCTTTTTCTTTCGAATTTTTTCATCATCACTATCACTCTCCTCCATCAATCTTAAATGCTCTTCCATTCTTTTTGCATAATAATCATCATCATTATCACTGTCTTTAGCAACTCGAGCAACAAAAGCTTTAGCTTTTAAAATCTCTTTATCCGGACAATAATTATCCCAGCTAAAATTTTCCCAACTAAAACCTTCTGGTAATTTTTCATCATCTTGATCTATTATACCATAAAGAGCTCTCTTTGATGACTCTTCGATAGCCTTCTTAGCATGCGCAGTTTGTGGTTCTTGTTGATGCGACTGTTGAGCAACTTGATGATATATCGCTTTCCGATAGTAATCATTGTTGTTGAACGGATTTTGAGCTCCACTTGCTTCGCAATTTGTGCACTCTCTCTTGAAGTGTCCTTTTTCCCTGCAACGGAAAACAAGTAACTTTAGATTTATCAAAACCTAAAGTAGAAACATTTGCATCACGGAAATCATCTCTTCCCGTAATTTGTTTAAACTTTTCAGCTCTTCTCAAAACACTCGCAAGACACCACTTTATATCCATCAACTCCATTTCTTCAGCATCAGTCTGATCGTAATCCTCTTTTGTCAAGATTGGATTCCCGATCCTTCCTGCTACTAAACTACTATATGATTCTAACATAGTTACCAACAAAGACATGTGACTTTTTGCAACTTCCTCTGAGTAATCTTGATTATTTTAAGATTTAATGCAATGTTGCATTGAATAACTTTGACATTCTTTGTTGTTGACAAGTTTGGATCAAATGATGAATATGAAGAAAATCCCGTTTTGCTGTTTGATCCTTTAGATGACCCTCCAGACGAACTCTTAGCATTGAATGCAGTCTCAACCTTTGGTGACATGTTGGTCTTATCACTGATACTTCCTTTGTAATAAAGACCGATATCTTGTTCACCATCAAAATCTTTCATTCTTGAGATCTTCCTTTGTTCCATCTCTTGAGCTTTAAGTTTTTCAATAAACTTTCCCAGTGTCAAATTGCTAAAATCTTTCTTATTTCTCAACATCATAAGATACGTGCCCCAAGTTTCATGTGGCAATGCATCAGCCAGTTTTTCAATCAACTCTTCATTATCTTTTGTGATGCTCACCCTCTTCATATTCTCTAACAAATTGCAATATCTTTTGATTATCTGCTTACTGCTTTCAGTTCTCAAACCACGAAATAAATCAAACTCTTTTTTCAAAAGTGACTTTTTGTTCTTAATCATCTCTTTACTTCCAACAAACTTTGATTTTAATGCTTTCCAGATAGAGTATGCAGTTCCATTGTGTTGCAATAAAACCAAGATATCTTCTTTCACAGCTTGATGCAATAAACTAGTCATCATCTTTTCATCTTTGTATTTCTTTTTATCTTCTGCACTAAGATCTTTAATGCAATAATCTCCTCATCATCATTCATCGGTCTAACATATTTTGTTTCAACACATTCCCAAGCATCCAAGTAATTTGCTTGGACCCAATTCTCAAATCGTTCCTCCCATCCTTTATACTCCTCGATATTCATGAGCTTTGACGGTTTTTGCATGGTGCCCGTTTCGTTTTCCAACATTGTGTTTTGTGCAATGCTAATCGGAGTTGCAAATGCATTGTAAAATTCTTCTTCCATAATTCGGTTTAAAAATTTTCACAAATTTTGTCTTTCAAACGAAATAGAACACTTCAAATGAAATGAATTTCTGGTACGAAATGACAATCTCTAACGAAATCAACTTTCACACAAAATGACCCTGTTCAAACGAAATACCCAATCTGATGCGAAATGACTGTTTTCATGCGAAATAACTGTTTTCGTGCGAAATAACACACTTTCAAACAAAATAGGTTCACGTGAAATAAAGATTTTCACACGAAATGACTGATTTCGTGCGAAATAGTCAAACGAAATACCAATTTGGTGCGAAACAACCCTGAATATGCTATTTCGTGCGAAATGAAACTCCTATTTCGTACGAAATACTGCTGATGTGATCATCTCGAACTGTTTTTTGACAAAATTGACCAGGTTTTAGTCTGATTTTAGGTCCAATTCTTTCAAGGCTTTGTTAAAACACAGTTTCGCATATAATGTGAAAATTCAAGCCATTTTAACTATGAAATCAAATTTAATTTTGAAAAGAAGGTGTAGAAATCAGATTTTGCAGCTGAAATGGTAAGAACTCTTCCTCCTGAGCTCTGATACCACTTGTAGGATCGTTTTCACGACCAAACGAGTCGTTCAGAAGAGTTTTTCCTCAATACGAGAGGCGGAAACAAACGTATCGAGTTGATTCAGCTTGCAATTCACTTTAAACTGTCTTTTGATTGATATAACAACGTTTTACAGCGAGTAGACACTTCGGCAGCAGTTCGGTACTGAAACCGGAAAGTTACAAATAACAAGACACATCAGGTATTTATAGGGCTAGCTATTTCACACGAAATGGTCCACGCGAAATCAACTTCACAAGAAATCACTATTTCGTGCGAAATCACCTTTTGATTTCGTGCGAAATGACACATTGTCATTTCGTGCGAAATACCCTTTCAACACATATTTGACATTTTTCTCGTACTACGTGCCCTGATCTATCTAAACACACACAAGACTCGATACAAGACGAAGTCGACAGACGTATGTACCAACAGAAGGTTTCCCAGAGGCGCGAAGCGAATCGACCATCGTGGTCAGAAATGATATCACGAGGTGTCCCGTGTCGACAAATGACTTCGTCGGTATAGATTCGTGCTAATCGTTCAACCTTGTAGTCTTCCTGTATCGGCAGAAAGTGGGCGGATGTGGTGAGACGATCAATGATAACCCAAATGCTATCGTGACCTGATGGCCTGCGACGAAATTTTGTAATGAAATCCATAGCTATACTCTCCCATTTCCACATGGGAATTTCGGGTTGCAGGAGTAAGCCAGAGGGGCGTTATTGTTCAGCCTTGACCTTCGAGCAGGTTAGGCACTTCGAAACATAGATAGCGATATCTTTCTTCATGACCGGCCACCAGTACCTGTAGCGAAGGTCCTAGTACATCTTATCGGCACCGGGATGAATGGAATATCGAGACTTGTGGGCTTCGTCTAGCAGAATCTCTCGTAAATTAGTGCGTTTGGGAATCCAAATTCGGTCTAGATAGGGAAATATACCATTCGATTTATTCACTAGTTGTTCTCCGTTTCTGATAATCCCTTCTTTCTTCAAGGTGCGTTCAGTGAAACAAGCATGTTGAGCGTCGCGGATAAGAGCTTCGAGATTGTGTTGGGCTTGGGTATTGCGAACGCTATGCAAATAGCTTCGTCGACTGAGAGCATCGGCAACGACTTTTGCTTTGCCTAGATGGTAGCGAATCTCACAGTCGTAATCGTTGAGAAGTTCAACCCATCGGCGTTGGCACATATTCAGCTCTTTCTGGTTAAAGACATGTTGTAGGCTCTTGTGATCGGTGAAGACCGTGCACTTGGTACCGTAAAGGTAGTGTCGCCAAATCTTTAATTCAAAAACAACTGTACCAAGCTCAAGATCGTGGGTTGTATAGTTCTTCTCGTGGATCTTGAGCTGACACAACCGAGACCGAGGTTAGAGGCATCGTAGTAGACTACGAAGTCGTCGTTTTCGTCGGGTAATGCGAGCACAGGGGCATTGTAGAGCATGAGTTTGAGGGTTTGAAAGGCTTCCTCTTGTTCAGTTCCCCAAACAAAAGGTTTGTCCTTGTGCGTAAGCGAGGTGAGAGGGACAACGATCTTTGAGAAATCAGCGATGAATCGGCGATAATAACCCGCCAATCCGAGAAAAGAACGAACTTCGGACGGGTTCTTTGGTGTAATCCAACTCTTAACTGCTTCGATCTTCGTGGGGGTGACGTGAATACCTTGACTATTTACATTGTGACAGAGAAATTGAACCTCCTCAAGCGAAAATTCGTACTTGGAGAACTTGGCGTAGAGACGGTTTTCTTGGAGTAGTTCAAGAACCAAACGGAGATGTTGCGCGTGTTTGGCTTTTGACTTAGAATAAATCAGGATATCATCGATAAACACGATGACGAAGCGGTCGAGAAATGGCTTGCACACGTGATTCATTAGATCCATGAAAACTGTTGGGGCGTTAGTTAGACCAAAGGGCATAACAACAAACTCGTAGTGGCCATATCGGGTTCGAAAAACGGTTTTGGGTATATCTTCCTCTTGGATTCGTAACTGATGATTGCCGGAGCGTAGATCGATCTTGGAAAAATACGTAGCACCTTGTAATTGATCATATAAATCATCGATACAAGGCAAGGGATAGAGATTTTGATAGTCAGCTTATTGAGTTCCCTATAATCGATGGACATCCGGAACGATCCGTCCTTCTTTTTGACGAAAAGGACAGGTGCGCCCTATGGAGAGGTGCTAGGGCGAATGAAGCCTTTATCAAGCAATTCCTGGAGTTAACTCGAGAGTTCGCGCATTTCAGATGGAGCGAGACGATAAGGCGCTTTAGCGACAGGATTTGCTCCAGGAATGAGGTCAATTTGAAAATCGATATCATGAGATGGCGGTAAACCGGGTAAATCATCAGGAAAGACATTAGGAAAATCACGAACCACGAGCACCTTTTCCATTGCCTTCTCTTTCTTTTCCTTCTCTGTTACTACGATGTGTGCCAAGAAAGCTTTGTATTCCTTGCGGAGGTACTTTCCCGCTTGGACACATGACATGAGTTGCAATTTCTTTGAAGCGACTTCGCCATAGACACACAATTGATCACCATTGGAAAGAGAGAAACGAATCATTTTATCGAAACAGACAATTTCAGCATGATTTTCGCAAAGAAAATCCATGCCTACTATGAAATCAAAGCTACCAAGCTGCATTGGGATAAGATTGATCAGGAAAACGTGATTGTTGAGCTCAAGGGTACAATCACGTAGCACGGAACTAATAGTGACGGTTCTTCCAGTGGCAACTTCTACGTCGAATGTTGATGGGAGGTTAAAGCGTTTACGATTCAGGAGCCTTTCATATTCGAACGATACAAAACAGTTATTGGCTCCAGTATCAAACAAACACAAAGCATAAATACACATACCATTAACCACGTTGTTGTTTGCTTGAGCCTGACGGGCGTTGATGTTGAAGACTCGCCCACAAGCTGCTTGCTGAGCTGGCTGCTGCTGCTGAGGCTGCTGCTGTTGGTGTTGTTGTTGCTGCGTTGGTTGTTGTTGTGGCTCTTGCTTCACCACTCTTTTCGGGCAGACATTCATGAAGTGGTTGGGATCACCACACGCATGGCAGGCTCTTATGTGAGCAGGGGGAGCAGGAGCTGCTTATTGTCCCTGAGGAGCGGGAAGTGGAGCTGGCAGAGCAGGAGGAGCTTGAACTTGAGCTTGACGGGGACCAGTACGGCAGTTTGCAGTAAAGTGGCCGTAAAGGTTGCAGTGAACAGAAAATCGACACGCGATCCCAATAGGATGATGGTAAGTACAAGTAGGGCACAGTGGGTGTGGACCAGTATACGCACGTTTTGCCGAAGGTGCGTTGGTCCCGGTTGCAGTAACTTGGTGATTCTGGTTCTGCTGTTGGACAGGAACAACATTGAGAGGAGCGGTTGTGACAGCACAGTTCTTATTGTTGTTGTTCTTGCGCTTGCGGCGTGAAGACTTCGAAGCTTGAGGTGAAGCGGTTTCAGCGGTGGGAGTAGCAGAAGTAGCGGTGGCTTGGTGAAGACTCTTGGTGGTTTTATTGAAGTAACCAGCCCGGACTCGCTTGTCATTAATCTCGGCAGCAAGCAGGAAGGTCTCCTCAATTGTTGTAGTCTTGGCCGCTTGGACGAAATCGGCAACACAATCAGGTAAAGCTCGAATATATTTCTTGATTGTGATGTCAGGAGTTGTGACTTGGCCAGGGCAGATGATGCTAAGCTGTTTGAAGCGCGCAGTAAGACCAGCATTGTCTCCACCCTCTTGCTTGATGTGCCAGAAGTCGTCTTCCAGCTTTTGGAGCTCGTGCGGAGGACATAATTTTTTCATCATGAGTTCTTTCAATTCCTCCCAAGTAAGTCCGTAAGCTGCGTCGTTCCGACGCCTAATTCGCTCCGTTGTCCACCATTCCAGTGCCCTAGACTGGAAGACACCAGTTGCGTTAACAGTGCGGAGGTTGTCTGGACATCCGCTTTGTCGTAGAGTGACTTCAATCGAGTCGAACCATGTAAAAATTGCACTCGGCCCATCTTCCCCAGTGAAGTCCTTGGGTCCACAAGCTTTAAACTGCTTGAAGCTAAAAGTCGCTTTCGGTGAGTCAGTCCTAGATTCCTCAGAGGACTTGCTAGCGATTTCATTAATCTCGCTGACAATTTCCGGAATGACCTTACCCATTTGCTTGGCGACTAGCGAGTCGATGCGTTTGTCAGCGTGATTGCGGCGGGCAGAGCGAGTGGTATGAGATTCGAAGGACGACATTGTCTGCAACAGACATCGTCATAGGATTTAGACGATACGCTCAATTCTCACCACACAGCGTTTAACCAAAATACTATGAAGCTCAGGAACACATCGAACACTTAGGCACGTACTCACATAGGCACAGAAGCACAAAAACACAGAGGCACATAAGCACGTAAACACAGAGGCACCTAAACACAGAAGCACATAATCCACGTAAGCATGTATTCACTATATTTTGCATGTATTCACCTACATATTTTGCACATAGTCACCTATCTTTCACTGCTGCGAAAAGCGATCGAGAGTTGCGAGCGCGAGTAGCGATAGCGAGTAGCGTAAGCGAGTAATATAACGAGTAGTATAGTGTGCGATTTGTATTGAGATAAATGCATAAAGCGAGTTGTGCGTGCGTATCGAAGCAAAATGCGGAAAGCGAGTAAATCACCAAAACCGAATCATATATGAACACATAAAAACCTCGTAAAACACGTAAGATCTCACATAAAAGCGATAAATTTACAGAGTCAGCAGTGGCGATTCTCAGAATCGAAACACATAAAAGCGACAAGGCATAAGATCAGCGAAAAATTAGAATGTCTCGGGTGAGCTAGACTTTTACTACCCAAAGTGATTCGACTATTCTCAAGGACATCGAGTACACGCGATGGCTTAATAGACTGTGATCTCGCCTCAATCCGGGCGAATGGCACGCATCTTTTCTGCCATTACGTCACCCTAGTCGTTGGAACCCATCGAGACCCTGGTGAGAGTTTTGTAAAACCAAAATATAGAGCGGAATAAGTCATTAAGATGCGGGTTTCACCCCTAACTTAATAACTTTGTTCCTGTTTCTGTGATAAGATCATGAGATAGACAGGGAGAATCACGTCGAGGTATGGTTTTCACACCTGACTCAACGCAAATTCTTGTGTTTTCTTAATAAAAATGCCTGTCGAGCGAGAGATTCTATCGAGAGTTTGCGGTTTTCACACCTAGTCTCGACCGAACCTCTCAAATGTTTTTGAAAATTATGTGTGCCGTCAGCCTTAGGAAAATCTGAGTGCCTGCACGGAGCTGTGGTATGCGATGTTCGTGCAAAGTTGTGAATTTAGCGATTGTAAACGAGAGTATAGAGAGTAAGCTTGCGCAAAACCCCTACCGGGTTCGCACAAGATGGTCTATTGGTACTTAGACTATAGACTAGGTCAATTCTAGACATCGACCCAGACTAGGTCGAGTCTTGCCTAATTCCCTATAGTTCTGGCTTTGATACCAATCTGTCACACCACAACCGATGGCAGAAACATCGGGGCACGGCACTGAGCGAAACAGATTGTCCAGGAGAAATCCATAACAACTAATATTACCCAATATTAAACCTTACGTCCCATACCATAACATATTCAGCAAAATAATTATTACAGACATTGTATCTCAAAGGCAATTAAAATTGTTCCGACAACTCAGATTTTATTTAGTTCATTTCTAGACTCCCCTAGCTTGATTCCATGACATCCAGCAAGAAAAAACATCCTAAAAGCCTGTCACATACGTTAAAATAACAGTCAATACACATAGTATAAAGGTGAGCATACAAGTTTAATAGTATAATAGTAGCGAAAACGATTTATGCATAACCAGCATGTAACACGTAGTAATGCGAAGCAGGTAAGTTATCGACAATGAAATATGCACAGACGTGACTGCGAGTTATAGAATGCGCAACACATTTCACCACTGTGACATGTGAAGAAAAACCCTTAACAACCCCTGTCCACGATAGGTGCTGAGTCCAAACTATAGTACTATCGTTGCTAAGGTGTCAGGCAACAATCACTGTGTAAACATAACATACTAGCATTCATCGAATAACACGTATAACATGCGAGAGCGGTTAGCATATAAAAGTGTTTGCGTTGTGTGTTGATTGTGATTTTGATGTAGGTAACGTTTGTAACACCCAAAAGTGCATAAAGCAAAAAGGGATCGAGTATACTCATAGTTCGTGTTTATTAAATAAACACAAGCTTGGATTGAAGGGAGCGCTGGAGAGTTAGCCTGATCAGAGAACGATAGTATAAGCGTTGAACGGTGCATTAAACAGTGCATCGAGTGAGCTGAGGGACGGATGGTGATTCGATCATATGACCATCCAGACGGATGGTCATCCTGACGGATGACCATTCGGTCGAAGGGTTGTCCGTTTGGGATGGATGTGTTTGTGTATGATTTGAACTTTGAAGTTTTCGTTGTTGCTTTTATAAAAGTGAGAAGTGTTCTTATTTGTCCAGCCATCCGGACAGATGGCCGTTTGATCGGATGGTGGTTCGTCTGAGTGGGAATATACAAAGGGTTACCCCTTCCGTCCTGATAGTCATTCGATCGGATGGTTGTCCGATTGGATGACTATTCGTTGGAAGCTGATGTTCTTTAAAGTTTGTAAAAATGTTTAAGTGTTGAAACCACAAGTTATCTGATCGGATCGTCGTTCGATCGGATGGTAATCCGATCAGACAGGGATTCATTTGAGTAACCTGTTTGTTTGAGAACTTGTAAAATCAGTTAAGTTTAGAAAGTTTGCGGTTGAACCGAGACGGTTTGACAAGGTGTCAAACAACGGAAACCACATCAGGTCTAGTCATCCGATCGGATGGGAATCACCCCGTTCGATCGCTAACTGTTCTTGACGGAATTTCAAGGTCAACTCGTGAATCGGTCCTCTCTTCATTAGAAATCTATTCTCGGTCCGGGTCTCCACTTAGAGAATGAGTAGTGAACCCAAACTAGTCCAGATTCTAACGGTTTTGTGTGTAAAGCTAAGAAAGTTGAAGAAAAGCTTGAAACATTTGAAAATTTTTTAGATTTAGGTGAAATCAGTGTTTAAACATTGTAGAAATCCTTTAGATCTGAGTTGTTCTTGGTGAGATGAGATCATACTCTGGTGTTCAAATGAACACATGATGACGTCACTCGAAAATAGTCCAAATCAGGTGGATTTCATGTTTAAAAGTTGTGATTTGTTGGTGAAATGATGAAGAAGTGTGTAAATATCAAAGAAGTACAAGATTTGAGATGAAAACTTACAAGAATCGTGAGGAATCGAGAGAAAAGAAGCTGAGAGTGCGTGGGTCGGAGGAGAGCTGTCACATCATGAACAGTGATGTGACAGGTGAGGTACTTATAGGTGAAGAGGAGAAGAGGCGGTGTGAAGTGATTCGATCAGAGGGCCCTTCGATCGGATGGCCATCCGATCGGATGGTCATCTGGACGGATGACCATGCGATCGAATGGTCATCCGGACAGATGACCATGCGATCGAATGGTCATTCGATCGAATGGCTTGAGTGGGTTAGTTTTTGACTTTTTGTTCCGCGCGTTGAGCGTTGAGTTGCGTTTCGAGTAAGTGATGCATAGTATTACACACTAGTTACAATCAGCATAACCAACCTAATAACCATAAAGTAGCTTGTATTCCGGGTTGCGATGCAATGCTCTAGAGTTGCGATTGCGTTTGTGAATAACATCCCACAATATATATATATAAGCACACACAAGTAAAGCACATAATAACACACACACGTAAAACAGTATCCAGAACCTGTAATTCGAATTGCGATGCGATAGCGATGTGATTGTGTTTAGTATATTAGCGTTTAATTACGTTTATCGCACTGTTACTTCACATATTAAATAATCGTAAAACAAATAGCGTCAAGCAAAGTATCGATTAACGAGTCAAAGAGTACAAGCAATAATTAACTCAGAAATGACAGATCTGATTAGCAATCTTTTCTTCCTTTAACTTTGACTTGTACTTTGACTTTGACTTCGAAAGTCGGGTTGTTACAAATGTCTTAGTGATTTAAAGACTAAAGTTGACCAAAATGCCCTCGGATGATAAACTGGACAAATGACCCTTGAGGGTAGTTTGAAATGAGTTTTATAATTGAGTAAATCTTTTCGGTAGTATAAAAAATGAAAAGTCAGCCTTTTTAGTCTAATGCCTCGTAGTGAGTCTTTTTCGTAAATTGTCAAACCGAAGAGTACAACTAGGAAAATAAGATTTTATCATATGAAATCCACCACAAATATAGTTTTGGTGGAAGATAAATGAAAATCCTAGTGTGGGAATAAGAGGTGTGGAAAGAATATGCGAGATTTGAGCTTAGTGCTCAAATCTTGAAACGGGTCGAATAATTTCGTAAATAAATTTTAAGCCGAAGGTTTATAAGATGAAATTTTTTTTAACCCAAATGTTGTATTTTGAGTCCAAATGATAGGGGACCAAATTACGATCACGTAGGAAGAAGCGTGAGGTTAAACGGGTAAACGGTTAGAAAGTTACGACCGTTTTCGTAAAAAGAACCAAAACTGAAAAATCTGCAGCAGCTCTGTAGCGTAACCTACGGTCCAGACCATAACCTACGGTACAGAGCTGCTACCCAAGTTATTTTTGTGTGCCATAAGCTATGGTATACCAACCGTAGCCTACGGCGAGCCTTCCAAAATGAATTTTGATTATTTATTTGTTATTTATGAGTTATAAATACAAGTCTAAGCACCATATAACTAACTTAAGAGTTGTTATTGGTGTATATGTGATAGCTAGGACCTCACGGATGAAGATCAAGCTCAACGAAGAACCGAACACGATCAAGTTCAAGCTTCCGCATTATGTATAGTCAATTACGAAATCATTCATCGTTAATATGACGAAATGTTTTTAATCTTTAAGAAGTATCATGAAACTCGAAGTTTTAATGGACTTGTATTTGTATAAATACATTTATATGCAAAATTTTTATAAAATTTTACTTTAGCAAGAAGGGTCTTACATGCTCTCATAGGGGATTATCACTTACCTTATTACAATCGCGTAGCCATGTTCGATTCGAACATTGGCTTAACCGTAATGGTCATAACCGAAAGTCAAAGAAAAAGTAAATTTGCTTGACTTTCGGCTAATAACATAGCCTAGAATGATAAAGAACTATGGAAGAACACTTATAAGTGTTCTAGGAGAAGATTGAACTTTAGTAGGAGGCCTCTAAGCAGAAGCAAACTCCAGTAGAAGATTAGAGAGAAGAAATGAGAAATGAGCAAGTTAAAATGGAGCAACTATGGTGCTATTTATAGTTGCACAAGAAGTGTAGGATCATGCCAAGTGTTGGCATGTATTCTTAGATGTTAACAAGGACCCTATGATGTGTTTGAAGCAGAAAGAAGTGGCAAATTCGCGAGAGAGGTGTCATGATATGCAGGCTGCCATGGCAGTCTGCCAAAACTGCCAGCTGCACCCCTTACGGACCGTAAGGGATAATGGCTTACAGTCCGTAAGGACCTTAGCGCGCCCATGGTTTTAAATATTGTTGGTCCCCTTTTCTAGATCCTGTTCGAATGATGCAACGTTTTTCAATCATAGAGACGAGTGTTTGTGAAATATATAAACATTCAAAGAATAAAAAGAGATAATGAGAGTGGGGTTTCTTCAATGATTAACTCTTATAAATAAACGTATCATTCTATGAACACAATAATTAATCCTTGTTTGGCGAAAAAGAAGAAGGGGTCGATTCGAGAATAAACTCGCATCTTGAATATCATCCTCTAGAACAATCCAGGGTAAATTCACATGGAACTCTATTTGTAAATGTTTCACTTGACACAAACAATCCTACGTGAGAATTATGTATATATAGAGATTCCACTTTTGTTATCTCAATTGTCATTGGTTGATAGAATGTTGGTTTGTGTGCCCATCCATTTTTCATGTGGCTTATCTTCTGTGTATACCCACTTGTTCTTTTTTCCTTTGGGTTATTGGGTTTTATCACCCCCCAACTACCGGCCTTTGGCCGTTACTACCCCCAACTAACACTTTGACACCCGACGCCTCCAACTTGACTTTTAGTTTGTACTGACACCACTCTGTTAACTGAGCACTAACTCAGTTAGTGTTTTTGCCTATGTGTCACCACCTTTCCTACGTGGCTATGATTACATAGAAATTACGTGGCAAATTATAGAACCCCACATCAACCCACTTCTCCCTTCTCTTTCTCCCTAGCTGAAACACTACCATCGCCACCAACCGCCACCACCATCATCATCATCATCAACCACCCACAACCATAGTCACCATCATCATTATCTCCACCAACCGCCATCATCATCACCGGACGAAGTTGTCCACCATAATTATGACAGCCATTATTCACACTGAAATCTAGCATAACAGCCTCCAAACACCACCACATCAACCATAACCACAAGAATCCCCACCATCAGATAAGACCACAAAAAAGCCCTAATCTAACCCTAACTACCACTTAAAAGCCCTAATCTAAATGATCTGAACTTACCAAAGATTTGTTGGAAGCCCAAATCGTCGAAATCATTTCCTCAGGGCATAACCACCACCGCTGTCTCTTCCATCATAACTCACCAGCACCGAGCACCACTATAATCACAACAACGACATCAACGGAACCCTAGATTACCTCCTATAATTTGTTCCAACGACTGCTTCGATTTCAAAACGAGAATCCGTACGAGTTGAGATGAGGAATTTAGAAGCTTCGCGCTTGATTCATTGTTGAGGTTGATTCGGGAAGACGGTGGTGAAGCAGGGTGGTTGTGCCAGTGCCGGTGGTGGCAGGAGGTGGAGGTGGTGATGGTTGTGGGAGGTGATGGTGGAGGTTGTGTTAGAGAGGGGGAGAGAAAGAGAGAAAGAGAGAGAGAGAGAGAGAGAGAGAGAGAGAAGGGAGGGTTTTTTATATATATTCGCCACATAATCCGGTCCACGTAATCAAGTCTGTGCCATGTAGGATCAGAAACAAACTCAGTTAGTAATGAGTTAACCGAGTGGTGCCAGCACAAACTAAAAGTCAAGTTCGAGGTGCCGGGTGTCAAAGTGTTAGTTGGGGGTGGCAACGGCCAAAGGCTGATAGTTGGGGGTGATGAAATTCAATAACCCTTTTCCTTTTAAGAGCTATCACAATTTTGAGATATTAATGTGTTCATAAGATATATTATCTTATGAACACAATTCTTTAATTTGTATCTTGTAAACTTCATAATGTCCCACTAACATATTGAAGTCTTGTAACCTTGTAGTGATATTTTTATCAAAGAATCAGAAACTTGATTATTTTCTTTCTCAGTCTTAATATTCAGTGCTTCTGGGATGGTTCATCAGTCGGTTCGCGTTGACAGAATTAATTCTAAGTAACTTTAACAGTTTTCAACAACAAATACAAAAAAGTTTCCTAACAAATATCCTTACGGTCCGTGAGGCATAAGCCTTGCGGTCCATAAGGGACTATCAGGAATGTTATTAACAATTGCCTTACGGTTTGTAAGGCATATGTCTTGCAGTCTGTAAGGATCACTCAGAGGCCAAACTTTGGCATGTTGTCACATTTGATCCCTCCACATCCAATCTTCCACAATTTTACATATTTAGTCCCTCTCGTCCAAATAATTTGGCATATTTGAGAGTTGATTTGACACGGGTTGCCATATGATTTGATAAAATGTTCGGAGGTGTTACATCCTCCCCCCCTTAAAAGAAATCTCGTCCTTGAGATTTTATTCAAATAGATAGGGGTATTTTTGTCTCATATTTTCTTCATCTTCCCATGTATATTGTGGGCCACGACGGGAATCCCATTTGACTTTCACGATGGGGATCATTTTAATTCAAAGCTTTTTAACCTATCGATCCTTGATCGAAATCGATTTCTCAATAAACCTCGGGTTTTCATCAATATGCACACCATGGTGTGACATTGCTAGCGACTCATCGGCTAGACATTTCTTTAGATTAGATATGTGGAACACATCATGGATTCCACTAAGTTCCTCAGGTATCTTAAGTCTATAAGCCACGGAACCGACACATTCAGTTATTTCAAATGGTCCAATGTATCTCGGGCTCAACTTGCCCTTATTTCCAAATCTCATGACACATTTCCAAGGTGACACTTTCAATAATATTATGTCCCCAATTTGGAACTTAAGAGGTTTTCGCCTCTTATCAGCATAGCTCTTCTGCCTATCACGGGAAAATTTGAGCCTATCACGGATCTGAATAATCTTTTCTGTGGCCTCCATGACTATCTCAGGTCTTGATAGTTGGCTTTCTCCAACTTCAGCCTAATAAAAGGGCGTTCTACATTTTCTCCTATACAAGGTTTCAAATGGAGCAGCCTTGATATTTGTATGATAACTATTATTATAGGAGAATTCGATTAAGGGTAGATGATCATCCCAACTACCACCTAAATCAATGGCGCATGCTCTCAGCATGTCGTTTAATGTTTGAATGGTATGCTCACTCTGACCATCAGTCGGTGGATGGTAAGCTGTACTGAAATTTAATCACGTGCCCAAAGATTGTTGGGAAATTTTCCAATAATGAGATGTATATCTAGTATCTCTATCATATACTATGGATACTGGCACTCCATGCAAGGACACAATATTATCCACATATAATTTAGCCAATTTGCCAGAACTAAAAGTTTCCTCTGATACCATCTGTAACAGCCCAGCGTCGCCGCACCATGATATTGTCCGCTTTGGAGGCCAGCACGCCCTCGGCGTCCGCCCCTCACGAGTTTCAAAACGTGTCATGATGGTGAAGGTATCAAGCCCCTTATAAGGAAGTATTCGTTCCCCTTCACAACCGATGGCGGAAACATCGAGATGTGGCACTAAGCGAAACAGATTGCTCAAAACAACATAACACTAAATGTGACAATATGATTACAATTCATTTCATTAAAACTAGAATGTAATACAATGTTTCAAATTAACAAACATAAATTCAAACAATTCTTTATTAGCTAAAATGGGTATCTAAAGCCATCCTAGCTTGTTTTCTTGAATCTTGCATAATTTCAACCTGCAACATGTATTAAAATAAAATCAACAAAAATGTTGGCGAGTATACAAGTTTGATACATAGCATAATAATTTGTATAAATGTTTCTCATATCCAATGTGAATAACATGATCATATTAACAGTATATACTCGAAACGATGTTACTCTATGTGTCCAAACCAAAGTTTAACGCAATTAACATGCCTATCCAAATGAATGAGATGGTTTAACATAGTTTAACCTAACAATACCCGCCAAAATAACGGGAGGGGCGTTTCTCAACCTATAGCGCTACCATTGTTAGGGGAGGCTTGCAAAGTTAATGAACACATAGTCATGAGAGTTTACAGTAGCATAACATGTATAACATGAATCAAATTGTATCACATAGAGTTTGGATAGAGTGTGCATAAAGCTGTTTAAAGTGAATAGTGTGTTTGATATAGAATACATATTGCACCCAAAAGTGTTAAAATGGAAAATGGGTCATGTATACTCACCTTGATTGCGTTGCGATTTCTTGTAATAACGCACGAGTAAGAAATCCAAGAGAACACACGAGAGAGGTTGTCCTAGAGATTTAAAATATCACGAAATCGTTATTAAATGCTATATGGGTTAAAATAAGAAATCCTTTTATTGTTTATGAATTAATAATTAAAATTCATTGCTAAAAGATTCATAATTGATATTTTATTTATGTAGTTAATGTAGAGGTTTTGTTATAAACACCTTTTTTTTATAACGAACATCTTTATAATAGACCATATCAATAGTTATCATATTTGTGAAATTGTATGCATTTAAAAGGTTGTATTAAAAAATACACTTTTGACATATTTCAATATAACCTTCTGTATCTAAACAAAAATAACAAACCACTGGTCTAAATCGTAACTAATGTGGGTGAGTTTGATTTTTAAAATATCAAATTGCCACCAATAAATCTTGTTCACTCATTACCCAGCCGATCACCCATTCAACAAGCAAAATACCCAACTTTTCTTATGAACATGATTTATGTTATCACCACAGTTTTTGGGTGTTTCTAAAACAGAAAAGAAACGAAATTATAAAAGAACAAGTGGTATAGAAGTATACTGAACGAGACAAGTTCCGGTTGCGAACTTCGGCCGAGCTCCGTCTTCGTCTGCATCTCCGGCGAGCTTTAATCTCCCGCAAAGTGCGAAGACGTTCGAAAAAGTGTTGTGAGTCTTTCCGACGTTGTCTTCGGATTTCAGCGAACAGATGCTTTGAAGGTGTGATGGTATCGAAATGATCTTGTGTGGTTGTGAAGGTAAAACGGTAATAAGGTTCGATTTATATAGGGTCCTCACAATCTCGTAAACTTGGAAACGATGCTTGATTGATTTGTAAAAAAAAAAGGAAACGCGTAAACGGCATAATGATCCCGTGAAATCAGTGAAACCGATTTGAAAACAAGGTTGTACGCGTAAACAGTTTTGTAAGCGAAAATCTTGGTGTTGAAATGGGTCTAGGTTCATGGTTATTATAAAATTTGGAAACATGGTAACTTCAATCTCGTACGTGTTACTAGGAATCTGCAATTGATTTGATTGTTTTTGAGGTTGTTGGTGAGTTGTTCACGCGGCAAACCTTATTCAAAAAAAAAATTCGTGGTTTCAAAGGTTAGAATAGAATTTTAAAACAGGTCGGATTTTGGATATCCGTTTTTGGCGGATGTTACAGTCTCCCCTACTTTAGGAGATTTCGTCCTCGAAATCTAAGATGAACACTTTTGAAAAGATGACATCTAAAGATTCAAAAGAGAGAATAGATCAGACTTGACCAGTTTATTTAAGAAAATTGTTTTCACGAATGTGTCAAATAGCATATAGTTTCACATAGCATATTAGAGGTTCAGTTAGTCTCACATAGCATATAAAAGATTCAATTAGTTTCACATAGCATATAAAGGTTCAATTAGTTTCACATTGCATAATCATGAATTTCACGTAGTGTAACATAGATAATGAAAGCATCGTAAATTTAGTTTGTTCACAAGAGTATTAATTGTTTGAGATTGCGAAGATAGCGTGATTCAAAACTTTTGAAACGAAAGATACGTTCAAATATAAAACACATTATAATTGAGATGTCATAAAAGAGATTTAACGTAAAACATGGATTGTCACGGAACGTAACATAAGACTATTCCAAAGTGAATCGAGGTCCTTTTCGAATTAAGGAAACGTGCTTTGGCCTAATAGACAAATACTCTCATCGAGAAGCGACTAACGATATTTGTCCTTCCAGTTACTACACGTCCTTAATCGATTGGGAAAATCGAAACTTTGGCGAGACTGAAAATCGAAGAGTGGGACTGGTTAACAAAATGCGAGTTTCACCTCTAACTTGATAACATCGTACCCTAACGTGGTTGGTACTTATCAAAAGATAAGGGTCAACTAGAGTATGAAATGGAACTTTCCTTCAAGGTTTGGATATCACTCCTAACTTGAGGGTAGATTTCGTGCAACACTCAAAGTATAGTTGAGTGAAAGTCTTCATCAAATGTAGGAATCACCCTTATTTTGATGAGTCGTTTCGATTGTGTTATAAGAGTGTCTTCAAAACTTCCAAGTGTGTATTGTGTTATGCCTTAGGGAAGGCATGTATATTAAGAGTCCAAGAAAATAGAGGGAAGCAAAGAAGATGGAAAGGAAGTTGTTTTAAGCAACACATAGTGAATAAGCTCTTAAACTATAGACTAGGCAAGGCATTCCTAATTCCCTATAGTTATGGCTCTGATACCAATCTGGTATCAGAGTATTCCTACTATATATTAGGGAAAAGTATGGCAAACTTCCTAATTCCCTATAGTTATGGCTTTGATACCAATCTGTCACACCCCAACCGATGGCGGAAACATCGGGATGTGGCACTAAGCGAAACAGATTGCTCAAAACAACATAACACTAAATGTGACAATATGATTACAATTCATTTCATTAAAACTAGAATGTAATACAATGTTTCAAATTAACAAACATAAATTCAAACAATTCTTTATTAGCTAAAATGGGTATCTAAAGCCATCCTAGTTTGTTTTCTTGAATCTTGCATAATTTCAACCTGCAACATGTATTAAAATAAAATCAACAAAAATGTTGGCGAGTATACAAGTTTGATACATAGCATAATAATTTGTATAAATGTTTCTCATATCCAATGTGAATAACATGATCATATTAACAGTATATACTCGAAACGATGTTACTCTATGTGTCCAAACCAAAGTTTAACGCAATTAACATGCCTATCCCAATGAATGAGATGGTTTAACATAGTTTAACATAGTTTAACCTAACAATACCCGCCAAAATAACGGGAGGGGCGTTTCTCAACCTATAGCGCTACCATTGTTAGGGGAGGCTTGCAAAGTTAATGAACACATAGTCATGAGAGTTTACAGTAGCATAACATGTATAACATGAATCAAATTGTATCACATAGAGTTTGGATAGAGTGTGCATAAAGCTGTTTGAAGTGAATAGTGTGTTTGATATAGAATACATATTGCACCCAAAAGTGTTAAAATGGAAAATGGGTCATGTATACTCACCTTGATTGCGTTGCGATTTCTTGTAATAACGCACGAGTAAGAAATCCAAGAGAACACACGAGAGAGGTTATCCTAGAGATTTAAAATATCACGAAATCGTTATTAAATGCTATATGGGTTAAAATAAGAAATCCTTTTATTGTTTATGAATTAATAATTAAAATTCATTGCTAAAAGATTCATAATTGATATTTTATTTATGTAGCTAATGTAGAGGTTTTGTTATAAACACCTTTTTTTTTATAACGAACATCTTTATAATAGACCATATCAATAGTTATCATATTTGTGAAATTGTATGCATTTAAAAGGTTGTATTAAAAAATACACTTTTGACATATTTCAATATAACCTTCTGTATCTAAACAAAAATAACAAACCACTGGTCTAAATCGTAACTAATGTGGGTGAGTTTGATTTTTAAAATATCAAATTGCCACCAATAAATCTTGTTCACTCATTACCCAGCCGATCACCCATTCAACAAGCAAAATACCCAACTTTTCTTATGAACATGATTTATGTTATCACCACAGTTTTTGGGTGTTTCTAAAACAGAAAAGAAACGAAATTATAAAAGAACAAGTGGTATAGAAGTATACTGAACGAGACAAGTTCCGGTTGCGAACTTCGGCCGAGCTCCGTCTTCGTCTGCGTCTCCGGCGAGCTTTAATCTCCCGCAAAGTGCGAAGACGTTCGAAAAAGTGTTGTGAGTCTTTCCGACGTTGTCTTCGGATTTCAGCGAACAGATGCTTTGAAGGTGTGATGGTATCGAAATGATCTTGTGTGGTTGTGAAGGTAAAACGGTAATAAGGTTCGATTTATATAGGGTCCTCACAATCTCGTAAACTTGGAAACGATGCTTGATTGATTTGTAAAAAAAAAGGAAACGCGTAAACGGCATAATGATCCCGTGAAATCAGTGAAACCGATTTGAAAACAAGGTTGTACGCGTAAACAGTTTTGTAAGCGGAAATCTTGGTGTTGAAATGGGTCTAGGTTCATGGTTATTATAAAATTTGGAAACATGGTAACTTCAATCTCGTACGTGTTACTAGGAATCTGCAATTGATTTGATTGTTTTTGAGGTTGTTGGTGAGCTGTTCACGCGGCAAACCTTATTCAAAAAAAAATTTCGTGGTTTCAAAGGTTAGAATAGAATTTTAAAACAGGTCGGATTTTGGATATCCGTTTTTGGTGGATGTTACAATCGACTATCACCCAAATCGTGTCATTGCCACATTTGATCTTTGGTAACTTGGTAATCAAATCCATAGTTATCATTTCCCATTTCCATGTGAGAATTTCAAGTTGTAGCAGTCCTGATGGTTTCTGATGTTCGGCTTTAACTTGCATACACATCAGACATTTAGCTATATAAGTGGCTATGGATTTCTTCATGCCTATTGACCAATAATTTCTTTTCAAATCCGGGTACATTTTGTCTCCTCCAGGATGAACCAAATATTTGGAATTATGAGATTCCTGGAGAATAAGATCTCTGAGTCCTCTGAAAATAGGAACCCATATACGATTATTTAATCTCAGGATTCCATCATTTCCAGGTGTTAACTGATCAACAGTTCCACCTAATCCTTCATTAGAAACATTTACTTCTAATAAGGCTTGCTTCTGAGCATCTAATAGCTTTTCATTCAAGCTAGTCCGTAGCTCAATGTTTTTGGGGTTAACCCTAATTGGTTTAAGCCTTTCCTTGCGACTTAAGGCGTCAGCAACGACATTTGCCTTACCAGGATGGTAACGAATCTCACATTCGTAATCCTTCAAAGTTTCCATCCAATGGCGTTGTCGCATGTTTAAATCTTTCTGATTAAACAGATGCTGGAGACTTTTATGGGCCCTGTATATAATACACTTTGTGCCATATAGATAGTGTCTCCAAAGTTTCAATGCAAATACAACGGCACCCAATTCCAGATCATGGGTGGTGTAATTCTTTTCGTGCACCTTAAGTTGTCGTGATACATAGGAAATCACCTTACCTCTTTGCATTAATATATACCCCAATCCTAAGTGCGAAGCATCATAGTAGACTACAAAGTCTTCAATCCCTTCAGGTAGGGTTAAGACAGGAGCATTGCTCAATTTCTGTTTCAGAATCTCAAAGGATTCTTTTTGTTTAGGACCCCAGTCAAACTTGACATTCTTGTGGGTCAACGTAGTCAAAGGAGTTTCAATTCGAGAGAAGTTCTCAATGAACCTTCTATAATAGCCAGCCAATCCTAAGAAGTTGCGGATTTCAGATGGAGTCTTGGGTGCTTCCCAATTCATTATAGCTTCAATCTTAGCGGGATCCACTTGGATACCATGCTCGCTTATCAAGTGTCCTAAGAATTGGACCTCTCTAAGCTAAAACTGGCACTTAGAGAATTTTGCATAAAGTTTTTTTGCTTTAGAAAATCAAGAATAGATCTAAGATGTCTCTCGTGATCATTCTTATTACGAGAATAGATAAGTATGTCGTCTATAAAGACAATGACAAACTTATCTAACTATGGCTTACAGACTCTATTCATGAGATCCATGAAAGCTGCTGGAACATTCATGAGCCCAAAAGACATCACAAGATATTCATAGTGGTTGAATCTGGTTCTGAAAGCAGTCTTTGAAACATCTTCACTTCTCACTTTCAGTTGATGATAACCAGATCTCAAATCAATCTTTGAAAAGAAGCTTACTCCTTGCAATTGATCGAACATATCATCAATTCTTGGCAAAGGATAACGATTCTTGATCGTTATCTTATTCAGCTCGCGGTAGTCAATGCAAACCTGCATTGAACCATATTTCTTCTTAACAAACATAGTAGGAGTTCCCCAGGGCGAGGAACTTGGCTGAATGAAGCCTTTCTCCAATAGCTCATCAAGTTGTGCCTTTAGGTCCTTCATTTCAGTTGGTACTAAACAGTATGGAGCTCTAGCTACAGGAGCAGATCCAGGCAAAATGTCGATTCTAAACTTGACTTGCCTTTCCGGGGACTGGGTAAATCTTCATGGAAAACATCAGGATATTTTGAAATGACTGGCATGTCTTTGATCTTCGGCTTTGCTTTGGCGCATCAATAGCACCCGTGCCATGTAAATGACACATCCTCTTTTCAAGCAGTTGGATGCTTTAAGCAGAGATGCTTTCTTGGGCAATCCATAGTGTCGATCTCCACGAATAGTGAGTATTTCACCGGATGGGGATTTAATCTCGATAAGTTTCTTATCGCAGGCAATGCGGGCTTGTTTATGAGCTAACGAATCCATGCCTAAAACTATATCGAATCCCGCAAGGTTCCTTGGCAAAAGATAAACAGAGATAGATTGGTTCTTAATGGATATAACGCATCCATCAAGAATCGTGGAAGCTATTTCTATGCTATCATCGGCCATTTCGACCTCATATGTAATATCTAAAGCTCTTAAGGGTAGGTTTAGAAGCTTACTAAATTTATGGTCTACAAAGCTCTTATCAGCTCCAGAATCAAACAAGTCTCTAGCAAATATATCATTTACGAGGAACGTATGTCACACCCAAAAACGTCGCAGCGGAAATACAAAAGTGGCGATGACGGAGGTTGGTACCCATATAATATCTTAGTGATTGATGCATTGTTTATTTTGGAGAGATTTACTTATTTAAAAACATAAAGTTTTAAAGTTGAAAACTTAGTCCACAACCATAGCAAAGTTGTTTGACCCTTAGAGGTCTTAGTACACACGGTCCCATAACAGTTTTTAAAAGTGTCCAAACATAATTATTTAATTACAAAAAACATCAAAAACCACATGACGACATAAGCCAAAATCCTCGAAGCCGAACTCATGTACCTGAAGAACACGTAAAATCAAGTGTCAACACAATGGGGGGTGAGTTCACATATCAAATTCATAACAACTTGTGTAAGGAAAATCTTTCTTATTAAAATATTTTAATAATTTAAAACGTCCATAATGTTTAAGAAAGTTAATTTTATTTCCTTTGTAAAATGTCATAGAAGAAATCATCCGAAATGGCCCCGTAAGCATATCTCTGATGAAAACTTATACCCATGGTTTCAATATTAAATTTTTGTTATTTCTTCGGTTTCGTAAGTTAGCTAGACATTACGAGCTATACATTACGATTGAGACTGATGCGTGTGTAGCGTTATATATTTTTATTACTATTTTAAGCCCTTTTTAAAACATTAGTCAAGTTTTAAATTTATAAAACACGATATTCTACTAACACTAAACACACATATGGGCAAGTGCACCCATCGTGAGCGTAGTATAGCGTTGGTAAGATACCGAGGTCGTCCAAGGACACAAGAGCTTTTAGTACCTGTTTATCCTTAACGTCTAATCAAATCAAAATTTTTAGAAAAGGTTTTAAACATGAAAATAAAAACTAAAAATGCTGAAATATAAAAATAAAATAAAACAGATAGACAAGATGAATCACTTGGATCCGACTCGCCTTTAATGTAACAATTGATGATTTCTGCACTATTGCACTTTTTAAGAGATTATCTTAGTTAAAGTAGTAGGCCCCTCTTTTGAAGGTGACGTTACCCTCAACCCAGTGGTTTGACTCAGCAAGGATACAATCCCAAAGGGTCGGAATATTGGAAGATAATTAATTAAGTTATTAGTGCTTAATGTGGTAGGCCCCTCTTTTGAAGGTGACGTTACCCTCGGCTAAGTGGTTTGAGTCAGCAGGGATACAATCCCATGTAGCCGGGTTAATGTATTAATAGTAGTTTACATATGAGGGGATCAAGCCATTCGCACCCCCGCCATCCAATACTAGTTGGTATTGAAGGAGGTCCTAGTAAGCTTGACCCAGGTTCTTGCAGGATCTATACACTGAACAAGGCAAGAACCTTACCAAACCATTCCTTTAACCCCCGACCAGGTAGCCAACATATCTCTATATAGACCATAGAGATATGAATGGTGAAAATCTTTTATTTTATATAGACAGTAAAATAACGCTAAGACACCACGGACAAATGATAAGGAAGTTTCACCTTCAACATAAGAAACTAGTTATTAAATTCATTAATACAAAACCAAATAAAAAGT
Organism: Helianthus tuberosus; assembly: GCA_030545235.1. Lineage (NCBI taxonomy): Eukaryota > Viridiplantae > Streptophyta > Magnoliopsida > Asterales > Asteraceae > Helianthus > Helianthus tuberosus. The sequence goes on from CM060383.1 coordinate 136,216,819, forward strand.
GCGAAAACTTGAAAATCAAAAGTATTACATTAAATGCTTGTCTTCACAAAGTGATGTAAGAGACTTAGGCAAACAAGGCCTTTGATTGTCAAGAACTCTTACTATTAATCTTGGATCCCGAGACTACTACACACACTCTAGGTGGATGATGGTGGTGGATGTGGGTGTTGTGATGGTGGTGGAGTGTGGGTGTAGTGGGAGAGAGGTGGTTTGCCAAGGGATGCCCTTGAAGTGAACCAAACACCCCTATTTATAGCCTGCAAAGAAGCCCGGACACGGCCTCGTGGCCATACTTTTTCTCTTTCTTCATTAATTGCAATTTGTCTGCATTAGCTCCACACGCCCCCGTGTTGGCTGGGCACGGCCCCGTGTGCAGAAGCGTATCTGTACTAACAAGATTTGCAAGATTTTGCGAATCTTTGCGTTGACCACGACCCGTGTCAAGCTGGGCACGCCCCCGTGCTGGGAATAGAAGCTTCTATAGCTTTGTCTTTTCTGCAGGCTTCTGGCCACGCCCCCGTGTCCGTTGGGGACGGGGCCGTGGTCAGCCTTCTGTTTCTTTGTTTTTGCTTGGGAAGATGCTGTTGAGGGGTCAGGCATGCCACATTTATTCCTTTTCTTGTATTTATGCTAGATTTTGCTGCATATTTGTCCCTTTTGTTCAATTAAGCTCATTTGATCCTGAAAATACAAAAGGAAGTCAAAAGCACACTTTTTCCAACATTAGTATTAAAAAAGGGTTAGTTTTATGCCTTATTTGATGTAATTTATATATTGCATTTTACACCCATCAAATACCCCCACACTTGAATCTTTGCTTGTCCTCAAGCAAAACTCTTTATTATGTGGCTTACACACCCAAATGGAATGGGTAGAAGAGAAGTTTTGGGCTTGTCTTGAGTGTTGGGAATCCAAGATCTTTATTAGGTTTTATTTTTATGCTATTTACAATCCTATTCGTTATGATTTATTTAGAACGTTTCATAAGAGAAATTACTTTTTTGGGCATAACATTCCTCTTTAAAATTCCATTTATATACAAGTTCACATACCTCACGGGAGATCACTCAACACTCGGCCGAAAATGTATTTTTGTGAAACACTCGAGACCGGCGTGGAACTTATTTCTACCATATGTTTGCCAAGCAATCAATTCTCCTCCTTTTTAGCTATAAACCTTTGTAAATATCAAGAGGGTTTGGGGAAAGGGTTAGGCTTGGGTTAAAGGTAGGTGGTTTTGGGTTAGTGGTTAGTAAAAAGGGATAAAAGCATAAAAAGCATCGGTCGTCGTAAAACTTTTTGTTTTTGTGACTTTTATTCAAACTAAGCATTTCCAAACAAATTTCTTTGAGGAACTTGTTTGTTTATTGCTATACTTCATTTTTTTTATAAGGAACGGCACAAGAAAATCGAGCTTTTTACTAAAATAAAGGGTTAAAATGAAAAAGGTTTTTGGTGGGTAAAGGGTGTTTGTTTTGTGGGTTTAGAAATGAAAAGGTTTAGGCTCAAAGGGGTTAAGTAGGGAGATTTTGGGTAGGTTAAAAGAAAAAGAAAAATAATGGTGTTGAAAAGAAAAAGGGTTAGTCCTAATGCCTCCATCATTTAGTTATTTGGGTTTAAGTTGGTAAGGACCGGGAATGTATCATCATGGCAAGTTCTAGAGTCGTAAGAAACCAAGCGGCTATTCACACAAGAAACGAAAGATGAGCATTTAGTTTAAAGATGTATTCTTGTATGCTCAATAAAGGCTCAAAACTCACTTTTTGTGGGAATGGGTTTATAATGTGATCAAGTATATATAATCAAATTTTAACAAGATTTGTCATGCCGTTTCATAATTTTCTTATGTTGGTTCTTTTTATCATGACGCTATCAGTTGTAAATTTGTAAAAATATAACCTTTTTAGAACTTGTTATTCCCAAATTAAACCAAGACAAGTAAAAAAAATGAAAAGTTTTTGAAAAAATTTGGGGTGATTAGCGGTTCCAATAGAGTTTTGTGTAAGGCTTGTTATTAGGACTTGCAAAATTCAAGGTTTTAGCATCCCCCCCCCCACACTTAAATTACACATTGTCCTCAATGTGTCGCAAAAATAAGTTTTTAGGTTGATTGAATGTGTAAAAAGGTGTTTAAAAACAAATTTTTATGTTACTGGGCGACTGGACATGCCCTGTGTTGGTCCGGGCATGGCCCCGTGTTTAGATTGTCAGTATCATAATTATCAGAAGGCTGGGCACGGGGGCGTGTTCAGTGAACACGGCCCCGTGTCTAGTTACATGTACTGGGCGTTTTCTGCAGATCTTTGGGCACAGGGCGTGTTGGACTGAGCACGGCCCCGTGCTAAACTTCTTGTATTGAAGAAAAATTGTCGAGAGGCTCTGTTTTTTTGCATGGGGTGTGGGTTCAAGTTTCCCTTAGTAACCTCCACCATTTTGAGTGTGTTTTATTTCTGAAAAGTAAAACTAAACTAGAAAACATAAAACTTAATCTAAACTAAAACTAAGGATAGTTCCGCGGAATGCCTCCGTGTTGCGCCACGTTTATAAGGGTCCTTGGCTAGACCCAAAGTCAGTCATATGTTACCCAAGTGGGATATTTTGCATCCTATGTTGCACCGTCGGAGAGCATCGTCCAAGCTTGAGTCTATGACTTTCATGTAATTGACCGGGTCGTCGTCTTCTACTCTTTTCCCAACCCCGAACTCCATCTCTTTGTCCCCAATCCTCAATGTTAATTTGCCACCATTCATATCCACCATTACATGAGCGGTGGCTAGGAATGGTCTTCCTAGGATAAGTGGTACTTTGGTATCCTCCTCCATATCTAGTATAACAAAGTCGGCCGGGAAGACAAAGTCTCTGACTTTTACCAATAGATTTTCGGCGACACCATGTGGATATTTGATGGACCTATCGGCGAGTTGTATGCTCATCTTTGTGGGGCTTGTTTTACCTAGTCTGAGTTGGTCAAACATTGATGCGGGCATGAGATTGATGCTAGCCCCAAGATCGGCGAGCGCATTGCGTATGGGGGATCCCCCAATGGAGCAAGGGATGGTGAAGCTTCCGGGGTCGATTTTCTTTTGTGGGAGTTTGTTAAGCAACAAGGCTGAGCATTCTTCACTTAAATTAACTAATTGGAATGATTCAATTTTTCTTTTGTGAGTGAGAAAGTCTCTCATAAATTTTGAATATTTAGGCATTTGAGTGAGGACTTCCACAAATGGAAGATTGATGTGCAATTGTTTTAGTAAGTTTACGAATTTCGTGAATTGCTCATCGGTCTTTTGGCGAAGTAACCATCCGGGGTAGGGTACCCGGGGATTCTTGGTAGGCTCTTGATTTGGTGTTGGAGTCGTTTCCTTTTGGGGTGTTAGCGTAGTTGTGGATTGATTGGATGGACTATTGTCGATTGGGGTAGCGGAGCCTCCTCGGGACCTACGGTATGGTTTCTCAATGTGATGAGATGTTGTTAGGCCCTTTAAGGTTTATGGATAAGTTAAGTAGTGGTTTAGTAGGAGTGGTGGATTAATTATGTGTTTTGGGCCTATTTGGGTAGTCATGGGCTTAGGGTTTAGGGAGCATCCTCCCTAATCTCCTTCTATAAATAGAAAGTGATGTAATAGGTGCATGGTTGGTGATTTTGGAGAATCTTGTATTAGACAACACTTTGTATGCAATATTTGTGAATCATTGAATAGACAATCATCCTTCTTCTTCATCTCTTGTTTCTTTTACAACTTGTTTGTGTGATTCCGCCACCTTACAAGTTGTGCGATATCATTGTGATCTCAGTTTCGGGACTTACAATTGGTATCAGAGCCTGTCGAACCTGATTTCCCGGCTCGGATCTGATATCGCGTTGGTTTGTTTCGCTGTTACTGTTTCGTTTTTGCTACTGTTTGGGTTTCTGGAGTTTCTGCTGCATTTCGGACTGTTTCTACTGATTTCGGACTGTATTCAGAGGATTTCGGACCATTTCAGATCATAATAGTCAGATTCCGGATCGTCAATCATCAGATTACGGATCACAATCATCAGATTATGGATCGCAATCATCAGATTACGGATAAAATCATCAGATTACGGATAAACATCATCAGATTTCGGATTGTGATCATCAGATTTCGGATCTCAATCAGCTGATTACGGATAAAAGTTAGTCATTACGGATCTCACTGTTTGAAGATTGCTTGTTTCATTTCGGACTCATCATTACAGATTAGAACCCATTTCGGATAAAAGCCTTTTCAGACCACTGTTCATTTCGGACATGTTTCATTTCGGATCAGTGACCATTTCGGACCTCATTTCGGACCACATTTCAATCATGTTGAACCAAATCGGTGTTATGAACGGTGTTGTGACTGTAGCCAATCTCGCTAATGCCACTCTTGCTGTAATTCAGACTCAGTCTTTAGCCTTCCATCAAGAACTTGACCAAGTTATCGGCACGTCCACCAAAGTTCCAAGGTTCTTGTACGCGGACGACTACTACGAGTGGAAGTTTCGTTTTGAACAATACTGCAAGGCAAAGGAGCCTCATGTTTGGAGAAGCATCAAGAATGGGCCACGTACTATCATGTACGCTACTGAAGATGGCCCTCAAACTCAAATTCCGAAGCCCGAAAACATTTACACTGATGATGACAGAAAGGTCATAGCTGATGATGAAGCTGCTTATGGAACTCTATCAATGGCACTTGGTCCAGACATTTCAATTGGAGTCAGAAACTACAAAAGTGCTAAAGAAATTTGGGATCAACTAACACATCTGTTTGAAGGAAATGATGATATGAAAGCTAGCAGGGTCAACATGATGAATCAATAGTTCAGTTCTTTCAATCACATCTATGGAGAAACAGTTGAAAATCAGATTAGAAGGTTTGTTAAACTTGTATCTCAAATGGTGAGTGCTGGAATCAACATTTCAAACAGTGGAATGAATCGTCAACTGCTTAACTCTCTACCTAAAGGATGTGATGTCGAGGTTTCTATGATCAAGTGTACCAAGGATCTGAATGAAATGACACTAACAAAACTGATTGCTACTATTAAATCTTGCGAGATCGACAATCAGCAAAAAGAAATCAATCATAACTAGTCCCAACAATGCTGCACTGATGTCTCAAGCTCATCCAAATCTGGTTTTCAGTCCTATTCATGGAGTTATGAATCAGAACCCAAACATTGTCTTCAGTCCCATTACTGCACCAAAGCCAAACTATGTGTATGGGATGGCTGCTCCTACCTCTCAAGCACCTGCTGTTAACACCATAAACACCCAGCCACAATCTCAATCTCAGCCTCGGCTACAACATGCAAATGTTGCTTTCAGTTCAAACACTCAGTCTGCTCCTCAGAACACCCCATCAGTGGATCACATGGCTTTCTTAACTAAACATAATGAAGAAAAACTTGCTCTTGCAGCCTCTATGATCTCCAGTTTCAATGCCTTCTTGGCAGGAGACCTCATGCCTTCAGGGGAAATAACACCAGAAGTGAATCAAGTCGTGGAAGAGGACTTGGATGAGCTGGATGTGGCTTGGAACATGGCTATGTCAGCCTTTAAAGCTGATAAGTTTGCGAAAAGATATGGACGTCGTCCTATGTCTGCTAGTCCAGGATTTCTGAAAAACAGGTTGAGGTGCTACTGGTGCTATGAGCCTGGGCATTTTGCTAGGGATTGCAAGAAGGTTCTTACTAGGTATGAAGCTACTCAGGCAGCTGTAGCAAGGAACAAGGAAAGGTCTATGGTTCCCGTCACACCTGCTGAGACTGCAACCTCAAGTGGACAGGGTAATTCTGGGGCTGGAAGGGCTTTGATCACTCAAGAGCAGAATGGTTTCAATTGGGCTGATGCTGTTGCTCAAGTGGAATCTATGAAGCTGTCTGAATCTGCTACTGTGGACAAGGTTCATCAGTGCTTGACGGCTATGACCGAGGAACCAAAGTCACTCGCCGAGACGGTAAATTCCCTTTTATGTACTGAACATTGTAGGAAGAAAGTTGCTTTGCTGAGATCTCAAAATTCAGCATTAATCACCAATTACAACACTGTGATGGGAAAGTACATCAGTCTTCGAGAGAATAATAAAATTCTCTATGAAAAGATTAAAGCACTTAAAAAGGACATAGCTCAACTTCACAGAGACATGAATCAACAGCAATGTTGGGTTCACGACTATAAACATAGACTCACAGTCAAAACTCTTGAATGTGACTCTGTGAAGGGTGAGCTAGAGCTCCTCACTGGAAAGTACAAACAGAATGAGTTAAACATCAAAAAGTTTGACACTTCCAGTGCCACAATTCAAAATTTGTGTAATGTGCAACTTGCTTATCAAGAAAACAAGGGAAAAGGTTTGGGGTATAAACAGGTTCCGCCACCATACAATCATAATTATTCCAGATTACCAATCACTGAGCAGGAAATGGAAAATTATGACACTATGATGTATGGCAAACCTAGTGATTATGTTGAATGTGATCCATCTAAGTTTAAGAGGAATCCACATGTTGATTTCAAAAAACCAATGAGTTTTGTCAAGAATGAAAATGTTCAAAATAAATCAGCAGATAATAAGTCCGATCAGATAGATGAAACCGTGATAAATACAGAAGTCGAAACTGAAACGAAAACAGAACCAGTTAACGAACCCGCAGAGGAGATGAAGGAAAGTTCACCAAATTCTGATTCTGTTAAAAATACTAACTGTTCTAGTTTGTGTGCAGAGTCAGTAAGAACTAAAGAGAAGTCTAAAGAGGATGATAAATCACATCGAAGTGCTGCTGATAATGTTATTTCTGATAAAAATGGCCTTTATGCCTGGAACTCTGTTTTTTCTTGGTTTGCTGAGACTTGGGGTGTTCCCACTAAGACTGATGAATCTGGTGCTATTATTTTAGATAATGCATGTGATAAAAATGACTGTGTTGAAAATGCCGAAAATGTTGAAAATGTTGAGAATGATGTGGCAGGAGAGCTTGATGTGTCATCTGAGGAATTTGAGACATCTGTTTCAAATAACTCAGAAAACAATTCTGATAATTCAGAATACTACACCTGTATGTCTGAAGCATTGAATGACACATCAGATGCTCCCTGCAGTGATGATGATTTTGACGTGATTGATTGTGATAATGAAGAATTTATTGTTGAACAGGGATCATCTAACGATCTTGGCAATCAAACAGAAGATTCAGGAATCTCAGATAATGAGCTCAAATCTTCAAGCGTTTCCGATTGTGATGTTCAATCAGAATCTAGCAGCATTGCGAAAGAAGACAGTCAAACTGTCTTAGACATAGCTTGCTCATCATCTGAGTTACCAGAATCATCTAATGTTGAGAGCTTAGAAGCTGATCTGACTGAAGAAGAGACATCCGTAGAGTCCAATTCTGTAGAAACCCATGGAAACACGGAAACTATGGAAAAGGAATCCATAGAAATCAATTCCACAGTCAAATCAAATGATCAAACTATAGAAGAAATTATTGTGGAAATATTCTCTACAGAGTCTCCTGAGGACATGGTCTCTAAAGAAAAGGAAGAAGGATGATTGTCTATTCAATGATTCACAAATCTTGCATACAAAGTGTTTTCTAAAACAAGATTCTCCAAAATCACCAACCATGCACCTATTACATCACTTACTATTTATAGAAGGAGATTAGGGAGGATGCTCCCTAAACCCTAAGCCCATGACTACCTAAATAGGCCCAAAACCCATAATTAATCCACCACTCCTACTAAACCACTACTTAACTTATCCATAATGTCACACCCCAACCGATGGCGGAATCATCAGGGCGTGACACTGAGCGAAACAGATTGTTCATGAGAAATTCCATAATAACTACATTACCAGATAGTAAATACTATGTCCCATACCATAACCCATCAAGCAATTTAAGTTATTACAGACCGCGATATCTCAAAAACAAATAACATGTTCCGACAACTCAGTTTTCAAATAAAAATAAATTGTCTATGTTGGTTTCTAGACTCATCCTAACTCGATTCCATATATCAAGCATCCTAGCAAATAGCATCCTAAACACCTGTCACAAACGTTAAAATATAGGTTAATACACATAGTGTAAAGGTGAGCATACAAGTTTGATAATAGCATATAGAGTTCCAAATCGTTTACGCATAACCAGCATGTACAACGTATAATATGAAGCATGTAAGTTATCGACAAAGATCCTATCAATACCAATGACTGCGAGTTGACTGCGAGTAGCGAGTGCGCAACACATATTCACCATTGTGAACACGTGAAGTAATTGTCCTTAACAACCCCTGAGTGAACAGGTGCTGAGTCCAAACTATAGTACTATCACTGCTAAGGCAAGTAGACAGCAATCAATGTGTTAACATAACAAACAGGCATTCATCGAGTCACATATAACATGCATTAGAGGTCAGCACATAAATAGTGATGTGTTGTGTGATCGATGTGATTTAGAATAAGTAACGTATGTAACAGCCAAAAGTGCATAAAGCAAAAAAAGGGATCGAGTATACTCACAGATTGTGTTTACAAGTAAACACTCTCTTGGATTGAAGGGAGCGCTGAGTGAGATTAGCCTTAACAGTTAACGGTAGCATAAACAATAAGCGGTGCATAAAACGATGCAAGTGTACCAAGGATCGGATGGCAATCCGATCAGATGGCAATCCAATCAGATGGCTAGTCGATTGGGTGGCAATCCGTTCAGATGGTCATCCGATCGGATGGCCATTCGATTGGATTGTCACCTCGTTTGGCGAGGATGTGTTTGTGTATGATGGTTTGTACTTTGAAGTTTTTGTTGTAGCATTCTAGAAATAGAGAAGCATCTCTTCCCTTCAGGTCAGTCAATCGAACGGCGGCTCCATCAGACGGCAATCCGATTGGCGAGGCTTCTCAGTTTGAGAACAAGTTAACAGCAGGATGGTCACTCGATCGGATGGCTATCCGATCGGGTGGTAATCCGTACGTATTGAACATGTTGAAAATTGATTAAATACCAAAGTCCCAAACGTCACACAATCGGACGGTCACTCGATCGGATGGCAATCCGATCGGGTGGTAATCCGTTCGACGTCCAGTCCCTTGAAAATTTTGAATAAAAAGTTTAAGTATAGAACCAAGTGCAACCAGATCGGACGACAATCCGTCCCAATCGTCCAGATCGACTTGACACTTGATCTTGTTTGAAGTTTTGCGGTTTTGAACGAGATGTTATGATAACTTGCTTAAACAACAGGAACCCTATCTCGACCCAAGTGACTCGATCGAACAGGAACCACCCTAGTCCGGCCGGTTCATGGTTCGAGACGGTTGTTCATGTTCAAACCCGAAATCAATTATCTCTTGGATAGAATTCAGATCTGGAAATAACCCATCACTAAGAATGAGTAAAGGATCAGAACGAGCTCCGATTCTATCAGTTTTGAGTGCATTGAGTGTAAAAGAGTTGAAAGAAAGTTGAAAAACCTTCTTTCAATCCTTTCCACCATGAATTTGTGTAGATCTTTGTAAAAACATTGATTAATCTTTTGGAAATCCTTCAAATCTAAGTTGTTCTTGGTGGAATGAAGCCAAACATTGAAGTTCATAAGAACTCCATGATGACATCATCCTAGAACACCTCAAATCCGGTGATTTCACGGTTAAAAGTTAAGATTCAAATATGAAAATGATGTAGAAGTGTGTGTAGATCATAGAAGTACAAGATTTAGGTTGAAAACTTACAAGAATCGGGAGAAATCGAGAGAAAAGAGTGCTTGAGGTCGGCTGGTCGAACAAGGAGCTGTCACATCACGAATGATGTGACAGGTGGGTATTTATAGGGTTTCCCAAAAAGGAAAGTGGAGAAAATGGCTGGTCGATCGGGTGGCAGCTCAATAGGGTGGCAGCCCGATCGGATGGCAACTCGATCGGATGACAACCCGATCGGGTGGCAATCCGATCGGATGGCCACTCGATCGGTTGGCCACTCGATCCAAGTGTTCGGTACGATGAGTTTTATCGTTTCGATTCGCGTGCTGAGCGTTGCGATGCGATTTGAGAGAGCGATGCGATAGTATTACCCACTAGTTACCCAAATAACATAACTACTATATCTAACATACAATCACCATAATTAACTTGCGTTTAGCATTCTTGATTCGATTGCAATGCGATAGATTTGCGATTGCGATTTAACACCTCAACATAAACATAACATGCACAAACAGCACATAAGTAGCACACACACGTAAAACAATATCCAGAACACATAACTCGAGTTGCAATTGCGATAGCGATAAGTGATTAAACATTCGATTAAATAGCGGTTAAACATCGATTATTAATAGATACTCCACATAATATAATCAAAGCGATTAAATATATAGACTCGATTATAAGTCAAAGAAGTCAAAACAGCAGTTGAGCAAGGAGTGACAGTTCGCAATTAGCAATCTTTTCTTCCTTTGACTTCAATCTTGACTTTGACCTTGACTTTCGAAACACGGGATGTTACAGCCTCCCCTACTTAAGGGAATTTCGTCCCGAAATTAGGCTTTAGCCGTAACAAACAACTGCGGGTACTTCGCCTTCATGTCGCTTTCGAGTTCCCAGGTGAACTCTGCGCCTCGTTTGCCTTCCCATCGGACTTTCACAATGGGGATGCGTGAACGTCTGAGCACCTTGGTTTCTCGTCCCACGATCTCGACAGGCTTTTCCACGAAGTGCAATCTTTCGTCCACCTGCAAGTCCACAAGAGGGACATGTAATTCTTGATCGGCCAGGCACTTTCTGAGGTTCAAAACATGGAAAGTCGGGTGGACGTTACTCAGTTCCTCTGGTAGGTCGAGTCTGTAGGCCACTTTTCCAATCCTTTCCAGAATCTTAAAGGGTCCAACATATCGAGGCGCGAGCTTTCCTTTCTTGCCGAATCTGACCACCCCCTTCCAAGATGCAACCTTTAGGAGTACGTGATCGCCAACGTCAAATTCAAGGGGCTTGCGGCGTCTATCAGCGTAACTTTTCTGTCAGCTTCGAGCTTTTAACAGATTGTCTCGAATTTGGAGGATTTTGTCTGTCGTTTCTTGCAACAGCTCGGGACCGGTAATTTGCGCGTCTCCGATCTCGTGCCATACAATAGGCGATCGACATTTCCTTCCTCATAGAGCCTCAAATGGTGCCATTTGTATGCTAGAATGATAACTGTTATTGTACGAGAATTTGACCAAAGGTAAGTACGCGTCCCAATTACCACCGAAATCTATGACACACGAACGGAGCATGTCTTCAAGGGTATGAATCGTTCTTTCAGTCTGACCATCGGTTTGAGGATGGAAAGCGGTACTTAGATTAAGAGTAGTACCGAGAGCAGATTGAAACGTTTCCCAAAAACGCGAGGTAAACCGACCATCGCGGTCAGAGATGATGTTGCGAGGCGTCCCATGTCGACTAATGATCTCGTTGGTGTAGATTCGGGCTAATTTTCTACCTTGTAGTCTTCTCGTATCGGCAGGAAGTGAGCTGACTTGGTTAAACGGCCAACCACAACCCAAATGCTATCATGACCAGATTGAGTACGCGGGAGTTTCGTTATGAAGTCCATAGTTATACTCTCCCATTTCCACATCGGGATCTCGGGTTGAACGAGTAAGCCAGAGGGTCTTTGATGCTCAGCCTTGACCTTGGAATAGGTTAGGCATTTCGAAACATAGATTGCGATATCCTTCTTCATGCCTGGCCACCAGTACTTGTAGCGCATGTCTTGGTACATTTTGTCAGCACCGGGATGAATAGAATATCGAGATTTGTGGGCTTCGTCCATCAGAAGTTGTCATAGGTTCGTACGCTTGGGAATACAAATTCGGTCCAAATAATGAAAAATACCATTCGCTTTATTCTCGAGTTGGGCGCCATCGTTTAGAATTCTTTCCTTCTTCAAAGTTCGCTCGGTAAAACAAGCATGCTGCGCGTCACGGATAAGAGTTTCGAGATTATATTGGGCTTCGTAATTACGAACGCTAAGCAAGTAACTTCGTCTACTGAGGGCATCGACAACAACATTTGCTTTGCCTGGATGGTAACGGATCTCACAGTCGTAATCGTTGAGCAGTTCTACCCACCGATGTTGACGCATGTTCAGTTCTTTCTGGTCAAAGATATGTTGTAGGCTCCTATGATCGGTGAAGATCGTACACTTGGTACCATAAAGGTAGTGTCTCCAAATCTTTAACGCAAAAACAACTGCGTCAAGCTCGAGGTCGTGTGTGGTGTAGTTCTTCTCGTGGATCTTAAACTGTCGAGAAGCGTACACGATAACCTTATCTCGTTGCATGAGAACACAACCAAGACCAAGGTTCAAGGCATCACAGTAAACTACGAAGTTGTCATTCCCATCAGGAAGTGAGAGCACGAGAGCATTGCAAAGCATGGTTTTGAGAGCTTGAAAGGCTTCCTCCTGTTTAGTTCCCCAAACAAAAGGTTTGTCTTTATGCGTAAGAGAGGTAAGCAGCACGGTGATTTTAGAAAAACCCTCAATAAAACGGCGATAATATCCTGCCAGTCCGAGAAAAGAACGGACTTCTGACGGATTCTTGGGTGTAACCCAACTCTTAACTGCTTCGATCTTCACAGGGTCAATGTGGATACCTTGACTATTGACAATGTGACCCAAGAATTGGACCTCCTCCAGCCAGAATTCACACTTGGAGAATTTGGCGTAGAGACGGTTTCCTTGGAGTAACTCAAGAACCAAACGTAGATGCTGGGAGTGTTCGGCTTTTGATTTGGAATAGATCAAGATATCATCGATGAATACGATTACGAAGCGATCAAGGAAGGGTTTGCACACTCGATTCATCAAATCCATGAAGACTGCAGGAGCGTTGGTCAAACCAAAAGGCATGACAACGAACTCATAGTGACCATAGCGGGTTCGAAAAGCGGTTTTGGGTATATCCTCCTCTTGAATGCGTAATTGATGATAGCCTGAACGTAGATCGATCTTAGAAAAACACGTAGCACCTTGTAGCTGATCAAACAAATCATCGATTCGAGGCAAGGGATAGCGATTCTTGATCGTCAACTTATTTAACTCCCGATAGTCGATACACATCCTGAACGAACCATCCTTCTTTTTGACGAAAAGGACAGGCGCGCCCCATGGAGAGGTGCTAGGGCGAATAAAGCCTTTATCAAGAAGTTCCTGGAGCTGACTCGAGAGTTCGCGCATTTCGGAAGGAGCGAGATGATACGGCGCTTTAGCAACAGGATTTCTCCAAGAATGAGGTCGATGCGGAAATTGATATCAGGAGCGGGCGGTAACCTGGGTAGATCATCGGGAAAAACGTTGGGAAATTCACAAACAACTGAAACGTCTTTCACCTCTTTAACTTCCTTTTTCTCCGCTACTACTATGTATGCCAAGAAAGCTTGGTATTCCTTACGGAGATACTTGCTTGCCTGGACACATGACATGAGTTGGAGTTTCTTCGTCACGACTTCACCATAAACACACAATTGATCACCATTAGCGAGTGAGAATCGAATCATTTTATCGAAGCAAACAACGTCAGCATGGTTTTCACAAAGAAAGTCCATGCCTACTATGACGTCAAAGCTTCCGAGTTGCATCGGAATAAGATCGATAGGAAAGATGTGATTGTTGAGTTCGAGAGTACAATCACAAAGAACAGAATTGACAGCGATGGTTCTTCCGGTGGCAACTTCAACATCGAACGTCGAGGGGAGATGAGCGCGCTTACGATTGAGGAGCTTTTCGAATTCAAGCGATACAAAACAGTTATCTGCTCCAGTATCAAACAAACACGAGCATATATACCATTCATAAGGAACTTACCATTCACCATGTTGTTATCAGCTTGAGCTTGACGGACATTGATGTTGAAAGTGCGTCCGCGGGGTGCTGGTTGTTGCTGCTGTTGCTGAGGCTGCTGCTGTTGTGGCTCTTGCTTGACCACTCGGTTCGGGCACATGTTGGCGAAGTGGTTGGGGTCACCACACGCATAGCAAGCTCTAGCATTGACCACAGATGCCTGAGCCGCTTGATGGCCTTGAGGAGCAGCAAGGAGAGCTTGATGAGCAGGAGATTGACCTTGGGTTGGAGCAGGATTTTGACGTGGACCTGTACGGCAGTTGGCGGTGAAATGGCCGTACATGTTGCAATGAGCACAGTATCTGCTGGCGATTCCCACTGGATGATGATAAGTAGAAGTAGGGCAAGCCGGGTGAGGACCAGTATACGCACGCTTTGCCGGCGGTGCGTTGGTAACCGGGGTCGCTACTTGGCGGTGTTGATGTTGCTGAGGAGCTGGAACAGCTTTAAGTGGGGCAGCATTGGTCACAGCACAGTTCTTGTTGCTGGAACTGTCGTTGTTCTTTCTTTTGCGTCTTGAGAGCTTGGATGACTGAGGAGTGGCAGCGGTTTCAGCGGTTGCGGCGGTGGTAGGTTGATGCAAATTCTTGGGAGATTTATCCCAGACACCAGACTTGACTTGCTTGTCCTTGATCTCAGCGGCGAGTAAGTAAGTTTCTTCAATCGTTGATGTCTTTGCAGCTTGAGCGAAATCAACCACGCAATCCGGAAGAGCACAGATATACTTTTTGATGGCGATTTCGGGCATCTTGACTTGATCCGGACAGATTATACTTAGCTGCTTGAAGCGAGCAGTCAAACCAGCGTTGTCACCCTCCTTCTGCTTAATATGCCAGAATTCATCGTCCAACTTTTGGCGCTCATGGGGAGGCCATAAATCTTCCATCATCACGTCCTTCAACTCATCTCATGATAGCCCGTAAGCTGCATCGTTTCCGCGTTTGTTTCTCTCGGCCGTCCACCAGTCTAAAGCGCGGGACTGGAAGACGCCAGTTGCATTGAAAGTACAGAGATCATCAGGACAGCCACTCTGGCGCAGGGTAACTTCGATAGAATCAAACCTTTGGAACATGGTCGTAGGACCATCTTCTCCAGTAAACTCTTTCGGTCCACAGGCTTTGAACTGTTTAAAGCTAAAAGCATCTTTGGGAGTATCGGTCCTGGACTCTTCAGAAGATTTGTTTGCATTCTCATGAAGTTCACTGACAATCTGAGGAATAACTTTCGCCACCTATTTAGCAACCATAGAGGCGAGGCGTTTATCTGCCTGTTTTTGGCGTACGGCTTGGGTAGCTCGAGATCCAGATGACGACATTGTCTGCATCAGATAGCGCCACAAGACTCAAAACACTATTCAATTATTCCTAGTATAGTCTAGCGATTCACCATAAAGCTCAGGAACACAATCATTCATATAAACACATAAACACATAAGCACGTAATCATGTAGGGCACAGAAACATATAGACACGTAAGGCACAAGAGCACATAAGGCAGTCAGAATACAGAAACCTAGCTATATGTTGCACGTATTCCCTATCCTTCACAGCGCGTATAGCGAATATATAGCGATTTGCGAGTATCGAGCGGCGATTGCGAATAATGACCAGCGATTTGTGGTGCAAATTGTGTGTGTTTTGGCAGAGCGAGAAACGTGGAATCGAACCATCAGTACCCCTGTACTGTTTATCTCAAAACACTAACAAATCACCATATAAATCACATAAACTTCACATAAAATCGATAAATCACAGAGTTAGCTGCGGTAATTCCAGAATCGAAATACATAAAATCGAGGATAAGTTGTCTTGGCTAGATAGACGTCGACTACCGAAAGTGATTTGACTATTCACAAGGACTTTAAGTGCACACTTTGGTCTTTGGGACTGTGCTCTCGCTTCAATTTGAGCGACCAGCACGCATCCTTCCAGTTACAGTGTGACTCAAGTCGTTGGAGTCCGTCGAGACTTTGGTGAGAGTTTTGTAAAACCAAAGATATAGAGCGGAATGTGTCATCAAGGTTCGGGTTTCACCCCTAACTCAGCGACTACGTTCTTGTGTGTGTGATAAAACCACTAGATAGATAAGAAGATTTGCGTCGAAGTATGGATTTCACTCCTGATTCAACGCAAATTCTCCTGTTTTATAACAAAAATAACAATTCGAACGAGTAATCTGGTCGAGAGTTTGCGGTTTTCACACCTAATCTTAACCAGATCATTCGTTTGTGTGTGTAATCAGCCTTAGGAAAGGCTGGTCTTGCGCATAACTATAGTATGTGATGTTCGCGCAAGTGTGTAGTGTACAGCGAGTTCGAGCGAGAAATAGCGAGAATAGCAAGTAAGCTCGTGCGGAACCCATACTGGGCACGCACAAGTCATTCTGTTGGTACTTAGACTATAGACTAGGTCAATTCTAAGACATCAACACGGTCTAGGTCGAGTCTTGCCTAATTCCCTATAGTTATGGCTCTGATACCAATTTGTCACACCCCAACCGATGGCGGAATCATCGGGGCGCGACACTAAGTGAAACAGATTGTTTATGAGAAATTCCATAACAACTACATTACCAGATAGTAAATATTATGTCCCATATCATAACCCATCAAGCAATTTAAGTTATTACAGACCGTGATATCTCAAAAACAAATAACATGTTCCGACAACTCAGTTTTCAAATAAAAATAAATTGTTTTTGTTGGTTTCTAGACTCATCCTAACTCGATTCCATATATCAAGCATCCTAGCAGATAGCATCCTAAACACCTGTCACATACGTTAAAATAGAGGTCAATACACATAGTGTAAAGGTGAGCATACAAGTTTGATAATAACATATAGAGTTCGAAATCGTTTACGCATAACCAGCATGTACAACGTATAATATGAAGCATGTAAGTTATCGACAAAGATCCTATCAATACCAATGACTGCGAGTAGCGAGTGCGCAACACATATTCACCATTGTGAACACGTGAAATAATTGTCCTTAACAACCCCTGAGTGAACAGGTGCTGAGTCCAAACTATAGTACTATCATTGCTAAGGCAGGTAGACAGCAATCAATGTGTTAACATAACAAACAGTCATTCATCGAGTCACGTATAACATGCATTAGAGGTCAGCGCATAAATAGTGATGCGTTGAGTGATCGATGTGATTTAGAATAAGTAACGTATGTAACACCCAAAAGTGCATAAAGAAAAAAAAAGGGGATCGAGTATACTCACAGATTGTGTTTACAAGTAAACACTCTCTTGGATTGAAGGGAGCGCTGAGTGATATTAGCCTGAATAGTTAACGGTAGCATAAATGATAAGCGGCGCGTAAAACGAAGCAAGTGTACCAAGGATCGGATGGTAATCCGATCGGATGGCAATCCGATCGGATGGCCAGTCGATCGGGTGGCAATCCGTTCGGATGGTCATCCGATCGGATGGCCATTCGATTGGATTGTCACCTCGTTTGGGGAGGATGTGTTTGTGTATGATGGTTTGTACTTTGAAGTTTTTGTTGTAGCATTCTAGAAATAGAGAAGTATCTCTGCCCTTCAGGTCGGTCGATCAAACGACGGCTCGATCGGACGGCAATCCGATTGGCGAGGCTTCTCAGTTTGAGAACAAGTTCACAGCAGGATGGTCACTCGATCGGATGGCTATCTGATCGGGTGGCAATCCGTACGTATTGAACATGTTGAAAATTTATTAAATACCAAAGTCCCAAACGTCACACGATCGGACGGTCGTTTGATCGGATGGCAATCCGATCGGGTGGTAATCCGTTCGACGTCTAGTCCCTTGAAAAGTTTGAATAAAAAGTTTAAGTATAGAACCAAGTGCAACCCGATCGGACGGCCGGCCGATCGGATGGTAATCCGATCGGATGGCTACCCGATCGGACGACAATCCGTCCCAATCGTCCAGATCGACTTGACACTTGATCTTGTTTGAAGTTTTGCGGTTTTGAACGAGACGTTATAATAACCTGCTTAAACAACAGGAACCCTATCTCTACCCAAGTGAATCGATCGAACAGGAACCACCCTAGTCCGTCTGGTTCACGGTTCGAGACGGTTGTTCATGTTCAAACCCAAAATCAATTATCTCTCGGATAGAATTCAGATCTGGAATTAACCCATTACTAAGAACGAGTAAAGGATCAGAACAAGCTCTAATTCTATCGGTTTTGAGTGCATTGAGTGTAAAAGAGTTGAAAGAAAGTTGGAAAACCTTCTTTCAATCCTTTCAACCATGAATTTGTGTAGATCTTTGTAAAAACATTGATTAATCTTGTGGAAATCCTTCAGATCTAAGTTGTTCTTGGTGGAATGAAGCCAAACATTGAAGTTCATAAGAACTCCATGATGACATCATCCTAGAACACCTCAAATCCGGTGATTTCATGGTTAAAAGTTAAGATTCAAAGGTGAAAATGATGTAGAAGTGCGTGTAGATCATAGAAGTATAAGATTTAGGTTGAAAACTTACAAGAATCGGGAGAAATCGAGAGAAAAGAGTGCTTGAGGTCGGCTGGTCGAACAAGGAGCTGTCACATCACAAATGATGTGACATGTGGGTATTTATGGGGTTTCCTAAAAAAGAAAGTAGGGAGAATGGCTGGTCGATCGGGTGGCAGCTCGATCGGGTGGCAGCTCGATCGGGTGGCAGCTCGATCGGGTGGCAACTCGATCGGATGACAACCCGATTGGATGGCAATCCGATCAGATGGCCAATCGATCGGTTGGCCACTCGATCCAAGTGTTCGGCGCGATGAGATTTATCGTTTTGAATTCGCGTGCTGAGCGTTGTGATGCGATTTGAGAGAGCGATGCGATAGTATTACCCACTAGTTACCCAAATAACATAACTACTATATCTAACATACAATCACCATAATTAACTTGCGTTTAGCGTTCTTGATTCGATTGCAATGCGATAGATTTGCGATTGCGATTTAACACCTCAACATAAACATAACATGCACAAACAACACATAGATGCATCAGACTCTTGGATCGAGAGGACCTGGAGGAGGATCAGCAAAGAGATAGTTCTGCAAAATGTTGGCAGCAGCACTTGTTCATGATTTGGCACATTCCTCATATTTAAAGCAGTAGATGCATCATAGTTCTTCATACTGGAGCATGTTTATTGAAATGAGGATGTTTTTGGGCCTGCAAGTCCGTCAGAACAATCAAGGAATCTTGATTCACCAAAGTAAATATGTAACTGACGTTCTTGCAAAGTTCAGCATGACAGATTCAAAGCCAAGTGACTCCCCAATTGCAGAACGGCCGTTGTTGACTGAGGAACCAGATGGAAGTCTTGTTAATCAGACGTTGTATCGCTCGATGATCGGCTCACTTATGTATCTGAATGTGAGTCGGCCAGACATTTTGTACGCCGTCTGTCAGTGTGCTCGTTATTAGGCTAACCCTAAACTCTCTCATCTAACTGCTGTTAAAAGAATTTTCAGATATTTGAAGGGAGCTCCTAAACTCGGACTCTGGTATCCCAGAGATTCGAACTTTGATTTGTTTGCCTTTTCAGATAGCAATTTCGGAGGAACTGACAGGGACAGGAAGTCTACATTAGCTGGATGCCAGTTCTTAGGAGATAGACTTATTTCTTGGCAATGAAAGAAGTAGCAGACAGCGTCTCTCTCCTGAGCAGAAGCGGAGTATGTTGCAGCATCTGCATGCTGCTCCCAGGTTCTTTGGATGCAACATCAGCTGGAGGATTACGGTTTGACTTATCTTGATACAACCATTTATTGTTATTACGATGCCGCTATCCAGATCACTAAAACCCCTGTTTTTCACTCCAAAACCAAGCACATTGACATTAAAATTCATTTAATAAGAGGTTGCTTTGACAGAGGTCTTATTAAACTTGAACAGATCCATACTGATGCTAACACAACGGATCTTTTTACCAAACCTGTCAGCATCTCCAGGTTCAATGTGCTTGTAGACCTCTTGAAAATGATTCGCTTCACCGACTGAGCATAAAAAAAACTCTTGTAAATAATAAATAAAGGGGTTTTTATGTTCTCATCTGATAAATTTGGGCATAAAGTATTCTACTTTTGCACAAATTTAAGGGGAGAAAAGTTGCTGGGAAATGAAATGAGCTTTCGTGATTAAAGAACTTGATTAACACACGTAAGGTTTCAATGTTAAACAGGCTAAGCTTCACTGCGATATGTTGATAGGTCTGCCGCTCGAAAAGCAAAAGAAGCAATGTGATACAAACATAATGGACTGGACATCTCGTGGGTAACAGACCAACGGTGTATGATTTCATGGTCTTAAATCCAGCGTTGATAGATAGCCAACATCTGAGGTTTCGGGTCTTTATACTGATAAATCATCCGGGATATCAGGGCTGTCCCTCTGTTGCATCCAGACTATATGCAGACCTGGGCACAGTCAGGATATCTCGCTAAAAAAGCCACAAAAAGGGCCAAAACCTGAAAATGGAAGAAATCTCACGAAAAGGAGAATTCCGTGAGCTATTATAGCCAAATTCGTACCGTTTAAGGTATCTGTCTCGCCCTCGTAAGAACTTCCTTGGTCTCTCTGCTGTACGGGAAGTACTGACCTGTTCACCAGGAAGTCTGGCGTTGAAAAATAAAAAGGATGATCTCAGTATACTCACCTGCTACGATGAACAGTTGTGCTTACCTTGATCGCGGGGGTATGCCTTGGAATGGGACATACAGATGTTACAGTATAATTCTACCTAAAAGCGTATCACGAAGCAAAAAAATTAAAGTTTGAGCGGTGGATTTAAGAGGACAAACATATCAACAATTGCATGGACCAGCCCAAGTAAACGAAGGGCTGAAAAGTGTCCCTTAATCAGTTCAAGAACGATTTGATCCCGTGACAGTCTTCCCAAAGTCGCCCCAATGTTGGTACCTTGTGTCTATTATTATTTATTATTATTATTATTATTATTATTATTATTATTATTTTATTATTATTATTTTAATGGTGCTCAGTGGGTTGTTTCATTGATTTTGAAGGGGGTATTTGCTATCTTGAAAAGTTGAATAAAATAATAATAAAGAATTGGATCTGGATGGCCCACTGTTTCGGATGGGACCCATCAGGAATTGACTTAGTCAATCCTGAATAGGCCCATCATTTCGAACCATCCGAAATGGGCCAGGCCCATTTAACCATTTCGGAGGTATTTAATGTGTAAAGGACAAAAGTCCGAAACACATTACGCATCATTACGAACTGAAATTCTCTCTCAAGCTTCTCTCATTACGGACCATTACGGACTGAAGGTACACCATTCCGGATCACATAGGAGCATTACGGATGATTCCGGACTGAGAAATCATCATCACGGATTATTCTGGATGATTACGGATGATTCCGGATGATTACGGATTGAAAGAGGTTCATTACGGATGATTTCGGACGGAATGTCATTCCGGATGAAGAGGTTCATCCGAAATGAACCCCATCATTCCGGGCCTTGACCTTTGACCTGATCCTTGATTTGAACCTTTTTCAAATGGACCTTTGTACTGCTTTTGGACTGCTTATTGTAAAAAGTTGCTTATGTCTATGTTTTCGACGTGGTGATTTTGTTTGCTCATTGTTAACTCAAATATAAGTTATCTTTCATATAAAAAATTCTAACGACAACGTTTTAGTGCAGAAAATGGCAGGTGCAATGTTGCAAGAAGGAAACCAACGACAATTGGAAGTCAATGAATTCCATAATCAAGCAGGTTTTTTGTCAGATCCTCCGGCAGATCAAGCGGAGTTATTTGGATCTCTAATCAGGGGTCTAAATAACTGTCCTCTCACGCACGCTTTAAGAATAAATCTCGTCATATTCAGCAGCTGCATCAATGCATTTTGGAATACAGCAAAGATTAACAGGCAAGGAGCAGGATCTATTGAAGCCACTGTGCAAAAGACAAAGATTGTCATATCTGAAGCTGTGATTCAAGAAGTGTTGTGACTGGGAGATCAGCCGCATCATCCTACATTATATGATCGAGCTAGGGTTCAAGCTGCTTTAAGAAGGATTAGCTATGAAGGTAGATATCCCACGGTGCTGAAGAAGCTCTTCCCACCATACTGGAGACTTTTAGTTCACTTTTTCCTCCAATGTATTGCTGAAAACAAGGGTGGATGGGACCAGCTGAACCAGACGCAGACATCTGCTGTTGTGGCATTAGTAAATGAATGGGATTACAACTTTTCGGCCTTCATCTTTAACAACATGAAGAAAATGTTAGATGACCCAAAGAAGAAGATTTTCATGTTATACCCGAGGTTCATCCAGATGATCCTTGACGAGAGATACCCAGCGCTGGTTAAGGGGCCGAATTACATTAATCTGAAGCCAATGGGGCCAGGATGTTTTGAGAATGCATGCTGAAAAAAGAGAGCCAAGCATCATAACTTTGAAGCAAGATATGCTCTTGAGAAACATGGGAGGTTTGCTGACGCTGTGCAAGGAGCTCCTGTTGCACCAGCTCCTCCAGTCATCCTTGTTGCTCCAGTTCTGCCTCCAATCAATGCACAGATAGCGGAAGTGCATGATGTACAGCTCATGCATCATATACAGCAAGCAGGTGATGATGAAGAAGAAGTTTATTTGGTCGATACTGAATCAGAAACAGACTCCAGTGAAGAGACTGACTCAGAAAGCGAAATAGAGATAGTGACATCTGATAAGCAAGAGGATGTTGTTCGTGAGCCAGTGCCAATGACCTCTGATAATCTTGCAGCTTTGATTCGAAGTTTACAGGGTGGCGATGAAGACCCTCCATTCATTTCCACTGCTGATGTTCAAGAAAAAGCTGATATTACTGAAGAATCAGCACCAAAGAAACAAAGAACTGACTCTGCACCCGACAACACTATTTCTGAGCCCTCGACTGCCTCTGAGCCTACTCCTACAATTAATCATCAACCTGATCCACTATCAATTGAGGCATCGAAGAAAACAGTCCTGGAAGACACAAACTTGTATGACTTCAACTTCGATTTTGAAGCCACCCCCTCTCGGCCAAGCAGTTCTAGTGGTGGTGTTCAATTTGAAGCTGGAAGTTCTAGTGGTGCACATACTTCTGAGCATGATGAAGCTGCATTTCGATATGCAAGCGAAAAGAGCAAAATCCTGGAGAGCGACAACGACAGTGATGAAGATGAATATGTTAAGAGGTTGAAAAGGTGTGTAGTGGTGCTAGAACAAGATGCAAAACTAAAGAATGCTCAGATTATTTCTCTTCAACAAGATGTTGAACTGAAAGAAGCCCAGATCTCATCACTATAATCTCAACTCACAAACAGAGATCTCACTATTGGTCAACTGCAAGGGGATGTAGGGATGTTAATGTCAACTGTCTACGATCTGAAGGCAAAACTTGAAAATAAATTTGGAAATAAATTTGCTGATAAAGAGGAAGATCAGTTTTATGTTGGAAGACCTGAGTAAACAAAAGAGCAAAGAGCAGCAGCCCATGCAGCAGCTGAAGCTGAACGTGCAGCAGCTCTAGAAGCTTATCTGGCTGTTGAACCAAAGAAGCTAAGCAGTAAGTCCAAGAAGGGATGAGAGCAGAAAGAGTTAGAGAAAGAACTAGAGAAGCAAAGAAAGAAACAGTTGCTGGTAATGAAGAATCAAGATATGAATCCTCTGGATGAAAACTTTTAGCTAAAGGATCCCTCAACAAGGCCCAATAGACTTGTGATAGAATTAGGATCTACTTATTATGATGAAGTGGGAAACAAATCAGAAGTGGCATGTTGGAGGTTTGAGCCAGACAAACAGATGTGGTTGATTACTCGAAAGAGTGGGCATAGGGAATATTATGCCAAGGAAAGTCAATTCGAATCCTGGACTCAGATTGATTTGAAGACTCTGTTACGAGCCCCTTACTATGATCCAGATCTGAGCAAGAAAGGCAGAGGTTGGGCATTCCATTCACATCTCGAAAAGGAAGTGAGAACAAACTTTGCAACCATGAAGACTGTTGAGCCCAAAGTGAGAAGAAATCCTGGTGTTCGTGATTCTTTCACCAGAAGGACTGTGAAATCAATCATCTGGCCTCCCACTGACAAAGAGAAGATCATTCCACTCACAAGAAAGTTTGAAAAGCGAATACTGAAGAAGTTCAAGTTCTGGGACTATGATCCTAAAATGGCCGAAGCTGTCATTGTTACTGAAGAACAGTCCATCAGGATCCCTAATTCATACGAACTGATGAGTTTTCATGAGGAAGACATCTTGATTCTTACAAGTCATCAAATCCGAACCAACGAAAAATATGAGGAATGTGCCAAATCATGGACAAGTGCTGCTGCCAACATTTTGAAGAACTATCTCTTTGCTGATCCTCCTCCAGGTCCTCTCGATCCAAGAGTCTGATGTATCTACTTATCCAATAAACCTAAGAGGAGATTGTTAGGCCCTTTAAGGTTTATGGATAAGTTAAGTAGTGGTTTAGTAGGAGTGGTGGATTAATTATGGGTTTTGGGCCTATTTGGGTAGTCATGGGCTTAGGGTTTAGGGAGCATCCTCCCTAATCTCCTTCTATAAATAGAAAGTGATGTAATAGGTGCATGGTTGGTGATTTTGGAGAATCTTGTATTAGACAACACTTTGTATGCAAGATTTGTGAATCATTAAATAGACAACCATCCTTCTTCTTCATCTCTTGTTTCTTTTACAACTTGTTTGTGTGATTCCGCCACCTTACGAGTTGTGTGATATCATTGTGATCTCGGTTTCGGGACTTACAGATGTACTTGCGCCTTTGGGTTGGTTTCGGTATTGCTGGGTAACGTGCCTTGTGGTCTCTTGGAGAAATTTTGAGCTAGTTGATTTAGTTGTTTTTCAATGTTTTGAATACTAGCTTCTTGATTTCTATAGTTCGAATCCAATTGTTGGAATCGATCCGAGTTTTTCTTTTCGGTGTCGAAGATGAGGCGTAAGATAGTATCTTCAAGCCTCTCTCGTCCCCCTTGTTGTTGAGAGAAATTTTGTGACTCATTTCTTGGTTGTTGAAAGTTTGTTCGTTGGTTTTGGTTTTGTTGGTTACTACTATTATCGGGCTATCTCCAACCAAGGTTAGGGTGGTTACGCCATCCTTGGTTGTAGGTACCCGTTCGAGGACCTGACGGCCTAGGTCTATTATCAATGTAGTTTACCATTTCTGTTTGGTTATCCATTTCTTTCATACAACTCCAATTTTCATTTGTCCCACCACAGCGAGGATGTTTTTTCCATTTCTAATTTTTTTTATTTTTTGAAGAAAGGGCCTCGATTTGGGCTTGTAAAGAAGTGCTTTCATCAACCTTATGGGCGCTTGGAGCAATAGATTTTGTGCCTCGGGGAGTGTGCCATTGAAAATTGTTTTGAGCAATTTCCTCAATTTAATTATAAATTTCATTTGGGTGACGATTACCTAGAAGTCCCCCGAAGCTAGAGTCGAGTGTTAGTTTTGTGTGTGGCAACAACCCATTGTAGAAGGTGGATACTTGTTGCCATACTGCAAGACCATGATGAGGGCATTTTCTCAATAGATCCTTGAATCTCTCCCAAGTTTCATATAAGGATTCCCCGTCCTCTTGTGAGTATGTATTAATTTCAGTCATTAGTTTAGCTGTTTTAGAAGGAGGGAAATACTTATATAGAAACTTTTGGGCGAGTTCATCCTAAGTGTTTACCGAACCATTTAGGAGGCTGTTAAGCCAAGCCTTAGCTCAGTCTTTTAGTGAAAATGTGAACATTCAAAGGTGGATGGCATCGTTTGATGCCCCATTGATCCGAAAAGTATCACATATTTCCAAGAAGTTGGTAATATGTAGATGGGGATCTTCGTCCGCAAGCCCGTGGAAAGTTGCGGACTTTTGGAGCATTTGTATCAAATGCGGCCGAAGTTCGAAGTTATTGGCATCGACATTCGGTGCATTGGTAGCGGTGCCGAGATTACCTACCGTGGGTCATAGATAATCCATTAGGGTACGTTGGTCCGCCATAGGAAGTAGGTCCCCCAAAACTTTCTCTTAGATTTTAGCTTTAAGTCTTTTTCTTAGAAAGCGTTCGAGTTCATCTAAAGGTTCTTTTATGTCTTTATTGGAACTGGAGCCCATGCACTGCGTAGGAAGTTCGGGTGATGCGCCTGGGTCCCAAGTCCTGCAATAAAAACAGAAAAGATTGGTGGTCAGAAGTCTCACCACGGCCCCGTGTCGGCTGAACACGGCCCCGTGGTCGTGGTTACAGTATCTGTTTTCTGGATCCCTGTTACTGGAAGGTTCAGCACGGCCCCGTGTTGCACCAGCACGGCCCTGTGTTCACCTTTCTGTAACTCAGAAAACAAAAACTGCCAGTAAGGAGGCTGAGCACGGCCCGTGTCCGAACAGGCACGGCCCCGTGCTGAGCTCTGCAGAAGCTGAAAAATCTAGAAAAATCCTAAAAAAAAAGAAAAAAATAAGAAAAATGATTCCTAAATTTCTTAAAATCCTTGTGTCCCCGGCAGCGGCGCCAAAAACTTGATGCGTGTGTAGCGTTATATATTTTTATTACTATTTTAAGCCCTTTTAAACACATTAGTCAAGTTTTAAATTTATAAAACACGATATTCTACTAAAACTAAACACACATATGGGCAAGTGCACCCATCGTGAGCGTAGTATAGCATTGGTAAGATACCGAGGTCATCCAAGGACACAAGAGCTTTTAGTACCGGTTTATCCTCAAAGTCTAATCAAATCAAAATTTTTAGAAAAGGTTTTAAACATGAAAATAAAAACTAAAAATGCTGAAAAATAAAAATAAAACAAAACAGATAGACAAGATGAATCACTTGGATGATTTTCGCACTTTTGCACTTTTTAAGAGATTATCTTAGTTAAAGTAGTAGGCCCCTCTTTTGAAGGTGACGTTACCCTCAACCCAGTGGTTTGAGTCAGCAAGGATACAATCCCAAAGGGTCAGAATATTGGAAGATAATTAATTAAGTTACTAGTGCGTAATGTGCTAGGCCCCTCTTTTGAAGATGACGTTACCCTCGGCTAAGTGGTTTGAGTCACCAAGGATACAATCCCAAGTAGCCGGGTTAATGTATTAATAGTAGTTTACATATGATGGGATCAAGCCATTCGCACCGCGCCATCCAATAGCAGTGGGTATTGAAGGAGGTCCTTGTAAGCTTGACCCAGGTCCTTGCAGGATCTATACACTGAACAAGGCAAGAACCTTACGAAACCACTCCCATAACCCCCGACTAGTTAGCCAACATATCTCTATATGGACCGTAGAGATATGAATGGTGAAAATCTTTTGTTTTATATAGACAGTAAAATAACGCTAAGACACCATGGATAAATGATAAGGAAGTTTCACCTTCAACATAAGAAACTAGTCATTAAAGTCATTAATACAAAACCAAATAAAAAGTGCGAAAAGATTAAAAATCAAAAGTATTACATTAAATGCTTGTCTTCACCAAGTGATGTAAGAGACTTAGGCAAACATGGCCTTTGATTGTCAAGAACTCTTACTATCAATCTTGGATCCTGAGACTACTACACACACTCTAGGTGGATGATGGATGATGGTGGTGGATGTGGGTGTTGTGATGGTGGTAGAGTGTGGGTGAAGTGGGAGAGAGGTGGATTGCCAAGGGATGCCTTTGAAGTGAACCAAACACCCCTATTTATTGCCTGCACAGAAGCCCGGACACGGCCCCGTGGCCATCCTTTTTCTCTTTCTTCATTAATTGCAATTTGTCTGTATTAGCTCCACACGCCCCCGTGTTGGTTGGGCACAGCCCCGTGTGCAGAAGCGTATCTGTACTATCAAGATTTGCAAGATTTTGTGAATCTTAGCGTTGACCACGGCCAGTGTTGAGCTGGGCACGCCCCCGTGCTGGGAATAGAAGCTTCTATAGCTTTGTCTTTTCTGCAGGCTTCTGGCCACACCCCCATGTCCGCTGGGCACAGGGTCGTGGTCAGCCTTCTGTTTCTTTGTTTTTGCTTGGGAATATGTTGTCGAGGGGTCGGGCATGCCACGTTTATTCCTTTTCTTGTATTTATGCTAGATTTTGCTGCATATTTGTTCCTTTTGTTCAATTAAGCTCATTTGATCCTGAAAATACAAAAGGAAGACAAAAGCACACTTTTTCCAACATTAGTACTAAAAAGGGTTAGTTTTATGCCTTATTTGATGTAATTTATATGTTGCATTTTACACACATCAGAGACGCTAATCCAAACTAGACAATTAAAGAATTCGATTCGCCGCTATGTAAACCGGAGCAACCGGTCACAACGGGGTAGTCAACCCAATAGATCTATCAACAATTCCACACGTACTTTACTTAAATGATTATTCCTTGTGGCAGGATATCTCCTTTGTGTCATCCCCAATTCGTTTACATATATAACCTACTGAACAACATAATTTAATATCTATTGTTGTACAAATTTATGTTGTCCCCTTGTGACGTAAGCCTATTCATGTTGCTTACGCTCACGAGACTTGGTGAACTTGTCCCAACCATATTTAATTTATTCCAAGATTGTTTTACCCAAAACACCGTAGTATTTTCCCGTTTCTCCCCGAAACATATTTATTTCAATAAAAACTCGTTTTCCTTGAAAACAGTTTAAGTCATACACCTTTCCAAATCCATGTTTTCCATAAAACACATTATAATATTCCAAAAATTATATTTTCCATGAAAATACATTTTATATAATTCAAAAGCATATTTTTATACGAAAACCTATACTTTTCTTTCGTAACGACGTGTTCTTCCCCCAAAACAGTATACAAAACAGTAAAAAGTGGGCCGTAGTGATACTCACCTTTGGGTGCGTTTTTATTATCGCAATCCCTTAGTTTGAATCTATATATCCTAATTAAATAGGAATGATTTAATAAATAATTGTTCTATAAACAATTTAGTTTCTCCAATAATCAGAATTTTCACATATCTCCAAGATTTTCATGAAAATCTTTGTTTTGCTTATGTTGGCATATATACACACACACACACACACACACACACACACACACATATTAAGATTTTTGCGTTTTGAACGATTTTATAGGTGGCCCTTTATTTGTTATTATGCATACTTATTCGCAATATATCTACGATTTGCGCTTCGTAATATATAAGCATAGGTATGGACATATTCGACATATATCCTAATTCACATATTACGTCATTTCACACATATATTACACTTAATATGCTAAATAACTTCATCAAGTTATCTTAAGCATTATTTTTCATGTTCATCACAATTTTCACACATAACGTGATTTTTGATCTACGTTTTTATCGCACAAACGCCTAAACATAGCATAAATCCATACTATCATGTAATCACTTAACAAACCAAATTACACATATTCATATTCACGTATCAATTTATAACACACAAAGTTCACCTTTGAACATTTCGTTTTCGCGTACGTTGAATTATGCGTATTTTACCATTTCCGTAGCGTTTTCGGGCGTCGGAAGTCACGTATGACCAACCAAACACCAAAGATACTTAATATAAGTTAAAATACTTATATTTATTATAAAAATATCAATTTATAATCTGGTTTGAAACAGTTTTTCAAAAATCACTTTAAAAACCGATTTTTACCGTTTTAACGCATAGTTGCGTACCGAACTTTACCGTAACTATCCCAAATCATCACGAGTTGATATTTTAACATAACACATATTATCTACTTATCAAAATAATAATTTTACTCATGATAGTGCAGGTCTCATGTATGACATAAAAATCATGCAATTTCACTCATTTTACTACTTTTTAAGTTACATGTACAACATGTAAAATACCAAGTTTATGACGTAGTTTTATAACATCAAAACACATCATGTAACATTATTTTTGTGAGTTTATATTCTGATTTATATGTATCTTTTATGATAATCCTTTTGATTGAAAATGCATGCTTTCCAAGATTCTTATAAATCAAGATTAACTAATCAATCAAAACACAAACACTATCATACAAGCCTACATGTTTCGGCCATATATACATACATATATCAAATGTTATCTCAAGAAATTAAAGTCACCATCATCACATAAATCATCCAAGTTTTCATATGCATGTCACTTAAATCATTCAAACAATCATCTTTCAAGTATATTTTTAATCAAAACTCAAAACACAAATTCTAAACCACACACACATACCCACGGCTCTACACACATTCATTCTCGTTTTTATTTTTATAAAAAACCATTTGTTGTTTTGCTTTCAAGAGTTGTGAGAATCCAAGTATTTGATAACCATGCTAATCATCATCATCATCATCATCATCATCATCATCAAGAAACAAGTTTTAAAAGTATTAAAAATTTAATACCTTTCAAGAACAAACGTGGGTTTATGCTGAGATTTTTTGATGAAAATGAGTTTGTTCCTCTTTGAAATCGCCTTTAGATCTTCAAACCGACTTGAAATTAACTTGAAATGGCCAAGATCTTCCAAGAAATGAGTTTAAAATTTTTAAAGTGGGTGTATAGTGGGGTTCGGCCGAGAGCTTCCATGGATGAAATGGTTTTTGTGTTTTTTATGGTTTTCAAAAGTTTAATGGTATTTAGAATGAAATGATGGACAAGGTTCTATCACTTGTCACACTTGCAATTTCAAGAAAGTGGTGGGCACCTTATGTGCCGCCACCTTGCATCTACTCACATAACACACATATACATACACCATATACACATATTACAGGTGAGAAACAGGTATTTTACTGACTACCGGGTATTTTATCTGGTGTTTTATCGCGTTTTAAAGCTTTTAAAAATTATTTTATCATCTTAAAAAATAATCTTATTAAAATATTACTGAATATTATTTTATTATTCCAGATTGACTGCGTTGTCCACGTTTTGCAGTATACGTGCGGTATTGCGCATTATGTGCTTAAATTCGCGAAATAAGAATTTTAAGCATTTTAATTAATTTTTCTTCACAATTATGATTAAAAATAGGATTTTAATCATAATGGAATATTTTTAGGATTTTAACATTATCCGGGCGGTCACCGACGTTCGTTTCACATTTTGTTCGTTACGCGATAAGCGTTTATCTTTTTTTTGCCAACTGAATTTTTAGTTTAGTTTGGATTTACCAAACTTCAATTATCCACCCAACGTTTACCAGCTTTATTCGACTCCTCCTAAGCTTCTGGACCTTCTCATCCAACACTTCAACTGGTTCTTCAATAAATTTAAGTTTATCGTCTATTTGAACCTCGTTAGGGGGTATGATTAGTGTTTATCAGATAAACACTTCTTTAGATTGGAAACATGAAACACATCATGTACTCCGTCCAACTCTTGAGGCAGCTCGAGTCTATAAGCGACCGGTCCAACTCAAGATAGGACTTCAAAAGGACCTATGTAGCGTGGAGTCAGATTTCCCCCCTCTCCAAACCTAACAACACCCTTCCAGGGCGACACTTTTAGCAATACACAATCTCTGACTTGAAACTGCAACGACTTTTTCCGATTATCCGCATAGGTCTTTGTCGATTGGCAGCAGCTTTCAACCTTTCCTTGATCAGGGCAACCTTGTCTATGGTTTCCTAAATAAGTTCGGGACCAGTTAATTACCTTTCACCTACTTCTGCCCAACAGAGGGGCGATCGACACTTCCTATCGTAAAGAGCTTCGAATGGGGCGGCTTTGATACTAGTGTGGTAACTATTGTTGTAAGAGAACTCAGCTAGTGGCAGATGAGTAACCCAATTTCCGCCAAAATCTATCGCACAGGTACGTATCATATCCTCTAAGGTCTGAAAGGTCCTCTCCCTCTGACCATCCTTTTGAGGATGATATGCAGTGCTCATATCTAATCGAGAACCCAGCGACTCTTGGAAGGATCACCAAAATCTGGAGTCAAATCGCCCATTTCTATCAGAGATGATTGATACAGGCACTCCATGTCGGGCTACAATCTCATTAAGATATAGTTGCGATATTTTCTCCGTCTTGTCGGTTTCCTTAATGGGCAGGAAATGAGCAGATTTCGTCAATCAGTCACAATTACCTAGATGGTATCATGTCCGCGTGACGTACGAGGCAATTTAGTAACGAAATCCATTGTGAGATGTTCCCATTTCCATTTAGGAATTTCCTGTGACAACCCTCATAAAACCAGGTATCCGTACAATTAATTAAATATTAATTAAACGCTTAATGACTGTGCTGAATTACTTAACTGCTTTTTGATTACTGCATCATACTTACATGTGCATCACATATTACATAATGTCACATCATCATCACATACAAACTATATTGACATACATGATGCACAAAGCACGGTTAGCACAGTTAACGGATAGAACGGGAATATGCTGACGGGGTTCAGTACATAGACAGACAGTGTTTTGAGACCCAGTATGGGCCAGGGACAAGGTACTACACTAGTATGGTGTGTAGGGAAGTAAGGACCATAAAACTGCGTCACTAGGTGATAGATAAAGTGCCAGAAAGTGCCTAAAACCCACTTATAGTGCAGAATTCTGCATTTTTCAGCAAAATTCAGCTTTTTAACAAGCTTGTCACATGCAGAAAATTGACTAAATGGTCCTGAATGCTTTCCTAAGTGTCGGGAATTAAAAGTGTCACAAAAAGTAACATAAAGATAATTAAACGGAATAGCTTGACACTTTAACGAACCGGTATCTAACCGAACAACCGGACATTACCCGGAACACCAAAATATTGCCAGAAACATTGTTTAATTATTTTTGGACTAGTTATGATCCCCGAACACCCTAACACACTATATAATGTGTCATACACTTAAAACACTAGACTTTTCACTTAACCTTCAACTAGTTATCCAAGTTACCATTCAAAATTACATTTACCCCCCCCCCCTCATTATTTACGGTCACAAGGACCCACCACCATACCCCACTAGATTTTATTTCCTTATTATATTTGATCTTGCTTGATCTAGTGAACAGGATATTGGAAGAGATCATTATAAGTATGGCCTATGATTACAAGAGATCATTTCATTTTCACTTCACAACTTCACTCATCTCTCTCACTCACTTCCTCTCCCCTCTCGGCCTAGATAGTGCCGCCACCACCACCACCTTACATCCATCATCCTCTCATTCCAAGATCATTCCAAGGAGCTAGAAGGTGTTTTATGAAGCTTGAAGCTTGTAGAACTTGAAGAACCTTCATCACTTGCTTTTATCATCCATCTTTGTCACCTTCATTCTCTTGTGTTCTTCCCTAGCTTAGAGCTAGTAGTAAGACTCTCTTGACTCCTTGATACTTCTAATTTTGATTTGTTAAAAGATGTGTTATGTTATAAATCACAAGAACCCTAAAAGACTTAAACATGAATCATGAACATAAAGCTTACATATGATGATATATGGATGAAATAAAGTTGTTTAAGTTTATGTATGATACTTGTTGTTGTTTATTTGAGATTATGATGTTGATCATCATAAGGAGCTTGCTAGATTGTGATTAAACACATGATCTAGCAAGTTAGAGGATGATTATGTGCTAACACAAGAAGATCATCCTCGTGCATGAGCATGAACTTGAATGATAAGATGATTCTTGAAAAATAATAAATAAAGTGAGCTAGTAATCTTATGAATCTAAGATTCATGAATGATTTTTCCAAGAAAACCAAGTTCAAAATATGATTTTTAGTAGAACTTGATTCTTACTTAAAACTACACTATTTTTTTTTTTTATAAAACAAATGTAGAGATACTAGAGAAACAAGAAGATGTTATGAATAAACATTTTTGTAAAATGTGTTTACAAGTTATAAACATCTAAAATTTTCAAGAATGAAGTTTATTAAGAAATAAACACACTTTAAGGGGTAACTAAGTCTACTAAACATGCTACCGAGTTACTACAAGTTTTTAATAAAAGTTCAAGTTCATATTGTTATATATATTATATAATTTTTGCACTTGGTAAGTGTAGATTGATTATTGATTGTTGGGATGATTTTTGAAAAGAAAATGATATGCTTTAATAACATGGACACCTCCGTTTTTAGGGAAAACTGTGGGAAAATTTTCTAAAAATATAAACACTTATAAAAACATTTTCTGACAAGTATTTACAAGTACATTTTGATCATAAGCTTTCGATATAAACTTTGTCATAATTTTTGTAACAAAAATACAAATATTGGAGGTTGGTTTTTATAAATAAAAATGGGAAAACATATATATTTAGAATATATATACATATTAAGACACTTGTGTGATTGTTTGTATACTTGGTGAAATGGTTATATTATTTTAGGGTAAAATAATATAGCTTAACAAAGTACCGTGAAATTTACTATCCAAAACAATACCGTTACTTATATATATATTTTTTTGGTAAATGTTATTTTTGGACAAGGAGAAATATATTATTTTTGGGAAATAAAAATATATTTTCCTAGTATAGTTAGAAGATATATGATTTTTGGGAAAAGTATATATTTTCTGGACAACACATTATTTTCGGGACAAAATGAGTTTACAAATATATTTTCTGAAGTGAGACTTGGAAATATATTATTTCGGAAAT
Source organism: Helianthus tuberosus (assembly GCA_030545235.1). Taxonomy (NCBI): domain Eukaryota; kingdom Viridiplantae; phylum Streptophyta; class Magnoliopsida; order Asterales; family Asteraceae; genus Helianthus; species Helianthus tuberosus. The sequence goes on from CM060383.1 coordinate 136,251,319, forward strand.
TACAAATACAATAATACAAATATACTTGTATAAAATACCCCATCCTTGGGAAGGAAATACGAAGTTAAAGACTTGAAAAGTATTAATACAGAGATATTGCTTAAACAATTATTCCAAAACTAAATATAATTTAAGTTGAAATATTAATTATTTTGACAAATAATTATACAACTTGGAATAACATTAGAAACGTAACTCCAAAACATTAATACTAAGCAAAGGCACGACCCCTCCGTCTAATAGACGTTAGTACACTGTAGGTAGTCGTGTTTGCTGACAGAGTTTGAGTTACGAGCTGAGAACGCAATACTGTGAGTTCATGTCCCCCTTTTTCTTTAAACTGTTTTGTTTATTTACTTCGGGGTGAAATACATGTTACAAAGGATTACTTACAATACAATTGGTATGGTTAGCCTAGGAAAGAACCATAGATCATGTGAATGGGTAGGTGTATACTTGAGGCCATCAATCCTCTTGTAGGACCGAGGGGCATGAGTGATAGATCTATTTGGGTGTAGCGAGCCCACACCCATGAGGCCAGGGTGGCCCATAGTGGTGACTATGTCTTCCAGCCGGAAGCCCGCTGCAACTTTGCTAGGTTTGAGTCTTCCTACACCATCACACATATCAGTGGCCTTGCAAACCATTGGTGATCTCTTCCTTGTTTGCTATCATACCGGGACTTCATACATACATTGAATACAAGGTTTATACATACTCACGAACACATGAACTCGCTCAACTTTTGTTGATGTTTTCAAATTACATGTATTTCAGGGAACTAGTGGATCTGGCAAGGGTATGCATGTGTTTTCAAGCTGGGTTTAAATAAAAGATGTCATCCGGGGTAGCAGAGTTTAGAAGATGTGTCCTATTCCTGGACGGGATACACGTTTCTAAACCTGGTTTTATTTACGATCTTCTGTCGAGTCTTGATGAACTCATTTGAACATGTCGTGGTTTGTAACTTAAGTTTGGTGTCAACTTTTCAAACAAGTATGTTGTGGTATTTTCTAAACTTAATTAATGGATGAATATCTTTTGGTTTTATCATATAGCATTGTTATAATTGAATGCTATGGTATTAAGAAGTCACACCATTAACCACGCTTCTACAAAAGTCAGGGTGTGACAGCTTGGTATTAGAGCTTCGATCGTAGCGAACTAGGATTCTTTCTCGAGTCTAGACTACGATCATTAGGGCTCTCACGAAATGTTTTCATTTCATACACAAAGTGTCCAGATCCAGGAAACAAACATTTTTACAAATAAAAGACACAAAATACATTTCAAAGAATTCATTTATATTTCAGTCTGAGAGACTGGGGAGTTAGTCTGAGAGACTAGCTGGGTAGTGCAGTCTGAGAGACTGGGGAGTTAGTCTGAGATACTAGCTGGGTAATTCAGTCTGAGAGACTGGGGAGTTGGTCTGAGAGACTAACTGGGTAGTTCAGTCTGAGAGACTGGGTAGTCTGAGAGACTAGTTGGGGCAGTCTGAGAGACTGGGAGGTTTAGCCTGAGAGGCTGGGTAGTTCAGTTTGGGAAACTGGGAGGTTTAGCCAGAGAGGCTGGGTAGTTCAGTTTTGGAAACTGGGAGGTCTAGTCTTAGAGACTAAGTAGTTCAGTCTGAGAGGCTGGGTGGGATAGTCTTGGGAAGACTAGGATTGCATACATGCTTACCTTGTTATTACTTGCATGTTTAATTAATGATTGTTGATATATGTGCATATGTTGTGATTATTTTGTTACAGACACCATGTCCTCTTCAGAGAGCGGAGCATCCGACACCATTGATCCCATGGCTATCACTTTGGATGATGAGATCATCCCGACACCCGAGATTCCTATCTCCGACTCGGAGAGTGATCCAGAGATGCTTTCAGATGATACTGACGATTTTCAGCCGTTCGCCTTGCCGGATTTTGGCGATGACATACCCCTAGCTGATGGTCTTCCTGGTGAGGATCTACCTCTTGTTCAGATCCCTGCTCCTCTTCCTCTTGCTGCAGTTCCTCTTGAGGATCTGCCTCTTGACGCTATGTCTGACGACGACATCGATCTTTTTATTGAGGGTCCCCCTGAGGATGCCCAGGATGGTGGGGCTCCAGTCGATGATGCCGTTGTCGCTCCACTTGTCGAGATCCTAGTTGGTGATGTCGTTGCTGTTCCACATGAGGAGATTCCCGTTGTCGAGGATCCTTCCGACCATTCAGGTCCTGATTCATTCGAGTCAGTGTCTTCTAGTACCTTACACGCATTGGGATTACAGCGATATCCCACCGATTCTGATTCGGACGCAGCTATGTCCGCCGCACCTGTTGGTCCACACGATGATGATCATGATTTTGATTTTGATGATGAAATGGATCCTGTCTTTCCTCACGACTTTGACCCTGATCATGAGATTGAGTTTGTCCCTGATGATCAGCCTTTTGAGGCACCTGTTGATCCTGATTTCGATCTAGAGCAGGAGATTGATTTTATTCCTGCTGAGCAGCCCATTGATGCACCTGTCGTTCCTGACGATCAGTTCCTTGATATACCTGCTGATCATGAGCTTGCTCCAGCTGACCCCGAGCCTTTGATTGCACCAGAGCCTATACATGCTCACGATCCTTTGCCCGAGCATGACCCTGCACCTGCCGATGTACCAGTTGTTGCACCACCTCTACCTAACCCGATCCCTGTACTTGTTGATCGTTCTCCTTTTGCAGCCCAGATTGACCCCAGATATGCATTCACCCACAATGGGTGGATCGAGGACGACGATGATTTACCTCCTTTTGTTAGACCGGTTACTCCCCCTCCTGCACCCATTGACTTTGCCCCATTTCACCCACACGTATCTGATGTTCACCGCGCAGATTTACCCATCACATTTCTTCAGGATATCCCTCCTCCCCGTCCCGGGGAAGGACCATCGAGTCAGCAGCCCGGTCACATACCTCCTGTGTCAGCAGCCGATCATTTCATGCCATAGTTTACCCACACCGCTCCTTTTGTTTCTGCACCCACGGGTGAGCCACCGGTTTGGTTTCCTCCCTACACGATGCCTGTTACTGATCCATACCATGCCTTCCACATTGGATACACGAGGGATGATATACTTTTGTCGCAACAGCTCCAGCAGGATATGTTGAGTCGTCGAGTCACGGAGCAAGAGAGGATCCCGCGTCCTCCACCTGGTACTGGTCCATCACAGTTTGCTGCTCCACTATTTCCTTACCCGGATTTCGATATCCGTTTTCTTACCATGGAGCAGCAGATTAGCTGTTTGTTGCATCTCGTTCACACTCTAGAGGAAGAGTTAACGCGTATGCGCCGTTTGCTTTTCATTCCTCCACCTCCTCCTCCTCCACCACCATCAGCTTAGAGGTTTTTGGCATATTTTGATGAGAGTGCAGCTATTGAGCCAGATTGCACAGCCTTTGAAGACCACACTTTGACTTTTGACTTTTGATTATTGTAGTTGGTAGACGTTTTGGACAGGGGTGATGTGACCCTCTAGTCCCATTTTGATGTATGATACAATTGTGAAACTTGTAAAACTGTACTTGTGGTCTTGATATATGAAAGCTCAATCGCAACATTCTCATTATATACATTGTTGGATTACTTGTTTGTGTTATGACATGGGATGTTATGTGTGATTGATAAATGTTATTACATATGCGTACTACATACTTATATGCATACGACCTGACCTATACAATCTTCTTATAGAAGATGCCTCCACGAAGAGAGACACGATTGCCCACTACTGAGGCCGAGTTACAAGAACGCATTTCACGAGCGATAGCAGATTACGAGGCCTCACGCGCTGAAACTAGCGGGGGTACCTCGAGGAACAACCCACCTCATGGTAATGTTTAAGTCACTTGAGACACATTACGTTACATTTGGATATTCCATGTGCTATCACTAATGCTTGCAGCGAATGATGTTACTTGTACAGGCTGTACCTTTAAGCAATTTTTAGACTGTAAACCGCTGAATTTCGACGGCACCGGGGGTGCTGTGGCTTTTGTTCGATGGATAGAGAAGACCGATTCGGTGATAAGGATGAGCAAATGCGCACCAGATCAGCTAGTTACCTACATCTCTGGATTGTTCATAGATGGAGCGCTTTCATGGTGGAATCTCCAAGTCCAAACTCTGGGAGAGGCAGCAGCATACGCTTTGACTTGGAACGAGCTGAAGGAGCTCATGTGAAAGAAATACTGCTCCAGGGCTGAAATCCAAAAGTTAGAAACTGAATTCTGGAACCTCAAGATGGACGGCCCGAAGATCGCCGAATATGTGCAAAGATTTCACGATCTATCTCACGTGGTACCATATATGGTTACTCCGTAATTCAAGCGCGTTGAGCGTTTCATTTGGGGGTTGGCGCCTCAGATTATGAGTATGGTAACAACGTCAAAGCCACCGACAATTACTGAGGCTATTAATCTGAGTGTGTCACTGACTGAAGAAGCTATCCGGTTAAACAAGTTTTCGATCTCTGACCAGAAGAAGAAGGAGACACACGTGGAGTCATCGGGTGAGAACAAGAGGAAGTTCTCAAACTTTAAGAAGGGCACCAACAACGTCAACAAGAAGAAAGAGTCGTTCTCACCGGCTGAAGCCAAGACTGGGGTTGAAAACAAAGGAAAGGGTTATATGGGCACTTTGCCCAAATGTGATGCGTGTCAGTTGCATCACAATGGACGATGCCGAGCTGGAAAATGTGAATCTTGTGGAAGAGTTGGTCACTCGAAAGAAACATGTTGGGTTGGTACTGGCCGCGGTGGTCAAAGGGGTTTTGGTAATGGAAACAACAACCGTGGAGGAAATGGATACGGAAACCGCCCTCAGGGAGGAAATGGCGGTAACGGAAACCGTGGTAATTTTGGGAATCAAGCTGGTAATGGAAACCGTGGGGCGAATAACAATCAAGGTGGTAATGGGAACGGTAATGGTCGAGGACCAGGTTGTTTTAATTGTGGAGACGTGGGGCATTTCAAGAGAGAGTGCCCAAAGCTCAATCAAGCACATGGAAGAGTCTTCAACATCGGTGCGAGGGAAGCTCGCCAAGATCCAAACGTAGTCACTGGTACGTTCCCTATCAATCAACGCTTTGCATCTGTACTGTTTGATACTGGTGCCGATTATAGTTTTGTATCGCTAGAATTTAAGAAAATACTTGGGTTGGGAGCTAGTAAGCTAGATATTCCATATTCGATAGAACTAGCTAATGGGAAGCTAGTAGAAGCAAATGAAGTTATTAGGGGTTGCGTGATAGAACTGGGTGAGCACGAGTTTACGCTTGACCTGCTGCCAGTCGAGTTGGGAAGCTTCGACGTGGTAGTAGGGATGGATTGGTTGTCAAGCAACCGAGCAGAGATTGTATGTCACGAGAAGATCATTCGCATTCAGATGGCGAATGGAGAAACAATTGTGGTACATGGAGAGAAGCGCGATACACCCCTAAGAATCATTAGTTGTTTAAAGGCTCGAAGGTGTTTGCAGAAAGGATGTGTCGCCTTCTTGGCACACATTGTGGATAAAGAAGCCGCTGAGCCAAAGATAGAAGACATTCCAGTCGTGAAGGAATATCCTGAAGTCTTTCCCGAAGACTTGCCAGGATTGCCTCCGCAAAGACAAATCGAGTTCCACATTGACTTAGTTCCAGGCGCAGTGCCTGTGGCTAAGGCACCTTATCGACTTGCGCCTTCAGAAATGCAAGAGCTATCAACACAACTTCAGGAGCTACTGGATAAGGGATTTATCAGACCAAGCTTCTCGCCTTTGGGAGCTCCAGTTTTGTTTGTCAAGAAGAAAGATGGTAGTTTCCGCATGTGTATCGACTACTGCGAGCTTAACAAGTTGACTATCAAGAATAGATATCCTTTGCCAAGGATTGATGACCTGTTCGATCAACTACAAGGTTCGAGTTGTTACTCCAAGATCGATCTTCGATCGGGTTATCACCAGTTGCGTATACAAGAGGAGAGTATTCCAACGACTGCCTTTAGGACTCGATATGGGCATTATGAGTCCCTGGTTATGCCGTTTGGTCTGACAAACGCGCCAGCAGTATTCATGGATTTGATGAACAGAGTTTGTAAGCTGTACCTCGATAAGTTTGTGATCGTGTTCATTGATGACATTTTGATCTACTCAAAGACGAAGGAAGAACATGAGCAACATCTAAGGACTATCTTAGAGCTGCTTAAGAAAGAGAAGTTGTACGCGAAATTCTCGAAGTGCAAATTTTGGTTACGCGAGGTTCAGTTCCTTGGTCACGTGGTTAACGGAAATGGAATCCATGTGGATCCCACAAAGATCGAGGCAATCAAGAATTGGGAGACTCCAAAGACGCCAACCGAGATTAGACAATTCTTAGGTTTGGCATGATATTATCGCAGATTTATTGAGGATTTCTCGAAAATCGCTCAACCTTTGACCTCCCTCATACAGAAAGACAAGAAGTACAAATGGGGAGACAAGCAAGAAGAAGCATTTCAGTTGTTGAAAAAAAAGCTTTGCGATGCACCGATCTTATCCCTACCCGAAGGCACTGACGACTTCATGGTATATTGCGACGCCTCGCGTCAAGGTTTAGGCTGCGTGCTGATGCAGCGACAGAAGGTTATAGCCTATGCTACACGCCAGTTGAAGGTTCATGAGAAAAACTACACCACACATGATTTGGAACTAGGCGCTGTGGTGTTTGCATTAAAGATCTGGCGACATTATTTATATGGCACGCGATGCACAATCTTCACTGATCACAAGAGCTTACAGCATATATTCGATCAGAAAGAGCTTAACATGAGACAAAGACGATGGGTAGAGTTGTTGAACGATTATGATTGTGAGATCAAGTATCACCCAGGGAAGGCGAATGTGGTCGTCGATGCCTTAAGTCGGAAAGAAAGAATCAAGCCCATAAGGGTTAGGGCTTTGGAAATGATTGTTCAAACGGACCTCTCATTGCGCATTCATGTCGCGCACAGAGAAGCACTCAAGGAAGAGAATCTTGAGAATGAATATCTCCGTGGAATGGAGAAGCAGTTAGTACCAAATGATGAAGGAACGTTGTGCTTCATGAAATGAATTTGGGTTCCTCTCTTTGGTGGTCTGAGAGACGTTATTTTTTATGAGGCTCACAAGTCACGATACTCGATCCATCCAGGATCGGATAAAATGTACCAAGATTTAAAGGATTTCTATTGGTGGCCGAGATTAAAAGGTGATGTTGCAACGTATGTTGGCAAATGTTTGACTTGCGCTAAGGTAAAGGCCGAATACCAGAAACCTTCAGGTCTCTTGCAGTAACCTGAAATACCCCAATGGAAATGGGAACAGATATCAATGGACTTTATAACGAAATTGCCAAGAACACCCAGAGGTCACGATACGATTTGGGTAATCGTGGACCGTCTGACCAAATCTGCACACTTTTTGCCCATCAAGGAGAAAGACAACACTAGCAAGCTTGCAGAGCTGTACCTAAGAGAGATTGTTGCACGACATGGAGTGCCTCTCTCGATCATTTCTGATAGAGATGGAAGGTTTGTATCAAGGATTTGGCAGTCCTTCCAAGAAGCCTTTGGTTCTCAGTTGAATCTGAGTACTGCATTCCATCCGCAGACAGATGGCCAGAGTGAACGAATGATTCAAACGTTGGAGGATATGTTACGAGCTTGCGTGATGGATTTGGGTGGCAGTTGGGACACTCACTTACCCTTGGTAGAATTCTCTTACAACAACAGCTACCATGCGAGTATCCAAGCTGCACTATTTGAAGCTCTCTATGGACGCAAGTGTCGATCACCGCTATGCTGGGCAGACACGGGTGATAGACAGCTTGTCGGTCCCGAATTGGTTCAAGAGACGACTGATAAGATTACACAGATCCGAGAGCGCATAAAGGCGGCTCGTGATCGACAAAAGAGTTACGCGGACCGAAGAAGGAAACCTCTGGAGTTTGAGGTAGGAGATATGGTTTTGTTAAAGATTTCACCCTGGAAGGGTGTAGCACGCTTTGGGAAGCGTGGGAAGTTGAACCCGCGATACATTGGACCATTCAAAATCCTGGAAAGGATTGGTCTTGTAGCTTACAAGTTGGATCTACCCGCAGAACTGAATGGCGTTCATGATACATTTCATGTATCTAACCTGAAAAAGAGTCCAACTCAAGAAACAGTTGTCAAACCTGCCGACGACATCCACATTGACGACACACTCCACTTTACTGAAGTACCGGTTGAGGTTACTGATTGGAAGGTTAACAAGACGTGACGAAGTAGTGTCAAACTCGTCAAGGTTCGTTGGAACGCGCAACACGGCCCAGAATTTACTTGGGAGCGTGAGGATCGTATGAAAGAAAAATACCCACATTTGTTCCCCAAGACCCCTGCATCTAGTAGCAGAACTAAAATTTCGGGATGAAATTTTCGTAACAGGGGGAGAATGTGACAACCCTCATAAAACCAGGTATTTGTATAATTAATTAAATATTAATTAAGTGCTTAATGACTGTGCTGAATTACTTAACTGCTTTCTGATTACTGCATCATACTTACCTGTGCATCACATATTACATAATGTCACATCATCATCACATACAAACTATATTGACATACATGATGCACAAAGCACGGTTAGCACAGTTAACGGATAGAACGGGAATATGCTGACGGGGTTCAGTACATAGACAGACAGTGTTTTGAGACCCAGTATGGGCCAGGGACAAGGTACTACACTAGGATGGTGTGTAGGGAAGTAAGGACCATAAAACTGCATCACTAGGTGATAGATAAAGTGCCGGAAAGTGCCTAAAACCCACTTATAGTGCAGAATTCTGCATTTTTCAGCAAAATTCAGCTTTTTAACAAGCTTGTCACATGCAGAAAATTGACTAAATGATCCTGAATGCTTTCCTAAGTGTCGGGAATTAAAAGTGTCACAAAAAGTAACATAAAGATCATTAAAAGGAATAGCTTGAGACTTTAACGAACCGGTATCTAACCGAACAACCGGACACTACCCGAAATACCAAAATATTGCCAGAAACATTGTTTAATTATTTTTGGACTAGTTATGATCCCCGAACACCCTAAGACACTATATAATGTGTCATACACTTAAAACACTAGACTTTTCACTTAACCTTCAACTAGTTATCCAAGTTACCATTCAAAATTACATTTACCCCCCCCCCCCCCCTCATGATTTACGGTCACAAGGACCCACCACCATACCCCACTAGATTTTATTTCCTTATTATATTTGATCTTGCTTGATCTAGTGAACAAGATATTGGAAGAGATCATTATAAGTATGGCCTATGATTACAAGAGATCATTTCATTTTCACTTCACAACTTCACTCATCTCTTTCACTCTCTTCCTCTCCCCTCTCGGCCTAGATAGTGCCGCCACCACCACCACCTTACATCCATCATCCTCTCATTCCAAGATCATTCCAAGGAGCTAGAAGGTGTTTTATGAAGCTTGAAGCTTGTAGAACTTTCATCACTTGCTTTTATCATCCATCTTTGTCACCTTCATTCTCTTGTGTTCTTCCCTAGCTTAGAGCTAGTAGTAAGACTCTCTTGACTCCTTGATACTTCTAATTTTGATTTGTTAAAAGATGTGTTATGTTATAAATCACAAGAACCCTAAAAGACTTAAACATGAATCATGAACATAAAGCTTACATATGATGATATATGGATGAAATAATGTTGTTTAAGTTTATGTATGATACTTGTTGTTGTTTATTTGAGATTATGATGTTGATCATCATAAGGAGCTTGCTAGATTGTGATTAAACACATGATCTAGCAAGTTAGAGGATGATTATGTGCTAACACAAGAAGATCATCCTCATGCATGAGCATGAACTTGAATGATAAGATGATTCTTGAAAAGTAATAAATAAAGTGAACTAGTAATCTTATGAATCTAAGATTCATGAATGATTTTTCCAAGAAAACCAAGTTCAAAATATGATTTTTAGTAGAACTTGATTCTTACTTAATACTACACTATATTTTTTTTTGATAAAACAAATGTAGAGATACTAGAGAAACAAGAAGATGTTATCAATAAACATTTTTGTAAAATGTGTTTACAAGTTATAAACATCTAAAATTTTCAAGAATGAAGTTTATTAAGAAATAAACACACTTTAAGGGGTAACTAAGTCTACTAAACATGCTACCGAGTTACTACAAGTTTTTAATAAAAGTTCAAGTTCATATTGTTATATATATTGTATAATTTTTGCACTTGGTAAGTGTAGATTGATTATTGATTGTTGGGATGATTTTTGAAAAGCAAATGATATGCTTTAATAGCATGGACACCTCCGTTTTTAGGGGAAACTATGGAAAAATTTTCTAAAAATATAAACACTTAGAAAAACATTTTCTGACAAGTATTTACAAGTACATTTTGATCATAAGCTTTCGATATAAACTTTGTCATAATTTTTGTAACAAAAATACAAATATTGGAGGTTGGTTTTAATAAATAAAAATGGGAAAACATATATATTTAGAATATATATACATATTAAGACACTTGTGTGATTGTTTGTATACTTGGTGAAATGGTTATATTATTTTAGGGTAAAATAATATAACTTAACAAAGTACCGTGAAATTTACTATCCAAAACAATACCGTTACTTATATATTTTTTTTTGGTAAATATTATTTTTGGACAAGGAGAAATATATTATTTTTGGGAAATAAAAATATATTTTCCTAGTATAGTTAGAATATATATGATTTTTGGGAAAAATATATATTTTCTGGACAACACATTATTTTCGGGACAAAATGAGTTTACAAATATATTTTCTGAAGTGAGACTTGGAAATATATTATTTCGGAAATTACAAATACAATAATACAAATATACTTGTAAAAAATACTCTATCCTTGTATCTGTCAGAGATAATAGACACAGGCACGCCGTGTAGAGATACAATCTTATCTACGTACAATTGGGCTAACATGTCGGAGCTATAGGTCTCCTTAATGGGTAGGAAATGTGCTGACTTAGTTAGTCTGTCTACTATCACACATATAGTATCATTTCCTTTCTTTGTCTTTGGCAACTTGGTGATGAAACCCATTGTCACCATTTCCCACTTCCACGTGGGAAGTTCAGGCTGTTGCAGCAAACCTGACGGCTTCTGATGTTCAGCTTTTACTTGCGCACATGTCAAACATTTAGCTACATAGGTAGCTATAGACTTCTTCAAGCCTATCCACCAAAAGTTTGCTTTCAAATCCTGGTACATCTTGTCAGCTCCAGGATGAACGGGGTATTTAGAACTGTGGGCTTCCTGGAGGATAACATCTCAAAGTCCTCCATAAACTGGAACCCATATTCGTCCATTTAACCTCAAAATTTCGTCCTTGCCATAGGATAACTGTTCTTCAGTTACTCCTAGCTTTTCATTAGGATAGTTAGCTTCCAGCACAGCTTCCTTCTGCACAGCTAACAACCTTTCATTCAAACCGTTCTTTATCTCAATGCTCTTGGCATTGATTCTTATAGGCTTCACCCTTTCCTTTCGACTCAAGGCATCGGCGACTACATTCGCCTTGCCAGGATGGTATCTTATCTCATAATCATAATCATTCAAAGTTTCCATCCAACGCCGTTGCCTCATGTTCAAATCCTTTTGGTTAAACAGGTGCTGGAGGCTCTTGTGATCAGAATAGATCACACACTTGATACCGTATAAATAGTGCCTCCAAAGTTTTAGTGCAAATACAACGGCACCCAACTCCAAGTCATGGGTGGTGTAGTTCTTTTCGTGCACCTTTAACTGTCGAGAAGCATAGGCAATAACCTTGCCTTTCTGCATAAGCACACACCCCATGCCGGTGTGTGATGCATCACAGTAAACCACGAATTCTTCAATTCCATCAGGCAATGTCAACACAGGTGCATTGCTTAGCTTCTGCTTCAGGATATCAAAGGACTCCTGCTGCTTAGGACCCCAGTTAAACTTAATATCCTTCCTAGTCAAAGAAGTTAGGGGTGCAGCAATCCTTGAAAAATTTTCAATAAATCGCCTGTAGTATCCTGCCAATCCCAAGAAACTCCGAATTTCTGTGGGTGTCTTCGGCTCTTGCCAATTCATGAGAGCTTCAACCTTAGCGGGATCTACTTGGATTCCGTGTTCACTAACTACATGTCCAAGGAATTGGACTTCTCGAAGCCAAAATTCACACTTCGAAAATTTGGCGTAGAGTTTCTCATGATGTAGAAGTTTAAGAATACAGCGAAGGTGTTTCTCATGGTCAGCTTGGTTCTTCGAATAAATGAGAATGTCGTCGATGAAAACGATGATAAATTTATCCAAGTAAGGCTTGCAGACACGATTCATGAGATCCATGAATGCGGCTGGTGCATTAGTGAGTCCAAAAGGCATCACTAAGAACTCATAATGACCATAACGAGTCCTAAATGCAGTCTTGTGTATGTCTTCATCTCTAACCTTCAGTTGATGATAGCATGACCTTAAGTCAATCTTAGAGAAGTAACTTGCCCCTTGAAGTTGATCGAACAGATCGTCGATCCTGGGCAATGGATACATATTCTTGATAGTGACCTTATTAAGCTCACGGTAATCGATGCACAGACGCATCGACCCATCCTTCTTCTTGACAAATAAGATTGGCGCTCCCCATAGGGACGAACTAGGTCTAATGAAACCTTTGGCTAGCAATTCATCTAGTTGTGTTCTCAATTCCTTCATCTCTGTTGGTGCCAACCTGTAAGGTGCCCTTGCTACTGGTGCTGCTCCAGGGATGATGTCAATTCTGAATTCCACTTGCCTATCTGGTGGTAAACCAGGTAGTTCTTCAGGAAAAACTTCAGGGTATTCAGAAATGACGGGGATATCCTCAATCTTGGGTTTCGACTCATCAATAGTCACTTGTGCCATGTAGATGACACAACCTTTCTTCAAACACCTAGAGGCCTTGAGCATAGTCACTTGCTCAGGCAGTCCATACTGGGTATCTCCCTGAATGGTAAGTGATTCACCAAACGGAGTCTTGATCACCACTTGCTTCTTGTTGCAAACGATCTGGGCTTGGTTATGAGATAACCAATCCATACCCAAAACTATATCAAAACCGGCCAATTTCAAAGGAAGTAGGGACAAAGGAAAAGAGTGGTTCTTAATGGATATGAAACATCCATCTAATATGGTTGATGCGGTTTCTAAGGTGCCATCTGCTAATTCCACCTCATACTTCACACTTAGGGTTTTAACAGGTAAACTCAGTAACTTACAAAACTTATTATCTACAAATGATTTATCAGCTCCTGAATCAAATAGCACTCTCGCATAAACATCATTTATAAGGAAGGTACCTGTGATCACATTGTCGTCCTGCACAGCTTCCTTTGCATCCATCCTGAAGACCCTAGCATTGGTCTTCTTTCCTTCATCAGCTTTCTTTGCATATTTTGGGCAATTTGTCTTAATGTGCCCTTTTTCGTTGCAACTGTAGCACGTTGCGTCCTTCAGCTTCTTGCACTCTAGGGTCTTATGTTCCGAAGATTTGCAAATCCCACATGGCCTCGGCTGAGATTGGGATTTTGAGTCATGTCTACACTTCCCAAAATGGTACTTCTTACAGACCTTACACTTGGGCTTATCTCCAGATTGATGCCCATCCTTCTTAGATTCAGACCCCTTCTTGTGGTCATTGCTTCCCCGGTGCTTCTTGTCTGACCTTCGTGAATTGTCATCATCACGCTTCCTTTTCTCGGCATCCGTGTTCCTCAGCGATCTCTGCCTGACCGCGTCCAATGTGAGGGACAAGGATATATCAGCTGCAGACCTGAATGTAGCTGGCCGAGAGACTTTTACACTTGCCTTAATCTCTGGGGCTAAACCCCCAATGAAACGAGCTATTCTTTTGGGTTCCGGAGTCACAAGATAAGGAACCAATCTTGACATTGTATTAAAGCTCGTAAGGTAAGCTTGGCAATCCAGGTTTTTCATCACTAAGGACAGAAAATCCGACTCAATCTTTTCAACCTCATGCTGAGGACAGTAGTTCTCCCTGATAAGGGTAACAAATTGCTCCCATGTCATATTGTACAGTGGAATTTTCCCAGTAGCTTGAATCAACGATCTCCACCAGGCTAAGGCCTCACCTTTGAACGATTGAGACACAAACTTTACCGCATCCTTCTCAGCACACCCGCTGATATCAACCACGGTGTCCATCTCATCTAACCATGTCATGTAGTCTATAGCTCCTTTCTCCCTAGTGAAATCCCGGGGCTTGCATGAAACAAAATACTTGTAGGAGCAACCCTTATCACGGGGTCCTTGCTTCAATACGATCTTTTGAGATGGAACACTTTGCTGATTTGAGGACTGACGATCGTCATCGTCTTTCCTTGGCGCTTCCTTCTTGGAGGGTGGTGGCTTGCTGTGAGCCTCAGATTGAGTCTTAGGCTTGGAATGTGGCGCGGATAGGGTCCTACTCCGAGTCCCACTATATTCCTGATACTGCCGCTCTATGGCTTTCGTAACAGCATTGTCTATCAATGCTTGCAGTTCTGCACCCGCTATGTTAATTCGGGTATTGTCATGATCCTCCCTGGGGTGACTGTTGATCTCATCCGAGTCAGCCATGTAGTTAGAACTGTTACATAAGATATTGACAATGGTTTATTACGGAATTGTCTTTTATGGCAATTCATTAACCATGGTAAACATAGACCATATTTGGTTAATTTGTTAATCATAATTATTTAGGATTTTTATTATAATTTATCATAATTATAAAACAAATAACAGTTTTATTATTGGCACAAAAGGCCTAGTCACATGGACATCCTAAATTATAAGCCATGACTTCAGAGAATCAAGGCATTAAGGTTTGAACATAGTTCTTTACCTTTTTCTGATAGGGAGTCATAGACTACTACTGTCTTTTATCTTATATGACAATGAGTATGGCCCGTAGGCACTACATCACCAATGGAGGTTTAATATATGATCATCTTAATTGATGATTTAAACCCATGATTTATAGATCATCAGGTTAGGATAGGAATCTTTTGTAGAATCCCATTATAAGAATGACGTGTGTGATTTTAACGAATCACGTCTGCCAGGAGCGTTAACATGTTTTCAGATGTTAACAGGGATTTGAATCTTTTTAAACAGGTCTTACCATCTTGGCCAAGTCTTATAATGACATGCAGGCTAGGTTATACCTTTAAGATTCTTATTTAATATTCAACAGGCAGATTATTTATAAAAGGAATGATTTTGATTTATTTATTTCATATATTTAAGCATATAATGACAAAAGTGAAATTTATAAACTTAACATTCCATGAATTATTAAAAGGATTACACATTGCCCTAAACGGGACTTTTAACAGAAACGATTTGCCCATCCAGGGGCTAAACCGATAATACAAGTCCACGCACGGACCAAATACTAGAATAGATGTCCACGCAGGGACAAAAAGACAAGTCCACGCAGGGACTAAATACACAGATAAATGTCCACGCAGGGACTTGATTGAAATAGGAAATACAACAATACATATAGGGATTTAATGATCCCTCTTCTTCTTCCTCTTTAGCAAGCTCGCTAGGCCCTTGAGGAATCCCCTGTTGTTCCTACGTTCTTCTTGAAATTCATGTTCCTCCCGACTTAGTCTTTGGAGGATTTCCTCCTATTCCGGTGGGGAAAATCGTGGTGGCTGCGACTGCTGCCGAATCGGAGGTCGAGCAGGTATTTGATACCCATGAGTTGGATATCCCACTCCCCAAGGAGCTCCATACGGTCCTTCCGGATGTAGGGCGTTGTAGTTTGCCGCTACAAGGTACAGATCGGCCTCGGCATAGTTATAATGAGTGTGAGCCGGCTGCTCAAATGGATTGTACGCCGTTGAACCGGCGTATGTAGGGATTGGGTTATCAAAACCAAATGGTGGCGGCGGTGGTTCAACTGGTGCAGTATTCACCTCTGGGATTGGGTTTGAGGGCCCACCCATTTGTGGGTCTTCATGCAGTGGCGGGTAGTGACTGCCACTAGAGTGTTAAGGGGTGCTAAAGTGAAAATCCCCTCATTGCGCGGATATTCGTGCGCCTGTCCTCCTACGCCTTGGTGGTTCTGGAGGTGCTTGATGAACTGGCGGCGGTGGTGACGGTGGCGTGACTGCCACGAAACGTGAATCCTCGGAGGGATCCTATTGCTGGTGCTGCTGTGGGTTATGAGAGGGTGTGAAATACCACTCATATTGGTTAAACCTCGCCTGATAACTGTCTGGACCACCGTAGGGTGATCCGTGGAAGGATGACCCATCAGAGATCTCGATGGGATGGTTGGGAGTTCCGGTTGCAGGCTCGATGGGATCCGTGTCCTCGTCCGTGTCCATTGCATTGTCTCCTGAGAAGTGGTCCTCTGGTCCCAATGGGTTAAAACCCACTGGTTCTTGAATATAGTTTGCCGGGTTGAACCGGCCCTGAAAGACAGGAGTGGGGTCTCCAAAGGAACGGTGCGAAGCAGATCACTGCAACGGTAAGAAGGAATGGCGGGAGTCATCGGGCTCGTTTTCTGAATGTGGCCCAAAGGAATTGCGGTAAGGAGGCGTTGAGCTGTGCGAGACAGACCGTCTAGCGGGCTCCAAATGGTTCCTCCAGTTTCCCTGAGGATCGGCACTCATAGTGGTAGAAGGAGTTCGCCGGTGTGAAGGCCCGGCTTCGTGATCGTTGGGGGCGGTGATTGGCCCTTTGCCTCGTCCTCCTCTTCGGAATCTTGGTGGCATATTTCCTGTAAAAACAATTAAAAGATACAACAAGAAATATAAAGGACAAAGTTAAAATTAAAAACAAATTTGGATTTGTCCTAAGTTCTTTGTCTAGACTCGAAAGTTTTAGGAATGTGCAATTGTGTCATTGAGATTAAACACAAAAGGCTAGTGTTTAATTCACTAAATGTTGGCTCAGATACCAACCTGTCACACCCCGATATTTCCAGGTTTTACCGGTGGGCCCGGTGGGGAGTATCGTGACGTAGTTGATATCATTACAGTCAAACAACACAATATTTAAATGCACAGCGGAAGCAAAAGATAGATATATTTCAACTTTAATAAATTGTAATATCAAGTATCACAAACAGTTGAAAATAATCCACAGGTGGATCAAAATAATAAGGAAACATTGTTCAACAGTTTATGTCATCCAAGCTTGCGAGACTTATTGTGGATGCTAGGAGAAAGCCATCCTATTACGAGTAGTACCTGCACTTAACCTTTTTGAGAAAATACGTCAGTTTACACTGGTAAATGCAATCAACCGACTCATTTTGAAAAGTTTAATAAAATTGATTTGAATGCACGTGGCACAAACTTTTTATAACTTGGGATAATTATTTGAATATAACACTTGTAAAAGAATTACATGTTCCTTATGCGTTCAGTAGCCCGATCCGTAGACCGGGTTAAAGATCAATAGACACACCACATTATTTATTTAGGCACTATAGACACACCACATTATTTATTTAGGCACTGACGGGTGTACGCCTACACCCCGTGCTTAGGTCGTGGCCATTTCGTAAAATGATGCCAAGGATATCCGGGACATGGTTATTAACCCCCCAAAGGCTTTAAGCAAACAAAACATTTCAAAACGGAGCATATCAATGGTTTAACCTCTATTCGATTAAAGATTCAATGCCCGACCAAGCGGTATTTTATATACCGTACCCCAAGCCCGTATAAGGGAAAATAAGTTAAAAGTATTTACCTTTGCAAGTAATATTCACAACAATCAAGTGCACGTAGCTTTTATCGGGTCTCCTATTCTGGAACGAAGGTTTATAATAACCTATTAGAATCCTAACGGTCTTTAGTTAAGCTTAAGCTTAGACCGGTTAGTTTTAAAGGAAGATACGGTTCGAACGTGTGATTAAGAGAAGACCGGAATAGAATGTGGTTTAGACCCAACAAGTTTGAAGACTTGTATAATATGGGTAAACTAAACACATTCTGGATTTTGAGATAAAAACGATAAGGTTCGACCCGTTTCGGCTAATTTATGCAAACTAGTTACATAAACCGAACCGAACGCGCAAGAGGCGTAACGGGTAACCATGAGAGTCATTTACAGGTTTCCTAAGTTAATATGCCTTATATAGGTTGTGATATCAATAGGATACCTTCCATTATGCCCAAAACGAGTTTAATCTCAATTTAAGCCCCGTAGGGGTATTTTGGTCATTTAAAAGATTATAAAAGAGATTTATTTTAATTCTGAGACTCGGGTCTGAAATAATCAGTAAAACAACTTAATTTAATAGGTTATATCAGTTGGTGATAAGTCTTATATGCCAAAATGGTTTTAAACCCATACTAGGTGTTTAATACGCGTAAAAAGCCGTTTTAAGCGATTTCCGGGTTATACAGGAAATCTGAGTTTTCTGATTAGGTTATAAAGTTCAAAATACTTCATTTATTATATAAAATCAGTAGCAATTGGATTGGTGTCAAAATACTATGTAGAACTCATTTTATAAACAAAAAGGGTATAATCGGTATTTACCGAATCAACGCCATACCCTTAGGTTATGAGCAGGTTAAAAATAATTAAAAATCTTTAAAAATCCCAAAATATTATATTACATCAGTGGGTAAAATTTTTGGTGTCAAAAATTGGTTTTAGATAGGCTTTACGCTAATTATGCCTTTTAATTAACAAAAAGCGTTCTAATTACGCCTTTAAGCATAACTCCTAATCTAGACCTCCAACTGATATGAAAATTTAGGGACATGTTTATAAATCAGTAACAAAGATTATTGTCCTCTCACATTTCCAAAATTCTAGTTTTATGGTCAAAAGGGCATTATGGTCAACATTAAGCAATTAACGGAAACGTGTAAACGAATCGAGCAAACAATGAACTAATCACAGAGGTTTATACCATCATGTAACCTAGTCCTAAGGAAGCTCTATGGCATTTCCAAATCATACTAAATCGGGTCAGAACTGAAGTCAAAGCAGAAGTCAAAGTTTTGCGACTTTTGGTTCCGAACCGGGTCTAAACAGAAAATTGTCGGATCAAACAAGCTTAGACCAGTTCTTATACTAATTAACAAGTTATATGAGTGATAAAATAGGTTGAACGCCTTCTACATTGCTAATTATACGTTAATTCGAAAATTATGGTTCTGTTGACTTTTTATAAACAACTTTGACCCGACATTTGATCTAGTTAGAACGGGAATCAGAGGGTGCCCTCTTAAGGGTTTATTGCCCACATAATTACCAACTTATAACTACTTTAAGTTTGACTAAACCTTAATTACGACGGTTTGACTTTTAAGCTAATAACTAATCAAAACTCAATTAAGGAAGATCAAGGATACTTACCAAGGTCTAATGCACGATTAGAGATGCTTGGGGACTGATCTTATGCTCCAGGAAGTTCCACAAATGCAGATGGAATGCAATGATCAAAGTTGCAACATTGTGCTCCTTTATATAGTGAGTTTGATTGCTTGTGATCATGACAAACAATGCTACAACTGATCATGGATCATCCACAAGTGTCCCTAAGGTCTAAATGCAAGTAGGGGTCTCCCATGGAAGTGAAAAATATCAGTTTAAGTCGGTTACACGTTCATAACAGGCAGCTGTCAACATTCTGCTCGCTGGGGATGCCTTACGGACCGTAAGGCAGACCTTTACGGTCCGTAAGCCCTTACCAGCAGGAAAAAATCTTTTGACCTTTCAAGTTTCGAACGGGTAACTAATGTATAACGATTTTGGGTCATGAATTATCAGTATGGGGCCTTTAGATCATGCTTGAATAGTTATGTCCACCCTACCATGTTGCAATAATGTCTTGGACTTTAACGAAAAGCCATAAACGAAGGTTTGTCGTGCATATCCTCGTAGGATCCCACTCTTGTAAATATGAATCAATCATTGTTAGCATTAACCGGATTTAGGATGTTTATCAGATGTTTATAATATATATTAGGGCCTTGGGATTCATAATGAGGTCGTTCAGAGGTATAAATTTACATGACGACACTTTTAAATCCCGCCATACATCTTTAACTAGATCCGGGTTTATAACACTTTTGTCGTACATGACACGTGTCGTTATTTTATTGAGCACAAATTTTCGAGGTGTTACAATGATGGATGATGGTGGTGGATGTGGGTGTTGTAGTGGTGGTGGAGTGGTGGTGAAGTGGGAGAGAGGTTATTAGCCTGAACAGAAGCCCGGACACGGCCCCGTGTTTGCTAGACATAGCCCGTGGCCATCCCCTTTCTCTTTCTTGATTAGTTACAATTGTCTGCATTAGGCTCCACACGCCCCCCGTGTTCGCTGGGCACAGCCCCGTGTGCAGAAGCGTATCTGTACTACCAAGATTTGCAATATTCTGCGAATCTTAGCATTGACCACGCCCCGTACTGAGCTGGGCACGCCCCTGTACTGGGAATAGAAGCTTCTACAACTTTGTCATTTTCTGCAGACACCTGACCATGCCCCAGTGTCCGCTGGGCACGGGGCCGTAGTCAGCCTTCTGTTTCTTGTTTTTGCTTGGTAAGATGCTGTCGAGGGGTCGTGCATGCCACATTTATTCCTTTTCTTTGTATTTATGTTAGATTTTGATGCATATTTGTTCCTTTTGTTCATTTAAGCTCATTTGGTACTGAAAATACAAAAGGAAGACAAAAGCACACTTTTTCCAACATTAGTAATAAAAAAATGGTTAGTTTTATGCCTCATTTGATGTAATTTATATGTTGCATTTTACACACATCAAATACCACCACACTTGAATCTTTGCTTGTCCTCAAGCAAAACTCTTTATTATGTGGCTTACACACCCAAATGGAATGGGTAGAAGAGAAGTTTTGGGCTTGTCTTGAGTGTCGGGAATCCAAGATCTTTATTGGGTTTTATTTTTATGCTATTTACAATCCTATTCATTATGATGTATTTAGAACGTTTCATAAGAGAAATTACTTATTTGGGCATAACATGCCTCTTTAAAATTCCATTTATATACAAGATCACATACCTCACGGGAGATCACTCAACACTCGGCCGAAAATGTATTTTTGTGAAACACTCGAGACCGGCATGGAACTTACTTCTACCATATGCTTGCCAAGCAATCAATCCTCCTCCTTTTTAACTATAAACCTTTGTAAATATCAAGAGGACTTGGGGAAGGGTTAGGCTTGGGTTAAAGGTAGGTGGTTTTGGGTTAGTGGTTAGTAAAAAGGGCTAAAAGCAAAAAAGGCGTCGGTCGTCGTAAAACCTTTTGTTTTTGTGACTTTTATTCAAACTAAGCATTTTCAAACAAAGTTTCTTTAAGGAACTTGTTTGTTTATTGCTATACTTCATTTTTTTTAATAAAGAACGTCACGAGACAACCGGGCTGTTTACTAAAATAAAGGGTTTAAAAGAAAAAGGTTTTAGTGGGTAAAGGGTGTTTGTTTTGTGGGTTTAGAAACGAAAAGGTTTAGGCTCAAAGGGGTTAACTAGGGGGATTTTTTTGGGTAGGTGATAAAAAAAATGAAAAATAATGGTGTTGAAAAGAAAAAAAAGGGTTAGTCCTAATGCCTCCATCATTTACTTACTTGGGTTTAAGTTGGTAAGGACAGGGGAATGTATTGTCGTTGCAAGTTCTAGAGTCGTAAGAACCAAGCGGCTATTCACACAAGAAACGAAAGATGAGCATTTAGTTTAAAGATGTATGCTTGTATGCTCAATAAAGGCTCAAAACTCACTTGTTGGGGGAATGGGTTTATAATGTGATCAAGTATATATAATCAAATTTTAACTAGATTTGTCATGTAGTTTCATAATTTTCTTATGTTGGTTCTTTTTATCATGACGCTATCGGTTGTAAATTGGTAAGAATATAGTATTTTTAGAACTTGTTATTCCCAAATTAAACCAAGACAAGTAAAAAAATGAAAAGCTTTTGAAAAAATTGGGGTGATTAGCGGTTCCAATAGAGTTTTGTGTAAGGCTTGTTATTAGGACTTGCAAAATTGAAGGTTTTAGCATCCCCCCCCCCCCCACACACTTAAATTACACATTGTCCTCAATGTGTCCCAAAAATAAGTTTTTAGGTTGATTGAATGTGTAAAAAGGGTGTTTAAAAACAAAATTTTATGTTACTGGGCGTCTGGGCTCGGGCCCGTGTTGGTCCGGGCACGGCCCCGTGCTCAGATCGCCAGTATCATAATTAACAGAAGGATGGGCACGGGGGCGTGTTCAGTGAACACGGCCCCGTGTCCAGTTACCTGAACTGGGCGTTTTCTGCAGAACCTTGGGCACGGGGGCGTGTCGGGCTGAGCACGGCCCCGTGCTGAACTTGCTGTAATGAAGAAAAATTGTCGGGAGGCTCTGTTTTTGTGTAAGGGGTGTGGGTTCAAGTTTCCCTTAGTAACCTCCACCATTTCGACTGTGTTTTAACCATTACAACATCATCCAAACACCATTTAATACTTAGAAACCATCATTCATTCAAGAGTGAATTACATAGTTTCCTAGAAAATAAAAAGCATAAACTAAATCTGGATAAATAGGTCATGAAATACAAGAAATCTCAAACCACAAAGAAGTCCTAGCCTAGATAACTTTATTTTAAGAACAAAATTTCCGAAAAGATAATTTTTTCGGTTTGAAAAAGGCTTGTAGAACTTCTTCTCCGGAGAGGGCCCCTCATACATCATTAAGTCATTCTTCTATCTCCCTAGGGAGAAGGAAGGCGGGCTCATTGTCTTCCTCGTTTTGAGGGGGTGTAACTTCCACCGGAACCTCTTGTAAGGTGTCAAGAGGAGGTTCCATGGGGATGTCATCCCATCCGGTGGGGTTTATAACTTCTTGTGCTAAGTTCCAGTCTTCTTGGGGGAAGATTGGTTCCACAGGAGGCATTGCAAGAATATTCAACCTTTGGTGCAAAAGGTTGATTTCTTGGAAGCTATTTTCTAGCCCCACCGTTAGATAGTTGATACGGTCGATTAGGACTTCTTCTACGGATGTCATCTCGTCGAGAGCTTCTCTTAGTGCCATCACATAACGCACAAGGGTTGCTTCGATCGAAGGCCTTCGTTCCCTGCGACTATTTCTTGAATGAGCTGAAGAGGTTCCGCTATTCTGGCTTGACATTCTAAGAAAACAAGTCGAAAAGTTCAATATAATGAAACAGTACTCCGGCCACGGCCCCGTGCTCGCTGAGCACGGCCCCGTGGCCACCTCTCTGCATATTTTTTTGAGACAAGGAATCTTGGAGCTTTAAATTATTTTTCTGACTTTTGAGGCATTTCTAAGCAGAAATAACTTAAAACAGTGTTGTAAAACTTATTTTTGATAAGATTCATTGAATAAAAACCTAACAAATATCACAATAAAGCTTGAAATCATGGAGATTTCAAGTTTTAATGGAGGTTTTGAGGAGAAAATGAAGAAGAAAGCAATAGACAAAAGTAGTAAAGACAAGATGGTTGTTGAGAACCTTCTTTAGAATTTACCTTGAAGGGTATATGTGAAGATCCCACCAGATCTTTGTATTTGGAATGAGTCCAAGTGTGCAGGAATCTTGCTTTTATAGAAAACGACAGCATGCTAACCACGGTCCCGTGTCGGCTGGACACGGCCCCGTGGTCAGACAAGAATCTGACACTTTTTGTCTGTATTCTGACCTAAAGTCAGACAAGAATCTTCAGGTGGGCATGGGGGCGTGTTTACCTGGACGCGGCCCCGTGGCTAAAGGTTTTTATGAAGTTTTGTCTTATTTTAAGGAGTTTATCTGGATCGGGTGGTTCCTTACTGGACGGAACAACACCGAAGTGCCTAAGGTACCTTAATTGCCCTAGTTTTAGACAAGAACGCAAGAGGTTATCGGAAAAGGTGAATCCTAAGCTAAAATACCGGTGGGCGAGACCAACCTTTATTTCCCTTATCCGGGCACTCGTTAAAGAAGGTATATGTCGAATCGCTCAGGTCTATGCATGCATCGGTGGAGACCAATGGGGAGTCCTTCACGGCACAATCGACACAGGGACGACTATCGCTCAAGTCCTCATAAGAGTTAGAGGTGCTTTCGGGAGCAACGATGTTGTTATATTCCGAATACAACCTCAACAATTCTCCTTGATCGTCGTCTTGAGACGAATTGTTTATTTCCGTCTCAAGTTCTTTTATCAATTGGAGAATTACTCCATCCATTTGAAATCATTCTTCGAGAATCATTTCATCTAGAAGAGATGATTGAGAGCATTCGAGGGAGAGATAGGGATTCTTTTTACTTTCGCCCATCTTAAGCCTACAGGAAAACAATGGGTCTAAATAGTGGGGAGTGTAAATTAAAAAAATAACATTTTAAATCTTCATGAGTTCCGCCACATATTTGACACCATGCACCATAAGAGGAGCAAAAGTAAAAATGATCAGTATCACTCATGTTTGTGTCAGAAATTACCAACCGTATGGATCTTATGGTTCTGTTTTCAATGTCTGAAACTTGGGAACGGGGGCGTGTTCAGTGGGCCGGCCCCGTGTTCAGCTACTGTCTGACTTAAAACAGGATTTCCAGTACCAAAGATTGGGCACGGGGGCGTGTTCAGTGGGCACGGCCCCATGCTGAGCTCTGCAGAAGCTGAAAAATATAGAAAAATCCTAAAAAAAATGAAAAACAAGAAAAAAGATTAGGCCGTTGATTCCTAACTTTCTTAAAATCCTTGTGTCCCCGGCTACGGCGCCAAAAACTTGATGCGTGTCGAGTGTGATATATTTTTATTAATATTTTAAGCCCTTTTTAACACATTAGTCAAGTTTTAAATTTATAAAACACGATATTCTACTAACACTAACACACATGGGCAAGTGCACCCATCGTGAGCGTAGTATAGCGTTGGTAAGATACCGAGGTCGTCGAAGGACACAAGAGCATTTAGTACCGGTTTATCCTCAACGTCTAATCAAATCAAAATTTTAGAAAAAGGTTTTAAACATGAAAAATAAAAACTAAAAATACTGAAAAATAAAATAAAAACAGATAGACAAGATGAATCACATGGATCCGACTTGCCTTTAATGTAACCTTTGATGATTTCCGCACTTTTGCACTTTTTAAGAGATTATCTTAGTTATAGTAGTAGGCCCCTCTTTTGAAGGTGACATTACCCTCAACCCAGTGGTTTGAGTCAGCAAGGATACAATCCCAAAGGGTCGGAATATTGGAAGATAATTAATTAAGTTATTAATGCGTAAAGTGGTAGACCCCTCTTTTGAAGGCGACGTTACCCTCGGCTAAGTGGTTTGAGTCAGCAGTGATACAATCCCAAGTAGCCGGTAATGTATTAATAGTAGTTTACATATGAGGGGATCAAGCCATTGGCACCCCCGCCATCCAATACCAGTGGGTATTGAAGGAGGTCCTAGTAAGCTTGACCCAGGTCCTTGCAAGATCTATACACTAAACAAGGCAAGAACCTTACCAAACCATTCCCTTAACCCCCGACCAGGTAGCCAACATATCTCTATATAGACCGTAGAGATATGAATGGTGAAAATCTTTTACTTTATATAGACAGTAAAGTAATGCCAAGACACCACGGACAAATGGTAAAGAAGTTTCACCTTCAACATAAGAAACTAGTTATTAAAGTAATTAATACAAAACCAAATAAAAAGTGCAAAAAGATTAAAAATCAAAAGATTTACATTAATGACTTGTCTTCACCAAGTTACGTAAGAGACTTAGCCAAACATGGCATTTGATTGACAAGAACTCTTACGATCAATCTTGGATCCCGAG
This sequence comes from Helianthus tuberosus, assembly GCA_030545235.1. Classification (NCBI taxonomy): domain Eukaryota; kingdom Viridiplantae; phylum Streptophyta; class Magnoliopsida; order Asterales; family Asteraceae; genus Helianthus; species Helianthus tuberosus. The sequence continues at coordinate 136,277,175 of CM060383.1, forward strand.
ACTACTATACACACTCTAAGGTGGATGATGGATGATGGTGGTGGATGTGGGTGTTGTAGTGGTGGTGAAGTGGGAGAGAGGTGGTTTGCCAAGGGATGCCTTTGAAGTGAGCCAAGCACCCCTATTTATAGCCTGAATAGAAGCCCAAACACGGCCCCGTGTCCGCTGGACATGGCCCCGTGGCCATCCTCTTTCTCTTTCTTCATTAATTACAATTGTCTGCATTAGGCTCCACACGCCCCCGTGTTCGCTGGGCACGGCCCCGTGTGCAGAAGCGTATCTGTACTATCAAGATTTGCAAGATTCTGCGAATCTTAGCGTTGACCACGCCCTGTGCCGTGCTGGGAATAGAAGCTTCTACAACTTCGTCATTTTCTGCAGACACCTGACCACGCCCCCGTGTCCGCTGGGCACGAGGCCATGGTCAGCCTTCTGTTTCTTGTTTTTGCTTGGGAAGATGCTGTCGAGGGGTCGGGCATCCCACGTTTATTCCTTTTCTTTGTATTTATGTTAGTTTTTGCTGCATATTTGTTCCTTTTGTTCATTTAAGCTCATTTGGTCCTAAAAATACAAAAGGAAGACAAAAGCACACTTTTCCAACATTAGAACTAAAAAAGGGTTAGTTTTATGCCTCATTTGATGTAATTTATATGTTGCATTTTACACACATCATACGGTTCACTAGATTAAGCGGAGACTGGATAGAATGTGGTTTGTACCCTTATAAGTACTCACAAGTACAATATTACGTTCTGATTATAAATGAATTTGAAGGAATTTGACCCAATTCGGTTAACTTATATAAACTAAGCTATATAAGTCAACCGTACGCCCATAGGCAGCATCGGGTGATCGGATGAGTCAATGTCAAGTTCTTTATGCCAAAACATGTGTATTATATTACCACATCAGTTTATAATCCATATTACATGTACATTATGGTTTAAAATCATTTTATGCGCTAAAGGGCATAATCGGCATTTTTATGGCATAATATAAGAACTTGCATAAAACCCAACAAACGATTATGATTAAATGGTATAACCTTAGATGGTTATTCTATACATTAATATGATCATAATACAACTTCAAATCAGTAGCTAACTTAGCTTAAACGGGTCAGAATCGAAAGTCAAAGCAGAAGTCAGACTGTTTGACTTTCGGTTACAAACCGAGCTATAAGCAGGAAATGACGGGTTGAACATGATCTAACATGTTATACCAACTGATACAATGTCAAAAATTGGTTTTTAGATGTTTAGAAGTTCATTTAACTTAATTTCCAAAAATCTGCGTTTTGACTTTTATTTTATTACAATTTTGACTTGTCATTTGACCAACTTAACGTGATCTTCAGGAGGTGCCCTCATAGAGGATTATCACCTACCTTATTACGATCACGTAGCCTTGTTCAATTTGAACATTGGCTTGACCGTAATGGTCATAACCGAAAGTCAAAGCAAAAGTCAATTTGCTTGACTTTCGGCTAATAACTTAGCCTACAATGAAAAAGAACTATGAAAGAACACTTACAAGTGTTCTAGGAGAAGATTGAACTTCAGTAGGAGGCCTCTAAGCAGAAGCAAACTACAGTAGAAGATTAGAGAGAAGAAATGAGAAATGAGCAAGTTAAAATGGTGCAACTATGGTGTTATTTATAGTTGCACAAGAAGTGTAGGATCATGCCAAGTGTTAGCATGTATTCTCAGATGTTAACAAGTACCCTATGATGTGTTTGAAGTAGAAAGAAGTGACAAATTCGTGAGAGAGGTGCATGATATGCAGGCTACCATGGCAGTCTGCCAAAACTGCCAGCTACACCCCTTACGGACTGTAAGGGGTAATGGCTTACGACCAGGACCTTAGCGCGCCCATGGTTTTAAATATCCCTACGGTCTGTAAGGCATAAGCCTTGCGGTCCGTAAGGGATTATCAGGAATGTTATTAACAAATGCCTTACGGTCCGTAAGACATATGCCTTGCGGTCCGTAAGGATCACTCAGAGGCCAAACTTTGGCATGCTGTCACATTTGATCCCTCCACATCCAATATTCCACAGTTTTACATATTTAGTCCCCCTCATCCAAATAATTTGACATATTTGAGAGTTGATTGGACACGTGTTGCCATATGATTTGATAAAATTTTTCGAGGTGTTACATTGTATCTAACTGTAAGGTCTCCCTGGTATGTTCTCACAGACGATGCCATATCCTTACATTAGAAAGCTCTTAAGTTAATCATTTTATATAAAATTAGTTAATTTGCAACTTTTATTGATACACCTTATGACGTACAGTCAATCATTATTGACATTCCAATATGTTAAATACATTACCAAATTTTAACACCATGTAACAACTATATAGTACACTTATATCTTTTCCTTAATTATAACACATAAACAATTATGTGGTACTCTACTTTATTATATTACAAATATATTCTACGGATTTTGTAAATTTATGCTTATGCGCATTGACAGTAGGTTCTCTATCTCTATCACTATAACTTAACTAAAACGGACCTTTTTCTCTTAACTTTGTTTATTTTTTTAGAAACCTTCTTATATTAGATTCTTTATCTCTATTTCTATCTTACTCACACACACTTATTTTATAATTTTCCTCGGTTTTATACTCTCGCAAAATTATATTTAGAGATGAATAGTGAATCTCATTACTTAAATTATGTTCCCAAGTTTACTTAAGGGAAGTGAAAGGAAAGAAAATATTGGTTGTGCTCTAGAAATTTTTTTTTTCTAGAGAAATGGAATGTAACACCCTAAAACCTGAAATTTCATTAATATTTGTGTCTTGTAGTCTCATTGCATGAAATAAAAATAACTAAGTTTGTTTAGGTTAGGTAAAATGCATTGTTAATATTAAAGAAAGAAGATTATAGATAAATACCAAACATGAGGGACTAAAACTGGCAAAAACTAATGAATTTTAACCATCTAGTGGTGGGGTTAAGAAGGAAAAAGGGGTTCCAAGTTTTCATATGTGTGTGTCTGTTAGTATCGGAGGCTCTCATGATTGTGTTTGTTTGTAATAAATGAACAATTAATAAACATTATTCAATGAGTTATGCAGCGGAAATGAACAACAAACTTTGTAAACACAATCATAAAGGGAAATAGATTTGATAAACACATGAATTGCATCAGTCGAAAGATTACAAAGTAAATCAAAAGATTACAAAGCATGTTTACAAACTAAACTCCCCCTCAGCCTGATGCTCCAAGGTTGATTGCACACAAGATGAAAGGATTGGACTAGAGGAGAAGAACTCACTCAGTCAATCAAATGTAACAGTACAGAGTACTGCTCCATTTATAGGCAAACCAAACCACTAAGGCATCTTAGCTGACGTCACCATGAAAGCGACGTCTAACAGCCTAACTACCTGTAACAACTGTTCCTATACAAACACTGCTAATCTTAACCACTGATTCTACATAAGACAAGTAATACACTAAACTACTGCTATCTTCTTCCATCAGTGCTTTCCTCAAAGTTGATCAGTCCTTGAGTGGGCAGTGCTTTGTCATCAGTAGATAGAACCAGCAGTGTTTACTTCTTCAGAGCTTTGTCAGCAGTTTAAAGGGTAGCAGCAGTTGTATACGGACAGTGGATAGAGAACCATCAGTTGTTATAATCACTTTCAAGGGAGAAGTCTAGTATAAACAGCTGCTTAATATGAATCCACTGTTGTGAACCAGTTTTGGCTTTCATTATCTGTTCCTCTGGTAGGGTTCAATCCCAACAATCTCCCCCTGGAACAGATAATGCCAAAACACTTCATTATTTTGGATCTTTATTCCTCATCACAAGTTCACTAGCTTGTCTTTTAAATTATGCTTCAAAGTCTTTGGAACTTGAGTCATCCTCATCCCTGCACAATGAAAGTTCAAGGAGATCTTGTAGATCTTCAACACCAAGGCTTAGTGCTTGTTTCCTTGATATGTACTTCATTTCACCATTGGATCTGATCAGGGTCAATACATGGGTCTTTTGATCAGAGAGCCACTTTAGTATTTTTGAACCCAATGGGTTTCTTGTGAGAGATTTATTTACATATGAGTTGGGAGATTTTGGCCTTGTAAATAATTGTGAAGCAGTATCCTGAGCTTTTGTTAGCTCAGAATTTTCAGACATTTGTTGAAAAGCCATTTTTATGACATCATTTGCTGCAGCTATATCTTCTGCAACTTCTTTGTCAATCTGCTCTTGTCTCTTTTGTTGATCTAGCTCAATGTCTGATAATTCTGCTGATGTGTTTAGTGATGATGGTTTGTTTAATACCTTTTTGACAAGGTTTTGAAGTTTCACTGAGCTATCTTCTTTTAGATCCATCTTCTTGATGGCTTCTGTAAAGTACTCAGCTTCCTTTTCTTTTTCTTCTTCACTGGTCAACAGTTTTCCTTTTTCTTGGTTTATCACAAGGATAGGGGTATCTGCTGATGTGATCAGTGGTTTAGGAGCACTAATCCACTGCTCTGGCTTTTTATAGTCAGGCTTCTTTGGAGTGTCAGAATCTGTCATCCTCCTTTTCTTCAGCCTTTCATAAGCGTCATCGGTATACTGCTTTGTCCATTTTGCTATGGCTGTGGCAGTATCCACATTTGCATCCACCAGCTCCTGTTTCTTTCTTTTGTATTCAGAAGTCAGATCAGTAATGAGCTTCTTGTATTTATTCCAGTTTGGAGCTGTTGTCACACCCCGATATTTCCACGTATTACCGATGGGCCCGGTGGGGAGTATCGTGATGTAGTTGATATCATCATTGTCAAACAACACAATATATAAATGCACAGCGGAAGCAAAAGATATGAATCACATTACAAACCGAATAAATAGTAATATCAAAGTGTTACAACGGACTGTAAAGTGTTCACAGGCGGATCAAAAGATAAATAAAATCATTGTTCAACAGACTTTAACATCTAGAGCTTGCAAGACTTGATTATTGATGCCTGGAGTAGCCAGCCTATTTCGTATAGTACCTGCACTTAACCTTTTTGGAAAAATACGTCAGTTTACACTGGTAAATACAATTAACTGACTCATTTTGAAAAGAGTTTAAGAAAATTAGTTTGGATGTGCATGGCACAAAATATCTTTTATAACTTGGGATAATTATTTAAAAATAAACTTGTATACAGTTTTACATGCTTGTCGTCCATTTAGGACCCGGTTAGAAGAGCCGGTTTAACAAGATTAATAGACACACCACATGGTATAATACCCACAAGAAGATACCCTTCTTGTGGACTACCTTTTTACATACGCAACTGTCAGGTGTATGCCTACACCCCGTGCTTAAGTCGTGGCCATTACTAATGAATGAGCCGAGGATATCCAGGACACGGTCATTAACCCCCCAAAGGCATTGCATCAAACAAGACAGAATAAAACGGGTTATGCATCTTTTTAATCAATATCTGATTGTACGACTTCATACCCGACCAAGCGGTACTATTATATTACCGTACCCCAAGCCCGTATAGGGAAAATAAGTTAAAAGTATTTACCTGAGCAAAGTATAAATCACAAACAGCAAGTGCACATAGCTTTTACTGGGCTCCTATTCTGGAACAAAGTTTTATAATAACCTATTAGATTTCTAACGGGTCTTTTATTAAGCCTAAACTTAGACCGGTTAGTTTTAAGGAAGATACGGTTCAAACGCATGATTAAGCGAAAACCGGAAAAGAATGTGATTTAGACCCGACAAGTTTGAAGACTTGTATAATATGGGTAATCTAAACACATTCTGGATTTTGAGATAAAAATGATAAGGTTTGACCCGTTTCGGCTAATTTATGCAAACTCGTTACATAAACCGAACCGAACGCGCAAGAAGCGTAACGGGTAACCATAAGAGTCATATACAGGTTTCCTAAGTTAATATGCCTTAAATATGTTGTGATATTAGTAGGATACCTTCCATTATGCCCAAAACGAGTTTAATCACAATTTAAGCCCCGTAGGGGTATTTTGGTCATTTAAAAGATTATAAAGGAGATTAATTAAAATTCTGAGATTCGGGTCTGAAAAAATCAGTAAAACAACTTAATTTAATAGGTTATATCAGTTGGTGATAAGTCTTATAAGACAAAATGGTTTTAAACCCATACTATGTGTTTAATATGCGTAAAAAGCCGTTTTAAGCGATTTCCGGGTCATCACTGGAAATCTGGGTTTTCCGATCAGTTTATAAAGTTCAACATACTTCATTTATCATATAAAATCAGTAGCCAAAGACTTGGTGTCTAAATGTTGCGTAAAACTTATTTTATAAGCGAAAAGGGTATAATCGGTAATTACCGAATCAAGGCAATAACCCTATGTTATGATCAGTTTAAAAATAATTAAAAATCTTCAAAAATCCCAAAATATTATATTACATCAGTGGGTAAAAGGTTTGGTGTCAAAAATCGGGTTTAGATAGGCTTTACGCTAATTACGCCGTTTAATTAATAAAAAGCGTTCTAATTACGCTATTGAGCATAACTCCTAATCTAGACCTCAAACTGATGTGAAATTTTAGGGACATGTTTATAAATCAGTAGCAAAGATTAGTGTCCTCTCACATTTCAAAAATTCTCGTTTTAAGGTCAAATGGGCATTATGGTCAACATTAAGCGATTAACGGAAACGTGTAAATGAATCGGACAATCAACGAGCCAATCACAGAGGGTTATACTATCATATAACCCGGTCCTAATGAAGCTCTAAGGCACATCTAAATCATGCTACTATGGGTCAGAACTGAAAGTCAAAGCAGTGGTCAATGTATGCGACTTTCGGTTCCGAACCGGTCCTAAACTGAAAATTGTCGGGTCGGACATGCTTAGACATGTTCTTGTATTTATTACCAAGTTATATGAGTGGCAAAACAGGTTACACGCCTTCTACATTGTTAAATATGCGTTAATTTGAAAATTAAGGTTCTGTTGACTTTTTCGGATTAAGTTTGACCCGACATTTGACCTAGTTAGAGCGGGAATCAGAGGGTGCCCTTTTAAGGGTTTAATGCCCACATAATTACCAACTTATAACTACTTTCAATTTGGCTAATTACCAGACCATTTGTGATTAAACGATAAGTCAAACCGTAATTACGACGGTTTGACTTTAAGCTAATTAACTAAGTAAAACACGATTAAGGAAGGTTAAGGAAGCTTACCAAGGTCCTATGCACGACTAATGATGCTTAGGGTCTGATCTTGAACTCCAAAAAGCTCCAGAAGTTGGGTTTGAATGAATGATCAAAAGTTGCAACATTGAAGTCTTTATATAGTGCTTTTGATTCATCATGATCATGACAAACAAGCCTATGAGGGGATCCCTGATCAATTACAAGTGTCCCTAGAGCCTAAAAACCAGTTTGTGCTGCACATGGTATTGAAAACTAGCAATATAAGTCAGTTAACTTGTTATAACAGGCACCTGTCAAGTTTCTGATGCTGGCGAAGTCTTACAGACCGTAAGCCTTAGGCTTTGTGGTCCGTATCCGCTTTTCAAAAAAAACCATCGCCCAGATGACTTCCTTGCGGACCGTAAGGCTAATCCCATACAGTCTGTAACCGATGACCAGAAGACAAAAATTTGTAAATTATTAGGCTTTGATCATGCAACCTTTATGTCTTCGAGTCTTATGCCTTTAATGTCGGTATGGGACCACTTGATCATGCCTGAACAGTTATGACCACCTTGCCATGTTTTAAATTGTCTTGGGTTCTATTGAAAGGGTCATGAATGAAGGTTTGTCGTATACAATCTCATAGGATCCCATCTTTGCAATTTGAATCAATTATTACTAGTATTAACCGGATTTGAATGTATATCAGATGTTTATAAAATAGGTTAAGGTTTGGGATTTATAAATAGGTCGCTCAGAGGTATAAATTAACATGTCGACACTTTTAAATACTAGCATACATCTTTCAATTTGATCTGGGTTTATAACACGTTTACCTTCCATGACACGTGTCTTTATTTTATTGGGCATGATTTTACGAGGTGTTACATCCTCACCCCCTTAAAAGAAATCTTGACCTCGAGATTTACTGAAATAAATGAGGGTATTTCTCCTTCATTGTGGACTCAACCTCCCACGTGTATTCAGGACCTCTACGGGCATCCCATTTCACTTTTACGATCGGTACATGCTTCCTTCGAAGCTTCTTAACCTGTCGATCCTCGACCGACACAGGTTTTTCAACAAACTTCAAGCTTTCTTCTATGTGCACATCTGTATGCGGTATGACTAGTGATTCATCAGCTAGACATTTCTTCAGATTGCAGATGTGGAATACATTGTGAATACCACTGAGCTCTTCAGGTAAGTTTAACTTATAAGCAACTGATCCGACACATTCGATGATCTCGAATGGTCCTATGTACCTCGGGCTTAACTTGCCTTTCTTACCAAATCGCATTACCCCTTTCCAGGGTGATACTTTAAGCAACACTTTGTCACCTACCTCGAATCTCATAGGTTTACGCTTTAAATATGCGTAGATTTTCTGCCTATCTCTGGCAGCTTTCAGGCGATCACGAATCTGGACAATCTTGTCCGTCGTTTCAAAGACTATTTCAGGTCCTGTCAGTTGGACATCTCCAACTTCCGCCCAACAAACGGGCGTTCTGCACTTTCTACCGTACAAGGCTTCGAAGGGCGCGACCTTGATGCTCGTATGATAGCTATTGTTATAGGAGAATTCGATCAATGGCAGGAGGTTATCCCAACTACCATCTAAATCAATCACACACGCACGAAGCATGTCTTCCAAGGTTTGGATGGTACGCTCACTCTGCCCGTCCGTCTGAGGATGGTAAGCCGTACTAAAATTTAAGCACGTGCCCAAAGATTGTTGGAAACTTTTCCAAAAATGTGATGTGTATCTCGTATCTCTGTCAGAGATAATAGACACTGGTACGCCGTGCAAAGATACAATCTTATCTACGTACAATTGGGCTAACATGTCGGAGCTATAGGTCTCCTTAATGGGTAGGAAATGTGCTGACTTAGTCAGTCTATCTACTATCACCCATATAGTATCATTTCCCTTCTTTGTTTTTGGCAACTTGGTGATAAAATCCATCGTCACCATTTCCCACTTCCACGTGGGAAGTTCAGGCTGTTGTAGCAAACCTGACGGCTTCTGATGTTCAGCTTTGACTTGCGCACATGTCAAACATTTAGCTACATAGGTAGCTATAGACTTCTTCAAGCCTATCCACCAAAAATTTGCTTTCAGATCCTGGTACATCTTATCAGCTACATGATGAACGGAATATTTAGAACTGTGGGCTTCCTGGAGGATGACATCTTGAATTCCTCTATAAACTGGAACCCATATTCGTCCATTTAACCTTAGAATTCCGTCCTTGCCATAGGATAACTGTTCTTCAGTTACTCCTAGCTTTTCATCAGGATAGTTAGCTTCTAGCACGGCTTCCTTCTGCGCAGCTAACAACCTTTCATTCAAACCATTCTTTATCTCAATGCTCTTGGCATTGATTCTTATAGGCTTCACTCTTTCCTTTCGACTTAAGGCATCGGCGACTACATTCGCCTTGCCAGGATGGTATCTTATCTCACAATCATAATCATTCAAAGTTTCCATCCAACGTCGCTGCCTCATGTTCAAGTCCTTTTGGTTGAACAGATGTTGAAGGCTCTTGTGATCAGAATAGATCACACACTTAGTTCCATACAAGTAGTACCTCCAAAGTTTTAGTGCAAATACTACGGCACCCAACTCCAAGTCATGGGTGGTGTAGTTCTTCTCGTGCACCTTTAACTGTCGAGAAGCATAGGCAATAACCTTGCCTTTCTGCATAAGCACACACCCCATGCCGGTGTGTGATGCATCACAGTATACCACGAATTCTTTAATCCCCTCAGGCAATGTCAACACTGGTGCATTGCTTAGCTTCTATTTAAGGATATCGAAGGATTCTTGTTGCTTCGGTCCCCAGTCGAACTTAATGTTCTTCCTAGTCAAAGAAGTTAGGGGCGCAGCAATCCTTGAAAAATTTTCAATAAAACGCCTGTAATATCCTGCCAATCCCAAGAAGCTGCGAATCTCTGTGGGCGTCTTCGGCTCTTGCCAATTCATGACAGCTTCAACCTTAGCGGGATCTACCTGGATTCCGCGTTCACTAACCACATGTCCAAGAAATTGGACTTCACGAAGCCAAAATTCACACTTAGAGAATTTGGCGTAGAGCTTTTCTTGATGAAGCAGTTTCAGAATGCAATGGAGGTGCTTCTCATGGTCAGCTTGACACTTCGAGTAAATAAGAATATCATCGATGAAGACGATGACAAATTTATCCATATAGGGCTTACAGACGCGGTTCATGAGATCCATGAATGCGGCTGGTGCATTAGTGAGTCCAAAAGGCATCACTAAGAACTCGTAGTGACCATAACGAGTCCTAAATGCAGTCTTATGCACATCTTCATCCTTGACCTTCAGTTGATGATATCCTGACCTTAAGTCGATCTTGGAAAAATAACTTGCTCCTTGAAGCTGATCGAACATGTCGTCGATCCTGGGCAATGGATACCTATTCTTGATAGTAACTTTGTTAAGTTCGCGATAATCGATGCATAGATGCATCGATCCATCCTTCTTCTTGACAAACAAGATTGGTGCTCCCCATGGAGACGAACTAGGTCTAATAAAACCTTTTGCCAACAAATCATCTAATTGGGTTCTTAATTCCTTCATCTCTGTTGGTGCCAACCTATAAGGTGCTCTTGCGACAGGTGCTGCTCCAGGAATAATGTCAATCCTGAACTCCACTTGCCTATCTGGGGGTAAACCAGGTAGTTCTTCAGGGAATACTCTTGGATATTCAGAGATAATAGGTATGTCTTCGATCTTAGGCTTAGGTTCATCAATAGTTACTTGCACCATGTAGATAACACAACCCTTCGTCAAACACCTTGATGCCTTGAGCATGGAAACTTGCTCAGGCATTCCGTACTTAGTATCTCCTTGGATTGTCAAAGGCTCGCCATGATGAGTTCTGACAATCACTTGCTTCTTAGCACAAATGATCTGGGCTTGGTTGCGAGACAACCCATCCATGCCTATCACTATATCAAAACCAGCTAACTTCAAAGGAAGTAAGGATAACGGAAAAGAGTGGTTCCTAATGGATATGAAACATCCATCTAACACGGTTGAGGCGGTTTCTAAGGTACCATCAGCTAATTCCACTTCATATTTCACACTTAGGGTTTTAACAGGTAAATTCAGCAACTTACAAAACTTATTATCTACAAATGACTTATCCGCCCCTGAATCAAACAATACCCTCGCATAAACATCATTTATAAGAAAGGTACCTGTTATCACGTTATCATCCTGCACTGCCTCCTTAGCATCCATTCTGAAGACCCTGGCGTTGGTCTTTTTACCTTCTTCTGGTTTCTTGGCATATTTTGGGCAGTTCGTCTTAATGTGCCCTTTCTCGTTGCAGTTGTAGCAGGTCGCATCCTTCAACTTCTTGCAATCTAAGGTCTTGTGTTCCTTGGACTTGCATATCCCATATGCAAAAGTCCTTGATTGTTTCTGCCAGTTCGATTCCAATCTACACTTCCCAAAGTGATGTTTCCGACAAACTTTACACCTGGGTTTCTCACCCGACTGTTGGTTACCTTTGTTGGACCCTGAACTCTTCTTGTTCTCATGGTTCCCTTTGTGTTTCTTGTCTGAACGACATGAGTTATCATCCTCACGCTTTCTCTTACCTTCTTTAGAATTCTTTAGCGATCTCAACCTGACCGCATCTAAGGTAAGAGACAAAGATAGATCAGCTGCTGATCTAAAAGTAGCAGGTCTTGAAGCCTTAACACTGGCTTTAATCTCTGGGGCTAAACCCCCTATGAAGCGAGCAATACGTTTGGGTTCCGGTGTTACAAGGTAAGGAACCAATCTTGACATCGTGTTGAAGCTTGTAAGATAAGCTTGGCAATCTAGGTTTTTCATAACCAATGATAAGAAATCTGACTCAATCATTTCAACCTCATGCTGAGGGCAGTAATTTTCCTTAATAAGAGCAACAAACTGCTCCCATGTCAGATTGTAGAGTGGGATCTTTCCAGCTGCTTGAATGAGAGACTTCCACCATGCTAATGCCTCTCCCTTGAATGATTGGGATACATACTTCACTACATCCCTTTCAGCACAATCGCTAATATAGACCACGGTGTCCATTTCATCTAACCAAGTCATACAGTCAATTGCCCCCTTCTCCCCAGTGAATTCCCGGGGTTTGCAGGAAACAAAGTACTTATAAGTACGGGACTTGGTACATGGTTTATCATCAAATATGGAACACTGTTTTGGTTTGAGGAATGTCGATCATCATCTTTCTTTGGCTCATCTTCCTTAGAGGGCGGCTTGCTGTGAGCCTCTGAATGAGTCTTTGGCTTGGAATGCGGTGCGGATAGGGTCCTACTTCGAGTCCCGCTATATTCATTATATTGCCGCTCTATGGCTTTCGTAACAGCATTGTCTATCAATGCTTGCAGTTCTGCACCCGCTATGTTAATCCAGGTATTATCATGATCCTCCCTTGGGTGACTGTTGATCTCATCCGAGTCAGCCATGTAGTTTGAATTGTTACATAAGATGTTGACAATAATTTATTTGGGAGTTTATTATGGAATTGTCTTTTATGGCAATTCATTAACCATGGGAAACATAGACCATATTTTGGTTAATTTGTTAATCATAATTATTTAGGATTTTTATTATAATTTATCCTAATTATAAAACAATAACAGTATTATTAGTGGCACAAAAGGCCTAGTCACAAGGACATTCTAAATCATAAGCCACGATTTCAGAGAATCAAGGCATTAAGGTTTGAACATAGTTCTTTACCTTTTTCTGACAGGGAGTCGTAGACTACAACTGTCTTTTGTCTTATTTGACATTTATTATGGCCCGTAGGCACTACATCACCAATGGATGTTTAATAGGTGATCATCTTAATTGATGATTTAAACCCATGATTTATAGATCATCAAGTTAGGATAGGAAATCTTTTGAAGAAATCCTATTACTAGAATGACGTGTGTGATTTTAACAGCGTTAACATGTTTTCAGATGTTAACAGGGATTTGAATCTTTTTAAACAGGTCTTACCATCTTGGCCAAGTCTTATAATGACATGCAGGCTAGGTTATACCTTTAAGATTCTTATTTAATATTTAAATAGGCAGATTATTTTAAGAGGAACGATTTTTAATTTATTTATTTCATGTATAATATATTCATGCATAAAATGACAAAATGAAATTTTTAAATTTAACATTCCATTAAACATTAAAAGGAGTACACATTGCCCTAAACGGGATTTTAATAGAAATAACTTGCCCACGCAGGGGCTAATACTGAGAATACAAGTCCTCGCAGGGACTGATTACTAAGCTAGATGTCCACGCAGGGACTAAAAGACAAGTCCACGCAGGGACTAAATACCTAGATAAATGTCCATGCAGGGACTTGGTTGAAATAAGGAAATACAACAATACATATAGGGTTTTAATGATCCCTCTTCTTCTTTCCTTTTAACAAACTTGCTAGGCCCTTGAGAAATCCCCGGTTGTTCTTACACTCTTCTTGAAATTCTCGTTCCACCCTGTTTAGTCTTTGGAGGATTTCCTCCTGCTCTGGTGGGGAAAACCGTGGTGGTTGTGACTGGTGCTGAAACGGAGGTTGAGCAGATGTTCGATACCCATGAGCGGGGTATCCCACTCCCTAGGGGGTTCCATATGGTCCTTCAGGATGAAGGGCATTGTAGTTTGCTACTACAAGGTATGGGTCGGCTTCAGCATAGTTGTAATTAGTGTGAGCCGGCTGCTCAAATGGATTATATGCCGTTGAACCGGCGTATGTAGGAATTGGGTTACCAAAACCCAATTGTGGCGGTGGTGGTGCAACTGGTGCAGAATTCACCTCTGAAACTGGATTTGAAGGCCCACCCACTTGTGGGTCTTCGTGCAGTGGCGGATTGTGACTGCCACTTGAGTGTTGGGGGGTGCTAAAATGAAAATCCCTTTCTCGCACTGACATTCGTGCGCCTGTCCTCCTACGCCTCGGTGGTTCAGGAGGTACTAGTTGTACTGGCGGCGGTGGTGGCGGTGGCGTGACTGCCATGAAACGTGAATCCTCGGAGGGATCCTGCTGCTGTTGCTGCTGCTGGTGAGGCGATGAATGGTGAGAGGGTGTAAAATACCATTCATACTGGTTAAATCTCGTCTGGTAGCTGTCTGGGCCACGGTAAGGTGATCCATGGAAGGATGACCCATCTGAAATCTCGATGGGGTGAGTAGGTGTCCCAGAAGGTGGTTCAATAGGATCCGTGTCTTCATCTATATCCATTCCCTGAGCTTCGGGGAAATGGTCTTCAGGGCCTAATGGGTTAAAACCCACTGGTTCTTGAATGTAGTTTGTCGGGTTGAACCGGCCCTGGAAGACAGGAGTGGGGTCGCCAAAGGAATGGTGCGACATGGATAGCTGTAACGGCAAGAAAGAGTGGCGTGAGTCTTCGGGCTCGTTCTCTGATTGCGGCCCAAAGGAATGGCGGTAAGGAGGCGTTGAGCTAAACGAAGTAGATCGTCTAGCGGGCTCTGAATGGATCCTCCAGTCTCCTTGAGGACCAGCACTCATGGTAGCAGAAGGAGTTCGCCGGTGTGAAGGCCCGGCCTCGTGATCGTTGGGGGCGTGGATTGGCCCCTTGCCTCGTCCTCCTCTTCGGAACCTCGGTGGCATATTTCCTGTCAAACAATATGAAAGAAACAACAAAGGAATATAAAGGACAAAGTTAGAATTAAAAACAATTTGGATTTGTCCTAAGTTCTTTGTCTAGACTCGAAAATTTAGGAATGTGCAACTGTGTAACTGAGATTAAACACAAAAGGCTAGTGTTTAATTCACTCAGTGTTGGCTCTGATACCAACCTGTCACACCCCGATATTTCCACGTATTACCGGTGGGCCCGGTGGGGAGTATCATGACGTAGTTGATATCATCATTGTCAAACAACACAATATATAAATGCACAGCGGAAGCAAAAGATATGAATCACATTACAAACCGAATAAATAGTAATATCAAAGTATTACAATGGACTGTAAAGTGTTCACAGGCGGATCAAAAGATAAATAAAATCATTGTTCAACAGACTTTAACATCTAGAGCTTGCAAGACTTGATTATTGATGCCTGGAGTAGCCAGCCTATTTCGTATAGTACCTGCACTTAACCTTTTTGGAAAAATACGTCAGTTTACACTGGTAAATACAATTAACTGACTCATTTTGAAAAGAGTTTAAGAAAATTAGTTTGGATGCGCATGGCATAAAATATCTTTTATAACTTGGGATAATTATTTAAAAATAAACTTGTATACAGTTTTACATGCTTGTCGTCCATTTAGGACCCGGTTAGAAGAGCCGGTTTAACAAGATTAATAGACATACCACATGGTATAATACCCACAAGAAGATACCCTTCTTGTGGACTACCTTTTTACATACGCAACTGTCAGGTGTATGCCTACACCCCGTGCTTAAGTCGTGGCCATTACTAATGAATGAGCCGAGGATATCCAGGACACAGTCATTAACCCCCCAAAGGCATTGCACTAAACAAGACAGAATAAAATGGGCTATGCATCTTTTTAATCAATATCTGATTGTACGACTTCATACCCGACCAAGCGGTACTATTATAATACCGTACCCCAAGCCCGTATAGGGAAAATAAGTTAAAAGTATTTACCTGAGCAAAGTATAAATCACAAACAGCTAGTGCACATAGCTTTTACTGGGCTCCTATTCTAGAACAAAGGTTTATAATAACCTATTAGATTTCTAACGGGTCTTTTATTAAGCCTAAACTTAGACCGGTTAGTTTTAAGGAAGATACGGTTCAAACGCACGATTAAGCGAAAACCGGAATAGAATGTGATTTAGACCCAACAAGTTTGAAGACTTGTATAATATGGGTAATCTAAACGCATTCTTGATTTTGAGATAAAAATGATAAGGTTTGACCCGTTTCGGCTAATTTATGCAAACTCGTTACATAAACCGAACCGAACGCGCAAGAAGCGTAACGGGAAACCATAAGAGTCATATACAGGTTTCCTAAGTTAATATGCCTTAAATATGTTGTGATATCAGTAGGATACCTTCCATTATGCCCAAAACGAGTTTAATCCCAATTTAAGCCCCGTAGGGGTATTTTGGTTATTTAAAAGATTATAAAAGAGATTAATTAAAATTCTGAGATTTGGGTCTGAAACAATCAGTAAAACAACTTAATTTAATAGGTTATATCAGTTGGTGATAAGTCTTATAAGACAAAATGGTTTTAAACCCATACTATGTGTTTAATATGCGTAAAAAGCCGTTTTAAGCGATTTCCGGGTCATCACTGGAAATCTGGGTTTTCCGATTAGTTTATAAAGTTCAACGTACTTCATTTATCATATAAAATCAGTAGCCAAAGACTTGGTGTCTAAATGTTGCGTAAAACTTATTTTATAAGCGAAAAGGGTATAATCGGTAATTACCGAATCAAGGCAATAACCCTATGTTATGATCAGTTTAAAAATAATTAAAAATCTTCAAAAATCCCAAAATATTATATTACATCAGTGGGTAAAAGGTTTGGTGTCAAAAATCGGGTTTAGATAGGCTTTACGCTAATTACGCCGTTTAATTAATAAAAAGCGTTCTAATTACGCTATTGAGCATAACTCCTAATCTAGACCTCAAACTGATGTGAAATTTTAGGGACATGTTTATAAATCAGTAGCAAAGATTAGTGTCCTCTCACATTTCAAAAATTCTCGTTTTAAGGTCAAATGGGCATTATGGTCAACATTAAGCGATTAACGGAAACGTGTAAATGAATCGAACAATCAACGAGCCAATCACAGAGGGTTATACTATCATATAACCCGGTCCTAATGAAGATCTAAGGCATATCTAAATCATGCTACTATGGGTCAGAACTGAAAGTCAAAGCAGTGGTCAATGTATGCGACTTTCGGTTCCGAACCGGTCCTAAACTGAAAATTGTCGGGTCGGACATGCTTAGACATGTTCTTGTATTGATTACCAAGTTATATGAGTGGCAAAACAGGTTACACGCCTTCTACATTGTTAAATATGCGTTAATTTGAAAATTAAGGTTCTGTTGACTTTTTCGGATTAAGTTTGACCCAACATTTGACCTAGTTAGAGCGGGAATCAGAGAGTGCCCGTTTAAGGGTTTAATGCCCACATAATTACCAACTTATAACTACTTTCAATTTGGCTAATTACCAGACCATTTGTGATTAAACGATAAGTCAAACCGTAATTACGACGGTTTGACTTTAAGCTAATTAACTAAGTAAAACATGATTAACGAAGGTTAAGGAAGCTTACCAAGGTCCTATGCACGACTAATGATGCTTAGGGTCTGATCTTGAACTCCAAAAAGCTCCAGAAGTTGGGTTTGAATGAATGATCAAAAGTTGCAACATTGAAGTCTTTATATAGTGCTTTTGATTCATCATGATCATGACAAATAAGCCTATGAGGGGATCCCTGATCAATTACAAGTGTCCCTGGAGCCTAAAAACCAGTTTTTGCTGCACATGGTATTGAAAACTAGCAATATAAGTCGGTTAACTTGTTATAACAGGCACCTGCCAAGTTTCTGATGCTGGCGAAGTCTTACGGACCGTAAGCCTTAGGCTTTGCGGTCCGTATCCGCTTTTCAAAAAAAACCATCGCCCAGATGACTTCCTTGCGGACCGTAAGGCTAATCCCATACGGTCCGTAACCGATGACCAGAAGACAAAAATTTGTAAATTATTAGGCTTTGATCATGCAACCTTTATGTCTTCGAGTCTTATGCCTTTAATGTCGGTATGGGACCACTTGATCATGCCTGAACAGTTATGACCACCTTGGCATGTTTTAAATTGTCTTGGATTCTATTGAAAGGGTCATGAATGAAGGTTTGTCGTATACAATCTCATAGGATCCCATCTTTGCAATTTGAATCAATTATTACTAGTATTAACCGGATTTGAATGTATATCAGATGTTTATAAAATAGGTTAAGGTTTGGGATTTATAAATAGGTCGCTCAGAGGTATAAATTAACATGTCGACACTTTTAAATCCTAGCATACATCTTTCAATTTGATCCGGGTTTATAACACGTTTACCTTCCATGACACGTGTCTTTATTTTATTGAGCATGATTTTACGAGGTGTTACAGCTGTTTTCTTCTTTCTTGAATCATTCTTGATCCTTTCAATTCTGTTTGCCTCATGCTTTAATGCAATGATTGGCCATTCTTTGAATTGTTCTTCTTCAGCTGGATAAAATTTTTCTCTCATGATATATGCAAGATATTCGTTTCTCATTTCCTTTCGTAGATCTGCTTTGGGTTGTAAATTTGACATTTCTTTGCTCAGATCTCTTGCATAGTCTTCCATCTGTTTGACTTTAGTGAGCAAAAATTCCATTTTTTCTGAAATGGCTTCGTCACCTTGGTCTTTGCATTCAAGTTTAGCTCTTATCTTAGCTTGCCTTGCTTTGATCTCGAGATATTCATCCATATTTTCTGGGATTATGAAGCCTATGAGAGAAGGAAATCTTCTTTTTGAAGGATCTTCCTCAGTATAGAATTGTTTCATCTCATTTTTTACAGCTTCAGGTTCCAGTGGATATTTTCCAGCCATAGGATCATATTTGTCATCACCTGCCTGAGTTGTTTTTCTTTTTCTGGTGTAAAGATTTATGAGTGAAGGGGATTTTGGTTGTGATGTAGGAATGGTGAGAGCAGTGGTGGATGGTTGACTAACAATTGTTGAAACAACTGGTGTTTCAACCTCTGTTGTCATTACAACAGATGTTGTAACATCTGCTGTCTTCTGCTTTTTGGCAGGAGGCGATAGGGGCGATGTTGTTATAGATGATGATGATGGTGGTAGGTCAGTGGCTGTGGTGGTGTGTGGTGAAGTAGTATGTGTTGTTATGGCAGCTTTAGTCTGGCTATCTTTTTTCGGTTCAATATCAACATCATCCTCAATTCCCTTCTTCTTCAACTGCTTGATTTTCTCCCCCTTTTTGGCATTATCTGGAAGGGGGTTATCCATGAAGAGGATAGTGGGAGGAACTTTTCCAGTGGTGCTTTGGATATGAGCCTTGATAGCTTTGATGTCTGCTTGAGTATCTTTAAATCTTGACTCCACTATGTTTGTCAGCATTTGTACATGTATTGCATGCTGCTGATCTGCCATTTGTTTTTGTTTTTCAAGAAGAGGTTGAAATACATTCCATAGCTCATTTGTAGCAGGTGCAGGTTGTGTAGGTGCTTGAGCTGGAACAGCAGTGGATTGTGCTTTTTGAGCTTTTAACAGTTGTTGCACCATATCTTTTATTTCAGCAACTGATGTTTCAAGTTTTTCAACTCTGTCCGTCAATTTCTGATATTTTAAATCATCACCCAAGTTAATGGGATCATCTGATTCCCCACCAGCAGTGGTTGTTCCAATGTGTGACTTAGGAACTGAGTCCCAAAAATCACCCATTGATGCCCCTTGTTCTTGGTTCTGGGGTCTTCTCTCTTCAACACTTGATAACCTTTTGAGGGTACCAGTGGTTAAAACAAACTCACTAGTGGTTACCAGAGGTGCTATAGAAGAAATTGCCTTCAAGGGAGTCTTACTAATGAAACAACTGTCCAAATGTAGATCTGTTGATCCAACACTTGTAGTTGCTGCTCCACTTGAACTACCACCAAGAGTTACTTGTAACTCAAGGGGTGTAACCTCCTCAGTTGTTGCTGGGATAGCAGGGGTAGTAGCATCAGACCCAGTCACTTGTGGGAGTGTACTCTCAGTGATAGGTGATAGAGAGGAACTGGTTTGTGTCTGAGCTATAGCAACTGCATGCAACAAGGGTATTATAGATTGTGGTAATGTGATTGGTGAGGGTATGGGTGTTGAAAGAGACATGTCCTTGGGATCAGGACTGAGGAAGATGGAACCAATTGGGTCCAGAGCTTCATATTGTGGGGTCCCTGTGCTTACAACATGATCCTTTTGTGAGGATGCAGGAGGAGTTTGAGGCAATGGTGGAGATCTTTCTTCCAACTGCTGTGAGGAAGTAGCAGCAGTGGTTGTGAGTGACATTTGTGTTGTCACTGGCAGTGGCTCTGGGATCTCATCTTCCAGAGTTGCCTTTGTTTTGGGTTTGGTGGGTTTTTTGTATGATTTCTTTTTGGTCTTTTTGGTAATGGCAGGTGTGGGTTTCAAAGCAGTGGTTGTGCTGCTATGATCACCTGGAGCAGTGGGCTCAACAGCAGATGCCTGAGGAGCAGTGGTAGCTGCTAAATTCTGCTCAGGCACCTCTGTTTTTGTTTTTATAGGTGCTAACATTCTAGAGAATGTTTCAGATGTTAATCCTTTTATTTGAAAATAAACACCTTGTTTGAGCAAATTTTCATTTTCTTTTCCAAATTTTTGTTTAAAATAGTAGCTTAGAAACCTTGGAAAAAGTAGAAATGCTTTGCTATCAACATTTTTCACTAAATCATCAAAGATCTCCTGGGAACAGTTATAATTTTCATTATTTAAAATAGCATAACCCAAACATTGGATCTTCAGTGATATTTCGTTAAAAGCAGTTGTTTTATTTGAAACACACATCAAAAGAGTGTGAAATAAAAACCTAGGTGCAGAAGGAAAGAAACCTTTTTGTAAGGTATCTCTTTTCGGTTGTTCTGCATACCCTCTTTTCAAGAAATCAGTTTTCAACTCGGTTTTAGAAAAAGAAGTTCTACCTTTCTGATCATCAAGTTTAAAGACTTCGAAATGAATTGTGGAGTAATTTGAATCGCTTTACCCTGTATTGAGGAGTTGATGGCTATGACTTTCTCGCCTTGTTTGTCATGGGTGGCATTTTTCCAAAACTCTCTCTGGGTTTGTTGGTATATTGGAGCATCTGCTGTAAGCAAAGTTTTGTACTTTGACGCAGACATAATGTCAATGATGGAATCGAAGGTGTGATTGTTGGTGGGTTTTGTGAGTAGACCCAAGTAATTATGAGGAGATTTGTAAGGGATTTCAATGGGTTCAGCGGCCGTTTGATCGACCTCTTAGGAAGATGATGATGATTTCGACTTTGATTTTGATTTTGATTTCGTCATTTTGATGAAGAAAGACGAAGAATGATTTGAAATGGAGGTTGGAAACTGCTTTGAGAAGAGAATTTTTGGAATTCAATTCGACAGTGTAAAACCCTGTTTGGGGTTTTGATCAGGGTTTTATTTAGGGAAAAGAATGAACGCTGATGTGGCAGCGGTTACAAGGATCTGAAGGCTAAAAACTAACCACGTGTCAACCGCTGATGAAGAGATGTTTTATGGAGGACAGTTGTTTTGAGAGCCACTGATGAAGTAGGCATCAGTGGTTACAACGGTAATAATGTGATAACAGTGGATGATTTTCACTATCAGTAGATAGCACATCAGTGGATACAACACTGATTCTTGAACAACAGTGCTTATCAAGAGAATGATAGAACAGAGATTGACTTTCAGCAGTGGAGAGTAATTAGGAAACAGACGTTTGAGAAAGGCAGTGGTTAGGGGTAATGGTAAAAATTTGAAAGACTTGTATATCAGCAAATGTTAGTGCATCAGTGGATAAGCTTTTGACATGTATTTTGAGCATCTGCTGTTCTGATGAGAGGAATGATTTTATCTTGTGAAATCACAATATCATCTCTAACATCTGTTGATGTTGATTCTGAAATATCTGCAAGATTGCTAACTTCAACAAAATACATTTTAGATGCAAATTGTCAAGTTCAACATGTCAGCAGCTTTTATAAGAATTTGTATTCAAGGTTTTGCCACATGTCAAATACACATTTTGAAGCTTTTATAGAATCCTGACAGTGGTTTAGTACCCCCAGTGTTTTAAAATCTGTTAGCAATCAATCTTTGATCTGAGTTAAAAACCAAACTTGAGTTTGACAAGACTATGACACTGGTACCAAGTTTTTTTTTTTTTTTTTTTTGACCTATTTTCAAGGATATTACCAAAAAAATGATGGTACATAATCCTGACAGGTGATTGAAACTTTTGCCAACAAAAACAAGCAAAAGTACAAAATGTATCACTCTTTAAAAAAATAAGGAATGATACACCCTGTTTATTTAAGAAAACCCTTTTTTTTTAAATGATTAAGGGTTTTCCTGAAAACAGCATCAAAAGGATCTGGTAAATTTCCCAATAAAACACGCAATCACATCATTCTCAAGTTTTTATGAAAAATGGTCAGTGGTTTGAAATACATAGTAATAACCACTGTTTGAGACCTTTTTCTTGTAGATTGATTTACAACAAAAATGAGGACACATGTTAAAATTTGTTTTGAAAATTTGTCTAGTCCTCTTGTAAGTTTATTCACTGGAACTACTATTGTTACCTGAACTTTTTCCTGAACCAATGAATGCACAAATTTGCTTAATGACCATTATTACCCCAATTTTTGACTCTTAAGTGTTTTATATTTATACTCTTTTCTTTTGACTTCAAAAGTTTTGAGATAAACACACTTCTGAGTTTTTGTGATTTTTCTTCTTCCCCTTTTACCCTTCCCATTCATAAGTAATGAAATACTTACTGGGAGGTTTTTATTGAAGAAATACTTAATCCAGAATCATTTTGCAGTAATGTTTTTGAGAGATCTGGTCATATTTTGTACATGCATATGTCGAATCTCACATTACATATGAAATGGACTATTTCAACACTAGATTTTCTTAATGTGTTTCTAACAGAGTTGATTTGGTCCTTTTCAACAGGATTCCCAACCTGTTTTTCAACACATAAGATCTTGTAACTAAAGTTTTAATATCTCTCTTTTTATGTTAACAAAAACACTAATGTTATTTAACCAAACATAGGTTTTGTTGACATGAGGTACACACTTTAGCAACAAACATGATGGAAACAACACGAACTTCAAAACAACAATTGAAATCAATTTTCATGAATGATTATACCATAGTTATCAGATATATTTCCAGATCTGAAAACTATGGGTGATTTATGCATGACATCACTTGTTATATGAAATTTGTGTGTCCTATGACATCTTGGTTGTTTTACAGAGTTTTTGAATAGCCACTTTGAACGTGATAACTCATTACTCTGTTTTTCAACTGAATACAATCAACCTTAGTATCAATGAATTTTGAGCTGAACTGTTATGTCAAATTGACTGTTAGATCGAATTTGACTGTCCAAGCTCTGATACCAACTATTAGTATCGGAGGCTCTCATGATTGTGTTTGTTTGTAATAAATGAACAATTAATAAACATTATTCAATGAGTTATGCAGCGGAAATGAACAACAAACTTTGTAAACACAATCATAAAGGGAAATAGATTTGATAAACACATGAATTGCATCAGTCTAAAGATTACAAAGTAAATCAAAAGATTACAAAGCATGTTTACAAACTAAACTCCCCTCAGCCTGATGCTCCAAGGTTGATTGCACACAAGATGAAAGGATTGGACTAGAGGAGAAGAACTCACTCAGTCAATCAAATGTAACAGTACAGAGTACTGCTCCATTTATAGGCAAACCAAACCACTGAGGCATCTTAGCTGACGTCACCATGAAAGCGACGTCTAACAGCCTAACTACCTGTAACAACTGTTCCTATACAAACACTGCTAATCTTAACCACTGATTCTACATAAGACAAGTAATACACTAAACTACTGCTATCTTCTTCCATCAGTGCTTTCCTCAAAGTTGATCAGTCCTTGAGTGGGCAGTGCTTTGTCATCAGTAGATAGAACCAGCAGTGTTTACTTCTTCAGGGCTTTGTTAGCAGTTTAAAGGGTAGCAGCAGTTGTATACGGACAGTGGATAGAGAACCATCAGTTGTTATAATCACTTTCAAGGGAGAAGTCTAGTATAAACAGCTGCTTAATATGAATCCACTGTTGTGAACCAGTTTTAGCTTTCATTATCTGTTCCTCTGGTAGGGTTCAATCCCAACAGTGTCGACATTTGAGAGAGAAAGCTCTCTCAAGATAAAATTTCCTAAATTCAGCCAAATCAAGATGAAATTGATACTATGTCCGTTGCATGTTTGAAGATTTCAATCATCTAGTAGCATCAAAACCTAAGGTAAATTGTAGAAACTGATTGTGATTTTGGCTAGGATGTCTTGATTTCATGAAGGATGTTATGAACCCTAGCATTTAAAGTCGTCTAGAAATTTTATTTGTAAATGATAAATGGACTTGTAATTACATGTGGAATCCATAGAGTTTGGTAAATTAGGTAATTTTACCCTTGATTAATCTTGGTCAAAATGATAGTTAGCTTGAATAAACTGACTTGATGTCATGTTAGTGATTATTGAATGAATGGTATTTGATTTGTGAAGAAACATGGGGTTGGATGCTATAAACTATAACATTTTAATTAGTTAAAATGATGTTCACCAAGTGTTTGATAAAATGCCTTGATCACATTAGTAAATAGCTTCTTGTGCAAACGCTTGATTTACTTGAGTAGAATCCACACATGAATATTTAATTGTTAGAATGTGTTTGAAATGAATAGCATGACAAGTGAGTTCATTGGCACTAAGTGCGAATTCATCAAGTGTAGGTATGAAGGTGGAAGGATCAAGCGACCAAGGGAAACAAGAAGTACCAGTCCGAGGTAAGTCCTTCCAACTTACACTTTTACAAGTAGATTATTTGCAAGTCGTTGTTTAGTGAATTTTAGTTGTGTCAAGTTAACGCTTGAAAGGAATTGGGGATTACCCATTGAAACAGGTCATTTGGGTAAGAACTTGGTAATGTATGAAAACGGATGCAAAACATGATTTTTCATGGCAAATCCATGGAGTGATCTCCATGTAGCCTTAGAATGAACATATAGCAAGTATTGGTTATGAATGAAGGAATCATGAATGATTATCGCATGAAAGGAACTTATATGCAAGGATATCGTTTGGATGTGGGTTAAATTAACCATGTTTATACCACAATGAGAATAGTTATGTATTGTTGAGTATAAGTTGATTGTTCTAACTTGTTGTGTATTTCTTATAGGTAAATCATCAATCTAAGGATCAAGTCGAACGAATACACATGTGCTCTTTTTGTTTATCAAGTCATGGGTTATGAACTTATATTTCTAAATGTAAATGGATTTCTTTATAAAAACTTTGTTGGTGTCATGTGACTAAACTTCATTATATTTTGGCTTTGTTTATAACGTGGACAATTATGTATGTACTAAAATTTGAATGCTTACCTCTCTTGAGGTGTTTTGGACGTGTTCATGTCTTTGGTCATGAAAAGTCTTAATTTGGACGCATTTTTTTGAATGATATTGTTTAAAACAACTGAGCGTTGCAAGTAGTCAGGGGGTTACATGGAATGAAAGAAAAGAAGGCTGTGTTCCAGAGATTGTTTTAGAGATGTGGAAAGAAGAGAAGAGAAAGGAATGGAAGTTTGGGGCTAAATTTCATCTTTCCAAATCGAAAAGAAGTGAAAAAAAGAAAAGAGAAGTGAATATGAGAGGAGAGGAAAGAAAAGAAAAAAAAAGAAATGGAGTCTTTCTCTTCTCTCATCTCCTTAAGTAAACTCGGAAACAAAACGTTAATAAGCTACTATGGTTCTCGAGACCTTATCTCTATTTTAGAGATCAGCTTCTCTATTTACTCTCTTAAAATTATAAAAGAAATATAAGTTTTATTCCATTTGTATTCTCCATCAGCATCTCTAAAATAGAGATAAAGTTTAGAGAACATACACTAGTTCTTTAAGTATTGAGATTCATTATTCATCTATAAATATAATTTTGTGAGTGTATAAAACCGAGAAAATATGATAAATAAGTGTGTATGAATAAGATAGAAATATAAATAGAGAATTTGATGTGACAGGTTATTAAAAAATAGGGGAATTGGATTTAATAATCCAAACTTTGACCCGTTGGCTCGCAACAACCCAACTTTAGAAAAAATTTCCCATGACAGTCCTAATTTTCAAAGTATTATCCTCCACTGAGCCTTTTCTAACCGGGGTCTAACTCAGTTAGTTTTTGATGATGTAGTAGATGACGTGTGTGAGCTCGCTCCTTATGTGGCTGATTACATATGGCACCGTTACCACCTCCACATCCACCTCCACTTCCACATTTCCACCATCATCAGTCACCAGCAACACCATCATCTCCTCCTCCACCACCACCACCACCATCAGCCACCATTTGCAGGTTGGTTATTTTTGTCGCAGGATCCATGGTGGCTACTATGGATCTGGATCTGGTAATGGAGGTGAATGGAATGTCATGGTGGTGCTGATGGAAGTGAATGGATGAGTGTCACGATGACGGTGATAATCCACTTAAGATAGGATTAGTTCACTAGTGTTCACAATCAAGGGGGTTGTTCACAAATGAACCTAACCCTAGGTAGATACTAGTAAAAAATAAGATTTATCCACTTAAATTCATTAAAGAAGTGAGATTTAATTTACAGAAAAGCGTTAACATAGCCATATTAAATTTATAAAAATGGCCTTGACATATAAAAAAAATTCCCAACTACCATTGATTTTTATGATTTTATTAATATTAAAGTCAAAGGAAATAGAAAATTTTCAATGGTTATTTAAGCAAATTGAATGGTCAGGGAAGCAAATTTCAATAGTTTCACATAGGGAAAATGTTAAAAAAATATAACCAAGTTTGCTTATTGTTTCAATTAAGTCATCCAAACTTTTTATGTGTCTCTAAAGTAACCAAACTTTAATTTAGTGTTCCAATAATATGTAATTACCAGATCACCAGGTTATCATATTTTTCTTTTATTTTTAATTTTCTTTTCGAGATATCCTGACATTAAAAATGAATATAAAATAACACTAATAACATAAAAAACAGTGGTTATATGTTGTACTTTTCTTTTGAAACATAACTTTAGGTTTGACCTTGAAGTCACCCAATGGACAACACCATTGCCGCAACCCATCTCCTGCAGGCAAACGTATGCCTTTTGACAATCCACCTCCACTGTCAATAAGCTTGTCAGCAGCCGCCTCAATCATCTATCTTCGACTAACCAGCAGAAGAAACCCAAGAAAGATTTGTGATCTGAAACCCAAAATACATTGATGGCTGGAACTCGTCAGTATCTCCGGTCAACGATGAAAAAATGACTTCGCCGGAGAAACCACACCGGCGAATCTTGTTCTGATCCGTCATCGCGAAATACCCCATCTCCGCCGCCGCCATCGCCACCATCATCGACGCCGGAGCCAACGTCGTCTTTGAGACAATTTCTCGCTGACATTGGGTGTGGCCAGTCCGACTGTACCGGCTTGCCAGACTGCGAGGTCCTACGTTTTTCTAAAACATAAAAATATAAATTGGGAAATAGTTAAAGTTTAAAAAATTAGTAAAACCTGACACATCATCTTAGTAACCTGGTGACCTGCTAATTACATAGTATCATAACATCAAATTAAACTTTAATGATTTTAGTGAGTCAAAAAAAATATAGTGACTTAATTAGAACAAATGGCAAACTTGATTATATTTCTATAAAGTTACCCCTCACATAAAGCACTATTACTATTGAAGCATAAGTGGATGAAAATGGATGATTTGGATGACAAGATTCAACATAGCCCACCTCTATTTCATAGCCAAACCTAGCAAGTTTTTTTTTCTAAACACACTTAAAAATCTTAGTAGAATCATTAACACACAAAAATGTGGATCTAAAAGGTGACAATAGTGGTAATTGGCAATAGGGATGCAAGAATTCTCATGATGGATAGAAATACCAGAATTAGAAAACATTCGGGATGAATGTTTGGGTATGAGACAAGGTATTAGATTGATAATAAAATCTTGTTACAACAACTCGTCTAGATCCACCACGACGTGTAACGATGCATCGCACTTAGCACTATTACAAAGATGTGTCCAAGTATCATGTCATTCATGTTCTAGTAAATGTGAGCTACACTAGTATATTTCCACATTACTATTGGAGTGTATATACCTGGCTCATGATAGTCTGATATGGCGGTTATTGATAGTGTAGGTTAGGTAGTTAGTGGGTGTAGGATTAGCTTGTTGTGGTTATAAATATTGTATCCATTGTACTCAAATACAATTGAATAATATACAATACTTTCCCTCTTTCTCTTTTCTCTCAATCTGATACAGGGGCGCAGGATTCACGGGGGGCGAACTTTTCGGTCAGTAGTGTTATGTATGTACGTTTCGTATAGAATATTGTAGGTATATACTTTTTCGACCCCCCGATTTTATAAAAAAAAATTAGGTATATATGTTTTCGACCCCCCGATTTTAATTTTGTTTATTTATATAGACCAAATAAAATATTTAATTAGCCCAATAGCCCAAATCATTGTATTTTGGAAGAATGTATATTATATAGCCCAAATCATTATACAGCCCAAATAGAAAGCCCACCCTATCAAAAAAACCTAAATTCGTTTAATTTGGGACTACGACCCGACCAGAACAGAAGCCAGAAGGGGGAAAACGCTGCTGCGGTGCTGCCTGGTCTTGTTCGATTGCAGCTGCTGCGCTACGTGTTGATTGACCGACTGTAGCTGTTGCGCTACTTGTTGTGGTCTTGTTCGACTTCTTCAATCTTCAATATGAGAGGAGAATGGAAGGGATTGCAAGCACTTGTTCGGGAATATAGTCCTTATGCATTTTATGTTCACTACTTTGCTCACAGGTTAATTACTTGTTCTTTTTTAACTTTCTTTCTTTGGGTTTACTAAAATACTCTTACGGTTATTACATTTTTTGTTTTTTGCTCACAGGTTACAACTTTCCTTGGTTTGTGTCTCAAGGGATGTGACTCCATTACACCAATTTTTCTCATGCTTAGTTTTTATAATTAACGTGGTTTGTGCTTCTAGTAAGCGCCATGATGAGTTACAAATGGCGAAGGTAGTTGAGATTAAAAAGTTACTAGAACTGGGTATAATCAAATCGGGAAAAGGACGAAATCAGGTTGGGACATTAAGAAGGACTAGTGATACACGTTGGGCTTCCCATTTTAAATCTATTTGTAGTTTGGTTAACATGTTTGATGCCACCCGTGTCGTTCCCAAGGGAATAATTGAAGACACGTCTCATGCTACTGGTTTTCAACATGAAGATGCTAATATAGCTTATGGTTACTTGTAATTATTTGAGTTTGTGCTTGTTCTTCACTTGATCAAAAAAGTAATGGGAAAAACGGATACACTTTGTCAAGCATTACAAAAGAAATCCCAAGACATCCTTAATGCAATGGAGTTAGTTTCTGCAACAAAGGTTAGTCTAACGAATTTTAGAAACATTGGATGGGATTCTTTATTTGAAAAGGTTCATTTTTTTGTTAAAGGCATGACATAGATATGCCTGATATGAGTGCTCCATATACTTCTACTCGGTATCGGCCTCGTAAAAAAGATCTTCATGTTACAATTGAACATTATTACCGGGTAGATTTGTTTACCGAGACATTGGACAAACAACTACATGAGCTGGATAGTAGATTCAATGAGCAAGCGACAGAGTTGTTATCTCTTAGTGTGACTTTATGTTCAAAAAGGATTAATATTGATCAGATTGTTCTTCTTGTTGAGAAATATTATCCTAAAGATTTTAAAGAGCAAGAGAGGAATCAATTACGTGGTCAATTAGAAAATTTTCAAGTTGAAAGAATAAATAATCCCAAGCTAAGTGGGGTATCAACTCTTTCTGATCTTTGCAAAGCTCTTGTGGAATGTCAGAAAAATAACATGTACAAATTGGTTGAAAGAGTGTGTCGGCTAATCTTGACACTTCCAATTTCGACTGCAACAACGGAAAGAGGATTTTCAGCAATGAAAATATTTAAGAATCGCTTTCGCAATAAGATGTCAGCTCGGTATCTAGTAAATAGTATGGTGATTTACATAGAAAAGGAGATTGCTGTGAACTTTGATTCAGAGTCCATAATTGAAGAATTCAAAAATCTTAAAGGAAGACGGGCAGAACTACAATTCTTCATCCAGGAGAACTGGGTACCCACATTCTCTCTCCTGTTTAATGTTTTGGTGTCTTTGTTCAGTTGTTTGTTAAACAATGTTTACGCTTTAATGTTTGAGAACGCTTTTTTATTTGATATTAATGTTAGACCCGAGCCAGAATCGAATCACCGACGCCCAACCCAAACATATGACCTCGAAACAACGTGATAGAAATTTTTTTAGGTCTGGTACCTTCCGATCCCCCGGTAGAAATTTTCAAGCTTCGCCACTAATCTGATACATGAAACTTTCATGGTATCAGAGCACTAAGCTAGGGTTTCTGGAAGATTCTCTTCTTTTCTGGTAAACCTCTATAGTTTTCGGTAAGGAATTCTGGTGATACCTTATCTTTTCCGGCCATCCTATTTCATCTTCTGTTTTTCGATTTCAATCTGTTTTCTTCTCACAACTCTACATTCGATTCTTATCTTGAATCATGTATGCTTCTTCTTTTACATCTGATATCTCATCAGCATCTGTTCCTACCTCCTTCAGTTCTCTACCAAATATAACAAATTTTCTATCTCTAAAGCTAGATGACAGCAATTTCATGAACTGGAAACATCAAATCCTTGTTGTTCTAAAGACACTCGGTTTGTTGCAATTTTTTAATCAGAACCATACAGTACCTAAATCTGAATCTGATGCGAGAGATATTTGGGAGAAAACTGATGGATATGTGATGGCGCTGATTACAGCTACACTATCACCGTCGTTGATGCATTTGGCAAGAATTGCAAGCTCTGCGTTTAGTCTTTGGAAAGTAATTGAGGACACATTCTTTCAGCAGGTTTTTGCGAAACAGTCTCTGTATAGAACTCAGTTTCATAACCTAAAACAAGAAAACAAATGGATAATTGAGTACTTGAATCAAGCTAAGGAAACTGTTGATGTGCTTAATGCGATCGGAGATCCGATCTCCGATCATATGCTCGTGTTGCAAATTATTCAAGGATTGTCTCCAAATTATGAGAATTTTGTGACTAATGTTGAAAATAGTGATAGTCAACTGAATTTTGCTCAATTAAGGTCAAAATTGCTTACATTTGAGGCGCGTATGAAACAGAGACAGTCGGCTTGAACAGTAACACTTGCAGCAATGAATGCTCAACTTCCACCTCATCGAGTGCCTCTCAATTTGTGATTTCTTCTGTTCCGTGTCAAATCTGTGCAAAACCATGTCACTGTGCTACTCATTGTTATTTTCATTATACAACATCGTCTCAAGGGCAAGGTAATGGTGGTTGTGGAAATTGGAGAGGAAACGGTGTTCGTGGAAGGTTTAATGGTGGTCGGAACAGTGGTTTTAGAGGTGGTGGTCGTTGGAACTCCGGTGGTGGCAGGTTCTCTGTGAATGTTGCTAAATTAGGTGGACCAGGGTTTTCATCAGGTTATGTTCCTTTTCCTGTGAATGGATCTAGTCAAGTTAATGGATCAGATTTTGTTAGTGGGCCAATCCATACTTCTAGCCAAGGTATTTTGGGTTTACTGGACCAACAGATATATTTGGATCCTTATCTAGTGTATTTGGCCAGCATGGGTCATTTGGGTCAGTTTCTCATGTTGGTATGGTTGGTAGTAGTCCTAGTAGGCCACTTGGTCAGGCTGGGCCGGCTAGTCATAGGTTGACAGGTTATGGGCCTGAGCACTTTCACAGTTGGGCTGGACCACAGACGGCTTTCAGCGGGTCCCAATATGGTTTTCACGCAGATTAGAGTGCATGCCAGCAGGTTGAGTCATGGCTTCCTGACTCCGGTGCTTCAGCTCAAATGACTTCGAGTCCGTCTATGGCTTTTGGTGCTATTCCGTATACCGGGACTGAGCGCGTTATTGTTGGTGATGGTACAGCTCTTTCTATTTCTCATATCGGTTTTTCTTACCTTTATTTATCTAGTTGTACATTGTTACTTCGTCATGTACTGGTAGTTCCTGGCCTTGCCAAGAACTTATCATCCATCACTCAGCTTATGATTGATCATCCTATAGCTGTTGTATTTTCTCACTTTGGTTTGTCTTTTCAGACTCTCGCAGGACAACACCTCCACCACAGGCGTCCTAGTTCGCATCAGCTTTACTTCTTTTCTGCTACTTTCTCTGCTTCTCGAGAGACGTGGCATTATCGCTTGGGACACCTATCTGATTCTGTTTTGTCTAGACTATCTTTTCTTTCTTTGAGCAATAAATTTGGAAATAATGTTTGTAATTCTTGTTGTATTTCCAAGTCTAGTCGTTTGCCCTTTCATACGAGTGTTTCACATTCTAGTAATCCGTTGCATATTATACACTGTGATATATGGGGTCCCACACCGGTCATGTCTAGAATCGGATATCGTTACTTTATTACATTCATTGATGATTACAGTAGGTTTACATGGATGTATCCCTTGACATGTCGGTCTCAGGCTGTTGATGCTTTAAGCCATTTTCGACCTTTTGTCGAAAATCTTTTTTCGTGCACTATCAAGTCACTTCAGTGTGATGGTGCACCCGAGTTGATTCAGGGTGCTATGTCTTGTTATCTATCTGAGGCTGGTATTGCTTATCATGTTTCTTGCCCTTACACACTCCAACAAAATGGGGTGGCTGAGATCAAGAATAGACATCTTTCTAAGGTAGCTCGTGCTTTGTTGTTTCATGCACGCTTACCAAAGAGTTTTTGGTATGATGCTTATGCTACCGCGTCGTTCCTCATTAACCGGTTACCTACACAAGTGCTTCATCATTCGTCTCCATATGAGATCTTATTCTATTCTCGACGGGATTACACGATTCTTCGTACGTTTGGGTGTTTATGTTATCCGTTTTTTGGGTGATACTCGTCCTGATAAACTATGACCCAAATCTACTCCGTGCATTTTTGTGGGATATGCTCCTAGTCACAGTGGGTATTTGTGTTTTGATCCTTGCACGAGCAGGACTTACACATCTCGTCATGTTGTGTTTCATGAGGCTATGTTTGATATTCCTGGTAGATCATCTCCCTCTGATCCTCCTGTTTCAGATTCGTTTCCTATTTTCTTTATTCCTCCCCCTTCTTATTCTATTTATTCTCCTTCTTCATCTTCTTCTCCTACTCCTCCTTCTTCTACTTTTTCTTCTACATCTTCTTCCTCTTCTGATTCTGCTTCTACTTCTTCTCCTCCTCCTCCTCCTTCTCATCCTATGATTACTCGCTCTCGTGATCATACTCGTCAGCCTCGACAGTTTCCAGATCATGTTGTGTTTCATGCTTCTACTGTTCCCACTACTGATGCTCCTACTACTGAGCCATCTACTTTTCATCCGGCTCAGAGACTTTCTGTGTAGTGGGATGCTATGCAAGCTGAGATTGGAGCTTTACATGCCAATCAGACGTGGGATCTTGTTCCGTCTCCTCTTGCAACTAACATTGTTGGTTGCAAGTGGGTGTACAAGATGAAACATCATCTTGATGGGTCAGTGAGCCGTTACAAAGCTCGGCTTGTTGCTAAGGGCTTTCATCAGACAGCTGGTGTTGATTACACTGAGACTTTTAGTCCTGTGGTCAAACCAACAACTATTCGCCTTGTTTTTCCTGTTGCTTTTTCTTGAGGCTGGACTATTTGGTAGGTTGATTCAACAATGCTTTTCTACATGGAGATTTGACTGAGACTGTATACATGTCTTAGCCTCCTGGCTTTGTTGATCATGATCGTCCTGATCATGCGTGTCTACTGCGAAAGGCTCTCTATGGCCTGAAGCAGGCACCACGGGCTTGGTTTTCAAAGTTCTCTTCTGCTCTTCTTCTTAGTGGTTTCACTCAGTGTCTCTCTGATACGTCTCTATTTGTTTATAGTCTAGAGTCTTTCATGTGTTATGTCTTGGTGTATGTTGATGACATCATCATTACTGGGAGTTCTTCATCTTTTGTGATGGATCTGATTGGGCGCTTACATTCTCAGTTTGCGCTCAAGGATTTGGGCACTCTTTCATATTTTCTAGGTATTCATGCTACCTTTTCAGATGATGTGCTACATTTGTCTCAACAGCATTACTTGCTTGATTTGTTGCACTGTACAGGACTTTCTGAGTGTCGACCACTATCTAATCTGGTTTCATCTGGTCGTCAGCTTTCTCGGCATTCTGGTATTCCTATTGCTGATCCGACCTTGTATAGAAGTACGGTTGGCGCCTTGCAGTATCTAGTTTTAACTAGACCCAAGATTGCTTATGCAGTTAGCAAAGTATCTCAGTTTTTACAGACTCCTACTGACCGACACTGGGTTGCGGTCAAGTGTATTTTGAGGTACTTACGTGGTACGGTTGACCATGGTTTGACTATTCGATGGTCTGATAGTGTTATTATTCATGCATATTCTAATGCTGACTGGGCTGGATGTCCTAATGATCGTCGTTCAACGACTGGATATTGTGTATTTCTTGGACCCAACTTAGTTAGACGGAGTTCCAAGAAGCAGCATACTGTAGCACGCTCGAATACAGAGGTTGAGTACCGTGCTTTGGCTCACACAGCAGCGGAGATTTGTTGGTTATTGTCTCTTGTTTAGGAGCTGCATATTACTTTATCTTGTACACCTACTGTTTGGTGTGACAACATCGGTGCTACGTATCTTGTGGTGAATCCAGTTTTTCACCAACGGACGAAACATCTTGAGGTGGATTTGCATTTTATTCGAGATATGGTTCTTTCTCGGACATTTTGTGTTCGTTATGTCCCTACGACTGTTAAGTTGGCGGATCTTTTGACCAAGGGCTTGTCAGGGACTCATTTTGATAGTTTTCGGGTCCAAGCTTCACGTAGGCACTTCTCGTTCAGCTTGAGGGGGCGTATTGGAGTGTATATACCTGGCTCATGATAGTCTGATATGGCGGTTATTGATGGTGTAGGTTAGGTAGTTAGTGGGTGTAGGATTAGCTTGTTGTGGTTATAAATATTGTATCCATTGTACTCAAATACAATTGAATAATATACAATACTTTCCCTCTTTCTCTTTTCTCTCAGTCTGATACATGAAAACGTTCAATTACATTGTTGCTTTTAACTTATTACAATCACTACTAGAAAAATTAAAATTTCTGACACCATTTTCCGTAGGAAATGCGTCACAACTCGCGATTTTTTACGAATTTGTGACAAAATGCATATGTAGGAAAACCACTCGTAGGAAACTGGTTTCTTACGCATTTTCTACGCGTTTTCCTACCCATTTCTGACAGAAAAGGACTGTCACAAATTGCTACACATTTTCTACTCATTTTCCTACCCATTTAACGGAAGTTAATTTTTTATTTTTGCTACACAATTGTCACGAAATTTAATTTTCTACGAATTTGTGACGAAATGCATATGTAGGAAAGCCACTCGTAGGAAACTGGTTTCTTTACGCATTTTCTACGCATTTTCCTACCCATTTCTGACAGAAAAGAGCTGTCACAAATTGCTACACATTTTCTACGCATTTTCCTACCCATTTAACGGAAGTTAATTTTTTATTTTTGCTACACAATTGTCACGAAATTTAATGTTTTTTCTAGTTTTATTCTAGGATAAATTACACTTTTCGTCCTTTATGCTTGTATCGAATTGCAATGGATGACCTTTAACTTCAATAATTACAGTCACAATCCTTTATTTAGAAAACTCATTACACATTTCGTCCTTTAGCGCTAAATTATGGATAATAAAAGTATACAAAAGATTAACAAAATGAAAATTAAATCTTAAATTATGTACAACAAAAAGAAGTTCAACTAATTTAATGTATACGAAAGATTTAAAAAAATGAAAAAATACATCTTTCAGCCTTGAGCCTTGCAAAAGTCATTGTCTGCAAACCCTAGCCGCAACTAAACTACACCGCCGACTTCACCGGAATTCTACAGATTCCGTTCATCTCTAACCAGCACATATTCCGGCTTCATCTCAACTCAATATTTATACATCCATCATAACAATCAACATCACCTGAGACCACCTTAAATAACCATCGTAGACCACCATGAAACACCATAAAACAACTTAACCGCTGGAAACTCAGTTTATAACTGCCGGAGTGAGTATTTGCTCCTCCTTGACATTTTCTCTCTCTAAAAGTGATTTTGATTCATAAATTTTAACTGTGTATGTGTGAGTATTTGCTCCTCCTTGACATTTTCTCTCTCTAAAAGTGATTTTGATTCATTAATTTTGACTGTGTATATGTGTGAGTATAGAGAGTTTGTGTTTCTACAAGTGTGTTTTTATCCATAGATTGAAGAGGATGTGAGTGAAGCAGGACCGTAGGATTGTGATCCCCACATGCTTAATTAAATGTTTTGATTGGTCACTTGGATTTTTGTTTATATTTAAAAGTAGAATAGATTTATAGTACCTGATTAGGATTGACTATTTCTATATTTTATAAATCATTTCTTTTCACAAAGCTATATGTTTCAAAATTGTATACTATATGCATATACGAAGTAGTAATTATTTTAATAGATATTATTAATATTAAGTCAAATTATTAATAGTAATTATACCTTTTAAGTAATTGTTTAAATTTTTATCAATATTTTATTCATCATGTAATTTGATTTTGTTCTAATAACTTGCGTTCTAGGTTTGTTTATTTTTTTTTTAACTTCAAGATATATTTTTTTATTGGAAATGAATATTGTGCCGCTATCGTACCAAACTGAAACGAAACCAATTGTTTTTTCAACCTTCTAATATAAATTTCTATTGAAAACGGATATCGTGCCCCTAGAACCGTAACCGACCAACAATATATGTATCGGTACTAGTATTTATTTATATTGTAACGTAGAAACATATTTATTACGGTACGGCTCGATACGTTCACGTTTGCGCTTTGTGATGTTTGAAAGCGTGTTATTTCCGCAAAGCCGCATTCATATTGTAACGTAGAAACATATTTAAACATATTTATTACGGTACTGCGAGGGTTGCAGTACATCAAGAGAGAAAGGGGTGTTTACCGATGAACGGGACCATACTTGAAAGGGCATTGGGTATGGGGCGTGGGTTGGGGGAAAACGCCCAAGGCACCACCCCGGGTGGGCTTGGGTTGGGACGTGGCCCTTAAGGCTTGGGTTTCAAGCCGGGCGTGGGGCGGGGGAAGCGAGCTGACATGGCGGGCTGTGTATGGTAATAAATTTTCTATCACAAATGCGTAGCAAGTTGCTACACATTTCCTACGCAATAAATTTTCCATCACAAATGCATAGCAAGTTGCTACACATTTCCTACGCAATAATTAATAATAATGCTGATTAAACATTAAAATATAATCTATGTATAATAATAAATATTTCGTCATAAATGCGTAGCAAGTTACTACG
The DNA here is from genome assembly GCA_030545235.1 of Helianthus tuberosus. Classification (NCBI taxonomy): domain Eukaryota; kingdom Viridiplantae; phylum Streptophyta; class Magnoliopsida; order Asterales; family Asteraceae; genus Helianthus; species Helianthus tuberosus. The sequence goes on from CM060383.1 coordinate 136,314,711, forward strand.
CATTTCTGACGCAACAATTTTCCATCACAAATGCGTAGCAAGTTGCTACACATTTCCTACGCAATAATTAATAATAATCTGATTAAACATTAAAATATAATCTAAATATAATAAGAAATATTTCGTCATAAATGCGTAGCAAGTTGCTACGCATTTCTGACGCAACAATTAATATTTAAATGAATTTAACATATAAATCTAATTCCAAAAAATAAATAATAGTTCCGTCGGAAATGCGTAGCAAGTTACTACACATTTCCTACACAATAATTAATAATAATGCTGATTAAACATTAAAATATAATCTAAGTATAATAATAAATAATTCGTCATAAATGCGTAGCAAGTTGCTACGCATTTCTGACGCAACAATTAATATTTAACATATAAATCTAATTCCAACAAATAAATAATGGTTCCGTCAGAAATGCGTAGCAAGTTGCTACGCATTTCTGACACAATACTTAGAATTAGTATATTTGTCACTATTGTGTCACAAATTGCCCAAAAAAATCAAGTTCTTTTTTCCGTAGGAAATGCGTAGTAAATGTGTCAGAATTTGCGACACAATTTTTTGCGTAGGAAATTTCCGTAGCAAAATGACCACTTTTCTAGTAGTGAATAGCACGTCCAACTTTACGTTCATTGTTTAAAAAAAGGCGTGTGGCTAGATTGACACTAGTATCATTCTTCCTATATTCACACTTTACATGAGATGTATCCCAAGTCTTCCTACGTTTTCTACAAAACTTTCTATAATAACTTATGGGTGTATGTGTGTGTAATAATAATAATAATGATAGTAATAGTAACAACAACAATGATGATGACAACATGCTATCAATAAATAATCATAGCTTGAATTTTTGTTTGCTCTCGAATTAAATAGAAAGCGTGGGTAGAAAAAAAAAAGGACAATATGTGGCATGTACATGTTGAAAGAGGACCTCATACCCTAACCTTAATATTCATGAATTTTATCTTTTAAGGAATATAGAAAGTAAAAAATAATAATAATACTATACTATTATTTTACTTTCGATGAGGAAAAAAAGGTTGTTAATATTCACACCACTCCCTTTTGTATCTCTATATATCTAATCTAACTTATAATAAAAGACTCTAAATAATGACAAATGTCATTCTCTCCTTCAACCTTATAAATTTTATTTATATTTGTTTAATAAATTTTTTAATATTAATATTAATTAATTAATAACCAATATATTGATATCACTTATCCTTATCTTTATCTAAAATTAAGAAATAACTTCAATTTTGCAATTTAGACCATTTGTTTTTTTTTTACTTTTAATATAAAGCTTTTCATCTCAAATTTAATCCCAACTCTTTTTTATTTTCAGTTTTAGTCCATCATACTTTTCATCTTACCCAAGTTTTTCGTTTTGTTCTAAATTTTGTGAGTTAACGCACCGCAACGTGCGTATGAGGTTCAACATTTTTTCGTATATTTTTATCCTGTTTGACTGGCCCGTCGCATCACATCTATTTTTCTGCGTTTGACAAGTTCGTCCAACACGCGGGTCCTGGATGGACTTAGTTATTTTTTCTAAGTTTTACGTTTCGGTTTAATTTCTCAGCAACGAGCGTGCGTGATTCAAAGATTTTACGTCTCCTTTTCGCTCGGCATTATTTTTTCCCGTTTTATTTATTTTGTTTTTACAAGCTTTTCCAGTGTTGATGGTCGCGGACAATAGTATAATATTGCTACTACTTAACACAATTTTATGACAACCGTTGCAAAACGGGGGCTTAATACTAGTACACAAATATATAGAGAGAGAGAGATAAATCAGTCATGGATATATCCATGCTCTCAAAAACTTGTTTTAACAAATTCTTTTAAAAATAACATAAAATTAAATTTTCAATAATAATTGAAAATTAGAACACCCCACACATAAATCATAAATACATAATACTATCCTTACCTTTTGGTCCCATGATTATCATATCACCTGTGAATGACTGAATGTAGAGTAGTACAACTATTTTGGATGAAGAAGAGTACAAGTGATATGTGAACACCACTATACATGCAATTAGAAACAAATTCTTAGAACACATGCTCTAAACCACCTTCCTCAGTTTGATATAATTTAGCATGGTTTGAATGAGTGTTTTGCCGGTATTCATGAAACTAAAGTATCATCGTACATGAAAAAACACTACGTTTGTGATCATGTCTCTATTCATCACATTAGGCAATTGTATCAGATGTGCCCAAATTGTTTTAAATTCATTTGAGGATTTGTTCAATTCTAGCAACATCGATTAGATTAGATGCATAGTTAAATATTACAAGCCTTATTAGACATCAACAAGTTGTTACGCCACCGTAAAAGAATCTCTCTTTCCTTAAACAGTCCCATGTTTTATATCTTTTTAGTTTAAGGACTTGATATCCAAGTACTTGTGTCGCGAGTATGGGTGTAAACAAGCCTGGAAGCTCGAAAGCTACTCGTTATAGGCTCGGTTAAAAGCTCGAACGAGCCGAGCTTTAACGAGCCAGAACCCAAGCTCGAGCCTGAAATAGAGCTCGTTTAGTTATTGAGCCCAAGCTTGAGCCTGAAATACAAAGCTCCTTCAGGCTCGCGAGCCTAAACGAGCCCAAATAATATTTTATTTTATATATATATATATAACATAAAAATAATGATGATAACATTGGCGAGCCGAGCTCGAGCCAAGCTTTGGCTCGTTTAAGCGATAATGAAGCGAGATCGAGCCGAACTTTTAGCTCGTTTGGGGTTGTTCTCAAAATAGCTCAAGTTGCCAAATGTGGGGTAGCCCACTTGGTAGAGGCACATGCCTGTTAAAGGGGAGGTCCCAGGTTCAAATCTGGACAAAAGGGTATTTAAATAAATGGTGTAGGAGCAAGTTTTACCGTTCAAAAAAAAATAGCTCAAGTCGGTCGAGCCGAGCTTTGGATTTTACATGCGAGCCGAGCTCAAGCTCAAATAAGTAGGCTCGAACCGAGCCGAGCTCGAGCTCGAGCTTCATATAACATGACGAGCCGAGCTCGAGCCCAGTCGAGCACAGGCTCGGCCCGGCTCGTTTACACCCCTAGTCGCGAGATATTTCATTTTTACATCTTTCTGTTTTGGTCAATCACTTTTGATCACACTCTTGAATTCAAATTACGCTTAACATCTAACATAAATACATAATAATATTAATATTTAAAAATGATGGATGCGGATAGAATTTTTGTGCCTGCACTTTATTAAGATGAGCGGCGGTCTAGGATTTTTTTTTCGTGGAGGACAATCGAGGGGTTAACCGAACTTTTAGGGGCGTGATCAGGATTTTTGCGTAAAATCAACACTAATTTTTTTTTAATTTCATGGGGGTTGGTTGCTGCCGGTTGTCCTCATGGTTTGTTATTGGGTCCGCCCCTGTAGAGAATAACAAGCACGTTATAGTTTGGTAGCATGTACCACACCTTTAAACATTGAGTACTCTCCCATGTAGACCCGAACCTTGAGATTTTGATTGCGACACTAGATACCTTTACTTTTACAACCATCCATTTGATTTTGAAGACCACATTGTCATTTACTACAAAGGTAAAAAAGGGGTCCTTTAGACCCATGTTAGAAAATATATTTATATCAATAGACTTAAGTAGTTTGACATCTTTTTGAAACAAAACTGAATCATAAAGCAGCTCAAGATTGTACAAACGCTATAATCTTATCTTTCGTTTTCTTAGTTTCAAATGCCAATTTTAAGTAGAGAGTTCTAAAATCGCATAAATACTTGTTTTAAATGAGATATTATACAAGTGTAATCTTTCTCTCTCGCACTACATCTTATTAGCATTACGTAGAAGAACTTACTGCAATTCTCGCCTTTTTTACTTAAAACTGGCTAATGCAACTCTACATTTAAAATCACAACCACCAAACATATGATTATACATTTCAGATAAAGGCTGACTTGGTTAGTACAATCCCAACTGGATTTCAAAAAGATTTGAAACCGCATCTCTGAAAATAGTCTTTGCTTCTTCTTCTACTTTTAGTTTCTGAAATCTAAAAATCTAATTAGTTTAATAAAAACATTATAATATTTCAAAAGCAACAAAAGGTCATACATAGTATGTTAAAATGGATACCAGAGGAAGATGATGATCATATGCAAAGTGCACCCATGTCAGGAGAACTTCCATCACAACCATGCAAAACCACCATGTTTCCCGCTTTCTTCCCCTGTTTCTTATCTTTTCTATGCTTTCCATTTTCAACACTGTTGTTGCTGAAAGCATCCATGAAAAGATTAATATCACCACCTAGATAGTGTTTATAACCAGGGATGGCAATGGGGCGGGTATTGGTAATCCTAGTCTCAAACCCGACCTGATACCTGCTTACTCATTAGTCATTACCCTTCGGGTATTAGGTATATCCTTTGGTTTGTTATTAACAATTACCTGTTGGGATTCTCAAGTACATTTCTTACTATTTTTAAGTTTATATACTTTAATCACCCAAGGAATGAAAAATATAAAAAAAAAAACTAAGCGGTGGATTTGTAGATTACTCTATGATCCAAGAACAAGAAAAAAGAAAATGTCTTTGTGTATGGTTTGGGTTAACGGGTATTGTATATTTAAGGTAATCGGGTGGGGTATCACCTAAAAAACCATACCCGCAATACTTGTTCAATTACATTACCCATCTTGAAGGTTTCGGGTTACAGGTTTTTCCGTCGGGTTCATTTGCCATCCCTAGTAATCAATACATACTTTGTAACTGTAGACGGTCTTCCTGTTGCAGTACCACAACAAGACTTGTATTTCTTCTTTGAACCACATGGACAAGCCTTATTTCTGGGTATTTTCTGCAGGAAGTTAAAATAAAAAATAAAAAATTTTCTAACAAAGAGCTTTTGAAGCATATATTAGCTACCACGTCATAGTTATTAAAGGCGTTAGGCGCATAGGCCTCTCCTGGGGCCAGGCGCAAAAAAAGTGCGGGCCTGAGAAAAAAAGCGTACAACAAAAAGAACTAAAAATATATTTATATAATAGAAAATTAATACTATTATTCAAAGGGAAATTGGACTATAATAATTCCACCTACACGTTATTGGCCATTAATAATCCCACCTCAGAATACTCCCCCCACCAGTCCCACCTTTCACATATTTTTCCTACAATGGTCCCCCGTTAAAAAAACTTAATGGAGTTAAGCTTTTTTCCAAATTACAAACATATTTTTAGGGCTTTTGATTAGAACGACGATACGAGTCCATTGATGTAAAACTTGCCTCGAAAAGGTGCTCTAAACGATGAAAACGGCGCTTCAATTCGGGTGTTTAAATTTCCAATTAACCAAAATCAAGTCACTTGGAGCACCATTTCGAAGTAAGTTTTACATCAGTGGACTCGTATCATCATTCTGATCAAAAGCCCTAAAAAATTTGTTTGTAAACTTTGTAATTTGGAAAAAAGCTTAACTCCGTTAAGTTTTTTTTAACGGGGGACCATTGTAGGAAAAATAGGTGAAAGGTGGGACTGGTGGGGGGAATATTCTGAGGTGGGATTATTAATGGTCAATAAGGTCTAGGTGGGATTATTACAGGTCAATTCCCCTTATTCAAATAAAATAAACTAAAGCTATTATATAACATTTAATATCATCTATTTAGTACCAAAAGTTATAAAATGCTAGTTTACTAGTGTAGAAAAGTAGTTTCGTTTGATAAAAGTAGAAATCTAGCTAGAATCTTGCCCGAATTTAAACAATTTGGCCGAAAACTCTCAAGAATCTAGGAATCTCGAGGAATCTGCGCATGAACCATCACCTGGAGAATCAAAGCGCAACTGCCTTGACTTAAGGCGCAATTGCCTCGCCTCGCTAGGAAATTGGGCCTAGGCACAAGAGGCGATGGCTTTTAATAACTATGTACCACGTATAAAAAATAAAAAACCAGGAAACCTTTTCATCGTGCAATGAGTTGGTCTTATTAGTTTCTCTTTCAGCATTGCTGCAGGTCGGTTTCTCCTTGACACTTTTTTCATCACAACTCTGCTCAAGTTGGTTGTTACTAGAACTACCTACAAATATAGGTAAAAGTAAGATACATCTACAATTTATCCAACAAAATTGATCTGATCAACATTGAAGAGGCAGCTCAGTGATAAATCCTTTCCTCTCCATAACAAACCAAATCCCAGCATTATAAATAGTTGTCGCACTTCCCATTTATACAAGTTTCAAAATAGCATATCTAATGTAAAAATATTAATACATATACCCAATTCCTAATACCAAATGTTGATATTTATCCAAGGCGTAACAGTTTCTTACCAAGTTTAAGTGGCGTTTGTACCCATACGGAACTTAATTTGTAGTCATATGAACAAAACCTTTTATTATTGTAATTAGTAAAGTCGTGAAGAACTAATGGGATAAAATAACACTTTCACCATAAACAAAAGTATATTTTAATTCGCACAACACTAAAAACATATTTTGGTGTTACATATATACACATGTATAAGCACACTCACATTATTTTATAATATTATATAAACTGTTTTGGAAAAAGATAAAGGTGGCTTATGATTTAATTTACTTCACAGTTCATGAAATATGTTCAGCCTAATTGCCAACTAAATCATTTTTTACAGCATTTCCTATATTGAGTTAAACTTTGGAAGAGCAATAACAGTTGCACTATAGAGCCAAAAAAAATCTGACCAGCAAACGAAAAGATGTACTAACCGGTCATTACCATGAGAATCATCGTCCACTGAATAAGCAGCTCCATCGTTTTCAACCAATGATTCTTCAGTTCCTTGACCTGCTATGATAACCTCTATTGCAGCATCAACATCTCCGTCCACTTGTAATAACACCTAACAATTATACAAGATAAACTACACTTAATCTCCAAAGAAAGAGTAACGTTAACTTGTTCAAAAAACAGCCCATCCACTATCAAACAAAAGCTGGCCGACGACATATAATATAGCATTATACCTGTTGAATTTTCCGCTCATCTTCACATCCGCTTCCAGCTTTCACAATTCTAACTGATTCTGCCTTAGTAGACTTGCCGTTCGCCTTAGAAACAGCAGCATTAGTTTGATGGGACTTCACTGAAAGATCAACATCGGCCTATTCAATTAAGTAACGGTTATTACTCTCTTGTAAATGAAGATAGATATCATTATAAATAGCTAAGATGACATCAAAAAACACCTTGATTATAATTGGTGTGGCTGGTCCATTGCAGGGGTCTTCCTTTAACCGCACACTATTGTAATGCTCCCAATCATGATAAGACCTGCAGTCAATCTTAAGACTTTAAGCCATGTTCCCTATAATAGCTTTTTTGAAGTGTTACTGTTAGTAGTAGTACTTACAAATGGACCATCTTGGCATCAAAGTCGCTAAAATTCTTTATATACCATCGAGTCGATGACTTCTGTAAATAAGATCATGAAAGCTAAAATATCTAGAAACCATTATTGTAAAAAAGGATTTTCTTAACGGGACAAAATAATGAAAAACCAAATGAGGTTGTGCACAAAGTCTGTAACACATTTGGCTTTGCTACTGATTACTTCATCATCAGTTTAACTTTAACTAAATGTAAGTTGCTATAATAGAAGTACATAAGGAAGAACGTACTTGATGTATGCATATATTACTGTGAGATACAAGAGAAGCAGCCTGTAACTCCATATTTCCCGCCCATGTGCCATCCTTTTCCATGGATTGGCAGTATTCATCGAACGGTACTTCATCTTCAATAAAAGGCTCAAAGCTTTCACGATTTTTCTGTAAAACAATTGCTCAATAGTTGGTTCACTGAAAGGTTGGCACAGCTGTAGCTAACGTGATAGCAAATGTAAATTTTTCAAAATTCTACAAGCTTGCATAATCTTTTAAAAAAAGATATAGATGAGTCCAGAGAGGCATGTTCAAAACAAGACATGAGTACAATAAACTTTATGATACCATGATATACTGCACAACCATTTTTCGGTACTTGGCATGAACGTCTTCATCGCCCTCCAACTGATCTGCTAAAGCTCTGTGACAAAACATTGCGTCGTCCATCAATGGCAGAAGGTATATATACACTTAAAAATCGAAAGACAAGATCGTGTACGCATTCTAGCCACTTCTTTTGGTTTGCCGATTGACCACAGCTACAAATATATGTTTCTATATAACTGAGCACAAACCTGAAAAAGCAATTTCCGTCTGCTGTAACGTCTATAATTTTCAAACCTAATGCATCAAGCTGAGCTCGAAACTCTGATATATCGGATTGTTTTCCATTCTTTTTAGCCTGTTAATCCATGAGTGTGAAACATTACAGAATCAACAGTTCGTTAACAACTGATTTATCAGGAACACCACACACAAGCATCTACTATCAAAAATCTTACAAATATAGTTGCATCTACTATCAACACAAGAGTATCTACTAGGGCTGTAAACAAACCGAACGTTCAGCGAACAGTTCCTGAACTGTTCAGCGAGAAGTTCGTTTATGTTCGTTTGTTTAATAAATGAACGAACATGAACATGAAATTTTGTTCGATAAGTTAAATGAACGAACATGAACACATGTATCGTTCGTTCAATTGTGTTCATGAACGTTCGGTAACATGTTCGTGAACATTCGTTCATAAGATTTTCCTACTTTTATTTATTTTATCTAAACTTTTTATATCCTTTAACTTTTATTTATTTTATTATCCTAAAAATTAAAACAAGAAGCTACATTCCCACTGTGTTTATTTATATATTGTTCCCCTATCCTTCCTCAATATTCACATTGACAAACACTATCAACCTCTGTTCCACGATTATGACTTCAAGTTTCAGCTGCTCCTCTAGCCTCCGTCGCATTCTCCGATTTTATTTTATGTTCGTTTTTGTTCGTGAACACGTTCATTTCCTTAACAAACGAACACGAACATAAAATCTCGTTCGGTAAGTGTTCATGAACCGTTTGTGAACACATTTATTTTCTTAACGAACGACTGTTCGTGTTCGTTCGGTTCGTTTACAGCCCTAGCATCTACTATCAACAAACTTGCAAACTATAGTTGCAAATCCTACAACACTAGCAAAACCCTAACACTAAATATATAGACAAATTATAAATTTATATAACACTACTCTGTTACTCATCTGATGCTTATCAAGGTCAATTAATCAATCAACAGTAAATTAAAAAAAAAGAAAAGAATAATGCCTGAATTTGAACTACACGAGTCAAATTCAATCTCTGGAAGTGCATATAAGACAAATTATGCTACAAGTTTAGTAGTATCATATAACATATAAGGATTCGAATAACATTACGTGATAATTGAAGAGAAAAGTAGCAAAAATTCAATGAGATCGTGCAAAAAGCGGAGAAATTACATGAAAAATAATAGAAATAGAGATAGACAACTTACATTGGGATGTTTATTTGGTTTTGACTTCTTAATCTTTGTTTTGACCATTGTTATACGAGATCGTTCGTGGTGTTTATGGATTAGAAGGTTACAGATGTATGAATTGATGATGCTGAAGAAGAAGAAGAAGAAGAAGAAGACGGTGTTTGTGTTTCAGCTCGACTTTCTGGGCAGGTTGTAAAGCTTATACGGCTCTAGTGGCCCATCATAGTTGTGCCCGGCCCAAATCTATTAACCCTTTTCACATTAAATCAAACAAATCGATATTAGATCCGCTAATGGGTAATGTACCTGCATGCTATCGACACTCGTTATAGCTTATGGTACCAAACAGATACTCTATAACGAATACTACATTTGGTATCGACACTCGTTATAGCTTATGGTACCAAACACATACTCTATTACGAATACTACATTTTCAACAAAACTTCCCCAAAAAGCATAAAACGGATGGTGATGTTGATTTTGATGTTCGGATGACATTGGTTCAGTTCATCACAATAAAACAAAAATATCAGTTATATTTGGCTCATTTGATTTTAACTTACATAAGTTGCAAAGGTATATTCAATTTTATAACACATTTTATAATATGATTAGGAAAACTAAATGGTAAACGTCAATGTATATAAAAAAAAACAAATCATGGGGTAGCTTTGATAGCATGCACGTTTATGCTTCAGATACTTGTATATTACTATTCACAATTGGGTTCCAAGTAAAATTTACATTGACACAAATATAAATAAATATGTCGCAACGACATACTCAAAACTTTATAAAGCATCATAAAAGCTAAATATGCTAAAAATTATTTATAATTCTAAAGTAAAATAAAAGTTATTACCATTCATTTAATTTAATAGTGTTTCCCCTCAAATATGAGGTTTGCTAATTTGTAAATTTAGTAATTTAATTGCATTTAACTTAAGAACAACACATAAAGGTGTTTAATTTTCTCTTCTTTCATCTCTCTCTTAAAATTTATAAAATGTATGGTGGAGTTCGGCTACAAAGTCTAAATTTCCTAAAAAATGTAAAAAGTCATAAAACACTATAATTTCAGTCATAAAACATACCTAAAACCCACAAATAACTGAGTGAAGATTACTAAAACACCATATTCAAACTATAATAGTCCATAAAAACTTCAAACACATAATCGTAGAACTAGGAATATAAAACACAACATTCTAAACAACATAAAACACAATAATGTTTGTCATTTGATAAACAGAGCCTTATCATCTAATACACAAATATTTGTGGGTTTTTTGGTTGAAATTTTGGTGTTTTGTGACTTTTTACACTTTTTATAAAATTTCGACGTTGTAGCCAACTCCTAGCGTAAATTACACATCTAAATCGGAAGAAAAAAAAAAGTGATATACAAAACAGCTTCTTAAAAATCTCAAATAGACTGTAAGTACCTAAAATAGTTGAATTGGTTGTTTCTAAATTTAGTTATCACTCTTAATACCAGTAGTTTATTATAATTTTTTTTTAATTTCTAGGTTAACATTAAAAAGTAAAGAGTAGAGATGCATCACCGTTGCACCACATAAAGCCTTAACACAATATAGTGGTTCAAGTGGGTGTTAACTAACCCACATTACATTGACTCCTTGGTCTTCCACAAAGAGTTGGTTTTTTTTTTTTTTTCACTTGTTCTCTCTAAAATAAAACGGTATATGTTGAATCCTAGATCAACAGTCCGACGTGGCGGTTGACTGTGATCCACTCCGATGTGTCTCCGGTGGCTAGAACTACTTGCAAAACGAGCTAATGGAGAGAGCCCAGGGGTGGGATTCGTGACCAAGCTCTCTAGTGAACATCTCCCGAGTAAGCCTATGACTTTACCATTCAAATTTTTATATAACTGCATATGGCTTTTGGTTTTGACCAAACCACATCCTCTATATGTGACTATAACAAGAACCAGACACATTTGATGGTAGCCAGTGAGGAAAGATTGTATGGATTCTGATCAAAGTGCTGTTATGAGCAAATTTGAGTCAAGACTGACAGATAATGCTTCTTTAAGTTTCTTTAGAAGTGTTTATTTTTGTCAATTATAATCTCAACAAGATGTACACCGTCACATCTAATAATAAAGAAGTGCAAAGAACAAATGTTTTTCATCTTACATTTCGACAATCTGAATTTATGTGCATTTGCACAATCAGGTATATGCGAAAAAAAAAACCAGACATCTATTTCTGGGTAGCGTTGGTCCTCACCGTGTTCATTGAATGCTATATCATTCTCTGTATTTGACAAATTTAGCAATTTCCGGGAGCCCAGCCTCCTCGTAACATTCAGCAATCCGTTCCAGCTGTTCATCCCACGTCCCTTCAATTGATGCCAAGTCCAGCAGAAAAGCAGCTTCATCTAATGAAATCTGCATCTTTTAAAAACTTTTAGCGGCACACAACAGAACCAGATTATATAAAAAAAAAAAAGTAAGTAAAATACATGTTTACCCTTTGTTTTGTTGTCACTTGCCATTGAGTATTACAGATTTACAGCAATGCCACCATGGCTAAAAGCCTAAAATTACTTATTTACCGATTTTAGTATCACACAACTACATGTAGAGTTAAACGTTACAATGATCATGAGATGTAAGTTGTAGTATCTATCATAGCAGCGAATTATTAAATTACAGCAAGGCCAGTATCAGGGGTGTTCATGGTTGGTTCAAAACCTTGAAACCGCCCAAACTTGTTGTCATCGGGGTCGGTTTTTATAAATAAATAATTTGGTCAGGTAACTTTTAAACCGTACCGAACGGTTTGGTTTATGGTTTATACTCGAAACTGGTCAAAAAACCGAACTGGACCGTAGGAGGGCTATGCAACTTTTTATATTTTACTTGGGCCCAGGGGCGCAGCTTAGGCTACGTCCGAGGGGGCACCCGACCCCTCGAACTTTTCGACGCGTAGTGTTATGAATAGTACTTTCCTATAGAAAATTTTTAGGTATATACGTTTCCACCCCCCCGGTTTCGGAAAAATGGGGGGGGGGGGGGGTGAAGCTTCGCCACTGCTTGGGCCTTTAATTATTTTAAGTCAGACTATACACATGATTTGAGTTTTGTTTGAGAATACAATACAATACAATACGGGGAATCGGCATTATAAGTTTGACTGCTGGAACATTATCGTTTCTTTATTTTGATCCTATTTTATGCATTTTTTTTTAATCATACAGGGCCAATAAGACCAAACTGAAGCCAGATAGTTATAATGGTTTTGAATTTCAAGAGTTTGGTTTAAAAACCGTCAAAACCAAACTGTAAACACCCTTAGCCACTATGACTAACAATATTATCACCTGAGCAGCATCCTTCCCTTTCATCAAATCTTCTTGCTTTCCCTGCTCCGACACCTTTTCCTTAATAAATTCAATCTGTTCGTCATCCCATTCAGCTATCTCAGCAACTTCCTAAATAAAAATCAACAAAACTTCATTAGAAAACAATTTCAAACATCAGTTAAAACAGTTAAGGAACCAATCACACCTGGTATGGACAACCTAAAGTCCACCATGGTGACTTCAACGCCCCTCTTGCAGCATCTTTCGCTTCTGGATTGCGCCCAACCCTACACATACCAGAACGGCTTCATAAGCAGAAAATATGATTTAAATTCAATGGTTTAATCCAGCTCGTCATGACATAGATTCTCATACTTGAGCAAAACCTCTGCATTGAAGACAAAAGGCCGTCCAAATCCAGGAAAATGATCCTTTTTGGTATAGAATTCTCCAGTCACCATGGCTGAAACCTTTTACCACCACATGTAGATGATTAGAAGTAATTTAAACATGGGTCAATTCAAATTGTTTATAGGCGGGTTTACATGATCTCCTTTCTTGAAATGGTTCTGCACTTTACGTTCCAAGATGTCTGGGAATAGACCAACCTGCCAACGTATATTCGGTTACTTATAAATGGGTTAATTTGTGTTGCGTTTTATCTCAAACGAGTTAAAAAATGACAGATGATAGTGGCTCCTAAATAGCTTTATTACTGTTCTTATTAATTAACATAAATAATGGACATAAAAAAGATGCGGGTCAACCTGCTAAAAATGACGCATTTCAACTTGACCCATTTGGACCACTATTTAACCCAACCCAACCCATTTTCCACCTCTAATTATGGTGTTTGACAACCCTCTCTAAAATTTAAATTAATATTACAAGGAACATATTATCAATACCTTCTGCAGAAGGTACACGTCTATATTCGAACTGGCAGATTTTGCAAAATCTCCCTTTGTGTATAGTTTTTCACCAGCTACACCCGAAGCTTCAAATATCTGGTCTACGCCTTCAGCGGAACCTTTAGCATCTTCCTCTACTAGTATTCTGTGAATATATTGGTCTACCTGAAATTGATCAAAAGAAACCATATATCTTCATATGCTTGAACCATGTGCTACAACTATCTATACGACTATACACAACTGAGATGTGTAGACTCACAGTCTTAGCCAAAAGCCACACGCCATAACTACGGACCTCCACTACCGGCATCTCCATCCTGCAAACGTAAAACCAGATTACGCTTTTAAATAACCTCCGTGACGAACAGAGAAAGTGCAAACTTTTTACCCGGGTGGAGCTGTAGGCCATCTTAACAATGCGGTTACAGAACCTAGGTTGTTTTTGGATAGAGGGATTGCAAGGGGGATCATTCCTTGCTTCATGGCAGGGGATATTACAGATTCACCTGTCACAAATTGATATATGAATATATGATGATGCGGGTTGACGAAAAATGTAAAGATATCCAGAGTTGTTTTACCTCTCACCTGAAGCATCTTTAGAAGATGATGCAGGTGCTCAGGAGGCTGAGCTGCGGCCACATCCTTTATAAAAGAAACATGATCTATATGCAATAATGAAACCGTCACGTATTGTATATTATTAATGTCTTAGGATCCTGTAAAATGGACATTTTTCGTGAGAAGTGTGAGAAGGCATAAGAATTGACATGAAGGCATCATGTTTTGGACTTGGGCATAATGTTTTGGGTTGTTTTGGCAAGAAAAACATCAAACATAACAATTTAAGACACAATGCAATGAATTCTAGGCTTAAAACTTAAGACACCAAGCCAAGAACATTAAGTAGTGTGTTTTAGGTGTTAAGCAGTGTGTTTTAAATTTCACGCCCATATTGTGTTTTATATTGTTATGTTTGGTGTTTTTCTTGCCAAAACAACCCAAAACATCATGTCTAAGTCCAAAACTTGATCCTACATGTCAATTTCTATGCTTTCTCACACTTCTCACGAAAAAGTTCCTTTTTAGTGGAAGTGTGGAACCTCGCCCATTAATTAATTAATCAACTATTTATTTGTAAAGGAAACCTAATCAAATAATAACTCTTAGTTATGATAATAACAGTAGCTAATATCTTCTAACAATCTACATATCAATGTGAGACAAATTGTAAATTAATTTCATCCCTAGAAGAAAACTGAATATATATTATGTGAACTGAAATATACAACAACCAGAAAGGATTTGAATTGAAATATGAAACTCTGTGATTGGATGACAATACCAGAAGATGAAGAGTAGCATCGGAATGTGGAACGGCGGCGACGGAGGAGTAACGTAGGAAGAGCGGCGGCGCGTGGAACTCCGAACACCAATCCACCGCCGGCTTTCATTATATATTAGGATTAAGAAGCTGAGAGAACCAAGTGTGTGTTCGTTTTTGTGTCGTCGCGGCTGTGGATAAAAGACACATAAATATGTTGTTCCTGTTTTAAGTTTAACATGGAGTTAGTTACGCTTCCAGTGAGCTAACCTAGGTCCATTTTTTTTTTTTTGGGATAAAAACACATAAATATCCTTTTTTTTTTCTTTGTATCAATGAGGTAGTGGTGGAGTGGTTGGGGAAAGATTTGTGTTTCTTGTGATCCAGCTTCGACTCCCACTCTCCCCATTGTTTTCTGCGGCATCCAGTTGAAGGGCGAATACGGGTGGCGTCGGTTCATCTTGGATGGGAGGCAAGGTTTTACCGATTATTCCACTGTCGTGCCTTCGGGCGGGTGGAGGTCGAGTTTCCGCGCATCTGGAATTGTTTGCGTTTTTAATCTTAGAGAAAAAAAACTAGTTGATTCTGGAAACTATTTACAGGATTTTATAGTAGCTGTAAGATTGTGGTATGTGATTGTGACCCGAGTCTGGCTTAATGAAACTAGTGAGAAATGTCTTTTATAGCGTTATTAGATGGGGGGCGTAGCATACTAGCATCGAGGTTGGGTTCCCCGACTCCGTAACTACTTTCCACAATGATAATCGTATGTGACCTTTGTTTTCTCTGTTTCTGTGTTTGCATATGGAACCTCTTATATAATCAAACCCTCAAATTTGTACATTGACTACCCCCCCCCCCCCCCCCCCCCCCACACACACACACACACAAATTAAACGCCAAACCAAGAGGTATTTACTCTAGACTCTTTTTTATAATTATTTTTTTAAACGTAGCTCATTTTCTTAAGCTTCAAGGAGATATCCTCATATCAAAAGTGGTAAATAGATCAAGGGTTAGTAGTAACTAGGGACTTTGGTCTTGTACCCAAAAGTGTGTGTAGACAAAAACAAAATGAATTAATGATTTTGTTAGCGATTATATGTCTTGGTAGAAACTTGGAAAGGAATCAAGGATGTGATAATATCAAGGTGCCTATAAGGCTATAACAACTAAATCCAATGTGAGCACATGTTTACAGAAGTATGGGTATGCATCAAAATCTCTTTCAAATGCAAATTTTCATTGTGTTTGGCACATTCAACTATAATTGTATAGGAATTGGTTTAAGAACATAAATGTGGCATCCCTTTGTCCAAATTGCTAATCAATCATTCCTAACATGCGGCAAATATTTAGTTTGGTTCATTTTGCTAGAATAAGCTTTATGCATGGAGGAGATGCCAAAAGAAATTATGCAACTTTTTTCAAATTTATAATATGATGAGGACATGAGTAGCGGAATGTGATAGTCGCATGTCTTCATTGGCGAAGCTTCGCCCCCCCCCCCCCCAATTTTTCCGAAACCGGGGGGGTGGAAACGTATATACCTAAAAATTTTCTATACGAAAGTACTATTCATAACACTACGCATCGAAAAGTTCGAGGGGTCGGGCGCCCCCTCGGAAGCCTTCTAAGCTGCGCCCCTGCATGTCTTCATGATAACCGACTCAAAAGGGTGAGGCATATGCCCAATTTAGTGTTTGAATTAAGAGGCATGTGTAGCTTTGTCACCAGTGGCAGACCCAAGATTTTTTTTTAGTAGGGTCTATTTTTTTCGGTGTTCAAAACTTTCATAACAAATCGTTAAAATTTTCGAGTCGGTCCTCGTTCGGGTCATTGCGAGGTTTGAAGTAAATTAAAAAAAAAACAGGAAAAACAAGCTATACAAGGATTGAACCAATGACCTCTTGTTGGTAAAGAGAAGGATTTACCACTACACTAGGTTTTCTTTCCTTTCTATGGTGTCCACCTACTTGTATTTATGGGGTCTTTATACAATTTAATATACCGAATCTACTAATTTTTTAAAAAACATTGGGGTCCGGGGACCCCGGCCCACTCTATGTGGGTCCGCCCCTGTTTGTCACACCTCAACCGATGGCGGAAACATCGGGGCGGGACGAGAACGAGATTGCTCGAGACTTCATAATACTATTTACGATAATATTTAATCAAAACCGAATATCATTTCATTGAATAATTGTCAAGTACAACATTGAAACAGAAATACAACATAATCTAGTTTTCTAAGTGTGTATCTAGCGAATCCTACTAGAGTTCATCATCCTCAATGTCATTATCCTGCAACATGTTTAAAGTATAGTTCAATGCAACAAGGCGAGTATACAAGTTTGGATAATAGCATAAGTATAAAAATGTTTAAACAAATCCACATGACAAAACTTGTTATCTAGATTAACGTAAGACTGGCATCCAACTATAAATGTTAACCCAAAGATTACCGCTAGCGTAATCCTATCCTAGCAACGATAGGACCTTTCAGTTTTAACTTAACATGACCTCAAGAATACGAGCAATGCGTTACTCCTATAGCGCTATACATGTTAAGGGGAGGCTTGTACAAAGTTAATGACAAGTATACCACCTAAGAATGTTCCACAAGTACAAATCAAGTATAACGTATTAAGCATGTAAGATTAGATTGTTTGTTTGTGATCACATAAAGTATGTGCAATTGTGTAAGTTTGAATATGTATACATGTTGCACCCAAAAGTGTAAAACATAAAAAAAGGGTGTCGAGTATACTCACAATTTTGCAAAGCTTCCTTTGTTAATTCCTCGAGTTGTTGAGGAGAGCGTTGAAACACCAAGGTTACCCTACATGGGGTAAACGAAGGTGTGAGTCATTTGGAGTTGAACAGAGGATTTAGATTTGGATTAAAATATGAAAGTAGAGGGGAACTCAGAACTGATATAAACGGATAACCGAAGCTCACAAGTGCGAACAGGGTCCATTCGTGCGAGTGGGAAATTCCCAGTCATGCGAAGGGTTCTGTTCGAGACACTTAACCATCAATCGGTTAACGTTCTGATTTCGGTTATGTCATATATTATACTATATAGTCTATAATAATAGTCCAATAAGTCAGAGAGTTCATAGAAGTCATGCATGGAGGTATAACATCTCGTTATATGTTTCACCAAAACACAAAGTTTATTAACATCTTTAACAAACCCGGTTGGTCATGAATATAACAGAAAATAAATACATATACCAAACAGCCGAACAAGGACAATCTGGGTGTGTCATTTCCCAACATGGAAAATGTTGGAGGCGAGGTGGGTTTAACTTATTCTGAGTTTAGGAGACTGTTTAGGTGTTCGTTTGCAAGTCCAAGTGAGGAGGTAGAACTAGATTGGAAAGACAAGGCTTCCACGGTTCACATTTCTGTTAAACACAGATTCACCCATATTGAAGATGGGGATCCGAGATAACATTCAACACTTAGGATTTTGCGGGAACGGAAGTAACAGAAGATCCCTTCGCGCGAATGGACTGCTCAGTCATGCGAACAGACTGTTCAGTCACGCGAGTGGGCCTGGTCATTCGTGCGAATGGTCTCTGTTGAACGAATGGGTTCTGTTTGTTTGAACAAACTCGTTTCTTGGCTAACATCCACCTCAACACTAACCCACAGTTATGGATTTAGCTGTGAGCTTGGTGGGTTTAAGATTTCGCCAAGCTTCGGAACTGAAAATGTAATTTATAAAAGTTTAAATAAAAGTAAAACTTCATCATTTATCCTGGACCTCAAAGTGGTGAGTTTCATCACTAGACTGCCAAGGCTAATATGTGGAAACATCCGAGAAGTTATCCAAGTTGTAAGGATTTGAAGAAAATGGAAAGAAGAAGGAGAAAATAAGCATGAAAGGTTGAAGCTAGTGAGTTAAGACTCACTTAGGAGATTTTGGGATGCTCTGCTCGAAGTGTACGATTTCAATGAGTTGAGAGAATTTTGGAGAGAGTGGAAGGTGTGAAGTGAGGGAATAGGTTCGTATTTATAGGGACGGAGGGTGTTTGGTGCGAGTGAGATTGGAACGATGGAGCCAGTCGCACGAGGGGAAAGGCCTCTTCGCACGAAAAGACTTGTCCAGTCGCTCGAAGAGTTAAGTTGTCCGTTTTCGCGTATTTTAGCCGGTTTTAAGTGCTTCAAGCCTCCAAGTGTAATGTATGAATAAGATGCATGTATAAACTGAGGTTGCATGTATTTCAAGTATGAATTTGCGAATATGAGTATGTATCAATGTTTGCATCGTATAACAAGTATGTATAAGAAAATGTATAAAATAATCGAGTTTCATTATGATCAAAGCCTCGGAGTACAATGTTTGGAAAGGAAAATACGAATACAAAGAAATTACAAGTTTTCAAAAATAGAAATACAAACAGACTCTCTAATTATGGAAAGTATTAAAAAGCGAAGCGTTACAAGCTTGATCCTTTTTAGTGACTTAAAGCTTGCATAATGTTTGTATTATGATGTTCATTATGTATTGTAGTTTGACTTACATTACCCTGATTTTTGCTCACCATAAGATAACGCTTATATAAGTCCAATTTAACTAACATACATTTCCAATAGTTTGTACCTTGTCCACATTACACATAAAGCATTCACATGTTCTCATCTTATGGTAAGTTAAAAAACCGTCTAAACGTTAGCGATTGGTGTTAACACAGAGGGGCATTATAAGGAAAAAAAACAATAACCCCTTTAGTAAGATATCAAGGGGCGTTTGGTTCGCATGTATTCAATGGAATTTAAGTAAATTAGAATCTGAATTCCATCTCTTAAGATGTTTTGTTCACGGAATTTGCTGGAATTGAAATCTCAATTCCAATCTTTATGTGTTTGGTTGACAAAGGAATTGGTATTGACATGAATTCCTTCAAATTCCTTTAACTAAAGAAATTCAAAATCATTCTGTAACGCCCTAACACGTTTTAACCAAATTTAACCAATTATGACGCAGCGGAAAATACATACTAAAAATTTCTTTCATGATATTCTTTCTTTCACTTAAATACATTAATCCCTTTTTATAAATTAATTAAAAATTTCATACATATATCGAATTAAATGACCACATACACACCCACGTACAATCCATGTCTTGACTCGATCTTCAACCTCGTACACATCTTGCGCAAACATTTATAAACCTGAACAACCTGCAGTCACCACAACCAATTACTTCATTAGCAACCGGTGACATAATATATATACTTTAAAACGGGCATAATCAAGCATCAACATCTCTTATTCTCGTTCATATAAGTTCATTCGTCCATCCATTCGGACACTCTCGTCTGACTTCCATACTTAACCTTCATTCTCCATTATTAGTATACCTGCACTTCCATTTCATTTTTAACAGAAAACAATTAGCATCATTATACTTTCCTATCACTTTCGACTCCTTTTTCCATAAACTTACCTATTTACTGCCATTGTAAATACTTTCTCACATGAATCACAATAATCATCATACTACAATATATTTTACATCTAAAGTGTAAGTCCGGGATTTACTTACCTTACGCGTCCGTATTTGCATTCGCTTACTTGAGTCTTCTTGTCCCGTTAGCCTTCCATGCTCCCATCCATCATGACATGATTCCTATACTTTCATGTCATTACATTTACATCCTTATTAGCATACATGATTATTCATATGAACGATCATATCAAGTTCATATCTCACATATGTATTTCATTAGTCGATTCAAACAAGCATATAGCATACTCAACATCATCATAACACAACCTTCACATATTATTGTCATTTAGACATTTCATCAAACACATGGTGTGCGTACTATTTCCTAGGCACCATGTACAACTAGTTTATGCATAATCTTCCTAATTCATTCATATTTCATCAAATCTTCTTACTTATTAACAAATACCATTAACACATAAACATCAAACATATCAACACCATATTTCTTTCGATTCATTTAACAATAGTTCACTATAACACAACATAATTCATGAATATTGAACAAGGATTGTACATGATGAACACCCATGTCATCTTAATCATCCAACTAGTGGGTTTACATCCTTAAACATCAAAATAGTCAAAATTATGCATAACACATGTTCCCTATGATGATGTTAACACATATTCATGCTTAATTTCATACAATTTCGTGGATTGATCATAACCCACTTCTTACAATATCATCAAACCTTAAATTACAACTTACCACATGTTTGCTAGGGCTAGATTATCAAGAAAACGAGTTCATGCATCGGATTTGAGACTAATCTCCTTGTCAATTTGAAGCTTTCTTGTGAACTAGGGTTTACACCCATTCTTTCTTCCTCCTGCTCGATCTCACGCACACACACACACCCAGTGTGTGTGAGATTCTTGTTTTAATTAAACTCATATTCAATTTTGGCAATCTTAGTCCCTCATGTTCTTTCTCTTATTTATAATTGGCACAACTCTCATTCTCTAATTGTTTCTACCATGCTTTTAACTAGGATAAATAACCTAGTTATTTATTTCTTGATGTGCCATATCATAACATTTAACGAATATAAACATTCGGGTTTTGGGGTGTTACACATTCCTTTGGACTCAAACCGTTTTGATGCGAAATGCTTTCACGCGAGCCGTTTTGACTCGAACCGAAACACGAACCGTTCGAAACCGAACCGTTTTGATCCATACCGTTTCCACCCGAACCGTTTCCACCCGTACTGTTTTAGCTTGAACCGTTTTGACACACGTCCAAACTGCTTTGACACGAACCGTTTCGACCCGTACCATTTCGACACGAACCATTTCAGCCCGAGTTGTTTCGACGCGAACCATTTAGACCCGTACCGTTCCCACCCGAACCGTTTGACCTGAATCAAGGGTGGTGGGTGCCGGGGTGATGGATTCTAATTCATTTGACAACCAAACACATCAAAAGATGGAATTGGGATTCCAGATCCTTCAAATTCTAATTCTTAAACAAATTCCAATTCCAAAATATTCCGCAAACCAAACATAAGATTGTGTGCGTTCCATGGAATGTAATAGAATTTGAATTTGCGTAGGAATTTGAATTGGAAGGAATTAGATTTGAAATTTAAACATTCCAATATGAATTGGAATCTCAATTCTATTCTTTATGTGTTGGGTTGGCAAATGAATTGAAATCTACCAATCTTAGCCTGCCGATCGGGTTAGTCAGTTCAGGTCAGCAGCGGTTGGGTCGGGTCGAGACGTTTCAGGTCGCGTGGGACGGGGTCAGGTCGAAATGTTTCAGGCCGTTAATGGGTCGGGCAGAACCAAGACATTTCGGGTCATTAACGGGTCGGGTCGGGCCGAGACGTTTTGGGCCGTTAACGGCCTGATCGGGTTGAATTGTTGCGGGTCGGAGCGAGGCGTTTCGGGTCGGTGACGAACTAGTTCGGTTCGAGACGTTTTCGACATCAGTGACCGATCGATAGGGTTGGCAAATCGTGTCTTAGCAGGTTTAATAGGTATCTGATAACGCGAACAACAAAAATTTTAAACATGAATACGACTCATTTAACTAACCTTATATCCAATGTCTATAAATGCACCTAGAAGGAGAAATAATGGATCCTAACTGTCAAATTTTGATTATTTTTAAAAACGTAAAAAATCACATGGTATACTTTTCTGTTATCATGTCTTAGTAGTTTACCTACAGGTTACCTATTGTCAGCCCTACCGATCGAGGATTCCAATAAATTTCTGGAATTCCTTATTTAAAATTTTAAATTCCTTTGCAAACTGAACAAAATTAAAAATGGAACTGATATTCCAGTTCCTTCCTTCGATGAAACAAACAACATAAGGTATAGAATCTAAATTTTAATTCCATCCAGATGATTTCATTTCATTCTAGAAAACGAACACTTCCTAATAGTTTATGCCTATTCAATATAGTCTAAAACAAACACATAGTAAAATGCTTCTTTTCCCACCATCTTTTTGTTTTTGTAAAAACATGCAATACATTCCAGCCTTGTAATGATACCAAAGTTTCATTAATTTGTTAATATTGGTCGTAAATATCAAGGCCAAAACAAGTTTTATACATAATTTATTTGATGAGTCTATTGGCTTGGGTGTGTAAAGATGTCTTAAATTATTTTAATAACTAATTATGTTCATTTTGAAGACGAAATACTACTAAATATGAACAATAAGTAGAGCAAAAAGAGCATTAAATCCTAACATCTATGAAAAACATATGTAATATAACTTTTACACAAAAAAGACCTTCGACATAGAAGGAACCTTTAATATGCTCTTCCTAGCTTAAAATAAGCTCGTTATTGTTTAACTAGCATACATAGGTCTATCAGGGGTCATAAGCAAACGAAAACTAAAGGGAGATGCATCGAAACAAGCTACCGCACCTCTTGAACAGTACCCTCAAAGTCGAGCAAACATTCAAAATTAAAAGGCGGATCGAACAAAATTTCTCGAGGTATACCTTCAACCTTGGCGAATAAGCTCATTGGAAATTACATTAACGGCCTCATTGCATAGTGTGTCAGGATTATCACCTTGTACTGGCTGGTGGATTATAATCTTCACTGACCCAGGGTTTAGTATACCCTCCATTCCAGCCGGCATTATCTTGCCTGTTCCAACAAGAGTTATAGGAACCACAGGTACTCCTGTTTTGGCAGCAATGCTGAATGCACCTTTCTACAGAAAAAAAAAAAACACATCTTACGTCTCTTACAGAAGTGTTGGTGTTAAGTTTGCAACAAAATCCATATCGATTTACTAGTTGTTAGGTGCGGATTCCAGGGTAAAATAAATGTAGCTCTTAAAAGGCCCTAAAGTAGGTCTAGAGGTGTAAAGGAGCCGAGCCGCTCATGAGCTACTTGAGATAGGCTTTCTAAACCTCAAACTAAGCTGAATTTTAACGACCTTGAGCCTAAATTGGAGCTCATTTAATATATGAACTTGAGCCCAAGCTTCACATACCAAGCTTGACTTGGCTCGTGAGTCTAAATGAACCCATAATTTATATAAATATCAACATTTATATTTTATATAACTAAAAGTAAATATTATTATAGACAACTTATGATAAAAATAACTAAATAATATATGATTTCCTATTATATAAAATCATAATTATATATGTATAATGAATAAAGGAGTCAATTCAAGCCGCGCTTGAGCTCGAAAAAAGAATTAACAAGCCGAGCTCAAGCTTAGAGAATGAGCTCGAAACGAGCTGGGCTCAAGCTCGGATCGTTTACATCCCCAAGTAAGTCTCACCTTGAAAGTCCCCAGACGTCCATCCTTACTCCGTGTACCCTCCGGAAAGAAGAAAACAGATCCACCATTCTTCACAATCTCCATGCATCTTTTTAGGGTTTGCTATTATTCACAAAACATAAGTCAGATTTGTGAAGCATGAAAAAGTCCATTCAAAACAAATCTTTTTATACTTTAAAAGTAAATACGGATATACCAACTGGCTTCTGCTGTCCATACGCTTAAGAGGAATAACGCCCATTAAGAACATTGCCCACCCAACAATCGGGTAGAGAAAAATCGCAGTCTTGCTGATGAACTTAAGGTTTCTACCAAGTGTCAGAAGTGCATATATATCTAAAAAGCTCTGGTGATTGGCCACGTACACGGCTGGACTATTCTTCGGAGGTAGATTCTCAAAACCCTTGATCTTTATTTTAAAAAACGGAAAAACAGTCATCGAAGCCCAAATTTTGGCTATCAGATGATGAAAGCTCCTTTGGTACCGATCTCGTAGGAGCACAAACGGATGCCCGATCACCATGAACACAAATAAAAATATGGCAACGATGGATGTAACAGCATAAAAGCAAACCCCTCTGAATTTTGAGGTCAACTGAAATTCTGCATGCAGGGTGAAACAGCAATCATAAAAAAACTTAAAAAAGGAAAAATGAAAAAATGATAAGAACCTGGAAGTTGATAGGCAGCTGCAGGGGATCCGGCTCCGGCAATTTCTGATCTAACTACGACGGATCTCAAAACGTTAAACCGGTTGTGCAGTTTACTATAATGGTTAGGTTTGCAAGTAAACATTTCATCCGTATGAAGAATCTGCTGAGCTGGACATGGGCTTTTTCTTTTATCAAACACAAGGCATTGTCGAATAGCATCTGCATAAAACATTGTGTAGTTTGAAGAGCATTTATAGAACCTGAATTGCTGTGGCAGAAGAAACAAAGGAAGTAATTAATGTATTAAGGAATGTAGAAATTATACATGCAAATTTCCATTTACAAACCGGTCTCCTCAGGGAACAGACCGCTCGCTATATGCTCGTTTCAAACATGACAATAATCTATATTAATCCTTTAGTGATTGATACATGTAATTAGTAAAACATCATTATGTGACTGAAAAGAATCCTACTACTGCTACTAGAAAGATGAGGCTCACTTACAATTTTTAGAGCACTTGCCCACTAAGTCTTTATATGGATAGCAATTTAATACCTTAAAACCATATAGCAATTAAAACAAAAACGTCAGTGTTAAAAATAAGATGGAAGATTAAAAAAATATCATTTTTTTATCATCTACCACAATAGGTTACTAATGCTTTAATGTCTTTATTCACAAATGGCAACATGACATTCATGTTTGTGTGTAAAAGACCTACTGCAAGCAACTCCTTACAAATCTATTATCTTTTAAATGTAGTTGTTCAATAAAATTGTTAGCACTGCAAATTAGAAACATGCCCACTAATGTATTCAAAACCTGTATAACAGATCTAAAATAAATGGACTTAATCGAAAAATACAGCAATCAATTTAGGGGTTGTTTGGCAACCTCTGCGCCAGTAAGTGCTAAGCCATTAAGAGGTCTGATTGGGTAAGACTCTGGACTAGTAAGAGGACTGACTTGGCTCGCCCTTATTGGTTGGTGGTGCATCGAGGAGGTGGTGCGTGAGTGGCCGGCTGAGGGTTATAAACACAGGTGAATTGATAAAGGGATAAAAATTTTGTGCAGCATCATTTTGAAACTTAATGGGTAAGAGGCTTACTGACTGATTCATAGTTATCTTTTGTCAGTAAACCAAACACACTTAGGTGTTTGTTTTTTAAGAGGTAAATTGTCTGCAGTCTGCGGACCACATCTGCAGACATCTGTAGAAGAAGAGGTGGACCAAACCTCTGCAGTCTGCAAGAAGAAGACTGTTTGTTTTTTAACGTATGTAGAAATCTAAAATAAACTGGTGGTGGTGTACAAACGGTGGTGGTGGGTGGTGGTGGTGCTAGACAGTGGTGGTGGGTGATGGACGTTGACGGTGGGTGGTAGTGGTGGACGGTGGTGGTGTTTATCACTCTACAGACCTTAGAAGATCTTAGAAGTGGTTGGGCCAAGTTTGCACCAAGAAGAGCTCGCGCAGACGTTTTTAATGAAACGTCTTCGGAAAAACAAACAGTTTGCAGATGGCAATGTCTGCGCGGCGCAGACAGAAGAGCCTGCACAGATCGTTTTTAGAAAAACAAACACCACTTTAATGATGATTGATTCAGAGGTAGCCCCTTACTAAAAGAATATCGACCCAAGTTAGCTAAAAGCTTTGTTTGTTTTTCCTATGAAATTAGAAGGACTGACTCATATGTATCTTGTTGACAAACCCTGGGTATGATCTTATAAGCTACTAATGTCATCCCAACGCTAGGTATAGAATGCAATTACGCAAATTCTAGCAGAAATCTTTCAAGCCTGGATCCAAATTAAGATCATGCGTAAACATTGTCACGCTAAAAGGAAAAATAAGCTACAAGGATACTCAACAATATATAAATAATGTATATCAAGTTACTAACAAGGTCAAGCTACACCAAATAAAAAATTCCTATAAGCATTGTCAATGAGGTAGTGAGGTTATTGTGAAATTTATCCTGATAACAATTGCTGGTAGCATATTACTAATATCAGATACTTAAGAAGTTGTTCAAGGAATGTAAAAGAAAGAACAGAGGAAGATGTTATACCAATTGAGCAGATGAAGAGTAAGCCATTGGGTCCTTCCTACCTAGCCATATAAAACAACAGAGCTCATCGGTAAAAAGTACAAGGATAATCCAAGTCATATAATTTAGTAATTTACTAAAACAAAGATTACGATGCCATTATCATACATTCACACACTAAGATATCAGCAGCCAGAAAGCACAAACATGCTTAAAGATAGAAATTTAAAGTTCTTTTGCAAGAGACTTTACATCCATTTTCGTGTATCATAAAGTGCAATATAATAATAATAACTCACCAATAAATGCATTTACTTGCTTATCAGAATGTACAGGATAGAATTTAACATAATGGATCCAATTATTCTATAAGAAGACCAATAATAGTACAAGGCCTAAGCTTGTGCGCTAGCGTGTCGTGTGTAGAGTATGCGACTTGAATAATATTATGATATCACATAATATAGGTAACAAAAACTCATCCCTTCATTTTTGTAACCATAGATATGTTAAAAAACATTCAGTAAAATCATAAACTAATATTTTCCATCCTAAAAAAAAAAACAAAAACAATCTAAGTTGATGTGTAGCAATCAGGGATGTGATGATGCTCAAACTTCCAAATCCACAAGAGAATTTATCAAATATTGAAACAAGTATGTCATTAAACAATCCAAAATCCACAAGGCTCTAATTTATAAACAAATATTACTTGATACAAACGATTTAACTAATTCGGTTTCAATTTAAACTGTCACTCAAAATTAATACAGAATTGCCACTCAGTTAATTAACATATGATTGATAATAAACATGAAATAGAATAACATGATGATGAAACAGAAAATATCAATAATAGTCCTTAATAGTTAGGGTTTAAATTGTGGCATACGACGTTGAATTGAAGTATTCGATGAAAGAAAAGAGATCAAAGATTTACAATCTTATAGAAAAAAGGTTACCGAGAGACAGTTACTGATCGGAATTGCAAAGATTGAGCGTCGCCGGAGCAAGTGTGACGCGACGGCAGGGGTGGATGTGTTTGGCCGTATATATGGGCTGCTAATCTGTCACTCCGGTGATCATATCAATGCGATTGGATATATTTTTTTTTGAGTTAATTACTGTTTTCGTCCCTGTGGTTTGTAAAAAATCACTATTTCAGTCCATTAGTTTAAAAATTGCGATTTCAGTCCCTGTGGTTTCACTTTGGTAACCATTTCAGTCCCTATGGTTTCACTTTCGTAACCATTTCAATCCATTATTATGTTAAGTACAGGGACTGAAATGGTTACAAGGTGGACTGAAATGGTTACGAAAGTGAAACCACAATGACTGAAATTGCAATTTTTAAACTAATGGACTAAAATAGTGATTTTTGACAAACCACAGGGACGAAAACAATAATTAACTCTTTTTTTTTATAAAACTATGAAAGTAGTAAATTTACATAAACAAGCTGCCTGCTACCCTTTTTTGAATAAAAAAACTAAGCATTTTAAAAACTATGTCCATAGATCTCGGGGTCATAACATTACTATGCATGACCCTTTGAACTCGACTAAGTAGATCCACAGCCTCTAGCGCTAGAAAACCAAAAGTATCAAAAGCAAATGGGATAAACACGTGCTGGTTGTCAAGGCATGTTTTCTCATGTTTGGCCACTTTACCCGAAGCAGCATTTAAAGCAGCCTGACCCACCGTGAAAGCACTACCCCATAAACCCACAAGCGGGGAAACCCCTGTTAGATCCACGCAGGCATGTTTTCCTTCTACCCATCCAAAGACCAGAATGTCGGCTGGTCGAAGAGTAAATCTCCCTTCCAACGGGTCTGTCAAGAAATTAATGGGTGTCGCTTTCTTAGCAGAAATACCAGCGCACCTGAATATGTCAAAAAGGACATCCCTAACCAAATCATGTCGGTATTTGAACCCCGGGAGCTCTCTACAATGAATTGCATGCTCCCCAAAAGAATCCAAACACGCTTTATGACAAACAGTGCATACCTCATCAACTGGGAACAAAGGAATCATGAGGCGATACTTAAGGATAGTACGGTACTCCACCGGCGACATATGCTGGCATAACCCATCTATAGGTATAGCAAGAAGAAAATCTTGTGCATGTGGTGCTCGGAGACACTCAAAAACGGCTTTTTGTCTAACGGTCAAGTCAAACTGTACTTCGATTTCGTGGACAATTTTACTAAAAAGAGCACTCGCCAATGCATGTTGGGCTTTAGGGGGGACGGTGTCCTTATTAGTGAAACCGCTGAAGTCAAAGGTTGGAATCGTATCACGAAGACAAGCCAAAGCACAAACATAATCAGAATCCATACCACACATGCCACTGTCTCTTAAGATGTGGTTCTGTAACACCCACGATTGGGCCCTCAAGGCCACAAAAGCATAGGATGAAGCCTCTACAGCCGAATACAACCCCAAACCCCCAAACCTAATAGGTAAAGAAGCAAGTCGCCACTGGAGGTCTCCAAAGAAAGGACCTCCACAAACCACCAATTCCTCAATCGCCTCACGCAAACCTTTGTCAAAGAACAACGCTGCATCTTCCATGTGTACAGGTTGGCATGTCCTCAAGCCAAAGAAAAGTTTGGCAATGCCCATACAGGATCGAAGCAAAAGTAGTTCACTCTGCGGGTCACCTAATTTGGGCAGAAGACGCATCAAATCTACCGCCTTAGCAACTGTTAGGAAACTTTATTTGTAAGTATTGAAGAAAATCACAATCAACTGGATCTATGAATAGATCACAGTCCTGAAGATCACAACAAGAAAAAGAAGATCAGATAGGACAACTGAAATGCACAGCATCTACTTCAAAGAATCACAAGTTGATCAAGAGCTGAATTGGATTATCAGAGAATGTCATTTCTGATGGATCTGATGATATTTATGATGAAATATTATCAGTATCTGACGATTCTGATCATCAGAATTTTTCTGATGATTTGTTCACCAGAATTTTTGATGAAGTGGTTTATCAGAAATTCTGATGAAGTATCCCACTTGTCTGAAATCAGCTCTATCCTGCCACAATTACCGAAGCAAGTTGACATTATTGGATATCATGATGAAAAAGGCAACTTGAACGTTGGATTCAATGAATATATCAATTGGCCACTTTTTGCAGGACTTATTGCATGAATAAACTATTGTTTATTCATGCACCCAGCCTTCTATAAATAGAAGGCTCAACCAGTAGAAGCCAATTAAGTTTGAAGCTTAGCATTCACACATACATCAAAACTCCATTGCCCTCTCACCCACAGAATTCAAGATTCATTTGTATTAGATAATAATCTTACAATCACCTTGTAAACCATTTTGTTTCAAAGTGATATAAACTTGATAATTCTGTAGGTCTTGTTTCTGAAAGTCTGATTTCCATTTCCGCACATCTTTTTCACATCTACTGAAATCACTTGCCATATTACGTGAAAAGAAGTTGTTTAAGGCCATACTGGGTCCAACAATTGGTATCAGAGCCTTATCCCCTCTCATCTTAAAAAAAAAAAAAAATTCATAGATTTTTTTTTCTTAGATCTATTGACACATAGAATTTTTATTCTCAGCACACGAGGCTCGAGAGGGGTATTGGTTTTATCTAAGATGTATTGGTTTTATCTAAGATGTATCTTATTCTGATACAGCATATAGAATTTTTATTCTCAACACAAGGACTATCAGAGAAAGTCTGTATGTTTCATTTGATGACTCGTCAGAAACAGAGGTTTCTGATGAATACATGAAAGAAATAAATTTTTCTGACAAACAATAGAAGTATAAACATCTCTTTGAAATGATAAATGAATATTTCCTAGAACATGATAATTCTTTCAAAAACAAATCAAAAGATATTTCATGTACTAACTCTGCAGAACAAAGGTGTAGTACATCAGAGCCTCAGAATTCTGATATCTTACACACAAATGCAGCACCTGTTCAGGGGGAAACTTCAAATCCATCAGAACCAACAACTTTCCATAACAAGTTAAGATGGATCAAAGGACATGTTCAGTCTGACATCATTGGCAACCCTGCAGATGCTGTCAGAACAAGATCTGCAACTGCACATGAGTGTGCATTTTTTGGGTTCTTAAGCAAAGTAGAACCCAAATATGTCAAAGAAGCTCTAAGTGACCCAGACTGGATACAAGCTATGCAAGAAGAGCTTGATCAGTTTGAAAGGAGCAAGGTATGGGATCTGGTACCCAAGCCAAAAGACAAATCTGTTATAGGCTCAAAATGGGTATTCAGGAATAAATCTGACGAGAATGGCATAATCACAAGGAACAAAGCAAGGTTAGTGGTCAAGGGTTACTGTCAACAAGAAGGTATTGATTATGACGAAACCTTTGCACCAGTAGCTAGATTAGAAGCTGTAAGAATTTTTCTTGCTTATGCTGCATCCAAGGATTTCAAAGTTTATCAAATGGATGTAAAATCAGCTTTTCTGAATGGTAAAATTGAAGAAGAGGTTTATGTGCAGCAACCAGAAGGCTTTGTTGATCCAAAATTTCAAAATCATGTTTACAGATTGAACAAAGCCTTGTATGGGTTGAAGCAAGCTCCTAGAGCCTGGTATGAAACTTTATCAAACTTCTTACTCAATTCTAGGTTTACCAAAGGCACTATTGACACCACACTTTTCCTCAAAACACACAAAGGTCATACTTTGCTGGTCCAGATATATGTTGATGACATTATATTTGGATCAACAAATGAAAATTTTTGTAACAAATTTCAAAAGTTGATGACCAGCCACTTTGAAATGAGTATGATGGGTGAGTTAACCTTTTTCTTAGGGTTACAAGTTAAACAAAGAATTGATGGAATATTTTTGAGTCAATCAAAATATGTGAAAACAATTCTACAAAAATACTCACTTGAAAACTGCTCTGTTTCAAAAACTCCCATGGCAACAGGGAACAAGTTAGATTCTGATAAGGATGGAATAAGTGTTGATATTAAAACCTATAGAGGGATGATAGGATCACTGCTATACTTAACTGCAAGCAGACCAGATATCATGTTTGCAACATGCTTTCTGGCCAGATATCAATGTGATCCCAAAGAATCCCATCTAAAAGCTGTAAAAAGGGTTTTCAAATATCTGAAAGGCACATCAGAAATTGGT
Organism: Helianthus tuberosus; assembly: GCA_030545235.1. NCBI lineage: Eukaryota > Viridiplantae > Streptophyta > Magnoliopsida > Asterales > Asteraceae > Helianthus > Helianthus tuberosus. The sequence continues at coordinate 136,346,893 of CM060383.1, forward strand.
CTCTGGTATCCTAAGGATACAAACCTTGAATTAATTGCATACACAGATGCAGATTATATAGGTTGTAAAATTGACAGAAAAAGCACATCTGGTGCCTGTCAACTCTTGGGAGAAAAATTGGTATGTTGGGCAAGCAAGAAACAAAATTGTGTTGCCACATCAACAGCAGAATCAGAATATGTAGCAGCAGCAAGTTGCTGTTCACAAGTGATGTGGATGCAAACTCAACTTAAAGATTATGGAGTAACTCTGACAAGAATACCAATTCTATGTGACTCAAAGAGTGCTATTGCAATAACAGAATATCTAGTTCATCACTCAAGAACCAAACACATAGATGTCAGATATCACTTCATAAAAGATCATGTGGAGAAAGGTAACATTGAAATGTATTTTGTTCCAACTGAAAACCAAATTGTTGATATCTTTACAAAACCTCTTGATGAAAAGAGACACAATTTTTTGATCAGCAAACTTGGCATGGTTAATCTAAATGATGAAGATTTTTCAGAAAAGACAAGGACACAAATTGAAAACCAAATTGATGATCATCAAAGTTCTGATAATCAAAGAACAAATCAACTGGCTTCTGACAAAGCAATCCATCAATCTGATGGAACATCAGAAAGTCAGATGAATCATCAATAAATGATGATTTATCAGATAATCTGAAGAAATATCAAAATATCTGGTGAAATCACCAGAAGTTCTGGTATAAAATCAGAAACCAGGTTGAAACATCAGAATAATTTGTAAACATCATAAACTTCCATCTTCATGCATATCCCATAAATTGTATATATTAATATTTTTGTATTGTTTGTATTTTTATTTAAAAAAAACACAAAAAGAGGGAAAAGTAACATGCATAAAGATAAAATTCTATATTGCTGTGAAAATCAACCGTCTCAAAATTTTTTCCAGATTATTGAATTTCATTTTTTCTGCCAATGCATGCAACGTCATTTTTTCATAAGAAACTTAAGTGACACGTAGGCACTAAAATGATTAGGAGCTATGAAAGTAGCCGCCTAGTCATTAAATGCTTACTCACACATGGGGCTTAGTAGACTGTCACATTCACTGTTACATTCACTGCAACAGATATCGTCTTAATTGAAGAGAAAAGGGTTGGTTGTTAATATCACTTATAGGGAACTATCACTTTCATCTATAATTATTAACAACCTGAAAAAAACTTACTTCACACCAAAATCATCTCTTCAAAAGCTCTTTGACAGAACTTTTCTTATCTCAAAATGGGTCGCCCAAAATTGATGAAGGCTACTCAATTTCCTCTCCCATTTCACAGACTTCATAATCTTAGATTAAGATCCAACTGGGAAGGACCTGCATGGGAGGACTGCAGGTTTGTGTACAATATGATCATGCGAAGTCCTTTGGGCTTTGCTGTATCATCATATGTCACTATTTATCCAAAACTTCTTCAAGAGTTCTGGTGGAACTCTGAAATCATTTTTAGTGGTACTTCCATGTGGATTAAGAGTGAGGTTATGGGGGTCAGTATTACCCTAAAAGAGGAAACAATCAGAAATGTCCTCAAACTGGGTAATGGTCAAGAAATCGAATTCCTGGATAAGGCAGATGTGCAACAGACCTTGACTGAAATGGGCTATCATACAAACAACTCGTCAAGGGCTGTTAGCAAATCTGGGTTTATACCACCTTTCCAGTTTTTGGTAACACAGCTAAGTGTCTGCTTCTCCAAGAAGATTGGACACTTCAACGAGCTGTCACATAGGATGATGGAAGTGGTTCATGCTGTTGTACAGGAAAAACCTTACAACTATGCTAAGTTTCTCATGAGAGACCTAGAAGCAAACATCCATGATCGTCAACCTTTTCTGATCTACCCTCGATTCGTTACCAAGGTGATCACCAGTCAGCTAGACTTCGGAGGAGTAAGAAGCGGCTACCCAAGGGCAGAGCTGGTACTTCAAGAAAACATTAGTGAAGCCACCCTGACGCCATCAACGAATCACACCGGTCGAATAACCAGTCTTTGGTTATATGTGAAGTGCATGTACAATGTGCTGGAGGAGGAGGAGGAGGAGTTGTTGTTTGTTTTCCTTGTTGTGTGTTTTATCTTTTTTTTATATATCATGGTTGCTTTAATTTCTTTTCATTTTTTTAATGTGTCAATAGATCTAGGGGGAACTAACACAACATGTCTGATAAAAAAAAGAAAAATCTAGTGAAAATTCAAATGAAATCTGACAAATTTTGGAGAAACTCAGAAAATCTGATAATCAATCAGAAAATCTGGCATTTAGTCAGAAAACTCATCAAGTCACACGAATCTGTTCATTCACCAGAAAATTTTCAAAGTAACCAAAAAATCTGACAATAAATCAGAAAATCAAATGTTTTATCAGAAAAATCTCTTGAAAGCCAGGAAGTTTGACAAATCATCAGAAAAACAATGCTTTTAACCAGATTTAAAGAAACTTATGACCATCTAAATTTTTGAAATAAGTTTCTGTCAATTTTTTTTTCTGAGGCCTGGAACAAGCTGTATGAAAAATACTTCCTGTATATCAGAACAAAGGTGTGGAGTTCAGAACTGCAAGACTGCAATGTAACTAAAAATCTCGAAACTCTACTTATTCCCTCTCATCTTAAAAAAAAATCTGATGATTCATCCTCTGTAAATGAATCAAATGAATTCTGATGATATATGAAGAAAATACAACTCTCAAAAGCTTTATTCAGAATTTTCTGGTATATATCATCAAAAGGAAAATCTGGGAAGACACACAAACTCATAAAAGGTGTCTATTGGACCTTTTTGAAACAAAAGGGGTCCCACATGGAGAAAAGGTGCAAGTTGGACATTAGTGTTTATCCGCGAAATCATTGGAATCTCTAAGTCTCTTTAAAGGATTTACATTAAATTAGAGATAAGCCAAAGGTTTTTCAAAAACGGTTGTTGATGTGATTGTCGTGGTCACGCAAATTTAATCCCAATAACAACTATAGATAGTGGTAAAAGGGTATCGAACTTAGGGAGTATGTGGAAAATATGTCGATTATATAGCTTTGCGATTAAACTACAATTAACCTAATTTGCAGAAAATAAAGATCGATGAATTGGATTGTTGTTTTAGAAAACTAAATTAATAACTAATTGCAAATCAAAATTGGTTGTTTAACAGATTAGGAGAACAATGACCATCTTAGGATTCAGTTTCTTTGAACAATTGTGTGAAATTCCAACTAGAAAGAGTTACATAGACATAACTCATGCATAAATAATTGAAGTGATAAAAGGGAACAAAGTACTCGGATTATATAAACGTGAGGTTGTTTCCCGATGATCAATTAATCAATAACCAACCCTAACCCTTCCCGTGATATCTCGATTGCCAACGGCACCAAGAACGTACGATTGAGACTAGAAATTGCACTATCAATTAACAAGCTACAAACAATTATGCATACACCATGATAATCAAGCAACACAAGTTATCATTCTAGAAATTCAGAAATAAACACACAAAAGTTCATGAGAAACCTTCACCTAAGATGATCACCGAAAGTTTTAGCCAGACATAGCTTGGTGAATCATCATAACAATAAGTTCAATGTTCATACGAATCAAAATCACAAACCGAATGTTAGAAATTGTTTAGAACCAAGCAAGAACAGCCAAAATCGCCCCTAGTGTGTTCTCTAACCGACCAATGATGAGAAAATCCCAAAAGACACCATAAAACTGAATAAATGATGGCAGTTACGGTTCTGTCGCAGCTTCCACCGTAAATTACGGTGTCACCGTAATTTACGGTGATGTTCAAAGTGTTACGGTGACTGGCCCCTGAGTTACGGTGAGAAAAAGGCAAAATTCAGGTCCACCGTAAATTACGGTGGTACCGTAAATTACGGTGGCACCCTGAATTTTGTGCTTTGTTTCATCTTTCGTTCCGCGCACGACCCGTTCATCTCTAAACCTTCCAAAGCTGCATTTTATCCACTTTAAGCTCCCGAACCGCACCTGAAACATAAGCAACCGTAGTTATCTAATTCAAGATAATTACACAATTAAATGAGGGATAAACTTGTCTTTTAACATCATAAAGGGTTGTCCAATGGACCACCCGTCAGTTGTTTCCTTAAAGGATTAAAACATCATAAAGGTGTCATTAACCACCTTGAATACAAACAACCCACGACAAACACTCAAGAATCTCTGACTGTACACACTATAAATACCTCATTCAAAAACAGAGTTTTCCATCTTCAACCTTCAAATTCGAAACCCTAAGACCCTTTTCCGAAACAAAAAACCAAAATTCTCAATGGCAGCTATCAACATCAACATACCACCAACTGAACACTCTGTTCCCTTCATCACTAAAGCTGAATTTCTTCCATTAAAGAGCAACAATGAAGGAATGAATGATAACATTGAAGAGTATGATTTGAAGTGTCAAATTCTCATTGAATTCCTAACCAGATGCCCTTAGCTCAAGCCCTCACAAAGACCAGAGAGGTACTAGAAGAACTCATACAACAAGTTGTAAAAACTCTCAAAATCTCAAATCAACTCGAGCTAACAGCACATGTGTGGGGAAATATCTTTATTACAATCTCACCGGAGAAAAGAAGGGAATGTTTGGAACTACCCTTAAACCAAAGCTATGAAGAAGCACCAGAAAAAGAAGATATGTTCTCACAACTTGATGCTGTAATGGGCTACAAGACAAAGATTTCAAAAATCAATGAATTCAAGAGAAACAAGCTACCTGCCTTCTGGCAAGTTCTAATGGAAATTCTGAACAAGTGTCTATCTTCAAAGATTGGAGGTACAGATCAGATAAATAAGAATATTCTAACAATCATGTTCAGTCTTATTAGTGGGTTGAACATTGATTTTGGAACAGAAATATTTACTCTGATCAGAAGATCAATTCTAACTAACACTGGAAGGATAGATTCACATCTACCCTTTCCCAGATTTCTGTCAATCATAATTTCTGATGCCTTTTCTGAAAGGAACCTAGAAATTCCAGCATTAGAAAATATGTGGAAAACAGAAATTATGAGACCTTGGACTGCCATAGGATCTTGGAAGTCAGATTATGATGTGCCTGCTCTATCAGAAAGAATGATGAATCTGATACCAGAAGATTCACCATACAGAGCAGAATATCTGAAAATGTTGAACAAAAGGCCAGAAAACAGAGGAGATTTTGAAAATGTGTCCCCCATGGAGCATGATGCACAAGAGTCAAGCACACTAAGAATGGAACAGCAGGGTGAATCTGATCCCCATCCAGCTGATAAAGATGTGAATATGAGTCCTGTGGCAGAAGAACATCATGCTAAAATATCACATATAGGAGAAACATGTGCACAACACTCCAAACTTAACTTATTTCATTTCTCTAAGAGTGATTCTGATGAATCAATTCAAGGAAAACATGAAATTTTACATAGAGGCACTATTTCTGCAAAACAAAATGTGAGTGAAACCAAGGACCTATTTTCTGAATCAGATTCTGAGGAGGAAAATGTGGTGGCAACAGGTGGAGATCAGTCTGCTGATCAAGGTAACCTGGATGAGAAAACTAAGAGTTTCTCAACAACTCATGGAGAACCTGAAAAGGTTCAAGGATATGAGGAAAACCAGAACTTGAATGTGTTTCAATTTTCTGGTGAGGATACAGAGAATTGGGAATCTTCTAATCCTTTTAACCTCAGAACAGCAGAGAATGTGTTTTCTGCTGGTGTTAGAAGGGGAACATCTGTTGTTTCTCCTATTTCCCAAGGACATCAATCTATGTCCCCTAAACAACTTCACAAGGAACTTGAAGACACAACTGCTACTGTGAAAACAGCCACAGAAGGAAAACTTGATCTGATACTAGAAGAAATCAGAAATTAAAAGTCAGATATCAAGGTTTTATTAGAAACTGTCAAAGTTATGCAGAAGCAAACTGAAGACAATGCTGCAGCTCTCAACAAACTGCAAAAGTCTTTAGAAAACAGAGAGAGCTCATCAGAATTAGAGAAGGCTCTCAAGGAACTGCATGATATCAAGAAAAAGATGGCTGAGGTTGCAACTGTAGGGGAAAACTCAAGTTCAGGGAAGATTCTTGAAGAAATACAGTTCCTCAAAGCCAACAACAGCAGCATGGCTGAGGCTTTTGAGAAGCTGTTGATGGAATTGACTGCACAAAGAAATCAAGAAAACTAGGAGTTTCAGAAAATGAAGAAACAAGAAGAAACAAATACGCAAATTCTCACTAATGTTCATTTGTTAGTAGAGAGATTGCAGTATAATACTGCTAGATTAGCAAAAGTTGATCTTCATGAACTGAAAGCCCCAATTCCACAAGAAAGACAAGCAAGAAGATCAGAAACTCAACAACAACAATCAGAAACCATTCAACAAGATCAAACCAAACAAAAAGAATCTTCAACAGCTCAAAAACAGAAGCAACCCATGGGTCCACCTCCAGATAAACAAAAGTTACTCATGGGTCCTCCACCAAATGTCCCAAAGCCAGACACATCAAGGGTCCAACAGAAAGACCATGTTCCAGTTCAGTCATCTTCTACGGCCATCATAGGAGAAACAAAGTTCAGCACAAAGATGGATACAAAAGAGAAGAGAAGAGAAGAATGGAACATGAAGTGACTTCCTCAAAAAGGCCAAGAAAAGAAATGATAGAAGATTCAGAAGGGAACATCAGAGAAATAGATGTGCTGAAAGGTGATTTACACACTATTATGTACCCTGAAGAACATCTAAAGCATTTCTACTGGAAAGGTCCAGAAGACAACCCAAAGAGACCACTCTCTTCATTGAGTAAAGCTATTGTTAAAAACAGAAACAATGGAGGTTGGGTAATTCTACACAAGAACATGACCAATCCAATAGTATCAATTGAAAGAATTGACACTTTGACCACTGGAGGAGGTATCTTAGGTTATGAAGCACAAAACAAGTATACCCTGATCAGAAAAGATAACAGTGAACAAAAGGTTACTGATGCAAATCTGGCTGATGATATTCACCCAATGGGAATAGTCAAAATGAAGAATATCATTGATGAAATGAAAGGTAATTCAGCTGTGGTCAGAAGAGCCCTTGACAGTCTCAAAAGTGCAGGAGCAGAGCTATACAAAAGGGCTGCACTGGCAGACTTTGATCTATGTATCAATTTTGAGTACAGCAACAAGGTTTTAATACCTCCTCCCAACACCAGTATTCCAGCTGAAATCCCTTCTAAACTTATAAGAACTGGAGCAATCTTTGACAAACCAGAAATGTGTGTAGTCTTCAAAGATGCAAATAATGAGAAAGCTCTGTTCAGAATTAGTGAAATATGCAGGTATTCTAATCAAACTCTCAAATATATAAGGAACTGTATGAATGAGAAACAAGAGCAGCTCAAAAAGAAGGGAAAGAACAATGAACAGCTGAGAAAAACAATTGAAGAATGCATTGAAAACTGGATGGAATTAAGAGGATGGTACAAAGAAATGTACAAAGAAACTCAAAAGGCAATTGATCACAAGAAAAGACTGAAACCAGGAGAGAAATACAGAAGTGGAGTGAAGATCAATTAATGAGATTAAGTTTCTGTTTTTTTTAACAATATTTTATTTTTGTCTGATTTATGGTTTGTTTGACTATGTTCTATGTTTCTGAACTTAGTTGTTTTTAAATTTTTCTTTCAAGAAGTAGTTGAAAGTTGTTTATGTTAGATATAGAGATAGTTCATTTTCTTACAATACTTAGAGGGAAACTGTTAGGAAACTTTATTTGTAAGTATTGAAGAAAATCACAATCAACTGGATCTATGAAGAGATCACAGTCCTGAAGATCACAACAAGAAAAAGAAGATCAGATAGGACAACTGAAATGCACAGCATCTACTTCAAAGAATCACAAGTTGATCAAGAGCTGAATTGGATTATCAGAGAAGGTCATTTCTGATGGATCTGATGATATTTCTGATGAAATATTATCAGTATCTGACGATTCTGATCATCAAATTTTTTCTGATGATTTGTTCACCTGAATTTCTGATGAAGTGGTTTATTAGAAATTCTGATGAAGTATCCCACTTGTCTGAAATCAGCTCTATCCTGCCACAATTACCGAAGCAAGTTGACATTATTGGATATCATGATGAAAAAGGCAACTTGAACATTGGATTCAATGAATATGTCAATTGGCCACTTTTTGCAGGACTTATTGCATGAATAAACTATTGTTTATTCATGCACCCAGCCTTCTATAAATAGAAGGCTCAACCAGTAGAAGCCAATTGAGTTTGAAGCTTAGCATTCACACATACATCAAAACTCCATTGCCCTCTCACCCACAGAATTCAAGATTCATTTGTATTAGATAATAATCTTACAATCACCTTGTAAACCATTTTGTTTCAAAGTGATATAAACTTGATAATTCTGTAGGTCTTGTTTCTGAAAGTCTGATTTCCATTTCCACACATCTTTTCACATCTACTGAAATCACTTGCCATATTACGTGAAAAGAAGTTGTTTAAGGCCATACTGGGTCCAACAGCAACTCTTTTCTTTGCCAACCCACTAATAAAACTTGCGTCTCTACTAACGCCCCCCCCCCCCAAGAAGCTTCACCCCCACTAATGGCCTCCCGATATCATAATAACTTAGACCGTGGGGTTTGGTGGGGCGGGGGGTTTGGGGCATGGGTTGACATGTGGAGTTCGAGCCCCCCGCTGGTGAGTGACGTGTCCGTGGGGTATGGCGGGGAGTGGCTAGCCCGCGTGGGTTGGCCAGGTTTATTAAAATAAAAAAAAAACTAAAATTACAAAATACACACGAAATTAAAAAAAAAAAGCCTAAAATTATTATTAAAATTTCCTAAAAATTACAAAATTCTACAAAAAAAGGATTACAAAATAAATAAAAAAACCCTAAAGCGTTAGGTAGATTTCGAAAAGGGCGAGCTTGTCAAACGGCTTCCGCTCCTTGCCCTGGAACTCGATGTTGGCCACCGCCACCTAGTCTTCGTGACTTATATCACCGCCCGGGACGCTGTTGTAGTAGGCTTTAAAATGATCGAGCTTCGGTCGTAGTTCGCGCCACTTGTGTTGGCACGCGTTTAAATTGTGCAGGTTGTTCCCCACTGTCACACCCCAACCGATGGCGGAAACATCGGGGTGTGGCACTAAGCGTTCAGATTACTTACGAGTTTCCATAACACTAGTAGTTTCAATATAGATTAATTAAGTTTCATGACAACAGAGTCTAAAACATCGTACGCAAACAGGAGTATCGAATATAGCAACAAAACATTGTTCAAGTTTCTAGATTAGACTAGGCGAGTTTCTAAGCACCAATCCTAGGTTGATTTCCATGATTCCGGCATCCTATCAGCCTGCAACATGTATTAAAATAAAGTCAATACAATAATGTACTGGCGAGTATACAAGTTTGAGTATATAGCATAATTGGTTAAAAAGACTCATATCCATCATGTAAACGATAAGATAGTTTCAGCCATGCTAGTGTTCGCAGTCCAAGTGATAGCTGTCACACCTTGACTTTTGCGGAAGCGTATGATGTGTGACTTGTTCAATATCATTACATTCAATCATAATGAACAACTATATGATCAAAACGATGTTCATCCATTCATTAAGTTTAAAATATTACAAACACCAGTCGTTAAAGTTTCAAACAACACAACCTCTGAATTCAGTTACAAACCAACAAAAGTGGATGACATCTAAACTTGTTATTCATATCCCGAAGCAACACCAGCGCCCATGATCTAACTGGTTCCTGAAATACATGTAATTTTGAAAACATCAACAAAAGTTGAGCGAGTTCATGCGTTTTGTATGAGTACTGATAAGCTTGTAATCATTTGAGAGACTCCTTTGAAAACATGTATGAAAAGCGTCTATGAAAAGATCAAATTAATGTTTTGCAAGGACATTAATGCATGTGAAGACATAGGGAGTACTCAATACGAGTAGACTTTTGTCCTTGTCGAATCCCCTCGACTGTGTCGAATTCACCTCGACTGTGTCAAATTCACCTTGACTGTGTCAAATTCCCTTGACTGTATCAAATCACCTTGATTGTGTCAAATCACCCTTGACCGTTGTCGAATCACCTCGACTAGGACACTAAAGCACTCTAAGTGGTCACAAAAGGACCATGAGTGGGGCACGGCCGTACCCGTTAGATCTAACCTTTGTCCATAATTCTTATGAGGGTTATTGGCATTTCAATTTCAATCTATGCTCACATGATCTAATAGTTCATTTCATAGCCCAATCATACCATTTGAACATTCGTAACATGTATTCCATCCCCGAGAGTTATAAATCCGAAAACAGTAAAAGAAAAGGGGGATATGAACTCACAAGTTTGCGTCCTGCTATCTCGTATGCTCAAGGTCCTCCTATGAGTCGTACAACTACCTACACATGTGCCATGTTTTATTAGACGCTTAGGTCGTGTAACGACTCTTTGTCTTAGTTGTTCATTATGACTTGTTTTGGAAATCTTAGTGTATTCTGAGTTACATCATTGATGTATATTATAATATTCCAAAGTATATAATTATTTGTTAAAATAATAAATATTTTAACTTAAATTATATTTAGTAAATTTTGGAATATTAGTTAAAATAATATATTTTAACTTGCCACATATTGTATTTGTACATGTATAACTTTCCCCAAGGATGGGTGTATTCATACTCGTGTTCTTAAACTTGTGTATTTTGCCAAGTATTGGTGGCGTATTCCGGTGTGTATTCGTACGTGCTAGAATACGTATCTTTATTGTGTTTATTAAGTATTCTTATACGTAATTTTGTATTTATACTTTCCGGAATAATATTTTCAATAAAGAAAATCACCAATATATGTATATATATTCTTAAAATATATATTTTTAAGAATTCTTTTATAGAAATTTATCTATACTTCTTCTTGGCAAAAATATATTTACATTTTCATATAACCATCAAAAAGAATATATTTTCAAGATTAACTTAGAAAATATTTATAAATCCATTTTTTATCCCAAAAATAATATATTCTAAATTTGTTAAGAAAATATATATTTTTCTCCAAAAATATCATATTTTCTAATTGTTCAAGAAAACATATATTCTTCCTTACTCAAAATAATATATTTTCTTCTTGTCAAAAATATGATATATTTTTTGTAATTTTTATAAAAATCATATTTTCATTTTCTTGGTTTCCAAAATACCGTTTACCAAAATATAATTATGACTTTAATTCCAGAATATTTATGTAAGTTATATTCCTTGCTCGGTTTACCCAATCTTTGGGTATAAATTATATATTTATTTCTTGAAATTTTGGTAATATTTTGTATTGTAATTTTTGGTATTTTGGTGAGTTATATTATTTCAAGTCCTAAAATAATATAACTAATACACATAATATACAAGTAATCACACACATGGTGACATCTAAATATATATTTTCCTAAATATATATTTAGTCACTTTTATTATCAATAACCAACCTCCAATATTTGTAATTTTTGTAATAAAAATTATGGCAACTTTTATATGAAAACCATGCTCAAAATTTACTTAAAAACACTTGTTTTAAAAATATTTTTCTAAGTGTTTAATTTCTACAAAAATTTTGCCATTGTTTCCCCTTAAAAATGGAGGTTTCCATGCTTTCAAAGTATATCATTTTATTTTAAAATCATCATCAATCATCAACAAATCATTCAACACTTACCATGTGCCAAAAATATGAAATTTACACTATGTCTTGAACTTGAAACATTGTAAAAACTTTGTAGTAACTTACTAGTGTATTTAGTAAGCTTAGTTATCCTTTAAAGTGTGGTTATTTATTGAAAAATATCATTCTTGAAGAATTTAGATCTTCACAACTTGTGAAGTGATTTTCTAAAAATATTTCTTCTTGAATTTTTCTTGTTAAATATATATTTGTACACTTGATTAACCACTAAAAATGTGGTTAGTTTCTTTAAGAACCAAGTTTATGTAAATCTTGTATTTTATTCTTGGTTTCTTAAAAAATATTTCTTGAAATCACATACTTACAAGATTCTCATTACACTTTGATCATCTTTATTCAAGAAAACAATTTATACTTCAAGTTCATGCTTTAACATAAGGATGATCTCTTGATCTTTAACATAATCATCCTCTCATCTTGCTAGATTATGTCTTTAATCACTATCTAGCAAGATCATATGATGTTTAACATCATCAACATAAACAATCAACAATCAAGTAACATAATAACACTTAACAACATGATTTCTTTAGATTTTTAAGCTTATGTTCAAGTTTCATGTTCTTGATTCATTGTGTTCTTCATGTTTAATCTTTTACATAACCTTTTAACCAACATAATAAGAAGTAAAATGAGATCATGAGAGTCTTACTACTAGCACAAGGCTAGGGAAGAACAAGTATGAAGATGAAGAAGAAATGAAGTGGATAAAAGCTCCTTGAGATGGTCCTTCAAGTTCCAATCCTTCCACACTTCTTAGATATGCTTCTTACATCTTAGGATCACCTTAGATTGGATAGAGAAGGATTGAAAATGGAGGTTGTGTGTGGGAGTATAGTGGCCATAAGTTAGAGGAAGGAGGTTTAGTGTGTTGAATATGTTAAGTGATTCTTTGGTTATGTTCTTGTGGTTATAAGTATTATTTTCCAACAACAAATCACTTTTGGCAGATTAGTTCTAACATCCATGAAACATGATCCAATTTAATATTCAAGAAAAATCCCCATGTGGGGCCTCCATGAACCGTCCACATTAAGGGGGGGGGGGGGGTTATTGGTTGGGATTAAATGGTAAGTTAAGTGTTATAGTTAGATTTCAAGTATACTAGTTAGGGTTATATGTGTTATATGTTAATAGCATGTGTTATGATGTTTGGTGACCATAACTAGCTCGGAAATGTTAAAACAATGCTTCTAGTGAAAATTTGGTGTTTCGGGTAGTGTCCGGTTGTTCGGTTAGTTACCGGTTCGTTAAGGTGCTAAATTACGCAGTTTAGTGTGCTTTATGTAGTCTTTTATGACAGTTTCGATTCCTGACACTTAGGAAAGTATTCTGGACCGTTAAACCACATTTCTGCATTATATTTAGTTGTTAAATTGCTGAAAGTTGCTGAATTTGTTTATTTTCTGCAGAATTCTGCAGTTTTAGTGTGTTTCTGGCACTTTCCGGCACCTAAGTTATCACTAGGAAGGCAGTTTTGTAATCCCTACTTTCCTACACATTATTCTAGTGTAACACTTGGTTCCGGGGCTCATTCTATGTCTTAATTTCATGTCTGCCTGAGTACTGAACTCCCATCAGTACTTCTAGTTTATCTGATAACTGTGCTAAATTTGTCTTGTGCATTAAGTAAACCACACTGTGTTGCATGTAATAAAGATAAAAAAATCTTGCAACATGAAATGGCATTGTATGTATATATGATAGTAATCATAAATTCATTCGTCTTGTTAATTCAATCAAGCACAGTCATTAAAGCACAGATTACTGTTTATTATTATACAGAATTTATGGAAAAGTGCCAGTTGTCACATTCTCCCCTCGTTAAAAGAATTTCGTCCCGAAATTCAAGCTGTGTTATTGGTTGCAGGGAAGTTGTGAGATAGATATGAATACTTAGACTTCATTTGGCCTTCATATTCCCAAGTAAATTCTGGGCCATGATGTAAATTCCAATGAACTTTAACAAATTCAATACGACTTCTCCGTGTTTTGTGGGCTTCCTGTCCGCAACCTTAAAATGGTTCTTTAATAAGTTGGAGTTTGTCGTTGATGTGAATCTTGTTTGCGGAAATAACGACTATTTTTTGAGTTAGATTCTTCTAAAGACTAGACACGTGAAACGTGTTGTGAATATTGCTAAGTTCTTCTAGGATTTTCAGCTTGTAAGCAATGGTTCCGATCCTTATCAGGATCTCGAAAGGTCTAATATACCGTGGGTTCAACCTCCCACGCTTTCCAAATCGTACCACGCCTTTCCAAGGTGAGACTTTCCTTAAAACTATATCTCCAACATCAAGTTCCAACGGTTTCCACCGCTTATCGGCGTAGCCTTTCGGTACATCACGTGCTGACTTGATACGTCCACGTATCTGAACGATCTTGTCTGTAATTTCCTGAACCAACCTAGGGCCAATAAATCATTTATCTCTGGTCTCCGTCCAACACAGCGGGGACCAACACTTACGTTCATATAAAGCTTCACACAGACGTCCTAAACGGCGGTGTGATAATTATTATTGTAGGAAAACCCCACTAAGGGCAAGTGAGTATTCCAATTTTTCATCAAAGTTCATCACACAGCACGTAACATGCCCACCATAGTCTGTATCATTCGTTTACTTTGACCGTTCGCCTGAGGGTGAAATGCAGTACTAAGGTTCAACCGTGACTCATACGCCTTCTGAAACATCTACCATATCCTTGGCACAAAACGACCATCTCGGGCGCATAAAATAGAAACAGACACTCCATAACGTGCCACAATCTCTCTAAAATAAATCTCTGCTAATTTCCTTGGGCTGTCTTACTCACTGATTGGTAGGAAAGGTGCAGTCTTGGTGTGTCGGTCAATAGTCACCCAAATCATATCGTGCCCTCTTTGGGTTCTTGGTAGCTTTGTAATGAAATCTATTGAGATCCGTTCCCACTTCCACATGGGAATCTCAGGCTGTTGCAGCAACCCTGATGGTTTCTTGTATTATGTCTTAACCTCTGCACAAGTAAGACAGTTACCCACATATATAGCTATATCAGCTTCCATCTTAGGCCACCCATAATAATCCTTTAAGTCTTGGTACATCTTGTCGGATCCAGGATGGATCGAGTACCTCGACCTATGAGCCTTGTCCCAAAATAAGCGTACGTAAACTGTCGCGAAACGGAACCCAAAGTCATTCCATGAAGTATAATGTTCCGTTTACCTTAGGCAATAATCGCACTCCCATTCCACGTAATGCTTCAGCTTGTAGGTTCTCTGGCTTGAGCGCCTCTTGCTCAGCTTCACGAATCCGAGTAGCGGGATTCGTCAGTATGGTCATTTCTAAGGCTCACACCCTTAGAGGTTTCGCGTGATCCTTGCGGCTTAAGGCGTCTGCTACAATGCTCGCCTTGTCCAGGTGATACTTAATCTCACAGTCGTAATCATTCAGTAGCTCATTCCATCTCGTTATCTCATGTTTAAGTCCTTCTGATCAAAGATGTGCTGCAAACCCTTGTGATCAGTAAAGATCATGCAGCGTTTTCCATACAAGTAATGACGCCAAATCTTCAACGCGCGATTATGGCACCTAGTTCAAGGTCTCTTCTCATGAGCCTTTAATCAACGTGACGCGTACGCGATGACTTGGTCTCATTGCATCAATACGTAATCGAGACCTTGTCGAGAAGCGTCACAAGAACCGCAATTCTATTGGTACTGTCAGGTGAGGACAAGATAGGTATCGACTGGGTTAGGGTTGTTAGCGGTTGAGCAATCCTTGAAAAGTTTTCTAGGAGTCGTCTGATACAGCCTACAATCCCCAAAAATTCTTAGTTATGCCTTAGGGACTCCTTAGTTCTTGATTGCAGGGTCGACATGAATCCCGTTCTTATTCACCTCGTGACCTAAGAATCTTTCCTCGTGGATCCAAGGGTCGCACTTCGACATCCGTGTACTGTTCTTTCTTCTAAGAGTCCCATGATAAATTGTAGATGTTGCTCACGACCTTCCTTGGTCTTTGAGCATATAAGAATGTAGTCAATAAATATAATTACGATCTGATCCAGGTACGACTTACACACCCGATTCATGAGGTCCATGAATATTGTCAGTGCATTTGTTAAGCCAAACAACATGACAAGAAACTCGTAATGCTCAAAGCGAGTCCTAAAGGTCGTTTTAGGGATACTTTCTTCTCCTGTCCTTAACTAAGGATATCCTGTCCTTAATTCCATCTTGGAATAGTAGCTGGGACCTTGTAGTTGGTCGACAAGTCATCAATTCTCGGTAAGGGGTACTGATTCTTGATGGTTAGTTGTCTATCTCCCTGTAACCTATGCGTAATACTTTTTCCACATTAATTCTTCTGAGTTCCTCTCAGATTAGGCTGTGTACATGTATAAAAACTGTCGCCCTTCTTCCTAATGAATAACACTGGGGCTTCCCAAGGTGAGAAGCTTGGCCTGGTAGATTTCCTCTGCCTAGAAGCTCTTGCAGTTGCATCGGAGGCTCCTGTTTCTTAGACGGAGCTAGTTGGTAAGGCGCCATCCATCACTGGTGCCGCTCCTAGCACTAGGTTCATCCTAAACTCTTCTTGTCGTTGTGGAGGTAATCCAGACAAGTCTTCGGGAAAGGCTTCTGGAAATTCCCTCACAACGGGGATGTCTTCTAGCTTTGGCTTCTTGGTCTCTTTATCGACAACATGAGCAAGGAAGGCTATGCAGTCTATTCAGAGGCGCTTCTGTGTCTCTATGACCAATGTGAGGTGTCGAAAATCCATTGCCCTATGGGGCCTAGTGCCCTCGCATCTAATGCAAGAAGGTTGTGTACTATAAGTGTCTCATCATTCGCAAGAGCGATGCGAATGATTTTCCTTATGACGAACAACTTCAGCTCTATACATGGATATCCAATCCATGCTGACTACAATATCATGACTTCCCAAGTCAACGGTAATAGAAAGTCCCCGCTCTCTAAGTTCCAAAATACAATCTTTAATCACCTCATCTGCTTTAACTAACCTTCTAGTTGCCAATCCTAAAGAATACGGGGCGTCTATCCTACTTGAAACTTGGCCGAGTAGGTTCTTAATTCCTAAGGATACAAGGTTAAAGTCGGCGCCAGTATCAATCAAAATGGATGCATAGTGCTGGTTAATAGGGAACGTACCCGTAATCGCATCTGGATCCTGACGTGCTTCACGAGCTCCGATCGTGAAGACCCTTCCTCGTTTGGTTCTTCCTAGGGAAATCTTTCCTAAAGTGCCCCACGTCCCCACATTTGAAGCAACCTGGAACCCTACCATTATCGTTTCCATCTTGGTTGCCGTCATCATTTCCTCCTTGTTTGGGGTACTTCACCCAACATGCATCCTTGCTGTGTCCTTCTTTTCCACACCTATCGCACTTAGGCCTTATACATCGACCTTTATGGTGAAACTTGCACTCATCAGATCTCAACTTAGTCCCCAAGTAAACCTTATCACCGGCCTTATTGGTGGCTCCATAAGCTTTCATGCCATGAGGCGGTTTCGCTTCCCTTCTTTTGTTTGCATTAGAGTTTTTGTAACTGACTTGGGTGCCTATCTTTAGGTTCGAAGACTTTCTTTTGTTATTGCCCGAAGACTCCATATGAGTTTCTTTCTTGTTTGCCTCGGATCCCGAAAACTTTCCCATACGAAGGGCTTCTTCAGTAAGTGCGACACTCAAATCGATAGCCTTTGTGATGGTTGGTGGCTTTGAGGCAGTGACCATGCTCAGGATTTGAGGTGCAAGTCCCCAAACGAATCGTTCAATCCTCTTGAACTCAGGCTCAATTAAGTAGGGAACAACCCTAGACAAGTCGTGAAAGCGTTGGACGTACTCAAAAATCTTCGGCCCGTCCATTTTCAAATTCCAGAACTCAGTCTCAAGCTTCTGGATTTCGGCCCTGGCGTAGTATTTCTTCCGCATTAATTCCTTGAGCTCGTCCCAGCTTAGTGCATAAGCAGTAGCTTCACCAAGGGTCTGAACCTGAAGGTTCCACCAGGAGAGTGCGCCATCCAAAAACAACCCTGAGATATAGGTAACTCTCTGCTCGGGTGAACATTTACTCATTCTCAGAACGGAGTCAGTCTTTTCTGGCCAACGAACAAAAGTAACGGCACCTCCTGTGCTATCAAAATTCAATGGCTTGCAATCCAGGAACTGTTTATAGGTGCAGCCAGTTGGAGGGTTATTTCCAGAGGTACCACTGCTATGCTCGGAGCGGAGGGCCTCGTGCTGAGCGATGGCTTGGGAAATGCGTTCATTGAGTTCGGCCTCAGCTCTTGGTAACGTATTAGTGTCTATGTCACGCCTGGGCGGCATTTTCCTCTGGCAAAAAGGTATGGGGTAGGTTAGACAACATTCCATAATTGTCTATGAGGTATATATCACCACAAGCAAACATGCAATCACCTAACATCACATGCATATATATTCAACAATGTATAAGTAAGAAAACAACCACTAAGCTTTCATATATGCTTGACAACTTGACTTATTGTTTATAACGGGGAAAACAAACTGAACTCGAGGTTACATCACCTCGGTCATTCAAGTTTCATAATATGAAAGTAGTAGTAATTTTCCTTCTGCATTGATTTTCTTAGATCTTTAGCTTCACAAAGACGGGTATACTTCCCAAGAGATGGGGGTTGTACATATAGTGGTGATAAAAAGTGTAAAGTTGCTGCTCCTTTCCCGAGTGTTAGCCATCTTCACTTGCTTAGATATCGGTTCCCAAACAATTCGTATACGGGTAGAAGTGTCAGACACGAAGTAGGCAAAGACAAGTTTCCTACTTTGTAAAGTGCTATAGCAATTGTCTAGTTATTGTTCTACTAGATGAAGGTGTGAACACTTAGAAATTATTTTTGGATGGGTGGTGATTATTAGCTCGACCCGCAGAGTCCACCAGGATTTCCATGCACTACAAGTCGTTATTACATGGGCCCCCATAATAATAAATTGTCTTGCATGGTCACCCCAATTTTTCCCTCGTTCAAAGCAGATGATCAACCACAGAGGGGACACTACTTTCCTTATACCTCCGACATGGAAAAGACCATTATGGTGGTCCACGCGCTAACATTCGTTATCGTTACGCGCGAATAGGCACGATGCTTAGACGTGATAGGAATAAGGGGAATTCCTAGTAGTTGGAGGGGAACCTTCAAGATGAGTACTTCATCTTCCTTGTCTGGTCAAGTGTGTCGTCAATCTTGTTTCACAAAAGCCATAGGGACCTCGTCCTGCTGATAAGGGTGTTGTCCATGGTTGCCGCCTCCGCCTCGCCGTCACTACCGTAGTCAGGCACCTTCACATTCGAGAGGGAAGAACAACCATCTTCTACAGAAACCAGCTCCGGATCTCGTTTGGTAATCACTCCAGCCATGAGCTTCGCAACAAACGCGAGGTCGATAGTCTCATCGTGCGAGTCCAGATCAAGAATAGAATTCAAAGTCGAAGGTATCTCATTCACGTCAATAATTATTCCATACACTTATACGCATATATATTAATGAATAAGTATGTTACTTAGTATAAACAGGCAAATAGATGCATCATGTCACTTATAACTCTCGTTTGTCCTTTCGGAGGGGGGTCATTTTGTCTTTGGCAAGTCTATCTCACATAGACTATTGTCACGGCCCCCGACCCAGTTTTACCCGGTCCAGATGCCGCTGGACAGAAACTCGTGGTATTATTATTTAATTTGGCAGCGGAAATGTTGATAGGATCTTTTAAACTAAAAATGCCCGCTTATTTTACTTCACAATTTGGGACAACCCCATAATTTACAATAAAGGAATTTCTCGGGGAAATTCCCTATTTTACAAAAACATGTTTATTTGTTTTATTTACTGAGCCACATTCTTCAAGCTGGTGTGCTACACGGCACTTTTCCTGGTTCACAGTAAATCACCTGAAACATGTTTAAAAATATTTTTTTATCAGCGGGGAAATACTGGCGAGTCATTCAATTTGCATAAAACGACACTTTGTTATAAATTACAGTATTAAGAGCGATTACAGTTGCCTCTATCTTATAATTAGCTGGTTCAGTTGTCACTCGACCGGATCTATGACTGTGGTCATATCACTATTGGGTCATTTCACCCAAAAGTGACGTATTATCACTATTTAGGTCCTTTCACCTAAAAGTGATTTAAACAATAGTCATTGTGCACAATACCCCACTTACTGCCAGTAATTTAAGATAACAAATACTTAATCCCTGTAAAATATAACTGGAAAACATTTAGGTATTGTAAAATAGTTTTGATAAAAAGAGAATGACTCACATTGCGAGTTTAGTTGGACAGAACCTTGCCTACTGATTTTAACCTTGTAACCTAGTTAAATAACAATACACACGAAACTAGGTCAGTAACTTAATATAACATTTACGATAACTCACGAAATCAAAACCCTCACGACGAATGACAAAGTATAGCCCGAATTCGGGCAGCACTTAGACATCCATCGGATCGTTTTCAATCGATCGGACATTGTATCGTAGCAGTGATCGAGTTATTACCCTGTAATCGTAGTAGCGTTTCCCTACTTAACTTTATGAAAATGAGCAGTACAGAACGTTTTTAGAGAAAATTTTCGAGTGCAGATGAAAGCCCCATGCACGTCCAATTTATAGCTGAAAAATGAGTTTCTCGCGGCCCGCGTAAGCCTTAAGGAGATCTTACGTGGCCCGCGAGGGCCACCCTAACTACGGCTAGGGCTGTCGTGTCACGCCGTAGGTCTGCCACGTGTCAAACACGTGGCATAAATCTTATCCGTCTCATCATCAAGCTGTCACGCCCTGCGTAAGCTTCCCTTAAGGCTTATGCGGCCTGCGAGCGACCAGAAAAATTGAATTTCTTGGTTTTTTCATGAGAATTAGGGTTTTGGGGGTCCCGGTTTCCACTTACGGATCGTTTTGGGACATTTTTGTAGGTCCTTACAACTATACCTCAATTGGCACTGTAATTTGGGGTATTCTCCTCCCTACTAATGTCCTTGTCTTATCTTTTCTTTGAAAATTGTTTGACTCATGGATCTTAACGCTTTCGTAAATGTAATGAAAACCTTTTTGTAAAAACATTTTCGTGAGAGAGTCCTAATGATTGTAGTCTAGACTCGAGAAGGAATCCTAGTTCACTACAATCGAGGCTCTGATACCAAACTGTCACACCCTGACTTTTGCGAAAGCGTATGATGTGTGACTTGTACAATATCATTCCATTCAATCATAATGAACAACTATATGATCAAAATGATGCTCATCCATTCATTAAGTTTAAAATATTACAAACACCAGTCGTTAAAGTTTCAAACAACACAACCTCTGAATTCAGTTACAAACCAACAAAAGTGGATGACATCTAAACTTGTTATTCAAATCCCGAAGCAACACCAGCGCCCAAGATCCAACTTGTTCCTGAAATACATGTAATTTTGAAAACATCAACAAAAGTTGAGCGAGTTCATACGTTTTGTATGAGTACTAATAAGCTTGTAATCATTTGAGAGACTCCTTTGAAAACAGGTATGAAAAGTGTCTATGAAAAGATCAAATTAATGTTTTGCAAGGACATTAATGCATGTGAAGACAAAGGGAGTACTCAATACGAGTAGACTTTTGTCCTTGTCGAATCCACTCGTCTGTGTCGAATTCACCTTGACTGTGTCAAATTCACCTTGACTGTGTCAAATTCCCTTGACTGTATCAAATCACCTTGATTGTGTTAAATCACCCTTGACCATTGTCGAATCACCTCGACTAGGACACTAAAGCACTCTAAGTGGTCACAAAAGGACCATGAGTGGGGCTCGGCCGTACCCGCTAGATCTAACCTTTGTCCATAATTCTTATGAGATTTATTGGCATTTCAATTTCAATCTATGCTCACATGATCTAATAGTTCATTTCATAGCCCAATCATACCATTTGAACATTCGTAACATGTATTCCACCCCCGAGAGTTATAAATCCGAAAACAGTAAAAGAAAAGGGGGACATGAACTCACAAGTTTGCGTCCTGCTATCTCGTATGCTCAAGGTCCTCCTATGAGTTGTACAACTACCTACACATGTGCCATGTTTTATTAGACGCTTAGGTCGTGTAACGACTCTTTGTCTTAGTTGTTCATTATGACTTGTTTTGGAAATTTTGGTGTATTCTGAGTTACATCATTGATGTATATTATAATATTCCAAAGTATATAATTATTTGTTAAAATAATAAATATTTTAACTTAAATTATATTTATTAAATTTTAGAATATTAGTTAAAATAATATATTTTAACTTGCCACATATTGTATTTGTACATGTATAACTTTCCCCAAGGATGGGTGTATTCATACTCGTGTTCTTAAACTTATGTATTTTGCCAAGTATTGGTGGAGTATTCCGGTGTATTCGTACGTGCGAAAATACGTATCTTTATTGTGTTTATTAAGTATTCTTATACTTAATTTTGTATTTATACTTTCCAGAATAATATTTTCAATAAAGAAAATCACCAATATATGTATATATATTCTTAAAATATATATTTTTAAGAATTCATTTATAGAAATTTATCTATACTTATTCTTGGCAAAAATATATTTACATTTTCATATAACCCTTAAAAAGAATATATTTTTAAGATTAACTTAGAAAATATTTATAAATCCATTTTTCATCCCAAAAATAATATATTCTAAATTTGTTAAGAAAATATATAATTTTCTCCAAAAATATCGTATTTTCTAATTGTTCAAGAAAACATATATTCTTCCTTACTCAAAATAATATATTTTCTTCTTGTCAAAAATATGATATATTTTTTTGTAATTTTTATAAAAATCATATTTTCGTTTTCTTGGTTTCCAAAATACCGTTTACCAAAATATACTTATGACTTTAATTCCGGAATATTTATGTAAGTTATATTCCTTGTTCGGTTTGCCCAATCTTTGGGTATAAATTATATATTTATTTCTTGGAATTTTGGTAATATTTTGTATTGTAATTTTTGGTATTTTGGTGAGTTATATTTTTTCAAGTCCTAAAATAAAATAACTAATACACATAATATACAAGTAATCACACACATGGTGACATCTAAATATATATTTTCCTAAATACATATTTAGTCACTTTTATTATCAAAAACCAACCTCCAATATTTGTAATTTTTGTAATAAAAATTATGGCAACTTTTATATGAAAACCATGCTCAAAATTTACTTATAAACACTTGTTTTAAAAATATTTTTCTAAGTGTTTAATTTCTACAAAAATTTTGCCATAGTTTCCCCTTAAAAATGGAGGTTTCCATGCTTTCAAAGCATATCATTTTCTTTTAAAATCATCGTCAATCATCAACAAATCATGCAACACTTACCATGTGCCAAAAATATGAAATTTACACTATGTCATGAACTTGAAACTTTGTAAAAATTTGTAGTAACTTACTAGTGTATTTAGTAAGCTTAGTTACCCTTTAAAGTGTGGTTATTTATTTAAAAATATCATTGTGAAGTGATTTTCTAAAAATATTTCTTCTTGAATTTTTCTTGTTAAATATATATTTGTACACTTGATTAACCACTAAAAATGTGGTTAGTTTCTTTAAGAACCAAGTTTATGTAAATCTTGTATTTTATTCTTGGTTTCTTGAAAAATATTTCTTGAAATCACATACTTACAAGATTCTCATTACACTTTGATCATCTTTATTCAAGAAAACAATTTATACTTCAGGTTCATGCTTTAACATAAGGATGATCTCTTGATCTTTAACATAATCATCCTTTCATCTTGCTATATTATGTCTTTAATCACTATCTAGCAAGATCATATGATGTTTAACATCATCAACATAAACAATCAACAATCAAGTAGCATAATAACACTTAACAACATGATTTCTTATGATTTTTAAGCTTATGTTCAAGTTTCATGTTCTTGATTCATAGTGTTCTTCATGTTTAATCTTTTACATGACCTTTTAACCAACATAATAAGAAGTAAAATGAGATCATGCGAGTCTTACTACTAGCACAAGGCTAGGGAAGAACAAGTATGAAGATGAAGAAGAAATGAAGTGGATAAAAGCTCCTTGAGATGGTCCTTCAAGTTCCAATGCTTCCACACTTCTTAGATATGCTTCTTACATCTTAGGATCACCTTAGAATGGATAGAGAAGGATTGAAAATGGAGGTTGTGTATGGGAGTATAGTGGCTGTGAGTTAGAGGAAGGAGAAGGAGGTTTAGTGTGTTGAATATGGTAAGTGATTCTTTGGTTATGTTCTTGTGGTTATAAGTATTATTTTCCAACAAAAAATCACTTTTGGGAGATTATGTCTAACATCTATGAAACATGATCCAATCTAAGATTCAAGAAAAATCCCCATGTGGGGCCCTCATGAACCGTCCACATTTGGGGGGGGGGGGTCTTGGTTGGGATTAAATGGTAAGTTAAGTGTTATAGTTAGATTTCAAGTATACTAGTTAGGGTTATATGTGTTATATGTTTATAGGATGTGTTATGATGTTCGGTGACCATAACTAGCTCGGAAATGTTAAAACAATGCTTCTAGTGAAAATTTGGTGTTTCGGGTAGTGTCCGGTTGTTCGGTTAGTTACTGGTTCGTTAAGGTGCTAAATTACGCAGTTTAGTGTGCTTTATGTAGTCTTTTATGATAGTTTCGATTCCTGACACTTAGGAAAGTATTATGGACCGTTAAACCACATTTCTGCATTATATTTAGTTGTTAAATTGCTGAAAGTTGTTGAATTTGTTTATTTTCTGCAGAATTCTGCAGTTTTAGTGTGTTTTTGGCACTTTCCAGCACCTAAGTTATCACTAGGAAGGCAGTTTTGTAATCCCTACTTTCCTACACACTATTCTAGTGTAACACTTGGTTCCGGGGCTCATTCTGTGTCTTAATTTCATGTCTGCCTGAGTACTGAACTCCCGTCAATACTTCTAGTTTGTCTGATAACTGTGCTAAATTTGTCTTGTGCATTAAGTAAACCACACTGTGTTGCATGTAATAAAGATAAAAAAATCTTGCAACATGAAATGCCATTGTATGTATATATGATAGTAATCAGAAATTCATTTGTCTTGTTAATTCAATCATGCACAGTCATTAAAGCACAGATTACTGTTTATTATTGTACGAAATTTATGGAAAAGTGTCAGTTGTCACAACCCAAGTGTCCCGATGCTTTAACCACTTTCCCAAGAATCAAGGAAAGCAAATAGAATCCTCCTAACAATACCCCCGAGAATAATAGGGATGTGCATCTTCCTATAGCGCTATTATTGTTAAGGAGGAACTACACACAGGGATTAAACGTTCACATAGCATAAAGAATCAAGAGTCAAGAGTCAGAAGTATCGAGTTTTACATTCACAGAGGTTAGAGTTTAGATTCACATGGTTTAAGTTTCAAGTTTCATAGAATACATGTTGCATCCCAAAAGTTTAGAACGAAAAGGGATCGAGTATACTCACAGTGGGTTCTAAGTATCGGCACCAACATGTTGGATCAAAGGGAGCTCTAAACTAGCCTGATTATAGTTTAACAGATAAGTGTCGGACAGAATAACGAGAATCGTGCAAAGTGTCGGACCAGTCACTTGATCGGATGGCCATCCGGATGGATGGTCATCCGGTCGGATGACTTCATGAGTTGGGACGGACCGCCATTTGATAGGATGACCGTTCGGTCGAATGACCCCTTGAGTGTAAGTTTCAAAGTTCAAAGTTTCGTTTCAAAATAGTTATTTCTTGTAAGTCACATGTCCTTCGATCGGATGGCCGTTCGGTCGGACGGCAGTCCGATCGAATCGCCATTCTATCGAAATGGTGTTGTTTCTTTTTGCAACCTTGTAAAGTTTCTAAGTTCTAAGTTTTATCGGTGACGGCATGGTTCGTATTGAGACAACGGTAGACACATCAAGGCTCAGCCTGTCTAATCGGATGGGAATCACCCCGTCTGATCAGGTATCTGTTCTTGACGGTGTCATGTCTGAATCCGTAATCCGGCCATCTTCTCCGGCGATAATCCATTTCCAGGCCGACTCCAGACTAATCATCAAGTCTACAGCCCGTTTGGGTCCGGATTCCACCGTTTAAAGTAGAAAGTTTAAAGAAAGTTTGAGGATAATCATGAAATCAACTGAAAAGGTTAGAGTTAGTGAAGATTTGGTATGAAATTTCTTAGATCTGAGTTAGATCTTAACTAGAATGACATCACACAGCTGTTTGCACAAACCGTCATGATGACATCATCCTCAAGAGCTCAATTCTCAGAGATTTCACGGTGAAAAGTGTGATTTCGAAGAAGAATCATGTGGAGAGTAGTGCATAGATTGAAGTTGTACAAGAATCAAGTGTAAAACATACCGAAATCGCTGGGAAATGGAAGAAAAGTACTCGAGAGTGAGAGGGCGTGCGTCTGGATCGGAGGAGGCTGTCACATTAGTGAAGACTGATGTGACAGGTCCTATTTATAGTGTCAGAGAGAAGATAAGGCGGTGTGGCGAATGGATCGGATGGCTGTTTGATCGAATGGCCCTCTGATCGGATGGTCATCCGATCGGATTACCATTCGGACAGTCCAATCCCTTGCCATTTTCCGTCTTTGGTTCGTTTCGTGAGTTAGATTAAGCGTTGCGTTACGTATTATTGTGTAATAGTATCACATAACTAGATTATTGTAACACCCCGAAAAATATAAAACTTTATATTAGAATTATAAAGTATAAATAAACAAGAATTTACTAACTAGGAATTTTAACCTAGTTAGCTAATAGTCTAGAAATAACTTATAATAGGGTTAAAAACAACCAAACTATAAGTTAAACAAAAGTGGAGGGGTTATCTTGTAAAATCTGAAACTTAATTTGATAAAAAAAAATAATAAGGACCAAACACACAAAAGTGTGTCTGGTCGTACATGGGACGCAGGGGGCGACCAGGAGTTCCTCACCAAGCCCTAGTTCATCTCATAATTCACAAAATTAAGGGCTCAATTCAAGTTGGAATCGAAAATTAAGCATAGATTACTGATCCTCATCACAAGAGGATTACAAGGTATGTAAAATTTGATGAAAACTCTCAACTTGAAATTCTCATGAAATTGGGAAAATCTGAAATTCATGGTTACATGTTTGTTTTATGATGAATTAGGAACAATATAGTGTCTAGGGACAAACCCTAGACAAATAAAAGTTAAAATCATGTGAAATTTTAGTAAGATCCATGAACACCATTGTAGGTGATTAGTGGGTTATGTAGAAATTGATAAACACTAGGAAATTGGGTGTTGTTCTAGTGTAATTTGACAATTGTGAAGTAACTTCAGAATTTTAGAAGCTAACAATTGTGTAAAATGGGTTGATTTATGTGAGATTCGGGTTAGATGATAAGCTAGGGATTTACTATATAATCATGTAAAATTCTGCCTTTAAAGTGTTTGTTGAAATGTCTCAAAGAAGGCTCGAAACTAGAATTTTGAAGTTAAAACACCTAATTGTGATGTTTTGGCTATTATGCGATATGTGATTAAAAAGGAGTTCTAAACATGATGTAAATGAACTCTATAGGAAAGGATACCAGAACGTCGAGTGGACAAGCCGGTGATGAATTGCGGTTGAAGGGCGTGCACTAAAGGTATTTAACTTGAACCGTTACATTGAGTAAGTTGTTGATAAACTTTGTATAATTGTACTGTCGGATAGAAATTTGTATTGAATAAAGTGATTATGATGATTATTTGAAAGAATAGACTTAGTGTTGTCAACGAACCATTTGGTAGTCATCATAATGGAGGTTTCCCCAAGATGAGCCAATGGGTCGATTAGTTGCGTAAATTGTAGTTTTTGGGTTCTAGTAGTTGTTAGTGGCGATAACAATCACAAGAGCATTAAACCAAAAGATTGGTAAAGAAATGCGGGTGATAATAAGCCCCGGATGTTGGGTATAAGGCGCCATAAACATACTAGTTAAATTGTAGTAAAACGGCTAAAGTTAGAATGGGTCGAATAAATGCATAAGGACAAATAGTCTTTCGGTCCGTAAATAAATTTTTCGGTATGATAGTTGTAATAGGCACGTCGGTAATGAATTTACAGACGTATAGGAAAAAGAATCACCTAAAACAGACTCACGAGTCAAAAGATATGCTAAATTGAAGTTAAAATCTGAGTTTTCCGGAGCTGGTAGAAAAATGCAGCTAAACAACACAAGCTGCTGGAAAACGTACTCCCCCGCGCCACGCGGGGGAGACATAGGAGACTGGCGCGACACGCGGGGGCTTCCGCGCCACGCGACAAAGAGAGCGGGTACTAGCGCGACACGCGACAGGACCGGTTTTGAAAATTTATTTTATTTTTCACATTTCGATGTTGGAACTAGTTTATATGTACTATATTAATGTCAAAACTAACGTTTTTAGTGGTTTTGACCCTAGGTGACAAATGGGATCTTACGGATGGTGATCAATCAAATGTTGAAGAACCGAACACCACTTTTGAAGCTTCCGCTATATCTTAACCTTTAATAGACTATGTTTAAGGGATGTAAACAAATTGTTAAACAACTTATTAATGTTTTAACTTAGTCGTTAGTTGACTAAGGTTTTGCTACTTATGAACTTTATTTATGGAATTTATGTCATAACTAGACATCTATTATCTAAATGGTATGAATTACTATTAAATTCAAGTAAATTTTTAAGGGTGTTACAAGTTGGTAATCAGAGCTTAAGGTTGTCAACAAAGTGTTCGGTTCAAGCTTGATCGATCGTCCGGTAAGAATTAACTTATTATTTTAACAGATTATATTTATTTAAGAAATGAGAAATGAATTGATGTGCATGGGAAGAGCGTGTTAACACACTCAAACCCAGAAAGTGCACTAAATGTGAACGGTTAAAGCAAGTCGGGAACTTGGCTAAACCGAAACAAATGAAGCAATGATTATAAATGAAATGTTTAATGTTTAATGTAAACATTTCAGTTTCAAGATGTCTGATGGAAACGATGATAATCCGGTGCAAACAAGCACCGAACAAATGAAAGAGATAATTGCCGAAGAAGTAGGGAAGGTAATTGAAGGTAGTCTATCCGGGTTTATAGACAAAATTCAAAGCACGGTGTTGTCGCTTGACGAAGAGCGAGTCAAAAGGTTGGAAGATAGTTTCAACCTTATAAAAGAAAAATCGGGAGAACGCAAGGGGCGTTTGAACGGACCCATTGTGAAGTAGACAACTTTGTTGCTTACGGAACGGGTCAATTGAGGGGCCAAGCCAAGGATTGGTGGGACAATAAAAAGAAGGAAATAGGAGCCGAAGCGGCAAGGGTCATGACTTGGGATGAGTTTAAGGTGCCGTTCCTTAAACACCATAGTCCCAAAGCGGTTATCAACAGGATTAAGGAAGAATTCATCCAGTTAAGACAAAAGGGTGAAACAATTGATAAGATCACGGGCATCTTCATGGATAAGCTGAGATTTTGTGACGAGTTAGTCACCACTGAAGAGCAAAAGATATACTACTATTACAATATGCTGAGTGCTGAATACCGGGAGTTTATGACTCCCTCAAAATATGAAACTCTCACAGAAATCATCAACACCGCCCGAGAGCGGGAAATTGAGTTAAAGAAACAAGTTGAAAGGGGTGAGAGAAGGGCACAGGATGTGAATCCAAGCCCTACAAAGAAAGCTAGAACTGCTGAATCAGGGAAGAAAGTGGAGGCTAAAGGCGGGTCGCCAAGTTGCAAAGTATGTGGAAAGGGGCACAAAGGTGAGTGCCGCTTCAAAGACAAGCCGTGTCCGGTATGTGGGAAGACGGGGCACACTGCATCGTTATGTCCCGGAAAAGTTTCTGTTTGTTACAAATGTTATCAACCCGGCCACAAAAAGTCTGAATGCCCCGAGTTGGTTGGAAAGAGAGACACAAAAGAGTCTCCAGCAGAAGCTGCCAAGGCGAAGGCTAGATCCTTCCAACTTACCGCGGCTGAAGCAAAAACAGAACCCGATGTGGTCTCAGGTATATTCACAATTAACTCAATTCCAGCACGTGTATTGTTTTATACGGGTGCGAATAAATCCTTCATTTCGCATGGATTTATTCGACATCCTTCATTTGTATTGACGAAATTATTTGTGCCCTTAGAAGTTGAAATAGGGGACAACAAAAGTTTTATAGTTTGTGATGTTTGTCGAGGCTGCAAATTAAGCATCGGCGATGAGGAATACTTGATAGACCTAATCCCGATGTCAATGGGGGAATTTCAAGTAGTCGTTGGGATGGATTTGCTATCTCAGCACCATGCAAAGGTCGTGTGTTTCCGTAAAGAGATAAAGTTAACATCTCCGAGCGGGAAACACGTCACTATCTTTGGAGAAAAAGGAGGCAACCCCATAATATGCTCAATGTTGAAAGCTCACAAGCTTATGAAGCAAGGATGCAAGGCATTCATGATATACGCAAATGAGCCCGAGAAAGAATCACTGAAGATTGAAGATGTACCGGTAGTACGAGACTATGAAGATGTGTTTCCGGAGGATTTACCGGGGATACCGCCTGAAAGGGAAGTAGAGTTCGGGATCGAATTGATTTCGGGCGCAAAACCCGTAGCTAAAGCACCGTACCGACTCGCACCGTCGGAATTACAAGAGTTGATGTCCCAAATTCAAGACTTGCTGGACAAAGGATTCATAAGGCCGAGTATGTCTCCTTGGGGCGCACCGGTACTGTTCGTGAAAAAGAAGGACGGAAGCATGCATATGTGTATCGATTACCGGGAGTTAAACAAACTCACGGTAAAGAACCGATACCCGCTTCCGAGGATAGACGATCTATTCGACCAACTACAAGGTGCGGACTGGTTTTCGAAAATTGACCTTAGATCGGGATATCACCAATTAAAGGTCAAGGAGGAAGATATGCCGAAGACGGCTTTTCGCACGCGATACGGACATTACGAATTCCTCGTGATGTCATTTGGGCTGACAAATGCACCCGCGGCTTTCATGGACCTCATGAACCGGGTTTGCAAGCCAATGTTGGATAAGTCAGTTATCGTGTTTATCGATGATATTTTGGTGTATTCAAAAAGCGAAGCTGAACATGCACACCACTTACAAGAGGCGTTAGAGACACTTAGGCGAGAGAGGTTGTATGCGAAATTCTCTAAGTGTGCCTTTTGGCTACGAAAGGTGCAATTTCTCGGCCACATCATAAGTGCCGATGGAGTATTGGTAGATCCGTCAAAGATCGAGGCCGTGTCAAAATGGAGTCCTCCGAAAAACCCTTCGGAAATTAGAAGCTTTTTGGGGCTTGCGGGATACTATAGGAGATTCATTCAAGATTTCTCCAAGATTGCGTAACCGCTAACAAAACTAACCCAGAAGGAAGAAAAGTTCATTTGGGGTGTTGATCAAGAAAGAGCGTTTCAAACGCTAAAAGAGAAGTTAACTCAAGCTCCGGTACTAACATTGCCGGACGGGGTCGAAGACTTGGTGGTTTATTCGGATGCCTCACTATCGGGGCTCGGATGCGTTTTGATGCAACGGGGCAAAGTTATAGCTTACGCCTCGAGGCAATTGAAGATACACGAGAAGAAATATCCCACGCACGATCTCGAGTTGGCTGCAGTGGTATTTGCATTAAAAATATGGAGGCACTATTTATATGGGGTAAAGTGCACCATATTCACCGATCACAAGAGCTTAAAATACTTCTTCGATCAGAAGGAGTTAAATATGCGACAAAGGCGATGGTTAGAAACGGTGAAAGATTTCGACTGTGAAATACACTATCACCCCGGAAAGGCAAATGTGGTGGCGGATGCTCTGAGCAGAAAAGCGGACTATGTCCCAATACGAGTAAGATCGATGCAGCTTGTGGTGACCTCGGGTATACTTGAACGTATCCGGGAGGCGCAATTAGAAGCAGTGAAAGAGGAGAATTGGAAGAAAGAAAGAATAATCGGCCAGTTGAAAGATTTGTCGGATGGAAATAACGGATTGAAGACTCGATCCGGAAGGATATGGGTTCCAAATACTTGTGGGGTGAAGACGCTTCTACCTGATGAAGCTCATAAATCCCGATATTCAATTCATCTGGTTGCGACCAAGATGTACAATGATCTGAAACAAAACTATTGGTGGCCCGGGATGAAGAGAGATATTGTGAAATATGTGGAGAAGTGTTTGACCTGCTTGCAAGTCAAAGCGGAGCACCAGAAGCCATATGGTAAATTGCAACCATTGGACATCCCAGTTTGGAAATGGGAACAAATCACCATGGATTTGCTGACCAAATTGCCCAAATGGGTAGTCGTGGATAGATTGACGAAAAGTGCTCACTTCATTCCGATTCGTGAGACTTATACATCCGAGAAGATGTCGGAGGTGTACACCAATGAAATCATAGCACGTCATGGGGTACCGATATCCATTGTGTCACAGAGATACTCGGTTTACTTCGAATTTTTGGCGTGAATTCCAAGAGCAAATGGGAACTAAACTGTTCATTAGCACCGCTTACCATCCACAAATGGATGGGCAGAGTGAAAGAACAATACAAACGTTGGAGGATATGCTGAGGGCGTGCATTATTGACTTCGGGGGTAGTTGGGATGTCTATCTACCCTTGGTCGAATTTTCATATAACAATAGCTATCACGCGAGCATTAAGATGGCCCCGTATGAAATGTTATATGGTAGAAAGTGTCGAACCCCGGTATGTTGGGGAGAAGTGGGTCCACGAGGACTAGCACCTACTAATATCATCCAAACTACGAATGAGAAGATCTACATGGTCCGAACTCACCTAAAAGCGGCTCAAGATCGACAAAAGTCCTATGCGGATAAACGAAAGAGGCCGATTGAATTTCAAGTGGGCGATAAAGTAATGCTGAAAGTATCGCCGTGGAAAGGAATAATACGGTTCAGAAAAAGAGGAAAGTTGAGCC
Source organism: Helianthus tuberosus (assembly GCA_030545235.1). Classification (NCBI taxonomy): domain Eukaryota; kingdom Viridiplantae; phylum Streptophyta; class Magnoliopsida; order Asterales; family Asteraceae; genus Helianthus; species Helianthus tuberosus. The sequence goes on from CM060383.1 coordinate 136,379,680, forward strand.
CAAGATTTATTTGGCCATTCAGAATCACCGAACGGGTTGGTAAAGTAGCATACCGTCTCGAACTACCCGAGGAGTTGAGTGGGATTCATAGCACATTCCACGTGTCACATCTCCGAAAATGTTTAGCAGACGAAACTGCTCGTATCCACTATGATGATATCGAAGTGGATAATAGCTTGAATTATGCGGTGAGACCGGTGGAGATTTTGGATCGAAAGGTCAAGCACTTACGAAATAAACAAATCGATCAAGTAAAGATCAAGTGGGAGCATAGAAAAGGCTCGGACACTACGTGGGAGTCCGAGGAGGAGATGCGACGTCTCTACCCTACTTTATTTGGTACGTAATTCGGTTTCGGGGACGAAACCCATTTTAAGGGGGGTGGACTTGTAACACCCCGAAAAATATAAAACTTTATATTAGAATTATAAAGTATAAATAAACAAGAATTTACTAACTAGGAATTTTAACCTAGTTAGCTAATAGTCTAGAAATAACTTATAATAGGGTTAAAAACAACCAAACTATAAGTTAAACAAAAGTGGAGGGGTTATCTTGTAAAATCTGAAACTTAATTTGATAAAAAAAAAATAATAAGGACCAAACACACAAAAGTGTGTCTGGTCGTACATGGGACGCAGGGGGCGACCAGGAGTTCCTCACCAAGCCCTAGTTCATCTCATAATTCACAAAATTAAGGGCTCAATTCAAGTTGGAATCGAAAATTAAGCATAGATTACTGATCCTCATCACAAGAGGATTACAAGGTATGTAAAATTTGATGAAAACTCTCAACTTGAAATTCTCATGAAATTGGAAAAATCTGAAATTCATGGTTACATGTTTGTTTTATGATGAATTAGGAACAATATAGTGTCTAGGGACAAACCCTAGACAAATACAAGTTAAAATCATGTGAAATTTTAGTAAGATCCATGAACACCATTGTAGGTGATTAGTGGGTTATGTAGAAATTGATAAACACTAGGAAATTGGGTGTTGTTCTAGTGTAATTTGACAATTGTGAAGTAACTTCAGAATTTTAGAAGCTAACAATTGTGTAAAATGGGTTGATTTATGTGAAATTCGGGTTAGATGATAAGCTAGGGATTTACTATATAATCATGTAAAATTCTGCCTTTAAAGTGTTTGTTGAAATGCCTCAAAGAAGGCTCGAAACTAGAATTTTGAAGTTAAAACACCTAATTGTGATGTTTTGGCTATTATGCGATATGTGATTAAAAATGAGTTCTAAACATGATGTAAATGAACTCTATAGGAAAGGATACCGGAACGTCGAGTGGACAAGCCGGTGGTGAATTGCGGTTGAAGGGCGTGCACTAAAGGTATGTAACTTGAACCGTTACATTGAGTAAGTTGTTGATAAACTTTGTATAATTGTACTGTCGGATAGAAATTTGTATTGAATAAAGTGATTATGATGATTATTTGAAAGAATAGACTTAGTGTTGTCAACGAACTATTTGGTAGTCATCATAATGGAGGTTTCCCCAAGATGAGCCAATGGGTCGATTAGTTGCGTAAATTGTAGTTTTTGGGTTCTAGTAGTTGTTACTGGAGATAACAATCATAAGAGCATTAAACCAAAATATTGGTAAAGAAATGCGGGTGATAATAAGCCCCGGATGTTGGGTATAAGGCGCCATAAACATACTAGTTAAATTGTAGTAAAACGGCTAAAGTTAGAATGGGTCGAATAAATGCATAAGGACATATAGTCTTTCGGTCCGTAAATAAATTTTTCGGTATGATAGTTGTAATAGGCACGTCGGTAATGAATTTACAGACGTATAGGAAAAAGAATCACCTAAAACAGACTCACAAGTCAAAAGATATGCTAAATTGAAGTTAAAATCTGAGTTTTCCGGAGCTGGTAGAAAAATACAGCTAAACAACACAAGCTGCTGGAAAACGTACTCCCCCGCGCCACGCGGGGGAGACATAGGAGACTGGCGCGACACGCGGGGGCTCCCGCGCCACGCGACAAAGAGAGCGGGTACTGGCGCGTCACGCGACAGGACCGGTTTTGAAAATTTATTTTATTTTTCACATTTCGATGTTGGAACTAGTTTATATGTACTATATTAATGTCAAAACTAACGTTTTTAGTGGTTTTGACCCTAGGTGACAAATGGGATCTTACGGATGGTGATCAAGCAAATGTTGAAGAACCGAACACCACTTTTGAAGCTTCCGCTATATCTTAACCTTTAATAGACTATGTTTAAGGGATGTAAACAAATTGTTAAACAACTTATGAATGTTTTAACTTAGTCGTTAGTTGACTAAGGTTTTGCTACTTATGAACTTTATTTATGGAATTTATGTCATAACTAGATATCTATTATCTAAATGGTATGAATTACTATTAAATTCAAGTAAATTTTTAAGGGTGTTACAATTATATCATTAACACAAAAGTTTCCAAGTTTCCATGCTTACACCAGTGACAAGTCTCAAGAGTCAAGCACCAAATATCAAGTATCAAGAATCTAGCTTCCAAGTATCGAGTATCTAGAATCAAACATCAATAATCTAGTCTCATAGTATTAAGAATCAAGTGTCTAGAGTTAAGAATCAAGAATCAAGTATCTAGAATTAAGTGCCAAGAATCATAGTATTAAGTATCAAGAATCGAGATTTAAGTATCAAGAATATAGTATTAAGAGTCAAGTATCATAGCATTAAGTATCAAGTATCAACAGGATTCAAGTTTCATAGCATAAAGTTTCACAGGCGTCAAAAGTATCAAGCATCACATAGTACAGGGACTAAAATTGACAAAAGCTAAAAGATCAGGGACGCAGGGCATTACACCCACGTTGTGCCGGTAGCTAGTAAAAGCTTCCGGCCAGTAACGGGTCTCACCGGGTTGGCGGCCCTTCATCGCGTCAACGACGCTCATGACAAGTGCTAGCTCTTCCTCGTGTGTCCAAGAGGCCATCGGTTTGGCGAGGCCATCGGTTTGGCTTGGCCAAACGGTTATTTTTTAAAATTTAAATATATCCGCTATAACCTAGCCAACAAGCCAATAAGAGCCGGCCACATAGGACCGCTAGGCATGCCCAAGCCCCGGGCTGAAACTCCCGCCCAAGGGGCCACGCCGAAACCCAAGCCCACCCGGGGTGGTATCTTGGGCGTTTGTAGCCAACCCACGCCCTATACCCCATAGTCTTAAAAACTCCCTTCAAATTTTATTTATTTTTCCTTTATTATAAAAACTTAAAAACTCCCTTCAAATTTTATTTATTTTTCCTTTATCGTAAAAACTTAAAAACTCCCTTCAAATTTTATTTATTTTTCCTTTATCATAAAAACTTAAAAACTCCCTTCAAATTTTATTTATTTTTTAATATGGACCAGTGAAATTCTCTCACGGCTTGCGGTAGAAATCGAGTCGGTATGGTATGAGTACGGGATCACTATCACCACTAAGTATAGTAACCGAAGCCCAAAAAAATTAAAGTTGTGGTCAGTGTTGTAAGAATCGTTAGACGCTAATCGAATGGTGGGATACCGACTAGCGATTAATCGGATTGAAATTTTTATATGTAATTTTTAGTTGTATATACACACACATATTTATATGTAGTTTTTTAAAGTAGACATGTTTTAACCCCTCATTGGCCTTTTTTTAAGTAATTGGAAGGAATTTATAAGGTTTGGTCGAAATTTAACCGGCGTCTAGCCAATATTTGGTTAGAATAGGACCATGATTATACCGTCTAGCGATTAATCGGCCAGTAATTGGTGAACCTCTGATTAATGATTAATCGGTCAGTAATCGGTGAAGAACCGATTAGTGATTAATCGACGACTAATCGGTGACTAGTCGGAGTTTCTACAACCATAGTTGTGGTATGCCAAAAAAAAAGATATCGACTTGTGTATACATCAACTGAAAACCATAATCACGAATACTGGTAACGGTTCCGATAATAGTGATACAGGTACCGATGTTGTATGGTCGGAATTGGTTTCGTTCGTCAGGACATCGGTATGGTATTGGCAATTGTTATAGTGTACCATACCAAAAAAACACTCTATGATGAACACAAATACGCGTTCGACCGGAATAAATTCGACTGGCTATGCGGCAGGAACTTGGTTGATTTTGGTTTTTGGTTGATTTTGGTTTTGTTCGTTACAGTACCAGTGCTTGTTATATATGTTCAACAAGTTGGGGCAGGTTTTGAACCCTAGACCTCTACCATAAAGTCGCGGGTACAACTAGTTGGGTTATCAGTTAATTTTATTAAGCTAGCAGTCAATAATTAGTTAAAGTTATACCGATAATACTATCTTCTTAGTCGAAGTTTGACAGTCACCAGAAGCTATGTTTTTTAAGAAAACCGAAACTAAAGCTGAAACTACCATAAAAAAAGCCATACAAACAAAATCAGATCAAAATGTCTATGTGTGTGGATATGTTTGGCCGTATATATGGGCTGCGAGACGCTAGTCTGTCACTCCCCTTCAAATTTCATTTATTTTTCCTTTATCATAAAAACTTAAAAACTCCCTTCAAATTTTATTTATTTTTTAATATGGACCAGTGATATTCTCTCACGGCTTGCGGTAGAAATCCAGTTGGTATGGTATGAGTACGGTATCACCACTAAGTATAGTAACCGAAACCCAAAAAAATAAAGTTGTGGTCAGTGTTGTAAGAATCGTTAGACGCTAATCGAACGGTGGGATACCGACTAGCGATTAATCGGATTGAAATTTTTATGTGTAATTTTTAGTTGTATATACACACACATATTTATATGTAGTTTTTTAAAGTAGACATGTTTTAACCCCTCGTTGACCTTTTTTTAAGTAATTGGAAGGAATTTATAAGGTTTGGTCGAAACTTAGATGGCGTCTGGCCAAAATTTGGTTAGAATAGGACCGTCATTAACCGTTTAGCGATTAATCGGCCAGTAATCGGTGAACCTCCGATTAGTGATTAATCGGCGACTAATCGGAGACTAGTCGGAATTTCTACAACCATAGTTGTGGTATGCCAAAAAAAAGATATCGACGTGTGTTTTACATCAACTGAAAACCATAAACATGAATATTGGTAATGGTTCCGATAATAGTGATACTGGTACCGATGTTGTATGGTTGGAATTGGTTTCGTTCATCAGGACACTTGTATGGTATTGGCAATTGTTATAGCGTACCATACAAAAAAACACTCTATGATGAATACAAATACGCGTTCAACCGGAATAAATTCGACCGGCTATGCGGCATGAACTTGGTTGATTTTGGTTTTGTTCGTTACAGTACCAGTGCTTGTTATATATGTTCAACAAGTTGGGGCAGGTTTTGAACCCTAGACCTCTAGCATAAAGTCGCGGGTACAACTAGTTGGGTTATCAATTAATTTTATTAAGCTAGTAGTCAATAATTAGTTAAAGTTATACCAATAATACTTTCTTCTTAATCGAAGTTTGACAGTCGCCAGAAGCTATGTTTTTTAAGAAAACCGAAACTGAAACTACCATAAAAAGCCATACAAACAAAATCAGATCAAAATGTCTATATTTGCACTCAAAAAGCCAAAATATTTCATTAACTCGTCTCTATACGGCACACAAATTCGCAGGGCCGACCCTGAGAATTCGTGTACCCTGTTCGAGCTCATAAAAACGTGCCCTTATGCCTTAACGAAATTGGATATTGAGCCCACTAAAAGTCTAAACCTAATGCCAATGGGCTAATAACTAATCTAAATCATAAGATAGTTTTGTAAGTGGGCCTATGTTAGTGTTGTACGGGTATACCTTATAAAGAAGCAAGATATATATGCATATATGTGTTGTAACCTTTGCTTAGGGAGTTTTTCAAAAAAAAAAGAATTTTCCTTTTTAACCCTAAAGTTTTAATCTTTGACAATTTAAGTTTAAAGTTTTAATCTTTGTTTCCTTTTTAACCCTAAAGTTTTAATCTTTGACAATTTAATTTTAAAGTTTTAATCTTTGGTAATTTAACCCATTTGATTAATTTGATTTTTCACTTCTAATTCAAATGTTTCCATCTTATAAAATTTAACCCCTTTAATTAATTTGATTTTTCACTTCTAATTCAAAAGTTTCCATCTTTTGCAATTTAACCACTTTTTTTTTTTTACTTATGTGTTGTAATCTTGGCTTTGGGGGGGGGGGGGGGGGGGGGTTCAAACAAAAAATGATTATGCATATGGTTGTTGTAACCTTGGCTTTGGGGGGTTTTAAAAAAAATTTGATTTTTTTACTTTTCAACCAAAAGTATTTCATAAATTATTTTTAACCTAAAACCATATATTTTTTTTACTTTTAACACAAAACTTTTTATCTTTTGCAATCTATCCCCACAACTTTTTTTACTTTCAACTTTGGTCCTTTATAGTTTTCATTTTCCGCAATTTTTTCGCTTTATGCTTCGTTCTAAATTTTGTGACTTAACACATCGCAACGTGCGTCTTTGGTTTAATGTTTTTACGTTTCGTTCTAAATTTTGCGAGTTAACACGACGCAGCGTACGTGTGTGGGTGAACGTTTTTACATCGTCTATTTTTTTTCCCGTTTGACAGGTTCAACATAACGTGCGCGTACTAAATCGACTTAGTTATAACTAAAGAATCCAGGCCGCATTGCGGCGGGTCATAATTCTAGTTAAAAAAATATTTAACATATACATATCGGGTTTTTTTCATAAAATAACATGCCCTTCAAAATATCGAACTCTAGCCGGTATATTGGTATCTTTTATTTTAGGATAGTTTTATGGCTTTTATTCGATTCCTTTGTATGAAGAAACAGGGCATATGCCAATTGAATAAAAATCACTGATTACCAATTTCTTATGGTATCAGAGCATAGATCCTAAACCCTATCCTACTCAAAACCCACATAACAAGAATAGAAGACATCTTACGCTCAAAGCAGAAGTACGTTGCTGCTGATTTTGTGTTCTTCGGAACAGAAGAAGAAGATACGGTCAATATCAGAACATCGGCATCGGTCAGTGCAGAATCGTCGATATCATACCATCCACACGTTGGATTTATCTTGTCGGCCATCGGATTTGCTTTCTCCTTCGTTTTGGCAGAGAAAGAAAGCAATGAACGAGGCAACTGAAGAAACCCTAATTCCTAATTTCACTTCTTGAACAAGCCATCTGCAGATTTGAAGAAACCCGCATCACGTGGTCTCGTGATTTGGCTACATAAAAAAATGGAAATTGCACGTGATTTAAGAAAGGAATTGAGTAGTGAACAATACAAGCAATTCATCAGCTTGTTCACTAATGACAAGATATTCCAGTTGATGGCAAACATGGGGGCTAGATTGGATGATGATGGCAACTGGATTGTCGATTCAGGATGCACCGAGCATATAACCCACCTTCTCAATTTGTTTCATGGCAACTTAAAGACAACACATGAACTACCAGTAAAGATTCCAAACGGAGACTCTATACCTGTTAAAGGGAAAGGGCCATCCACCTTACCTAATGGGACTAAAATCCGAGATGTCCTATACGTCCCAGATTTTACTTGCAACCTATTGTCGGTTAGTCGACTGACTCAAGACCTCCATTGTGCAATAACTTTCTTTCCGGATTTCTTCATAATGCAAGACTTGAATTCGAGAGAACTGATCGGAACGGGTAAATGTCAACATGGTTTATACCGGATGAAGATGGTGGGACATGAAAGGAAGGCTATGTCGGCTTCGGTGGAAGTATGGCATAAAAGACTCGGTCATGCTTCTAGCTGTAAACTTTCTTGTTTTGACTTTGTGGAGAATGCCTCCTTTAATAATGTTGATTGTGATTCGTGTGCTAAAGCCAAGCACACCCGGTTGCCTTTTCCCATAAGTTGTATAAAAAGCAAAGAATGCTTCGAATTGTTGCATAGTGATCTTTGGGGAAGGTATAGAACCCCATCGCTTTCAAGAGCAAACTATTTTTTAACGATCGTGGATGACTATAGTCGGTCTGTTTGGATTTTCCTTCTAAAAAACAAATTTGATGCGAGTGACCATCTGATGTTTTTCCACAAAATGATCAAAACGCAATTTGGAAAATTGATTAAAAGAATCCGTTGTGACAACGGGGGAGAGTTTGTTTCAAACCGAATGCGTAACTTTTATGCTGAAGAGGGCATAATTCTCGAGACCACTTGCCCACACACACCACAACAGAATGGTGTTGTAGAACGTAAGCACAGACATTTACTCGAAACTGCACGAGCACTTAGAGTTGAGGCGAATCTGCCAAAGAAGTTTTGGGGCGAGTGTGTCATGACAGCGGCCTACATAATCATTTGTCTCCCATCGAAAACCATTAACAACAAAACCCCATTTGAAATTTTACATGAAGAAAAACCTGATTATGAACATATGAAAATTTTTGGTTGCCTCGCTTACTTTCGAAATACCGACACGGAGGGAGACAAATTTGAATGGAAAGGGAAACCTGGGGTATTTTTAGGTTATCCACCGGGAACAAAAGGGTACAAAATATATGACATTACCGATAACAAAATAGTGGTGTCAAGAGATGTGAAATTTGTTGAAAAAGTCTTTCCTTTCAAGTGCATGGATCGTATTGACAAAGAAGAAAATAAGAAGCTTTTTGACTTTCCGCCTTGGTATTACAACGAAACAAATGAAGGCGAACCCTTAGTCACCCCTCACGTTAATGGGGACGAAGAGAATCAGAGTGGTGTTAATGTCCACGGTCACGAGAATGATGCCGAGACCATTAGCTATGAAGATTTGGTTGAGGCATCATTGAACACCTCTAACATTAATGGTCAAGATCTTAATGATGCGCAAACTGCGGAACATGAAATGCAAAACACCGCTGGTCCTTCTGAACAAAACACTTTGGTTCAAAACGAAGAAGATGCCCACATTCGACCGTCCAGAGTTCGAACCCAACCAGCACACTTCAATGATTACAATGTCAAGCTTCCCCCTTCGATAGACCACACACGGCCCACGGCTAATCAAAGTTCCTCCACGGTACATCCTCTAGCTCATTACATTTCTTATGATAAATTTTCTTCCACTCATAAGGCTTTCCTGTCGGCTATCGATTCACACGATGAGCCCAAGACTTTTCATCAAGCATCACAGGACCATGAATGGCGAGAAGCCATGAAGAAAGAAATCAAGGCGCTTGAACAAAATCGTACTTGGACACTTGAGGCGTTGCCTAAAAACAAAAGGGCGATTGACTCAAAATGGATTTACAAAATCAAGTACAAATCAAACGGAGAGGTGGATAGATACAAGGCGAGATTGGTGGCGAAGGGTTTCACTCAACTTGAAGGGGTTGATTATCATGATACATTTGCACCAGTTGCAAAGTTGGTTACTATCCGTACCTTGTTGGCTGTAGCTGTGAAAAGAAATTGGATGATTCACCAACTTGACATGAATAACGCTTTCTTGCATGGGGATCTAGAAGAAGAAGTCTACATGAAGATTCCAGAGGGTTTTGCAAAACAGGGGAGACTCGTGTTTGCAGATTAAGAAAATCGATCTATGGTCTGAAACAGGCGTCACGTAATTGGTATCAAAAGTTCACAAAAGCCCTCGTTGACCTCGGGTTTAGACAGTTAAAGGCTGATTATTCTCTGTTCATTTATAAGTCAGAAAGGTCCTATGTAGTTGCGCTTATATATGTTGACGATGTTGTCATGATTGGAAATGACTCGGTGAAAATTCAACACACTAAAGATCAGCTCGACGAGATGTTCAGTATCAAAGACATGGGTCCGTTGAAGTATTTCCTTGGAATCGAAGTCTCTCGCATTAAGGAAGGTTTGGTCTTGAGTCAAAGAAAATATACGTTAGACATCCTGAAGGATAACGACCTGGAAGGGTGTAAACCTAGTTCCTTTCCCATGGAACAAAATCTTAAACTTGGAAAGGGAGAAGAAGAAGATAAGGTGGATAGCAGTCAATATAGGAAGTTAGTTGGTCGTCTCCTTTACCTGCAGGCCACTAGACCAGACATCACCTACATAGTGAATGTTCTCAGCCAATTCGTGACAGACCCTCGCCAGAACCACATGGATGCAGCAACTAGAGTCTTGCGGTATTTGAAATCCACTCTAGGGCAAGGTATATTGCTACCAAAAGAAGGTGGCATGAGTTTATTGTCATATTGTGATGCGGATTGGTTAGGATGCCCTATGTCAAGAAAGTCACGAACTGGTTACTTATTATCTCTTGGAGGAGCGCCCATATCATGGAAGTCAAAGAAGCAATCGGTGGTTTCAAGATCGTCTGCAGAGGCAGAATACAGAGCCATGGCTGCTACTGTCAGCGAAGTGCTTTGGGTAAGGTGGTTGTTAAGTGCATTGGATGTAAAACAAGGAGAACCAACCATTTTGTTTTGTGATAACCAGGCGGCTAGGCATATTGCGAACAATCCAGTCTTCCATGAGAGAACAAAGCACGTAGAGATGGATTGTTATTTTGTCCGTGAAAGAGTTGAAAGCAGAGAAGTTGAACCAGATTACATTGACTCCAAAAATCAAATTGCAGATTTGTTAACCAAGGCTCTTGGAGCTCAACACCTCAGCTCTCTTCTGAGCAAGTTGGGCATGCGAAATCTACATGCTCCAACTTGAGGGGGAGTATTGGTATCTTTTATTTTAGGATAGTTTTATGGCTTTTATTGGCTGCTTGTTTTAAGCCATTTATTTCCGTTATATATGTGGGGTCTTCTTCGATTCCTTTGTATGAAGAAACAGGGCATATGCCAATTGAATAAAAATCACTGATTACCAATTTCTTAAGCCGGTGGTCCTCTCCACCCACCCCAGGGCCGGCCATGCAAATTCGGTAACCCTACCCAGTAATGATCCACGTGATAGACAAATGAAGTGGATTCCCTACCGAATACCTAGCTACCTATAACGCGATTTGGTATGTTGGACTTTGTAACAGGACCGGCTTCCCAAAAGGCCTCTCATCTTGTTAAGTTGTTACTACTACCTAGTCATGGTCCAATCCTGGTTGAACTTGAAGAGCACCTGTCCTCTTCTTTTATATAAAAAAATATAATAATAATAAAGTTTAATTCCTCTACTTTGTAGAAAAAGGACTAGACGAGATGCTGCTAAATAAATCCACCTAACACTTTGGGCAATTTTTTTTTCTTTTTCTAAACCATTCACAAGTAATTATATTTGTTGTGTTGTTTCAATTTTCCTTTTTTTATCGGTTAGGTTTTAGATCTATTTCTTTTTTTTTAAATGGCCAACAAATCAATCCCGAACACTCTCGAGTCACCCACTGAACAAACAAAGTACTCTGAAAGTAACCCGAGTCGTCCACCACCAATTCCGGGGAAAACCCAGTATCTCACCCGCCCGTAGGCACGACGGTAAATTACCAATAAAACCAGTTTGACTCAAGGATCGAACTCAGATTTCCCTGGGTCTCATATCACTACCCACCAATGCCTCACTCTTTTTTGCACCAAATGAAAATTGAACTTAAGTCTAGAAGAACTCAAGTCCTCCTTCTACTTGAGGTAGAGGTGATTTACAGGTTCTAGATCTATTTCTACATCCCAATCTTGGGATCAATTGTCAAAGTTAGTGTCTCACATAATAAGGTAAAACTTTATTATTTTTTATAAAGTGTTATTAGTTTTGCAAAGGTGGTCCCTAAGCTAAAATCCTAAAGTTTAAGTGAAACATCTGAAAACTCAATTGGAATTAAATGTCGAAATTAATGGTTATATGGACGTAAACTCTGACAATTACATTACAACTACATTAATGGTTATAATAAGGTGTCACACGTAAAACAAATCTCATTTTAATTGTTTAAAAGAGAGAAACTAAGTAATAATACAAGGCTACGGGGTGTGGGGCGTTGGTTGGGGGTGCCAAGCAACGCTGGCTAAATCACACCATGCCCGCGTTGGCAAGGGCGCTGTCCCGCTAGCGTGGGTTTGAAGCCCGGCGTGGGGGGGGGGGGGGGGAGGGGGGTGAGTGAGGTGGCTGGCTTGGATTGGCTGGTGAGAGATGACGTTCGGGCTAGCCGTTGCCAAACGGCTACTTTATTTAAAAAAAAATATTTCTTTTTTAAACATTATAAATACTCACCCATTTTTTACATTATAAATACTCAGTCCGAAGCTCGTGATCAAGAGCTTGATCTTAATTTGGATGATTTTGATGATTCTCCTTCCCGCCCACCCGGTAGAGACACGTCAAAAAGTTGATTCAAAGAGGGAGATCGGGTTCGGCCCCTAGTTCGGCCTCGGGTAAAGGGTTGTACACCGACCAATTGGAAGAAATTGGGACGAAAATCGACACATTCAATTTCATCCAACAACAAAGGATCGAGATGAGGAAAAATATCCAAGCGTCGTACGATAAAAAAAACATCTCTAAAAGAAAAACGCGAAGATATTAAATTTCTCACCATGCCCGTCAATCACCTTACCGGCCCAGAATTGGAATTGATGTTGCAAATGAAACAAGAAATCTTGAAAAAATATGACATGGATAAATCATGAAGTTTTTAATCTTTTTCACATAATTTTTTTTTTTTTTTTTTAATGTTATGTAGCTTTTTTTTTTTTTTAATTTTACGTACTTGGGCCAGTAGGGGAGATCACCGGCGACAAATATGTTTTTGTGTTTGTTTTTTTTTTTCTCAACACTCCTATATAAATTATATAATACAAAAAAGTTGTTTTTCTTCGTCGTAAGACCAGTCGTTATGGGGTGGCGCCCCATGGCACCTCAACCACATGAGGCGTTAAACACCAAAACGTGCTAGTTAAAAGAGGGCGTCAAAGTGTGGGGCGACTAGGGAGCGCCACCCCCCATAATGGGCATTAGAGAGGAGAGATGGGCTACGTAATCCTTTAAACCAATCACCAATTTTTTTCTTTTATTTATCTTTTTAGTTAAATCATAACCATTTTGTGAACGGTGAGTTAGTTAAAGTCCCACTGTCTACGTGACAATAATGTAGCATGACATTATCCGCTTTTTAATTAAAACACTACGTAAAATCTAAAGTATACTGAATACCAATACCGTAAGAAATTAAATCGATATTGACTGATAGCGAATTCCTGCCTCATGGCGCCGAGAAATCCCACTGGTTTTATTCAAATATGATGAAAATTTATATTACAGCCTTGCTGGCCCCTTTTTTCTATATATCGTAGAATCCTTTACTGTTAAAAAAAATCTATAATTTAGTGATGAGTTAATAATGTATCCTCCCTCACCTGTAAAAACATAAATGGTTGGTAGTTACCTATTTTCTAGACAAACATACAAACATGCATTTAATAATGTTGACAAACACTCCACCATTCTCATTCATCCTTCCATTTCCTACCCTCCACGCCACACACACACACACACTGTATGTAAATAGTAAATTCCAATTCCTTAAACAAAGTCATCTTTTGCTTTTTCTTTTTCTCTATGTTCTGCAAAAGTTTTGAGATTTTGCATAACATGAAGCAATCATGTCTTCTTCTTCTTCTTCTCTTCATCTCATTCTTCCTCACAACCTCTGCTTGCTCCAATGGCAATTGCCAGGTGGTTAATGCTTCCTTTTTTGCTTTTATAATATCCATGTTTGACTTATTGACTGCTAGCTAGTTTTGAACAGATGTTGGAACCATGCTCTGCAGCCACTGATTGTGCAGCTGGTTTGTATTGTGGAAACTGCCCCCAATTGGGAAAAAGTCAACCTTTCTGCATTAGAGGTCAAGCTAATATCCCTACTGCCATTGTAAGTGTTTCTTGTTAAAACATTCACATATGCTCTTTTTCTTGATCAAAAGTTTCTAACTTTATATGTTTTAATGCATTTGGTGAGTAGATTAATGGGTTGCCATTTAATAAGTACACGTGGCTTGTGACCCATAATGCCTTTTCAATTGTGGATGCTCCCCTCTTGACTGGTCCTCAAAGGATCACATTTTATAATCAAGAAGACTCTGTCACCAACCAATTAAGGGTATGTTTATGTGTTTTTCTACAATTAATGTTTGGTTTTGTTTGACTATTTTGTTTCATGGGTTTGAATCTATCTGTTTTGGTTGGTGTTAGAATGGAGTTAGAGGATTAATGTTGGATATGTATGACTTTGAGAATGATATCTGGCTCTGTCATTCGTTTCGTGGCCAGTGTTACAACATCACCGCCTTCGTAAGTATTCGTTTGTTCGGTATAATCGTTGGGGAATAACTTTCCCAAGTGTTCACTCAAAAGTCCTTTTTTCCCTCTAAAGTCACTCAACTTAATTTTTTTTTTCAAAATTAAGCGAGGCAAATGAAACGTATATTTTAGAATAATTGCTAAATGGTAACCAAGATTCATATGCATTTCAGTTTCATTTGTCTCAATTTTAGAAATTTCCAACATTTATAAAAAAATTACATAGGATTAAAACACTTAACGAAAGTCGGGTGATTTTAAGGGGGACATTCGGGAAACTTGGTTACTATATGTAAAAGTATGTTTGACCTCGAAAGTCAAAACTGCATGTCAAACTTCCACTTTATAATGTGCTTAATAGTTAATACTTGTATGTTTTGCTTAGCAACCTGCAATTAACACATTGAGGGAAGTGGAAGCATTCTTGAGTTCCAATCCAACTGAGATTGTGACGATTATAATCGAGGACTATGTGCATACACCTAAAGGGTTGACTAAATTATTCACCGACGCTGGTTTGGACAAGTATTGGTTTCCGGTTTCCAAGATGCCTAAAAAGGGTGAGGATTGGCCAACTGTGACCGATATGGCTCGAGATAATCATAGGTTATTGGTTTTCACTTCTGATTCTTCAAAGGAAGCTACCGAAGGTATCGCGTATCAATGGAGATACATGGTGGAAAATGAACGTAAGTTGCCAAGTATAACTTGCCTGTTAGTCTTTGTAGATGACACTTTCTTATGGGATGCAGAGTGTATACGTATATAGAGTAAAATGCCATTTTCGTCCCTGAGGTTTGGCCGGTTTTGCAACTTTCGTCCAAAGGTTTGTTTTTCCGTATCCAGATTCAAGAGATTTGAAATCTTGCCATTTTCATCCGACCCGTTAACTCTATCCATTTTTTAACGTTAAGTCAGGGGTATTTTCGTCCTTTTACCTATTTGTTTGTTTGTTTATTTATATAAATAATAAAGTGTATAAAAAGACAAAAATACCCCTTATTTTAAGGAGAAAAAATAGATGGGGTTTACGGGTCGGATGAAAATAGCAAGATTTGAAACCTTTTGGATCCAGATACGGAAATACAAACCTTTGGACGAAAGTCGCAAAACCGGCCAAACTTCAGGGACGAAAATGGCACTTTACTCGTGTATATATTATTTGTCTTTTTCAATCATGAACTTAAATGTAACCGCTTTTCAGCCGGGGACCCTGGAGTCAAACAAGGCTCGTGCTCGAATAGAAAAGAATCAAAGCCACTTCCTTCAAAAGCCGCATCTCTTTTCCTTCAAAACTACTTCCCAACAATACCTGTACAAGCCGAAGCTTGCAAAGAGAATTCAGCTCCATTGACGGATATGGTTGCCACCTGCTACAAGGCAGCCGGGAATACCATGCCCAACTTCTTAGCCGTCAATTTTTACATGGTATTCAGACTTCGTAATACAAGGGTAAATTGTTATTCTAGCATAAGCTGCTAACTCTGTGAGTTTTGCAGAGAAGTGATGGAGGAGGTGTTTTCGATGCTTTGGATAGAATGAATGGCCAAACGTTATGCGGGTGTGTTTCAGTCACTGCGTGTCAGGTTTGTCTTCAGTTTATCCACCACACAATACTCTAATAAACTTCTTTTGTTATTGAATACTTCACGTCTGCTGTTTTTGCAGGCCAGGGCACCATTTGGAACTTGCAGAAACTATGAGGTCCATAATTCCACTTCACCAACGAATCCTACAAGAAGTTTTTCAGGAAACGTGCAACTGACGGCATCTGCTTCGCGTATAAATCTTACAAGTCTCCTGGTCACTTACGGATTGTATTTTTTCTTTATATTGTTGGTATTTTATTTAAAATAGATATATATTTGAAGATATACATGCACCTTCATTGAGGCTTGGTTATTGTATGTTATATAGTAAGTTAAAATTCAAGAGTACCTATACCTATGCCCATCCCCATTTTACACAGTTAAAAGTCAAGTATTGGGCAGTGGCGGATCTAGAAAATTACTAAAGGGGCAACGTTTCAAAAATTTTTTTAACGTACTTCATACAATGTAAACAAAACAACGATAGTAGCGCGGGAATAAATAAATTTAAACACATACCTAAATGATTTCTCCTCTTCGATTTTTGAAAGCTTGAAACCGAGCCATGACATCCTCTTCTTTTACTTTATAAAAACTCTTTCTCGACCACACAAATTATAGCATTGTTTAAATACTCATCACCCATCTTATTGCGTAAATCCGTCTTGATAAGCTTCATTTTAGAAAAACATCTTTCAACGGTTGCGGTTGCAACCGGTAAAACCAGTGCTTGCTTCAATGTTCGATAAACCAAAGGAAAAGTTTCATTTTTTCCGGTTTCCACCATTACACGAGCAAGGTCACTCAATCCAGTTAAATTTGCAAATTTATCATCTTCCTTTAAAGTGTGATAAAATGTCGAAAGATCACCCGCAAGAACCCCTCTTTCTTCTTTATTATAGTCATTCGGATACATTTCAGAAAACTTCACTATCTTTGATATGTCAAATTTAGCAAACGAATTACAAGGATTTAAACCTGACATATTTTCTATCAAACTAGTTGAGACCTCACTAAATCGGTTTCCAAGTTCTTGAAGTTGCATATCCAAAACCGTATTAAAAAGCTCAACTTCAAAATGATGTCGGTTAGTAATGACATACTTTCGGTTTCTTTGATTACCATAACTTTCCGCCATATCTAACATCTTAATGTTGTTTTTTTCACAAAAAGATGTTACGTTTGCCAACATCTTTTCAAACCCATTTTGTCTTAAATGATTCAAAGCTCGTTTTGTCCCGCTTATCAAATGAGATGCTTCTAACAAGTCTTGACTCTTTTTTTGAAGATATCGTTCAACAAGTGTATGTAAAACACAAATTCAAGACTCTCAAAATATGATAGAATACCTGACGCATTGGATCGTTGTTGAAAGGTCTCTTCATCTTATTTAATAAAAGTAAGTACCTCAACAACTTCCGGAAATAATTTCAACAAACTTATGATGGTTCTATGATGAGAACCCCATCGTGTGTCTCCGGGTCAGGCAAGGGAAACCTCTTGGTTTAATCCTTTTCCTGTGTTAATTTCACCCGCTAGAATTTCGTTTTCCACTCTCTCTTTTTTTGCCTCCAACATCATATCTTTTCTTTTGCAAGAAGCACCAACCGTATTAACAACCATGCCAAGAGTTTCGTAAAATTCTTTAACACCATCATGCTTTTTTGCTACAGCCACAATCACTAACTGAAGTTGATGAGCAAAGCAATGTATGTAACGGCGGCGGCAAAGGGCGGAACGGCGGTCGGCGGCGGCAAAGGGCGCTGCTCTAGTGCTCCTGCAGTCGTTCGCTGTTGCTGCTGCTTTTTGGCTGCTTCGTTATTTTCTTTCTTCAAATATTGGGTATGGGGTTGGGACTTGGGCTACAATAATTGGGCTTATAACTATAAGTATTGGGTAATTAGTTTGGTAGCATAAAATTTTTTGGGCTTTCAAAAGGGTTAACATAATATTTATTAAGGGGCAACGGAATCCGAAAAACGCAAAAAAAAAAAAAAATTTACACTATCGCGGCCGAGCCAAGGGGCAACGCGGGCTACCCCTTGACATAGGGTATGTCCGCCCCTGGTATTGGGTTGAGATCAAGAATATGACCCGTTTGCAGGTTTTTTGGTCAGGCAAGTAGAAGAAATCAGGATGTCGCGTTAGGGAGGCGGCCTTGTTATCTTGTAACTAATATATTTAACTAGAATTTTGACGAACGTCTCGTTTATGACTTAGTTTCACGTGTCATGATGATGACATTAAAGCGTAGTACGCACACGCCACATTACGCGTTTTTTACTTTGTTATACACGTTATGTTCGTGACATTAATGTTATTAGACAGAGACAAAAGAAGAGTATGTTTTGGACGTTGCAGTGTAAAGTCGTAAATGTAATTTATACATTAACATAGTTCGGGATAGATAGAACATAAAGTATAATAATGTGTCGCACGTTGTGTTGTAAAGTCGTAAAAGTAATTTAAACAAAAGAAGCTGTCAAATTATTAAGTAGAAAATGTTCAAGAGTTAAAGTTGTCAATTTTCAAAAAATGTGAAATTTACTTAAAGATAAAGGTTAATGGTGTTTCATGTAAAAAGTTGAGGGTGTAAAGTGAAAAAACTTGAGTGTGTAGGGGTGAACACCGACCATTGATATTATATGGTAAATTAGAGATGACAATATGGCTTAGGCCACAGAAAATCACTTTTGACACCTACAGGTTTGATCTGCTAACAAATATCATTGCAACATATTTTCAATTCCATTCAAAACTCTGAAAAAAAGCCTCAATGAAAAAGGTTCAAATTCAAGCAATAACATTAAAATGATCTATGACTATGCATTTTAGTGGTGGAAATCAAGTTCTCAATAAGCCTGTAACTAAGAATCTACATCATGTTTTATGCGTGCTTCAATTGTGCTTGCCTTGTCATCCAATCGATACATTCCTCGACGGATCCAGACGGATAAGCAAGCTGCCATTGTAACAGTTTCCGTTGCCACTCGCTAACAACCGGACCCCCTTTTCCAAGCTCCAAAAGCCTTATTATATCCTTCCCATTAATCAAAGGTTTAATTTCCCACACTTTATCCAAACCTAATTTCAAAATTTCTCGCTCAACCTCCGTAAACACTTGTCTTCTTTTCACTAAATCCCACTCAACGGAAGAATCATTTTTGTATAAAAGAGTCGAAAGCATCAACGCAGCCCTCCATAAATCTTTAATTTCCCTAAGAAGCAAACCCAACAAGATCCTTAACTTCAACGACACGTCAACGTCTATAACCTCCGTTTCCCAAGTGATTTCACCGGTTGGCATGTTGTCACCAGATAACACGAAAGGTATCAAAGACAGGAGCTTCTCGGCCGCACTGTGCAGCCTCATGACATCATCAGCATCGCTAGCTTTCAACTTGAGGGAGTTTCTAAAGATGTAGTTCACTACGGGTATTGTTTTCTTTTTGTTATCAACGTAAACGGTTTTCCTAAGCGGAAGAAGCAACGATGTGTACAAATACAGTCTCCTTTGTTCGTCACTGAAGCTACATCCGACCCCATGCATGTGTCTCCATGCTAAATCCATATATCCAACGCAGGCTTTATCGTGTTCTTTTGAGATCGATGGGTCACAATTTTCGGGTGGTGTGAAGACAACCCAAAGTAACCCCAACTCAGATACGTAAGTCATTGCTTTAACCGGTTGGTTCCCACTTACCATAAGATCAATCTCGTGACCAATACGTTCCCTACTTATTTTATCAGAAATGGCAGATTTCACATCGTTGTCCGCAGCTGCAACCTTTAACTCTTCCACCATTTCAAACTCGAACCTAGCACTAAAACGAATGGCTCTAAGAACTCTCAACGGGTCATCCAAAAACGTCTCCTTTGGCGGTAAAGGTGTCACGATTTTTCCACATTTCAAATCTTCCAACCCTCTCCCTGTCAAATCTTCAACCGAGCATGTATTGATATTATAAAACAAGCTGTTAATCGTCAAATCCCTTCGGTAAGCATCCTGTTCTGCAGTGCCAAACTGCATCGTCGGAATTCTACTGTTTTCACAGTAATCTTCAGATCTCAAGTTCACGAAATCGATCCAGACGTCGAAAAGACGCATCCTTGCGGTTTCCAAATGCTTAGACTGGTCCGGATTGCTTTGAATAACACCAACTCCTTGCGTTTCTTCACCCGAAGCTACCAAATACTCATTCACCTTTTCACAAAACTCTCTTCCCAACATATTATCAAGCGCAATATCGATATCATAACACTCTTTCCCTAGAAGCTTGTCACGAACCCACCCACCCGCAACTCGAAGCTTGGTTTCAAGACTGAAATGACGAAGAACTGCACGCAGCCGATCAAATATCTGTTTTTCTTTATCAGTTAGATCAATGTTTTCCTTCACCATAACAGGTCGACTTGACGACAAGGTTTCGTTTGTCTTTGACATCGCTCTGCAACACCGGTACAAGACCTGAGTTCTAGGAAAGGGAAATAACGGGTTGTTTAATTTGACGGTGGCAGGAACAAGAAGGGGCTTCCTAGTAAAGGTTGCTGTCAAAGAAGATCCATAAAACCACCGAAGTTGTGTTATTTTCTCAGTAATCTTAGCCATACATACCCACAGCAAAGATAGCTGCTGCAAATATCACTATGAAAGTAAAATATACATTTGTTAAACATACATATGATTATTACCCCAAACTAACAAACAGTTTATCATGTATATATTTACTACAAACAGTTAAACAAAAATAACTAATAAATGAAATGTTGAAACCCTAAAATTACTCGATAGGGTTTATAGAAATTGTATGTGAGGTTTAACGAAATAAAATGAATAACTATATAATAAGATGTGTGATTTTGCTGTCTGTGATGATGATTATAAAGAGATTAAATAAAAAAACAAATTCAACCCAAGAACATTGTATGGAACGAAGGAAGCCCTAATAGTGAAAAAATAAGCAGATACGAATATGGAGAAAGAGAAGCACCTGTAATCACCAACTGGAAGCAGCTTGTGAGATTCAGGAGATAGAAGAGATAACTGGTGGTGGAGACCAGACGGCGGTTAGTAGCCGGAGAGGCTATTTACCTTTTAACCTAAACTTTTTTTTTTTTTTTGAACGGGCAGAATTGGATCATCGTCTGTGGAACCATCTGATTATATCCATCTCCACAATTATGTGAATCGAACCCATGACCTATTAGTCCTAAAGTCTTATCCCACCCCAAGATACCACTATAATATAAAGACTTTTGACATTTTTGGTACCGGTCCGGTACGATACCGGTTCGGTACCGGTTTTTACACTAAAATATCGGTACCGTACCGGGCATATTCGGTACCGGTACCCACTTTTGGGGATTTTTCGGTACCGGTACCCCTACTCCATTTTATTTATTTATATATCCAATTCATGTATTTTTTTTCCCTTCATTACATGTGTTTCTAAACAAAAATTTTAGTCAATGTTTGGTTTAGTTATCAACCGAAACTAACCGAACCGAAACCGATAAATAAACCGAATAAAAAGAATCGATTAACTGATGAATTCGGTTACGGTTACGGATAATGCTAATAACTGAACCATACACACCCCTACTGGTAAGGGGTGTAGTGTAGCAACCCTAAGCGGGTACTTCGTCGCCACCTTGTAGTGTACACTGGACGGGTTAGTAACATGGGTGGGTGCATCTACTCAAAGAAAGGTTATGAAAGCAATGTGTGTAGTTGCGGGTCCCTTGGTTCTATGGTAGATGAAAGAAGTGCTACAAGTAATTTACCGTGTTAGCAGTGCAGGATTGAAGGGGCTAAGGTAGATGAAAGGAATGCCCCCTCCCCCCTAAATAAATCGTTTAGACTATGGAAAGTTGGCCGATTTTCGACTTGAAACATAGAAATTTTGATTTTGGGTATTTTTTAAGGGAAAATGTCATAGAAATGTAACCAAATTTATCAACTGTTCTAATTAAATCATCCAAACTTTTTTCGTCTCTCTAAAGTAACTAAACTTTAATTTGTTGTTCTAATTTTGTGTAATTACCAGGTCACCAGGTTACCATTGTTTTTTTCTTTTATTCTTTTTTCCTGCTATATGGATATTATTAAGGGTAAGTGGATTTTTTTTAAAATCAAAACATATTTTAAACCTTCAAAAAAACCCAGCAACCTTGGAACGTACAACATTTTAATCTCCATTATCAATCGAATTGTGTGTGAATGAAACATCACCTTCAACCTATGCAAGACTTCGATGATCTTCGAACCTTCAAACCTGAGCAAGACTTCGATGATCTTTGAACTTTCGAACATTCAGCTTCCCCTGTTCGGATTTCCATTTCCGATTAATGAGTGAGTTTTGATTCTCATTGAGGATTCATGGAGCTTTTGGAAAGAAAATTTGGTTTTTATTTAGTAGATTTGATTTACTTTGATGTGATAACTATGGCTTCTTAAATTCTGGTTTTTGTTCTGGTTGTCTTTATCTTCTATGCAATAACATTGGAATCACTACAATTTCTTCTTTTTGTGATTTAAAAAATTAAAAAAAATGTGACTGTTTGAACCATTGCTCCATCTTGGAACCATCTTAAAAACACTGCTGTAGTTCGGAATCCCATTTTATGATTTGAAAATTAAAAAATATATATATATATATTTTTTTTGGAAGGTGACTTTCTATGTACTGGACCAGTGGTCACCGGGTTTATGTCAAAGACATTCCCCCGTCAGCCCCGCATCTGCGGACGCGATGTTCGATTGGGCCCCGGCCTGCCGCGTGAGCTGACTTCCGCCCGGAAACCATACTGCCCCCACACGAGAGACTCGCTGGGGTAACAGCTGTGTAAAACCGGGTTGCCCTCAAGACCGTTCCATGCCTCGGTAGGAGACGATCCATCATCGGGACGTCCCAACCCCCAAACCGTAAACGCCGGGATTCGAACCGGGGTAGCCATTGGCAAACCCCCGGCCTCCTCCCAACTGGGCTAGTGGGCGGGATAAAAATTAAAAAATATATATTTTGCAAACTTAAACATAATAATTATTTTTAAAATTTTAGAATAAAAATGTTAATTTTTATTGAAAATTCCATGTCATTATATATATTTTCCACATCATATTTAAGGTTTAAAAATTAAGAAAACCTGACACATCATCAATAGTAACCTGATAACCTGATAATTGCATAGTATTAGAACAACAAATGAAACTTTAGTGACTTTAGAGTGACAAAAAAAGTTTCAGTGACTTGATTGAAACAAAATTCAAACTTGGTTACATTTCTACGAAATTACCCCATTTTTTAAATAACAAACTTTATACAGTAGAAACTCGATAAATTAATATTCGATTATTTAATAAACTCTCTAAGATAATATTTTTTTGCCGGTCCCGACTCGGGGATAGGGTGCTAAATTACTAATTCGCTAAAATTATAAGATAATACATTTTTGATAATATCTTTAGACCCCATATAAAATATAAATTAATAATTCCTTATATATAGCATATTACATGAATGATTTATGAAGGTTTCTTGAAAAATGACTCAATTGTCTTTTGTTTTTTGTTGAAATCAATTTCCCCTTGAATCTCGTCTCTAATTTTCCTTAGCATGGTAAGAACTTCTGGTGTTGTTTTCTCATAGCTCAACAAGAAATTGTTCAATGTGATTGCCGCTTTAATAGCTTCGTTTCGCGAAGGGGGATCCATTGTAGAACTTTCATCATCTTCTTCATCGATATCATCTTTATTAATTCCAATAACGTTTTCAATAATTTCTTCATTAGTCAACAAATGTGCAACTACATTTTCTTCTGGGTGAGTCAGAACATCTTTGACATCCATTGCATTGCGATAACCCAACTCTTTGATCAAATTCTGGAGTTCTTGAGTGCTTTCACCACCTTCATCTGAGTTCTCAAAAGTCATGTTATCTGTTGATCGAAGTTTACAATGACGAAAGCAGTTCGCAATTGTATTTGCACGAACATCCATAGTCCATGCTGAAATTGCAAGATTCATTGCATCTAATACATTTATTTTTGCTGGATTTGGAACCCCTAATTCATAACCCTCCAAAAGACTTCTATAAAATCGATGACGATAATGCATTTTAAAAGCTCGTATGATCCCCGCGTCACAAGGTTGAATTTTTGAAGTTGTGTTTGGTGGCAAAAAAAAAAAAATTCAACATTTCGTAATCCTTCAATAATTTTTGGATGAGCAGGGCAATTATCCACAATCAAGAGAATTTTTCTTCCAACCATTTTTTATCAAGTTGGCGAACATATTCTTCAAATAACACACCAGTCATCCAAGCTCGTTTGTTAGCACGGTACTCACAGTTCAGACTGTTCAAGTTTACATTCTTGAAGCACCTTGGTTTAGCATATTTCCCAATAATCCATAAAGGAAGTTTTTCCGAACCGTCCTCATTACAGCAAATAACAACAGTTAGTCTTTCCTTGTCTTGTTTTTTCCCTTCAAGCTGCATTGTTGTAAGGGAATGATCCGGTTGAAGTCTAAAAAACAAACCTGTTTAAGATCAAAACATGTAAATAATTACATCACTAAAGTACAAAATATAAAATAAAATAATAAAAAAACAAACCTGTTTCATCCATATTAAAGATGTCTTTCATTTCAAACTGATCAACTTTGGAAGGTGTTTGTAAACTAAGTGGAAGCTTGAAAGGTGTTTGTAAACTAAGTATTCTACTATAAATTAATAAAATATTAATTAATATATAAATTAATAATTATTAATTTATCGATTAATTAATAAATCTTTTAATTAATAAATTTTGGTGGTCCCAAGTGTATTATTTTATAGAGTTTCTACAGTATACTTAAATATCAGAGAACAATGTACTTATAAAGATTTAAACCTACACTACTTTGGTTTATAACTCTTTATTTATACGCTTAACTTTCCATTAAATCGTGTGAGTTTCTTATGATGTTGATTTCGGATTTTTGGGTATTATCAAGGTGTTTGATTGGTAAATTTGTGAAAAAAAGAATTCGATATGTTAAAAACCCAAGGCGAAAAAATTGCGCTTTAAAATAGCTACCTTACTTTTGAGTCGTCCAAACTTTAACCTTATTCTCATGATCAACTGATTGTCGTCATGTTTGATTTATTGGTCGTGACTAATTTGATCTGACCCTCGTTTGGTCATCCACCTAGAAGTGATTTTGTAATGATTTTGGAACCAATTTCCTCATTAAAGTCACTGTTGGAACAATTTCTTCATTAACCTCTGACACGTGCAGATTTGAGAGATAGAATTAAGAGAAAGAAACTAAGAAAGAAAGTTCATTCAACTCATCGATGCCCATCTGTTATAACACACCCAACTATATAGCCACTAACTAATCAATAACCCCCTACACTATAGAACAATTACATTGAGGCCCCTCAACCTATTTTGACACGTAACAATACTTCCCTCCTATAAGACTTTTGACCTCAAAAGTACAAAATAACAACCCAACCCATTAACCAAAAGTGTCAAAAACAAAAGAGAATGCTTGATTTTTATCACCATCAAAGACAGAAACTTTAAATCCTTGTTGCAATACTGGACTTTCTTTGGTATCTCCTGTTGATGTTAATACAATTTTCTTAACCTTGTTATATCTTTTGTGAACAAGTTCTCTCATATTTGCACAAACTACTCCAAATGAACCCTCATCTCTGGGCTCAAAATAACACCTACCAATAGCAACATTAGTAGTAGCAGCACCGTTGATTATTTGAAAGTTGAATGCTACATTTGTTCCTAAACCTCCCTTTGAATACACATACAAGTCTTTTAAATCCACATCCACAACCCTTTGAATCCATTGCCACCCTGGTTCCCAAGTAAACGTTTCATCTTTGTTGTAGACAACAATATTTAAGTGTGTCATTACCGAGTTTAAAGAAGTTTCAAACATGGACTGTAACAGTGATAAGCGATCCCCATGAATTCCTGCAGCCATACCCCACTTTACGCTACCTTCTACCTTATTTTCCTTATCATTATGTCCATGGATATAACAAACTAAAGATGTTCTTGAATCGAGTTCAATTCCATAATTTACATCATCTTTAACATTATCAAACTCAATATTAGCTTGAACCCGACCGTCAATCATGAAGTGGTTTATACCTGGTTTCCATTCAAATGTGTCTAAACCATGAAGCATCTTTACCTTGTCCTTAATTGAATTAACCTTAAGTCCTATGTTTTCTTGATCAACTTCTGTTACACCGGTTAAAATCACATGAACTGATTTTTTCTTAACTATTTCATAATCACCCACATCTATCTTGACATTCATTAACCCTTTCATTTGGTCCCGCCCTTCAGTTACAGTTTGTTGCAATTTATCATTTTCTGATTCACCACCATTATCATCACTAGCATCAGCTATTTCTTGAATTCCCTTCCAAAATTCATACTCAATACTTGGTTCACGAATATGATTCTAACCCTTTTAGGCATTCCTGTGACACCCGGCTATTTAGGCAGTACCGTACAAATGTAACACGTGTCATGAATAAATAAAAGTGTTGTATTTGACTAATTTTGATGTTTATATGTGATATTTGATGAGTTGGTAAATCCAAACCTTGTTAAAAATTATGTGAGCAACAATAAGATAAACGCTTATCGCGTAACGAACAAAATGCGAAACGAACATCGGTGACCACCCGATCAATGTTAAAATCCTAAAAATAATTTGTTATGATTAGAATGGTAATTTTAATCATGTCCGAAAGGAAAAATAAATTAAAACGCTAAGAAACTCTATTTTTCGAGTTTGAGGGCGTACCGCGCGATACTGCGCGTATCTGACAAAATACTGTGGTAATTATTTCAGTAATATTTTAGCGAGATTATTTTTATAGAATGATAAAAATAATTTAAAACACACTAAAACGGGATTAAAACGCTAGATAAAATACCCGGTATCCAGTAAAATACCAGTTTTTAAACTATATTACATATATATATATATATATATATATGTGTGTGTGTGTGTGTGTGTGTATGTATATATGATGGATGAGAGTGTGCATGATAGGTGGCGGCTAGGAGGAGTGTGCACACTCTCTCTCATGCCACTTGTGGGTCTTGGGTGAATTAAGTGATGATTATAACTTCTAAAATGCATCAAATCCTTCACAAATCCAAGAAAAACCTTTTCAAAAATCTCATTCTCTCTCTCTACAATAATTTACGGCCAAACACCCTCTTACACACCTCCATCTTCATTTTTAATCTTGTTCTTTGAAGATTCAAGTCCATTCCAAGAAGGTTTCAAGGTGTTTTTGTAACATCCCTAAAATATAAACACTTAAGTTTGCAATTTGATTTCAAATAAATTAGTAAAATAAACTAACTAGGAATGACACTAACCTAGTTAGATGATGACTCATGTGTAGTTAAAGACATAGAAATAAAATAAAAGAAACTAGAGGGACCAAAAGTGTTGAACTTGAAAATAGTTTTAATAAACACAAACACCCCTTGTGAGGGTGCTGGGATCGATCAGAACAGGAGGAGGGCGACCCCCACTCTCAAAACCCTAATACTTCACTAATCTCACAAATTGAAGGCTCAAAACAAGTTAAAATCGAAAATCGAGCATAGATTATTGATCCCCATTGCAAGGGGGTTGTAAGGTATGTAAAATTTGATGTTAATTTTCAGTTTGAAATTCTCATGAATTTGGGAAATCCAAAATTTTTTGTTGCATGTTTGTATTCTAGATAGAATAGGGATGATAGTGTCTAGGAGTAAAACCTAGACAATAACATGTGAAATCATGCCTAAATTTTGAAAATTTCATGAACATATTGAAGGTGATTCATGGGTTTTGTGAGTAAATGATAAACACTAGGATTATAGTGGTTGTTCTAGTTATATTTGACATATGTGAAGTGATTTCAGAATTTTAGAGGTTAAAGTTCATGTAAGGTAGTTGATTGATGAAAATTTAGGGCTATATGACAAGTTATGAACTTGATAATATATAGTGTAAATTTCTACCCTTAAAGTGTTCGCATAAATGCCTCAAAGAAGGCTTAAATCTGAAATTTGAGTTAAACCGCATGATTGTGATGTCTTGGCAAAATATGCGAACTATGAATTGAAAAGAGTTCTAAACATGTCTTGGTTGAACTCTATAGGAAAGGATACCGGAGTTCCAAGCGTACAAGCCGGTGGCGACTTGCGTTTGAAGGGCGTGCACTAAAGGTATGTAACTTGATTCGTTACATTGAGTAAACTTTGATAATTGCATAAGTATAGTGAACTGTGGAATAAAGGTTGTCTTAATTTAAAGCGATAATGTTCGCTATATTGATTAATAAGACCAGGATTGGTTACAACTTGTTGGTAGTCATCATAATGGAGGATTCCGTAGATGAGCCAAACGGGTCGAATAATCGATTAATGCGTGGCGAATGTTTCGTGATATAGTAAATTGGTCTTTTGTTATTGCTGATAAACGACATATTAGAATACAAGAAATTAACATGTTGGTTTGTAAGAATGAGAAATCCGAGAATTGGTTTGGGTTCTATAATCAAAACGGGCAAAACATATACTTGCAGTGACTACCGTAAGTTACGGTATCCACCGTAACTTACGGTAGAGATCAAAAGCTTACGGTGGACAACTACTGTTTTACGGTAGACTAGAACCTTCAAGTGACTACCGTAACTTACGGTAGATACCGTAAGTTACAGTAGAGCCCGGAAATTTTCTGTAAATTTTTGCATATTAGAGCTAATTGAATCCGTGTTGATCGTAGTTTCGATTATGTGTTATTTCTAAGAACTCTAATACTAGTTTTTATGTAAACATTTCAGTTTCTAGGTATTGCAAGAATACGGATGGCGGTCAAGCAAGTTTTTGAAGAACCGGACACAACTTTTGAAGCTTCCGCGATTTCATAACTTTGTTAAACAATGTTTCTATTTCTTTTGAATATAAACATCTTGCTAATCAGGTCATGAATGTTTTAACTAGTCGCTTGTTGACTAGTTTTGATTACTTGGAACTTTGTTTTGGTAACTATGTTTTAATTTAGACACCTTTTATATAAATTGTATGAAGTTTTATTAAATTCAAGAAATAATTAGACGGGTGTTACAAGTTGGTAATCAGAGCTTAAGGTTGTCAACAAAGTGTTCGGTTCAAGCTTGATCGATCGTCCGGTAAGAATTAATTTATCATTTTAGTAGATCCTATCTTATGTAAGAAATGAGATACGAATTAATGTGCATGGGAAGGGTGTGTTAACACACTCAAACCCGGAAAGTGCACAAAATGTAAACGGTAAAAGCAAGTTACGCACTTGGCTAAACCGAAGCAAATAAAGCTATGTTGTAAATGAAATGTTTAATGTTTAATGTAAACATTTCAGTTTCAAGATGTCGAAAGGAAACGATAATGATCCGGTGCCGACAAGCACCGAACAAATGAAAGAGATAATTGCCGAAGAAGTGGGGAAGGCAATTGAAGGTAGTTTATCCGGGTTTATTGACAAAATTCAAAACACGGTTTTGTCACTTGTCGAAGAATGAGTCAAAAGGTTGGAAGATAGTGTCAACCTTATGAAAGATAAATCGGGAGAACGTAAGGGATGTTCGTACAAAGAGTTTATGGCGTGTAAACCGCCAATCTACAACGGGGAGGTTGACCCGATAATATGCCATAGTTGGTTAAGTGATGTTGAAGGAGTGTTTGAAAGGACCCATTGTGACGAAAGCGACTTTGTTGCTTACGGAACGGGTCAGTTGAGAGGGCAAGCCAGAGATTGGTGGGACAATAAAAAGAATGAAATTGGGGCCGAAGCGGCAAGGGCAATGACATGGGAGGAGTTTAAGACACCATTTCTTAAACATCATAGTCCCAAGGCGGTCATTAATAAAATCAAAGAAGAGTTCATGTAACTCAGGCACAAGGGTGAGACCATAGACAAGATAACGGCGACGTTTATGGATAAGATGAAGTTTTGTAGTGAATTGGTGACGAATGAAGAACAGAAAATATATTACTACTATAACATGTTGAGCGCTGAATATAGGGAGTTTATGACTCCTTCAAAATACGAGACCCTTACCGAAATCATAAACGTTGCACGGGAACGGGAAATCGAATTGAAGAAACAAGTTGAAAGGGGTGAGCGAAGGGCACAATATGTGAATCCAAGTCCTACAAAGAAAGCTCGAACTGGAGAATCGGGAAAGAAGGTTGATGCTAAAGGCGGGTCACCAAGTTGCAAGGTGTGTGGAAAGGGGTACAAGGGTGAGTGCCGCTTCAAAGATAAGCCGTGTCCGGTATGTGGGAAGACGGGGCACACTGCATCGCTATGTCCCGAAAAAGTTTCCGTTTGCTATAAATGTTATCAGCCCGGCCACAAAAAGTCTGAATGCCCTGAATTGGTTGGAAAGAGAGACACAAAAGAATCCTCAACGGAGGCTCCAAACGCGAAGGCTAGATCCTTCCAACTTACCGCTGTTGAAGCAAAGACAGAACCCGATGTGGTCTCAGGTATATTCACAATTAACTCAATTCCTACACGTGTACTGTTTGATATGGGTGCGAATAAATCTGTCATTTCACATGGATTTATTCGACATCCTTCATTTGTATTGACGAAATTATCTGTGCCCTTAGAAGTTGAAATAGGGGACAACAAAAGTTTTATAGTTTGTGACATTTGTCGAGGCTGAAAATTAAGCATCGATGATGAAGAATACTTGATAGACCTAATCCCGATGTCAATGGGGGAGTTTCAAGTAGTCGTTGGGATGGATTATCTCAGCACCACGCAAAGGTCGTCTGTTTTCGTAAGGAGATAAAGCTAACATCTCCGAGCAGAAAACAAGTCACTATTTATGGCGAAAAAGGAGGTAACCCCATAATATGCTCGATGTTGAAAGCACACAAGCTTATGAAACAAGGATGCAAGACATTTATGATATACGCGAATGAGCCCGAGAAGGAATCACTGAAGGTTGAAGATGTACCGGTAGTATGGGATTACGAAGATGTGTTTCCGGAAGATTTACCGGGGATACCGCCCGAACTGGAAGTAGAGTTCGGAATCGAATTGATTCTGGGCGCAAAACCTGTAGCTAAAGCACCGTACCGACTCGCACCGTCAGAATTACAAGAGTTGATGTCCCAGATCCAAGACCTGCTTGACAAAGGATTCATAAAGCCGAGTGTGTCTCCTTGGGGCGCACCGGTACTGTTCGTGAAAAAGAAAGACGGAAGCATGCGCATGTGTATCGATTACCGGGAGTTAAACAAACTCACGGTAAAGAACCGATACCCGCTTCCGAGGATAGATGATCTATTTGACCAATTACAAGGTGCGAACTGGTTTTCAAAGATTGACCTTAGATCGGGGTATCACCAACTAAAGGTCAAGGAGGAAGATGTGCCGAAGACGACTTTCCGCACGCGATACGGACATTACGAGTTCCTCGTGATGTCATTTGGGCTAACAAATGCACCCGCGGCTTTCATGGACCTCATGAACCGGGTTTGCAAGCCAATGCTAGATAAATCGGTCATCGTGTTCATCGATGATATTTTGGTGTATTCGAAAAGTGAAGCTGAGCATGCACATTACTTACAAGAAGTGTTAGAGACACTTAGAAGAGAAATGTTGTATGTGAAATTTTCTAAGTGCGCCTTTTGGTTACGAGAGGTGCAATTTCTCGGCCACATCATAAGTGCTGATGGGGTGTTGGTAGATCCGTCAAAGATCGAGGCAGTGTCGAAATGGAATCCCCCGAAGAACCCTTCGGAAATTAGAAGCTTCTTGGGGCTTGCAGGATACTATAGGAGATTCATTCAAGATTTCTCCAAGATTGCGTCGCCACTAACAAAGTTAACCCGGAAGGAGGAAAAGTTCATTTAGGGAGTTGAACAAGAAAGGGCGTTTCAAACACTAAAAGAGAAATTAACTCAAGCTCCGGTATTAACGTTGCCGGACGGAGTCGAGGACTTGGTAGTTTATTCGGACGCCTCACTTTTGGGGCTTGGATGTGTTTTGATGCAACGGGGCAAAGTCATAGCTTATGCCTCGAGGCAATTGAAAATACATGAAAAGAAATATCCAACGCATGATCTCGAATTAGCAGCGGTGGTGTTTGCGTTAAAAATATGGAGGCACTATTTGTATGGGGTAAAGTGCACCATGTTCACCGATCACAAGAGCCTAAAATACTTCTTCGATCAGAAGGAGTTAAACATGCGACAGAGGCGATGGTTAGAAACGGTGAAGGATTTTGACTGTGAAATACACTACCATCCTGGAAAAAAAATGTGGTGGCGGATGCTCTGAGTAGAAAAGCGGACTATGTCCCAATACGAGTAAGATCGATGCAGCTCGTGGTGACCTCGGGTATACTTGAACGTATCCGAGAAGCGCAAGTAGAAGCAGTGAAAGAGGAGAACTGGAAGAAGGAAAGAATAATTGGCCAGTTAAAAGATTTGTCGGATGGAAAGAACGGGTTGAAGACTCGATCCGGAAGAATATGGGTTCCAAATACTTATGGGGTGAAAATGCTTCTACTTGATGAAGCTCATAAATCTCGATATTCTATTCATCCGGGTGCGACCAAGATGTACAATGATCTGAAACAAAACTATTGGTGGCCCGGAATGAAGAGGGATGTGGTGAAATATGTGGAGAAGTGCTTGACTTGCTTACAAGTCAAGGCAGAACACCAGAAACCTTATGGGAAACTGCAACCCCTGGAGATTCCGGTTTGGAAATGGGAACATATCACTATGGACCTATTGACCAAACTACCTAAAACGATTCGGGGATTTGACGCTATATGGGTGATTGTGGATAGATTGACGAAGAGTGCACATTTTATTCCTATACACGAAACATATACTTCGGAAAAGATGTCCGAGGTATGTATAAATGAAATAGTGGTACGTCACGGAGTACCAATATCCATCGTGTCGGATAGAGATACCCGATTTACTTCAAATTTTTGGTGAGATTTCCAGGAACAAATGGGAACAAAACTCTTCATTAGCACCGCCTACCATCCTCAGACGGACGGGCAGAGTGAAAGAATAATACAGACGCTAGAGGATATGTTACGGGCATGTATCATCGACTTCGGTGGAAGTTGGGATGTTTATCTACCTTTGGCCGAATTTTCATATAACAATAGTTATCATTCTAGTATCGGCATGGCACCTTACGAGATGCTATATGGTAGAAAATGCAGAACCCCAGTGTGTTGGGGTGAAGTGGGTCCGCGTGAATTGGCACATAAAGATATAGTTCAGGCCACTAATGAGAAAATTGAAGTGGTGCGAGCCCATTTGAAAGCAGCCCAAGATAGGCAGAAGTCTTACGCCGATAAAAGACGAAGACCAATTGAATTTCAGATAGGCGACATGGTTATGTTAAAGGTTTCTCCATGGAAGGGCGTTATCAGATTCAGAAAAAGAGGGAAACTAAGCCCGAGGTTTATCGGGCCATTTAAAATCATCGAATGGGTTGGTAAGGTAGCCTATCGCCTCGAGCTATCGGAAGAGTTGAGTGGAATACATGGCACGTTTCATGTATCACAGCTACGAAAATGTCTAGCGGAGGAAACAACTTACATCCATTACGACGATATCGAGGTGGATGATCGTTTGAATTATATTGTAAGGCCCATAGAAATTTAGATCGAAAGGTTAAGCACTTGCGAAATAAACAAATCGATCAAGTCAAGATCAAGTGGGAGCATAGGAAGGGTTCGGACACTACATGGGAGTCCGAAGAGGAGATGCGACGTCTCTACCCTACATTATTTGGTACGCACTTTGGTTTCGGGGACGAAACCCTTTTTAAGGAGGGTGGACTTGTAACATCCCGAAAATATAAACACTTAAGTTTGCAATTTGATTTCAAATAAATTAGTAAAATAAACTAACTAGGAATGACACTAACCTAGTTAGATGATGACTCATGTGTAGTTAAAGACATAGAAATAAAATAAAAGAAACTAGAGGGACCAAAAGTGTTGAACTTGAAAATAGTTTTAATAAAAACATTTTAATAAACACAAACACCCCTTGTGAGGGTGCCGGGATCGATCAGAACAGGAGGAGGGCGACCCCCACTCTCAAAACCCTAATACTTCACTAATCTCACAAATTGAAGGCTCAAAACAAGTTAAAGTCGAAAATCGAGCATAGATTATTGATCCCCATTGCAAGGGGGTTGTAAGGTATGTAAAATTTGATGTTAATTTTCAGTTTGAAATTCTCATGAATTTGTGAAATCCGAAAATTTATGTTGCATGTTTGTATTCTAGATAGAATAGGGATGATATAGTGTCTAGGAGTAAAACCTAGACAATAACATGTGAAATCATGCCTAAATTCTGAAAATTTCATGAACATATTGAAGGTGATTCATGGGTTTTGTGAGTAAATGATAAACACTAGGATTATAGTGGTTGTTCTAGTAATATTTGACATATGTGAAGTGATTTCAGAATTTTAGAGGTTAAAGTTCATGTAAGGTAGTTGATTGATGAAAATTTAGGGCTATATGACAAGTTATGAACTTGATAATATATAGTGTAAATTTACGCCCTTAAAGTGTTCGCATAAATGCCTCAAAGAAAGCTTAAATATGAAATTTGAGTTAAACCGCATGATTGTGATGTCTTGGCAAAATATGCGAACTATGAATTGAAAAGAGTTCTAAACATGACTTGGTTGAACTCTATAGGAAAGGATACCAGAGCTCCAAGCGGACAAGCCGGTGGCGACTTGCGTTTGAAGGGCGTGCACTAAAGGTATGTAACTTGATTCGTTACATTGGGTAAACTTTGATAATTGCATAGGTATAGTGAATTGTGGAATAAAGGTTGTCTTAATTTAAAGCGATAATGTTCGCTATATTGATTAATAAGACCAGGATTGGTTACAACTTGTTGGTAGTCATCATAATGGAGGATTCCGTAGATAAGCCAAACGGGTCGAATAATCGATTAATGCGTGGCGAATGTTTCGTGATATAGTAAATTGGACTTTTGTTATTGCTGATAAACGACATATTAGAATACGAGAAATTAACATGTTGGTTTGTAAGAATGAGAAATCCGAGAATTGGTTTGGGTTCTATAATCAAAACGGGCAAAACATATACTTGCAGTGACTACCGTAAGTTACGGTATCCACCGTAACTTACGGTAGAGATCAAAAGCTTACGGTGGACAGCTACTGTTTTACGGTAGACCAGAACCTTCAAGTGACTACCGTAACTTACGGTAGATACCGTAAGTTACAGTAGAGCCCGGAAATTTTCTGTAAATTTTTGCATATTAGAGCTAATCGAATCCGTGTTGATCGTAGTTTCGATTATGTGTTATTTCTAAGAACTCTAATACTAGTTTTTATGTAAACATTTCAGTTTCTAGGTATTGCAAGAATACGGATGGCGGTCAAGCAAGTTTTTGAAGAACCGAACATAACTTTTGAAGCTTCCGCGATTTCATAACTTTGTTAAACAATGTTTCTATTTCTTTTGAATATAAAAAACTTGCTAATCAGGTCATGAATGTTTTAACTAGTCGTTTGTTGACTAGTTTTGATTACTTTGAACTTTGTTTTGGTAACTATGTTTTAATTTAGACACCTTTTATATAAATTGTATGAAGTTTTATTAAATTCAAGAAATAATTAGACGGGTGTTACAGTTTTGAAGATCCAAAGGTGTTTTCAAGGTGAAACAAGCTCCAAACATCAAAAATTTTGTCTAAACCCACCAAAATCTTGAAAGGTATAAACTTCTTTTAAAATCATGTTCTTGATTCTTGGTGATGATAGCGATGTTGGAAGGTTTCTCTTGAACTTGGAATTAATCACAAACTTGAAACTAATACTGAATGAGATTTTAAACAAAATAAAAATGGGTGTGTATTTGTGTAACATTCCTATTTTTATATAAGAAATTATAGGTTTGGTTAAATTTATTAACCACTAGTAACTAGTAACTAGTTTATTTTTAATATAAATATTCAACCCAAATAGTTTTAAACACTATTTTATATATAGTGGGTTGAAATATTATACTAATTAATTGGCCTGTATATGGGTGACATTTCTATTAAAATAAAAGTATATAAAAACTTATATTATTAGACGGGTAGATTACGGGTAAGTTGACCGTTAAAAATATGAAGTACCTGGACGGGCCCAGGAACCGTTTAATAATTAAAATTATTAAAAATACATTATATTTGAACCTACTATATTTTTAATGAAACTGGGTTCAAAATGTAGATAAAAATATTCTCGTTCTAAAGACATATTCATTGTCTTATAAAACGTCATATTTTAGAAGTTATAAACGCCAAATAAGTGAAGCAGTTAAATTAATTATAATATATATAATAATAAAATAATAATTAATAAAAAATCAAAAACATATAAAATAGAAAAGTGGACGTGTATGGAATATGAAAATTCATAAGAGTACGTGTCATCATGAAAAGAAAAGAAGATTATAGGCACTACACGGTTGTTGAAAGAAAATGCAGTATATATATACATCCATAATAGAAAGATAAATTACTCACACCCTTTCAGTCGCCTTTCTCTATCTCAAGCCTATATTCTATTTTTTTACCTATAATAATAATAATAAAGCCATGCCTCGTTTTAAGTATTTTAACTCCCGATCACCGCTACCCTTTCCGATTGGTCTGAGCCTCATAACGTATGTCAGGGCTCTGCCCGACTAAGTTGTTGGGATTCGGTCTCGGGACATCGGGACAAGGTTGAATTAGGGGTACTATACTTAACACGAGTGCATTATATATTTTTAAATAGTCCAGGAGTTATACCCAAAATTTTTACCAGGAGGCTTTCTAGTTGAACCCTAAAGTTACAAAGTGGGTCCATTCTCTTTTCTCACCGTTTTATTCCCTTTTATCCCAAACCATAACAACTCTCACCAAAACTATTATTTACTATTATATTTTGTTCACTAGGAAACCTTAGTTAAGACCCCTAAGTTATCCTACATAAACCCTAAAATTTTCAGAACAATCAAAATCAGGAACAGGGCCCCTAAAACTCGGGGGGTATTTCCTAGTCAGTATTATCTACACAGTTTGTTGTCGAAATTGAATTTTAACGAACGGTCGACTCAGCTAGGCTACCAAGACACGTGGCAACCCTATGATAAAATGTGACCCGTCGCGCCACGCGACACAACCACATGGACCCCTCGCGCCACGCGAGGGGGTCAAATTCTCAGTATAAATAGAAGGGTGTGGGACTTGCATTTTGGCGTTGGAACGACGAAGAAATTCAATTCGTGCATCAAGTTATCTTCTGTTTACTATAAAAACACACAATCACGAAACGCTGCTACGATACAGGGTATTAACTTGATCGCTGCTACGATTCAATATCCGATCGATTGAAACTATCCAACATGATGTTTAAATGCTATGCTTTGTCATTAGTCGTGAATCCAACAGGATGTTTGAGTGCCACCCAAACTCGGGGTACACTCTGTCATTCGTTGCGAATCCGATGGATGTTTAAGTGTTGCACTTTGTCATTCGTTGTGAGGATTTTAGTCTCCTGAGTTATCGTAAATGCTGTATTAGTTACTTACCGAGTTCGTGTGCACTAGGTTACAAGACTAATCACTAGGCTAAGCTCTGCCTGTATAAATCTGCAATATCAAGGCTAACCAGTAGGCTAAACTCTGCCTGTATAAATCTGCATGCTTATAATGTGAGTCATTCTCTTTTTATCAAATTACTTTACAAAACTCTATTTGTTTTCAATGTTATAATTACGGGGATTAAGTCTTTGTAATCACCAAATTACAGCCGGTATGTGGGGTGTTGTATACATTACTTGATAACCGTCACCATTGGACAACGGGGTAGCCAAGGGGTGATATGACCATAGTCACAGACACCATTGGACTCAGAGGTTATCGATGGATGTTCGAGTGACAAATACGGTGGGTAGTTGGTTGATATATGGAAACATTGTAATCACTCTTAATACTGTAGATTATAACAAATGCGTCGTTTTAAGCAAAATGAATGAACTCACCAGTATTTCCTGCTGACAAAACCTTTTTAAAACGCGTTTCAGGTAATTACAGTAGATTGGAGTAAGAGATGGATACGGCACTAAAAGGTTTCAAGAAGTGGCTTATTTTATTAATTAAATCAAATTAAGAAATATTATTTTATGTAATTGGGTTTATCCCTTATTAAAGCTACCTTTGTAAAACATGGGTTATCCCATCTATTTAAATAATTAAAATCTGGTGTTTTCTAAACTCTGATATTTTTCCTAACTCACGGTCCTGATGAAATTTCCGCTGCAATATTTTTCAAAATAAACACCGGTACCACTTGGTTGTTCGCGGCTCCCGATTCCGTCCAGGGTGGGTTGGGGGTCGTGACAGAAGGTGGTATCAGAGCCACTGATTTAAGCCTATAGGTGTTGTGATAATAATACCTAAGTTTATATAAAAGAGTTAGGAGATTGCTATTAACTGGTAGCACACATGATAGCATTTAGACTTGAACTTAAGAAAAGATGCCTTAGTATCAGCTTCGAGATAAGTTAAATACTTATGTAAATAAAGTATGATGGGTTTTGGTATGCCATAAGAATGGTAATTAGAATATTGCAAGATATGATAAATAAGCAATAACACTTAATTACTATTAATTCTTGCTTATTGATATTACTTGGTCTAGAATAAAGATATGTTATGGAAATACAAATTTCCTTGATTCTGGATAAAAGCCCTAATAAAAGAGGCACTTTAAAAATCTTGAAAAGATACTATTTATGGGAAATATAAAATTTCTTCTCCGACAAGACTGGGTATGGTGTAGCAGACTCTCCAGCTTGTCCGGATATACTAAGGTTACCTCTCCGGCGCGAACCGGATAAGACGGGGTATACAATATGTCAAACAAGTGACAAGTTTTCCCTAAATAGTATCATGACTTGATATCTGACTTGCTTTTTGGAAATAAAAATCTGTTAAATACATTGACCTTATAGAGGGTATGTATATTACAGCATGTGAAAAGTATGATTATATAGATATGTATATTTATAAGGAATTCCAAAAAGCCATAACAATTGACAATTTGGAATAAAGCACAAGCATATGTGTCAATAATAAATCTAGATTTCTTTATCAGGAATCTCTTGCATATATCTATAATTACGATATCAAACATTATTTCGTTTGATCATCTACCTCGTAATTCGAGCGACAATAATAACAATAGAAACCCATTAAGTTGGGATACCATCAAAAGTATAAGAATTTCCAATGCGTTACCATAAATTATTAAGGCAAGTAAGAAGCATGTAAAACTGTGCCAGTGCACAAGAAAACACACGAAACTTAAATTATACGTCCACAGACGTCGAAGTATATCACACACGACTTCCAAGGCAAGACCTTTGGAAAATATAAATTGGGCACGATGAGACCAATGCTAATTCGGTCAGTAGAAGAACTACTAATAAAAAAGAAGCACTTTGCCACGTGATCTTACAAACAACATGAATCTCGCTGAGGTACGTTGTAACAAGATTTCACAACCATCGGTGCACAGTCTAATCAGAATCATAATTATTATCACTGCAAAAGGAGTCACATACCTTTGCAACTCCCCTATTTCATTATATTCAACATTCCCTGGTAATGTCTCTTAACAACAGTTATCACACAAAATCCCAGATAAAATCCTTAAATTTCTTTTGTTAAAATTCTGACCTCTGTAAATAGACTTTTACATTGCTACTTCCCCTTAATGGTCATCATACCATGAGGATTTCTTTCATAGTAGCGAATATTGATCTGTTTCATTTCTTGGTAAATCCCCACGTTACACATGCACTGTTTATTGCGTATGTGGTTCGTTTGAATTATGAAGACCACTGGAGGGCTTCATTCTAAGTTGTTGTTTTATCCAAACTCAAATATCATTCCGCTTTTTGCACTGTGAACCACATTATTGCAAAACAATGACTCTTTGATATCAAGTCAATGAATTTCTTGAAAAAAAAAAATTATTGATTATATATGGAAACTTACATAAGTAATTTACAATATAGTATTACTATATTTAAAAATTCTTGTTAAACCATTGAGGTGAAGAATTTATATTTTTATATATGTATATAAAATTTTTTTATGTTTAAGGTATGCTCTCATTTAAGTTTATGTTTAGTTATTTATTATTGATAATTAATATTAGTTTTATTATTAATAATATATTAATAGTAGTAGTGTTAGTATTTTTTAAGTACTAGGGTTATTGTCAGGGGCAGGTATTGGATAGCCTAGCCTTAGTTAGGCATGGACTGATCACCTATGCTTAAACAAGGCATCACTAACCAATATCCAACCATGATAATGACTAGTTAATGTATATAAATTAAGTCATCATACTTATTTAGTAAATTTTAATTATATATAATTTTTTTTATATATATATACTTTGTACTGTAAGGAGAAGACATATTTTCATAAAACAATACAAGAATTAGAGGGACGAATAAAATTATATAAATAATTATCTAAGTATTCATGGACAGGACATTTTATACTTATAAGTAATTGTTCATCTTATATTCCACAACTATTAAATACTTATAGAAGTATTATGTATCAAGATCAACAAAAGAGTTAAATTTTGATAAATTTTCATAAAATGAATTTTATATTTGATAAACTTATGTTTAGATTTTCAAATTTACTTTTATACGTATAGTTACTATTAACGTATTATTTTTATATAGTAATAAGAATAAAATACCTAAGTATAACTTTCTGCATATATATATATATATATATATATATATATATATATTTTTAGTTATACATATGGTAATGTGCGTATATATAAATTTAATAAATTTGTTACCTTCACAGATTTAGTTCATATGACTTTCTATATTAAGTTTATTATAAAATTCGCAGAGGACTCATATTAATTGTGTGAAACTAATGTTTACAAGCCAATTAAAATTTTAGTCTTAAGGTAGCCGAAAATTTAATGAATGAACAAAATACTAATTAGAGTTTAACATATCTAAATATGGTTATAACAATATTATAGGATTTCACGATCATCTAGACGTAATCTATTATCTCACAATCATCGCTTAAGCTACGGACGCAAAAAGTCTTAATACAATTATGTATTAAGACCATAATACACTAACTCTATTGTATTTTCGTGTATCCTTGCAATTCACTCATCTCAGCACATTGATTTTCTTATATCATAATTTAATATTTGACAAATCATTTTCATGCTTTTATTTTGAACCTGTCTATTCTAAGTCTTCCTCAGTTGCCAATCAAAGTAAGCTTTCTTTTGACAAAGAATTTTATTGATTCTAAAAGTCCTTCACATTCATTTTAATATCTATTGATCATATATCTTTTGGCTTGAACCTAGTCACCTTGTAAATTATATAATTTCATCTCATTCGTTTGTCATCGATTTCTTGAACTAATTCAGTTTAACCATTGAATCCTACTTATTGTACAACTCGTATTCACAAAATTTGATATTTTAATTCTGTGTCATTTAACTTAATATTGTTTTTATTAACTAAAAAATGACATAAGTCTAAAAGAAATATCGTAAACCAAATCTCGAGGAT
Source organism: Helianthus tuberosus (assembly GCA_030545235.1). NCBI lineage: Eukaryota > Viridiplantae > Streptophyta > Magnoliopsida > Asterales > Asteraceae > Helianthus > Helianthus tuberosus. Next base: position 136,421,218 of record CM060383.1, read on the forward strand.
GAGATTTAAAACAAGGTGGGGAGAATGTAACATTCCTATTTTTATATAAGAAATTATAGGTTTGGTTAAATTTATTAACCACTAGTAACTAGTTTATTTTTAATATAAATATTCAACCCAAATAGTTTTAAACACTATTTTATATATAGTTGGTTGAAATATTATACTAATTAATTGGCCTGTATATGGGTGACATTTCTATTAAAATAAAAGTATATAAAAACTTATATTTTTAGACGGGTAGATTACGGGTAAGTTAACCGTTAAAAATATGAAGTACCTAGACGGGCCCAGGAACCGTTTAATAATTAAAATTATTAGAAATACATTATATATGAACCTACTCTATTTTTAATGAAACTGGGTTCAAAATATAGATAAAAATATTCTCGTTCTAAAGACATATTCATTGTCTTATAAAACGCCATATTTTAGAAGTTATAAACGCCAAATAAGTGAAGCAGTTAAATTAATTATAATATATATAATAATAAAATAATAATTAATAAAAAATCAAAAACATATAAAATAGAAAAGTGGACGTGTATGGAATATGAAAATTCATAAGAGTACGTGTTATCATGAAAAGAAAAGAAGATTGTAGGCACTACACGGTTGTTGAAAGAAAATGGAGTATATATATACATCCATAATAGAAAGATAAATTACTCACACCCTTTCAGTCGCCTTTCTCTATCTCAAGCCTATATTCTATTTTTTTACCTATAATTTCTCTATCTCAAGCCTATATTCTATTTTTTTACCTATAATAATAATAATAAAGCCATGCCTCGTTTTAAGTATTTTAACTCCCGATCACCGCTACCCTTTCAGATTGATCTGAGCCTCATAACGTATGTCAGGGCTCTGCCCGACTAAGTTGTTGGGATTCGGTCTCAGGACATCGGGACTAGGTTGAATTAGGGGTACTATACTTACCACGAGTGCATTATATATTTTTAAATAGTCCAGGAGTTATACCCAAAATTTATACCAGGAGGCTTTTTAGTTGATCACTGCTACGATTCAATATCCGATCGATTGAAACTATCCAGCAGGATGTTTAAATGCTATGCTTTGTCATTAGTCGTGAATCCAACAGGATGTTTGAGTGCCACCCAAACTCGGGGTACACTCTGTCATTCGTTGCGAATCCGATGGATGTTTAAGTGTTGCACTTTGTCATTCGTTGTGAGGATTTTAGTCTCCTGAGTTATCGTAAATGCTGTATTAGTTACTTACCGAGTTCGTGTGCACTAGGTTACAAGACTAATCACTAGGCTAAGCTCTGCCTGTATAAATCTGCAATATCAAGGCTAACCAGTAGGCTAAACTCTGCCTGTATAAATCTGCATGCTTATAATGTGAGTCATTCTCTTTTTATCAAATTACTTTACAAAACTCTATTTGTTTTCAATGTTATAATTACGGGGATTAAGTCTTTGTAATCACCAAATTACAGCCGGTATGTGGGGTTTTGTATACATTACTTGATAACCGTCACCATTGGACAACGGGGTAGCCAAGGGGTGATATGACCATAGTCACAGACACCATTGGACTCAGAGGTTACCGATGGATGTTCGAGTGACAAATACTGTGGGTAGTTGGTTGATATATGGAAACATTGTAATCGCTCTTAATACTGTAGATTATAACAAATGCGTCGTTTTAAGCAAAATGAATGAACTCACCAGTGTTTCCTGCTGACAAAACCTTTTTAAAACGCGTTTCAGGTAATTACAGTAGATTGGAGTAAGAGATGGATACGGCACTGAAAGGTTTCAAGAAGTGGCTTATTTTATTAATTAAATCAAATTAAGAAATATTGTTTTATGTAATTGGGTTTATCCCTTATTAAAGCTACCTTTGTAAAACATGGGTTATCCCACTATTTAAATAATTAAAATCCGGTGTTTTCTAAACTCTGATATTTTTCCTAACTCACGGTCCTGATGAAATTTCCGCTGCAATATTTTTCAAAATAAACACTGGTACCACTTGGCTGTTCGCGGCTCCCGATTCCGTCCAGGGTGGGTCGGGGGTCGTGACAATATGTATGTATATATGGTCGTAGGGTGTGTGTATGTGTGTATATAGTTGTGTTTTGATTTTGTTGAATGATTCTTGTTTGACATGATTTTTGAAAGATTGTTACATGCATGAATCAAAAAGGTGTCATAAAGGAAGGTTCTTTTGAAAAGATGACACAAAAGTAAACTTTTGGAAGTTCATATATGTATGTATATATGTCGTGTATATATATATGTATGTATGCATGCATGTAAGTTTTGTCACATGTTCATAAATGTAAGAATGTTTGCATTTATGTAAACATGATTAGACGATAATGTGATGAACATGTTGTGGTTTATATGAACATGAAATAAATATGTTCTTTGATGCATTTAAGATCATGTAGGATGACAGTGTTATGATATGGGTGCATTAGATGCACATACTTGGACATGCATGTTGATATGTGATCATGAAATGATGATTTGAATATGATTTGATAAAAATAAATTTTTATCAGATTCTAAACACTAAAAATATGAATATTTGAAGTATTAAAATGGTATAAAACTTTGTCATAAAGTTTACTAGCTTTGCATGTTGTACTTGGTGCTTTATGTGTTGTAAAATACGTTAAATCGCATGATTTATGTGACTTACACAAAAACTGCACTAATTTGATTATAACCATCATTTTAATCATTAAATAACATGTATTGTGTTAAAATATCAAGTCGTTACGAGTTGGGATGGTTATGGTAACGTTTAACGCAAAACTATGCGGTAAAACGGTTAAAAATCGGCTTTTCAAAAGATTTTTATAAAATTGTTTTAAATCGGTAAGTAAACTGATATTTTTAGTTTAAATATAAGTATTTTAACTAATATTAAGTTTACTTGGTGTTTGGTTAGTCATACATGACTTCCGATGCCCGAAAACGTTACCGAATCACTAAAATACGTGTTTTACAATGTACACTAGTATGGGTTATTTATGGGTGAACCTTATGTGTTAAAATGTGTTATGTGATTTTGATATGTGTATATGATAATATCCTAAGTGTTGACATGATAGCGGGAAATTTAGACTATGCATGTACACTTGTGCGTTTAAAGCGGTAGAATCGGTAAAATCGCGTTAAATGTGTAACTTGTTTGTCGAGCATGAAAATTGATACATATAAGTTATTTTATGTAAACAAGCTTTAACAATGATAAAATAAATAAGTTAACGAGATTTTGCGTGTTATGATATTAAGTTTATGTGTATGTTTATGTATATATATTACGACGCGCAAATCGTAGATATATTACGTATAAACGGGTGTGTTAACGGATTTACATGATAATGGTTGTTTTGGTCAAAAATTACCGAAGCAATTAAGTGATCAAATTAGTTAAGTGAGGTAGTGTGCTAGAAATGTGTGTCGAAAATATGTTATTCAAGTTATTTGCAAAAACAGTTACAGGATACGGCTCAGGATATAGAGCTGTATCTGTGATCAAAAAATGAGCGAAAATGTAAAGGGTGAGACAGGATGTACGAGGAAAGCCCTTGATCAATCTAGATCGCCGGCACAAAACCTCGGGAGCTGACAATCGCTGCTGCCTTGTTCTTCTTATTGCTCCAAATATCAGGATACAGTGCAGGATATGATGCGGATCAACTAGGTGGTACAACGTCATTTTATTACAAGTGTTGGTGTGTAGTGATTGCTAGTAACTAGAGAGTAAAGTGTGCGAATGAAAGTGTATGGAAAAAGTTGTGTCTACCTATGATCCGATCGCTCCTATTTATAGTAACAAAAACTAACAAACTATCCTATTATTCCGGGATACTTTGGAATTTTCCATTTTGAACGTTATTGACCAGGTATTGCGGCTTCAACGTCTCTTTTCCAACTAATTTGATCGAGTCTTCAGGGGAATTGGTCTTTGTGAATGTTAAGAACCTTCAGTTACAAGCTACAAGCAAATCGTTAGTAACTGCCAGGATACTGCCTCAGGATGCTACCAATATCCTGGTTCGGTATCCTGATCATAAACAGCTAACATAAAATCAAGATATAGTGTCAGGATATGGGCTCAGAATTTCACCCATAACAATTGTCCCAAAAAATATAACTGCTGGATATCCTGATTCCAACAGATATATTTTTCAGTCATTCCAATATGTCCGATAAGGATATCTTTTTTGAACATTCCTGTATATGTTTGGTTAATCAGCACATAATATGATAAAATTGAAACTACTCCCTTTTCTGTAGACTCTGCTAAGGTCCATGTTGTCTTCGCTCTTGAGGAGCTTGATAGTTACTCCAAGTCTGTCCTGGTAAAAAAGGAACCATCTGTTGGCACCAGCTCTAAGCCCTCCGCTGTTGCTGCCGAAAGTTTCTGTTATGATGACCTTGGCTTCATGGAATCCATCGAGCCCATGAACTCCTTCCTTAATAAGGTAAATATCCAAATCCTGTATCCCGTACACATATACTGAACCTGTATCCTGGTTAGTTTGTCTTTAATGATACCTGTATTTTGCTTTGTAGGGTCTGAATCATCTGGTCGTCCTGTACTTAGAACAATTTATATTTCCTGCACTTAAGACAATACGATGGCCAAAGGTGGATGGGTCCTGAGTTTCAGGATGAAGCCTTTGGTCATCAATCAGTAAGGTTTGTTTTGAACAATATAACAGTTGAAGGCGAATGGGTTTCGGTTTGGGACGAAACCTTCAACTGTTAAGTAAATATGGTAAGGAACTAATCGTGCTTTTGGTGGAGGGATCTCGGTTTGAGATGAAACCAAGAGCACAACTAATATAACCACCTTTTGACTTACTTGCTGTTATTTCTTAATCTTTTGTTACACATTGCTTAGTTTAGATTTCAATTTTGCAAAATTAGTGCAACTATCTTTGTAAATATCCTGATCAATATTTTCAGTGATATCCCGCAAAGACTTTCGTCAAGCAGGGTTTTTCAAAATTTTAAACAATTTAGATAAAGTTTTTAAAGAAAAAGGTAGTTTACCAAGAATTTATAAACCTTGTTTTGATAATAGACGTTTGTCATAAATTCAATTTTGATTTTCAATCCAGATATTATATCCCAAATATTGCAATCAAATATCCCGAAACATATCCCGAAAACAGATTTTGAGAATATATCCTAAGGATATATCCTAATCAGGATATTTAAGCCTTAAACGTAGTTTCAAAAGTTCAAACAACTTATGTAAGGTTCACAAAGGAAAGATCATACCAGGAATAGAGTGTAACCCTAGTATCGAACTTCAATCCTTTTGCAACTTCTTCCACTAAGATGTCCCCAGTCTTAGTACACTAGGTTAAAATTTGATTCTTTGAGCCTTGCACAATCGCCTTAGGAGGACTATCCACTGGGCATAAAGTCTTCGAACACTTAGAAATTTTTTGAACATTAGTTTCAATCATCTGAACAATTCTTATGTTACAGGGGGTAAACCCTAAAGTATACTGGAGATCAATCCTTAGTGTTCTGGGGATAAACCCATAAGTATCCTGGGGAAAATCCCAAATTTTCATGCGCTACAGGAGGGAGTGTATAAACTCCAAGACTTAGAAAGGTGATAACCTTTAAACCTTAGACAGTATGAAAATACCCTTTTGTTTTGGTCAAAAATTACCGAAGCAATTAAGTGATCAAATTAGTAAAGTGAGGTAGTGTGCTAGAAAGTAGATTGAAAATGTGCTTGTTAAGTTGTTTAGAAAATCAGTATTCAGGATACGGCTCAGGATATAGAGCTGTATCTAAGATCAAATTATGAGCAAAAGTAGAGTAAATGACACGAGATGTACGAGGAAAGCCCTTGATCAATCTAGATCGCCGGCATAAAACCTCGGGAGCTGACAATCGCAGCTGCCTTGTTCTTCTATTGCTTCAAATATCAGGATACAGTGCAGGATGTGGTACGGATCGACTAAGTGTTACAACGAAATTTGAATACAAGTGTGGTGTTTGCAATGAGCTAGAAAGTGAAAGTATGCGAGAGTGTAAGTGGAGATTGTGTGACTTAAACTGATCCGACCTCATCTATTTATAGTAAAGATAAAATAACAAACTATCCTAAAGTTCCGGGATCCAGCGAATATTCCTTCATCGAACGTTGTAGACCTGGTCTTTCGGGCTCAACGTCTTTCCTTCAACAAACTCATCCGAGTCTTGAGGAGAAGAAGTCCTCTTGCCCGTTAGCAAGTCTCTGCCCTTAACCTGCACGTGGTTAATTCAATAAACCTCAGGATATCGCCCAAGATGTTAGCAATATCCTCTTCCAGCATCCTGGTTACAATTAAACAACCAAAGGCAGGATATTGGTTAGGATACGTATGTCAAGAAAATGACCCCTAACAATTGTCCCCAAATATATCGGTTGGGATACCAATCCAACGGATATATTTCAAAAGTTTCACCTCATAACTTAAGGCAATTAATATGACTAGACTCTTGAAATGACAGCGGTGCAACTTCCAAAGCATTATTTACTCTTTACCCCCCTATATTCATCCTATATTAACCGAGGGACTCCTTATCATAGTTATCCTTATCTTCAAGCGGACATCAGGTATTTTCTTCTCTGCCCTTTCTATTTTCCTTGTTTTAATTCTTCTTTTCTCCGATGGCGACTCGTACCAGATCGCAAGTGGCGGACTCGGTTTCCCCCTTCTACAAACAAAACTTGCTTCAGAATCCTTCTAAAGAAGTGTGTTCTTTCGACAATTCCGACATCGCAGCCCTACGAGCTTCCGGTGCCTTTCCCGTCGGGACAATCTTCCGTCCATTCGACCGAGAGGTCCGGTCGGATTTTTGTTCCGACGAATGGGTTTGCTTCTTTGCATATCCTTTTTCATTAGGGCTTCAATATCCATTTTCTCCCTTCATATCCCGCTTCTTTGAGCTTACCGGTCTTAGTTTTGCCCAAATCATGCCTATGGTTTGGCGTGTGTTAATTACTCTGGAGCAGATTAAGGCTCGCCATATGCCTGATCTATGCATTGAAGATCTTCCGATGGCCTACCGTCTAAGGTCACATGGTTCCAGCCGGTTTCTCCTTTTTTCCATTTCCAGCGACCCCCTCATTCTTAAGGCTACCAAGAATGAGAATAAATGGACAAGAAAATTTTTCTTTGTGAAAAGAGACTCCATCGATAAGGGTTTTGACCTCCCTAAAAGATGGTTGACTTCTGGTAGGACTTAGGGTTTTAGGAGTATCCCCACTCATATCCCAAACCTTTATCCTGAACCATCATCCTGATATTTTTGTTTCTTTTCTTGCAGCAAACTTTAAAGAACTAGCTCCTCCTAGTGCTGAATCGGAAGGGAGGATAGAAGAGATCTACAAGCTTCCAGAGGGTGAAAGAACCTTTAACCTGTTACTCACAAGCTCAAGTCAAAGATCAAGTTCCAACATGTCTGGTAAGTATAATTTCAGGAATTGATTATTATTTTATTGTACAGTAACATAACAAGTTTAAAACATCTTCCCTTGTGCAGTGCCAGTTATTAACCTCGAAGGCTTCCAACTCGATGAACTGGATAGTTATTCCAGCCTTGAGCCTGTCAAGCAAGAATCCAATCCGAAATCATCCGTTACCCTAAAACTCACCAGTTCGAAGACCTCCGCTGCTCCCAAAGCTCCCCCTGCATCTCGGACCCGGGCCTCCAGCTCCCGGAAAAGAAAGGAAGTCGAACCCTCTGCTCCACCACATGTATTCCCATTCGAGAACCACGGGTTCACAGAATCCAGCACATTTATGACCGGCTTCCTTAACCAGGTTGGTATCCTGATCTGTATCCTGCATCATATACTTAATAGAAATGTTTATTTAGAACAATGCCTGTGGTATCACCTTGCAGGGCCTTGAACGCCTGGTCTTCCTTTACGAGGACGCATGTGGCTCTAACGTCATGCTTGAAAGCCAGCTGAAAAAGGCCAAGGCCACCATTGCAGATCAAGCAGCAATTGCCACCGCTAAATCGGAACACTATGAAGCTAAGTATAAGGCTATGACTCAGGATCACCAAGCCACCATCCAAAAGATCACCCAAGAGGCTCAAGCCAAGTCTGACACAGCCCAACTCCAACACGAACAGGCCATGGCTTCATACCGAGAAAGCCTCAAGAATTCCGTCGTGATCTCCCTTCTCCAGGCCAGGCTGAAAATGGCTTATGAAGCAATGGCTTTGGGTTTGCAATGCCCTTCTTGGAACATCAAGGTCTGGGAGGCGAAGTTAAGAGATCTCGGGGGAAATCCTGTGGAGCCTCCTGTCAAATCTGCCGCGGAAGAGTCTGCCAAAGCAATGGATGCTAGCGCTTCAAAGGATGTTTCTGATAATGCTGGGGCAAATGCTGGTGAAAAGGATGCTGCTGCGGATACTGAGAAGAATCCCGAGGATGATGCTTGTATGGATGCCGGGAAAGAGGTTGCTGTTCAAGAGGGTGTTGCCCCTTAGGTAGCGGAGTGGGCGATGATGGATATACGTGCCAAGGCCGGAGCCCACTTTTTAATTTCATGGTTGTGGTTGCATAAACAATTTACCTTTCCTGTCTCTGAACAATTTACATTTCCTGCACTAGAACAATGTGATGACCAAAGGTGGATGGGTCCTAGGTTTTAGGACGAAGCCCTTGGTCATTAATTAGTATAACTTGTTTTGAATGTGTGAACGGTTGTAGGTGGACAGGTCCTGTTTTGAGATATACCCTGCAACCGTTACACAAATATGGTAAAAACTGATCGTGCTTTTGGCGGATGGGCCTTGGTTTGAGGTGAAACCAAAAGCACAACTTTTGACTTGTTAATAATATAACTATCTTTTGACTTATTTTCTGTTACCTTGCATTACTTAGTGTGACTCTTAGCTTTGTAAAGATTTTGTATTGTTATCTTATAAAATATCCTGATCAGTATGCTCAGCGATATACTGCAAAAACCTTTTATTAGACAGAACTTCCAAACGTTCCTTCAACTTTGTAAAAATTTCTTTAGAAAGTGAAAAACAGTCTATCTTTTTTTAAAACCAAGTTTTAATAATATTTAAATGATCAAAGTTCCAAACTAATACTAGTTTCAAACACCCTAATCAAATATCCTGAAAAGGACTTTAAGAATATATCAGGATACTTATCATAATGTTACTAAAAACTTAGACGATGTTTACAAAGGAAAGATCATACCAGAAATAGGGTATAAACCTATTACCAATCTTCAATCCCTTTGCAACTCTTCCAATGAAGATGTCCCCTGTGCAAGGTACTTAGTGCATTAGTTCCAAACCTCATCCTTTTAGCTTTACACCACCACCTTGGTGGGAATGTCCCCTGTGTACAATGTCTTCAAATACTTTAGAAATCTTCTGAATGTCAGTTTCCATAGGCAATTTTTTACGTCCCAAGGGCAAAACCCAAGGATGTACTGGAGATAAATCCCTTGTACCCTGGGGAAAATCCCAAATTTTCATGCGCTACAGGCGGGAGTGTATAAAATCCAAGACTTAGAAAGGTGAAAACCTTTAAACCTTAGAGAGTATGAAAATACCCTTTCGTGAGAGAGGGTGATCAATCCTCATATACCTTTAGGATTCAGGATATAGCCAACAGTAACGAAATTGTCAGCCACTTTTACATGGACTGGTCCCGCCACCTTGAACTATCCCTGAATAACTTGCGCTCCAGGCGGGGTGTTTAAACCCAATTCGGAAGAAAGGTGAATACCTTTAAACCTGTGAAGGGATCAGTATCCCTTAAACGTGAGAGAGGGGGCCAATCCTCTAATCTTTAGAGTTATCCTGAGTACATATCCTGGAACTATATCCTGAAACATATCTTGCAAAACAATTGTAAACTAAGGTGGGTGTTAGCTTGGCTAACACCCCTCCGATGCTTAAGTCAGTATTGGGTTACAAAGAACAAATTAAACCAAACATATTTAAAAAAGGTAGAATTCATACCATCCTGAGTTAGAAATCAAATTCTAAACTCACTTGAAATAGAGCTTAAGGTGTATAGCATTCCAAGATCTCGGTAGCATATCCCCCTCCATATTCTTGAGTCTGTATGCTCCTTTCCCTGCTTCTGATTCAACTTCGTATGGTCCTTCCCATTTTGGAGCTAACTTGCCATCGGCAGGATTAGTAGTATTCTGAAAAGCCTTTCTTAACACCCAATCTCCAATCTTAAATCTTCCAGTCCTAATATTCTTGTTATATGCCCTGGATATTCTCTGTTGATATGCTGCCATCCTTAGCCTTGCCGCATTTCTCTTTTCATCTATAGTGTCTAAATCCTAACTCAAGGCTTCAGGATTCTGCTCGGGATCACTTAAGATAGATCTTGCAGTAGGTATTGTCATTTCCGTTGGAATCATTGCTTCTGCTCCAAACACCAAGGAAAGTGGGGTTTGGCCTGTTGCATTCTTTACCGTTGTCCTATCAGCCCATAAAACAAAGGGTAAATCTTCTGCCCATCTTCCTTTTTTGGCTCCAAGCCTTTTCTTTAAGTTATTGACAATTATCTTGTTTGAGGATTCTGCTTGTCCATTTGCTTGAGGATGTACCGGAGTAGACGTAATCATTTTGATTCCCCAACTCTTGCAAAAGTCAGTAGTCCTCTTACTTATGAACTGAGAACCATTGTCACAGATTATCTCGGCTGGTACTCCGAATCTGGTCAGGATATTTCTCTTGATGAAGGATACTACTTCTTGGTCTCTAACTTGAACAAATGCTTCTGCTTCAACCCACTTAGAGAAATAATCCGTCATTGCTAGCATAAAGACTTTTCCTCCCGGAGCTTTTGGTAGCTTTCCCACTATATCCATACCCCACTTCATAAATGGCCAAGGGGAAACAATAGGATATAATGGTTCAGCCGGCTGATGCAGTATGTTACTATGTCTTTGACATGCGTCACATCTTCGAACATATTCTGCGGCATCTTTTCTCATCGTTGGCCAATAATATCCTATCCTTAGTACTTTTGAGAATAACGACCTGCCCCCAGCATGGTTACCACAATCCCCTTCATGTATATCCTAAAGTACTTCTTTGGCTTCAGGATCCTCCAAGCACCTCAAATACGGTCCTGCAAGAGATTTCTTGTACAAATATTATTTATAATAGTGAATCGTGATACCTTCATCCTAAATGCCTTAGGATTTTCATTTCCAGGGATGTGTCCTTCTTTGAGATATCTCATGATTGGAGCCGTCCAGGATTTAGGATCCTCGTCAGGATGTTCTGCTCCAGGATCCTGAATACCAGCTACTTCTTTATCCTGAGGATTCGTTGCAGGATATAAGACATGTAATATTGGTATTTGCGTCCCTTCAGGTATCCTGATCGATGATCCCAAATTTGCTAAGGCATCCGCTTCAGCATTATCCTCCCTTGGTACCTGTTCAAGTATGAAAACATCGAAATATCCTGCTAATTTTTTGAGAATATCGAGATATTCAATTAATTTCTCACCCTTAACTGCATAAGATCCATTAAAATGGTTAGTAATTAACAAAGAGTCAACATATACTTGCAAATTTTTGATACTCATGCTCTTAGCCAACTCTAATCCTGCAATTAAAGCCTCATACTCTGCTTCATTATTAGTAGCAGGAAATTCACACCTAATAGCCTGGGGTAATATGTCCCCCTGTGGCGATTTTAGTAGTATTCCTAATCCTACTCCTCTTACATTAGATGCACCGTCAGTATATAATGTCCAGGATCCTGAGGATTCTCCTAACTGTTGAACTTCTAGGTCTACCTCATCCTGAATGTCACTACTAAAGTCAGCCACAAAGTCAGCTAAAGCCTGAGATTTTATGGCATTTCTAGGTTCATATACTAAATCATAAGCACTTAACTTTACTGACTACTTGGCCATCCTGCCTGACATCTCTGGTTTCCTAAGCACATTTTTGATAGGATAATTTGTCTTAACATGTATCCTATGTGTCTCGAAATAATGTCTAAGCTTTGTTGATGCCATGACTAATGCTATTATCAATTTTTCTAAGTGAGAGTACCTAGTTTCAGCATCTAATAAACTTTTACTAACATAATAAACAGGATATTGCTGACCTTCATGGTCTTTTATAAGAACGGAACTTACAGCATTCCCTGATACAGCAAGGTATAGGGATAGTGGTTCACCATTTTCAGGCTTCATCAATAGAGGTGCGGTTGATAGATATCGTTTCAAATCCTGCAATGCTGCTTCATGCTTCTCCCCCCATTCGAATATTTTGTTCTTCTTTAGGATATCATAAAAGTCTTTGCATTTCTCTGAGGATCTTGAGATAAACCTGTTTAAAGCTGCTACTCGGCCTGTCAATCTTTGTACGTCCTTCATATTTGAGGGTGATTTTATATCCAGGATAGCTTTGATCTGCTCTGGGCTTGCTTCTATCCCCCTTTTTGTCACCATATATCCAAGAAACTTTCCTGCCCCCACTCCGAAATGGCATTTAGCAGGATTCAGCTTCATGTTGTATTGATCCAAGATATCAAATGCTCCCTTGATATCCTGGAGGTGATCCTCAGCCTTTTTAGATTTCACCACCATATCATCGATATATACCTCCATGGTGTCCCCCAGTTTGTCTTTGAACATCATGTTTACCAATCTTTGGTATGTTGCTCCTGCATTTTTCAAACCAAAAGGCATAGCTGTATAACAATAAATACTTGTTGGTGTCATGAAGGCAGTATCCTCCTGGTCAGAAGGCTCCATTTGGATCTGTTGAAATCCTGAGGATGCGTCCATGAAGGTCAGCATTTCATGCCCGGCAGTGGCATCTACCATTGCATCAATATGGGGAAGAGGAAATGGGTCTTTAGGACAAGCTTTGTTCAAGTCTGTGTAGTCTACACAAACTCTCCATTTCCCATTCTTCTTCTGTACTACAACCACGTTTGCTAGCCACCTTGGGAACTTAACCTCTCTGATCATTCTGGACTTTAATAATCTTTCAACTTCCTCCTGGATAATCGTGTTCCGCTCAGGAGCAAACTTCCTTCTTTTTTGTTGCACAGGCTTGAATGATTTATCAATTCCAAGCTTGTGAGTGATAATATCTTTGGATATGCCTGTCATATCCTCATGCTTCCATGCAAACGTTGACATCCTGCATTTTAAAAAGTTAATTAATTGCTCTTCAATATCCTGAGGGATATTGGTTCCCACGAGCACCGAAATATCGGGATTATCCTGGTCTAGGATAATTTTCTTCACATCCTGCTCCGGATCCTCCACGATATCCTGGGCCCGCGTCTTTAATTGCTATGCTGCACTAGGTTTGGTTGAGGATTTCATCGAGGATGAGTTGCATTCTTTCGCCTCCTGCTGATCACTATCAACTTTGACAACTCCCCAAGGGGTAGGTATCTTGATGCATTGGTGATATGTTGATGGCACGGCCTTCATATCGTGAATCCACGGTCTTCCCAGTATGATGTTATAGCAGGATAGAGAATCCATCACACAGAAACGTTGTATCGAGTTGACTCCTTCAACGTATACTGGCAACTTTATCTCTCCCACCGTATTTCTGGCCTCTCCACTGAACCCAACAAGCACGGTAGACTTCGAAGTAATATCCATTGGAGACACATTCATTCTCTTCAGAGTCTCTAGTTGGATTATGTTGACGGAGCTGCCATTATCAACCAGTATCCTGCGTACAAAATGGTTAGCCACATATAACGTTATTACCAGTGCATCATGGTGAGGATCCTGGACAGTATCCCTGTCATCTGCATCAAAAGTGATCACTTTGTCAGTTGTGAGGGTAGTCATCCTGACAGGTTTGTCTCCCCTTTCGGCCTTAGCTTCCCTTGCATGTCTCTTTGCTGCTGAATACGAGGTCCCACAAATGTCGGATCCTCCCGAAATGAAGTTGATTATCTTGGCATCGGCGGGGGGTGATGCTGCTCGCTCAGTATCCTTCGCAGTATCCTGACCCTTATTCTTCTTTCTTCCTAAGAGATCTTTCAGATATCCCTTGCTTAGAAGATAGCTTATTTCTTTCCTTAGAGCAATGCAATCCTCGGTTACATGTCCGAAATCTTCGTGGAAAGCACACCATTTTGACTTATCTATCCAGTCAGCCTTTTGTTGATTCTTTCGAGGCCACCTAGCCTTGTCTCCTAGACCCTGCATGGCATATATCAATTCGGGAATGTTAACAGAAAAGCAATATTCAGACAACTCAGGGTACTCTTCAGGATCCTCATCTTCGACAGCATTCACTCTCTTGTTATCATTTCTGCCATATGGCTTAGGCCGATATGACTTGAATGAGGATTCTGACTTCCTGTTAGTTGACTCATAAGTGTTAGATGAGTTCATCCTTTCTTGCATCTTCCTGTCATCCTCCAGACGGATATATCTCAAAGCCCTGTTACGAGCTTCGTCGAGATTCCTGCAGGGATTCATTACAAGATCCTGATAAAACTGAGAATCCTTTTGTAATCCCATCTTAAAAGCTTGCACAGCTGTTGCAACATCAAGATGTGGGATATCCAAGGATTCTCGGCTGAACTTGTTCACATAATCCCTCAAGGATTCCTGAGGCCCTTGAGTTATCCTGTAAAGATCACTAGTTAGTTTCTCAAAACTCCGACTACAAGAAAATTGACTGTTAAATAAATTAACCAAATGAGCAAACGAAGTAATTGAGTGTGGAGGAACGTTTAACAGCCATTTTAAGGCTGATCCTGTTAGAGTAGAACCAAATCCCTTGCACAAGCACGCTTCCTTGAGCTCCAGAGGGATAGGGTTAATCTCCATTCTTTCCCTATACTGAGCAATATGCTCCTCAGGATCCGTAGTTCCGTCGTAAAGCTTCATGTTGGGGGTTTGAAATCTCTTTGGGATCTCAGCATCACAGATAGGATGTGCAAAACGAGATATCTTATGGCTGTCTTGGGACACTTCCGGGATTGGCTGGACCACCCCAGGTACACTGGATATCATGTCCTTCAACTTTTGAAGTTCCCTAGTAAGTACCGATGTCACACCTGTATCCTGCAAAGATCCACTATTGTTAGTAGCATAAGTATTATTATTATTTGACACGTTACCCGTTGGAGGATTTTGCCCATATCCTGAAGCATATCCTGAGCTCCTCATGGTTGACATCCTGACCGAGGAGGGTATTTCAGGAGTATGATTCTGAGGAAGACTGGGCACGATATTCCCCCTGTTATCCTCAGTATACACAGCTGAACTAAAGTTCAACGCTCTAGGGTGTAATGGAGTGACATTGTCCTCAGCAGATCTGCTCGAGCCTGACTTCAGGAGTTGTATTTCCCTTAAAAGCATTTGGTTTGTTTCCTGTTGCTGCCTCATTTGTTCCTGCACACTTCCAAATAAAGTAAGAATTTCATCATTAGAAGCTAGAACGGGAGCAGATTCCTGAACACTGCGAGTAGGGACAATATCCTGAGGTCGTGTAGAGGCTGGCATCCTTAGAGGAGGTGGTGGAAGCACCGGACCGGTAGTAGCAGAAGTCATAGCAGACACAGTAGAGGAACTCATGTTTGATCTTGAGGCCATTATGGACAATGTGGCAAAAAGTTTTGAAAATAGAAAACCGATTAGCGATTTGACAAAAAAATTTAGTAAAGAGAGCACCACTCGCCCCACGGTGGGCGCCAAATTGTTTTGGTCAAAAATTACCGAAGCAATTAAGTGATCAAATTAGTAAAGTGAGGTAGTGTGCTAGAAAGTAGATTGAAAATGTGCTTGTTAAGTTGTTTAGAAAATCAGTATTCAGGATACGGCTCGGGATATAGAGCTGTATCTAAGATCAAACTATGAGCAAAAGTAAAGTAAATGACACGAGATGTACGAGGAAAGCCCTTGATCAATCTAGATCGCCGGCATAAAACCTCGGGAGCTGACAATCGCAGCTGCCTTGTTCTTCTATTGCTTCAAATATCAGGATACAGTGCAGGATGTGGTACGGATCGACTAAGTGTTACAACGAAATTTGAATACAAGTGTGGTGTTTGCAATGAGCTAGAAAGTGAAAGTATGCGAGAGTGTAAGTGGAGATTGTGTGACTTAAACTGATCCGACCTCATCTATTTATAGTAAAGATAAAATAACAAACTATCCTAAAGTTCCGGGATCCAGCGAATATTCCTTCATCGAACGCTGTAGACCTGGTCTTTCGGGCTCAACGTCTTTCCTTCAACAAACTCATCCGAGTCTTGAGGAGAAGAAGTCCTCTTGACCGTTAGCAAGTCTCAGCCCTTAACCTGCACGTGGTTAATTCAATAAACCTCAGGATATCGCCCAAGATGTTAGCAATATCCTCTTCCAGCATCCTGGTTACAATTAAACAAACAAAGGCAGGATATTGGTTAGGATACGTATGTCAAGAAAATGACCCCTAACACCTTTCGCGAGAGAGGGTGATCAATCCTCATATACCTTTAGGATTCAGGATATAGCCAATAGTAACGAAATTGTCAGCCACTTTTACATGAACTGGTCCCGCCACCTTGAACTATTCCCGAATAACTTGCACTCCAGGCGGGGTGTTCAAACCCAATTTGTGAGAAAGGTGAATACCTTTAAACCTGTGAAAGGATCAGGATCCCTTAAACGTGAGAGAGGGGGTCAATCCTCTAATCTTTCGAAGTATCCTGAGTGTGCATTCTGGAGCTATATCCCGAAGCATATACTGCAAAACAATCGTAAGCTAAGGTGGGCGTTAGCCTGGCTAACACCCCTCCGATGCTTAAGTCAGTAATGGTTTCAAAATAATAAATAATATTAAAACTTAATAAAAGAGATAGAATCCATACCATCCTGAGTTAGAATTTAAATTCCATACTCACTTGAAATAGAGTTTTAGATGTATAGCATTCCAGGATCTCGGTAGCATATCCCCCTCAATATTCTTGAGTCGGTATGCTCCTTTTCCTGATTCTGATTCAACCTCATAGGGTCCTTCCCATTTTGGAGCCAACTTTCCATCAGCAGGATTAGTAGTATTCTGAAAAGCCTTTCTCAATACCCAATCTCCAACTTGAAATCTTCTAGTCCTTATATTCTTGTTATATGCTTTAGATATCCTCTGTTGATATGCTGCCATCCTTAGCCTTGCAGCGTCTCTTGTCTCATCAATAGTATCTAGTTCCTGGCATAGGACTTCAGGATTCTGCTCAGGATCCCGGAGGTTGGATCTCGCTGTAGGTATCACCATTTCTGTCAGGATCACCGCTTCTGCTCCAAACACCAATGAAAACGGGGTTTGGCCGGTTGCACTTTTCACTGTCGTCCTATCAGCCTACAAAACAAAGGGTAATTCTTCTGCCCATCTTCCTTTCTTAGCCCCTAGTCTCTTTTTCAAGTTGTTGACAATTATCTTGTTTGAGGATTCTGCCTGCCCATTTGCTTGAGGATGTACCTGTTGGGTTTTTCACATGTTTATCTAAGTATTTCATCCATATGAAATTAAAACGCAGCGGAAAATTATTATTTAAAAACATGTTACTTACAAGATATAAAACCATTTTTATATGTAAAACCCAATCCCCGATCCATATACGAACATGCATGCTATCAAAATTAAAACACAACCGTAGGGTGTTTAGAATACTACCTTCCAAGGAGTAATGGATATGAAGAAGATGATGCTTCTTGATTGGTTGCCTTCAAGTGTAGAAGACCTCAAGCTTGTATACCCCAAGCCTTCCAATAAACACCTTAGTTTTAGCTAGGATTTGAACACTTGCAACTCACTTGAAAGATCCCCTCTTGGAACCAACCCCTTGGCCGAAAATTAGAGAGTATCTTCTTGAGTTTTTGCACTTGAAAATTGAACTTGAAAACTCTTGGATCAAGAGACCCATGACCGATTTTAAGAGCATAACTTAGAGGTTTTCTTCAAGTTCTCTCCTACCATTTTTGTCATACAAAAGTCTTAAGGAAGGTGAGAGAAAGTAGCCACCCACATCACCCAATGAGAGAGTCTCTAACACATGCAAATGCATGTTGTTTGATTGGACCAACTTGTGCTTGGGAAAACCACCCAATCAAGACTCTTCTAGCACATGCAAAAGCATGAAGCCTTATTGGACCAAACATTTTGGGAAGACCCCATGGGGGGGGGGGGGTGGCGGCCTAGTCTTTTATTTAAAAAAATCAATTTTTTCTTTTAAATAATGTAAGTCTTATATACATGTATTTTATAACTTTTATAAAATATAACATCATATGTTTACAAGACTTATGCAACCTTTTAAAATGTTATTTAACCCATTAAATAACAAAATAAAATATTCTCTCAAAATAAAATATTCTCTCAAAATAAATTATCCATATAATTTATTAGCTTGTCAAGTGCAATTATTTAGAAAACCAATTTCTAAATATTCTAAGTGTTAATATTTATTTGTTTGATCATATCATAAATAAATATTGTAAGTGTTTGTCTAGCTTGTATTTGGGTATGACTCGACTTGGATCATAACGTACTAGCCACATCAATTTAATATGTGTCTTGGGCATACAGAGTCCAACAATCTCCCACTTGCACAAGATACATAGAAGATTGATGCAAGTAGTAAATGACGCCTAACTACGGTTTACTACCCCTAATACGTATGACTATATTTCCATTCAATCACATCATCCTCTTCAAGTCCCTTACTTGAAAATGATTTAGGTGAATCTATATTTATCCTTTCGTTACAGATGTCATGTCAAATCCAGAGACACAGAGTGATCACTCTCTGTTGATTTAACTTTAGCAGGCCTTAGACATCTTACTCTCAACGAATAAGAGGAACAAATCCCATCTTGACTACATACGTCTCTCACAATCACCTTGTACCACACTTGAGCTTAGCCTTATATACTGTCATATTACTGACAGCGAAGAAATAAGTCAAGGTACAATATTTGGTGAATATCAAGACCCAATATGTATCTTAGGTCTGAGGATACTATGATATTCTCCTTTACTCAAATTTACTTATGATCAATCACAAATGATTCCATGCAGTAATATTTGAGAGCGAGTCAGTCCAATATTTGTATCCCACAAATATCTATGAACTTTGGCAGCAACACTTTGCTCTATATTCATACCTAATGAATATCCACCAATCCAAGTTCATAATAGTCTTACATTCATATCTGTTCCCACAAGTATGATCGACTACGGACGTTTAGAATAAGTAACTTATTCACGGATTTAAACATGCTAAAAAGGAACATAACTCAAAATACCATAAAGAGTTATATTAACAATTGTTCCAATATCCAAATACAAAATAGATCAAATCCAATCACTTGAATATCGAAGTCCTAAGGCACAAGTATGACCCTTTCATGCTTTGCCCATTCAAGGAGCTTCGTGAGTGGATCCGCTATATTTTGATCAGTGTGAACTTTGCGAATACATGTCTTTCCCTTTTCAACTTCATCCCTTATGTAGTTGAAAATCTGCTCAATGTGCCTAGTCTTTTGATGTACACGAGGTACCTTGATTTGAGCAATCGTACCATCGTTATCACAAAGATCTCTAGGGTCCTGAATGGTAGGGACTACCCCTAGATTGGCAATAATTCAAGTGGCAACTTCATATGAATTATCTCAATCAATGAAGCGGCGATGTATTCTGATTATGTAGTGGACAATGCTACCCTGATTGTGATCGAGAACCATCTTGATTAGTTTGGAAACTCGTATCCATGTAACCATTTACAACGAATTCCTAAACTCGCATCCCTGTAACCCTTTACAACGAGTTCTTCTTCACCAGATCCATATATTAGAAATATATAGTCCTTCTAAGGTATTTCAATATACTTTCTAACAGTCATCCAATGACCATTATTTGGATTTTACTGGTATCTTCTCGTCATGCTTAAAGCGCATAACTTGTCCAGTCTAGTGCATATCATTACGTACATAATGAATCCTATAGCTGATGCATATGGGATTCCTTTCATTCTTTCCTGCTCATCCTTTGAGCTTGGACATTGAGACGCACTCAATATTGTCCCTTCTTTGAATAGGTACCAAACCTTTCATAGAGTTCTCAATCTTGAACCTTTTCAAGACTTTGTCAATGTATGCACTTTGGTTTAAACCTATCAAGCGCCTTGATCTATCCCTATAGATCTTTATTCCCAAAATATAGGCGACTTCACCATGATCCTTAATGGAAAAACAACTTCCAAGCTAGGTTTTTACACCTTCCTTGTTTGGAATGTCATTTCCAAATAGTAGAATGTCATCGACATACAGTACTAAGAAAGTGATGATGCTCCCACTAGCCTTCATATATACACAAGCTTCATCGACGTTCTTGATGAATCCATATTCCCTAATCTCTTCATCAAAACGGTGATTGCAACTTCTAGATGCTTGTTTCAATCCACAGATTGATTTCTTTAATTTGCATACTTTGTCAGGATGTTTTGGATCGACAAAACCTTCAGGCTTAACTATATAGACATCTTCCTCAAGATATCTATTAAGGAAAGCCGTTTTGACATCCATTTGCCAAATCTCATAATCATATTATGCAGGTATGGCAAATAATATCCTAATTGACTTTAGCATCGCGACGGGCGAGAAGGTCTCATCATAATCAACACTTTGAGTTTGAATGAAACCTTTTGCTACGAGTCTCCCATTATAAGTATCCAAGTTTCCATGCATATCTGTTTTCTTCCTGAAAACCCACTTACTTTCAACTATTTTGGAGTTAAGAGGTAGTACAACCTATTCCCATACTTGGTTGTCATACATGGATTGCATCTCTACGTTCATGGCTTCAAGCCATTTGTCACAATCGGATTTTGACATTGGATCATGGTATGTGGTAGGTTCAGCCGAGTCTACCACGTAGCATCCATCCATGAAAAATCCATATCTTTCAGGTGGACTACTAATTCTACCAGATCTGCGAACGTTTGGTGTGTATTGATCAACCACTTGATCGTTTTCAACAACCTCTTGTTGATTGCTAGTTTTAACCAAATGTGTATCGGCTTGTGGTTCTTGATCCTCATCAAGTTCCATTGTTCTACTAATTCCTTCCACAAGGAACTTAGCTTCCATGAACTCAGCCTTTCGAGCAACAAATACCTTTTGCTCTGTTGGATCGTAGAATTAATATCCTATACCATCTTTAGGATATCCTACGAAGATACACTTAGTGGATCGGACTTTCAATTTATTTGAGGTGTATAGCTTAACATAAGCTTTACAACCCCTTCCTTTAAATATGATAATGATGGAACCCTTCCATGCCATATTTCAAAAGATGTCGTATCCACTTTCTTGGTTGGGGTCATATGGGCCGTGGAGAGCAAAGCGTAACCCCAAAGTGATAGAGATAATGCACTCCTAGCCATCATAGATCGAACCATATCTAATAGAGTTCGACTCCTCCTCTATCGAAACGAAGAACTTTAAAAGAGTTGATTTTGTACTTCACTTTTTGAAGATTCTGAACGTTTCAAAACTTCTTCTTTGTGTCAAGTACACATAACCTTAACTACTATAGTTGTCGGTAAAAGTAATGAAGTATCTTTCACCATTCCTAGTCATTGGCTTAAAAGGATCACATACATTCGAATGTATGATACCTAATAAATCTTTTGCCCTTTTCTACTAAGGGATTACTTGGTCATTTTACCTTGTAAATAAGATTCGCATGTATCAAATGATCCAATTTCATTTGTTTCCAAAAGACAATTCTTTCGAAGTGTTTACATGCGACATCTGTTTATATGACCAAGGCGATAATGCCAAGGATAGGTCTTACTCAAATCCATTTTGAGTTTCTTGGTGATTGATTGGTACATTAAACTATCAAATGATGTATTATTATGAACCGATTCATAAATACCATTTGAAGGCATAGGTTTAAAGTAAAACATGTCATTCATCGATATAAATGTCAATGTTTGCAAACTTTAAGTCAAAACCATATTGTCTTATAAGGGAAACTCGAATAATGTTCCTAGTCAAACTAAGACATTTTAAAACAATTTCCAAACCATTTGGAAGTTTCAAAACATAGTATCCTTTCTTGTAATGTTTATTTCTTTTGAACCTTTTGCAACAAATTGCAAACATGAGTTCCTCATCCGGTATCTAATACCCATTAGTTAGAAGAAATAACATTAAGGTCAATATGTATCATTAAGATTGTACCTGAGGTTTACCTAGCATCACTCTTGTTTTTCAACTCTTTGAGATAGGTTGGACAATTCCTATTTAAATGCCCTATCTCACCACACTCAAAGCATGGATCGTTCATGGCAACCTTTGCCTTCTCTTCTTTTGGTTTCGGTGGTTCCGCTTTAGTCTTTCTTTTCTTTTTCCCTTTGATTTTCTCGTTACCGTTTGCAACATTTGCTTTGGTGTCGGGGTGATGCCCTTTCTAGTTGCCACCCTCATTGATCGTTAGAATGGATAAAACCCTTTTATCCATATCGAGCCTTTCGAGGTGATCAATGTGGCTTTTCATCTTAAAGACATAAGATGAGTCCGATTGGGTTTCCTCCATTCGACATGCATGAAGCGCTCAAACCGTTTCGAAGCGTTCTACTCTTAGGAACATTTCCTATAATTGGTTAATCATGTCGTATGTTCATGATGTTCAAAATCCTTTTGAATATCGGGAATCATAATTCCTAACATGATGCAAGAGGCTTGCGTAGTATCCTCGATATACTTAATCCAATCGTTATAGGCATCCTTATCTTCCATAAGAGGTTCACCGGGATTAGGATCGTTTTTAGTGATAGGTTACGAACAGTTTGGGTAATATTGTTAGAGGCCATCTACAAAATTTAACATGGTTCAATTTTAGTATTTTCGATATTATTATATTTTAATCATTAATACCCTTTTGTGTCTCATAGACAATTAATAATTAAAATCTAGAATCCAACGTTATATTTAAATATTGGTTAGGTGACCTTTATCCCTCTATTTAAATTAACAAGGTAGTCAACGTTTGACAATTGCAACTCTTTGCAACTTCTAGCCATATGGGATCAGTTAAACATCTTTATGTTTAGTTGGCATGTTTAATCCCATCAACACCTTTTGTTCGCCATGCTTCGGTGACCCTAAGTTCATGGTTTCCAAATCAAGTCGTCCAACTTACACACACGTGTGAGTTTATTCACATAAGTGGTTAGGTGACCTTTATCCCACAAACATGGTAAACCCACCTCGATACAAGTTCCCTCAAATGTGGTTAGGTGACCTTATCCCGCAAAAGAGTTCCCAAGTGATTCGAGTGTTGTATAAAAGGATGGTGTTTGACTTGTTTTATAAAAGGGATTTTGAGTTTTCAAAATTCTAGTTTAGAAAACTTTATGTACCATACATTTGCATGCATTCAAATCCTTGGTACTTTTGTGAAAATAAATTTTCAAGGTTCTTTTTAATAAAACCCATTTTATTATAAAATCATCAATTTTTAATAAAACCCTTTATTAACCATTTTAATGATTTTGTAAAGAACCAATTTTACGCTTGTTGTTGATTATTAGTTTGTTAAGCATGCATATCCAAATATCATCAAAACAATATAAATAAGCAACCACACAAGCACAACATATATATCAATAGGTGTATAACCATAGCCAACTATTTTGACAACACTTGTTAGCCGAAACAAGTGTGCCAAAAGGTCCTTCCTAAGGGGTGAATATTGACACAAATGATGTGTCGTTGAACTCCCACTTGATCCCGCATCCAAATGCTTCAAGTCTTCCTTTTGTGTTGGGATTTCTTCACCCTTTTTGAGCTTCCAAAATGTCCTTTAATTCAGCTCCAAACTCCTTTGGACTTCAAAAATGTGTTTTGGTTATCGGGCTAAAATCCCGTTAAGAACCGTGAAGTCCCTTAGGCCCGAAAATAGCCAAAACCAAAACCGCATTTTTGTGTGCATCTTCTTTTACAAAATATATCCTAATACATTTTTCTAGTAAAATAAAATGCACCTGATCTATTTATTTTACATACCAAATAAAAATAAATAAATTACATAACTTTACAAATGGAAGAACAAAATTAATAATTATTACAACCCTTTGATATAATTAAATATAAATCACAAACACAAACATTTAACAATATTCACACAAGGTCATGGCTAGGTTATGAACACCAAAATATATATATATATATCCAAATATATAAAATTCAAGAAGCAAAATGGTTTCCCTTTTGCAACCTACTTTTCGGTCAAGAATGAACAAACCGAAAAAGTTGATTTTTGTCCAAACAAACAAATCATCCAAATGACATAATTTTTCAAGATACTTTTATGCATGTATTAAAATAATCTTGAAAAACAAAGGGAGAACCATGCTAAAATTTCGGCCATAGGGTTTTCACCAAACCCGAAACCCGAAAATTTTAATCTATTGAAGCATGCATTCATATAAGCGGCTCTGATACCACTGTTGGGTTTTTCACATGTTTATCTAAGTATTTCATCCATATGAAATTAAAACGCAGCGGAAAATTATTATTTAAAAACATGTTACTTACAAGATATAAAACCATTTTTATATGTAAAACCCAATCCCGGATCCATATACGAACATGCATGCTATCAAAATTAAAACATAACCATATGGTGTTTAGAATACTACCTTCCAAGGAGTAATGGATATGAAGAAGATGATGCTTCTTGATTGGTTGCCTTCAAGTGTAGAAGACCTCAAGCTTGTATACCCCAAGCCTTCCAACAAACACCTTAGTTTTAGCTAGGATTTGAACACTTGCAACTCACTTGAAAGATCCCCTCTTGGAACCAACCCCTTGGCCGAAAATTAGAGAGTATCTTCTTGAGTTTTTGCACTTGAAAATTGAACTTGAAAACCCTTGGATCAAGAGACCCATGACCGATTTTGAGAGAATAACTTAGAGGTTTTCTTCAAGTTCTCTCCTACCATTTTTGTCATACAAAAGTCTTAAGGAAGGTGAGAGAAAGTAGCCACCCACATCACCCAATGAGAGAGTCTCTAACACATGCAAATGCATGTTGTTTGATTGGACCAACTTGTGCTTGGGAAGACCACCCAATCAAGACTCTTCTAGCACATGCAAAAGCATGAAGCCTTATTGGACCAAACATTTTGGGAAGACCCCATGGGGGGGGGGGGGTGGCCTAGTCTTTTATTTAAAAAAAATCAATTTTTTCTTTTAAATAATATAAGTCTTATATATATGTATTTTATAACTTTTATAAAATATAACATCATATGTTTACAAGACTTATGCAACCATTTAAAATGTTATTTAACCCATTAAATAACAAAATAAAATATTCTCTCAAAATAAATTATCCATATAATTTATTAGCTTGTCAAGTGCAATTATTTAGAAAACCAATTTCTAAATATTCTAAGTGTTAATATTTATTTGTTTGATCATATCATAAATAAATATTGTAAGTGTTTGTCTAGCTTGTATTTGGGTATGACTCGACTTGGATCATAACGTACTAGCCACATCAATTTAATATGTGTCTTGGGCATACATAGTCCAACAGTACCGGTGTGGATGTAATCATTTCGATTCCCTAACTCTTGCAAAAGTCAGTAGTCCTTTTACTTATAAATTGAGATCCATTGTCACAAATTATCTCAGCTGGTACTCCAAACCTAGTCAGGATATTCCTTTTTATGAAGGATACCACTTCTTGATCTCTAACCTGAACGAATGCTTCAGCTTCAACCCACTTAGAGAAATAATCGGTCATTGCCAACATGAAGACCTTTCCTCCTGGAGCCTTTGGAAATTTTCCTACTATGTCCATTCCCCATTTCATGAATGGCCAAGGGGAAGCTATAGGATAAAGTGGTTCGGCCGGCTGATGTAATATGTTACTGTGTCTTTGACATGCATCACATCTTCGAGCATATTCTGCAGCATCTTTTCTCATCGTCGGCCAATAATATCCTGTTCTTAACGCCTTTGAGAACAATGACCTGCCCCCAGTATGGTTACCATAATCCCCTTCGTGTATATCCTGAAGCACTTCCTTAGTTTCGGGATCCTCTAAGCACCTCAGATATGGTCATGCAAGAGATTTCTTATACAAGACATTATTTATAATAGTGAATCGTGATACCTTCATTCTAAAGGCCTTAGGATTCTCATCCTTTGGGATGTGTCTTTCCTTGAGATATCTTATAATTAGAACCATCCAGGACTTGGGATCCTTCTCAGGATACTCATCAGGATCCTGAATACTTAGTACTTCCTTATCCTGAGGATTCGTCGCAGGATATAAGATATGTAACATTGGTATTCGGGTTCCTTCCGGTGTCCTGACTAATAATCCTAGATTCGCCAGGGCATCAGCTTCAGCATTATCCTCTCTTGGTACCTGTTCAAGTGTGAAAATATCAAAATATCCTGCTAATTTTTTGAGAATTTCGAGATACTCGATTAACTTCTCACCTTTAACTGCATAGGATCCATTAAAATGATTAGTGATTAACAAGGAGTCAACATATACTTGCAAATTCTTGATACTCATATTTTTAGCCAACTCTAATCCTGCAATTAAAGCCTCGTATTCTGCTTCATTATTAGTAGCAGGAAATTCACACCTAACAGCCTGGGGTAATATGTCCCCCTGTGGCGATTTTAGTAGTATACCTAAACCTACACCTCTTACATTAAATGCACCATCAGTATATAATGTCCAGGATTCTAAGTTTTCTCCTAGCTGCTGTACTTCTAAGTCTACTTTATTTTGAATGTCACTACTGAAATCAGCCACAAAGTCAGCTAAAGCCTGAGAGCTTATGGCATTTCTAGGCTCATAAACTAAATCATAGGCACTTAATTTTACTGACCACTTAGCCATCCTACCCGACATCTTGGGTTTCCTAAGCACGTTCTTAACAGGATAATTAGTTTTAACATGAATCCTATGTGTCTCAAAATAATGTCTAAGTTTTGTTGATGCCATAACTAGGGCTAATATCAGTTTCTCTAAGTGGGAATACCTAGTTTCAGCATCTAATAAACTTTTACTAACATAATAAACAGGATACTGCTGACCTTCATGATCCTTTACAAGGACATCACTTACTGCATTTCCTGATACTGCAAGATACAGGGATAATGGTTCGCCATCCTCAGGCTTCATCAATAAGGGTGCGGTTGAAAGATACTGCTTCAAATCCTGCAAGGCTGCTTCATGCTTTGCTCCCCATTTGAACTTCTTATTCTTCTTGATGATATCATAAAATTCCTTGCACTTTTCCGAAGATCTTGAAATAAATATGTTCAATGCTGCTACTCGGCCTGTTAACCGTTGAACATCCTTCAAATTTGAAGGTGACTTAATATCCAAAATAGCTTTAATCTGCTCCGGGCTCGCCTCTATCCCTCTTTTAGTCACCATATATCCTAGAAACTTTTCTGCCCCCACTCTGAAATGGCACTTAGCAGGATTTAGCTTCATGTTATACTGATCCAGGATATCAAATGCTCCCTTGATATCCTGGAGGTGATCCTCAGCCTTTTTAGACTTTACCACCTTGTCGTTGATGTATACCTCCAAAGTGTCCCCCAGCTTGTCTTTAAACATCATGTTTACCAATCTCTGATATGTTGCACCTGCATTTTTCAAACCAAAGGGCATGGCAGTGTAGCAATAAATACTTGTTGGTGTCATGAAGGCAGTATCATCCTGGTCTGAAGGTTCCATTTGGATCTGCTGAAATCCTGAAGATGCATCCATGAAGGTTAACATCTCATGGCCGGCAGTAGCATCCACCATTGAGTCAATATGAGGAAGAGGAAATGGGTCTTTGAGACAAGCTTTGTTTAAGTTCGTGTAATCTACACAGACTCTCCATTTCCCGTTTTTCTTTTGCACCACAACTACATTCGCCAGCCATTTAGGAAACTTCACTTCCCTAATCATCTTGCTCTTTAGTAGTCTTTCAACTTCCTCTTGGATGATAACATTTCGCTCCGGAGCAAATTTCCTTCTCTTTTGTTGGACATGCTTAAATGACCTGTCAATACCGAGCTTATGTGTTATAATATCCTTGGAAATACCTGTCATATCCTCGTGCTTCCACGCGAACGTTGACATCCTGCATTTCAAAAAATTAGTTAATTGATCTTCAATATCCTGAGGGATATTGGTTCCCACGAGCACCGAGATATCCAGATTATTCTGATCCAGGATCACTTTCTTTACATCCTGCTCTGAAGCCTCCATGATATCCTGGCCTCGCATCTTTAATTGCTATGCTGCACTATGTTTTGTTGAGGATTTCATCGAAGAGGAATAGCACTCCTTTGCTTCCTGTTGATCACTTTCCACCTTGACAACCCCCCAAGGAGTAGGGATCTTGATGCATTGATGGTAGGTTGACGGAACAACCTTCATATCATGGATCCAAGGCCTACCCAGTATAATATTATAGCAGGATAGAGATTCCAAGATATAAAAGCGCTGCATTGAGTTGACCCCTTGAACATACACGTGCAATTTTATTTCTCCCATGGTATTCCTAGCTTCTCCACTGAAACCAACAAGCACAGTGAACTTTGAAGTGATATCCATCGGGGATACATTCATCCTCTTCAATGTTTCCAGCTGAATTATGTTGACTGAGCTGCCATTATCCACCAATATCATGCGTACAAAATGGTTAGCAATATATAAGGTTATCACTAAAGCATCATCATGGGGATCCTGGACAGTATCCCTGTCATCATTGTCGAAGGTGATGACTTTTTCAGTCGTGAGGGTTGACACTCTCGTCGGCTTATCCCCCCTCTCTGCCTTAGCTTCCTTCGCGTGTCTCTTTGCTGCAGAATACGATGTGCCACAAATGTCGGATCCTCCTGAAATAAAATTAATTATTTTTGCATCCGCAGGAGGTGATGCTGCTCGTTCAGGATCCTTCCCAAGAGGTCCTTCAAATATCCCTTACTCAAGAGATAGCTTATTTCCTTTCTCAAAGCGACACAATCTTCAGTTACATGTCCGAAATCTTCATGGAAGTCACACCATTTGGACTTATCCTTCCAGTCAGCTTTTTGTTGATTCTTCCGAGGCCACCTGGCTTTGTCTCCTAAACCCTACATAGCATACATTAGTTCAGGTATGTTAACAGAAAAGCAATATTCAGATAATTCAGGATACTCTTCAAGATCCTTGTCTTCAACAGCATTCACTTCCTTGCTGTCATTTCTGCCATATGGCTTTGAGCGATACGGTTTATACGAGGATTCTGATTTCCTGTTGGTTGACTCATAGGTTGTGGATGAATTCATTCTCTCTTGCATCTTTTTATCATCCTCCAGCCGAATGTATCTCAAGGCCCTGTTACGAGCCTCGTCGAGATTCCTGCAGGGATTCATTACAAGATCCTGATAAAATTGAGAATCTTTCTGCAACCCCATCTTGAACGCTTGCACGGCCGTTGCAACATCAAGATGTGGGATATCCAAGGATTCTTGACTAAACTTGTTCACACAATCCCTTAAGGATTCCTGAGGTCCTTGAGTTATCCTGTAAAGGTCATTGGTTAATTTCTCAAAACTCCTGCTGCAAGAAAATTGACTATTAAATAAATTTACTAAATGAGCAAAAGAAGTAATTGAGTGAGGAGGAACGTTTAACAGCCATTTCAAGGCTAATCCTGTTAAGGTAGAACCAAAACCCTTGCATAGGCATGCCTCCTTGAGCTCCGGAGGGATAGGGTTAATCTCCATCCTTTCCCTATACTGGGCAATATGCTCTTCAGGATCCGTAGTTCCGTTATAGAGTTTCATATTAGGAGTTTGAAATCTTTTTGGGATTTCAGCGTCACAAATAGGATAAGCAAACCGAGATATCATGTGGCTGTCTTGGGACACTTCCGGAATTGGGTGGACCACCCCAGGTACACTGGATATCATGTCCTTCAATTTCTGGAGCTCCCTGGTAAATGCTGATGTCATACCTGCATCCTGCAAAGATCCACTATTGTTTGTAGCAAGAGTATTATTATTATTTGACACGTTACCAGTCTGAGGATTCTGGCCATATCCCGAAGCATATCCTGAGCTCCTCACAGTTGACATCCTGAGCGAGGAGGGTATTTCAGGAGTATGATTCTGGAAATGGCTAGGCACAATATTTCCCCCGTTATCCTCAGTGTATACAGCTGAACTGAAGTTCAAAGTTCTGGGTTGTAAATGAGTGACAATCTCCTCAGCAGGCCGACTAGGGCCAGACTTCAAGAGTTGTATTTCCTTCATCAGCATCTGGTTGGTCTCCTGTTGCTGCCTCATCTGTTCCTGTACACTACCAAACAAATTCAGAATTTCGTCATTAGAAGCCAAAACAGGACCAGATCCCTGGGCACTGGGAGCGGGGATAACGTCCCGAGCCACATGACTCTCAATTCCCTGTGAAGAGGCTTGCATTCTTGGAGTAGGAGGTGGAAGCACCGAACCAATTGTTGCAGAGGTTGTAGCAGACATGGTGGAAGAGCTCATGTTTGATCTCGAGGCCATTGAAAACAATGTAGCAAAAAGTTTTGACAATAGAAAACCGAGTAATGATTTTACTAAAGTTTTTAGTAAAAATAGCACCACTTGCCTCACGGTGGGCGCCAAATTGTTTTGGTCAAAAATTACCGAAGCAATTAAGTGATCAAATTAGTTAAGTGAGGTAGTGTGCTAGAAATGTGTGTCGAAAATATGTTATTCAAGTTATTTGCAAAAACAGTTTCAGGATACGGCTCAGGATATAGAGCTGTATTTGTGATCAAACAATGAGTGAAAATGTAAAGGGTGACACAGGATGTACGAGGAAAGCCCTTGATCAATCTCGATTGCCGGCACAAAACCTCGGGAGCTGACAATCGCAGCTGCCTTGTTCTTCTTATTGCTCCAAATATCAGGATACAGTGCAGGATATGATGCGGATCAACTAGGTGGTACAACGTGATTTGATTACAAGTGTTGGTGTGTAGTGATTGCTAGTAACTAGAGAGTAAAGTGTGCGAATGAAAGTGTGTGGAAAAAGTTGTGTCTACCTATGATCCGATCGCTCCTATTTATAGTAACAAAAACTAACAAACTATCCTATTATTCCGGGATACTTTGGAATATTCCATTTTGAACGTTATTGACCAGGTATTGCGGCTTCAACATCTCTTTTCCAACTAATTTGATCGAGCCTTCAGGGGAATTGGTCTTTGTGAACGTTAAGAACCTTCAGCTACAAGCTACAAGCAAATCGTTAGTAACTGCCAGGATACTGCCTCAGGATGCTACCAATATCCTGGTTCGGTATCCTGATCATAAACAGCTAACATAAAATCAAGATATAGTGTTAAGATATGGGCTCAGGATTTCACCCATAACAATGGTTACTAATAAAATCGTTCAAGTCGCAAAATCTTAAAAATATATATATGAACTCATATATATATATATATATATAGGGTGGGGTTCTAGAGTGAACACTAATGTATTTGTGAACTGAGTGAACAAATACTGGCCATTGATCTACACACGTGTATGGCCGGGATCTCATCATCAAATCATAAAATACATTAGTGTATTTCAACATTAAATCATGGCCATTGATCTACACACGTGTATGGCCAGGATTAGTTCACTCAGTTCGCAAGCTACACTAGTGTTCACTCTTAAACCTAATCCTATATATATATATATATATATATATATATATTAACGTGCCAACATAATCTAAAATGCTAACTTTTTGAGAAAATCTCAAAGTTATGTGAAAATTCTAAGATACGGAGAAACTTATGAATTTTTGTGATATATTGATTGATAAATAATTCCTACGTATATTAGGACGTGTATAAATCAATTTGTGGGATTGCGCTATTTAAAATACGCACCTAAAGGTGAGTGTCACTAAACCCCCTCTTTAACTGTTTTGGGGGAAGAACACGCCTAAAAAGGTTTAATAATATTTTTGAATAAAACATACCTTTTGATATATAAAATGTATATTTTCATTGAAAATATATGGATTTGTTAAATATATATGTTTCGGGGAGAAACGGTTTTGTTGAAAATATATATGTTTCGGGGAGAAACGGTTTTGTTGAAAATATATATATGTTTCGGGGAGAAGCGGTTTTGTTGAAAATATATATGTTTCGGGGAGAAATGGTTTTTGAGAATAAATATGTTTTAGGTAGAAACGGGGATTTGTACGGTGTTTCAGAGAAAACGACCGTGTATTTGGGACGAATTTGCTTGATCCCAGGGATTTCAGGAAATTCGTACAACATCGTATATTAAATTTATCATTATTAGTAGGATATATATATATATATATATATATTGTACGTGAGGCAGGCATCATAGATGGCCTCGATATGGGCCATGCGCAAGTGATGTCGTTTAATCATTTAAGTATTGCACGCGAGGAATTGTTGGTAGATCTATCGGGTTGACAACCCCGTCGTGACCGGTCACTCCGTATCAAGTCAAACGACGATTTGATATTTTGTTCATAGTCTAGCATTCATTATACCTTCATTGTAAATATATATTTCGTAATGTCTTGCTAACTTACGAGTCTAAACATATGATTCTATCAATTTAATATGTAAACTCGGGAAGATGTCCATGGTCGGAAGGTTCTACGGAAATGCTTGCGATGGCTGACCCTTGAGTTACTTTACAAGGAAATGATTTAACTTTCTGGAAAATTATATGGATGTTTTTATAATAAACACATAATTTGAAAGTTTTTCCTTGGTGAAGATACATGTCCGAGGCCGGACATGATCCTTAGGACGAACAAGACTCCACTTGGACGGACATCCGAAACATGTCCGTTCCATATCAATAACCTCCGAAGACGAATCTCCATTCAAGTGCGTCTGAACGGATGATGTCATCTCAGTTGACTACTATAAATACCCCATCAAGTACAAAGCCAAGTACGATTTTCTGAACCTTCGTCCTTACTTTCTCTCTCTACTTTCTCTCTCTACCAATACTTATCCTCACGCCGGAGGGTGGTCGCAGAGGGGCCCTCCCATCTCTGCGGCGAGCCTAACGGTTTTCTGTTTTGCAGGACTGTTCTTCAAGTTCTCTCACAAGACCCAAACCCTCGTTTACAGGCTCCGGCCTAAACACGATTCTTTGGTTCTTCAATTGGCGCCATCCGATCTCAAAGCTCTTAGTCCTTCACTCTGGTGAATTTCTTGAGCAAAGAACTGACAAATGGCGGCCTCAGGTTCTGTGAATCTGGGATCTACAACTGTTAGTACTCAAACTACAGCACCAGCAAGCACTGTTTCCGCAATCTCAGCTCCTCTAAGCTTGGGACTGGGAACAACTTTGCCTTTTATTCTACTTCCTACTTCGCAAGTATCTGAGTTTGATGCGGAGTTTCTCTCCAAAAATGCAAGTCTTCTACGAAGATTGAAAGCACAGCAGGCTAGAGATGAACAAATCCTCGGTTTACGAACCAGGTTGTTTCAAGAAGAAGCTCCGGTAAGGACTATGGGTCCTACGATGTTTACTCCTCCTACTTTCTCCACAGTTGTCACTTCGGAAACGTACAGTGGATACGTCCAGGGTTCGTCCGGACCCTCGCCAGCAATGGCAATACGAAATGAAGCACAAATGGACGTAGTTAACGATCCGGAACTCACCAAACCGTATCACCCAGTTTCCATGACGGCCAAGTCAAAGTTTAGCGCTCGCATCACGCATGCCAAGCTTCCTCCGAAGCTCAAAATGCCAACTACAGTAAAAAAGTATGATGGTACAACTGATCCAGATGATCATATGTTCGATTTTGATGGAGCTGCACGAGTAGAACAATGGCCGATGCCGGCGTGGTGCTTCATGTTCGCACAAACCCTAACTGGGGCTGCCCGGGTGTGGTTTGATGCGTTAAATGAGGGTGAGATCAACGATTTCGAAGAATTCCGAAGATTATTCCTCCAAAATTTTAGCCAGCAAAGGCACTATTCCAAAGAAATCACCGAAGTTCACAACATTCGGAGAAAGGACGGAGAATCTTTGGATAGTTTCATTGACCGGTTTAACCGGGAGAGTATGCAGATCAGTGGAGTAGTTGATCAGCTGAGGATCTCCGGATTCTGTCACGGAGTCCGGAACAATCAGTTGGTTGAAAAATTACATGAAAATCTCCCAAAGACGATGGAAGTACTCATGGAACGAGCCAGAGCTTTCGCTCGAGGCAAGAACGCATGTAACCCAGCTCCGGAGTCAGATCACAAGATGTCTTCTTGGAAGAAAAACGGTGGATCGGTGTTTGATAAAACCCCATCTGGGAATAGGGGACGTTCGCACCCCTACAGCAGGAATGACAGACCTCCACGCGGAAGAAGTTCCGGGTCAAGATTTTACAATTTATCAGATCTTTCCAAAACTCCCAGTGAAATTCTCAGTGCGGAAGGGGCAAACTTCCCTGCTCCACCAAAACTCCGAAACCCGGGTGATAAGAATTCCAAGAAATACTGTGATTACCACCATGCTCGAGGTCACAACACAGATGATTGCTGGTCCCTGAAACAAGAAATAGAAAAAGCAGTGCGATCCGGAAAGCTGTCGCATCTTGTGAAAGAAGTAAAGGAAGGAAAATCTTCGGGAAATTCGGGAGATAACCCAAACAATCAGCCAGCAATTTGTATGATCAGAAGAGCAGATAATCAAGGCATCAAGCGATCCAGCCACCACATGGCTGCTTGGATGCAGCAACCCATTGCTTTTCCTCCTATCAATCCGGAAGAAATCAAGGACGGACCAATCATAGTGTCTGCAATCATAGCAGGTCACAAGGTCCGGAGGATCTATGTTGACAGCGGAAGTGCCACGGAAATCATGTACAAGCAGTGTTTTCAACAGCTAGCTCCACAGACCAAGGCAAAATTGATTCAAGTTTCAATGTCGTTGGTAAGTTTCTCCGGTGAGGTGGTACAGCCCATAGGGCAAATTACTTTGCCAACAACGTTGGGAGACGGAAGTATGTTCCGAACAGTCAGCTTGACGTATCTGGTAGTAGAAGCAAGATCCGTTCATAATGTTATTTTAGGGAGGCCCGGTATGTGCGCCTTCGGTATCATCAGTTCTACCATTCACGGATCGTTGAAATTCCCCACCGAAGCAGGAGTGGCAACTCTGCACTCCGAATCAACGACCTGCGTAGCCGAAATACGACAAAGCAAGGGTACCGACAAACCTCCGAACCTTCTCACAGAAGAATGGGCCATTCATCCGCATTTCCTAGAGCAAAAGATTGCAGTCGGAGCTCAACTTCCTGAGCGTACTAAAAAGAAGTTGTGGAAACTTTTGTCTAATTCTCTTGATGTGTTCGCCTGGCAAACCTCCAATATGGTGGGAGTTCCTCGGTGTCTGGCTGAACATAAGTTGAAAGTATCGCATTCGGCAAAGCCAGTAGCTCAAAGAAAAAGAAACATGGCTCCAGCCCGAAACAAAGCAATCTCTGAGGATGTGAGAAAGTTGTTAAATGCCGGAATCATCCGAGAAGTACGTTACCAGACCTGGGTTTCTAACCCAGTGATGGTAACCAAGAAAGATAAAACCTAGAGAATGTGCGTAGATTTTTCCGATTTAAACAACGCATGTCCGAAGGATTGTTATCCCTTACCAGAGATCGATCTAAAGATTGATTCCCTCTCCAGCTTCCGTCTTAAATGCTTCTTGGATGCATACAAAGGTTATCATCAGATACAGATGGCTTTGGAAGACGAAGATAAAACAGCATTCGTAACCAATGAAGGGCTTTTTTGTTATACCAAAATGCCATTTGGATTGAAAAACGCCGGAGCCACGTATCAGAGGTTGATGGATAAGGCATTCAAGGACCAGATCGGAAGGAACTTGGAAATTTATGTGGACGACCTAGTCATAAAAAGTCAGGCCGAAGATAACATGATCGACGACATACTCGAAACCTTCACCAGGCTTCGGAGTATCAATCTTAAACTTAATCCCAAAAAATGCTCCTTCGGTCTAGAAGAGGGGAAGTTTCTCGGTGTGTGGATAACCCAGTCCGGAATCAAGGCACATCCAGACAAAATCAAAGCGGTAGTCTCCATGCAACCCCCTAAAACTGTCAAAGAAATTCAGTCGTTGAACGGGAAGCTCGTTGCTCTCCATCGTTTCGTCTCAAAGGCGGCAGATCGTTCTATTCCTTTCATGAATGTTTTAAAAAAGCGAACTGGAAAAGGTCAAATAGAATGGACACCGGAGGCTGATTCGGCGTTCCAAGAATTGAAAGTTTGTCTTGGATCCTTACCCACCCTGACCGCACCAGTCACCGGAGAAACTGTCACAGTTTACCTCTCCGCCTCTCATTTTGCCATTAGTGCAGTACTTGTGGTTCATCGGAATCAAGCACAAATTCCGGTCTACTACGTAAGCCGCATCTTGAAAGATTATGAAACCCGGTACCCGATGATCGAAAAGTTGGCACTTGCTTTGGTACATGCCTCTAGACGCCTCCGAAGATACTTCCAAGCTTTCAATATAGAAGTACAGACTGATCTCCAGATCCAACAAATTCTTAGAAAGCCAGAGGTCTCCGGGCGTCTCACTAAATGGGCAATTGAACTTAGCGCTTTCGACATCACATATCGTACCAGAGGACCGGTGAAAGGCCAGGCGGTGGCAGATTTCCTCACGGAGGTTCCGACCGGAGAGAGCACCAAAGAAAAATCCGCCCTGCCAAGGGTATGGAACTTATATACGGACGGAGCCTCCAGCAAAGAAGGATCGGGGGCAGGATTGATCCTTATAGATCTAGAAGGGATATAATACACTTACGCTCTACGATTCGAGTTTAAAACTTCAAATAATGAAGCAGAGTACGAGGCTCTCCTTGCAGGTCTTCAAACCGCGGCCAAAGCCGGCGCAACTTCTGTACTCGCACATGTTGATTCATTGTTGGTAGCCAATCAAGTCAGCGGAGAGTACGAAGCACGAGAGGATAACATGGTTCGGTATCTCCAGCAAGTTAATAGTTTAATCTCCTCTTTCGACTCTTGCAAGATAGTTCACATACCGCGGAGCAAAAACAAAAAGGCCGACGCCTTGAGTAAACTCGCATCCGTAGCATTTTGTCATCTATCCAAAGAAGTCTTAGTCGAAACCTTGCAAGCCCCGGCCATCCAGCAGACGGAACTGGTCATGTCAGTCTCTGTAGTAGAAAAATCCTGGATGACTCCGATTGTCGATTACCTAAAAGAAGGAACGCTCCCAGAAGACAAAGCTCAGGCTCGGAAGTTAAAGGTCAAAGCGTTGCAGTATCAGATCCATAACGGGCAACTTTACCGAAAGACCTTTTTAGGTCCGCTCTTAAAGTGCTTAACGCCAAAAGAAGCCAACTACGTCATAAGAGAAATCCACTGGGGAATATGCGGCATTCACGCTGGACCAAGGATGGTTATAGCTAAAGTGATGAATGCCGGATATTTCTGGCCGGGTATGCACCAAAGCGCAGTAAACGAACTTCAATCATGTGAAGACTGTCAGCGGCACGCTCCCATTAGCCATCGAGCCAAGAACAACCTCGTTCCGGTAACATCGGCTTGGCCTTTCCAGAAATGGGGGATTGACATTGTGGGTCCTTTCCCTGTTTCCACCGGAGGGGTAAGGTTCCTGTTGGTTGCCATTGATTATTTCACAAAATGGGTCGAGGCTAAACCCCTCCGGACCATCACAGGGGAGCAGGTGCTGAGGTTTGTCTGGGAAAACATAGTGTGCAGATACGGAATGCCGATGTGCATAGTCAGTGATAACGGGAAGCAGTTCGCCGAAAAACCGTTCAAGTCATGGTGCGAGAGAATGTGTATTGAACAGAATTTTGCTTCGGTAGCCCACCCCTAAGCCAACGGGCAAGTTGAAAGAGCCAACCGCAGCATTGTGGAGGGCATTAAAAAACGCTTGGGAAAAGAAGGTGTTTCATGGGCCGATGAATTGCCGCATGTCTTGTGGGCTCACCGAACGATGCCGAAGACAAGTAATAGGGAAACTCCCTTCAGCTTGACATACGGCACCGAAGCAGTCATTCCCGCTGAGGTAGGGATACCTACACCCCGCATGCAGCTAAGTCAAGAAGAAAATGAACATGAACTCCTTCTGAACCTGGATCTAGCCGAAGAAAGGAGAGAGCTTGTGGCGATCCGAGAAGCGAAATATAAACAAGAGTTGGAAAAACATTACAACTCAAAGGTGAAGGAGGTCCGGTTCAAAGTCGGGGACTACGTCATGCGGAGTAACGAAGCGAGTTTGGTAGAAGGCTCCGGAAAAATGGCACCAAAGTGGGAAGGTCCTTACCTGATTAACACCACAGGAAGGGATGGTGCATACACACTCAAGAAAATGGACGGAACCATCATACCACGCACATGGAACGGAGTTCACTTAAAGAAATGTTTTCTTTAAAAAGTTTCTTATTTTTAAATAAGACTGTAATACGGAGCTACGGCCACCGTCACTCTTTTTTATTTCCATGTAACGCGGATGGATATGCCCGCACCGAATGAGTTATAAATTCCAAAAACCGTGGAGGGTCTTACCCACGGATTGCATAAAATGTTTTTATTATGTCAATCGGAGAAGCATAAAGCTCCGGATAAGAAAATAGAATGAAATTTTCTATCTTTAACAACGTTGCAACACAAATATAATTTTCGGCCGAACTAGGGGCACTAACCCTAAAAGGAGAGGACGAACTGGCCTCGTTCGTACTTTCCTTCACTTAAAAATTATCCTAACAAAATCAAGACAAATCGGATCCGTACTTTAAAATGAACGTTCTAGAAAAATAAGAAATGTAAAACACATAACATGGACGCATGAATAAGCAAGTGTTTACATCAAAAAAACTAACCGGACTTGTATAAACCAGAAGTTACAAAACTATACACAAAGGATAATTGTTCAAACATCAATAAAAACATCATTACATTCATTCAAAACAAGGTGCATGCCCCAAACTACCGGACATGTCCACCTTCCGAAAAATCTAAATCAATTTCAAACTTCCAAGGTGCATACCCCAAAGAGCCGGGCATGTCCACCTTACTTCTCCAAAAAGTTATTCACTTGCAAAACGAAGAGCTTTCTTAATTTCCGAAAGAGGCGCGTTGATAAGCTTTGGAAGATCTTCTATCACCGGAAATGTGAGAGTATCAAAACAGGCAACCGCTGTTTTTAGATCCTCCGTAGCATTACGATTTAACAATGGTACATCCTTGTAGGGGGTTCTTTTCTGCAAAGCATGCACGTAGCCAGCATGCAGGCCGGAGTTGATGCCCACAGCACTCATCGCATTGTTAACTGCGGCCACGGCCGCAGTCATTTCCGCCCCCTTGTGAATGTTTTTAGCCAAAAGCTGAGCTCCCTCCGAAAGCATCCAAACCTTCGTCGCCTGAAGATCTTCCACTTGGGCTTTCAAGGAAACATTCTCCGCCCCCATTTCTTCCTCACGCCCTTTCATCTCCTCTATACGGTCCTTTAAATCAGCTTCGCCTGATTTAAGCGCATCCCGCTCTGGAAAAAGTGTTAGAAAAACAGGAGAAAAAAGAAACAAGTTAAACCAGAAAAAAGACGTACCAGCCATCATGCTCTCATAAGCAAGACGAGCCTTATTAAGAGAATCCTCCATGTTCGCCAAAACCATCTTATGCTCTTCATCCTTCTGTTTCATCGACTCGGAAAACGCTTTAAACTCCGAAGAGATCCTATCCCTGTCTTCCGCGGCAGCAGCAGCAGTCGCTTGAGATGATTGATTCTGGGCAGACAAGGACTTAACCTTCTCCTGCTGAGCCTGAAGATCCTGGGTTAGTTGGGTGATCTTCTTCTCCGCATCCGAAGTTTTCATAACCCTCCGTTTCAAAGAACGGGTTTCTTTTTCCAAATCCTCCTTACCCGACTCCGCCTCCACCCACCTACGGTAAAGCTCCATCACAAAGATGTTTGATTGGGCTTGGTTAGTCAGAACCGCAGCCCCTAGATCTGGATTCTTCATCCTCCGGCTCCTAGCATGATCTATCGGAGTATTTATATTGAAAAGCATAGTCCTGGCAACCAAGGTATCCATCACCGAGTCTTTGTTTCGGATGTCCCAATCAGGAATAAACTTTTCTTCAGCAATTGCTAGGTCAATATCCATGTCATCCGAAAACAAATCTGCATATCGAAAAAAGGACATCAACTCAGGTCCGAACCACGATGAGGGAAGTGAAGACACTTGATCTTCCTCATCATCTATAAAACAGTCCGGACCTAAGGATGAACCCGAACGCATACCTGAAAAAGTCACCACCTTCGGCTCACCATGAGCTTTACCCTTATTCGTGACCACCGGATTCTCCACTTCCATGCTCTCCACTTCACTATCAGGAACAAAGCCACCTGAATAGACAGGAGTTGGTTTATTGCGAGCTAAGGCAGCCTCCTCCCTAGAAAACTTACCTCCGGTAAGATGTTCATCCAGTTCATCCATTATGTTACCTTCAGAGTGGGAATCCTTCTTTGCTTTCTTCGACTTTGGCAATGGAAGAGGATCAGTAGCATGAATCTTAACCGGCTCATTTTTCCTCTTACGAGAGCGAGCCTTCAAAACCACACCTGATAAATCCACACCCGACGTTACACCCTTGCTTTTTAAAGAAGAAGGCTGGTATTGGAGGGCCGCATCTAAATCATGGGCTTCCGGATCATCATCCACATCATCAAGAAATGATCTCTTGCCAGGGTGGGATCCGGACGAACCAGCGGCTTCCTTCGTAGATTTCGGGGTGGAAGAAGCAGTCTCCGCAACAATTTGTTCAGGCATGTCCTGAGGAATGGAAGAAGTTGCTTCGGTAACAGATGGCCCGGTCACGTTCGGATCCACCGGTGGACGGATCGGATGAGCCGAAGATGCCACCTGCTTCATCAATGGAACATCCTCCTCCCCTTGTACCTCAAAGTCAAAATCTAAAACATCTGTGTTCGGAACCTTTAAAGCATCAAGAAGAGACATCGCAGCACCTGCATTTCAAAAACAAAAGGAGAGTTAGCAAAAAATATAAGTAATGGTGCCGAAGGGGACGTAAAGGGCCGCAACTTACGATCACGCTTTCGGCGAATAATCGGCCAATCCCTATCCCCTTGGGCCCAGGAAAAACTAACTCGACCTAACCAAAGGAAATGCTCAGGAAGAGGACGAATAGGGGATTGATGCTCAGATAAGGCACGGACTAAATTCTCGTTAAAGACAAAATCTTCACCAAGATCAAAGGACACTGTCTGGTCCTTGAAACGCTACCTCATGTCCTCCGGCAGACAGCGGTCATCTAGCCAGAAAAAATTATCCTTCCAATTTTTTAAACTAGACCGCTCATTGGAGGACGGGGAAGGGACGTTCTTCCGGTGTGCAAAAGTATACCAATCCCCGGCCGATATGAATTCGTAAAAATATCGAAAAACATTTAGGTCCGGTTTCTGGTCTAAGGCTCGGCAAGAAATTTCAAAATGGTTGATACGGCTAAGACCGAACGGGTTGACCTGACAAATATGAACCCTAAAAAACTGTAAAACCCTAATAAAAAAACGAGAGAAAGGAACCCTATAATTCGCGAAATTGCAGACGCGAGTATAAAAGGGAAACTTCCCTTGACGGAATGGATATATGGCTTCCCTTTCGGAAGGAAGGACCGGGTGAAGATCTAAAGGAATCCTATAATCTCTAATGAACTTGTCCAACTGACGTTGGGTAAGCACGCTCACGCTCTCCGATAGATTGTCCTTACCAGGAGCCATACTTTTAAAAAAGT
Organism: Helianthus tuberosus; assembly: GCA_030545235.1. Lineage (NCBI taxonomy): Eukaryota > Viridiplantae > Streptophyta > Magnoliopsida > Asterales > Asteraceae > Helianthus > Helianthus tuberosus. The sequence continues at coordinate 136,463,112 of CM060383.1, forward strand.
AAAAAGGAAAGGGACGCACCTTTCTTTGAAGAAGAAGAAGAGAGTAAAGAGGATAACAGCAGAGGAGATGAAAAAGGAGAGAAAGAAGAGGTAGAAATGAAGTGGTAAAAACCCAATTTATAGAAAATGTAAGTCGGTTGGGGGGACATCATGTCAACCGTCACTTCTCACAATTCCCAACGCGGGTTCCGCTACCGTCACCAGTAGGTGACTGACGGTCAAGATAATGAAGGTCACCCACACCATTCAAAATACGCCACGTCATCAATTCAAAACCACTCCCGCGGCGACACGTCATCCGAGTAAGACAAAAAGCTTGAAGTAATAGTTTGCCAAGTCTTTGCTAAAGACTTACCAAACTGGGGGACTTGAAGATACATGTCCGAGGCCGGACATGATCCTTAGGACGAACAAGACTCCACTTGGACGGACATCCGAAACATGTCCGTTCCATATCAATAACCTCCGAAGACGAATCTCCATTCAAGTGCGTCTGAACGGATGATGTCATCTCAGTTGACTACTATAAATACCCCATCAAGTACAAAGCCAAGTACGATTTTCTGAACCTTCGTCCTTACTTTCTCTCTCTACTTTCTCTCTCTACCAATACTTATCCTCACGCCGGAGGGTGGTCGCAGAGGGGCCCTCCCATCTCTGCGGCGAGCCTAACGGTTTTCTGTTTTGCAGGACTGTTCTTCAAGTTCTCTCACAAGACCCAAACCCCCGTTTACAGGCTCCGGCCTAAACACGATTCTTTGGTTCTTCACTTGGGATCAAATTATTTTTAAATTTGAATATGTGAACTCACCCTCCTTTGTGTTGACACTTGATTTTAACGTGTTCTTCAGGTACTTGAGTTCGGCTTCGGAAATTATGGCGTATCTTGTGGTTGTTGATGCATGTTTGGTTTGATAATGTGTTGGACAAACTTTTAAAACTGTTTGGGACAAATGTGATAAGATCCATAAGGATCAAGACAACTTAACTATGGTATGGTTGTAATGAACTTTAAGACTTATGTTTTAAAATCTATGTTTTAATTAAGTTAAAATGTCCAACAATTCGATGCATCATTCAACAAGATATTAATGGGCACCAACTTCCGTCACCACTACCTTTTATATTGTGCTGCGACGTTTTTGGGGTGTGACAATTCTCCCAAACACTTGGTGAAAATAAAGTGATTCAAGAACTTGATCATGAACACTAGAGATATCAAGATTATTTGTTTGGTGTGGATTGAATGTACTTACCTCAAAGACTGATGATCCTTCTTGAATTATCCCATGATGAAGCTGATTAGATTCACTGCAACTTATTTCATTTGTATTACCCTCAATTGATGCTTGGATCACACTAGGCATTTCATCAAACACCTTAGGCGTAGTCTCAAAATCCTTGAATATTGTTCTCAAATAATCCATCCAATGCAACTCATCTATTATATCACCTTTGTTTCTCAAGAAACTTTTATGCCATTCCCAAGCATCACCTTCAAGACATACAATTACCCATTTCCACTTCAGACGTTCAGGTGTCTCCTCCATTAAGAACAGTTCGTCATATCGTTGTATCCATTCTTCAACATCGCCCCCATAAAAACAAGGAAATTCTTCCTTCAAAAAACATAAGGTCTTGTTCATCCCTTATTCCCTTGTTGCTGATAATCAATTCTAGTTCTTGAAATCCTAACGAAATATGATTGTTAGGCTACTCTTGTTGTTCGAAATCCAATTGAAATCTGATTGTTACACAGGTGTTGTTGTTGCCTAAATCTTGAATCGTTGTTGTTTTTCAATTCCAATCTACACTAATGATTACACAATGTCGAATGAATGAATTTCTTGTTGCCCTACAGTCAAGAGGATGATAGCTCTGATACCATTGATACGTGCAGATTTGAGAGATAGAATTAAGAGAAAGAAACTAAGAAAGAAAGTTCATTCAACTCATCGATACCCATCTGTTACAACACACCCAACTATATAGCCACTAACTAATCAATAACCCCCTACACTATAGAACAATTACATTGAGGCCCCTCAACTTATTTTCACGCGTAACAACCTTGAATCCTTATTCATAGATTTTGGAACCGATTTCGGAGTGGACCTACAAATAGAAAGATTTCGATGTATATATTTTGGAACTAATTAAACACTTGATGTTTGTTATCAAATTAATCAAAAAGATAATCTAATTAAACCAAAACTGAAGGGGTAAGGTCCCAAAAACCTTGCTTCAAGTACTTGGGGCCATACCATAACCTCGACAATAAACCTTCTTTAGACCTTGCACGGCCATGCACTGGTCCTACAAAGAGGACTTAGAAAGAAAACAATGATCAACACCTGCGCACCAAAAGGAAACTAACAAATCCTTGCGCCGATCTCCATAACAGGAAGGATAAAAATCCTAACAAACACTTCCGCATAATTAACATCCAGACTAGGATAAAAATAACTTATTTGATACCACACAATTAATATGAAGAAGAGCCACACAGGATTACAGCTGTATTCTTCTAGAAGGCTCCATCGTGCACCACCATTCGGTTATAACCGAATGGCCACGTGGCATCATCCCAGGCTCTCTCAAAGCCACGATGATGGCACAGAATTGAAGGGAAATCCATACTTGTCCACTTTCCACGTGGCAATACCCTAACCGTTGATCAAAATCGCAATCCGTGTGCACACACACAACCGTTAACGATTAACGGGAGGGAAACCTAACCGCTTACGGAAAAGTATCTTCCGTCAAGTTTTCACCAATAGGTTTTCCCGCCCAAAACTTCGGCTATAAATAGAAGGATAATTCAGGTACAATTCTCAAGTTACATTCACTTCTTCTTCTTCATCAAAACCTGTACTTATTCTCACGCCGGAGGGTGGTCACGGAGAGAACCCCCATTCTCCCCGTGGCGAGTCTGATGGCTGTTGTTTTGCAGTGATTGTTAGAGGAATAAGATTAACCAACCACGAATCGGACGAGAAGATTTAACCCTTTTATGCAGATTCAAACCCCGTGGTTCAGTTGATTCCGGTCAATTAAACCAATGTTTCTTCATTGGATCCCACCGATTTATAAGTTTTATTCATTTCTTTTCGTTTTGATTCACTTTTTCATCTCCGTTTTTCAAATGGAAGAAACTCCGATGAACCATCAATCCGGCCCTCGGCCAAATTTCGCTCACAATACCCAAGTCGAAGGGATTGTGGAAGAGGCTTCGGATGATAATGAAGTTCAATACAATGATAATGATCTGAACGATCCTATCACTCCAGGAATGCAGCCTGAAATTCCAATAAGCTCAATTTTACCTCCCGGAGAAACCCCTATCTCCTGGTATGTCAAATCCCAAGGAGCGATAAATGCTGTATATGCACAACTCTGTGCACAGACTGCTCTTCCCACTCAGTCACGGAGACCTACATCTCGCATACTAGCACCGTCGGTGCCTCATGTTTCCCATCATGAAGCACCATCACGAGTTCAGGTAGAAGACACAGAAGTTTACTCTAGATCTCCCGCGAGATACGAGTCTACTCATTCCGAAAATCGACGAAGAGTGTATAATGATGAATCTCATTCCCACCGAAGGCAATCAGTTTACTCCAGGTTGGGCCCGCGTTCTCATCAGACGTGGGACACCCATACCAACGAGTACGACAGAACATACCACGAAGGAGACAGTACAAGTGTGTTTAATCAATTGCATCCGAATTACAAAAGTTATAAACCTCGCGTGGTTTATAATCCACAAGCAAAACACGACTACAATTTAATCTACCGCCCGGCGGAGGCAGCAGAGAACTCCAAGTTTATCAGTGAGATCGCTTTAGCTCCTTTGGAGAAAGCAAAACTCCCATCCAACGTTGGCAAATTCAATGGCATGACAGACCCGGATGATCACCTTCGGGTTTTTACTAGCGCAGGTCAAGTAGGAGGATGGACCTTGCCAATGTGGTGTCATCTATTCATCCAGACTCTCACAGGTGTCGCGCGGCTATGGTTCGATAACCTACCTGTCGGGAATATAACATCATGGGTAGATCTGAGAGAGAAATTCTTAGTACATTTCAGCCAACAGAGAAGGTCTATCCGAGATACTGCAGACGTCATGAATATTTGGAGGCGCGATGACGAGAGCTTAGAAGATTTTATCACACGCTACAACAAAGAGGTGCTTGAGATTGGAGATGTTCATGAGCACTTGATCAGAGCGCAGTTTAAGTATGACGTCCGCTGTGACGACATGATCAAGGTTTTGTCCGGTACAGAAGGGCTACCGAAAAGCTGGGAGAAGCTGATGGCGGCAGCCAAAGTGTACGCCCAGACAGAGAAAAATTTCAGCACTAATGGACCACCACCACCGCACAGGCGCCCAACAGATATGAGCGCGAGTAGCGGAAAAAAGTTCAAAAAGAATTGGCGCGACTCGAATTCTGGAAACTACTCATCCGAAGACGCACGAGCTACCATAAACAAGCTCGCGGCGCAAAGAGAGACAAAGTAGGAGAATAGAGAGCTTTGAACGTTCAATCAACTACGGTAACAAAAACCACTACAATAACAAGAAACCTGAATTTCAAACCGATAAACACCCATCTTATACTCTTGTTAACTTTTTGGTTTGAAACGAAACCTACAAATTATAATTCAGTTTTACCAAAAAATCATTTTCTTATAGAATAAATTACTGTTTTGGCCCCTGTGGTTTAGACAGTTTAACTTTTTCAGCCAAAAAATGAATCTTTTAACATATCAGACCTCGATGCTGCATTTTATAATAGTTTTGTCCCATGACACTAACTTTGTTACTTTTTTGTAGTTAAGTGTAAGGGTAATTATGTTATTATATACCTTAGGGGTTGTTTTGATAATTACAAGATTCTTTAATATTTAAGAGATTATTAATACAATTACTAAAGTTTTTTTTTATTTCGTTATTTTCACGATTATTATTTAACAAAATACGTTTTAAATATATAAATAAATATGTATTTTCATTAACCGTTTATTTTTATAAAAGTCTATTTAGAAAACAATTTGTTATTTTACATTTTGTTTAAACCCTCTATCGTTTTTAAAATTGTTCCGTTTTAGACCATTTGTTTTTTAAATCGTTCTTTTTAAAAGTCTTTTGCCTTTTAAAGTTTTTTTAACACTTTATATTATATTATTCTTTTTAAAATCATTTATTCTTAAACATTTCTTAACTACTCACTTTTTTAAGTCGTTTATTTTTTAAATTTTACAAAACGACGTGTATAAAAAAACAAAAGAAATGTAAGATTTGAAAAAGAAGAAATATTCTAATAAAAAGTTTGCAAAAGATCATTCATTTTTAGAATGGTTCTCCTTTTCAAATCTTTCATTTCTTTGAACGGTTTGTTTATTCAAAATTTATTATTTTTAACCTTTCGTTTATTAAATTCGTGTGTTTTTTAGTTCCTTACACTTGTTAACTTATGTTTTTAAGATTTTGCTTTTTTTTTATAAACGTCATTTTTTTAATCTTCGTTTTTTAAACCACTCGTTCTTTTAAAATTGATCGTTTTTAAATTCCTTCGATTATGAAATCGTTCATTTTCTGAAGTCTTTTTCCCTAACGGCTATAAGTAAAATAAATACAAAGTTTGAAAATGAACGATTTAAAAAACGGTTCTAAAATGAACGGTTTAAAAAGAAACGATTTATAATAACGAATTGTTCAAAAAGTAAAAAAGAAATGATTTAAAAAAGAACGGTATAAAATGAATCATTTAAAAAAACTTTAAAAGACAAATAACTTTAAAAAGAACGATTTTAATTAACAAGTTGTTTAAAAATGAATAATTTTAAAAACGATAGACGGTTTTAAAAAAAAAGTTAAAAAAACAAATGATTTTAAAAGCGACGTTTATAAGAAACAAACGCTTAATAAAAATACATATTTATTTGTATATGTAAAACATATTTTGTTAAATAATAATCGTTAAAATAAGGAAATAATTAAAAAAAAACTTTAGTAATTTCATTAATAATCTCTTAAATATTAAAAAAAAAACTTTATAATTATCGAAAACAGCCCTAAGGAATATAATTACCTAATTACCCTTACTCTTAACTGCATAAAAAGTAACAACGTTAGTATCAAGGGCCAAAACCGTTATAAAATGTAACATCGAAGTCTGATATGTTAAAAAAATTCTTTTTAGGCTGAAATGATTAATCAAAATAATAACTTACTCTTTTCTTATATTATATTTTATTTTATTTTATTTTCTGTTGGCTTCACTCCACCTCCAGTTTGTCCATATCCTCAAAATTCCAGCAAGACCTCCATCACCCCACATGATACTTCTCTCTTCATAAACTCTCACTCTTTACTCTTTTAGAGAGAGAAAACCCTCGATCAACTAACAATGTCAATACACGCAAAGACCGATTCCGAAGTCACCAGCCAAACGGCGTCGTCTCCAACCAGATCCCCACGCCGACCAGCCTACTTCGTACAAAGCCCATCACGTGACTCGCACACAAACTCATTCCACTCAACCCCGGTTTTAAGCCCCACCGGGTCACCCGGTCGCCACTCGCGCAACTCATCCTCCACCCGCTATTCCGGGTCGCTCCGACCCGGATCCAGAAAGGCCAGTCAACAACTTCAGCCCCGTAAAGGCGACAAAGGGTTCGATGCAATTGAGGAAGAAGGATTAGTTGTTGATGATCATAAAACCGGTATCCCTCGCCGGTGTTATTTTTTGGCGTTTGTTGTCGGGTTTTTTGTTTTGTTTTCTTTCTTTGCACTTGTGTTGTGGGCTGCTGCTAAACCGCAAAAACCGGATGTTATAATGAGGGTAAGTCTACTATTCTCGGAGCACGTTTAACTGTGTGAACTTTTCATATGCTGCCAATGCGTCTAAAACGCGTTGATATGTGGTTTGTTGGGTGGGGATGGGTGGGTTGACTTTGTTTTGTTTTGTTTTGTTTTGTTTTGTTTTGTTTTGTTTTGTTTTGTGGGTAAGCGTTTGCTACTTTGCTTTGTTTTGATGTTTTTTCTTTAAGCACGTTTAACTGTGGAGTTTTCATATCATGTCAATGCGTCTAAAAAACGCGTTGGTATGTGGTTTGTTGGGCGGTTTGACTTTATTTTGTTTTGTGGTTGACTTTGACTGAATTGTTGTTGTTTTGTTTGTAGAGTATATTGTTTGATGGGTTTGTGGTGAATGCTGGAGCGGATGCTTCAGGGGTTGCAACGGAAATGGTGACGATTAATGCTACGATTAAGTTTAATTTTCGGAACAAGGGTACGTTTTTTGGAGTTCATGTGTCTTCGACGCCAATGGATCTTGCTTATACAGAGTTAACACTAGCATCTGGAACTGTAAGTTGTAACAATTTTTAGATTTTATTTGATGAGGATTTATTTATTTAGTTTAAAGTACTGAAATGGGCATTTTGTAGATCAAGAAATTTTACCAGTCGAGAAAAGGTCACAGGCTAGTGAGTGTGAATTTACAAGGGCGTGGGGTTCCATTATACGGTGGCGGTGTGAACTGGAGCACAATGGACGGCAAACTGACCGCACCGGTGCCGCTAAACCTCAACTTCACGGTTAAAGCCAAGGCCTATGTGCTCGGCAAATTGGTCAAACCCAAGTTCCATAGAAAGGTATCTTGTGCCATTGTGTACAAGCCCACAAAGGTCAATGTGCCAATATCACTCAAGAACTCTTGCACCGTTGAGTAAGCCCAAAATGCTGGATTTTTAAAAAGAGAAGAGAAGAAATTCAAAGGGCAGATCTGAAGGTTATTGGTGCAGCCGTTGACCTGGAATTATGCTTCGTGTCGGTGGTGATTGAGTAGATCTGGAATTGTTTTATTTATTCATTTTTTAATTTTATTATATAATGAGAAATGTATGATGATATTAAAATACCACTACATTATGATTCTTGCAATTTTTACGGGTAGATTCATGGCACTTGGATGTTTGGACCATTAGATTTTACTTTAGTTTAATCATTTATGGTCTGTTATAGTTATGACTTATGAGATGTTTGTTTACATTTGCTTGCGTAAGGGTGTGAGGGAAGCCTTCGTAATGAGGAATTTGGTCTGTCTAGTACACCGTCATGGTTGGATCTATGTGTGAATCGGGAATTTTTTTGGTATGTGAACGGTGAACCCGAGAGTGATATTGAAGAAGCACATGTGTTAAAATAAATAGTGCAATATGTTATAATTCATGTTGCAACATTTATCATTGTGTTACAAAAGTTGTTAGTCTGATGAGGGTGTTAAGTGTACAGGTAATAAAGGAGACGGAGGTGTGTTATGATAATGCTTGAGGACTAAAGTGTATCAGCTGGATATTTTTATGGAAGTATCTTTTGCCCTCGGTATTTAAGGGTTGTTACAGTATTGTTGGTTTATTATCACCTCTAGAACTTTCTCTTATCTCTCTCTCGTTTGTGCGATTAGGGTTTGGTGACTTGTTTGGAAGATTACTCATCTTCTGGTGGTTATTACTTCCTGTGTTCGTATCTAGAACTCATAGAAAGTTTCAGGGCAAACTGACTAGGCTGTGTTTTGTGCTTCTGATCTGTGTTTTGTAACCCTAAAAGGTTACAAACTCAGATCCACTTGGAGGGAGTTAAACGCTTCTGTAAGATTGCTCTTCTTTTATCTCCTGTCTTTTATTTGTTGTTGATTTAGTTGATACCGGGGTAGTGAGGATCAGTTTATCTGTTAGTTTACCCTGTTGTTGTTGTTGTTGTTGTTGTTGTTGTCCTGGCACCTATAGAGTGATGAACCAGGAATCTTGTCACACCCCGAAATATCAGAGCTGGCGTGACTGGACCGGTATCTTCATTGCACAACAGGAGCAGTTAAAGCTAAGACTTCTAGAAGGTGAACGCCCACTAAGTACTCGAGTCCTCATGGTCCTCCTATTCCAACCGTTCCATAATTTGAAAAAGCAACATGAGAAAGAAATATACGAAAAATCAACATAAAGTTGAGCGAGTTCATAGTTTGTTTGTAAAAGATTTGAAATAAATCTTTTTGAATAACCGGTTTTTGAAATATTGTTGAGAAAACGAATTAAAAATCATTTTCTTGTCATGTTATATGGAAACTTTGTATTCGTGAAACTTCGTATTTGTAACGCATTATGTTCGTAAAACTTTGTATTTGCAAACTCTTGTGTTTGTAAAATTTGTGTAACCGTGAATGTCCACCCTGACATTGACATCATGCCTGCATAATCATATGCTTTGTATTTGTATAAAACATGGTATGTAAGTGCAAGTTTGTAAACCGTAAAATGTAAGTTTATGAGTTGTAAATACAAAGAATGTTAGTACATAACGTCTGTAGCTTCCGTCAGCATATAGTCATTTTGTGTTTTTGTAAACAGTATGTATGTATGTAGAAAGTATGACAACTCAGGAATAGGTTTTGTTTGTAAAAGTGTTGGTTTAATCAAGTTTGTTCGTCCGGATGGTAATCCGCACGGAGAAGTTATCCGCACGGAGAACTTATCCGCACGAAGAACTTATCCGCACGGATAAGTCATCCGCACGGATAAGTCATCCGCACGGAGAAGTCATCCGCGCGGACAAGTCATCCGCGCGGACAAGTCATTCGCACGGATAAGCCGCTCGCACGGATAAGTCATCCGCGCGAACAACACTTCTTAGCTTCCTAAGGTTGTCTATATATATGAGGTCTGGGGCAACTATGTTAGAACTTTTTGACTCGCACGGATAAGTCTGCACTTCTACCGAATCTTTATAACTTTCAGAACTCTTAATAGAAAGAACAGACAAGTGTTTAAACGTTGAATTATGTGTTGAACAAATCTGTGATTCGTGCTAATGGATTCCGCACATTAGACGAAGTCGATTCATCTTGTTCCTTACGATCAGATCCTGCACATCGGGACCTCACAAGTGGTATCAGAGCATCCAGGGAGCTGAATCGAGATCAACGACACCGAATTCACCGGAATTCGAGACTTATTTGCCGATCAAAGTCAAATTTCACCGGAGATTTGACAACTGTTGCCGATTTGAATCAAATTTCACCGGAGATTTGATATCGTGTGCCGATTTGAGTCAAAATTCACCAGAAACTTGACATATATCTTCTACTTTTACTCATTTCTCACATTAGTTCTTCGTTTATCACCATAAACTCAGAAAAACTTAAAATAGAACATAAATTTACGGTTAAAACTTGTTAAAATCGATATCATTTGATTCGCAATCATTCAAAGTATAATCCTACTAAGTTTCATAGTCAGATTCAACCTAAAACTAGATCAATTTCATCAAAAATCATGTTGAACTGTTCATATCTGCTGACGTCATCCACTCACTCGGACAGCTGTCTGAACGGATTGGATTAGTTTGTTACTGCGAGTTTGTTTGCTGACTATTTGCTAACATCATCATTGTTACTCGCACGGGTTACAATCCGTGCGGATAACTCAAGTGGTCAAAGTCAAAGTTACTCGCACGAACGACAATCCGGGTGGATCATCATCCGCGCGGATAACCTGTGTCACTTGTCCGGATCACTACTCGAACGGATCACCATCCGTTTTAACTGCTGTTTCAAATTTTTAGAACTTGTAAAAAAATTGTCTAAGTGTTTGAAAATTGTTTCAGGTACTTAAAATGGAAGAATTTATGAATCCCTTCAGTGACATGTATGCTTTCGCGGGTAACTCCGGAGACGATACTTCCAACCATACAAATGATAACACTCCGAACCCGAAGAAAACTCTATCTGAAGCCTTAAGCGTTGAAAGTGCATACGGAACATATAACAAACCCCCAAAGCTGATGGCTATAGAAGAGTACAATCGATGGGCAAAGAAATTTGAAGAATGGTTGAAAGCATTCGCGTACACTAGCTGGAAAAGCTTAAAGAATGGATACAGTGATGGAGGAAAAGTTGGTGAAAATTTGACATCATCCGAAGAGATAGATATGTTTGTTGCCGAGCAAAAATGCATCGCATTGCTGTTCCAGTCTGTTCGAGAAGATATAATATCTTTGATCGAGTACACTAATGCTAAAGATCTTTGGGAAAAGTTGAAAAGTAGATGTTTGGGTAGTGCTGAAATAGTGAAAAACAAAAAGAAACTACTTAGAAAAGAATTTGATTTATTTGGGTGTTTAAAAAATGAATCTGTTTGTAAGATGATTGAGAGGTTTGGGCACTTGAAGTTGGAGCTGGCGAGACATGGAATCACTTATCCTCAAGAAGAGTTGGTCGACAAATTGTTTAATTCCTTGCCAGATGAGATGGATTGGCAATACTTTGCCTTGATGTTGAAGAATACGATCACCCCTGAGAATCTTACAGTTGATTTGTTGATTGAAAGATTAGAAAGTCACGAGCTGGAGATTAAGAAAACACACAAAGTTAATCACTAATCATATCAGCAAAATCTGGATCTGTACTATCCAAAAAGCATGATTCCAAAGAACACACCTCCCAAAACAGCTTTTTCCGCTCAAAGTTCCAACACATCAAGCAAAGAAAGTGAAAGCAACAAAGAGAATGCAAGTAGTGGTTTTCACAGTGGCTCTTCATCAAATCCAAACCAATCAGCTGCAAAGAACTTATTTCAATGCAACATCGCTGTTGATTTAAAGAACGCTCAAAATTTCAGTGAAGAATCTGCAAAGCAACAGATGGTTTTCCTAGCCTCTGTGCTGGAGTCGTATGAGAGCCTCGTACCTGGGAAGATTGGCAACACCAACCTAACAAAAGAAGACTACGATCAGTTAGATCCTGAGGAAATGGAACTGATTGACATAAGGTGGTGTATGGCCAGTGCAGTTCGTCAGGCACAACGTTTTATGGAGATAACTAGAAGAAAATATATTGGTGGACCATCTACCAAGTTGGGCTTTGATAAGACAAAAGTAACCTGTTTCAAGTGCAAGCAAAAAGGTCATTTTAAAAGAGAGTGTCAGAACGCTTATGCTGATGATTCTGAGAATCCGTTCAAGGAAGATTACTACAAGAGAGCGATATATCATCAGAATAAATCAGAATCACCAAGATTGAAACAGATTGAAGATAACAAAGAGAAATCCAGAGCTCTTGTTGTGATCCATGACGATGAAGGTTTTGATTGGAGTGAGCTGCTGCCAGAAGAGGATGCAGTAGGATACGCTTTTATGGCAAAGATTGTTGAACCTGTCCCTTATAAAGACAACAGAAATGAAAAGGAAAAGTATGTAAACAGAAAGATGATTGCTCAAAACAGAATGATCAGAATTTCTGAAATATACTCTGAAGCAAAAAGAGCAAAGAGATGGGATCCAGAGAGAGAATGTTATCTTGACCAAAAGGGAAACATTGCCATTGATTACAACACTCTCGATCTTGAAACCATAATTCAACAAGTTGCTGAAGAAGAAGAAGAGGGTTGGCAAAGAAAATGGTGGGGAAGCAAATAAGAGAAAGAAAATGAGATAGAAGAAAAGTCAAAGAAGATTGATGATGGGATCATTGACACATCACAAGAGTTTACTGGCGAAAACTTGAGAAAGATGACTGATAAAGTGCTGGCTGCTAAAGCACTTGAGGTAGAGTCTAAATCCGTATCTGAGTCAAAAGGCCAGGTCAGTTCAATCGAGTCAGAAAGTGCATCAGGTAAGAAAGTAAATAGTGATATTGACTGCAAAAATTGCATGAACAAGTGCAAGGTTTGTAGCACAATCTCTTATCTCAATGGTAAGAAAGTTGAGGATCTGACTGACAGAGTCAGAGAAGTTGAGGATCAGATCCTGAACCGTGATAAAATGCTGAAAGCTTCAAAAGACAGATCTAAAGAATTAACTGACAAAATTGAAACTGATAAAAGTGACATAGAAAGAGTTAGAAAAGAAAATGAAAAACTGATCTTTGAAAATCGTCAAATTTCTGAAAATTTTGAAAAACTAAAACGCACAGTGAAAGATTCTGATGATAGAAACGGTAAAACATACAAAGAAAATTGTCATCTACAAGGTGTTTTGAGAGTTAAGGAAGAGTTAATAAACAAACAATTGGATGAAATTGCAAAATTGAAGCTTCAGTTTGAAGAAGCTAAGATTGAGAATGAACGCATAAATTTGAAATTGAACAGTTACAACTCTGCAAGCTTTGTTTTGCAACACATTGTTCCAAAACCCATTGGGAAAAACAAAGCTGGCGAAGATGTATACTGTGATGGAACTGGGGTCGGGTTTCATCAAGTTCCACCAGCTGTGCTAAACAATTTTTCAAAGAAACAATCAGGGTTGGTTAATGATGAAGTTGAAACAAATGAGATAAAACTGCCAGAGTCAATTGATGTGACATTTTCTTCATCATCATCAGATGATAGTGTTCAAACTGAGATAGTAAAAGGCATGGCTGAAAGTGTTTTGGATAGTGACTCTGCTGAAGATGAAGAATGTTTTTTGAACAATTACATTCCGAAACCAAAATCTAAAAACAACTTAAATGATGATTCGGGTCTTGTGATGTACAAGATGGCCGGTTCTGATAAGTTGTATTCAGATCTTGAGTTTCCTCTGGAGAATGTTAATGTGAACAAATTGAAAAATGTTTTTAAATTGGTTGAAATTGATTTGTCTGAAGTAGAAGGTTTGAATCAGATAAAGAGGCAAATGAATTTTGAGAAAGATAAGGCTTACTATAAGAAACCTGTTATTCCACCACGTTATTCTAACAACAGTCGAAATAAATGGTTGGGTGGATATCAGGGTGGTAAGAATTATCAGAAAAAGAATGCTCAGAGCAAGAGTTTTGCTATGAAAAAGGTGTTTGTGAACAGTTCAAGTTCACTTTCTGATGAGGAATCTAAAATTTTCTCAAAAACAAACAAAGAGTTCTTTGAAAAGAAGGCCTCACAGCCTAAGTCTGAAGGCACAAGTTGGGTAGTTGACACCCGAACATGCTTCAAATGCAATCAAGTTGGACATATTGCACGAAAGTGTACCAACTTGAAGCCTAAGACTGAAGTTGTGATGAATTCTATCAAGAAAGATGTTGTGAAAGGAAAAGCTCCATTGATTGTTGAGAAAAAGGTTTTGAAAAATGATAACTCAAAGATCAAAACTAAACCTGTTAAGAACATGGTAACTAAAAATGACAAATTTTACATACGGGTTGCATCATCTCAACAAACATGGAAGCCAAAAACTGTTGAAAAGAAAGAAAATTCTCCAAAACCAAAGGTGTCTGAGACTGATAAATCATCATCTCCAACAAAGAAGATGTATGTACCTTTGGATTTTTATGAAAAACAAAAATCAACTTCTGAAAAGAAGTATGTGGTAAAGAAAGATCAACCATCTGGTCAACCTCAAAAAGATGAATTTTTCTTATTCAAAGAGGTTGAGGTTAGGACTGCTGAAAACTTAAAAATGAATGATAAAAACTTTCCGCGACTTTACACTACAAAAACTCACATTAATGTCAAGTTACCCGAGTCAAAAGAGGCTTGGGTAGCATCAAAATCTCATTAAACATTTTTGATATGTGCAGGAGCTTCCGAGATCCATTTCATGTTGGATTATGGATAGTGGAGCTTCTCGGCACATGACAGGAAAGACAGCATTGCTGTATGATGTTAAAAATATCAATGGTGGTTATGAGGGATTTGCAGGACACGAAGGTGGTCGAATTATTGGAGAAGGAACGTTATCCAATGGGATTGTAACGTTTGAGAGAGTTAACTACATTACTGAGCTGGAAAACAATCTTCTGAGTATCTCTCAGATTTGTGACAATATGTATACCACTCACTTCACAGACAAAGAATGTTTGATTTTGAAACCAGGATTTGTTATCCCTGAAGAATGGATTATCATGCGGGCACCAAGAGTAAATGATTTATATGTGTTAGACATGAGTGTAGCAACTACAACAACAGGTCAGGCACATTGCTTTGTTTCTAGAGCAAGTGAGAAAGAATCAAGGTTGTGGCACCGAAAGATGGGGCATGTACATCTTAGAAAAATGAATCATTTGGTGTACAATGATTTAGTTCTTGGAGTTGATATCAAAGGTTTTCCTCTGGAAGGAGAGTGCATAAGCTGCATCAAAGGCAAGCAGAAGAAAAAGTCACACCCCAAAAAGCAAGTCAATTCAGTTTCCAAACCATTAGAGAGACTTCATATGGATTTGTTTGGTCCAATAAACGTCAAAAGTATTACAAGGGATCTCTACTGTCTTGTGTTTACTGATGATTATTCCAGATTTTCGTGGGTATCATTCTTAAAGACGAAAGATGAAACGTTTGGCAGTTTGATGGGGTTGTTCAGAAAGATTGAAAATTTGTACCAAAGGCGTATCAGAAGAATTAGAAGTGATAATGGTACTGAGTTCAAGAACAACAAGATGGAAGAATATTGTGATGAAAGTGGTATATTGCATGAGTTTAGTGCTCTGTACACTCCGCAGCAAAATAGAGTTGCAGAACGTAAAAACAGGACACTAATCGAAACGGCCAGAACAATGCTTGCTGATTCAAAGTTACCGATAAATTTTTGGGCAGAAGCAGTTTCAGCCGCATGCTATACGCTCAATAGAGTTCTCACTGTCAAGAAATTTCGGGTCACCCTGTACTGTTCTAGAGCCTTTTGGGAAATTTGCTCCGAAGAGTATTGAAGGAATATTCATTGGCTATGCAAGTCCGTTACGACGAGTCTTTGTTCCAAGTATGAAGCGGATTATTGAAGCTCAAAATGTTGAATGTCAAGGTCTTACAATGCCACCTCAGAATCCTGGCGACTCATGGCGTTTCAATTATGATACTTTGTGGGAGTCGTTCGACATGGAGGAAGAACCAGAGTTCTTTGACGAGTTGGATATTCTAAGAGAGTATGAAGATTCAGATGAAAGATTCCCAACAGAAACTTATCGAAAATGACAAACTTCGAATGATGATGAAGCAGGTCCAAGCAATGCTGGAGAACATGATGAAGTTGAACAGACTGAAGTTGCTCAAGAAAATCAGACAGTTGAAAATGATATTCAAGAACCTGAAAACAGACCTGTATTTGATCGTGATGATTCAGACTCTGAGGGGGAGATAATCCAGTTTTCAAATCAAACTATTCCAGTCAGTGAACAAGGTGCAAATCAAAACGTCACAAATTTGGAGGGAGAGGTAGATGTTTCAGGCGAGGTGATGCCAAGAACACTCTCGTATCATCCAGAGGAGTTGATAATTGGAGAGTTGCAGTCAGGAGTCCGCACTCGAAGACAGCTTGATCAAGGGCTTACATGTTTTTACACAAAAGTTGCTCATTTACAAACTGAATTCTCATTAAGTTGCTTTATTTCGCAGATTGAGCCAAGGACTTACAAAGAGGCGCTTACTGAAGATTCGTGGGTAAATGCAATGCAGGAGGAATTAAGCCAATTCGAGAAGTTAGGTGTATGGAAGCTAGTGGATTTGCCGGATGGTCACCGGAAAATTAATACCAAATGGGTGTTTAAATGCAAGAGGGATGATCGAGGAGTTATTATTCGAAACAAAGCTCGACTCGTTGTCAAAGGCTTCAGTCAGCAGGAGGGGATAGATTTCACTGAAGTATATGCCCCTGTCGCAAGACTTGAAGCAATCAGAATTTTCCTTTCATTTGCATCGTGGAAAGGATTTAAAGTTTTTCAGCTAGATGTGAAGTCGGCGTTCCTCTACGGCAAGGTGAAAGAGGAGGTTTATGTCGGGAAGCCACCGGGCTTCACCGACCCAATTCACAAAGATAAAGTTTATCTGCTTGATAAGGCGTTGTATGGCTTACATCAGGCCCCGAGAGCCTGGTATGAGACATTGTCTCAACATCTGTTAGCCAACAACTTCATTCGAGGAAAGATAGACGCCACTCTGTTCATAAAAGAAGTCGACGGGCATCTTCTGATAGTCCAAATCTACGTGGACGACATAATTTTCGGGTCTACAAATGAACAACTCTGCAAAGATTTTGAAAAGGTAATGAAGCAGAAGTTTGAAATGTCATCAATGGGTGAGATGAAGTTCTTCTTGGGACTTCAAGTTGAACAACTTCCCAAGGGAACTTTCATACATCAAACAAAATACGTTCATGATGTTCTGGAGAAGTTCGGGATGTCAGGAATGTCACCTATGTCCACCCCATTAGCGACGAACCATGGGATAAACCCTGATCTCATCAGAGAGAAGGTAGATGAAACTTTGTATCGCTCCATGATCGGTTCGTTAATGTACTTGACGGCATCAAGACCGGATATTATGTATCCAACCTGCCTCGCAGCTCGATTTCAGTCAAATCCTAGAGCTTCGCACATGGTAATTGTGAAAAGGATTCTACGCTACCTGAAAGGAACTCCATCTCTGGGGTTGTGGTATCCAAAAGAAGGAGACTTCACGCTCGAAGGATATTCTGATTCTGATTTCGGATGCTGCAAAGTGAATGCTAAATCAACAACAGCGGGGTGCCAGTTTTTCGGACCACGTTTGGTCACTTGGCAATGCAAGAAGCAGACCTCTGTCGCTCTATCCACATGTGAAGCTGAATATGTATCTGCTAGCAGCTGCTGCTCTCAGATCTTGTGGATCCAGCAACAGATGCGAGATTACGGTTTGCAATTTCTAAACTCCCCTATTTTTGTTGATAATGAGGCAGCTATAAACATAACAAAAAATCCTGTTCATCACGCTAAAACGAAACACATTGAGATTCGTCATCACTTTATCCGAGATTGTTTCGAGAAAAAGTTGATACGAATAGAAAAAATCCACACCAATGAACAAAGAGCTGACTTACATACCAAAGCATTTGACAAAACACGTTTTCAATATCTTTTGAAACTTAATGGTATGAAGTTGCTATCGGATGCGGAGGAAGTCGTTGGCGTTGATGAATATACCACTGTAGATGATGTTGAAAAACGATCTGCAATGGTTTGTCGAATTTTAACCTGTTTTGGTCTTTAGGGGGAGATAGTTGTTTTAGTTTCAGAAAATACAAAAACAATAAAAATTTCAAAAATCCAAAAACATTAGAAAATTTGAAAAAGCCAAAAACATGATAAAATTCAAAAAGAGTTTGTGTAAAAAGGGAAAATGATAGTACATCAGCTAGACGGTTACAGTACGCTAAAGATATGGAAAGTTTAAATGCTTTAAACAGTCTCACTGATGATGTGTCGATAGGTTTTTACACATATAGTAAGTTTTTTCGGGATATAAACTTAAATTCAAACTTGCTTATTTCGTGGGGAACACTACTTGGATATATAGGTAACCCCTGAAATCTCGTTTGAAAGGTCTCATAATCTGATATACTAGGTCTTTATACTCAATGATGTCTGGGGTATTATTCCGGGACTTCTGTTGAACGGTAGTTCTGACCTAGTCCTTGGATAATACTTTCTGCAAATGCTTGAAACATAGCATAAACCCTCAGCATGCCGATGAAACAATAAAATTGATAGTCGCTGCTGTTGTAGCTAAAAGATCCTCTAAAGGGGACATTCCATAAAAGTCGAAGCTGATATCTCTCTGCGTATACGGAAGTATCGACCTGAGATCCCTCGGCCCTCGCATACCTAATTTATGTACAGATATCATTGTAGTATACTCACCTGTAAAACTGATTATTGGGATTCTGGATACGGGAGTATATTCAAGAGGTGGGACACATGAATGAGCCAAGTTCATAAAACATCTAAAACGTATCCTGAATAAATTGAAATTTGTGTGAAAATTTAAGATGGATCAGTATATCGACAATCAAGGTGAATTGTTTAATTCTGAGTATGTTATCACAGCTTAATGGTACTTGTAACTTGTCGGAAGCTGATATGATTCCCTAACACGCTCACCAAAAATATGTTTGTAAATAGTTTACAGTTAATGTTCTAATTTTCTGTATTTCATTTCTAGTCTAGATGCTTCTTTAAAATTCCAAAAGGATTTTTCTTTGCTTTATTTTCCGACAAACCAAAGTAGAAAGTTGATCTTCGGAGTCGAAAGTTGAAAGCAAGATGCAGGGAGTTTCTGGGCAGAAAGATGAGTTTGGAGCTAATCATGACTAATCCGAAATTGAAAAGTCAAAAACAAGTTCATTAAGTTGACACTTGTATTTTTCAAAATTTGTTTGAACAAAAAGGATCAAAAGTCAGTATGCTTTGTTTCAGATCAACCAAGGTCATTAAGTTGGACTTGGTTGACAAATTAAGTACCTTGGATCATTAATTTGAACTGAGATACTTAAGTGGATTTCTAAAAACTAAGAAAATTTGAGAAAAATCAAAAGGTCAAAATTTCAAAGGTTTTCAAAAGAAATAAGTGTGCCTCATTCGGATGTATATCCGAACGGATTGAAATCCGCACGGATGGAAATTCGCACGGATAGCATTTCGGGTCTCGTGTTACTATATAAACAGAGGGTCAAAGAGTTAGTCAATGTTACTCGCACGAACAAACTCTTTCTCTCTCACACACACATTGACTTTCTGATCATTCTCTTTGGATTTCTTTGCACGGATCTTTGTTTTCGTTGGTTTGCACAACAATAACAATGGCAAAGGTATGATTTTTTAACTCGAATCTGTCATAAATCATTGATTGATAACTGTTCGTAGCATATCGTTTCTTTCGGAGCTCTTGACTTAGATCTTGATTGTGTTAGTCATTTTTGATAAGATATAATCATAGGGTTTTGATCGGAATGTTCAGATCTAGAGTTTTACCGGTTTGATTTCTGTTATAACATGTTTGAATCTTGCAGATCTGATGTCTAGACGGAACGTATGTCGGTTAGATTTTTATGAAATTAAACTGTGTTTAGGACACTTTAGACAATTTTGAACATAGGGTTTTGATCGGAATGTTCAGATCTAGAGTTTTACCGGTTTGATTTCTATTATAACATGCTTGAATCTTGCAGATCTGATGTTTAGACGGTACGTATGTAGGTTAGGTTTTTGTGAAATTAAACTGTGTTTAGGACGTTTTAGACAACTTTGAACATAGGGTTTTGATCGTGTTGATATTATCTTTGTAGATCTGTGTTCAATTTTAGGTTTTGCCTTAGAAAATTTTTGATGTTAAAATGTTCTTCATCAGTGATTTGTATCCGGATGGATGGCATTTCGCACGGATAATAATCTGTGTTGACTGATATTTGACCATTCGGAGGAACAACTCATCTGCACGAATTACTTTGTCTAGTAGTTGACTTATCCGCACGGACAATTTGTCCGCACGGATAACATCATTTGCTTCATCCGGACCTTCCACTCGCACGGACAAACAATCCGTGTTGACATGTTGACCACTCGCACGGACAAAAAATCCGTGTTGACATGTTGACCACTCGCGCGGACAAACAATCCGTGTTGACTTGTTGTTCACTCGCACGAATAGCAATCCGCATCATTACAATCCGGGTTGACTTTAGTTGACCAATCCGGACAGACACTTGTCCGTGCGGATAAACATTCAAGTAACAATCCGTGCGGATATCCATACGGATATCTATCCGTATCCCTTCACAAAGCAGAGAAACTTTTTCAGTGTTAGAATATTTTTGAGATTCCAAAGATCTTTCTTAAACAAATCAAATTTTTGCAGGATTGGGATAAATCTCAAAATATTTATTGTCTGCTGGATAAAGATTTTACTGAAAATACAATAATTCAAGATATTGCAAAATTCTTGAGAGAAAGCAGAATCTCTAAAGCTTTAACAGATAAAACCGTAGCATATGAATCACATGTTAGACGTTTTTGGAAAGCTACGAGATTTGAAGAGAGTGATAAAATGATTTATTCTGCTGTATCAACAAGGGATGAGAAGGGAAAGGATATAGACTTGGAGATGAAAGTGACTGTTGGTGATGTAAGAAGAGTATTAAACTTAGAAGATGCTGATAGTGACCCAACAATCATTTCTGAACGATTAGTGAAAGGGATGTGGTGTAGAATGGGCTTTGCTGGAAGTGTAAATGGAAGGATGTTGAAATCAAGTTTCAGTCACGCCTACAAATTCATGGCTCATTGTGTTATACATGCGCTGTCACATAGAAAAGGTGGATATGATGAAACTTCGGATTGTATCATGAATATAATTGCTTGTCTTGTTCTAAACAGACCTTACAATATCTCTCAAGTGATTTTTGATTATATGACGGCGAATGTGAAGGAAGGAAGCAAGAGGTACCTTATGTATCCTCGGTTTGTTCAAATGTTAATAGATGATGTCACAACCCCCGATCCCTAAATCCCCGGGAACGGGCGGACGTGATCGCAGAGTTTGGTGGTATCAGGTTATTTAGTCTCGCAGCGGAATTTACATCAGGACCGTAGTTAGGAAATGTTTATCAGAGTAAAACCACCTTCTTTTATATTAATAATAACATGAGCAAAAACCCAAGTTTCTTATTACAATACATTATAGGGATAAACCCTATTTTATTGAATTTAAAACATCGTTTATTAGGTAACTTTTATAGCCACATTTTTCCCAAGCCTTCAGTGCTCTCCAGCTGGCTTTTCACTAATTGGCTGTTCACATTGTGTTACCTGTAACGTGTTTTAAAAACATTTGTCAGTCGGAAATACTGGTGAGTGAATCCCAGTTTAATCAAGAAACATTTTATCAATTAAAACAGTATTGAGAGCGATCACATTGTTTCTTTCTACACAATTACTCATTCAGTATTTTCCACTCGACCGGATCTATGGCTATGGTCAAATTACCCATTGGCTAACTCGTTGTCCAATGGTAATGCACTGTCATTCAGACTTACTACTACTCGTAGTAATAAATTTTGTATACAAAACCCCATAATACCGGCAGTAATTGAAGAACTACAAAGACTCAATCACCGCTTAATTTCATAGTAAAATATTTAAGGTTTGGTAAAACATTACCAAAAACATTAACAAAAAGAGGATAAACTCACATTGCTGTCTTAGGCTTTTCGTAAGGGTTTCCTGGCTATAATCTATAATTTATACAAATGTACATTGGTTAGTATCATAACCCTTTGAAATTATTAATAATACCCTCCCAGAGACGGCATTCCAACAACTACGTAGGGCAGAACCACGACAGTTGTTACGGAACCCTAAATCAATCGGGCAGCGTAACTATTATGAAACCGGGGTTATAATACTTACAACGGAGTAGAACCTCGCTAATTAGGGGTATAATACCCAAAATATTATGCCTATACTTTCAGAATTCGAGATTGAGAAGTGTGAATGAGCGACGGAAACTGAAAACTGATGCCTGCTATTTATAGTTGTGATATCAGACTTCTAGGCGGCCCGCGTAAGATATGGCAAAGCCTTACGCGGCCCACGTTGACTCTAGTCAACTCAGTAGCTTAGCTGGGTCATCACTAGGTTCGACACGATTACGACACGTGTCGTCTTCTGGTGCGATCGCGTGTTATGAGTCCGCGCGGCCCGCATGAACTAACCAAAACTCATACGCGGCCCGCATCAGCTTATAATTCAGATTTTTATTTTATTTTATATACTATAACATAACTAGGGCTCGGTTTTCACATACGGGGTATAATATAAAACATATTGGGACATTTTATAATATAATAGGGTGTCAACCATATTATGAAAGTGTTGGTTTTACCGAGGGTTGTTACATTCTCCCCACCTTACTTTAGAGCTCGTCCTCGAGATCTACTGAAATAAATGCGGATATTTCCTTTTCATTTCTGACTCGAGCTCCCACGTGTATTCAGGTCCTCTTTTGGAGTCCCACTTTACTTTGACTAGAACTAGTCTTTTATGCTTGAGATTCTTGATTTTCCTGTCTTCAATTTGTAAAGGTCTTTCTACAAATTTAAGCTGTTCATTTACCTCTATATCCTTAAGAGGAACTATCAGTGATTCATCAGCTAAACACTTTTTGAGATTAGATACATGAAACACATCATGTATTCCTGCCATTTCCTCTGGCATTTGTAACTGATAGGCTACAGGCCCTATTTTTCTAATAATCTTGAAAGGTCCAACATACCTGGGACTTAGCTTTCCTCTTTTGATGAATCTTACCACTCCTTTCCAAGGAGATACTTTTAACAATACTCTATCTCCTACCTGAAATTCCAATGGCTTGCATCGGTTATCAGCATAACTCTTTTGTCGATCACGTGCAGCTTTCAGTCGTTCCTTGACTTGAATAATCTCATCAGTTGTTTCTTGTACAATCTCAGGTCCAGATAGTTGCTGTTCCCCAATTTCTGCCCAACAGACTGGGGTTCGACACTTTCTTCCATAAAGTGCTTCGAATGGTGCAGCATTGATACTTGTGTGATAACTATTATTATAAGAAAATTCTATTAAAGGTAAGTGATCATCCCAATTACCTCCAAAATCAATTACACAAGCTCTAAGCATGTCCTCCATTGTCTGAATTTTCCTTTCACTTTGTCCATCTGTTTGAGGATGATAAGCTGTGCTTAACCTTAATTTGGTTCCCATCGCCTTTTGGAAACTTGACCAAAAACGAGAGGTAAATCGACTATCCCTATCAGAAACAATTGATAAAGGAATGCCATGTAAAGAAACAATTTTATTTACATATAATTTGGATAATTGTTCCATACTAATTGTTTCCTTCATTGGTAGAAAATGAGCTGACTTAGTTAGTCTATCTACAATCACCCAGATTGTATCATTTCCTTTCTTAGTTTTGGGTAATTTAGTAACAAAATCCATTGTTATTAATTCCCATTTCCAAACTGGCATTTCTAATTGTTGTAATAAACCTGAGGGTTTCTGGTGTTCAACTTTAACTTGTGAACAAGTTAAACATTTAGAAACATAAACTGCTACATCCTTTTTCATTCCTATCCACCAGAAATTTTTCCTTAAATCCTGGTACATTTTATCATTTCCTGGATGCATCGTATATTTAGACTTATGAGCTTCTTCTAATATACGATGACGTAGATTTCCTAATTTAGGTATCCACATTCTCTTTTCATGGAATCTCCAAATTCCATCTGTTCCTTGTTTTAATTCTTTTAACATACCTTTTAATTTTTCAGAATCATCCTTGATTACTGACTCTTGGGCTTCTCTTATTTGATCATTTAAATCTACTTGAAGATTTAATTTAAGAGAACGTACCCTTTTTGGCTTTTCATGATACTTTCGGCTTAAAGCATCTGCCACTACATTTGCTTTTCCTTCATGATACTGGATATTACAATCATAATCGCTAAGAAATTCCATCCAGCGTCTTTGTCTCATATTCAACTCCTTTTGCTTGAAGATATACCTTAAACTTTTAAGATCAGTGAATATGGTAAACTTACTACCATAAAGGTAATGTCTCCAGATCTTAAGAGCAAAAATTATAGCTCCTAATTCTAAATCATGGGTTGAATAATTCTCTTCATGATTCTTAAGTTGTCTAGATGCATAAGCTATAACCTTCTGTCGTTGCATCAATACACATCCATAACCTAATTTAGAAGCATCACAATAGACTACAAAGTCTTCAGTTCCTTCTGGTAATGCTAATATGGGTGTATGGGTTAATCTTTGCTTAAGAATTCTAAAGGCTTCTTCTTGTTTTAATCCCCATTCAAACTTAACAGATTTACAGGTTAGCTTAGTTAAAGGAATTGCTATTCTAGAAAAATCTTTAATAAATCTTCTATAATAACCGGCCAATCCTAAGAAACTTCTAACCTCAGTTGGTGATTCAGGGGTTTTCCATTTTGTAATTGCCTCAATCTTTGTTGGATCTACATGAATTCCTTCATGATTGACTAAGTGTCCAAGGAATTGTACTTGTTCTAACCAAAATTCACACTTTGAAAATTTAGCATAAAGCTTTTCCTTTCTTAACAAACTTAAAAGTGCGTGCAAATGCCTTGCATGATCCTCTTTATTCTTAGAATAAATTAGAATATCATCTATGAATACAATTATGAATTTATCCAAATATGGCTTACATACTCGGTTCATCATGTCCATAAATGCAGCTGGGGCATTGGTTAAACCAAATGGCATGACAGTAAATTCATAATGACCATACCTTGTTCTGAATGCGGTCTTAGGAATGTCCTCTTCCTGTACCTTTAATTGATGATATCCTGACCTTAAATCGATCTTAGAGAAAAATCAAGCTCCTTGTAGTTGGTCAAACAAATCATCGATTCTCGGTAATGGATACCGATTCTTAATCGTGACCTTGTTTAATTCACGATAATCAATGCACATTCGCATTGATCCGTCCTTCTTTTTAACAAACAGTATCGGCGCTCCCCATGGCGACGAACTTGGTTGTATAAATCCTTTTTCTAACAATTCGTCTAATTGTTTCTTTAATTCTTGCCTTTCTGCAGATGCTAAACGGTAAGGTGCTTTGGCAATTGGTGACGTTCCTGGTATTAAATGGATTCTGAATTCAACTTCTCGATTTGGAGGTAGTCCTGGTAATTCTTCTGGAAAGACATCTAAAAACTGAGATACTACTGGAATATCTTTTAGTTCTTTTCCTTTAGTGTTAGTGATTATAGAAATCAAATACACTATAGAACCTTTTCTTATACAACTTGCAGTTTTCATCACAGATATGAATTTTGTAGTTCTAGATGGTTTATCTCCTTTAATTGTGATCGTTTTACCTTTTGGTGAATTTACTTGGATTAACTTTTGATCACATAAAATACTGGCTTTATTGGCTATTAACCAATCCATTCCTAAAACAACATCAAATCCTACCAGATCCATGGGATACAGGTTTGCAATAAATTTCTGATTTAAAATTTCTATGCTTGCTCCCTGCAAGATTTCAGAAATTCTAACAGTTTCTCCATTGGCTGTCTCTACTAAACATTCATGTGGTAGTTTAGTTAATGACTGATTTAGAAATTTGCAAAACGATGTATTAATAAAACTTTGGTTTGCACCAGAGTCAAATAATACTTTAGCAAAGACATCATTAACTAAAAACGTACCAGCAATGACATCTGGAATCATCTTGGCTTCATCTGCAGTCAGAACAAATGCTCTAGCATTTTTAGTATTCTTGTTATCTGTAGCTGGAGCTAATTTTGGACAATTTAGCTTGATATGACCTGGTTCTCCGCAATTGTAACATACCTTGCTATTAGCTTTCTTCCTGCAGTTTTCTTCCTTGTGTCCCGAGATTTTGCAAAAGTTACAATATATGGAACATCTCCCAGAATGTTTTCTTTTGCAGTACCTACAGTAAGGTGCAGAGGTAGATCCTACATTTCTTCCACGGTTAGAATTTCCAGAACGAAATTCTTGAGTCAATTTCTGGGTTAGGTTTTTCCTTTGATCCTCTTCTCTGGTACGGACTAACTCATCAGTCAAGGTATTGGCTAATTCTACAGCTTCTTCTATGGTTTGTGGTCTAGCTGCCTTGACTACATGTCTAATTTCCCCAATTAATCCCCAAATATAACGGGAAATTAACACTGGTTCTGGTGAAGCAAGAGTTGGCACTATCCTAGCATATTCGAAAAATAACTTTGTGTACCCCTTGCTATCCACACCAGTCATCCTAAGGTTTAGGAATTTGTTTGCTATCTGTTCTTTCTCATTGGGTGGGCAGAATTTCCTTTCTACCTTGTTTTTAAATTCTTCCCATTCCATATTATAGGTTTGATCACTTCCTCTTGTCTGGAGGATAGTGTTCCACCATTCTAGTGCTGCATTCTTAAACAGATTAGAAGCAAACAATATTCTATCTTCTTCAGCACACTTACTTATCCTTAAGACTGCCTCAGTCTTTTCTATCCAGCGTAAAGTTGCAATGGCCCCTTCATTGCCCGAGAATTCCATTGGTTTACAAGACCAGAATTCTTTATAAGAACAACCATAAGGCATGGTTCTTCTTCTTTTGGGAATAGGCATTTGAAGTACCGGTCCATTGTTCATTCTGTTTTCTGGTTCAAGTGGTCGCTTACTGCTATGTCTACTTTTGTTATCAGCATCCTTAACAGTTTGAAGTATAAATGGCATTGCATCTATAATTCCATGTGCTACTATATGTTGAATAGCACTATTGTCCACTTGGTTTCCATTGTTATTGACACTCGGATTATCATTAACCACGTTAATGTTACTCTGGTTATCGTTATTCAGATTTTCTTGATTTCCTTCGTCGGCCATCTGAATTTTAAACATTTATCCCATATTAATATCACAAGATAGTAAGTAATATAGTTGATCACAATTCACATGACACGCAATTTAACCAAAAATGTAGATCATTGCTACTTACTCTTTTCATATACTTATGCGTCTATTACACACTAGTACAGAAATAAAGATTACAATACCAACAGAAATAAAATAGTAATATGCATCCGTACACACATATTTTTATTTTATTTTTTATTTTTATTATATTAGTA
This sequence comes from Helianthus tuberosus, assembly GCA_030545235.1. NCBI lineage: Eukaryota > Viridiplantae > Streptophyta > Magnoliopsida > Asterales > Asteraceae > Helianthus > Helianthus tuberosus. The sequence goes on from CM060383.1 coordinate 136,490,542, forward strand.
TTACTACCACTTCTTTATCATTCACGGATATGGATTTATCTAAAAATCCATATTACGTTCATCGTACTTCCATACGAGAGGTTCTCCCACCTGACGCATCCTATCACTGTTTTCTAAAATTTCCTCCCCGAAAGTCCTAAGTTCTTGAACGTTTTCTGCACTCATTGGGGGTGCAGGTTCTCGGACTGGGTTTGGAATCTGGGGTGCATTTTCCTGATATGGGGGTGACAGTTCATGAAATTGGTAAGGATCCTCTAATATCTCCCTAATATAATCATCTTGGTAATAGTGATCTAAAGGGTCCATACCTGGGTAAACTTCTATGTTCTGTATGGGTGGATAATCCTGGACAGGGTAACGTTGCACAAAGTCCCTATTATCGTCCCACCAGGGGTCGTAATTCGGGTCTAGTGGGTTTGGTGCAGTACCCGAGGGATTTCTTCTGGGTTAAAGTCGTGCATTTCCACTTGGTTTTCCTGATTTTCTATTTCCATGGGCTGTTCTGGGTTTTGTGGTTGTGGGGCTACTAGTTGTTCCAGACCTGGTTCAGCAGCAGTTGTAGCTAAGATATGGAAATTTGCTAGGCTTCTATTTAGCATATCTTGAGTATGAGCATCTGTCTCTCTCTTAATAGCTGCTAAAGCCCTTTGCTGTTGCAATTTTCGCATTCTCTTCCTACGAGCAAAAGCTTCTTTACTGAACCATCCTCGTTTCTTAGTAGGAAATGGTTCTTCAGATTGAGCTCTAAAGGCAAATATTCCGTCTTCCTGATCAGCAGTATACCCAGAGAGGGCAGGCTGTGATGATGCACCTTCACTCCTAGGTGAATCAGCTAACTGACGATTCACATCTGATGGTCCTTGATCACTCATACTGAAAACTAACAGATAGTCAAATAACACATAACCAATAAATACAGTTATGCACGTATTTCCGTAATTATTTCCTAACACAAAATTTAGAATTTAAGTGTCAGCAGAACACTTCTTTGGCTCAGACCAGTGGCTAGGCTCTGATACCACCTTCTGTCACAACCCCCGATCCCTAAATCCCCGGGAACGGGCGGACGTGATCACAGAGTTTGGTGGTATCAGGTTATTTAGTCTCGCAGCGGAATTTACATCAGGACCGTAGTTAGGAAATGTTTATCAGAGTAAAACCACCTTCTTTTATATTAATAATAACATGAGCAAAAACCCAAGTTTCTTATTACAATACATTATAGGGATAAACCCTATTTTATTGAATTTAAAACATCGTTTATTAGGTAACTTTTATAGCCACATTTTTCCCAAGCCTTCAGTGCTCTCCAGCTGGCTTTTCACTAATTGGCTGTTCACATTGTGTTACCTGTAACGTGTTTTAAAAACATTTGTCAGTCGGAAATACTGGTGAGTGAATCCCAGTTTAATCAAGAAACATTTTATCAATTAAAACAGTATTGAGAGCGATCACACTGTTTCTTTCTACACAATTACTCATTCAGTATTTGCCACTCGACCGGATCTATGGCTATGGTCAAATTACCCATTGGCTAACTCGTTGTCCAATGGTAATGCACTGTCATTCAGACTTACTACTACTCGTAGTAATAAATTTTGTATACAAAACCCCATAATACCGGCAGTAATTGAAGAACTACAAAGACTCAATCACCGCTTAATTTCATAGTAAAATATTTAAGGTTTGGTAAAACATTACCAAAAACATTAACAAAAAGAGGATAAACTCACATTGCTGTCTTAGGCTTTTCGTAAGGGTTTCCTGGCTATAATCTATAATTTATACAAATGTACATTGGTTAGTATCATAACCCTTTGAAATTATTAATAATACCCTCCCCGAGACGGCATTCCAACAACTACGTCGGGCAGAACCACGACAGTTGTTACGGAACCCTAAATCAATCGGGCAGCGTAACTATTATGAAACCGGGGTTATAATACTTACAACGAAGCAGAACCTCGCTAATTAGGGGTATAATACCCAAAATATTATGCCTATACTTTCAGAATTCGAGATTGAGAAGTGTGAATGAGCGACGGAAACTGAAAACTGATGCCTGCTATTTATAGTTGTGATATCAGACTTCCAGGCGGCCCGCGTAAGATAAGGCTAAGCCTTACGCGGCCCGCGTTGACTCTAGTCAACTCAGTAGCTTAGCTGGGCCATCACTAGTTTCGACACGATTACGACACGTGTCGTCCTCTGGTGCGATCGCGTGTTATGAGTCCACGCGGCCCGCATGAACTAACCAAAACCCGTACGCGGCCCGCATCAGCTTATAATTCAGATTTTTATTTTATTTTATATACTATAACATAACTAGGGCTCGGTTTTCACATACGGGGTATAATATAAAACATATTGGGACATTTTATAATATAATAGGGTGTCAACCATATTATGAAAGTGTTGGTTTTACTGAGGGTTGTTACAGATGAAACGCCAATTGAATCCGAAGAAAACAAAATTCCAAAGTGGGAACGGAAGCGTGATGGAGATCCTGTCTACAGAAATTGGTGGATGACTGAAGGAAGACAAAAACGAAAAAGAATATTGGAGGAAAAGGCACAGAAAAGAAGGGAGAAAGCACGTGAATGAAGACGCAGCAGGAGAAATTGAAGACTTTGCTGGAAGGAACTACAGCTACATCCGAGGGGGAGTCTGTTAGTACATAACGTCTGTAGCTTCCGTCAGCATATAGTCATTTTGTGTTTTTGTAAACAGTATGTATGTATGTAGAAAGTATGACAACTCAGGAATAGGTTTTGTTTGTAAAAGTGTTGGTTTAATCAAGTTTGTTCGTCCGGATGGTAATCCGCACGGAGAAGTTATCCGCACGGAGAACTTATCCGCACGAAGAACTTATCCGCACGGATAAGTTATTCGCACGGAGAAGTTATCCGCACGGATAAGTCATCCGCGCGGACAAGTCATTCGCACGGATAAGCCGCTCGCACGGATAAGTCATCCGCGCGAACAACACTTCTTAGCTTCCTAAGGTTGTCTATATATATGAGGTCCGGGGCAACTATGTTAGAACTTTTTGACTCGCACGGATAAGTCTGCACTTCTACCGGATCTTTGTAACTTTCAGAACTCTTAATAGAAAGAACAGACAAGTGTTTAAACGTTGAATTCTGTGTTGAACAAATCTGTGATTCGTGCTAATGGATTCCGCACATTAGACGAAGTCGATTCATCTTGTTCCTTACGATCAGATCCTGCACATCGGGACCTCACAAAGAATTTGAGATCGCTAATGTTTAGCTACGATATTAACATTTATAACGACATAGGAAGCATCCAAACCATAGGCATTTTTCCGTCGATTTACGACTCGAGACACAAAAGCACTCTAGGTAAAACGTGGCCCAGAGTGTGGCTGCCTAAAACCTATTAGATCTAACCTTTTGTTCCGTTGTCTAGGTATATAGTTGATTAATGGTGCTTAAGTCTCACCCTATTCGTGACATGATCTATATACCATTCCTTAGTTTTCTACATACCATTGCACGTGTATTTTTCCTGAAGTTTAGTAACCTAGAAAACGTTGTATGTACATTTCGAAAATACACTTGTTTGAAAAACGGGTATAGTTATCATAAACCTTTCGTAAACCATTTGTGTTAGTTAAAACTTGTTTGTAAAATGGTTTAGAAATATGTAACTTAGGTTTATCGAAAACCTTGTATGCTTTGCAAAATGTGCATGTCTTTCCACCCCGAAAACATTTATAAAAATGTAAAACCATAAAAATGTGGGGTTATGAACTCACCTGGATTTCCTTGTGCAAAGCTAGCTAAATATGCATTCCATAGTGTCGTTTCCAAACGTGATTCGCTAGCGTGCATTCTATAATATCCCTAACAAAGAATATCTTATAAGTTTCTAAATATACGCGGTAACTAAACTACGTGTCACCGAGCTCTACCGAATCGTTAACCTAACGATTCGACGGTAGGTTGTTAACTTAATGAAAACGATTAAGTTATATTTGTTTGTTCGTTTATTGTAGGTAATAGTTTACTAAGTCTTGAAAAACACTTAGTTCTCGTGAGATTTAAAATATATAAATATTTATATAAAAATATATAAATATATCGGTAGAATCTTGTTAGTCGTCTTGAGAAGTCATTTGTGTATGTAATAAACATTTATATGAAAATAACACGTAACGGACTCGTATTACGTCTCGCGTCGTAGAGGTTCGTCAAAATATATTCGTATGCCGTTTAGGCGTTTGAAATAAATATATAAACTATATTTATTTTTATAAAAAAGTTAGTGTTGTTTGATATTTAAAATAAATATATAAACTATATTTATTTTAATAAAAGAATCGTCGTCTTGTTTGATATTCGAAATAAATATGTAAACTATATTTATTTTTATAAAAAGAAGTCGTGTTGTTTAACATTTGAACTAAATACACAAACTATATGTATTTGTATAAACGAATTCGGGTTATCGGCTTTTGAAACAATTTAAATAATTATATTGATTTTATAAAAGAATTATCGAATTTTCGAAGTTTAAAATAAATATAATAACTATATTTATTTGTTGTAAATAATTTCCGAATCGTCGTTTCCATAAGTTGTAAAGTGTCGTCGAAAGAAAATTTATATTTGTCTTTGTTTTATAAAAGTTTTTCGGATCCAATAGGTTTCGTCTTATAATAAAACGCGTTTTGGTTTCGGATTTTCTCGAAAAACGGGCAGAGTTTCCTCTGTTTTTTAGACGCCCCCGACAACTAACGTGTCGTTATATTTTCAAATTTCAATCAACAATTCAATAATATTTATGTGTAGTCAATTCATATAAACGAGCTAATAAATAAATCAAAGTAATTTTAACTAGCAATTCATTTGTTTGATTGGTTCGGGAGCTCGATTTCGCGTAAGCAAACAATCATCAACATAAACTATAAACGCGTCATTGTTATTTACCAAGTCCTCGTGCCGTTCCGTCGATTAGTATGACTGAGTTGACCGGGTCAACTGAGTTGACCGGTTGAGTTGACTCGCTGAGTGGACTGGGTTGACTCAGTTGACCGAGTCAACCCGAACCGAACTGACGTTGACCATCCTTGACCTTGGTTGACCACGGCTGACCGAGACCCGAACCAAACTGAAGCTCAAAATCTGACCCGAGAGCCTGATCTGAAATCTGAGATGAACCGAACCGCACCTGAACCAAAAACTGGAACCATGACCCGAACTACCCTCGAACCGAACCACAGCTTACCCGAACCAAACTCGAGCCGAACAATACCCGATGTGAACCGGAAACTTGAATACTTGAACCGAATCTACTGAGTTGTTGACTGAGCCGAACCCGACCCGCATCGAAACGAGCCCGCTGGAATCTGGCCATCCCTGGACGAATCGAAACCAAGCCAAACTCGAACCCAAAACTCCCACCCGAACTACCCTCGAACCGAACCATGGCTGACCCGAACCAAACTCGAGCCGAACAATACCCGATGTGAACCCGAAACTTGAATCCTTGAACCGAATCTGCTGAGTTGTTGACTGAGCCGAACCCGACCCGCATCGAAACGAGCCGGCTGGAATCTGACCATCCCTGGACGAACCGAAACCAAGCCAAACTTGAACCCGAAACTCCCACCCGAACCCAAAACCAAATCAGAACTGAACCACCAACTAACCCGAGCCAGATCTGAAACTGGTGTTGAACTGAACCACGACACCGTCGGCTGGCCAGGAGCTCCGTCGACCGCCGATCATCATCATCCTTCTGTCAGCATCATCTTCTGTCTTCTTCATCTTCGTCTATCATCAACCAACGGTCAACGGAAGTAGCTGCCGCCGCCGTAGACGACGGCGTCATTGCCGTCGTCTCTCATTCTTCTTCGTCTCGTCTCTCTATCTCGAATTGCAGGAGACTGTGGTTGCGATGGTGATAACAGAAAGGGGGGTTGTCGTTTCACCGGGAGAAACCACCGCCTGTCACACCCCAACCGATGGCGGAATCATCGGGGCGCCACGCTAGGCGAACCAGATTGCTCAAGAGAATCCATAACAACTATCCATTACCAATATTTTTAAAGGTTCATTGTCTCATACCAACAAACAAATATTCAACAAACAATTATTACAGATAGCGAGTTCTCATAAACAAAACAAGTCCGACAACCTAGATTTTATTTGCGGGTTTCTAGACTTCCTAAACCCATTGCAGCAAACAGACCATCAACCAGCTACATACGTTAAAATAAGGGTCAATACATAAAGTAAAGGTGAGTACACAAGTTTTCATAGATAATAGTATAAAAAGCGTTTACGCATAACATAGCAACTTAAATAATAAGGTTTAGAATGCTTAAAAAACACGTTTTAAGCAAGAATCGATTATCCCTGGGTTTTGGATAGGAACCGGTCCCATCCCTACCCTAGCCGGGTATAGTAGTTATGAGTTTAAAAGCCCAAACCCAATTCCCGGTTCCTACCTAGTTCTTCCTTAAACCCGATCCCAAAAATACCCGATTCCCAAATACCAGGTTCCCAATCGATTATGGTTCCTCCCCAGAACCCGTTTAATGCACCTCTGCAGATTATAAACTATTTGAGTACCATCATCTACTCGGCCCAGTTATAGTCCAAACAATGGGCCATAAACGTCCTGAATTCTGAAGGTTCCAAGAAAACATGATAAGCCCACCCTATTGGGCACACAACGAATGAATTATTCATATACTTATTTTTTCTTGTTTTAACCTAAGATGGATACGATATCACATAAGATTTAAGAATCTATCTTATTACATAAGATTTAAAAGTAAAAAGTATAAACCAAGATTTAAGAATATATGTAGATGTTAACATTTAAGTTATTATATATTTAACCTCTCTAATTAATATTTTTGTATAAACCTAACTTTCTAATCTATTTTTGTGTTTTTTCAAAGTTATTATTAAGATATTTTCTTTTAAAATACTTTGTAAATCATTTAACTTTTATGATAAATTTTGTTATTTATTGTAGGCAATTGATAAATTATTTCAAAGATAAATAAGATAATATTTTTATTATAAATACTTAACATTCAATGATAAATTTAATAATTCCTAAATCAATCTATAAGAATGTAACAACCCTCGCCAAAATTACTATTTCTTATTTTATTAATGTCCATTAGGAAACCCTAATTTAGACCCCCAAGTATTAAGGCATGACCCATAATTTTTCAGAACAATCGAAACTAGGATCAGGGCCCCCTAAAACTCAAGGGGGTATCCCCTAATTGATAATTATCTTTGAAACTGCATGTAAAACACGAATTTCGTTGGCTGTTGACTCACCTGGGCTATGTGGGACACAAGGCTACCCTATCCTAAAAGGGTAGCCGTCGCGCCACGCGCAGGGACCAGGTGATCCTGGCGCGACACGCGAAAGGGGACAAATTTCAGTATATAATACAGGGGTTTGGCACTTGCATGTCTGTCTTGTTTCGACGTTAAAATTCTTTACGTACTCTGAGTTATACACTGTTTCGTTCACAAACACACACAAGCACGAATCTCTGCTGCGACAACAGGGTAATAACTCGATCACTGCTACGATACAATGTCCGATCGATTGAAACCGATCCGATGGATGTTTAAGTGCTGCCCGAATCTGGGCTATACTTTGTCATTCGTCGTGAGGGTTTTGATTTCATGAGTTTGTCGTAAATGTTGTATTAAGTTACTGACCTAGTTTCGTGTGCATTGTTATTTAACTAGGCCACGAGGCTAAATCAGTAGGCAAAGTTTTGTCCAACTAAATTTGCAATGTGAGTCATTCTCTTTTTACCAAATTGTTTCCAAAACCTTATTTATTTCCAAAGTTATAATTACAGGGATTAAGTCTTTGTAATCTTCAATTACTGCCGGTATGTGGGGTTTTGTATACATTACTTGATACCCATCACCATAGACAACGGGTTAGCCAATGGGTGATCTGACCATAGTCACAGATACAGTCGAGTGACAAATACCGATTTGGGGTAATTGGTTGATAGAAACAATATAATCCCCCTTAATACTGTATATTATAACAATGTGTCATTTTGTACAAATTGAGTGACTCGCCAGTATTTCCCCGCTGATAAAATCTTTTTAAAACATGTCTCAGGTGATTTACTGTGACCCAGGGAAGGTGCCGCGTAGCACTAAAAGCTTGAGGAGGTGGCTCAGTAAAATAAATAAACATGTTTTTGTAAAACAGGGATTTCCCGGTGAAATTTCCTTTATTGTAAATAATGGGGTTTGTCCCAAATTGTGAAATAAATAAATTGGGCATTTTCAATTAAAAAGATCTTGTTAAAATTTTCACTGCCAAAATAAACAATACCACGGGTTTCTGTCCCGCGGCTCCTGAAACGGGTAAAACCGGGTCGGGGGCCGTGACAGAAAAATGTGGTATCAGAGCCACTGATTTAAGCTAATTAAGTATTTAGAAATACTTAATTTTTCTGAATGCCATTCTATGATTCTGTGAAAATTTAATAGATAAAATTTTAACTTAAATTTGTATGTGTTTCTTCATGTTTACTAACAACATGAATGAACTGTCGGAGGCGTTCTGAAACTTTACTATCCATACCACCGATATGGATACCACAGGAAACTCATCTGGTTACCTGGCAGATACGGAGGAACCACTAACATTCCAGGCCCAGGAGAAACCAAAGCCGAAAAAGAGGAGGAGAACCTTGGACTGGAAACATGGGCGTAGGAAGAAACCATCTGCACAGAAGGTTAAAAAGACTGAGGATCCGAGGGATAAAGGGAAAGGAAAAGAGATCGGGGAAAGTTCCGGGCAAGCCTATGAAATGCCACCATGGGAGGAGCTGGATCGCAAACTGGCGAATTGTGACCTCATCGGACCTGCCGATGAAAACCTCTTCAGTTACCCCGCTGAATCCCAACTTCCAGTTAATTTAGAACCAGCTATCCCAGATCCTATTGTCAACCCCCGACCTGTTATCGGCCAGCTGGAGGAATGGTGGACAAACGACTGGCAGTTTCAGAATTTTATGAATAATCCCAAGGTCTATTTTCCCCAATTTGACCCTGAGCCTGCACCAAACCCACCTATGAGCACAGAAAACTTGGCTGAACTCCGTCATTATGGAGAGGAGCTGGTAGAGTCAGGAAATAGAATTAGGGATGTGGGGGAGAGAATCACATGGAAATACGACGAGCGGGAGCGTCGTTTCTGAGGGGCCAGTCATCTGTCGTTGTGTGTTTAATAATAATATAATAATAAAATAATAATAATAAATAATAAAAATATAATCATGTAAAATAACTTAAAATAAAACTTTTGTAATATAACTGGGGTGTATCGATGCATACTAATATATATAAAAATATGAAAGTGACAAAGTCGACAATTTTGGCTATACGTGTTGACATGATTATGTGTGGTTACTTTATCCTGTTTGGTTGTTATTTATTTTGTGCCAATAATTTATATATAAGTTGTTAATTATCAGATGGAACACGCCGTTAATGAGCCAGTTAATGAAGTTAACCAATCTGAGCAAAACAATGAAGATCACTTTCTTAATAGGCAATATATAGAAAATATCGTTGCCCAGGGAATCGCCAATGCTATTCCGGCAATCGTCGCTGCGGTTAAAAGCCATGTGGAGCCTTCGCAAGCCAACCCTAGTAAACGCACTCACGACGATAATTTCAGTAACAGTGTAAATAGGGGCGGAAATAATAATAATGATGTGGTTTAAGCCCCATTTCTTAAGAAAATGAAAGCTACAACACCTAGTTGCACTTACAAGGAATTTCTTGCCTGTAAACCTGTTGAATTTGCAGGCAATGAGGGGGCAACGGCTGCACTACGTTGGTTAGAGAAAACTGAGGCAGTAATTAAAATAAGTAAGTGTGCTGAGGAGGATAAGGTTATGTATGCGTCTCACCTTTTCAAGGAAGAGGCGTTAGAATGGTGGAACACGGTATTGCAAGCCAAGGGAAGCGACATGGATTATACCATGAGTTGGGAAGAATTTAAGCGATTAATGGAAAGAAAATTCTGCCCCGAATATGAAAAGGAACAAATGGCAAATAAGTTCCTGAGCCACCGAATGGTGGATGTTGACTGTCGAGGGTATACTTCAAAAATTTTCGAATATGCCAGAATTGTACCAACTATGGCCTCGCCAGAGCCGGTACTTATTTCTCGCTATATTTGGGGTTTAATTAGCGAGATTCGTGATATCGTTAAAGCTGCGAGACCCCGCACAATTGACGATGCGGTGGAATTAGCCAACACCTTGACCGATGGACTGGTACGTACGCGAGAAGAAAACAGGAAAAAAGAATTAGCCCACAAGATTACCCAAGGGTTCCGTGGGGGTAATATTTTCAAGAAAAAGGGAGCTGGACAATCTTCCACCCCGCCATTCTGCAGAAACTGTAAAAAGAAACATTTTGGAAGATGTAATGAAGTCTGCAACTTCTGCAAAGCTTTGGGGAATCGAAAGGAGGAGTGCAGAAAGAAAACAAGGATCTGCTACAATTGCGGCGAAGCTGGACATTTGAGGCCAGAATGTCCTAAACTGGTCAAACCAGCTGACAACAAGGCCAAACCTGCGGAAGGAGCTACTAAGAAAAACGCAAGAGCCTTTCAGCTGAAAACCCAGTAAGCTAATCTGATTCCAGACGTGATAGCGGGTACGTTCCTTGTACACGATGTTTACGCCAAAGTTTTATTTGACTCTGGTGCAAACCAAAGTTTCATAAATACTTCATTCTGTCAAGCTCTTAAGCTACCCTTAACCACACTTAGGCAAATTTATACGGTAGAAACAGCGGATGGAAATTCTGTTAACATAAATACGGTAGAAACAGCAGATGAACTTTCAGGCCATAAATTTTCTGCTAATCTTCTACCTATGAATTTAGCTGGATTCGATGTTGTGCTAGGAATGGATTGGTTAGTAGCCAACCATGGTCGAATCCTCTGTGACAAGAATTCCATAGAAATTCATACACCCGCAGGAGAAGTAATTATAATTACAGGTGATAAGCCGCGCAAACCATTAAAGTTTGTTTCGGTAATGAAAGTTACTAGTTATGAGCGAAAACAAGGAATAGTGTATATGATTTCGGTGATCATTAACCCTAAAAGTAAGGAACTTAAGGAAATTCCTGTAGTCTTAGAATACCCGAATGTATTTCCAGAAGAACTACCAGGATTACCACCAGATAGGGAAGTAGAGTTTAGAATTCATCTAATTCCTGGAACAACACCAATAGCTAAGGCACCCTATCGGTTAGCACCCACCGAAATGTTAGAACTGAAAAAGCAGTTAGATGAATTGCTCAGTAAAGGATTCATCCAACCTAGTTCATCCCCTTGGGGAGCACCAGTGTTGTTTGTGAAAAAGAAAGATGGTTCGATGCGAATGTGTATCGATTATAGGGAATTTAATAAGGTTACAATTAAGAATCGATACCCATTACCTAGGATTGATGATATTTTCGATCAACTTCAGGGAGCTAGATATTTTTCTAAGATAGACTTACGCTCCGGATATCATCAATTGAAGGTACAGGAAGAAGACATACCCAAAACTGCCTTCAGAACTAGGTATGGTCATTACGAATTTACAGTCATGCCTTTTGGATTAACGAATGCCCCTACAGCATTCATGGACATGATGAATAGGATCTGTAAACCATATTTGGATAAATTTGTAATTGTCTTTATCGACGATATACTTATTTATTCTAAAAGTCAGGACGAGCATGGTAAGCACCTGCATGCGCTCTTAACTTTGTTAAGAAAGGAAAAGCTTTACGCCAAATTCTCGAAGTGTGAAATCTGGCTACAGGAGGTACAATTTTTAGGTCACATTGTGAATCACGAAGGTATTCATGTAGATCCCTCCAAGATAGAAGCAATCACGAACTGGAAACTCCCGCAATCAGCTACGAAAGTTAGAAGTTTTCTAGGATTAGTTGGTTATTATAGACGCTTCATTAAGGATTTCTCTAAGATAGCAGTGCCATTAACTAAGCTAACCTGCAAAACAATTAAGTTTGAATGGGGACCTAAGCAAGAAGAGGCTTTTAAGATTTTAAAGCAAATGTTAACACACGCTCCAATTCTAGCCTTACCAGAAGGAACAGAAGATTTTGAGGTTTACTGTGACGCTTCTAAGCTAGGATTAGGATGTGTGTTGATGCAACGCAAAAAGGTAATTGCGTATGCCTCAAGACAATTGAAAAAGCACGAGGAGAATTATACGACTCACGACTTAGAATTAGGAGCAATAATTTTTGCCCTTAAGATTTGGAGACACTATCTGTATGGAAGTAAGTTTACAGTCTATACAGATCATAAAAGTTTAAGGTATATATATTTGGGCAAAAAGAATTAAACATGAGACAAAGAAGATGGATGGAAATTCTAAGTGACTACGACTGTGATATTCAATATCACGAAGGAAAGGCAAATGTAGTCGCAGATGCCTTGAGTCGTAAGTATCATGAAAAACAAAGACGAATTCGTGCTCTTAGATTAAATCTTCAAGTAGATCTAATGGAACAATTGAAGAAGGTTCAAGAAACAGCAATCAAGGATGATGTTGAAGGAATGAAAGGAAGAATAAAGGAATTAGAGCAATGAACTGATGGAATTTGGAGATTCCTCAACAAAAGGATTTGGATACCTAAGCAAGGAAATTTAAGAGATAAAATTTTAGAGGAAGCCCATAAATCTAGATATACCATGCACCCTGGAAATAACAAGATGTACCAAGATTTAAGAAATAACTTCTGGTGGATAGGAATGAAAAAGGACATAGCTAGATATGTATCTAAGTGTCTGACCTGTTCACAAGTTAAGGCAGAACATCAGAAACATTCAGGTTTACTTCAACAATGAGAAATGCCTGAATGGAAATGGGAACTAATCACAATGGACTTTGTTACTAAGTTACCCAAAACCCAGAAAGGTAACGATGCGATTTGGGTAATTGTGGATCGATTAACCAAATCAGCTCATTTTCTGCCTATAAAGGTGTCACGGCCCCCGTCCCGGTTTTACCCGGTCCAGGAGCCACGGGACAGAATCCCGGGGTATTTATTAATTGAGTTGACAGCGGAAGATTTTACAGGATCTTTTAAAACTTGAAATGCCCGATTATTTTATTTCATAATGCGGGATAAACCCCGTAATTTACAATAGAGGAATTTTACTAGGAAATACCCTGGTTTACAAAACATGTTTATTTATTTAATTGAGCCACTACTTCAAGCTTGTTAGTGCTCCATATCACTTTTCCTTGGTTCACAGTAGTCACCTGAAACATGTTTTAAAATATTTTATCAGCGGGGAAATACTGGCGAGTCACTCAAGTTTAATAAAACGACACATAGTTATAAATTACAGCATAAGAGTGATTACAATGGCTTCTATCTTATTTTTATCTGGCGCCGTGTCACCTCCTGGTGACGATGGTCATACCACTATTGGGTCCTTTCACCCAAGTAGTGATGATTATCACTGTTAGGATTTATTAGCCTAACCTTGAGAAATTTAGTAATGTGCACAATACCCCACTAGCCAGTGATTAAGATAACCATGACTCAATCTCTGTAATTATAACCTTTGAAAATAAATGGAGTATTATAAAATACTTTTGATAGAAGAGAATGACTCACATTGTAGATTTAAACGGGCAGAGTTTAGCCTACTGATTAGCCTTGTAACCTAATTTAAATAACAATGCACGCGAACTAGGTCAGTAACTAATACAACATTTACGATAACTCACGAGATTAAAACCCTCACAACGAATAACAAAGTGCAATACTTAAACATCCATCGAATTCACGACGAATGACAAAGTATGGCCCTAATGTGGGCAGCACTTAAACATCCATCGGATAGTTTCAATCGATCGGACATTGAATCGTAGCAGCGATCGAGTTAATATCCTGTATCGTAGCAGCGCCTCCCTAATGTAAATTATGATTTTGAGCAGTATATCTTCGTTTTTAATCAAAACTTTCGACACAGAATGAAAGCCCGATGTCCAGGCAATTTATAGCAAAAATTTGAGGTTTACGCGGCCCGCGTAAGCCTCCTCTTGATTTTACGCGGCCCGCGAGGGCCATCTATTCGTAGACTAGGGCATCCGTGTCACACCTAGGTCTGCCACATGGCTGCCACGTGGCCCTGAACTCTTATCCGGTCAACCACACTTTGACGCGGCCCGCGTACGCTTCTCTTATGGCTTACGCGCCCGCCTGAAACCCAAAAACCTTGATTTCTTAGTTTTTCATGCACGTTAGGGTTTCAGGGGTCCGGGTTTTCACTTACGGGTCGTTTTGGGATATTTTTGAGGGTCCTTACATCCTCCCCACCTTATTTAGAATCTCGTCCTCGAGATTTATTGAAATAAGTGAGGATACTTTCACTTCATTTCCGATTCCAGCTCCCATGTGTATTTGGGTCCTCTTTTCGAATCCCATTTGACTTTGACCAGTATCAATCTTTTGTGTTTGAGAAACTTGATTTTTCTGTCTTCTATTTGAAGCGGTTTCTCTACGAACTTTAACTTCTCATTTACCTCTATGTTTTGAAGAGGTACTACCAAGGATTCGTCAGATAAACACTTCTTAAGGTTGGATACATGAAATACGTCATGTACTCCAGCTAACTCTCCTGGTAGTTGTAAGCGATAGGCGACTGGCCCTATTCGTTGTATTACTGGGAATGGTCCTGTGTACCTTGGACTCGGTTTTCCTTTCTTACAAAACCGAACTACTCCTTTCCAAGGAGAAACTTTCAAGAGTACCTTGTCTCCAACTTGAAACTCTAGTGGCTTGTGTCGATTATCGGCATAATTTTTCTGGAGATCTCGAGCCGTTTTCAGTCTTTCCTTGATTTGAGTAATTTTGTCGGTGGTCTCTTGCACTATTTCAGGACCTGATAATTGACTTTCTCATATCTCTGCCCAGCAGACTGGAGTTCTGCATTTTCGTCCATATAGTGCTTCAAATGGGGCAACTTCAATGCTTGAATGGTAACTATCGTTATAGGAGAATTCGATTAAGGGTAGGTGGTCATCCCAATTTCCACCAAAATCTATCATACATGCCCTAAGCATGTCTTCCAGGGTTTGGATCGTCCTTTCACTTTGTCCGTCTGTCTGAGGATGGTATGCAGTGCTTAGATTTAGTCGGGTTCCCATTGCTTCCTGGAAACTTGTCCAGAAATGGGAAGTGAAACGACTATCCCTATCCGATACAATGGAGAGTGGAACTCCATGTAAGGATACTACCTCGTCTACATACAACTTCGTTAACATTTCCATGCTAAAGGTTTCTTTCATAGGTAGAAAATGAGCTGATTTGGTTAATCGATCCACAATTACCCAAATCGCATCATTACCTTTTCTGGTTTTGGGCAACTTAGTAACAAAATCCTTTGTTATGAGCTCCCATTTCCATACATGCATTTCTAACTGTTGAAGTAGCCCTGAAGGTTTCTGGTGTTCTGCCTTAACTTGTGAACAAGTTAGGCACTTAGAGACGTATCTAGCTATGTCCTTTTTCATTCCTATCCACCAGTAATTATTCCTTAAATCTTGATACATTTTATTGTTACCAGGATGCATGGTATACCTAGATTTATGGGCTTCTTCTAAAATCTTATTTCTTAATTCTCCTTGCTTAGGTACCCAAATCCTTTTTTCATGGAATCTCCAAATTCCATCACTTCCTTGTTCCAATTCTTTTATTCTTCCTTTCATTCCTTCAGCATCATCTTTGATTGCTGTTTCCTGAATATTCTTCAGTTGTTCCATTAAATCTAACTGTAGATTTAATCTAAGAGCACGAACTCGCTTTTGCTTTTCATGATACTTACGACTTAAAGCATCAGCAACTACGTTTACTTTTCCTTCGTGATATTGAATATCACAGTCGTAGTCACTTAGGATTTCCATCCATCTCCTTTGCCTTATGTTCAATTCTTTTTGCCCAAATATGTATCTTAAACTCTTATGGTCGGTATAGACAGTAAACTTACTTCCATACAAATAGTGTCTACAAATCTTAAGGGCAAAAATTATGGCTCCTAATTCTAAGTCATGAGTCATATAATTTTCTTCATGCTTCTTCAATTGCCTTGATACATATGCAATTACCTTTTTGCGTTGCATTAGTACACATCCTAATCCTAACTTAGAAGCATCACAATAAACTTCAAAATCCTCTGTTCCTTCTGGTAAGGCAAGAATTGGGGCTTTTGTTAATCTTTGCTTTAAAATATTAAAAGCCTCTTTTTGCTTAGGTCCCCATTCAAACTTAACCGATTTACAGGTTAGCTTAGTTAAGGGTACAACTATTTTGAAAAAATCTTTAATAAACCGTCTATAGTATCCGGCTAATCCTATAAAACTTCTAACTTCCATAGCTGATTGCGGAACCTTCCATTTAGTGATCGCTTCTATTTTGGAGGGATCTACGTGAATACCTTCGTGATTCACCATGTGTCCTAAAAATTGTACCTCCTGTAGCCAAAATTCACACTTCGAGAATTTGGCATAAAGCTTCTCTTTTCTTAACAAAGTTAAGAGTGCATGCAGGTGCTGACGGTGTTCATCCTGGCTTTTGGAATAAATAAGTATATCATCGATGAAGACAATTACAAATTTATCCAAATATGGTTTACAGATTCTATTCATCATGTCCATAAATGCTGCAGGAGCATTTGTTAATCCGAAGGGCATGACTGTAAACTCGTAATGACCATACCTAGTTCTGAAAGCAGTTTTAGGTATGTCTTCTTCTTGTACCTTCAATTGATGATATCCGGAGCGTAAATCTATCTTTTCTTCTCGCAAAACCTTATTTATGTTAACATAATTCCCATCTGCCGTTTCTACCGTAAAAAAATGTCTAAGGTTGGTTAAGGGTAGGTTAAGAGCTTGGCAGAATGAAGTATTTATAAAACTTTGGTTTGCACCAGAGTCAAATAATACTTTTGCATAAACGTTGTGAACTAGGAACGTACCAGCTATCACGTCAGGGATTAGTTCTGCTTCTTGAGTAGTCAACTGGAAGGCTCTTGCGTTTCTCTTGGTAGTTCCTTCTGCAGGTCTGGCTTTGTTATCGGCTGGTTTGACCAATTTCGGGCAGTCTGGCCTAAAACGTCCAGCTTCTCCACATTTGTAGCAGATTGTGGATTTCTTTCTCCTGCAATCTTCTTCTTGATGCCCTGGAATTTTGCAGAAATTGCAATACCCCTTGCATCTACCAAAATGATTTCTTTTACAGGCATTGCAAAATGGAACAGTGGAAGATTGCCCAGTTCCCTTTTTCTTGAAATTACTACGGTTACCCACACGGAATCCCTGGATAATCTTTTGGGCCACTTCCTTTTTCCGGTTTTCTTCTCTTGTGCATATCAGCCCGTCAGTTAGGGTGTTAGCTAATTCCACAGCATCGTCAATAGTGCGAGGTCTCGCAACTTTAACGATATCACGGATTTCGCCAATCAATCCCCAAATATATCGAGAAATAAGTACCGGTTCTGGCGAAGCCAGGGTAGGTACAACTTTAGCATATTCGAAGAATGTTGAAGTATACCCTCGACAGTCTACATCCACCATCCGGTGGTTCAGGAATTTATTCGCCATTTGTTCCTTTTCATACTCAGGACAGATTTTTCTTTCTACTAGTCGCTTAAATTCTTCCCAACTCATGGCATAGGCTACATTGCTTCCCTTGGCTTGAAGTACCGTATTCCACCATTCTAGTGCCCCTTCTTTAAAAAGATGCGACGCGTACATGACCTTGTCTTCCTCAGCACATTTACTTATTTTAATCACCGCCTCGGTTTTCTCTAACCAACGCAGTGCAGCAGTCGCCCCTTCGTTGCCTGCAAATTCAACTGGTTTACAGGCAAGAAATTCCTTATAAGTGCAACCAGGCGTTGCAGCTTTCATTTTCTTAAGGAGTGGGGCTTGCATTCCATCGTTGTCGTTATTAGTATGGTTGCCGCCTCCGTTTACACTATTACTGAAATTGTCACCGTGTGTACGTTTGCTAGGAATAATTTGTTGAGGTTCAACTGGATTTCGGGCAGCAGCAAGGATTGCTGGAATAGCATTGGCTATTCCCTGAGCAACGATATTCTCGATATCTTGCCTATTCAGAAATTGATCTTCATTGTTTTGCTCAGATTGATTAACTTCATTAATGGGTTCATTACCAGTATGTTTCATCTGGTAATTAATTTATATAAGTGATTAGCATAAAATAATTAATAACTAAACATAATAAAATAATTGCACATAATCACGTCAACAAGTATAGCCAAAATTGTCGATTTTTTGACGTTCGATATTTTATATATATTATAATAGGCATCCGTACAAACTGGTTATCTTACAAAAGTTTTATTTTTAAGTTATTTCACATAATTATATTTTTATGATTATATTATTATTTTGTTATTATACAACCACACCATCACCATCTGCTGGCATCTTAGAAGCGACGTTCCCTCTCGTCGTACTACCAGGAGATCTGTTCTTCCACCTCCCGGATTCGATTCCCTGCATCCACCAGCTCCTCGCCAAAATGGCGGAGTTCAGCCAAGTTCTCATTGCTCATTGGTGGGTTTGGTGCAGGCTCTGGGTCAAACTGAGGGAAAAAGGTATAAGGGTTATTTAAAAGACTCTGAAACTGCCAGTCGGTGGTCCACCATTCTTCTAGCTCTGCTGGTAGATGTTGGGTGTGGATAGTAGGATCGGGGATATCAGGTTCTAGATCAACTGGAAGTTGTGTTTCCGCTAGGTAATTAAAGAGGTTTTCACCGGCAGGTCCGATGAAGTCACTAAGTGCCAGTTTATGATCCAGCTCCTCCCAGGGTGGCATTTCCTGATCTTGCCTGGAACTCTCCCCAATTTCTATTCCCTTGCCTTTATCTTTGGGATCCCCCGTCTTTATAACTTTCCGTGTCGCTGGTTTCCTCCTGCGCACACGCCTCCAGCCCACAATTCTTCTTCTCTTCTTTGGCTTGGGTTTCTCCGGTGGCTGGGCTTGAAATTCCATAGGTTCCTCAATGTCGGCACAATAACCGGTAAAGTATCTGGAAACTTCCACATTAACATAATAGAGATTGAGATTCTGAAGAGCTTCCGACAACTCATTCATGTTGTTTAGCAGATATGAAGAAACACCAAAATTCTAGGTTAAAATTTTGTAAATTGAATTTTCACATAATCATAAAAAGGTAATTAGAAAAATTAAATATTAATTACATCTATCTAATATATTTATACAAACAGATTGATTAAAACAAAATATTGCGATTATATATATATATATATATTACAAATTACAACTGAAATTTAAAATATACTAGGGATTCTGCATTAATAATTTATTTTAGTCTATCTTTTCTTACTAAGTTGTTTATCTAATGGGCAAGTTTCTTTAAAGTTTCTGGCTTATAGATGATATGGGTGCTAGTACTGGGTCAGGATGTTGGCAGTTAAAGGTTAACATTTACTGCTGTAGTGGCTAACATATAGAGATTTGCCCATTGTTCGTCTAATTCATCTTCCCATGGTGGGTTATCACCTGTTTCCTGAGTCTCTTTATTAATTATCACTTCTTTTGTTTGTGACTTCTTTATTTTCTCTTGACTTTTTCTAATAATCCAACTTCTTTTCTTAATGGTAAGTGGTTTCTCAAACTGTGCCTTACGAACAAATATTCCTTCCTCAGTATCTGCTGAGTATCTTGAGGAATTTGATTGAAATGAAGTTCCCTTATCTTTTGGTGAACTATCTAATTGACGATAGATGTCCGAGATTCTTTGCTTACCCATACTGTAGACTAACAGATAGTCAAAATAACAAAAACACATAATCACAGGATGGTAATTAGGAAAATTAAGTATTTCTAAATACTTAATGGGCTTAAATCAGTGGCTCTGATACCACCTTATTCTGTCACGGCCCCCGTCCAGGTTTTACCCGGTCCAGGAGCCGCGGGACAGAATCCCATGGTATTTATTAATTGAGTTGACAGCGGAAGATTTTACATGATCTTTTAAAACTTGAAATGCCTGATTATTTTATTTCATAATGCGGGATAAACCCCGTAATTTACAATAGATGAATTTTACTAGGAAATTCCCTGGTTTACAAAACATGTTTATTTATTTAATTGAGCCACTACTTCAAGCTTGTTAGTGCTCCATAGCACTTTTCCTTGGTTCACAGTAGTCACCTGAAACATGTTTTAAAATATTTTATCAGTGGGGAAATACTGGCGAGTCACTCAAGTTTAATAAAACGACACATAGTTATAAATTACAGCATAAGAGTGATTACAATGGCTTCTATCTTATTTTTATCTGGCGTCGTGTCACCTCTTGGTGACGATGGTCATACCACTATTGGGTCCTTTCACCCAAGTAGTGATGATTATCACTGTTAGGATTTATTAGCCTAACCGTGAGAAATTTAGTAATGTGCACAATACCCCACTAGCCAGTGATTAAGATAACCATGACTTAATCCCTGTAATTATAACCTTTGAAAATAAATGGAGTATTGTAAAATACTTTTGATAAAAGAGAATGACTCACATTGTAGATTTAAACGGGCAGAGTTTAGCCTACTGATTAGCCTTGTAACCTAAGTTAAATAACAATGCACACGAACTAGGTCAGTAACTAATACAGCATTTACGATAACTCACGAGATTAAAACCCTCACAACGAATGACAAAGTGCAATACTTAAACATCCATCGAAATCACAACGAATGAGAAAGTATGGCCCTAATGTGGGCAGCACTTAAACATCCATCGGATAGTTTCAATCGATCGGACATTGAATTATAGCAGCGATCGAGTTAATACCATGTATCGTAGCAGCGCCTCCCTAATGTAAATTATGATTTTGAGCAGTATATCTTCGTTTTTAATCAAAACTTTCGACACAGAATGAAAGCCCGATGTCCAGGAAATTTATAGCAAAAAATTGAGGTTTACGCGGCCCGCATAAGCCTCCTCTTGATTTTACGCGGCCCGCGAGGGCCATCTATGCGTAGACTAGGGCATCCGTGTCACACCTAGGTCTGCCACGTGGCCCTGAACGCTTATCCGGTCAACCACACTTTGACGCGGCCCGTGTAAGCTTCTCTTATGGCTCACGCGGCCCGCCTGAAACCCAAAAACCTTGATTTCTTAGTTTTTCATGCACGTTAGGGTTTCAGGGGTCCGGGTTTTCACTTACGGGTCATTTTGGGATATTTTTTAGGGTCCTTACAAAAGGAAACCTTTAGCTTGGAAAGATTAGCAAAGTTATATGTAGACGAGATAGTATCCTTGCATGGAGTTCCACTCTCCATAGTATCAGATAGAGATAGTCGTTTCACTTCACACTTCTGGACAAGTTTCCAAGAAGCAATGGGAACCCGACTGAATTTAAGTACTGCATACCATCCCCAAACAGACGGACAGAGTGAAAGGACGATCCAAGCCCTGGAAGACATGCTCAGGGCATGTGTAATAGATTTTGGAGGAAACTGGGATGACCACCTACCCTTAATCAAATTCTCGTATAACAATAGTTATCATGCAAGCATCGAAGCTGCCCCTTTCGAAGCATTGTATGGACGAAAGTGTAGAACTCCAGTTTGCTGGGTAGAAATAGGAGAAAGTCAATTATCAGGTCCCGAAATCGTGCAAGAAATCACCGACAAGATAACTCAAATCAAGTAAAGACTGAAAACGGCTCGAGATCGTCAGAAAAGATATGCCGATAATCGACGCAAGCCATTAGAATTTCAAGTCGGAGACAAGGTACTCTTAAAAGTTTCTCATTGGAAAGGAGTAGTTCAATTCGGTAAGAAAGGAAAGCTAAGTCCAAGGTACATATGACCATTCCCTGTGATCCAGTGAATAGGACCAGTTGCCTATCGCTTACAACTACCAGAAGAACTAGCTGGGGTACATGATGTGTTTCATGTATCCAATCTCGAGAAATGTTTATTCGACGAATCCCTGGTAGTACCTCTTCAAGATATAGAGGTAAATGAAAAGTTGAAGTTCGTGGAAAAACCTCTTCGAATAGAAGACAGAAAAGTCAAGTTCCTCAAGCACAAGAGACTGGTTCTGGTTAAAGTAAAATGGGATTCGAAAAGAGGACCTGAGTACACTTGGGAACTGGAATCCGAAATGAAGCAAAAGTACCCTTATTTGTTTCAGTAAATCTCGAGGACGAGATTTTAAACAAGGTGGGGAGGATGTAACAACCCTCGCCAAAATTAATATTTCTTATTTTATTAATGTTCATTAGGAAACCCTAATTGAGACCCCTCAAGTATTAAGGCATGACCCATAATTTTTCAGAACAATCGAAACTAGGATCAGGGCCCCCTAAAACTCAAGGGGGTATCCCCTAATTGATAATTATCTTTGAAACCGCATGTAAAACATGAATTTCGTTGGCTGTTTACTCACCTGGGCTATGTGGGACACGAGGCTACCCTATCCTAAAAGGGTAGCCGTCGCGCCACGCGCAGGGACCAGGTCATCCTGGCGTGACACGCGAGATGGGCCAAATTTCAGTATATAATACAGGGGTTTGGCACTTGCATGTCTGTCTTGTTTCGACGTTAAAATTCATTACGTACGCTGAGTTATACACTGTTTCGTTCACAAACACACACAAGCACGAATCTCTGCTGCGACAACAGGGTAATAACTCGATCACTGCTATGATACAATGTCCGATTGATTGAAACCGATCCGATGGATGTTTAAGTGCTGCCCGAATCCGTGCTATACTTTGTCATTCGTCGTGAGGGTTTTGATTTCGTGAGTTTGTCGTAATTGTTGTATTAAGTTACTGACCTAGTTTCGTGTGCATTGTTATTTAACTAGGTTGCGAGGCTAAAACAGTAGGCAAAGTTCTGTCCAACTAAATTTGCAATGTGAGTCATTCTCTTTTTACCAAATTGTTTCCAAAACCCTATTTATTTTCAAAGTTATAATTACAGGGATTAAGTCTTTGTAATCTTCAATTACTGCCGGTGTGTGGGGTTTTGTATACATTACTTGATACCCGTCACCATTGGACAACGAGTTAGCCAATGGGTGATCTGACCATAGTCACAGATACAGTCGAGTGACAAATACCGATTTGGGGTAATTGGTTGATAGAAACAATATAATCCCCCTTAATACTGTATATTATAACAATGTGTCATTTTGTACAAATTGAGTGACTCGCCAGTATTTACCCGCTGATAAAATCATAGCACTAAAAGCTTGAGGAGGTGGCTCAGTGAAATAAATAAACATGTTTTTGTAAAACAGGGATTTTCCGGTGAAATTTCCTTTATTGTAAATAATGGGGTTTGTCCCAAATTGTGAAATAAAATAAATTGGGCATTTTCAATTAAAAAGATCCTGTTAAAATTTCCGCTGCCAAAATAAACAATACCACGGGTTTCTGTCCCGCAGCTCCTAAAACGGGTAAAACCGGGTCAGGGACCGTGACCAAAAAAATATCTAAAAAATGAGTTTTAGGTTATTCGGTTCAGTTTAGTTTTTTAGGGTTTATATAAAATGCAAAACCGTAACGAAACCATAAATTTTGGTTCGTTTTGTTAAAATGAATTTTTTGGTTCTGTTAAATCAATTTTTTCAGTTTTTGGCTCACCCTTATCTCATATAGGCCTAATTTTATGGTTAAGAATGATTTCGATGATCAAAAGTTATAGACTTATGAGTTAAAAGAAAATTGCAAATGAGTTTTTTAGGTGAACTCAAAAGTCTTCAACTAGATAACTTGATTCGGGTATACTTAAATTAGACAAAACTAGACAAGGGGTTAAAACTAAATACTATGCTAAAACCTTGTTAGCTAAAACCAACTTCAAATGAGTTAGCAACATTCATGACCATTCTTTATCTCCATCCTTTACTTGTTTTTGTTGGCATTACCGCTTCAACCGTCATTGTCGCCGCCTCCACTCACACCGCAGTCAACACCACCCGGCCCACCACTGCCATTTGCCACAACTACCATCTTGTAGTCGCCGCCACCACTGCGTCTCGAAGACAACCATTGCCACCGGTCCTCACTAGCCATTATAAGAAAAAAAATAGTAGGTGAACCTATTTTGATTTTCTTTTCTAAGATGAGTCAGTTCAACATAGTCCACTTTCACCCGAACCAAACAATATTTTTTAAACAACAAGTTTTGGAAATCAATTTTCTCATAAACTTATGTTAACATGTTAAAAACTTGACACGAAACCAATTTTCTCAGAATTTTGTTAAAAACTTTTTTTTTTTAATTTCTAATTTAACACAAACCAATTTTTTTTAGGAATTAAACTTTTATAACACTTTTGTTAAATTAGAAAAAAAAAAGAAAAAAAAAACCTTTTTAACAAAATTATCTCTATACAAATGAACGGTGCCTATTTGCTAACATGAGCCTTGAATGCTTTGCTTATTTGAGCTATTTTTTTCAGTTTCGTGCTTTGGTAAATTGCGTCTATTTTTTTTTTTTTGAATTTAGTTTTTTTTTAACGAACAAACCGATGCCAGCACGGAAAAACAATTTTTATTTTTTGATTTTTTTAACAAACTGAACTTGCGCAGATACCCTTTTAGACATATTTTGAACTTTTTTTTCGTTTGTTATTATGAGTGCATCGAAACCGACCGAGTTCCTATCGTTTTCGTTTATCTTTATCTTTGTTTTAGCTTTATTATTTACCTTATTGTTTTATCTTTTCTAATTATTTTGATGTTCAGAGCTGAGCTATGAGGCA
Source organism: Helianthus tuberosus (assembly GCA_030545235.1). Taxonomy (NCBI): domain Eukaryota; kingdom Viridiplantae; phylum Streptophyta; class Magnoliopsida; order Asterales; family Asteraceae; genus Helianthus; species Helianthus tuberosus. Next base: position 136,515,405 of record CM060383.1, read on the forward strand.
AGTAACATTAACACTTTTACATATCATTTTGTTTAATTTTACGAATTTATTCATCAGTTGTCATGGTGTCAGTGGCGGATCTAGGATTCCGACCAAGCGGTAACGTTTTATAAATAAGCGGTAACAAAATCGAAAAAACGTCAAATTTTTCCAAAATTTACACTAAAAACGTCAAAAAATTTCCGACCAAGCGGTAGCGGAGGCTACCCCTTGTTACTACATACATCCGCCCCTGCATGGTGTTCGATATGTAGCGAATTCCAATCACGTCCCGATGACACGTGGGTGACGGGGTGAGTACGACCTTAGTTGTTATAAAAACAATTGTAGTAGAGGCCTAGATGGTGTGGTGTGTTAAGTAGATAGTTTACTTCTATGTACTGTTCTTATTTTTATAGTCGATACTTCATTTGTGTAAAGTATAGATACTTAGGTCAATTTATAAGAGAGATGTTTCAATTATCAATATCAAATTAAAGTAGTTTGAACATAAGGTTACATTTTATTTTATTCTATTAAAAGATTATTTAATTAAAAAACTCCAATCACCAAGATTACAACCCGATATTTCTGTACATACTTGGTGTGTCATTCTAATGCACTAGTTTTCTAACACAATTAAAATAAAATAGAATAGTAGGAGATATTGTAATATATTCATATATATTTTTGAATTGACACGTGCGCAGACAATCTTCCCTCTATGGAAAGATGGCCCCATTTATATGGTTTGGAGTTGTTTAAAATGTGCAGGCTCGCAGAGAGAATTTAAGCAGGTCAAGGAGATGGAGTTTTTTTTATAGCATTGGTCTAGACAGCCTGAGTCCGATGAGAAGCTAAAGAAATGAAAGGAATGTCACGAGGTTCTCAGCTTATTGAGATTCTCCAAAGATAAGGATGCATGGTATTGGATTGACGATAGTCAGAATGGTTTCTCGATGAAGTCGGTCAAAAAGGCTTTGATTATTGATAGAGGCAATTGTCACCCTCCAAATTTTGTATGGTGCAAATGGGTGCCCATTAAATGTAATATAATGAATTGGAGAGACAATTTGGACAGACTTCCTACGAGAACTAATTTAATAAGGAATGTGAATATCACATCGGTCATGTGCCCATTTTGTGACGAAATCGAGGAAATGGTAGATCATTTGTTCACTGCTTGCTCGATGATTATTAGGGTGTGGTCGGCTTTTAGCGTTTGTGGAACATCCCGCCGCTTTTCATTTTTGAGTTCAAAGACGTTTTAGAGATCCACAAGTTCATTAAGAGTGGCAAGAAGGCGGAAAAGATCATTTACGGATTGGCTATGATAGCATGCTAGTGCATATGGAAAAAAAAAGAGCGATGTGATTTTCAAGCAGAAAAAATGTAGCCCGCAAGATATCGTAGGGGAGATAAAGTCGAGAGGATATGCTTGGGTTAAAAATAGAACATCATGTAATAATATTAGTTGGGTGGATTGGTGTAAATATTCTCTGTGCATGTTATAATTTCTTTGCCCGTTTGGGTCGGGGGTTTTTGTTGTTTGTTTGGCCTTTTGCGCATTTGAGTCGGAGGTGGGTTTTAATGAAGTATATTTTTCAAAAAATATATATATATATATATATATATATATATATATATATATATATATATATATGGGGTTTTCTAATGGCACACCCCCTGTCTATCTACACACTTTTTGAATTCAATACGCATCGTATAGGCCTATACGATGCGTATTGAATTAAAGTAAAAAAAAAAAACATGGCAGACTGACAGGTACAGGTTGTGTCTGGCGGCGGGCTTGATACGCATCGTATAGGCCTATACGATGCGTATCAACCCCCTGTTTTTTTGAATTTATTTTTTGTTGTGTTGTGTCGAATGCGAACCCGAGAAACGAAAGGGATTTCGAGCAGTTGGTCGATGATATGATTGATAAAGATCTTGACACTATACGATGGGTATCAACCCCCCTGTTTTTTTTGAATTTATTTTTTGTTGTGTTGTGTCGAATGCGAACCCGAGAAACGAAAGGGATTTCGAGCAGTTGGTCAATGATATGATTGATAAAGATATTGACACGATTATTTCCATTTTTAAGTATTATTAAAACCATTCAAGCCAACCAGTCTACAATGTGGTTCCCAATTTGCAGAACATAATCCCAGATTGTCTAAAGAAACACTTTTTCAAGTTTGCACAGTGGGAGAAAAGACCAGCACCTCTGTCAGTATTGTCCTTTAAATTCGCATAAACATATATTCGTTTCATAACCTCCTTCTATAAATCAACCACAACTCACCCGATACGTCTTCTCTGGATCACACATGATAAAAGCGCTTCTTTAGACAATCTGGGTCACATATCCAACAATAGGGCCCATATCCGACAATGACTTTCTTGAGTCACATATCCGATAATAAGGCCCACGGATCTTATGCCCACCCGAGACCGACCTCTGGATCACACATGATAAAAGCGCTTCTTGAGATAATCTGGGATTATGTTCTGTTTCTTCAAGATTTACGTCTGATGTCCCAGTTTGATCACATTTGACTTCATCGGCGGCAGTCCAATGACTTTCTTGAGTCACATATCCGACAATAGGACCCACGGATCTTATGCCCACCCGAGACCGACCTCTGGATCACACATGATAAAAGCGCTTCTTTAGACAATCTAGGATTATGTTCCGTTTCTTCAAGATTTACGACTGATGTCCAAGTTTGATCACATTTGACTTCATCTGCAAAATTGCAACCGTTTTTACTACGGAAACGGTGGCTATGGGAAATACAAACCTGACACGAACCACAATGGACTCAGACTCATACTACCTTGTCGTTCCGTATTTTCTCCTTTTCTAATTCTCGAAGAATCTCGTAACGTATGACACATGATAAAAGGGGAAATCTAATGGAACACCTGATTGAGAGAAACGTCTTCGAGCTAACCGCCGATATCTCATCCTTCTGTTGTTCAGTACTTCCGAGACGATTAAAGTTATTTCAGTTATTTATGTTGATTCAGTACTTCAACGTATTTTAGTTGGTTTTGAATATACCCAAAGAGATCTGAACCAACCGAAATCCACTTCTGAGACGATTCAAGTGAGTCCTATGAAGCAAGTGTCGGTTTATTCAATTGAGAGGAAACATTGCATGACTTGAACAAGTCTAGAACACTCGTAATCCTCAACCGGCTTTGAAACCGGACGGAATCTACGAAAAAATTGTTCGATTTCACGGTGAGTTAGAATTTAGCGAGGGAGAAACTGTTGGAATTTGTGGATTTCGGTTGGTTCAGACAGCCACGATTTGTTTGGACAATGAATATTGAATGTGCAACAGAATGCATACACAAATAGTTCTAGTGGACAATGAATATTGAATGTGCAATGAATATTTTTAGAGAAGCATTGGGATTCAAGGCTTTAGTTGGAGCATGAAGAAAGAAACCCTAACAACTGATTCAGATTTAAACAATGCACGCCTTAATTCATCTTTTTTACTCCTTTTCCTTCAATTTCGAGAACAAATCCACAAACTCACCGTGAAATCGAACAGTTTTTTCGTAGATTCCGTCTGGTTTCAAAGCCGGTGGAGGATTACGAGTGTTCTAGGACTCACTTGAACTTATTTGTGTATGCATTCTTTTGGTAGTTAATGATATTGATTGCTATAACAAGGTGGATGTGACACACACAGATAGATAAGCTGTCACAGTTGTCAAGACTGTTTGTCGGGTTTCCAATGCTCACACAGGGTGATAAACAACGCTGATACGAACACATGTGTTTTGAAAATAGGCTTTGTTCTTGGTTTAATGAAGTTACACATAGCATCTAGTTATATTCAGAGTTAAACAACGCACGCCTCAATTGAGATAACGGACATCCATCAAGCTCAAAAAGAAAACTTGTGTTTCCCATAGTCACAAACGATTGCGGTTTGTATTTCGCATAGCCACCGTTTCCGTAGTAAAAAAATGGTTGCGGTACTATTTGTTGAAATCGAAGAAAAGAGTAAAAAAGATGAATTGAGGCGTACATTAGGAGCAAGAAGTCCAACAATCCGTTCATTATCTGTTGTTGTCTAAAATACGTTACAATACGCTAAAATACGTTACAATACGCTAAAATACGTTACAATACGTTAAAATACGCTAAAATACCCTAAAATATGTTAAAATACGTTAAAATACGCTAAAATACCCTAAAATACGTTAAAATACGCTAAAATACGTTAAAATACGCTAAAATACGCTAAAATACGTCAAAGTACGCGACTAACGATATTTCCACACAAGTATACATATAATACGGCACTATGGAGTTCAAGTGGATTTCAAACAAAATGTACGTATACGCGTCGAACCGAGGGAAACACGATAACACAAAATTTGAAATAATGCCATATACGATCGTATAGGCCTATGTTGTATCGTATATCAGCTTAATACGAATCGTATAGGCCTATACGATTCGTATTAAACTTTGATTTTTCTCAAAAATACCCCTGAATTTATCAGAAAACCAGGGGTATTTCAGTAAAATCATCGACTAATACGAATCGTATAGGCCTATACGATGCGTATTGAAATATAAATTTCTCAAAAATGTTTTTTCAAATCAAGGGTTCCATCATTACAACCACTTGCTTCACAGGACTCCTTGTTTTGTCACGTATATGCGTTTAATTCCCAACATCCTTGTAGTGTTTAGAATGTTTGAAGGAAATGTTGGTTCAATACCAGCGGTTTCTAACTTTATGCTTGCATCCACCACAGTGAATATTAACTTTGTTGGAATCTACGAAGAAACTGTTCGATTTCACGGCGAGTGGAGAAATTAGCGACGGAGAAACTGTTTGTATTTGTGGATTTCGGTTGGTTCAGAAACTTAACAAGAGAAGCAACTAAAAAAGCGGTGAACGGTATTTAACGTACACACCGCATTCGAAGATCCTTGCATGTAACGCCCCAAAATCTGAATGTTAATATTTGTCGTATGTTCTTATGTGACACGTCATGAAATAAATAACTAGGCTATTTAACCTAGTTAAAGGTATGGTCAAAAGTATTAAATGATGAGGGTAGTGTCAGTTATGTTTTAAAGGTAAACCCGAGGGGCTAAAGTGGAACAAATGAAAGTTAAGTTATTAAATAACTTAATCACACACAAACACACACACGTGTGTTCGAAAAAGATCAGGAGGCTCCCATGGAGCCTCAAACCCTAACTTCATCTTTATGCTCAAATCGGAAGGCAAGATGAAGCTTAAATCCATAACCGAGCACGGATTAATGATCACCAAGACGAGAGGATCATAAGGTATGTTTTAAATCTAAGATTGGTGATCATGGGTGAAGTGGGTTATGTTCTAATCCGTGAGTTAATATGAAATTGATCATGTACAAGGGTTAGAATCCTCGTATAGAACATGGGTTATGTATGGTTTGCGTTAATTTGATGATTAGAGGTGAAACCCGTTAGTTCGGGTGAAGATGATGACTAGAATCACCTCCTATGTTCAAGTCTTGTTGAATGATTGATGTATTATGTGGGTATGATGAATTATTGTTAGATGAAAGTATAGGAATATGATGATGTTATGTTTAATGTTCATTTGGAATGATATATGATGATTAGTAGAAGGATTTGATGAGTTATGTATGAGTTTAGAAGATTCATGCATGAATTAGTTGTACGTTATGCTTAAAAGGTGGTACGCACACCAAGCGTATGATAAGATGTATATAGTGTCGTCCGTATAGTCGATTATGATGTTACGGGTATATGATGATAAGTCGATAGTTAAGTATGGTTAATAGTTGACTTTTGAAAGTCAACTAAGTATAAGAAACATGATTTGACTCGTTGTCGTAAATGTAGGTTGATGGGAATTCGTATGGTACATGTTATAGCAATCCATGTTAAATGTAATGACATGATGAGTTACATGAGTTTAACGTATACGGATATGATTATATGAAGTTGATTATATATTTTAATGCTTGTTAGAAATGACTAAGGAAAGTTAAGTGTGAATTATGCGAGTGATATGATTGTTACATGTACAAATGTGTATGCTAATAAGAGCGTGATTTCGATGAAATGAAAGTATAGAAATCACGTCGAGACGGATTCAAGCATGAGGTGTTAACGGGTCAAGAAGAGGCAAGGAATCGGATACGAGCACGGACGCATAAGGTAAGTGATTTCCGTAATCACTTCTTAGTTCAAGTAAGTAATAAAGTGTTGTAATTAATTAAACATGATGTTTGAGGTCAAATATGTGTTAAAGTCTTTCGTCGTAAATGATGGGATTAAAGTTGACCAAAATGCCCTTGATGGGTATTTTGGGGTAAACGATCTTAAAAGTAGTTTAGAGTTATTCGATTAGTGTAATGTTTTGGACAAGTATGAAAGTGGGGATGATGGTTTGGTTAGTCATAGACCAATTAATGCGCGAATACCCTTAACGGATCAAAATAAGCATATGAACGATAATGTGTTAAGAGGATGCAAGACATCCAAGAATTTAGTAATTTATGATAGACGTCACTGATATTGTTAGATTTATAAGAGGTTATGGTTAAATAACCAAGTTATGTTGATGAATGCATGAACGGGTCAAAGTTTGGTAAAAGGGTAATAAGCCGAAGAGTTAGAAGTCTGAAATTTTATTATGTTGGATGTTGGTTTTTAACTCCACTAGGTGGAGGATTAAATTACGGACGCGTAGGAAAAAGAATCGGGTAAAACGGATCAAAAACGAGAGAGTTATGCTCGTTTCCGTGAAACGGGATCGTGCTGGGAATATGCAGCATGTTGCTGCAAAGTTTCTGTGAAAACAGGGGCTTAGCGTGATGCCAAGGCCCTTGGCGTCACGCGAGGCCCCCCTGGTTGTCGAAAGTTGCTCGTTTTCTCAGTTTTGTCTTGGGAACTCGTTTAAACGCGTTTTAAGTTGCGTATGACTAATTTAACTTACGTTTTTATGAGCATAAATGTATGCACTTATGTAGATAGGTAAGTATGTATGTTTTTATGTATCTAAATACGTATGTAGGAGTGTATGTAAGTTTGTATGCGCGAACGTATGTAAGATTATAGTGTGTGAGCAAGTACACGAGGATATATGAAGAAGTATATGGGTAGGCAAGTATGAGTTGGGTATGTTGCCAATAGGTGATTGTAAATATATATGTAAGTACGTATGTAGGTGTATACGTATGTATGGTTTTATAAGTCCAAGTGTATGTATGTAGGTATATACGTATGTATGTTTTATAACTCTAAGTGTATGTATGTAGGTGTGTATGTAGGTAGTACGTATATGTACGCAAGTGAGTATGTACGAAGGTATGCACGTATGTAGGTTTGTGTGAAGGCATGTAATAAGTATGTATATATGTATGTATGTATGTATGTATGTATGTATGAATGAACGTACTTAGGTATGCACGTACGTAGGTACGTACGTATGTATGTAGATACGTATGTATATAAGTTGTTATATGTGATCGTAAGCATATGTATAAGTTTGTATGAAAGTATGTACGCATGCATCCAACAAAATTGAGTACTAACGTTAATAATAGCATGCCTGGTGGATGAAGTTTAATGCAGGAATATCAAAGAAGTCTCACCACGGATCGTATGATCAGACGGAAAGCCGGGATGTAAAGAGTTGATGGAATGAAAAATAAACGTGAATAAATCTTATATGTTTATAATACGTACTAATGTTATGAATCTTATGTGGTGAGCGCAGATAGTACAAGCCATGAGGATCATCAAGGTATAGAGATCGAGGATCGAGTCACAAGACAGATTGTACGGGAATGTTTAAAATATGTAATTTAGTGATGATAAGTTATGTTATTATATTATAAAATGAATTATTAGAATGTCAAGACGTATATCATGAAAGAAATTTTAAGGCTCGAAATTCCGCTGCGTCGTTTTAAGGTTAAACGTGTTAGGGTGTTAAATTGCATTAGACACAATTTGTTGTAATTTGTGGATCAACAGAAATAACTGAAATGGTTCTCTTTAATCTATTAGAACGATCCTTGTTTTGAGAACCTGATTCTGTTGTTCAGTACCAACAGAATGCATACACAAATAGTTCTAGTGGACGAAGCAAATGAAACCGGAGCTGTTGTTCAGTACCATAAGCGTTGTTAACTACCAAAAGAATGCATACACAAATAGTTCTAGTGGACGAAGCAAAGAGACCGCCTTGTTAATTTTAAGGGGTATTCTCAAATAATGTTTCCTAGATGTTTGAAGACCAACAAATGTCCAAAGTGCTGCTTCTTCGTTCGCGTGACGGAAAGCTACTGCGTGACAGGAAGCTACCTTGCAAAAATTAAAAAATTAAATCGACACCCTCAATACGCATCATATAGGCCTATATGATGCGTATTACTTTTTGGTAGGGGACAATGGCAGCCTTTGGCAGGCATAGAAGTTTGAACCACCTCAATACGCATCGTATAGGCCTATACGATGCGTATTGAGGGTGTCGATTTAATTCCCCAAGGTGTGCCGGTAATACGACCCATATATATATTCATATATAAACTTTGTATAGGAAAACATTTAATTGTGTTGTAAAGCAAGGTGCTTTGAATAGGGTTAATCATAAAAAGAATATAAATATTAAAATAAAAAGAAATCAAAGAGGTAATAAGATCTAAGCCTGCAAAAGCCAGAAAATTTGTGGCAGAAAGATCTTTGCTTTCAGCCTTTCCTTTGCTTTAAGAACGATTCTTGCAAGTTACATCTCTCATCTTTTTCATCAATAATTAAAATATAATTAGTTACAAAATAAATATTTTTATAATACAATTAAAACCCAGATTCAGGAGTCCATAATCCAAATGATTGGGTTTTCTTACAATAATTTGCTGGTCATGTGCTATCATACAATTCTCATGAGCTTTTCGTATACGTATCAAATAAAGAATTTTTAAAATTAGAACAACTCAATTGGGATCAATAAAAAAATTTTAAAATTTGAACAACTCAATTGGATTTACCCAAATCACAAAACTTGTTAATTTAAAATTGGTCCAAATGGTTATGCACTACCCTGACCCTATTATTATCTCCCACAGTCACCAGCTACTTGTTATCGTTCTCTCCCCTCCGTCGTTGGCACCTTTGCCGCCTAAACAACCACTTGCAACTGTCACCACTGTTGGCATTGTCACCATCGTGGCCAAGGGCGTAGCTTAAGTAGGGTGGGAGGGGGCGTCCGACCCCTCAAACTTTTCGCTTAGTAGTGGAGAGTATATAGTTTTTGTATAGAAATTTTTTGGTATATACGTTTTCGACCTCCTGGTTTTATAGAAATTTTTAGGTCCGGTGACTTCCGCCCCCTGGTCGGAAATCTCAAGCTTCGCCACTGATCGTGGCCACCTCCACCTCCACCTGCAACGGCCACCGCAACACAACCTTGCCTACACCACCATTGCCACCTTGTCATCACTAGTCGTCATAAAAGATTTTTTTAACTCATTTCAACCAGACTCTATTTAGTCAATGCCAACTTTTACCCAAACCAATTTTTTTTCGCCTTTCTTAAACATACTAGCACTCATTTTGGGCTCGTCTTAATTTGAAGCCATTTTGACCCTTCGTCCCATCTATACATACTTACCAAAGAGAAATATCTCCTATATAATAAAATAATATTCATACGCGATTATTATTCTAAATATAACATTGTCACAGAAGTCACATTCTAACAACAAAGTGATGTGTATCTACACATTCCACATATATATATATTTCTATTTACAACTTGATGGCAAAAATATCATCAATCCCTACTTTAAAATCAATAAAAGAATCCGTGTCAAAACTATTTTTTTTTTTTAAATTAACTACCAATCCACTTCTACCATCATCTCACTTTTAGCCAACTGCCCGAAACCGACCAATCCGGTTGCTTACACGTCATCAACCGCCCCAACCTTGTCGTCAGCGGAACAGCCGATGACTCAAATTCCAATTCCAAATCCAAGTCCAAGTCCGACTCCGATTCCACCTCCCAATCAAAAATATCAAAGGGATCCCTAGGGGAGATTTGATTCTCTGCATCCTCTTCACACACAACCACACTGTTCACAAACGGGTGACGTAGCAGCATCTCAGCCGTCCATCTTTCCCTCGGATCTTTCAAAAAACATTTTCCAAGAAAATCTTTTCCCTCATCCGATAATAATAATTTCCCGGGAATCTCCGGTATTTCCCCGCCAATTCCGATTTTCATCAAAAGCGCGCCAAAATCACAACATTTCCAAACCGGTTCACCGGTAATCATCTCCAGCACCATACACCCAACCGCCCACACATCCGCCGCCGGCCCCTGCTCGCCGCCGGTGACCATCTCCGGCGACATATATATCGGTGTACCTCGAATTCCCCACTTTACCGGCGAGTTTAAATTATTTAACGGCGTTATCTTTTTCGCCAACCCAAAGTCGGCTATTTTAACGGCGCCGTTAGAATCTAATAAAATGTTTTGAAGTTTAATATCGCAGTGTACAAACCCGTTTCCGTGAATAAAATCAAGCCCGTTTAGAACAGACTTTGTAACCCGCCGGACTTCATTTTCCGGCAACCGGAAGTTACCAGATTTTTTCACTTTTTCCGATAAAGCTCCACCTGAGGCGTATTCCAACGCTACATTATACAATTTGACGCCGTTTTCGACCGTTATTGAGTCGCCGTAACACCGAATAATCTCCGGGCAATCTTTAAGCTCTTCCAATACCATTTTCTCGTTCTTTAACGACTCGGATTGCGATAAACCGCATGACTTTACCGCCAAAATTGAGGGTAAATTTGAACTCTGTTTTGTGGGTTTTGCTAAACTGACAGCTGCAAAGCTTCCCTGACCGATGGTTTTACCTCTGACCCAGATCATAGTATAAGATTTGAAGTTTGTTGCAGGTGAATTTTGAGTATTGGTTTGAGAGAAAACAGAGGATGTGATTGTTTGGGGAGAGGTTATGTTGGTTTGTGTATATATAGGGGTGTGGGGTTGGAATGCAAGTTGGATTTGGAATTAAATGGGGGAAATGAATTGAATAATATGTTATGATGGGAAATATTGGGAGCACGTGACCACTAGTGATATGGGTTCAAGTATGTGAAAGATCTGTGATTTTTAAGTTTGAAACTTGTCAAATTGGCCCATTGGATGTAGGAGAAGATGAGGGTTATTAAATGGGTATAATTTTATAACATTTTTTATTGAAAGGTATAGGAATAAGAAGTGTGAGTTATGAGAGTGAAAGAAGTTATACAAACATAAATTATATGAGTTGTTTGTGTGATGCCCCCCTTATTCCCACATACCCTATATCTTATTTTCACATCCCCTATTGTATACGGGCCGTATACAATTATACGGCTCGTATAGAATGTTTTTTAATAGGAAAATGCGCAGAGAATGTTTTTTTTGGTTTTATTATATACGGCCCGTATACATGTGTATACGATTTGTAAAACGTATACGGCTCAATTGATTTATTTTTGTGGGTTTTTGATGTTAGGACATGTATACGGGCCGTATAACTATATACGGGCCGTATATATTGGCTTTTTTCAAGTATCACGTTTTATTCCCGTAAAAACACAATCATTCTAGGGTTTCTAAAACTCTTCATCACCTTTAACATTGTCGATAAACGTTGATCGGAGCACAGGTAGAGTAACGTTACCGATCAGTCCGTTGATGAAAACCTTAGCGATCGCAGAGATCTTCGTGTTGGTTATTTATCGATTCCGAGTAACTAGTAGAAGAACCTGCCACAAACAAGTTCTCCACAGTTTGTTATTCAGATCTCTGTTCGGTCATCTTTCCAAACTACAACACACGATACTTTTAATAAGCTGTCATAGTTGTCAAATTCGATTTCAACAAATCTTTTCATTTTCCTTCAATTTGTAAAACATTCTCTGTTACATGAAGACGTGTCAGGTTCTTCTACTAGTGGTATTTTACTGAAGTATTGAAGATTGAGGCGGGCATTGTTTAAATCTGAATATAACTAGATGTTACGTGTATCAGCGTTGTTTATCACCCTGTGTGAGCATTGGAAACCCGACAAACAGTCTTGACAACTGTGACATTTTATCTATCTATGTGTGTCACATCCATCCTGTTATTGCAATCGATATGATTAATTTTTTCAGATTTTTTTCTAATTAGCGTTGTTAACTACCAAAAGAATGCATACACAAATAGTTCTAGTAGACGAAGCAAAGAGACCGTTGTGTATCTGAATCAGGTTCTCAAACAAACACTACCAAAGATGGGTTGGTGAAAAATACCGGAGCTGTTATCTCGGTTGTTCAGTACTCTCCTATATCAAGTTGAACGGTTGATGGTTACAAGGATCGTTCTAATATATCAAGTCAAACGTAGACGGAGATGATAGGCCTGGTAACCGGAAGAGAAATCAATTGTATTTTTTTAGTTGCTTCTCTTGTTAAGTTTCTGAACCAACCGAAATCCACAAATTCCAACAGTTTCTTCATAGATTTCGTCCGGTTTCCAAACTCTTTCACACAAAGTTAATATTCACTGTGGTGGATGCAAGCATAAAGTTAGAAAAAATACTCAAGTTGAACGGACGATATGTATCAACAAATTGTGAGTGGGAATATGGCTATGAAGAATAGTATGGATAAACAATCACCGTATACGGGTTTTTCTGCTAGTTATTCGGAATGTTTCGAATCATCACAGAAGACGTGTCGGGTTCTACTGCTAGTAGTATGAGTCTGAGTCCATTGTGGTTCGTGAATGTTTCGAATCATCACGACAAGGATCGTTCTGATAAATCAAAGAGAATAACCCTTTTTTTACCATTTTTTACCATTTTTTACCCATAGTATACGAGCCGTATAATAATATACGGCCCGTATACAACCATCGTATACATTGTATACGATCGGTAAAAATATTTTTTACCAATGGTATACGGCCGTATAAACCGTATACGACTCGTATACATATGGTAAAAAATGGTAAAAACCTCTTTAATCTATTAGAACGATCCAATAAACGAAGAAACCAAACGTAGACGGAGATGATAGGCCTGGTAACCGCAAGAGAAATCAATTGTCTCAAACACTACTAAACATCTGCTTTCTGAATCTGACAAACACATTGGTATTTTCTCAAAATGTGCAAACTTGAAGAATCTCACATTAAAGGAGTTTGCAACAACGGGATCAGATGGTTTGAGTATCTTTCATCCTCGTTTGGCTAATCTCACACTTGAAAATGACCACATTGGTATTTTCTCAAAATGTGCAAACTTGAAGAATCTCACATTAAAGATCTCTACACAAACTCTTCTACATCTTTTAACCAGTTGTCCATCACTTAAGACCTTGAAAAATTTGTTGAAATCGAAGCATTCACGAACCACGATGGACTCAGACTCATGTTCAAGTAAGTGTCTAAAAATCTAAAAATTCAGGTTTACCTTGTAAATTTCTCAAAACAAACTCTCGTTTCTTCATCTTCATCTTCATTTGTTGAGAAACCATTATCTTGTCTTTCAGAAGAGTTTGCAAGAGAATGGCGAGTTATTTTCAGTTATTTCTGTTGAATCACAAATTCCATTGTTTAAACCAGAATCAGGTTCTCAATACAAGGATCGTTCTAAGAGATTAAAGAGAATAAACCATTTTTTTACCATTTTTTACCATAGTATACGAGCCGTATCAGAATATACGGCCCGTATCCAATCATCGTATACATTGTATACGATCGGTAAATTTGTTTTTTACCGAGAGTATACGGCCGTATAAACGGTATACGGCCCGTATACATATGGTAAAAATGGTAAAATAAGGTCTTTCTTTCCTTTTTTTAGTTGCTGTAATAGAGAAATCATCCTATGTCTTTTATCAACCGAAGAGGCAGCAAGGACAGATAATACTTCATTTGTCGAGAAACCATACTGTCAAGAAACTAACATCTTTTAATACTTCATTGCGTATGTGCTTGTGCTGTAGAAACCGGTGATGAATTTGTGTATCTAAATCAGGTTCTCTGCCTTAGATCGGTCATTCCTTGTGATACATGAACGTTGTATTCTTGTCTTTCAAGACAAGGATCGTTGGAAGGATTGTAGTAGCAGGACATTGGTACCACTGTGAAAATTGCATCAGGAGGGGAGAGAGTCTGATACAATAAGGATGTTGGGAATTAAACGCATGTACGTGACAAAATAAGGATGTTCGCATAAACATATATTCGTTTCATAACCTCCTCCTATAAATCAACCACAACCGACAAAGAGCCTGTATTAAAAGCCATCCTATGTCTTTTACCAACCGAAGAGGCAGCAGAAGACGTGTCGGGTTCTTCCAACATTCACGAACCACAATGGACTCAGACTCATACTACTCACCCTCCCCTGAGGAAAAGTTTTCCCGACGACTCAACAAAATCCTGATAGAGAAAAAACATCAACAACCATTTTTTCTTTTCCTTCAATTTCGAGAATATTCTCCCCTGTGTATGTGCTTGTGCTGTAGAAACCGGTGATGAAAAGTTTCAACCAAAGGGAAATCCATGAAACGAAAGGGATTTCGAGCAGTTGGTATTGAACCAACAAAATCCGAATACTGAAAAACCGTTATCTCAACCGAACGTTAATTGCTATTGTTTTAAATAACAACAGATAATGAACGGATTGTTGGTGGATAACGCAAACAAGTTCTCCACAGTTTGTTATTCAGATCTCTATTCGGTCATCTTTCCAAACTACAACACACGATAAGTTTAAACTTTATAGTGTGTGATTTGACCAGGAAATGATTGGAGGTGAAGGTTCAGTGCACGAAAAGTTTCTTACGAAATGTACGTGACAAAACAAATATGTTGGGAATTAAACGCATGTCCGTAATCCCGCGTTGATAGCTTCCGTTTTATTCAGACTCCTTACAACTCTCATCAAATGCCTCACCCTTCCTTTTATTCTATAAATATTAAATAAAGAATAACACCATGCCCGTAATCCCGCGTTGATAGCTTCCGTTTTATTATAGTCATACGACACGTTTTCTTGTTCTTCAATCTTTATTACTTGTTGATGTTTTATTTTGAGCACCTCACCACTCTAAAATATTTTAAAAATCAAAATTTCGTTCCATACGGGCCGTATACTGTTATACGGCCCGTATACACGTTCGTATACATTGTATACGACCAGGAAAACTTATTTACACATGGTGTATACGGGCCGTATACTGTTATACGGCCCGTATAGAATAAAACAACTTGACAAAGTCTGTGCCAGCATACTTTGTCAGTTGTTTTTATTCTATACGGGCCGTATAACAGTATACGGCCCGTATACACCATGTGTAAATAAGTTTTCCCATGTGTTAATATTAGGACCCTAAAAAAATTGTATTTTGTTTACACATTTCGATTTTACTGTTTATGGAGTTTTGGTGCATCCTATGTGTTCAAATCATCATACATTAGGGCCTAAAACATATGTGAAAAGACGGTCAGCATAAAAAACCGGTGAGTAACATATGTTTTGTGTGTCAAATTCATGGCTTTGTATTAATATTGCAATACCTTGTCCGACTACGAGAGTCGACGAGTGAGAACCTTGAAATCAACTTGTAATAAAAGTGTTTGATATTGCAATATGTTTAACCAACTTATACAAGTTGGTATGAGTAAAAGAAAACCTTGTAGCCATGAATTTTGACAAAAACGTTTCTTTTGTAAAACCGAGTAAGAAATTGATTTAAAAGAAAACATTGTATGGTTTATATCTTTAAGTGAAAATCATTCGTGACTTGTCCAAAACCATTTGTCCTTGTTGAAGTGATTTGGATAACGCTACGATATTTAATACAATAAAAGCATTTATATATAGGAAGTACCAACGGCATATCCACCATGCTTTTATCGTATTACACCCGTCTCGTTATCTAAATCACTTACCATAAACCAATCGTCCGTGTCATCAACCAATCGCCCGTGTTATAAACCAATCGTCCTTGTTTTGTTTAAACAATTCGTCCGCGTTTTAATTGTGAAAACTGTGGTCGTTTTGGTGAATACATTCAAACCTATGATGACTCGTCTAGACCACCAAAGGGTCTCTTCAAATCGATTAACAAACCACCAAAGGGTTTGTTAAAATACAGTTTCCGTCGTTCCCCAAACTTCCCCACAAACCCCGAGAAATCTGGTTACGGGATTGTCAATCCTATGGTACCATAACAGACTACTGGTCGGCTCGGCCAAAGGTAATGAATGTCATTCGTGTTAATTGTTATGGATAACGCACCAACAAGTTTCCCACATTATTGAAAACATAGTGTTATATATAAACCATAGACTTTGTTTTGAAAACTTGAAAACGGTTTAGCACATATGAATCACCCCAAAACATTTAGAAAACATAAAAGAGGGGAGCTATGTACTCACTTGTGATTGCGTATGTTTTTTGTGTAAACAAAGCTCAAGTGTTCAAGTGGTTCATAATGTATCGGATAACTTTATGTTAGTGCATCGAGGCTTTAAACGAGATATCGGATAGAATGAGGTTTATAAACCAAACGAGTGAAGGATCTCGTGTAACATGGTTTAATAAGCCTTACATTCAGATTAGAAAGAGTTTCTAAGTGCTTTGACCCGTTACGACTTGTTAAAGTGGTTTACGCCACTCTAACGGGTCGTAAGCGTAACTATGGGTTCGGATGGTTAAATATGTCCTATGACGAGTCTAATATGTCAAAACAATTTTAATTATGTTGCAACATCAGTTTAGATGCCAAAACAATGGTCTTATATGCTTAAAACCATTTTATGCGCCAAAAGGGCATTTTCGGCAATTTAAATGTATATATAATTTACTCGTCATATAACTAACCAAACGACATGAGCATAAGATATAACCTCGGATGGTTATTCCCTATAATACTATGGTCATAAAAATGCGCTTGGTCGAATCCTAAGATTGACCAAACGGGTCAGATTCGAAAGTCAAAGTAGTAGTCAAACCGCTCGACTTACGAACAAGAAATAAGCACTAAACTAGAAATGACGAGTTAGACATATTGGGAACATGTCTAATAATGTTATAAAACTGATTTAGTGTAAAAACTTTAAGTTTTAATACCTAAAAACTCCTTGGAGCCTGTAACACCCCAAAAATGGGTTTGGTAATTTAAACCCGGTTAATACAAAGGAACGGGTAAAAATACCGTTAGGGGTAAAAGTGAACACGTAAATGAATATTAACTAGGAATAATTAACCTAGTTGAATATTAGTATCGTTGGTATTAAACGAAGGGTTGTAGCCTTATTTAAATAAAACGAAACACGAGGGACCAAAGTAAACAACTTGAAAGTTGTTTTATTAAAAGAAAACAACACACAAACAAACACACGCATCGTGTGTGTGTGTTCATCATCGAGCAGGGAAGGCTCCCATGGAGCCAAAACCCTAAACTTCATCAAATTCTCCAAATTGAAAGGCTAAACGAAGCCCAAATTCACAACCGAACATGAATTAACGATCACCTTCACAAGGGGATCATAAGGTATGTCTTAAAACTTAGATTTGATGATCTTGTTTGAAGTGGGTTATGATCAATCCATGAAATTGTACGAAATTAAGCATGTAGATGTGTTAGAAACACCAAATAGAACTTGTGTTATGAATAATTTCAAGTAATTTGATGATTTAGAATGAAACCCATTGCATGAGTGTGAAGATGATGATCATGATGAACTTGTAGATGTTATAATGTGATCTTGTGATGTATAGGGTGTTATATGGTAGACTGAGATAGATAAACTTGATGTGGAAACTATGATTATGAGATTTTGCTTGAATGTGATGGTTCATAAGATGAAATAGGGAAGAACATGCTTAAAGCACTTGTACATTATGCTTAGAAAGTGATATGCGCACCAAGTGTTTGATGAAATGCTTAGGAGAAAATGATAAGTTGGATTGTATGCTAATAATGAATAAATGTTTGTAGAATGTGTTGATGATGTATTAGACAATAGATTTGTATAAGGAATGTGTTTTGAATGGATTACAAGTGGGAAATTAGTTTGATAAGATGATATGGCAAGAAACCTTCATTAAAAGGTATGTATGCTCATGTATGCTAATCATGTTATGATGAATGTGATGACATGTACGGATAGGAGTTATGTCAACATGGACACAAGCATGGAAGGCAACGGGCCAAGGATAAATATGGAAGCTATGCTTGAACTCGGACGCACGAGGTAAGTGAACTCCAAACTTACCCTTTTGTTTGGTAATGTATTTATGATATATGGTAATTATTGAATGTAATGTAAGAAGATATGAATCGTTGTTATTACTAAGTTAAGTTTTAGTGGAAATGAGTCGGAAGTGGTTAAGAAAGAGATTCGATTAAGTTTGGGTAAGAAATGGAACTTACATAATGAACTATGCATAAAGATGATTTAAGGAGTTATACTTGTAGGATGTAAATTGTAAGTACGGGTGTGAATAGAAAGTGAATACATGCTTGAGAAGGGTATTTAATTATATGCTTGAATGAATAAGACGAGTTATGTGTATTTAAGGACATGTTCATACGAAAGGAAGCTAATGATACTAACCGTTTTTCTATTGAGAATTAATGTGAAGCATAGGCATGTTAACAATGGAAGTAAAGGTTGACTCCGCAATCCGATGCGAGTGATCGAATGGATGGATGAAGGGGCTAGTATAAGAGAAAGCATGATATGTGGACGCTTTATTATGCATGTGATAATATTTTGTATTATGTCACCGGTTACTAATGATGAGATTGAATGTGGTGACTGCAGGTTGTACAGGGTTATGGATGTTTCATCAAGAATTGTACGCGGTTGAAGATCGAGTCAAGACATGGATTGTACGTGGGTGTGTATGTGGTCACTTAATTCGATATATGTATGTTAGTTTTTAATTAAATTATAAAAAGGGATTAATGTATTTAAGTGAAAGAAAGAATATCATTAAAGAAATTTTAGGTAAGTGTTTTCCGCTGCGAATCTTGGGTTAAAACGTGTGAGGGCGTTACAGAGCCGGAGGCGGTTCGATTCTTGGCTAGAGTTCAGCGTGTGGTCCACAACAACTTTTCGACCCCTCAAGGGCGATGCTTTGTTTTTAGTAGATTAGGGTTTTCTATTTAGAAGAGGATGGCATCGCTGTTTGTTGCTCGTCTACCTGCTATCCTTATATACCCCGGTAATTGGAATGAAACAATTATTTATTGTGAAAAAAAATTCGTAAAACTTTGACTCGTCATTTCGTCTACTAAACGTGGTAATCAGAAGGTGCAATCGCAAGGGATTAATACCTTCGTGATTACGATCACGTTGCAAAGTTCAATTTGAACTTCGACTTAACCAAAGTGGTCAAAATCGAAAGTCAAACAGAAAGTCAAATCGTTTGACTTTTGGCTCATAAATAGGCAAAATAATAAAATAGACTAGGAGAGAACACTTACTTGTGTTTTAGAAATGATAGAACTTCAATAGGAGGCTTCCAAAAGCTGGAAACAAGCTCAAAAGAGATAGGAGAAAGAAGTTTGAAATGAGCAAGTTGAAATGGCTCAAATTCAAGGCTATTTATAGTGAATTTGAGCTCTCACCAAATCAAGACAAGTGTCCCTCCAAATGTTAAGACATGCTTAGTGTCATCATACATGTCCAAATGAGGAGAAATGGTGGCAAATTCGCGACTTGGAGGCCAAGGAAATGAGCTGGGATTGCCAGCTGCAAATTGTTGTCACTGGTGTCCCTTACGGACCGTATGGACCTTTTGGCTTACGGTCTGTAAGCCTTATGAAGGACCAAAGTTTTGGTTTTTGACAGATTTGGCCCCTGGACTTGTATTGTCGCATTTTGTCGTTTTAAACCCCTTTTAACCTAATATTTAGGTTATATAAAAGTGTTAAAGAATGTGTAACTCAGATTTTGTTCCAGAATTGTCGTGGATATTGTTTCGCTCGATCGTTCGATCACGCATTTCGTAAGTAAAATATAACATTTTATTGAATACGAAAATGATCGAAATCGTACAATGTTTCGAAAAGTGCAAAAAGTGCAAATGTCACACACGCTTCCTGTACACCTTGCGCCTTTAACAGAGTCGGTCCCAAGGGTTCAAGTGTCATGTACAAACCGAAAAGGAAAGTCCTTTGTGCCCTAACAAACTATATAAACTAATTTTTTGAACAATTATTGATATTATAGCAATAAACATAGAAAAATTATAGTATAAGAATGTTAGGTTTTATTGTTTTATTTTATATAAAGGGCCCAGTGAAGAAACCAAATTTTTTTTTGCGTAGCAAAATTCTTTTACATTCATAACTTATTTCCTATATCTACAAAACACATGACCGTGAACAGTGGCAGGGAATAGTGTTTCCCTGTCATTGGTTTAAATTGGTGGCGACCAATTTTTATTGGACCAAACAATTTATTATTTTATACCCATTTTAAAATTACGGTTTTACCCCCGGTTAAAAATTTACGCTTTCGCCTCAATTTCAAATTGTATTTACCCCATTTGCCCCCACCTCAAATTTACGTTTATGCCCTTGGTTAAAAAATAACGACTTTACCCTCAGCCAAAATTACGTTTTCGCCCCAGTTAAAAATAACAATATGTTTTCCCCTCAACTAAAATTTATGATTTTACACCAACTTAGTATTTTATACCCACTTTAAAATTACGTTTTTGCCCCCAGTTCTAACTAAAAATAGGCTTTCGCCCCCAGCTCAAAATTACGCTTTTACCCTCAATTCAAAAATACGTTTTTCCCACAGTTCAAAATAAAATTATGATTTTCCCCTACCTAAAAATTAAAATTTTACCCTCGCTCAAAATTACGGTCTTTTCATCGTTTGAGCTTTTCTTTCTACCAAAAGTATAGTACTGTTTTTTTAATTGGTTGAGAATTATTCGGCGATCGCCCCGCAACGCGGACGGGGCATCTAACTAGTTAGTGTACATCAATTACTTTTTTACCAACAATTTCGTCTTCGAATAACTTAACTTCTTGACTTCTTATATATTGTAAGTTTGTAACTTTCATTGGCATGTGACGTGTTTAAGGAAGTCTCGATACTTGGTTCGGAATGAAATGTTTTATATTGATTAATCGTATAATCTAAGTATCTAACCACAAAAAATAAAATTAAATAACAAGTTTGTGCACATACATATAGAGTAAATTACAAAAATCGTCTTTTATGTATGTCACTTGTTACAAACTGTGTACTTTGTCTTCAATTATTACAGAAAACGTACTCGATGTTTGCAAACCCTTGCAAATTATGTCCTTTAGCCTTAACTCAGTTAATTTTTGTGGTTAAATCTGACCAAATGGACCTCACATGAGAGTAAAATGACCAAAATACCCTCATGTGGGATCCATTTGGTCAGATTTAACCACAAAAAATTAACTGAGTTAGGGCTAAAGGACATAACTTGCAAGAGTTTGCAAACATCGAGTACGTTTTCTGTAATTATTAAAAATAAAAGATACGATTTGCAATATGTAACATACATAAACATGGCCGGCCCTGGGGGTGGGCGGAGAGGACCACCGGCCAGGGCCCAATATTACGAGGGGCACATTTTTTTATGAAAAAAACCCGATATGTATATCAAAAATATATTTTTAATATGGTACACCCATACAAACACCAACATAGGCCCCCTTACAAAACTATTCTTATGGTTTAGATTAGTTATTAACCCCTTTGACATTAGGTTTAGACCTTTAGTGAACACAATACCCAATTTCGTTAAGGCCTAAGGACACATTTTTTCGAGCTCGAACAGAGTACACGAATTCTCAAGATCGGCCCTATACATAATGGACGATTTTTGTAATTTACTCCATATAATATTAGTTCTAGCAAATGAAAATCAAAATTAAAAGCAAGTGACTTCAATAAATTTTACTTCATATTGTTTCACTTTTGAGTATTGAAAGATGACGAAGAGAACATGTTAGACAGTTAGACTAAAGGGTATGGGGGCCGGCTAGGTTGGATCTCGACTCGGTTCCGGAGGAGGAACGAGTGGTTTATCGGAGGATGAAGGAAGAAGTGATGAAAAAATGGTCGTCGTAGGTTGTTTTTTTATTTTTAGGAAATGTAATTTTTTATTTTTATTTTTCGGTAATTTTTTTTTTTTAGGAAATGTAATTTTTTTTATGTTATGAAATGAATTTATTTATGTTGTTTTATGTTGTATTTTTTAATTTTTATAAAGTTTTTATTAAGTTAATAAATTAAAACTTAGAAAATTATAAAATAATGAGGTGGGGCCCCATCCCCCTCAAATATGATGGAGGCTCATCCCCCACGAGCCGCCTACGTGGAAGCTCATCCCCTCCAAGCCCATCCTCTCCATAGCCTTTAGTCTTACAGAGCAGAAGACAAAGTATTGTCTTTATCATCTCTTTGTAGACTGTCAAAACCTAAGGCGCCATAGGTTATAGAAAACAATAAAATATTCATAATAATTTGGGTTTGTTAAATAGGCCTTATTAACCCAATATTGTGTTTGTTTAAATAAGCTAAGCAGATACTCACTATTCAGCTTGTCTTTCTCTTCTTCACGCGCTTCCCTGAACAGTGACCGTCAGCGGACCTTCGTCAGAGAGTCGTAGCACCGCTGCCGGTAGGGGTGCAAACGAGCCACGTCGAGCCCGAGCTCGACCAGGCTCGAGCTCGATTAACTTATGAGAGCTCGGCTCGATTCGAGTTTTGTTTTCAAAGCTCGAGCTTGGCTCGTTTGTATTTTCTCAAGCTCGAGCTCGGCTCGTTTGTTATCTATTAATTAATATATTAAATAAAATAGTATAAATAATAGACTTTTTAGGCTCACGAGTTCGATAAGTGAAGCTCGGACTCGTTTACTAAATAAGCTTATTTTTAGGTTTGAGGTCGGCTTGTCTACACATTTAAATAAGCTCGGCTCGGCTCGTTTACACTAGGCTCGACGAGCCTCACAAGCTTCACATGCGAGGCTCGAGCTCGGGCTCGATAAACAAACGAGCTTTATTTTAGGCTCAAGCTCGGCTCGGACTCGATAAGGCTCGGCTCGTTTCGAGCTTTTTCTCGAGCCGGTCTAGAGTAGCTCGCGAGCCGCTCGGCTCGTTTGCACCCCTAGCTGCCGGAATTTTTTAGCATCTTTAATTCATGTTTTTAGTTTTTAATTAAGGAGGGGTAGCATAATTATTTTTCACGGGTATCGGAATCCAAAAAAACGACAAAACTATAAAAATTTACACTTCAGGCAGAAAGTTGAGGGGTAATGAGGGCTACCCCTCCCAGTATGGCAGGTCCGCCCCTGATTTAACTTTCATAAATAAGAGAGTTAAGTAGCCGCATAATCATTCCCCTTTACCTCCCGTTATATCAGATTAGCTCTATATAAAATAAATATTTATAAAACATGTTATACTTTTTTTTAATGATAACGTTTGCTCGTATTCTATTACACGGATTAATCTAAATTATTTCACATTTGTTTAAGATTGAATCTGAGAACTTTTCTCTAATAGACATATTCGCATGGGAAGCTATACTTATCTAAGACACAAAGTCAAACATGGTAACCGAATATAAAGGTTAAAAAGATCAATATTTGAATGCACGTGAATAAGATTCGGGAAGTTATTTAATTAAGGTAATTAAATAGTTAATTAGTGAAAACGACATGCACAATCCTAGTTCATTGTTTCTAAATATACTTAAGGAAATTTATGTCAAGTTGATACGATGAACTAGTTTGAGTAATTGAGTGGCAAGTTGGTTCTTAAATTTTATCATCTGCTAAAATTATAAACACACATATATGTGTAGAATCCAATACAAATAACATTTAGCGTACGCGGTAAAGTAAGAAGGACGCATTGACATTTTTCGTAATTAGATAATTACACCATTTAATAAATAATTGCTTTACAACAAAATAGAGTTTTTTTTCCCAAACTAGTATAGATACAAAAAGTATTTACCTATTTGGGTACTTTTCTATATCTCTTTAATTTCTTACCTAATTTATACATTTCTTTTTATTTTTCTACCCAAAGTAAAATTAGATTACTCACAGAATTAGAATCAGCAAAAATATGAGTAATTATTTTTTGTAAAAAAATAAAAAATTCTGCAAATATTCAAAAAAAAAAAAAAAATCTGCAAAAATTCTACAAAAAAATCTGCGAAAAATCCACAAAAATATATTAAAAAATTCTACAATAATTCTCCAAAGTAAAAAAAAAAACTGCAAAAACTATTATAAAAAAACCATATAATCTATAGGGTAATAGTTGGTGATTTGATGGTCCACATTGTGTAGTTCGTTTGGGGTTAATATCTATATAAAAAAAAACCAAACTACTTATACATACAAAATGTTGGAGAAATAATCATTATTAATAAAATTGAAATAATTAAAATACTTAGGATCTTTTCTCAAAACTCAAGAAATTCGAAATTTGTAACTTTATTTTATAAATTGCTTGAGTTTAAATAAACTTGTTTGAAATATCAAACTTTCCACCAGATTACTATCACTTAATCGATATAACTTAGGGGAGTAAATTTGTGAATTTATTGTTTTATTTTTTTATGAGGTTAGTTTAAACGGGGCCTAGACAATTTCAGGTTATAAAAAGAAAATAAAACGGAAAAAGAACTGGAGTTTTTACCCAAACTAGTGTAGATTATATGGTTTTTTTATAATATTTTTTGCAGATTTTTTTTAACTTTGCAGAATTATTGTAGAATTTTTTAATATATTTTTGCCGATTTTTTGTGGATTTTTCGCAGATTTTTTTTGTAGAATTTTTGCAGTTTTTTTTTGAATATTTGCAGAATTTTTTATTTTTTTACAAAAAATAAATACTCATATTTTTGTTGATTCTAATTCTGTGAGTAATCTAATTTAACTTTGGGTTGAAAAATAAAAATAAATGTATAAATTAGGTAAAAAATTAAAGGGATTTAGAAAAGTACCCAAATAATTAAATATTTTTCAAAGTACCCAAATAGGTAAATACTTTTTGTATTTACACTAGTTTGGGAAAAAACTCCAACAAAATAAATTACATAATAATATTTACACTACTTGTATTTATTATTATATGACTTTGATAATTCTTTAACATAATATTAGTTTAAAAAATAAACGTAATAATGTGACATAGGGGAAGGTTACCATACAATATTCCTTAACGTGCGATGGTACAATTTGAAATTACGCATGTTATAAAACTCAAAACCCTAATCACGTATGAACAAAACCATAATCATACAGAACAAAACGATAAATTACACATGAACAAAAATTACAACAATGCATGATTATGGTTTTTCTTCATGCGTGATTATGGTTTTTTCAGGGGTGGTTTTGAAAAAAAATGTTGGAAATTTGTGGAAATAGCATTTTTCACAAATATAAGAAAATAATTTTTTCCTATTTTGGACTAGAAATAAATATAATAAAATGAGCGGGTTTTATATATTTATTTGTGGGTTTGTGTTCTATGTTGGAAGAGCTTCGCAACGAACTAAACCACGTCCAAAACGGAGCTAAGATGAATGAGATATCGATGCTCAAAGTTTGGTGTTTGAAACTTGAATGCTGAAAATGTGGGAAAGTAGCACCTTGTCCCACATAGGAGGAGTGATGAAACTTAAAGGGGTATTTAAGTGGGAACTCACCATCCTTATTGTTTCATGGAAGTACTCACTAAGGGTGCTCCGCACCCTAACTCGCACTCGCAATCGCACACGCGCGTGGCGTGGGCGATGAGGCGCAATGTGGCGCTTTGATGGCGCACTTTGCAGGCGCGCATGGACCCGAGTCAGTGTGGCGCACGCGCGCATGGCAGTGAGCCAAAAGGACGCAGCGTGCATGAGGGTGTAGACCTACGCGCACACCAGTGTGTCTTGGGCGCGCGCGCAGAAGCTTCCAGCAGCAGTTAATGCCAGTGCAGTTACGTTTCAGCATTCGAAACTGACGAAGTTAATGCGTTTGACTGAGAATTAAATGACGAATTAAAGTGCATTGAAGACGTTTAATGCAGTTTAATTCACCAATTTAATTCGTTTTCAGTTTTGACTCAGATTTGCAGTATAAATATGAGGTTCCTATGGCAGATCAAACACACCGAAATTCACAGCTTCAATCTTCTTCTCTCACAGAATCTTTCTCTCATCTTCAAGCAGCAAGGTACACCTTCGGGTTGGAGTCAAGACCGGCAGTGCAACTGCTTGCGGCTGTTGTATCCTGGAAACAAACGTGTTCTCCTGGGAGACACGAAATTTGTTTTAAGGGACCCGTGTCAAACACGATCCTCAGCCAAGAACAGTTTTTCTGTTCACGTTTTCTGTTCTTGTTGTTTCGTTTAATTTCAGTTGTAATTGTAATTTTCAGTTTATTTTCTGTACTAGTTCTGAAATTCAAGTTAATAGTAAATTTTTATTTATTTTTGCACAAACGGATTCCTACAAAAAATAGTCAAAGCCTTGTATGATATGGAAAAATTAGCGAGAATTAGTGAGAATCTACCAAAAGGAACATGGTGGAAAGAATTCCTAGATTCGCCACTGGGTTTTTTATTCGTGCGTGATTAGGGTTTTGAATTTTATAACATACGTAATTTCATATCGTACCATTGCACGTTAAGAAATATGATATTTTACATTTTCATATGCAATATAATATATTAGATCAGAGTGATATGAAAACAAGGTGCGAAAGCTAAAACTAAAACCTTGTAGAAGGAATGCAAGGGGGAAGAAAAGGATATATAAATAGGAGGAAAGAAACACGGAATTGTGTGATGTCAAAGCATTGATCCAACCCCCCTCTCCTCTTCTTTCATGTGAATTTCTGTTGGTAATTGCACCGACTTTTTGCATAATAAAATAGTCCTCACAAAAAGCGAGGAATCTGGTTGATAAATGCCCAAAAGATAGGGGTAAATACATGTGCAATTTGCAACCAAAATTGCGGTTTTGGTCCCACCAACTTGGAATCACACATGCCTACTAGACCACTGGTCTCTTCTCGCAAATTACAAGCTACCATTCCCTCACATTAAATTTGAAGGAAGATCAAAGAAGGTAGTTTATAAGACCATGTGTATGTGTAGTGGTTAACACTTCATCTTTGGGCGTTTTACGCTATGTGACAGCGTAGTCAGCAATGGAGCCAGTGGCGGATCTAGAAAAAACCTAAAGGGGCAACGTTTCTATAAAAAGGGGCAGCGAAATAAAAAAAAGGTCAAATTTTTCGAAATTTTACACTAATTTTACACCACCGCCGGAACGTCAAGGGGCAACGGGGGTTGCCCCTTGTTCTATGCTAGGTCCGCCCCTGAATGGAGCATTATAGGACGTTTTCTAAAATGGATGTAGTGGGGATGTGGGCATTATGGGCCACTAATAAAATTAAATAAAAAAACATCAAAAAATCTGATTGATTTTACAAAAAGGAAGATGAAGGTGATTGGACACAAGAAATGAAGCTGGGCGTGAAAAATAAAACGCTTAAACCAAATTTTGCCAAAAAAACACCCCGGGGACCGATGTCGGGAGTGGTTGGGCATTATTAGGCAAAAAACACCCACTTTTTTTACCACTACGCATGGTCTAAGATGTATTATTATATTCAATTTATTAATTTTGTGCTTATATTTTTATTCGTGTATTATACTTCAATTTCATCAACTCACGTAATATCCGCTTGTAAACATGAAGTTGAGTGTGCTACATAAACAATCGTGTCTTCGGTGGTAGTTGGCTTGTAATTACGATACTTGAGTTTGCTATATAAACCATAAAGTTTAGACAACAACTATCACTAATTCTGCACATAAAGAGAGGTAGTTATGTATCGATGATTTAATCCATGACGGCATATCAAAGATATTTAGAATCACAAGAACAATATATGTTCACCATTGGTTAGTAAGCAGGGTTGGAGGTTAATGGTGGCCCGTGGTGCCCCGGCCCCTAACGATTTTTCGCACGTAGTATTAATTTTACTGAAATTTTTTTTAAAAAAATTTGGGTGTAAAATATGGAATTTTTAAGAGTCCATTGAGTTTTCGCTGAAGCTCCACCACTATTAGTAAGATCAACCATTTGGGATTTTGAGTGGTGTGGTGCAACGTCTCTCACTTTATCAAAAGGTAATAACATGTTTAGTGTTACGACTTAGCCCGCATCTTTTAATGAAACAAAGTAGAAACAAGCGGTGCATGCGTCCAATTTAGTGTTACTTATATTTGTTGAGATATTTTGAGAGTATATAATAAGCTTTGTTTATTTGTTGAGATCTTTTGAGAGTATATAATAAGCTTTGTATATTTTTCGTAGGCAAATTGGATTTAAATAATCTCAGCTTTCTCAATTTGGCTGATAATAATCTCAACTCAATTATTGGCCGATAATAATCCGAACTGGTCCACTTTTGGCCGATAATAGTCCGCCATTAAAAATAGCTTAATGGAGTTAAGTTTTTTTCCGAATTATAAACTGATTTTTTTTTATTTTGATCAGAACGAGGATACGAGTCGATTTATGTAAAACTTACCTCTAAAAGATGCTTCAAACGGCTTGATTTTTGTTAATTGGAAGTTTAAACACCCGAATTGAAGCACCGTTTTCATCGTTTGAGGCATTATTTCGAGGTAAATTTATATCAATCAATTCGTATCATCGTTCTAATCAAAAGCCATAAAACATCAGTTCGTAATTCGAAAAAAAACTTAACTCCACTAAGCTATATTTAACGCAGAGTATTATCGGCCAAAAGTAGACCAGTTCGGATTATTATCGGTCAATAACTGAGTTGAGATTATTATCGGAAAAATTGAGAAAGCTAAGATTATTTAAATCCAATTTGCTTTTTTCGTAAAGGTCGTTGGCACCAATTGAAAAGAAGTTAAGAACTCTACTAAAGGTTTTATTGTTTTGCTAGTAACAACCAAATTAAAGTATAAATCTGGACTTGCAACTTATAGGATTTTAATCATTTATCTAGCGGGATGACACTATCCGTTAAACCACTAGGTCATAGATAACTCTTGCTAAGTTTTAATAATCCTAACTATTCGTCGTAGAAATTAGTAAGTTTAAATTTAAATGACTGAGTTTTTCATATCTTTTCCTTTATTTAGAAAAAAAACATATTCGAAGTATTTCTGCTATGAGATAAGACTTTGGAAGTATAGGTACTGGGTTCGATTATCACAAGTGGACTTTTTCCATATTTATTGGGTTTCCTCCTGAATTGGTGTATAGACATTATGTCTAGTGGAGATGGATATGATCAGGTGGTTTCGCTGATGACACGATAATACTCTAGTGGTCCGTTAGTGATCCAAATTTCTCGTTAAAAAAAAAATTATTTCTGCTATGAAAGTTAAAAAGAAAATGCTTGTATTTTGTACGATGATGCAACATAGAATATGATAGGATAACAAATAACAATCCAACTCCCGAGTCCCGAGTCCCGAGGACACAACTTGTCCAAGTTGCAACTTTTTACCCTCGATTTTCTTCTCAATTCAGTTTTCTACTTTTGCATGCTTACTATATTAGGCCATACCATTCCTTTTTGGATAGACAATTTGCACATAAGATATTACTTCGGGTATAAATAAATAAATAAACAAAAGTTGATCACTTTGAAACTTGAAATTATATTTTCATCCGAGAGCCTCATCAATTCCATGGGAAGAAAGCAAACAACTTCCCCAAATTCAGGAATTGAAGTTGAGGGAAAATAGAAGCATGAAAAGTTATGGTTGGTGGTGGTTGCTAAACTTAATGTGTAAAGTATCTTAAAATAAAATATTAAATTAGGTAGTTAGAAAACTGTCATTCCAGCTTTCGGTGGGTGATATAAGCTATTGCCTCTTGAGAGAAGACTTTATATAAGCTAGTTGTAACATTAAAAAAAGGTAGTTAGAAAACTTTATTTGTTTATATTATCATTTGGATTAAATGATTTGAATGATGAGTATCCATTATCAATTCTATTTTTTGGACCTAAGGCATAAAGTTGGTCATGATAAACTCATGAGGGTTTGCCTTAAGACACACCAAGAGCTAGCCGACTTTATGCAAGATCATGCGTATTGGTCATGTGGTTTGCAAACCACAAGGAGAACACCATCCTCTCCATGTGTTTGCCACATTTTGGGCTTACCATGTGGTTGTGGCCACGGGATAGTTAAAGAGAGAGGTTGGATGTGATTGGTTGGGTTAAGCTTTAACCAATAAATTTTTTGTTAATTTTTTTTTTCAATTCTATCAAGTGGTATAGAAATCAAAAAGAGGCTTGTAATGATCTGTAAGTTACAATTAGGGTTTACACAGTGATGGTGTTTATAATATATAGAACACCATGTTACACATCTAGCCCCTATACTATAATTTATTATCTTTATTATCTTCTTTCTGACATAAATCACATACCTCACCACTATACCTTTTCACCAAGTGATTTAGTTAAAATGACGTGAACACCATGTGTCAAAAAAAAAAAATACGTGGTTTACCAAACCACTACTCATGGTCTAAGGGTGAATAACGTACATCCAATTGCACTCGAGACATATGCTCAAAGGGCAGATGTTCCTAAAACAACATGAAATTAAGAGAATAATCGATTATAGATCACTTGAATAATCACCACGGTGGATAGGGAACTCATCCCAAACGAAATAGAAGTGACGGGCACTTTGGCTAGTTGATAATCAATCACACAACCCGTGTTAGACCCTTTTAGAAATATTTGTTCATATTCATCATAACTCTTTCAAATATTTCCATGCATTTCTAATAATTTAGGCACATAAGTACCATACTTCACATTTTTTTTGAAAGGAAAATTTCATTAAAACCGGCTGGCCACGCCAAAAAAACGCAGACCCACACCAAACCAACTACAACATATACAAAGGATAATTACACCAATCACTCCAAACATTGTTCCTATGCTTGGATCTACACTTTAACCACATGAAACCAAGATATTTAACCTCCCCGAAGATCTCGACGCCATTCCTTCTACCATTTGAGAAAATTTTTTCGTTCCTGGCTTTCCATATACACCAACAGGTAACCACAATGAGCCCCTGAACAATTTCCTTAGCTTTCTTACCCACCCCAGTCCGCGTATGACAATCCAACAAATCCTTGAATGCAAAGGCAAAGATAGGAGGTATCTTGGCCCAATTACTCAACCTGTGCCAAACATCTATCGCCACTTCGCACGCCGAAAAATATGGTCCACCGTTTCGGGAGCATATCCGCAAAGAAGGCAATCTTCCGAATCAATTTGGACGTTCCTCCTAGCTAAAGCCTTCCTCGTTGGGATACGGTCGAGAACTGATCTCCAAATAAAAATCTTAAATTTCAAAGGGATCCAGCCTCCTTTCCATTTCCAAACACTGTTAACGGCATCGTCGGCCACCGCCGCCAAAGCTTTAACCGAAGCTGTGGAGAAAAGGCCTGAAGTCTCCGGAATCCATCTCCATTATCCACCCCGGCAGATAGAATAAGACCGCTCAGCGATCTAAGGCAGTCCTCCAATTCAGCCGCTTCAACCGAATTAAAAGACGACTTAGACCAGCTCCACCTCCACGACCCAGCGCCACCTCTTTCCGGAAATCGATCGAACACCCGACAATGTTTTTTAACTTCGATTGCAAACAACCTGGGCCATTTGAGCATCAACGAGACGTCCCCGAACCATGTATCTATCCAAAAATGAATACTTGCCCCGTTTCCCAACACCCCTTTGATGTAGCTGTGGATTTTTTCCCTTTGAATAAAACTTTAGATTCCAAATTTGTTATGTTCTTCCAAACACCTGTTAAATTAGGATTAGAGGGGACATTATAGTCTAACATGCACCATTTTGGGACATTAGTCTAAATCTCATTTACGCTATACTAAAGCCAAACAACTATTTGCTAGGATATATTATCATCCAAACACAATTGTGTGGTGGTTATAATCATATGTAAACAATAATCAATGTAAAAACAGACTTGTGTAGAAATATACTTGTAACATGCGTATACTCGGGTAAGTTGGATAATCAAAATTCACTTTAACATGATGCCAAATTTATTTATCCTAGACTAATTTAGTGATGCCAATGATAGGTTCTAAAACTACTTTATACCAATACAAATTGTAAGGGAACCCGGGGTGGTCCGTGATACCACCCCATCACTCGTTATCATCCACAAAACACCGTTGCCACCCCCTTTCCTTCACGCGTGAAAGATAAAACGCGTCATAAAAACAACGCGTTGAAGTTTTAAAATTCCGACCGTTTTGTATATTTTGACAGTTTTTTTTTGAACGTTGGATTAATTAAAAAAAACTTTTAAAAATCTATATATACTTCACAATTTTTATACCATTTCACCCACACCAAAACACATATCACACATTCTACATATTTCACAAATGGATTTTCCTACGGGTTCGGCATTTCCGATAGACAGCGATAGCTATAGCCATAGACAATCTTCTTCCGACAAAGAGACGCTTGAATTTTTCGTGTTGATGTATAACGAACTTGAAGGAAGTTCGAACCGCCCAAAGATTGAGTGCCGGATCCTACTACACAAGTTCACGTTCCCGAAAATATCCAACAAGTCTTGCGTGATGAAAAAATTTACTTTCGGTTGAGATACGATTTAATCGAACTAGTAGGTTCTTTAGGTTTGGAATTTCCTAATTCGGACGAGGAGTAGAATTTCTTTATGTATGTTTTTTTTTTATTGTAGTCTAAAATATTTCTTGTATGTTTAATTGAACTAGTATGTTTTAATTTAAATGAAATTTATAATTTATAAGTTTAGTGTTTTATTGTTAATTTATAATTAAAAAAAAAGGTTGTGAGTGATGGAATTCCATCCCAAGTGATGACCATTTCCACTAAAAAGGTTGTGAGTGATGGAATAATGGTTGATGACATGGTGGAACTTGATTGGATGTTGTGAGTGATAAGTGATGACCACCCATACTCTAGAGCCGTCTCTGAAAATTCACGTACCATGTTCGAGATTGAAAAAATGTGCACTTCCGTTATGTTTTGTTATTATTTAAAAAAAAATCAAATTAGCATTGGGCTCAATAAACCTAATTTCAAGTTGGCTAAGTTCTAAACCATAAAAAATAATTTGTAAATGAGCCTATATTTGAAGTGGTACGTGTTTACTGTTTAAAAAAATAACATATACGTATCGGATTTTTTTTTAAATTGCATGCCCATCAAAATCGCAGACCTTGTACGGAGGTCCTCCCCACACACCATCAAAACCTCCCATGCCCTACCCCCTTAAGCTACCATACACAAATTTCCATCAGTTACATTAATACAAATCCATGATATAATCTCACAAATGAAGTTTGCAGATGCCACAAACTAAGTACCCTCTATAATATATTCACATCCATTTCACTATGTTTTCACCCTAAATTACACTAAAAAATACTATATTTAGTAAACTGCAATTTTACCCCCTGAGGTTTAGGCCAATTGGCACTCTGACCCCCTCTAACGAAATAATTGTAATTTCCCCCCCAACGTTGGGGTTATGTCGCACATTTACCCCCCGGCGTCAATTATGTTAACAAGTCTGTTAACTTTAATGTGAAATGACTATCTTACCCTTTAATATTACCCCCAAACGTTCTTGTTATGTAGCATAATTACCCCCACTAGTAAATTACTAAATTGTCCTTTCTTATTACCCCCTATACTTTGTGTTAAGAAACAATATTACCCCCTGCAACTTCCAAAACCCTTCTCGCCAAAAAACTTTGACCACCCAAAGTCAACTACACATGGAAATTCACAAGAAATCTGATTTAAAGTTAATAAACACTTGTGTTTGTGCTGTCATAAACAAACCAAAACTGAATCTGCACATGAATCCAAATGCAAAATGCACATAAACAAACCAAAACTTGTGTAGTTTGAATACAAACATGTGTAGTTGAACAGGTTTGAAGTTAACCATTGTAATGAATCTGCACATGAATCCAAATGCAAAATGCACATAAACAAACCAAAAATGCTGTCATAAAACCTGCTGCACATAAATGGTCATCATCTAAATCTGCATCATCTAAATCTGCAAATGCACATAACTGAATCTGCAAATGGACATCTAAATCTGCTGCACATAAATGGTCAAAATCAAATGGACATGGACATCTAACCTGTCATCATCAAATGGACATCTAGCTGTCATCAAATGGACATCTAACTGTCTTCAAATGGACAACTAACCTGCTGTGTGACACCTGTGTCACTTCAACCATCAAACAAATCCCAAACCAATGAAATATTGTATTTCATACTTGGGATTTGTACAAATATGTGTATCGTTTGCACATATCAACTCTTGTTCGATTTTAAGCTTTAAATCGCTTTCTAGAGGGTTATACGCGCTCTGATGCGTAAATATAACCAGTTTAATCCAACGAACACTCCAGAATAGTGAAATAGGCTTAACATACCTTAAATAACCTTTACATAACTTAGAAATAAGT
Organism: Helianthus tuberosus; assembly: GCA_030545235.1. Lineage (NCBI taxonomy): Eukaryota > Viridiplantae > Streptophyta > Magnoliopsida > Asterales > Asteraceae > Helianthus > Helianthus tuberosus. The sequence goes on from CM060383.1 coordinate 136,550,066, forward strand.
TTTAAAGGCTTTGGTATGGCAAAAACAAGTTAATTCGCTTACAGGGACTAAACTTTACAAACTGCGAAAGTATGCCAATTTGAACTGTAACAGACATTCTGGAACATGACCATAAGTTAAACACACCTTAAATATCCTTTATATAGCTTAGAAATAGGCTTTGAGGGGTTCGGTGTGCTAAAATAAACTTTTGGGTCATTCAGGGACTAAAAGTGTCAAAAAGTGCATAAGTTTGCATTTTCGCGCATAACTTACGTTCTGAATACATCCGGACATCCAAAAATTTATGTAAGCACTAAAATAATTTATTTTAGTGTTTGGCATAAGAAAAATCCATTCGTCACGCCATTTGGATCGTTTTTCGCGCTTATGCGCATTCCGTTGTAATTAACCGAACAACGCAATCGTACGGCCAAACGAACCGACATCCGAGATATTTTTGAGCACATTTTAAGTTCCCTATACTTTAACTTCATTTTAGAGCTTTGAAATGGGGTTAACGGGGCTTAAACGTGTCAAAAATGCATCAAATAGCAAGTTTGGAGCTTCAGGGGCCTGTTCTGCCATTTTTCAAACTTTCTGGTCTGCAGGTCCTTGCGCACCTCAACACTCTGAGTGTTACGGTGCGCAAGCAGGGTTCAGACAGCAGAAACTTGTTTAAACAGCTGTTAACAGCCTTTCAACCCCCAAAGGCCAATGCCACATGTTGATCTCTTATGGTGAGGGGGCAATTTGGGTTCCATAACCTTCCGACAAGTGTACGGGTGAGATCAAGGCACGATATTCAAGAAACGATCCTAACGGTGGTCCATTTACTATAAATACCCATCCATCCCCATTGCAAAACCCACTTGAAATCTGAGTTTTCTCTAAGTGGTTGTGTTTATACACTTCCAACCTGAGATTACTTGGAAATCAATCTTGCGGGGACCCTTTGTAAGTGTTCCTTCGTTCTTTTATGCGTTTTAGCGTTAAAAGTCAAACTTTGTTTGACTTTCTGCATTGACCAGTTTATGGTCAATGCGAAGTTCGTTTGAACTTCATAATGTGAGCGTGATCACGATGGTTATAGTCCCTAGTGACTATACCTACTGATTACCACGTTATCTAGGCTCAGTGACGAGTCGTAGTTTCGGCCAAAATGCGTGTTGTTGCGTATTTTGTAACCAAACTACTTTTAGGTATCAAAACCGTTTGTTTTGATACCAAACCTGTTTTCTAAACTTAGTTAAGCATGTTTTAACATGCTTAGCTCGTCACTTTAGTTCAGTGCTTATATAGGGTCGTAAGGTAAGCGATCTAAACAATCGCTTATACTTTCGAACCCGACCCGTTTGGTCGATCATTAAGATCCGACCAAACACATTAGGTGACCATAGTATATAGGGAATAACCTTCCGAGGTTATACCTTATGGTCACGACGTTTAGTTAGTTGTATGATAGGTAGTATATATGCCTTAGGTAAATTACCAAAATGCCATTTTTACGCCAAAATTCACTTTAAGCATATGTAACATAACTTTTGGTATCTAAACTGATTTGGTAACAATATTAGACATGTTAAGGCATATTTTACTTATCATAGGGCTAGTTAGGCGTTCCGAACGCGTTTTACGCGAACGATGTGTTAAAGTAGCATAAGCTACCTGAACGGGTCGTAATGGGTCGTAAGCACTTAGGTTAGGTTTCATTTAGTATGCAGGCTTTGTTAAACCATATGACACGAGTCTCCATACTCGTTTGGTTTACGAACCCTCATTCTATCTAAATCCTCCGATTTAGGTCCGGTATATTAACATAGTTACCTATATTAGGTGCCGTTTGATTTCCGTGATCTCTAGCATTGCTTGGTGGTTATCCTAGGACTTCTAAGCAATCTCAAGTGATTACATAGACCCCTCTTTTACTGTTTTCAAACTGTTTTGGGGTGAAGCATGTGTACCTATCTGTTATTTTCATGTTTTCCAAAAGTATAATTGATTATACATGTTAGTACTTATCTGTTGACTAACTGAATGATTATCTATGGTTTAAACACTGATTTTTCAAAGACTATAACATTAATTGTTGAATTGTACTTATTTTTGTTCACCAGACCGGTTGGTAGTATGATATAGCGCTATTGGATTTGACACCCCATTCCTGTTGTCATGGAATGTCTGAAACAAATTTGTTTCTCCATCCAAATAGGGATTTCCTTTGTGGTATCCCTATAGTCTCAAAGGTGTATTTTGATGCACTAGGTCTGAATGAATTCTTAAATCACATTATTTTTGTATATTTAGTTATACTCCCAAAGGTATAGTTTGATATGCTCCCATGTGTGATATTGTACAAAACCAACATATATTTTGTTAATCATCCAAAGCATATTTTGATATGTTATTTATAAAACCAAAACATAGTTTAATATGTTATTTATAAATCCGAAGTATAGTTGTAATATACTACTTAAAACTATTATTTTAAACAACGAAGGTATATTTAATGTACTATCTATCTATCGATTGGGTTTTGGTTAGTGTTTAGATAACGGGATGGGTGTAATGTGATGAAAACATGGTAGATACGCCGCTGGTACTTCTTATATATAAGTGTTTTCATTGCATTACATACCGTGGCGTTATTTAGTACACTTGGGTTAACGATATGGGAACTGAAATATACTTTAATATATTACTCATTCGATTCTCTTAAAATCCAAAGTATATTTTCAAATATACTATAAGCCTTTTTATCAAAATATTGTTTTACAAGCAACTTATCTTATACAAACTCATTTTACATGGTTATTCATTTAACCTTACATTTATTTATACATATCATTTGATCTTATTGTTTTTCAAACGATTTATAAAACAAATCAATTTACAAGGTTCATGACTAAACTTTATTAAACATTTTCTTAAACTTACAAGTCATGAATCCTATTTTCACAAAACCTATGTATCTCACAGGCATTTTTATGCTGACGTACCTATTTTTACACATGTTTCAGGTACTGCTTTGCAATGATTGTTGATACATGCTACATTTAGGATGGACTCGTGCCTTAGCAACTTTAAAACTTGGAAGATTATAGTTGTACTTATTTGATTGTATTAAAACAATGAGTTCATTTATTCAATAAAACAATTTTTTTTTATTCTATGGTTATGAAACAATGATTCTGTTACAACACTCCCCGACATTTCCGCCATGTCTAGTTGCTTTACGTGGTCGGGGTGTGACAGAAAAGTTGGTATCAGAGCCAATGGTTATAGGGAATTAGGTTATTAATGCTTTGACCTAGACTATAACCTTCCTAGGACCCTAACACAAGTTTTCTTGTGTTTAGTTTTAAAACAATACCGTCACTTATTCTTAGGTGACAGCCACAATAAGAACACAAATTTCTATCCCGCTTTGAAAAGTAATCATCTGTTCTAGGATGATTTATTATATGGTTTTGAACCCTTTAAGTTTTCAAAATCCCGTCAAAGTTCGTTTGAACTTCATAACGTGAGCGTGATCACGATGGTTATAGTCTCTAGTGACTATACCTACTGATTACCACGTTATCTAGGCTCAGTGACGAGTCGTAGTTTCGGCCAAAATGCGTGTTGTTGTGTATTTTGTAACCAAACTACTTTTAGGTATCAAAACCGTTTGTTTTGATACCAAACCTGTTTTCTAAACTTAGTTAAGCATGTTTTAACATGCTTAGCTCGTCACTTTAGTTTAGTGCTTATATAGGGTCGTAAGGTAAGCGATCTAAACAATCGCTTATACTTTCGAACCCGACCCGTTTGGTCGATCATTAAGATCCGACCAAACACATTAGGTGACCATAGTTTATAGGGAATAACCTTCCGAGGTTATACCTTATTGTCACGACGTTTAGTTAGTTGTATGATAGGTAGTATATATGCCTTAGGTAAATTACCAAAATGCCCTTTTTACGCCAAAATTCATTTTAAGCATATGTAACATAACTTTTGGTATCTAAACTGATTTGGTAACAATATTAGACATGTTAAGGCATATTTTACTTATCATAGGGCTAGTTAGGCGTTCCGAACGCGTTTTACGTGAACGACGTGTTAAAGTAGCATAAGCTACCTAAACGGGTCGTAATGGGTCGTAAGCACTTAGGTTAGGTTTCATTTAGTATGCAGGCTTTGTTAAACCATATGACACGAGTCACCATACTCGTTTGGTTTACGAACCCTCATTCTATCTAAATCCTCCGATTTAGGTCCGGTATATTAACATAGTTACCTATATTAGGTGCCGTTTGATTTCCGTGATCTCTAGCATTGCTTGGTGGTTATCCTAGGACTTCTAAGCAATCTCAAGTGAGTACATAGACCCCTCTTTTACTGTTTTCAAACTGTTTTGGGGTGAAGCATGTGTACCTATCTGTTATTTTCATGTTTTCCAAAAGTATAATTGATTATACATGTTAGTACTTATCTGTTGACAAACTGAATGACTATCTATGGTTTAAACACTGATTTTTCAAAGACTATAACATTAATTGTTGAATTGTACTTATTTTTGTTCACCAGACCGGTTGGTAGTATGATATAGCGCTATAGGATTTGACACCCCATTCCTGTTGTCATGGAATGTCTGAAACCAATTTGTTTATCCATCCAAATAGGGATTTCCTTTGTGGTATCCCTATAGTCTCAAAGGTGTATTTTGATGCACTAGGTCTGAATGAATTCTTAAATCACTTTATTTTTGTATATTTAGTTATACTCCCAAAAGTATAGTTTGATATGCTCCCATGTGTCATATTGTACAAAACCAACATATATTTTGTTAATCATCCAAAGCATATTTTGATATGTTATTTATAAAACCAAAACATAGTTTAATATGTTATTTATAAATCCGAAGTATACTTGTAATATACTACTTAAAACTATTATTTTAAACAACGAAGGTATATTTAATGTACTATCTATCTATCGATTGGGTTTTGGTTAGTGTTTAGATAACGGGACGGGTGTAATGTGATGAAAACATGGTAGATACGCCGCTGGTACTTCTTATATATAAGTGTTTTCATTGCATTACATACCGTGGCGTTATTTAGTACACTTGGGTTAACGATATGGGAACTGAAATATACTTTAATATATTACTCATTCGATTCTCTTAAAATCCAAAGTATATTTTCAAATATACTATAAGCCTTTTTATCAAAATATTGTTTTACAAGCAACTTATCTTATACAAACTCATTTTACATGGTTATTCATTTAACCTTACATTTATTTATACATATCATTTGATCTTATTGTTTTTCAAACGATTTACAAAACAAATCAATTTACAAGGTTCATGACTAAACTTTATTAAAAATTTTCTTAAACTTACAAGTCATGAATCCTATTTTCACAAAACCTATGTATCTCACAGGCATTTTTATGCTGACGTACCTATTTTTACACATGTTTCAGGTACTGCTTTGCAATGATTGTTGATACATGTTACATTTAGGATGGACTCGTGCCTTAGCAACTTTAAAACTTGGAAGATCATAGTTGTACTTATTTGATTGTATTAAAACAATGAGTTCATTTATTCAATAAAACATAATTTATTTATTCTATGGTTATGAAACAATGATTCTGTTACAACACTCCCCGACGTTTCCGTCATGTCTAGTTGCTTTACGTGGTCGGGGTGTGACAGAAAAGTTGGTATCAGAGCCAATGGTTATAGGGAATTAGGTTATTAATGCTTTGACCTAGACTATAACCTTCCTAGGACCCTAACACAAGTTTTCTTGTGTTTAGTTTTAAAACAATACCGTCACTTATTCTTAGGTGACAACCACAATAAGAACACAAATTTCTATCCCGATTTGAAAACTAATCATCTGTTCTAGGATGATTTATTATATGGTTTCGAACTCTTTAAGTTTTCAAAATCCCGTCAAAGTTGGTCTAAATAATGTGAACACGTGCAAACTGGAAGGGTGGGTGCCTGTACCCTGAGTTTTCTGTCTAAGGCTAGAGTGTTCGTACAAATCCACATAATCGGACCAGTCACTCTTACCTGGGAACTCTTGGGGTGAGTGTCCACTTATAGGCGAGCATGTCTTCGCGATACATTATTTTTAACCTATTTACTTTGATTAATCACCGGGGTCGTTTGTTGCTTTGTAGTAACAAACAAATGACCACTATCCTTGCTTTCATCAGATTTGTTTCATCTCATTCTTTTTGTCTAATTCTCTCACTCGTTTCCTCTCATGTTTCCTCTTTTAGAATGCCTCCTCGACGCGACAATCAGATGGCGAATGCCGAACTGGCGGAAACCATCGCGCAACAAATGGCTGCTGCCTTCCCAAATCTTTATGCTCAAATGATTCAAGCCATCAACAACAACAATGCTCCATGCAATTTCAAGAATTTTAACTCGGCTAAACCGCTCAAGTTTAGTGGTTCTAAGGGAGAAACTGGGCTTCTTCAATGGTTCTAAAGCATTGAGAATACTTTCCGTCACGTTCAGTGTCCTGAAAATCGCAAGGTCGAGTTTTCTTCGAGTGTATTTCAGAAGAGGGCTCTTACGTGGTGGAACGGAGTTATGAGAGACCGCGATGCTGAGGTTGCATTAGCACAGACTTGGGCCGAGCTTAGGGCTCTTATGATGAAGGAATTATGTCCTCGTCATGAGCTAAGGGCTCTAGAAAGGGAATTTGATGATTTGAAGCAAGACAGTGGGGAACATCGAGCCTATACTGACCGCTATGAGGAATTGAGCTTGTTATGCCCTACTATGGTTACGCCTTTGGATAAGGCGATTGAGAAATACATTGATGGTCTTCCTGACGTAGTTCAGGATATTGTTACTGGCAACAACCCTACTACTGTCAGACAAGCCATTGAATTGTCTGCCACTCTGACTGAATCCCATATCAGGAAGGGCAAGCTGTTTCGAAAGGGCGACTCAAGACCATCTGACAAGACCGCTCAAGTTGAACCAAAGGAAGAAAATGCTGAGGTGTCCAAGAAGAAGAAGCGCAAAGCCTCTCAAAACTACGCTGTAACTGCTCAAGACAAACAGGTTGCACCAAACCAACCAGCACAACCTCGCAAAAGGCAAAACTATGTTGGTACCGCACCTTTGTGCAACAAGTGTAACCGTCATCATCTAGAGCAAGAGCAGTGTCACAAATGTACCCACTGTGGGCGGTTGGGACATTTGATCAATGTTTGTCGTTATGCAAATCAAACTGCTGCAAACCCTGCTGCTGTTCAAGCACGGTTCCCTCCGGGGTCATGTTATAACTGTGGTGACCTTACCCACTACAGGAACAATTGCCCAAGACTTGTTAACATACCTCCAGCGCGTGGACGAGTGTTTAACATCAATGAGGCAAACATGAACAATGATGCAGCAGTGAACAATTAGTGTTTTGTAATTCTTTGATTATTATCTTTTGACACTTCAAGACAATTCGGTTGTTACATAAATAAAGATTTGTTGTTCTTATTTCTGCAAAATTTATGCGTTTGTGTGAATGCTTGATGCAACCTTATGATGTCAACCCAAAGACAAACTACTCGTGTGGTTCTGTCATTTTATGATCACTTGTGATCTCCCCAAGAACCTTAAACACTCGTTTCTTTTAAGAAACAAAGCCAAACTCTTATTGAAAATCCTTCTATCTTTATAGATGGATCCTTGAAAATGATTAAAGTGCCAGGGTGGATAATGGATAATGGAAGTTGAGGACAGGCCTACCAACTTATCATTAGCTCAACTCTCTAGTGGATAATGGAAGTTGAGGACAGGCCTACCAAACATGGAGACCACCAGGTGGACCACCACTGATGAGCTTGATAGGCTCATCGTCACGTCAACTTTAAAAAAAACACCAAACATCACAAAATTAACATGTAAATCAGATTCAATCAAACTAATTGTTAATACCTTGTTTAACATGAGAGTCAATCAGACACAAATCCGACCCTAACCCTGTTTATAACATGATAATAACTAACAGTGACACAAATCCGACTCTGATTAACTAACATTGGGCGATTGTACCTGCGGTGTGGCGGATGACATAGCGGATCAGCCAACAAACAAGCGGCATTGTAGCGGAAGGTCTGAACGTGGTGTCGCCGGAGGAGGTGGTGTCGCCGGAGAAGGTGTGTCGTCGGAGGTTGATCGATTGTAGGAGGAGTGAATAATATTTTTATACCTTTATTATTACATTTTCTCTCTCCTTCACTCACAACCACTTTCAAAATATATTAAAAAATTATAGGGTGTGAACAGTGTCCTCCCAAATATACAGATGAACAGTAATATTTTCTCTCGTCTCCACTTACAATCATTTTTTATACTTTTTACGTAATAAAAACTCCCATTAGAGGATTTGATGGAACAGATGGGAATGCTCTAAGAACAAACCCTTTATAATATATGCCTTTGTTTTGCAAGCATCAAAAAGAGAAAAAAAAATAAACTAATTAACTCTCGAGAGAACTTTGGTAATAGTGACTGTTAAAAATATCGAGCATCATATTTGTACTCGACATTATTTTCATTTTTACTATACGAACTATCAATGACGACCAACACTATTTTAATTCTTATCTCTGTCAATTGCTTCTTGTTTTGGTATTTTGTAATCTAATTCCTCACCTTACTTTGGTTGCATCCTGTTTGTGTATATTCTTTTAAGTATTTTTAAAATCCTCTCGCTAAGTAATTTTCATAAGCAAAATAAGCATAATTAGATGCGATGCGTTTAGAGGTAAACATTGGGGATTGAGTGTCACCAAAGTCATGTGGGAAAAATGAAAAGGTAAAAGGTTGGGAGTCATATTGATACTTGATAGTGTGTCATGTAGAAGCTAAGCATGCATGTGCATTTATGGAAAGATATGAAATTTGCAACACACATAAGTTGTCATCCAAAATTTCAACCCTTCACAACCACGCATGTTCCTTGGATTTTTTCAAAATCTATTCAAACACAAGATGAAATCTATTCAAAACACAAGAATATTTTATTCATATATCTGAAAATATCTTGCCTGGATTATTACAAAACTAAAATTAATAGAGAATTATAAGAATCAAATAACACATATAATGCTTTAACCATAATATATATAAGATGGTGATAAGAAACAAACTGGAATTTTGTATTGAATATGCAAATCTTCTGCCAGTATATTGATACATCCATATATAAAAGTAAACAACAGATATAGATAATAACATCTGAACGGTTATTGTGTAACTGCCCAAAACAGTTATTTGGTGGGGCTTGTATATCTGGTTTTATAACACTCCCCCTCAGATACACATACTGTTCATTATACACTATTAACAACATTTTTCAGGATGATGTTAAATCGATACTTCAGGATCTATATGATAAACTGATACTGCAGGACCAGTTATGCTGCCTCGTTGAAAACCTTATTAAGAAAACCCAATGGGACAAAAGTTAGTCAAGGAAAAGAATACATCGTGTATAATGCTCCCCCTCAATTTAGCTAACGTCTTTTAACCTACGAAGCCCGATCTTATGTGATAACTGCTCGAAACTGCTTCTAGGTAAAGATTTTGTGAACATGTCAGCTAAATTTTCACCATTGACTTGATCCGGCGAACATCAATTTCCCCTTCTTTCTACAAGTCATATGTTGAGAAGAACTTTGGTGAGATGTGCTTTGTTCGATCAACCTTGATGTAGCCTTCTCTGATCTGAGCTATGCAAGCAATATTGTCTTCATAAATAATTATTGGCTCCTTCTTGATCTATTTTAGTCTGCATGCTTCTTGTATGTGATTAATCATTGATCTCAACCACACACATTCTCGACCAATATCATATAGTGCTATTAATTCGGCATGATTTGATGATGTTGCTATAAGTGTTTGCTTAGTTGACTTCTAATGAAACACGGAACTAATTTTAAAGTTAATTAGTTTGGTTTATGTTCCTTTCATAAGGGTTAATCCTCTTAAACTTTCCTGAGCTCCGATTTGATCAGTTCTCCCTGCCAAACAGAAACACCGTTAGCTCGTTAAGAGGGGAATATGGGGGTTTCCTTCTTAACCAGACTCCGGTGTGAGAATAAGTATCTGCTTGGAGGCAATAAGTGTGTGTTAAGAGTGAGAATAGAGGGATTGGAATGTTTAACCTGTGCATGAAGGTCTCTATTTATAGCCGGAGAGGTGTAAGAGTAGATGGGTTGATGGGCCTTGGGCCGGAAGGCGACAACAGGGAATATCCCCTGTGTCTCACTGGAGTCGACCGTTAGTGTCTTCTAGAAGATCTCCGGTGCTGGCGCACCGTGATTGGAGCCACGTGTCCCAGTTGTCGGCCTTGCTGTCCCTCTGCCAACAACAGGTAAGTGGAGATCATGGGGCAGGTGTCGTCGCCCCCTGGTTGGTGCTACTTAGGCGTCCTTATGTACTTGCTGTCTCCTGCACGTCAGACGATCGTGGAGCACGATAAAGCACAACCTGGAGGACGCCGATTGGCTTATTTCTCTGCCACTTGTACCCTTTGTACTTTCTGAAGTGGCCTTGCGCTTTGACTCCTGCGCGACATTTGCTGAGTACGTAAGTAGCCCGCGCAGGGTTGCAGGGGCTGAAGGCTCTTATTCAGAATGCTACGTATGGAAATTGATGTTATCTCTTGTTTGGACCTCGCGCGGGGTCTGGCTCTGCTTGAGCAGCTCGCGCGGGTCTAAAAGATTGATCATCTTGCTGAGTAAGGAGTATGGTCTAGCGCGCGATCTGATTGGTCTGCGCGGCTTTTTGGGACCATACCCCTTCAAGTCCCCCCAGTCCAGTGCTGCACCATGCGCGAAGTAAGTGGTTGGAGCTCTGGACTTAGAAAAAAGAAAGTGATATCTTTGAAAAATGCTTGCTTGAATTTGGCAAGTGGATAATTATGAATGTTGCATGACTACCAGATTTGTCTGTTAATTTCCCTCTTGCAATTACAGGCGCGCAGGTTCATTGGATAATTATGAATCTTGCGCGACCTGGGTAACTTATGTATGAAGTTTGTAGTAACTTCGAGCGGGAAAATCCTCGAATTTCGAATTCTGACAGGTTGGTGAGAAATGTCTTTGAAGGCGACGTTTGAGTTGACTGCTGACACAGCCATCATCATGTTGTCACTGACGGTTCGGCTTTCCGTCAGTCGAGTGAGGCCCACGCGCGCGTGATATCCATCACTCCGGGAAATCCGCCCTACGTGGCAGCTCTTGATTGGTTACACGCGTGGTGAATCTGGCACATTTACCCATCGCATTAAATGCGATGAGTATAAATTGTCGACGAGAGGAGAGAAGATTTCACAAATCTTCCTTCTGTTTTCCCTTTCTCTCTCAAGTATTCAAATTTTCTTTGAATCTTCAACCGTTTCACTAGCAGATCTTCAAGTTTCTGAAGATAAGTCTTCAAACTTTCCCAGAAGTGTAGACGATTTTCATCTCTCTTATAGATGGCTGAAGAGGAAACTCGAGTTGAAGAAGGTCCTCTCCATGTCCTCAAGTGGGATCAGGGGTTGTTTGAACAGATTACTAGGGGATTCCGGTTTCCACCGGAGTGGGATGCACATTATCCCGGTCAAAACAAAACAGCCGCCGACGCACCGCCGGGGTATATTACCCTCTTTGAAGATTTCTTCTTACAAGGAAATTTTCGGTTGCCGGCGACGGAGTTTATGGCCCATATACTTCATCACTATGGGTTTCATATATCTCAGATGAGTCCACCCGGTATGGTGAGGGTGCGACACTTCGAGTTTTTGTGCCGATCCCATGAAGTAGAGACTATAGTGGAGAAGTTTAGAGTTTTCTACCAGTTGATTAGGAACATGGGGTTCTATTCTTTTAGCAACCGTGGTTCGGCCAAGAAGATTCTGTTGAATCCTCCCAAGAGCTTTCATGATTGGAAGCAGAAGTTTTTCTTCATTAGAGAAGAAGTTATTCCAATCGCAATGATATTCCGCGAGCCGGGCACGATTGAGAAGGAGGAGCTGGCGATTCCTAAGAAAGACGATTGATACTTGAAGCTCACTGCAACACCTAATCAAGTTTTTGGTGAAAACGTCTTGGTCGCGACGCATATGAGCGACAAGTGGCTAGAGGACAGCAATGAAGTGCCTATTCTGAAATTTCAAGATAGAGGTTTGTTATTTCTTTGCTCGTTCCCTCTTTGTGGTTCATTTGCGCTTAAGTGTTTGATTTCATTGCAGAGGCTCATCTTTACCAGGCTGCTTTCCCCACATTTGGAGGATCTATGGGCGTGCGCCCGTTAGAATCAGGGGAGCCTTATTGGTATGAACGGATTAAAGGACACTTTCTTTACCCCCTGCTGGAGCCTTTGCCAATCCTTCCGCTGCAACCGAAGGTGCGCATCTACCCAATCCCAGGCCCTTGCGTGCTGTGACTTCCGCTGGGAAAGAGATTCTTTATCTTTCCAGTGAGGAGTCTGTAGGGTCTTCGAATGGGGAGCCAAGTTCCTGGTCTAACATCTTTGCAGGTGTATTGTGCGACCTTGGGATTGATCCAGAGGAGAAGAAGAAGAAGAAGCCAAACAAGAAGAAGAAGGTGATTACTATTGATGCTGAACCAACCAGCAAGAAAGGCGGGAGTAGCCGCGCAACTGCTGGTGCCTCTGATAAAGGTACTAACCGATTCCAGCAGAGTAACCTGGATGATTACATTGTTGCAAGTGACTCACTTGAGGGTTTGTCCCATATAGGTGAGAAGAAGGCTGGCGCTGCTGGCTCAAAAAGTTCAGGGAGCGTTGGGTCAAGGAACCTAGATGCTGGCGCTACTCCATCGTCTGTCGCGCTGGATGAAGAAGAAGAAGAAGAACCTGCTGTCAAGTTGATAAGTAGAAAGAGAAGCAAAGAGGAGACTACTGCGGGTGTCAAGGTGGCGCAGAAGACTGGGGAGGCCCCAGTAATAGGCAAACAGAGCAGTCTGCGCTCTCTTTACAGGTTCTCTCCAGGTTAGTGTTATGATGCCTTTCATGCGTTCCCTAGTCAAGTTCCTTTTTAACACTTAGTTTCTGCAGAGGCTCAGAAGAAAACCCCTGAGAAGACTAAGGGTGTTGAGTTTAAGGACCCAAAAGAACCGGCGCCGAAGAAAACCAAGTTTGTAATCAAGCCTCTTAAGTCTGCTGAGTTGGAGGCTGAGAAAGAGAGAGAGAAAGAAAAGGAGGAGGAGAAAGAAAAAGAGAAGAAGAAGGCATTTGAGAGGCCTGTGGGTGATAAATCAGAAGAGACCAAGGCTGCTGCTACTAACGCGCAGGAAAAGCCGCAAGGTCCGGAAGTCACTCGTATCACGGGGCTTGACCAGCCCCATGAAAAGGAGAAAAGAGCTACTCAGGGCAAATGACTCGAGGTTATTAAAGTAACGGAGCCTGCGCAGCCTGATGCCCCCACCCAAACTCTGCAAACGACCTTTGCTGCTGGGGGATCAGCTGTTGTTGCGCATAAGGAGACTACCACCGTTGCAGGTGGTACAATTGTTGGTGGCAATGTGCGTGCAGGCGCGGCTGGTGGTGCTGGAGGAGCGATGCTACAAACTCCCATTGGTCCTAAGGATACTTTGGGAGATATTTATTACAAGACTTATACCGAGGAGGCTCGCGGTGATGCTCCCCACCAAGCTCCATGGGGTTTAAAGCAGAAGGATACGTTCATGGAGTTCGCTCCTTGCCGTGATTGGTTCTTGAATTCATTCCCTCCTGGAGAAGTTAACCGACAGAGAGCGAAATCCCATGATGGGTTATATCACGCTTATATTGTCGACGAAGCCAACACCCACGCTGCTAACCACCAAATTATGCGCGAGTGGCGTACAATGGTTAGAGAGCGAGGTGATTGGGAAAAATACCGTGATCGTTTGTTGAGACAAGTTAAGGATTTTGAGAAGATGAAGAGCACGTTTACTTAGGAGAAAGCCGCCTTTGAAGCGTAGAAAAAATCCGAGGAGTGGGGCCGTGAGGGCTTAAGGAGCAAGCTACGTGCCGCTGAAGAGCTCTTGTCTAAAGAGCGTGCTGAATGGAAGGAGGTGTGTAAAAAAGATAATCAGCGCATGTACGCTGCTCGCTCCAAGATTACCGACCTTGAGGCTCAGATCGCCACATTAACAAAGAAGGTTGAGGATGTTGGAGCGGACAAAGAGCATGTTGAGGTTCAACAAACTTAACCCTTTTCTTATTATGTTGTTTTGTACTTATAAAAATTTTGCTTAAGTCCTTGTTTTCATTCTTCACAGGCTGAGTTGAAGGCGCAGGTGGCCAGCAAGGACAAGGACTTACATGCCAAGGATGTGGAGATTGCAGAGTTAAGGCGTCGACTGCATGAGCAAACTGACAAGAATGAATCCTTGGAGATTGATCTTGAGGCTGAAAGGGTGAAGGCTGCTACCGCCGAGGAGGCCAAACAGAGGGCCGATGAGGCGCGAGATATTAGCACCTCTGCCCTTAATGTAGCCCAAAACAATTACGCCGAAGCTCAAGCAATCGTGGACACGCTAGTTTCTGACTCCAAATGGTTGCGTAATAGAGGGGTAGTTCTGGTAAGGTTCCCCTTAACTTAGGTTTTATTTTTTTTTATTTTTTGTTGTCTTGCTCTCATCTGTTGCCTCTTTTGCAAATTGCTAACTCTATTATGAATGCTTCTGAGCTGGATGCGGCTGTTGCCGCGCTCATAGATGCTTCACGTGCGGTTGGGCATCGTGGAGGTTATCTAGAATGTGCTCATCATGTTGAAGACCCATTTGGACAAGAGTTTGATATCAGTCATTGCTCGGTGGCAGATCAGGCTGATGCTGCGTTAACTCACGCTGAAGGAGTTTATGACCATCTATCCTTGCCTGTGATGGATTTGGTTACTGAAGCGTTGAAGCATGATGACTGGTGTTCGCGGCTAAAGACTATCCTAGACCCTCCACAGACTGTGGAGTTATTGGATGAGGAAGAAACAACCGGCGGTGATGGCGATGGGGATGATCACGGAGATGACGGTGATGGTTACGAGTAGATGATAATATTGATAGGCTGGTGCCTTGTAATTTTCAATTTAGATGTTAAATGTAACTCATTGCGCGATCACGCTTTCTGAATCGAATTGATGATGTTTTGCTATTTTTATGTGATCATCGCGCGGGCGCGCTTTTTGGAATATAACATTTTTGTTTTTTCAGTTTGTCAAGTTACAATTATTGCATTGTTGTTAGAAACTTTGGTTAAGTTAGCGCGGATAAATGTAAGTGTGGCTCGTGTATGAGTGTTACTGCCCGGTTTCTCGCTATGATCGCGGAGGACCTTGGAGGCATAACTCAAGAGCTCGTTATTTACTGAAGTGTTTTCGTGCTAATCAAAAGTTTAACATGCATTTGTAACGTAGAAGTCATGATGATAAAAACAGAAGGCATAGCCAACGCTTTCATTCAGTACTATAGAAACAGGCGCACGACCAACGTACATCATCAAAATAGAAAAAAGGGCGTATAGCCAACGTAGGTAATTAAAAAGGCACGTAGCCAACATAACTAGATAAAAGGCGCATGGCCAACATAACTAAGTGAAAAGGTGCATGGTCAATAGAATTCACATGTAACATTTGCGCAGTTGTTGCGCGTTCCATGTGCGCCATCTAGGGTGCGCAGCTTGTATGCCCCTTTTCCTTGCACCTCATGTATTAAGTATGGGCCTTCCCACTTAGGTGCTAGTTTTCCGGGGAGTTCAGTGTTGGAGGCTTCGTTGTCTCTGAAGACGTACTCTCCTGGAGTGTAGGTACAAATGCACACTCTTGCATTGTAGTACCTTTCCAACTCTGTCTTATACTTGGCCCCTTTGATTCGCGCTATTTCGCGCCTCTCTTCGAGCAGGTCCAAGTCTAGACGGCGCTCTGTCTCGTTGTCAATTTTGTTGACCGCTAACAAGCGCGATGAGGGGAGGCCAATCTCAGCTGGGATAACCGCCTCTGAGCCGTAGACCAAGCTAAAGGGGGTTTCGCCAGTGCTTGTTTTTGGCATGGTTCGATGAGCCCACAGGATGCTTGGGAGCTCATCTACCCAGCCTCTTCTCTTAGTGCCCAGGCGGGCCTTTATACCTTCGACGATACTTTTGTTGACACTTTCTACTTGGCCGTCGCCCTGAGGGTGCGCAACGGAAGAGAAAGTGTGCTCGATGTTCATCTCTTTAATCCATTTTTGAAGGTCTTCAGAAGCAAAACTGGTGCCATTATCGGTTACGATCTTGAGTGGGAGACCGAATCTGCCAATGATGTGTTCCCATATGAACTTGCACACCATCATTGCAGTAGTTGAAGCGAGAGCTTTGGCCTCCACCCATTTGGTGAAATAATCAACGGCAACAATTATGAACTTCACCGCTCCAGGAGCTTCAGGGAAAGGTCCCACCATATCGATCCCCCACTGCTGGAAAGGCCAGGCAGTGGACACAGGGATCAGATCATTCTTCGGGCGTAGGATTTTCGGGGCATGTCTTCAACAGGAGTCGCATTTGCGCAATTCCTTTAGAGCGTCAACGTGCATCCCTAGCCAATAGTAACCAGCGTTCATTATCTTTGCTACGACCATGCGTGGACCCGCATGAATGCCGCAAATGCCTTCGTAAATATCCCTGATCAGGTAAGTTGCATCTTGAGGATCCACACAGAGCATTAGTGGCCATAAGAAGGATCTTCTATACAAAATTCCACCGTTCATCTCATAGAACAACGCTTTGTTCTGTATCTTTCTAGCCTCTGCTTTGTTTTCAGGGAGAATTCCTTCTTGAAGATATTGGATGATAGGGGTCATCCACGATGGTGGCCCTATCTCAATCACATTCACTTGGCGCAACAGAACAGATGGGTTCTTTAAGACCTTGATTCTTACATCTTTGGTGAGATGTTGGTAAGCCGTTGAAGCAAGCTTGCTTAGAGCGTCTGCTAGTTTGTTCTCTGATCGGTTAATATGGACAACCTTGTATGATTTGAACTGTTGAAGCAACTCTTTTGCTTGTTCTAAATACATGGCCATAACTTCACCCTTTGCATCATACAACCCGTTAATCTGGCTCGCGATCAGGAGAGAATCGACATGCGCTTGTAAGTTTTGAGCTCCCATTTTGATGGCCAGGCGCAAGCCTGCCAAAAAATGATTCGTATTCTGCCTCGTTGTTGGTATTTTTGAAATCCAACTTGATGGCATAGGTGAACTCATGCTTCCCTGGGCTAACAAGGCGTAATCTAGCTCCTGCGTCGTCTTCGTTTGAGGCTCCATCGGTGTATAACAGCCATAACCCATCTGTCGTGTCTTTGATAGGGGTATCGACAACTTCACAATCTTTGATCTTGTCTTCTGGAACTTCAGTGATGAAGTCCGGTAACACTTGGCCTTTGATGGCTGGGCGCGGCCTGTACAGAATGTTGTAACCCCCAGTTCGATTGCCCACTTTGCTAAGCGTCCCGACGTCTCTGGTTTTTGCAGGATTGTGCCAATATGGAAGTTAGTGAGTACAGTGATTACATGCCCAGTAAAATACCTCCGCAGCCTCCTGGAGGCGTGTAGCAGCGCGAGCACCAACTTTTCCATGGTTGACTATCGTGTTTCTGGATCCGTGAGCACCCTGCTAACAATGTAGATTGGAGTCTGAACTCCATCTCTTTCTACCAACAATACTGACCCAACTGCCTTGTCCGAAGAAGACAAGTACAGAATGAGTGGTTCTTTCTCGAATGGCGCGGTTAGGGTAGGGAGCTTGATCAAACACTCCTTCATTTGTTGGAAGGCTGCTTCTGCTTCTGGCGTCCATTTGAACTCTTGCTTTTTCACGCAGTTGCGCAGAGTACTGATAAAAGGGTAAGATTTTGCAGCCTGGTTTGATAAAAATCGATTAAGCGCGACTAGGCGGCCGGCCAACCTTTGCATTTCTTTGATCGTGCGCGGTGACGGCATCCGCTTGATGGCTTGAACTTTCTCGGGGTTAACCCTAAAACCGCCGTTTGTAACCACGAAGCCTAAAAACTTGCCTTCCTCCATACCAAAGGAACACTTCGCTGGATTCAGCTTCATGTTCACGCTTCTTAGAGAATTAAACGTCTTCTCTATGTCCTTTAATATTTGGTCCTCCTCAGGACTTTTAATCACAAGATCGTCAATGTACACTTCGATATGTTTTCCGATGTCATCAGCAAATATCGTATCCATCAGTCGCTGGTAGGTTGCGCCAGCGTTCTTGAGCCCGAATGGCATCTTTGTGTAACAGAAGATTCCGATGTCGGTACGGAAAGTTGTCTTGTCTTCATCTTCCAGCGCCATTTGGACTTGATGATACCCCTTGTAATAGTCCAAAAAACAGTTCCATCTGTATGGCGCGAGAGAGTCTATTTTCTTAGCGATCTCAGGCAATGAATAACAATCTTTGGGGCACGCCTTATTGAGATCCGTGTAATCGACACACATTCGCCATCCTCCCGTAGACTTCTCTACCATGACAGGGTTTACAACCCAACTTTGATAGCGCACCTCCCTCAATATACCTACCTGCCTTTAGCAGTTCACAACTTGCTCATTCATGGCTTTAGTCTTATCTGCTCCTAGGCTGCTCCTTCTTTGTACTTTCGACTCGACGGAAGGATAAGTGTTCAAACAATGTTCAGTGACGTCGCGCGGGACACCGGTCATGTCGGCCGGAGTCCAGGAAAATATGTCCATGTTCCTGAACAATAGTTGCTTGAGGTGCGTTCAGATGTTTGGTGAGATTGCGTGGCCTATCGTCACCGTTTGTTCTGGGTATTTGCGGTTCAAAACCCATTTTTCTGGTTTGGTCATTGAAAATTTTGCTGCCTTGACTGGGCGCGCATCCTCTGCTGACATCACCTCCTTCTTTGCATAGATAATCGCCACCCCTGTCTCAGTTGGGAATCCGATGGCCGAGTGGGGTGTGGAGGTTACCATGTTCAATTCTCCTTGGGTTTCTCTCCCAATTAAAACATCATGCCTAGATTTGACTGGAATCACCATGAAGCTAACGTTTGTGGTTCTTGAATGCTTCCCATCAGATAGCGTGACGGAGAAGCTGATTTGGCCTAGTGGGAAGACCATCTTATTGCAGAATCCTGACAGAGGATAATCAACAGGTTCAAGGCGCGCTTTATCTTCATCATCGAACTGATTGAAGCGTTGTTCATAAATGATATCAGCTGTACTTCCCAGATCGATGAAGATGTATACTGTTTCGTTGTGACCTATAATGTCGGTAATCACGACGGGGCGCGTGGTCCCCCGCGTACTACCGGAAAGATGACCTATTTCTCTTGCCATGCAGGTTCGAATGGGCGCTTGCGCTGTACCTGGTCCATTGACCATGTGTGTTTCTAGGCGCCTGACCTTCTTCTGGTTTCCATCATCATTGCGCTGAATCTGGCGCGTCTCCTTGCGCACATTCTTGACCAGATGGCTTAACTTTCCGCTTTTCAGCGCTTTCTCGATTTCTTGCCTTAGGCTGATACATTCGTATGTCAGATGACCTGTATCTTTGTAAAAATTGCAGTACAGGTTCGGGTCTTGCCCTTTCTTGTTTGTCATAGGCTTTGGAGCCTTGAAATCATGATTCTCCGTCATGAGCACTTCTTTCGGTGTTTTAATGAGCAGAGTCCAGTGTTTTTCTCGATTCTCGTTCCTGACTGCTTTTCGATATCCGATTCTGTCAATTGTTTCTTGCGCGTCCTCTTTGGAACACGGTCTTTCCTCATATCCGCTTGATTGTCCTGATTTCCATTCATGATTTCTGTTCTTGTTGCGCTTGCCATAGTCGCGCGAGCTTCTCTTGGAAAAATGGTCCTCGGTGTTGGAGTTTTTGGCTCCACGTAACGATTCTTCAATGTGCGCTACTATCTTTGCGGCTTCCATGGGCTTGTCCCATTCCTTGGGCATACCGTCTTTACCTGTGATAGTCCTGATGAGACTATCACATCGAATAGCTTTCTTGAAATGAGCGCGCATTAGCTGTTCGCTTACCCCACCGATTTCCAAACACTCCTTATTGAAGCGAGTGATGAAGTCTTCTAAACCTTCGTTTTCTCTGTGCCAGATATCTGTTACTTCAGACGTATCGCGCTGATAACGTCTTTGCTGGCAGAAATGGTTTACAAATTGGGTTCTGAAGTCGACCCACGACGTGATTTTTCCAGGCGGAAGGCTATCAAACCATGCGCGAGCAACGCCTGTGAACGTCTGGATAAACAGATGACACCACATTGGCATGTTCCATCCTCCCATAACACCAACGCTTGTAAATACTCGAACATGATCGTCAGGGTTAGTGAGACTGTTGAACTTTCCTACTGTTGGATGCAATTTTTCTCTTGACAGGGGGGCTAGAGCAATCTTTGGAATGAACTTCGAATGTTCTGTAGCTTCAGCTGGTCTATAGGCGAGGCTAAAGTCTCGTTCTGCTTCTTCGCTGTATGCGATGCGCTGCCTTGGCTCTTAAGACTCATGGTTTTTTGGCAGAAGATTAAAGACTGAGGAACCTTCATCCTCTTTCCAAGTATAATCATCCGGGTCTGTGTCGTCCCATTCGTTTTTCATGTTGCGCGGCCCCAGCCGGCTATGAACTGGACCCCTTTGGACATTCGACGGATGGTCATAATAGCTGCCTGTCTCCCCTCGTGTATCGCGCGTGTCGTGTACGCTTGGCCTTCTCAGAGGGGGAGGTCTGTTGATTCTTCCTTGAAAGTTCTGCTGCGGGGGTGTCTGGCGCACCCCCTGATTTGGACCCGGAGAAGTAACCATGGATGGTTCTGCTTGTAAAATTGCCTGTTGTGCGCTCAAGGACTGATACGCAGTATTTATGGTAGCAATTTGTTTGGCATACCAGGAGGCTAAAGTTTCGCCTTCTGGTAGCCCTAATAACGCCGAAATGTTCGGGTTTGGAGCTGGATTTGAAGGACCAGTGACATGACTTGCCGGGGTTCCCGTTTGGGTGATGCGAGTGAAGCTCGTGTGGGGTCCCCCAGTATTCGTTACTTCGATTTCACCTATTTCTTCGGCAGGTTGGACTTGGACATTCTGATTGTCCTCCCCCAAACCTGCGTTAGAGTTCGTGCTAAAACCAAAATCAGGAATAATCCCTTGACCCGCCATGATCGAAGGAACAAAATTCAGAAAAAACTCAGAAAAAGAAGATGAAGTGATTGTAAAAATCGGTGGGCGCCAATGAAGAAACACGGAACTAATTTTAAGGTTAATTAGTTTGGTTTATGTTCCTTTCATAAGGGTTAATCCTCTTAGACTTTCCTGAGCTCCGATTTGATCAGATCTTCCTGCAAAACAGAAACACCGTTAGCTCGTTAAGAGGGGAATATGAGGGTTTCCCTCTTAACCAGACTCCGGCGTGAGAATAAGTATCTGCTTTGAGGAAATAAGTGTGTGTTAAGAGTGAGATTAGAGGGATTGGAATGTTTAAGCTGTGTATAAAGGTCTCTATTTATAGCCGGAGAGGTGTAAGAGTAGATGGGCTGATGGGCCTTGGGCCGGAAGGCGACAACAGGGAATATCCCCTTTGTCTCACTGGTGTCGACCGTTAGTGTCTTCTAGAAGAACTCCGGTGCTGGCGCACCGTGATTGGAGCCACGTGTCCCAGTTGTCGGCCTTGCTGTCCGTTTACCAACAGCAGGTAAGTGGAGATCATGGGGCAGGTGTCGCCGCCCCTGGTTGGTGCCACGTAGGCGCCCTTATGTACTTGCTGTCTCCTGCACGTCAGACGATCGTGGAACACGATAGAGCACAGCCTGGAGGACGCCGATTGGCTTATTTCTCTACCACTTGTACCTTTTGTACTTCCTGAAGTGGCCTTGCGCTTTGACTCCTGCGCGACCTTTTTTGAGTACGTAAGTAGCCCGCGCAGGGTTGCAGGGGCTGAAGGCTCTTGATGCGTGTGAAGAGTTATATATATTAGGTGTATATTTTAAGCCCCTTTAACACTTATTTTTAGCCAAGTTTTAAATTTATAAAACACGATATTTTACTTACACTAAACACACATATGGGCAAGTGCACCCATCGTGAGCGTAGTATAGTGTTGGCAAGATACCGAGGTCGTCCAAGGACACAAGTGCTTTTAGTACCGGTTTATCCTCAACGTCTAATCAAAATAAAAAGTTTAGAAATATGTTTTAAACTAAGAAAAATAAAAAACTAACTAAAATGCTGAAAATAAAATAAAAAGAAAAACAGATAGACAAGATGAATCACTTGGTTCCGACTCATATCTAGTGTAACCTTTGATTATTTCCGCACTTTTGCACTATTTTAAGAGATTAACTTAGTTATTGTAGTAGGCCCCTCTTTTGAAGGTGACGTTACCCTCACCCTAGTAGTTTGAGTCAGCAAGGATACAATCCTAAAAGGGTGGATTATTGGAAGATAATTAATTAAGTTATTAATGCAAATTATGGTAGGCCCCTCTTTTGGAGGTGACGTTACCCTCGACTAAGTAGTCTGAGTCAGCAGGGATACAGTCCTAAATAGCCGGGTTATAGTATTAATAGTAGTTAACTTATGAGGGGATCAAAGAGTTTGGACCCCCGCCATCCAATACTGTTAAGTATTGAAGGAGGTCCTACTAAATTTGACCCAGGTCCATTGCAGGACTTCTAAACGCTGAACAATGGCAAGACCTTTACCAAACCGTTCCCTTAACCCCCGACCAAGTAGCCAACATACCTCCATATAGACCGTGGAGATATGAATGGTGAAAATCTTTTATTTTATATAGACATTAAAATAATGCCAAGACACCATGGAAAAACGATAAGGAAAGATCACCTTCAACATAAGCAACTAGTTATTAAAGTCATTAATACAAAACCAAGTAAAAAGTGCGAAAAGATTAGAAATAAAAAGTATTACACTAGACACTTTGTCTTCACCAAGTGATGTAAGAGACTTAGGCAAACATGGCCTTGATTGTCAAGAACTCTTACGATCAATCTTGGATCCCAAGATGACTCACCCACTCTACGATGGACAATGGATGATGGTGGTGGATGATGGTGTTATGGTGGTGGTGGGTGGTTGGTGAAGTGTGAGAGAGGTGGTGTGCCAAGGGATGGTTTGAGCTTGAGCCAAGCACTCCTATTTATAGGATGAACAGAAGCTCGGGCACGGCCCCGTGTCCAGTGGGCACGGCCCCGTGTCCACATCCTCTCTTTCTTCATTTAATGCAGCTTTGTCTTATTAGTTGACCACGCCCCCGTGTCCGCTGAGCACGACCCCGTGTGCAGAAGAATCTATGTACTATGAAGATTTTCCTGGATTGTGCGAATCTTATAGTTGACCACGGCCCCGTGTCCGTTGAGCACGGCCCCGTGGTGGGCAATAGAAGCTTCTACCACTTTGTCTTTTCTGCTGACACTTGGGCACGCCCCCGTGCTGGCTGAGCACGGGGCGTGTTCAGTCTTCTGTTGTCTTGTTTTGCTTGGGAAGATGCTGTCGTGGGGTCGGGCATGTCACGTCTTGTTCCTTTTCTTGTATTTATGTCAGATTTTGATATCTTTTTGCTTCTTTTGTTAATTTGAGCTCATTTAATCCTGAAAATACAAAAGGAAGACAAAAGCACACTTTTTCCAACATTAGTACTAAAAAAAGGTTAGTTTTATGCCATAATTGATGTAATTTATATGTTGCATTTTGCACACATCAAATACCCCCACACTTGAATCTTTGCTTGTCCTCAAGCAAAACTCTTTAATATGTGGCTATTACACTCCCAAATGGAATGGGTAGAAAAGAAGGTTTTTGTGCTTGTCATAGAGTGTCGGGATTTCCAAGATTCTTTATTTAGTTTTATTTTTATTTATTTACAATCCTATTCGTCATGATTTATTAAAAACTTTTCATAAGATAAATTACTTATTAGGGCATAACATGCCTCTTTAAAATTTTATTTATATACAAGTTCACATACCTCAAGGGGATCACTCAACACTCGGCCGAAAATGTATTTGTGGATCACTCGAGAGCGGCATGGAACTTACTCCTACCATAGGCTTGCCAAGCAATCAATCCTCCTCCTTTTTAACTTATAAACCTTTGTAAATATCAAGAGGACTTTGTGGGTGAAGGGTTAGGCTTGGGTTAAAGGTAGGTGGTTGGGTTAGTGGTTAGTGGTTAGTAGAAAAAAAGCGAAAAGCGTAACAAGTGTCGGTTTTCCTAAGACTTTCTATTTTTGTAACTTTTATTTTAATGAAGCTTTTATTCAAACAAAGTTATTTTTGATGAACTTGTTTTTTTATTTTGTTTTTGCTTCATCATCAACACAAAATATATATATATATATTTTTGAAAAGTCATACGGAAAACCGAACTTGTTACTAAAACAAAGGGTTAAAAATAAAAAGGTTTTGGTGGGTAAAAGGGTGTTTGGTTTGGGTTATGAAATGAAAAGGTTTAGGCTCAAAGGGGCTAACTAGGGGGATTTTGGGTAGGTGGTAAAAAAAAAGAAAAATAATGGTGTAGAAATAAAAAGGGTTAGTCCTAATGCCTCCATCATTTACTTACTCGGGTTTAAGTTGGTAAGGACCGGGAATGTATCGTCATGGCAAGTTCTAGAGTCGTAAGAACCAAGCGGCTATTCACACAAGAAACGAAAGATGAGCATTTAGTTTAAAGATATGTAATTGTATGCTCAATAAAGGCTCAAAACTCACTTTTGTGGGAATGGGTTTTTATGTGATCAAGTATATATAATCAAATTTTAACTAAGTTTGCCATGCCTTTTCATAATTTTCTTATGTTGGTTCTTTTTATCACGACGCTATCGGTTGTAAATTCGTAAAAATATAACCTTTTTGAGAACTTGAATTTCCCGAGTTAAACCTAGACAAGTAGAAAAAATGAAAATTTTTGAAAAAAATTGGGGTGATTAGTGGTTCCAATAGAGTTTTGTGTAAGACTTGTATTTAGGACTTGCAAGATTCAAGGTTTTAGCATCCCCCCCACACTTAAATTACACATTGTCCTCAATGTGTCCCAAAAATAAGTTTTTAGGTTGATTGAATGTGTAAAAAGGTGTAAAAAGCAAAAATTTTGTGTTACTGGACGCTGAACATGGCCCCGTGTTCAAGTGCCAGTAACAAAATTAAATCAAGAGAAACAGAAGCCTGGACACAAGGGCGTGTTGGGTGAACACGACCCGTGTCCAGTTACCTGAACTGGGTCTTTTTCTGCAGACTGTGCAGCACGGGGCCGTGTTGGGTGGACACGGCCCGTGCCGAACTTACTGTAAATGAAGAAATTGTCGGATGGTCCTGTTTTCCTGCATGGGGTGCTGGTTCAAGTTTCCCTTGTATCCTTTGTCATCTCAAGTGTGTTTTATTCCTGAAAATTAAAACTAACTGGAAAACATGAAAATTAATCTAAACTAAACTAAGGATAGTTCCGCGGAATGCCTCCGTGGTGCGCCACGTTTATAAGGGTCCTTGGCTAGACCCAAAGCCTGGTCATATGTTACCCAAGTGGGATGTATTGCATCCCATGTTACACCGTCGGAGAGCGTCATCCAAGCTTGAGTCTATGACCTTCATGTAGTTGACCGGGTCTTCGTCCTCTACTCTTTTTCCACACTCAAACTTCACTTCCTTGTCCCCAAACTTTAATGTTAACGTTCCGTCATTCATATCCACCACCGCTTGGGCGGTGGCTAGAAATGGCCTCCCGAGGATGAGAGGGACATCGGTGTCTTCTTCCATGTCTAGGATGACAAAGTCGGTTGGGAAGACGAAGTTGTCTACTTTTACCAATAGATTTTCAGCGCCACCTTGTGGGAATTTGACGGATCTGTCGGCGAGTTGTATGCTCATCTTTGTAGGGCTTGTTGCTCCTAGGCCGAGTCGTTTGAACATCGATGTGGGCATGAGGTTAATGCTAGCCCCAAGATCGGCTAATGCATTACGAACTGGGGATTCCCCAATCGAGCAAGGAATTGTGAAGCTTCCGGGGTCGATTTTCTTTTGTGGAAGTTTGTTGAGTACTAAGGCGGAGCATTCTTCGCCTAAGTTAACTAATTGCAATGATTCAATTTTCCTTTTGTTAGCGAGGAAATCCCTCATGAATTTTGCATATTTAGGCATTTGGGTTAGGACCTCAATAAAAGGAATATTAACATGCAATTGTTTTAGTAAATTTTCGAACTTTGCGAATTGCTCATCGGTCTTTTGACGATTTAACCTACCGGGGTACGGAATTGGAGGAGTCTTGGCGGGCTCTTGATTTGGTAAAGAAGCTTTTTCTTGTGGAATTGCGGTTTGGCTAGACTGGCTTCTTTCATTTGGTGGTGATGGAGCCTCCTCGGGACCCACGGTTCGGTTTCTCAATGTGATGAGGTGTACCTGCGCCTTTGGGTTGGTTTCGGTATTACTTGGTAACGCGCCTTGTGGTCTCTCGGAGAAATTTTGAGCTAGTTGATTTAATTGTTTTGCAATGTTTTGAATGTTAGCTTGCTGATTTCTAAAATTCGATTCCAATTGTTGAAATCGATCCGAGTTTTTCTTTTCGGTGTCGGAAATGAGGCGAGATACAGTATCTTCAAGCCTTTCTCTTCCACCTTGTTGTTGAGAGAAATTTTGTGGTTGTTGAAAGTTAGTTCGTTGGTTTTGTTGGTTACTACTATTGCCGGGATCTCTCCAACCAAGATTCGGGTGGTTACGATATCCTTGGTTGTAGGTACCCGTTGGAGGACCCGATGGCCTAGGTCTATTATCAATGTAGTTTACCGTTTCTGTTTGTTCATCTAATTCTTTCATACAACTCCAATTTTCATGTGGCCCACCACACCCTTCACAAGCCATAACCGAGGCCGTTTTTGTCATTTCTAGCTTTTTGATTTTCGAAGAGAGGGCCTCGATTTGGGCTTGTAAAGAAGTGCTTTCATCAACCTTATGGGCGCCCGGGGCAATAGATTTATTACCTCAGGGAGTGTGCCATTGAAAATTGGTTTGAGCAATTTCCTCAATTTGATTATATATTTCATTTGGGCGACGATTACCTAAAAGTCCCCCGGAGCTAGAATCAAGTGTTTGTCTTGTGTGCGGCAACAACCCATTGTAGAAAGTGGATACTTGTTGCCATACCGCAAGACCGTGATGGGGACACTTTCTTAGTAGCTCCTTGAACCTTTCCCAAGTTTCATATAAGGATTCCCTATCCTCTTGTGAATATGTATTAATTTCAGTCATTAATTTAGCCGTTTTAGAAGGAGGGAAATACTTATATAGAAACTTTTGGGCTAGTTCATCCCAGGTGTTTACCGAGCCAACTGGGAGGGTGTTAAGCCAAGCCTTAGCTCGGTCTTTTAGTGAAAATGGAAACATTCGAAGGCGGATGGCATCATTTGATGCTCCATTGATCCGAAAGGTATCACATATTTCTAAGAAATTAGTCATATGTAGATGAGGATCCTCGTCCGCAAGCCCATGGAAGGTTGCGGAGTTTTGAAGCATTTGTATCAAATGCAGCCGAAGTTCGAAGTTGTTGGCTTCGACATTTGGTGCATTGACAGCAGCGCCGAGATTACCTACGGTGGGCCGTAGGTAATCCATGAGGGTACGTTGGTCCGCCATTGGAAGTGGGTCCCCCGAAACTTTCTCTTGATTTTTAGCTTTAAGTCTTTTTCTGAGAAAGCGTTCGGGTTCTTCTAGAGGCTCTTTTATGTCTCTACTAGAACTGGAGCTCATGCACTACGTAGGAGGTTCACATGTGGCGCCTGGGTTCCAAGTCCTGCAATAAAAACAGAAAAGAACGTTGGTCAGAATGTTCACCACGGCCCCGTGCTCAGTGAACACGGCCCGTGGTCAGAGGTACAGTAATTGTTTTCCGGATCCCTGTTACTGGGAGTTAGACACGGCCCCGTGTTGCACCGACACGGCCCCGTGCTCAGCTCTCTGTAACTCAGAAAATAAAAACTGCCAGTGAGGATGCTGAGCACGGCCCGTGTCCAACCAGGCATGGCCCGTGTCCGACCAGGCACGGCCCGTGCTGAGCTCTGCAGAAATAGAAAAACAAAAAAAAAAATCCTAAAAAAAATGAAAAATAAGAAAAACGATTAGGCCGTTGATTCCTAACTTTCTTAAAATCCTTGTGTCCCGGCAACGGCGCCAAAAACTTGATGCGTGTGAAGTGTTATATATATTAGGTGTATATTTTAAGCCCCTTTAACACTTATTTTTAGCCAAGTTTTAAATTTATAAAACACGATATTTTACTAACACTAAACACACATATGGGCAAGTGCACCCATCGTGAGCGTAGTATAGTGTTGGCAAGATACCGAGGTCGTCCAAGGACACAAGAGCTTTTAGTACCGGTTTATCCTCAATGTCTAATCAAAATAAAAAGTTTAGAAAAATGTTTTAAACTAAGAAAAATAAAAACTAACTAAAATGCTGAAAATAAAATAAAAAGAAAAACAGATAGACAAGATGAATCACTTGGTTCCGACTCGTATCTAGTGTAACCTTTGATTATTTCCGCACTTTTGCACTATTTTAAGAGATTATCTTAGTTATTGTAGTAGGCCCCTCTTTTGAAGGTGACGTTACCCTCACCCCAGTAGTTTGAGTCAGCAAAGATACAATCCTAAAAGGGTGGATTATTGGAAGATAATTAATTAAGTTATTAATGCAAATTATGGTAGGCCCCTCTTTTGGAGGTGACGTTACCCTCGACTAAGTAGTCTGAGTCAGCAGGGATACAGTCCTAAATAGCCGGGTTATAGTATTAATAGTAGTTAACTTATGAGGGGATCAAAGAGTTTGGACCCCCGCCATCTAATACTGTTAAGTATGGAAGGAGGTCCTACTAAATTTGACCCAGGTCCATTGCAGGACCTCTAAACGCTGAACAATGGCAAGACCTTTACCAAACCGTTCCCTTAACCCCCGACCAAGTAGCCAACATACCTCCATATAGACCGTGGAGATATGAATGGTGAAAATCTTTTATTTTATATAGACAGTAAAATAATGCCAAGACACCACGGACAAACGATAAGGAAAGATCACCTTAAACATAAGCAACTAGTTATTAAAGTCATTAATACAAAACCAAGTAAAAAGTGCGAAAAGATTAGAAATAAAAAGTATTACACTAGACACTTTGTCTTCACCAAGTGATGTAAGAGACTTAGGCAAACATGGCCTTGATTGTCAAGAACTCTTACGATCAATCTTGGATCCCGAGACAACTCACACACTCTACGATGGACAATGGATGATGGTGGTGGATGATGGTGTTATGGTGGTGGTGGGTAGTGGGGGTGAAGTGTGAGAGAGGTGGTGTGCCAAGGGATGGTTTGAGCTTGAGCCAAGCACTCCTATTTATAGGCTGAACAGAAGCTCGGGCACGGCCCCGTGTCCAGTGGGCACGGCCCCGTGTCCACATCCTCTCTTTCTTCATTTAATGCAACTTTGTCTTATTAGTTGACCACGCCCCCGTGTCCGCTGAGCACGACCCCGTGTGCAGAAGAATCTTTGTACTATGAAGATTTGCCTGGATTGTGCGAATCTTATAGTTGACCACAGCCCCGTGTCCGCTGAGCACGGCCCCGTGGTGGGCAATAGAAGCTTCTACCACTTTGTCTTTTCTGCTGACACTTGGGCACGCCCCCGTGCTGGCTGAGCACGGGGCGTGTTCAGTCTTCTGTTGTCTTGTTTTGCTTGGGAAGATGCTGTCGTGGGGTCGGGCATGTCACGTCTTGTTCCTGTTCTTCTATTTATGTCAGATTTTGATATCTTTTTGCTTCTTTTGTTAATTTGAGCTCATTTAATCCTGAAAATACAAAAGGAAGACAAAAGCACACTTTTTCCAACATTAGTACTAAAAAAAGGTTAGTTTTATGCCATAATTGATGTAATTTATATGTTGCATTTTGCACACATCAGCTCTTATTCAGAACGCTAAGTATGGAAATTGATGTTATCTCTTGTTTGGACCTCGCTCGGGGTCAGGCTATGCTTGAGCAGCTCGCACGAGTCTAAAAGATTGATCATCTTGCTGAGTAAGGAGTATGGTCCAGCGCGCGATCTGATTTGTCTACGCGGCTTTTTGGGACCATACCCCTTCAACTTCCAAGAAATTGTTGTGCCACCGTATGTGAATACATAACCTGTCTAAGATTTTACTTTGTGAGGATCTGATAGATATCCAGCATCAGCATACCCAACAAGCTGGAACTTTTGATCTTTCTGATAGAAAAGACCTAAGTCTTGTGTCCCGCAAATATACCGGAATATATGCTTTACACCATTCCAGTGTCAACGTGTTGGATTCTATCTCTATCTCGCTAATACATGAACTGCAAATGCAATGTCAGGTCTTGTGTTATTTCCGAGATACATAAGGGTACCGATCGCGCTTAAGTACGGTACTTCTGGACCAAGTACTTCTTCGCCTTCTTCTTGAGGGCGATAAGGATCCTTGTGTGGATCTAGCGGTCGGACAACCATAGGTACGCTAAACGGATGTGCTTTATCCATATTGAAACATACTAACATCTTCTTGATGTAGTTTGATTGATGGACAAATGTGCTATTGCACAGATACTTAAATTGTAGTCCAATGCATAATTTTTTCATACCAAGATCTTTCATTTCAAACTCCTTCTTTAACAACTGAGCAGCTTTCTCTTTGTCTTCAGGAGATCCGATGATGTTGATATCGTCAACAAAGAGTGCTATTATAGTGAAATTTGAGAGTGATCGTTTTATAAAGACACATGGACTGATTACATCAGAATTGTATCCTTCTTTTTCGAGATATTCACTAAGTCGATTGTACCACATACGACCTGATTGTTTGAGACCATATAAAGATCTTTGGTGTTACACCCCTTTCTAAGGCGGAATCACGAGGTGTGATCTTGAAAGGTTCTCATTGCATACGAATGGTAAACATACTACATGATCATAAAACAACTCCAAGATGCCATTGACATTAAACATTCAAAACATAATTTAAGTTAAGTGTTTACATCATACGATAGATAATTGTTTGAAAAGTTTTCAACTTATTCCGAAAAATAACATCAAGGTTTTGATCATTATATCACCACCTGAGGTGGAATATAACAAACAAATCCCACAAAATAGGCCTCGAAGTCTTGACACAACATAACTAAAAACATAAACGACATTCTTGAGCAAGAATGAGACCGCACGTACATCCACTTTAGTTACCTGAAATACACGTAAGTTTTGGAAAATCCTCAACATAATGTTGGTGTGAATTCATACAGTTTTGTGTAAAACATTTAAGCATTCGTTGTAGAAAACATGGTATGTAATTGCACTGAAACAAGTATTTCTGTAAATGTAAGTGTAACGGCCTGCGTTTTCATACCTTCCATATTTAGAAACTCTTGCTCGAAATTCTATTTTTGGAAATCTCACGTTCTTGTAATCATTCTTTTATCATAATCGTTATAAAATCCAGGACTTGATTCATCAATAAAACTCGTATTTCTTTAATTTTGTGTTATACGTACTTTATACACGCTCATACGCTTAATTTCGTGAAACGTTCGTCACATATTCGTAATTCTTGGAAACTATGTGTTAATCTCGCAAATACGTAAAACTTATGCATAATACGTTCTTTGAACGAATACGACACTTAAATACGTCATTCATATGCTTAACTATACTCATTTTATGTTCATGATTCATGGTTGACCCCTATAATATGCCTAAATATCTTAAAAGTCCCGTAAAACACTTAAAAGCGCTAAATACAAACTCAAGGGGCCAAAGTGTTAACATTTGAAAGTTGTTCTGGAACTCAGGAGAGTCGCGGCCTGCGACCTCCTCTCCCTCTCTTCTTCGTACCCCGCGAGTAGGGCTGTAAACGAACCGAACGAATACGAACAAGGCTATGTTCGTGTTCGTTCGTTAAGGAAATTTGGATGTTCGTGAACTGTTCGCGAACACATGACGAACAGAAGTTTGTGTTCGTGTTCGTTCGTTAAGGAATTTTGGTTGTCCGCGAACAGTTCGTGAACACTAACCACGAACGCAAACGAACACAAGCGAACTTTAATTTTGAAAATTAAAAAAGACACCGTTAATCTTAAACATTGTACACAAAGAAAGTAGTTAAATATAACCATTTAAAGATTGAATGGATAGATGATATTGGGTTCAATCGATTGGAGATAGGCTGAATGAATGAGCGTGATATCAAAGAGGGAGAGGGCCAGAGAGAGGGAAACACATATGGGGGAAAGTAAAAAATTAATAAAACATTAAAAAAATTTAGAAAAATAAACATAAAAAACCGAACACGAACGGACATAAACGAACGAACATAAACTAACATATTACCGAACGTTCATGAACGCAGTCGAACGAACGAGACCTTTGTTCGTGTTTGTTCGTTAAGCTTATCGAACGAAATTTTTGGTTCGTGTTCGTTCGTTAAGCTTATCGAACGAACATAAACGAACTTCCCACCGAACGGTTCACGAACTGTTCGCTGAATGTTCGGTTCGTTTACAGCCCTACCCACGAGGGTGTCAGATCCGTGACCAGCTCAACCAGCCCGCTGGTTGGTCGAATGTTTGTGTGTTTTCATTGGTTTAACTTGTGTTTCTTGTCTTAATTACC
Source organism: Helianthus tuberosus (assembly GCA_030545235.1). NCBI lineage: Eukaryota > Viridiplantae > Streptophyta > Magnoliopsida > Asterales > Asteraceae > Helianthus > Helianthus tuberosus. Next base: position 136,582,741 of record CM060383.1, read on the forward strand.
TAACTAACCCCACTCTAACCCTCTCCTATAAAAACCAAGCATCCTTCACACTTCATACACTTTTCAAACACCTCAAAATCACTCTCAAACACCTGCAATCAGCTGCAAATTCGAAAGTTCGAGCAGATTGCTACTCTCATACAAAAACAAGCATAACTCACTCAATTCTTGTCCGATTTGCTCTATTATTTTTCCTATGTGCTTGGATTAACCCTAGCTTCGATTCCATGGGTTTATCACAGGAAACCAGTCACTGGAACGTCGCCAAAAGGGCTCCAAAGCTCATTGTTTGTTCTTGTTTGGATTCAAACTTGACTAAACATGAATTAACTTGAGTCTAACTCATCTCAAACCTATGTCCTTATGCTTATAACCACTTCTGTGGTTATTTAGGCTTAAAAACAAGGTTGAGACATTCAAAATCAGAGGTATAACCTCACAAACTTTCTGTTTTGTTCAAGGGTTTAACCCACAAGTGATGTTCAAGTTCAAGACTTGATGTTTGTGTGATTTAGTATTAACTTGGGTTATCCTACTTAAAAATCCACACATTGCTTGATGATTTCTCATAGATTAGTTGTTCCTATTCTTTTATTATTTGTAAGATCATGACCCTCCTTGTATGTTGATAACATCAAGTGTAGTGGTGAACACTTAGAGTTGCCTAAATGGAAGACTTTCTTCCTACCTCCTACATGAATTCTATGACACTTAAGAGGATCTTAAATGGAGGATTTGTTGGTCCCGATGATGCAGGATCTGATCGTAAGGAACAAGATGAATCGACTTCGTCTAATGTGCAGAATCCATTATGTCGAATCACAGATTTGTTCAACACAGAATTCAACGTTTAAACACTTGTCTGTTCTTTCTTTTTAGTGTTCTGAAAGTCACAAAGATCTGGTAGAAGTACAGACTATCCGTGCGAGTCAAAAGTTCTAACAAAGTTGCACCGGACCTCCTATTTATAGACAACCTCAGGAGACTAGAAGTGTTGTTCGTACGAGCGGGTTATTCGTGCGGATGACTTATCCATGCGTATGACTTATCCGTGCGGATGAGTTCTCCGTGCGGATAAGTTATCCGTGCGTATTACCATCCGTGCGGATTGCCATCCGTGCGGATTGCCATCCGTGCGGATTGCCATCCGTGCGGATTGCCATCCGAACGAGTGAACTTGTTCCAAACAACACTTTTACATACAAAACCTACTTCTGAGTTGTCATGCTATCTACATACATACAAACAGTATACATAAACACAAAATACAAAATATGACTTCATGCTGACGGGAGCTACAGACGTTATGTACTAACAGACTCCCCCTCGGATGTAGCTGTAGTACCTTCCAGCATAGTCTTCAATTCCTTCTGTTGCGTCTTCGTTCACGCGCTTTCTCCCTTCTTTTCTGTGCCTTTTCCTCCAACATTCTTTTTCGTTTTTGTCTTCCTTCAGTCATCCACCAATTTCTGTAGACAGGATCTCCATCACGCTTCCTTTCCCACTTAGGAATTTTATTTTCTTCAGATTCAATTGGTGTTTGATCTGTTGGAGGAACAATCCCCAATTTACGTTTTCCCAACTCAGCAGCTCTTTCAGCAATCTTTTTGGAACGTTGTTCACGCTTGTATACTTTCAAGAACTCGTCAATCTCTAGATCTCTCCATTTTGTCTTCCAGTATCTTCCAGAGTTGATGTCTTTTGCGTAACAAACATCCACAACTTTTTGATATTGCATAGCTTGCTCTCTGTCAGTCCTCTCATAAACTATCTTGTTGTAGAACAGACAATCTATATCTTTCTTTGAGCAATTTACAAGCCACATAGGATCTAACACACAGATCCTTCTTGCTTCTCCAGTTGACTTGTTATGTAATGAGATTATTGCTTCAGCTGTAGATTGATTGTACAACCACCCTTCAAACTCTTCGTGGAAATCTTGCTCCATTGCCCGTAAAGGCATATTCTTCAAGCAACTAGGAGGCTTGACATCCAGAGTAATATCTTTTTCACCACTTTCTAAGATTTTGACAATTTGTTGTGGAAAGTGTGGTTTCCAATCAGGATACCTTTTCTCAGCTTGCAGCTTCACATAATTCCATAACCTTTGATCATGTTGCTTCACATCTAACCCATGGTAGAATTCTTTGATGTTCTTTGTTTTTACCAATTCATCCATATCCCACCAGGGCAGTGTTTTGATATCAGCCAAGAACTCAAAATACTGTACTCCCTGTTCTCTTCTGATTGCATAAACTTTTAAGTCTTCCAAATATCCCTAAGAGAGAATGTCACCCCAAGAGAGATCTTTATCATGTGTGAAGAATTGAAGTGCCCGAAGTTTCTTTCTCTCTTTTGGCATGACTTTGTACCATTTCTTCCTTTCTTCAGCAAGGTTTTCTCTCGGTATGGTATCTGGAATACCTTCTGTAGACACTTTCTCCACTATCTTTCTCCTGATTTCTTCTTCATTTCGATCTTTGAACATATCCGACAACGAAGGAAATGTTTCATCAATCCCAGAATAATGAAAATCAACTTCATCATCAGATGAATCTGAAGCATCTTCAATAATTACTTCATTGTAATGATCGGCTTCAAAGGCATATCTGGATTCAAATACTTCTTCAAAAATCTCAGGAATTTCATCTTCAATATCGAATTTAAATTTCCCTTCTTGCAAACCCAATTCCTCTAACATCTCTTCCCTTGATCTTCTAACCTCAATCACTTCCTGATTTTTATCATGTAAGAAAATGACGGTAGGATTTGTGAGGAATACCTGATCCATGTGCTGCTTTCCAGAAGTAGAAGTTTCTTGCTGATCATCATCTTCTTGTTCGTTGATCTGATCATTCAGAAACTCCTCAATCTTTTGTTCATCAATAGGATTCTTCACAATCAATCCTGAAGAACCTTGATCATCGTCATCATTCTTCTTCTCATCATCGTCGTCTTTCTCATCATCGTCTTCTTCATCTTCATCTGCTTCATCATCATCAAGTAGTTCTTCATCAGAATCACTAACTTCTTCTCCACGAGCCTTCTTTGCTTCTTTTCTCCTTTTCATAATTTTCATTCTGTGAAGAGCTTCTTTTACGTTGAGAGGCACTGTATATGCATCACCAATAAGTACAAATTGCTTTGTCTTGAATTCTAGTAGCAACACTTCTTTGGCCTTTTTCTTCTTTTGTTCAGCAGCAACTCTACGAATGATTTGATCAGAATCAATGATTTGAGAAGGCTCTCCAACTAACATGAAATCTTGACCATGTACAACTTGTTCTTGAACACTTTCAGCATCAATCATTTCAGTATCAATTTGACTTGAAGAACCACCAGCTTCCTGAACATCTTCAACTATACTTTTGTTCTTTTGTATCGCATCTTCAGCTAGTCTTCTTTCTCTTTCAAGTCTTCTTTCTTCAACTTTTCTTACTTCAATTTCATTGAAGGCAGCATGAACATCCTTTTTCAAAAGATTTTCCACAATAGAATATAACATCTTAAGTTGTTCATCTTTCATCACTTTGTCTGCTTTCATGGCTTCTATCTCCAACTTCATTGCTTTCATTTCATTTGAAGTAGCTTCACTCATTACATTGAGAAGCTGATTGAGTGTCTGATTTACATCCTGGAGATTCTTTGTCTTCTCATTCAATGAAGATATTTCTGCCGTAAGAACTTCATTCACTTTAGTATTATTATCACCATCTTCCTTTATTTTCTTCATGGTGTCTTCATCCAAGATTAACACTGATCTAAGTTGATCATGAGCTTTCACTATTTTATTAACTTGCTTTAACAAAAGATCATGTTCGTTTTCAGCCTTTTCTTTTTCTTTTTCAAGCTCTTTGACTTTCTTTGCCAGAACTCTCACTGCTTCATTGTTGAACAAATCATCATCAAAATTCAGATCTTCCAACGGATCTCCTGAAGCAGGTGGAATATTGCTAAAGAAATCATCTGAACTCCTTGGACGTGAAGATTCTGGAATCTCTATATTTTCTGGTATTGTTGGGAACTTTGAATAAAAGACTCCACCCTCAGTAACTTCAACGTAGTCATCGTGACTAGTCTGCTTTTCAGCTTCTGTTTCTTGAGATTGGGATGATTCAACATGTTGTGTATCTTTACCATCTTGTTCCTTTTGAACTTGACTTTCGCCTTTTCTTGCTCGTACATTTCTCGGAATGAAACCAGCTAAAACTGCTTTTCTTTTCATGATTTGTTTCTTTGGATTCTCAGGATCATAAGTTGAATCTTCTTCATCTGACCCTTTCTTTTTCTTTGGAGACTTTTTCTTTAACTGAGCTTTTCCTTTGCCAAGAGTGATTGGATCAAGTTCAGATTCTGATATAGTGGTTTCAGAATCATCATCACTTGATAGATCTTGAACGACACCTTCTTGATCTTTAACACCTTTAGCAGCATCCTCATTCTTCTTTAAGAAACTTTTAAGAGATTGTGATAACAATTCAGCTCCTTCTTTAATAACTTTTGATGGTTCCAAAACTTTTTCATCTATCAACTTTCGCTGCTGAACTCCAGAAGGCCCTGCAAAACAAATGTTGACAGATTTATAAAAGATTTTACAATATAAAATTCTAATTTCCTTAAGACTCCCCCTTTCACAATACCCTTTTCTGTATTCTTTGGAATAGAAACTACAGGGGACGTCTTTGGAGTTCTCTTTCTCTTCCCATCTTTGATACACCACCATCTAGTATCTTTCTTAGAGAACAAGCTCATCCTGTCATCTTCATTATCAGAATTACTATCTTCATGTCTCCATGCATCATTTCCTGGAGCTACATAGTCTGGATTTGAAATTTTGCAGATCATTCTTTTTGCTCCTGGATTTGGACCCTTGATCAACCTGCTGATTGTGTCTGGTGACATATGCCTCAATCCCAAAATGTTGTTACTTCTCTTTTCTAAACCTTCAAACTGATCATCTATCAACATCTGGATAAACCTAGGATACATAAGGAACCTCTTGCTTCCATCCTTTACATTCTCCGTCATGTAATAAAAAATTACTTGAGAGATATTGTACGGTCTGTTCAGGACAAGACAAGCAATGATATTCATGATATAATCTTGAGTTTCATCATATCCACCCTTTCTGGGTGACAATGCATGAATAACACAATGAGCCATGAATTTGTAAGCGTGACTGAAACTTGTTTTCAGCATCTTTCCATTTACACTACCAGCAAAGCCCATTCTACACCACATCCCTTTTACAAGACGTTCAGAAACAATGTTTGGGTCACTATCAGCGTCTCCTAAATTCAACACTCTCCTTACATCACCAACTGTCACTTTCATCTCCAAATCTATATCTTTTCCATTCTCATCCTTCTTTGATACAACAGAATGAATAGTTTTATCACTCTCTTCATATCTTGCAGCACTCCAAAATTGTTTCACATGAGATTCGTATGCTACAGTCTTATCAGTTAAAGCCTTAGAGATTCTGCTTTCTCTCAAGAATTTCGCAATATCTTGAACTATTGTGTTTTCGGTAAACTCTTTATCCAACACACAATAAATATTATGAGATTTATCCCAATCCTGCAGAAATTTTATTCATTTAAGAAATATTTTTGGGATCTCAAAATATTCTAACAAAGAAAAACTTCCTATGCTTTGTGAAAGATTATCCATATGGATTGTCACTTAAAGGGTTATCCGCACGGTTTGACACTTAAAGGGTTATCCGCACGGATTGCCATCCGTCTGGACAAAGTGTCCGTCCGGATTGGTCAACTAAAGTCAAACCGGATGATAGTGATGAAGATTGGCATTCATGCTGATAGAAAGATAACAAGACTTTTCCCTGAAATGTTATCCGTGCGGACAACTTGTCTATACCCCGGATTGCCATCCGTGCGGACAGCCTGTCTATGCCCCCCGGATTGCCATCCGTGCGGACAGCCTGACATTGCCCCTGGATTGCCATCCGTGCGGACAACATGTGCCCGGATTGTCATCCGTGCGGACAACCTGTCTTTGCCCCGGATTGTCATCCGTGCGGACAAGTTATCCGTGCGGATTGCTATCCGTCCGGATACAAATCACAGATGAAGAACAGTCTTTAAACATCAAAAATTTTCTAAGCCAAATCCTAAAATTGAACACAGATCTACACAGAGGATGTCAACGCGATCAAAACCCTATGTTCAATGTTGTCTAAAACGTCCTATTCACAGTTTAATTTCACAAAAACCTAACCGACACTTCGTACCGTCTAAACATCAGATCTACAAGATTTAAACATGTTATAACAAAAAATAAACAGGTAAAACTCTAGATCTAATCATTCCGAACAAAACCCTATGATTTATTCATGACAAAACACACTAACACAGGCTAGATCTAAGATAAGAACTCTGAAAGAAACGATACGATATGAACAGCTATCAAACAATGAATTATTGCAGATTTGAGTTAGAAAAACATACCTTTGCCATTGTTAATGTTGTGCAAACCAACGAAAACAAAGATCCGTGCAAAGAATTCCGAAATCAGAAAGTTGAAGTGCGAGTGAGAGAGAAAGAGTATTGTCCGTGCGGATAACATTGACTGACTCTTTGACCCTCTATATATACTATCAACAGACCCGGATTGTCACCCGTGCGGATTACCATCCGTGCGTATTGCTATCCGACCGGATGAACATCCGAATGAGACACACTTTAACCTTTTTAATGGAAACTTTGATTTTTCTCAAATTTTGTCAGATTTTAGAAATCCACTTAAGTTGCTTGGTTCAAATTAACGACCCAAGGTACTTAATTTGTCGACCAAGTCCAACTTAATGACCTTGGTTGACCTGAAACAAAACATACTGACTTTTGGAATTTTTGTTCAATCATTTTTCTGAAAAATTACAAGTATCAACTTAATGAACTTGTGTTTGACATTTCAATTACAGATTAGTTATGATTAGCTCCAGACACATCTTCCATCCCAGAAACTTCCTGCATCTTCTATCAACTTTCGAATCCGAAGATCAACTCTCCACTTTGGTTTGTCGGAAAATAAAGAAGAAAAATAAAATCTTTTTGGGATTTTTAATGAAGCAATTAGACTAGAAATGAAAAACCAAATATAAGAATAGTAAAAATAAACTATTTACAAACATATTTTTGGTGAGCGTGTTAGGGAATCATATCAGCTTCCGACAAGTTATAAGTACCATTAAGCTTGATTTCATGCCAAACATTAAACAATTCACTTAGATTGTCGATATGCTGATCCACTTAAATTCTTACACACATTTCAATCTGTTCAGGATACTGATTTAGTATTTTAGAGACTTAAACTTATACGCGTGTCCCACCTCTTGAATATACTCCCGTATCCAGATCTCGATATTCAGTCTTACAGGTAATTATAGCACAAATGATATCTGTAGGGGTTAATAATTTATGAAGAATCATGAGAGCTCAGGTCAGAACTACCGTTCAGCAGAGAGATCATGACTCAACCTTTTGGGTGTGTCCCCTTTAGAGGATCTTTTTATTACAACAGCATTGCTAAGCAATTTTATTGTCTTATCATATATGCTAAGGGAGATGCTATGTTTCAAGCATTTGCAGAAAGTATTATTCGAGGACTAGGTCAGAACTACCGTTCAGCAGAAGTCCTGGAATAATATCCCAGATATCATTGAGAATAAAGACCTAGTATATCAGAAAAAGAGATCTTTCAAACAAGATTTCAGGGGTTACCTATATATCCAAGTAGTGTTCCCCACGAAATAAGCAAGTAAGATTTTAGGTTTATATCTCGAACAGACTTACTAAATGTGTAAAAACCTATCGGCACATCATTAGTGAGACTGTTTAACGCATTTGAACTTTCCATTTCTTTAGCGTACTGTAACCGTCTAGCTGATGTACTATCATTTTCCCTTTTTACACAAACTCTTTTTGAAATTTTATCATGTTTTTGGGTTTTTGCAATTTTCTAATGTTTTTGGCTTTTTAGAATTTTTTATTGTTTTTGTATTTTCTGAAAATAAAACTACTATCTCCCCCTAAAAACCAAAACAAGTAAAAATTCGACAAACCATTGCAGATTGTTTTTCAACATCATCTACAGTGGTACCTTCATCAACGCCAACGATTTCCTCCGCATCCGATAGTAACTTCATACCATTAAGTTTTAAAAGATACTTAAAACGTGTTTTGTCAAATGCTTTGGTATGTAAGTCAGCTTTTTGTTCATCGGTGTGGATTTTCTCTATTCGAATCAACTTCTTCTCGAAACAGTCTCTAATGAAGTGATGACGAATTTCAATGTGTTTTGTTTTAGCGTGATGAACATGATTTTTTGTTATGTTAATTGCTGCCTCATTATCAACAAAGATAGGGGAGTTAAGAGATTTCAAACCGTAGTCTCTCATCTGTTGCTGGATCCACAAGATCTGAGAGCAGCAGCTGCTAGCAGATACATATTCAGATTCACAAGTGGATAAAGCGACAGAGGTCTGCTTCTTGCATTGCCAGGTGACCAATCGTGGTCCGAAAAACTGGCACCCCGCTGTTTTTGATTTAGCATTCACTTTGCAGCATCCGAAATCAGAATCAGAATATCCTTCGAGCGTGAAGTCGCCAACTTTTGGATACCACAACCCCAGAGATGGAGTTCCTTTCAGGTAGCGTAGAATCCTTTTCACAATTACCATATGTGAAGCTCTAGGATTTGACTGAAATCGAGCCGCGAGGCAGGTTGGATACATAATATCCGGTCTTGATGCCGTCAAGTACATTAACGAGCCGATCATGGAGCGATACAATGTTTCATCTACCTTCTCTCCGGTGAGATCAGGGTTTATCCCATGGTTCGTCGCTAATGGGGTGGACATTGGTGACATTCCTGACATCCCGAATTTCTCCAGAACATCATGAACGTATTTTGTTTGATGTATGAAAGTTCCCTCGGGAAGTTGATCAACTTGAAGTCCCAAGAAGAACTTCATCTCACCCATTGAAGACATTTCAAACTTCTGCTTCATAACTTGTTGAAAATCTTTGCAGAGTTGTTCATTTGTAGACCTGAAAATTATGTCGTCCACGTAAATTTGGACAATCAGAAGATGCCCGTCGACTTCTTTTGTGAACAGAGTGGCGTCTATCTTTCCTCGAGTGAAGTGGTTGGCTAACAGATGTTGAGACAAGGTCTCATACCAGGCTCTCGGGGCCTGATGTAAGCCGTACAACGCTTTGTCAAGGAGATAAACTTTATCTTTGTGAATTGGGTCGGTGAAGCCCGGTGGCTGTCCGACATAAACCTCCTCTTTCACCTTGCCATAGAGAAACGCCGACTTCACATCTAGCTGAAAAACTTTAAATCCTTTCCACGATGCAAATGCAAGGAAGATTCTGATTGCTTCAAGTCTTGCGACAGGGGCATATACTTCGGTGAAATCTATCCCCTCCTGCTGACTGAAGCCTTGGACAACGAGTCGAGCTTTGTTTCGAATGATAACTCCTCGATCATCCCTCTTGCATTTAAACACCCATTTGGTATTAATCTTCCGTTGACCATCGGGCAAATCTACTAGCTTCCACACACCTAACTTCTCGAATTGGCTTAACTCCTCCTGCATTGCATTTACCCACGAATCTTCAGTAAGCGCCTCTTTGTACGTCCTTGGTTCTATCTGCGAGATAAAGCAATTTAATGAAAATTCGGTTTGTAAAGGAGCAACTTTTGTATAAAAACATGTAAGTCCTTGATCAAGCTGTCTTCGAGTGCGGACGCCTGATTGCAGTTCTCCGATTATCAGTTCCTCTGGATGATAAGAAAGCGTTCTTGGCATCACCTCGCCTGAAACATCTACTTCGCTCTCCAAATTTGTGACGTTTTGATTAGCAACTTGTTCACTGACTGGAATATTTTGACTTGAAAACTGGATTATCTCCCCCTCAGAATCTGAACCATCACGATCGAATATTGGTCTGTTTTCAGATTCTTGATTATCATTCTCTACCGTCTGATCTTCTTGAGTAACATCATTTTCAATATCGTCATGTTCTCCAGCATTGCTTGGACCTGCCTCATCATCATTTGAAGCTTGTCGTTTTCTATAAGTTTCTGCTGGAAATCTTTCATCTGAATCTTCATACTCTCTCAGAATATCCAACTCATCAAAGAACTCTGGTTCTTCCTCCATGTTGAAGGACTCCCACAGAATATCATAATTAAAACTCCATGAGTCGCCAGGATTCTGTGGAGGCATTGTATGACCTTGACACTCAACATTTTGAGCTTCAATAATCCGCTTCAGACTTGGAACGAAGACTCGTCGCAACGGACTTGAATAACCTATGAATATTCCTTCGATACTCTTCGGACCAAACTTACCAAAAGGCTCTAGAACTGTACAGGGTGACCCGAACGGTTCAAGATACTTCAAATTAGGTTTTCGGTTATTGATCAACTCAAAGCATGTTTTATTGAATTTCTTGACAGTGAGAACTCTGTTGAGCATATAGCATGCGGCAGAAACTGCTTCTGCCCATAAATTTATCGGTAACTTTGAATCAGCAAGCATTGTTCTGGCCGTTTCGATCAGCGTCCTGTTTTTACGTTCTGCAACTCCATTCTGTTGCGGAGTGTACGGAGCACTAAACTCATGCAAGATACCTCTTTCATCACAATATTCTTCCATCTTGTTGTTCTTGAACTCAGTACCATTATCACTTCTAATTCTTCTGATACGCCTTTGGTACAAATTTTCAATCTTTCTGAACAACCCCCTCAAACTGTCAAACGTTTCCTCTTTCGACTTTAAGAATGATACCCATGAAAATCTGGAATAATCATCAGTAATCACAAGACAATAAAGTTCTCCTGTAATACTTTTGACATTCACAGGACCAAATAAATCCATGTGAAGTCTCTCCAAAGGTCTTGAGGCTGAATTGACTTGCTTTTTGGGGTGTGACCTTTTCTTTTGCTTGCCTTTCATGCAACTAATGCACTCCTTTTCCAGATGGAAACCTTTAATGTGAACTCCCAGAACCAAATCATTATGTACTAGATGATTCATTTTACGAAGATGAATGTGGCCCATCTTACGATGCCACAACTTTGATTCTTTCTCCGTTGCTTTAGAAACAAAACAGTGTGCTTGACCCGTTGTTGTAGTTGCTACACTCATGTCTAAAACATACAGATCATTCACTCTAGGAGCTCTCATGATAATCCATTCTTCAGGAATAACAAAGCCTGGTTTCAAAATCAAACACACTTTGTCTGTGAAGTGAGTAGTATACATCCGGTCACAAATCTGCGAGATACTTAGCAGATTATTTTCCAGCTCAGCAATGTAGTTAACTCTTTCAAACGTGACGATCCCGTTGGATAACGTTCCTTCACCAACAATTCTACCACCTTGGTTACCAGCGAACCCTACATAACCTCCATTGATATTTCTGACATCATACAGCAGCGCTGTCTTTCCTGTCATGTGCCGAGAAGCTCCACTATCCATAATCCAACGTGAAACGGATCTCGGAAGCTCCTGCACATATCAAAAGCATTTAATGAGATTTTGATGCTACCCAAGCCTCTTTTGACTCGGGTAACTTGATATTAATGTGAGTTTTTGTAGTGTAAAGTGGCGGAAAGTTTTTATCATTCATTCTTAAGTTTTCAGCAGTCCCAACTTCAACCTCTTTAGATAAGAAAAATTCGTCTTTTTGAGGTTGACCAGCAGGTTGATTTTTCTTCACCACATACTTCTTTTCAGAAGTCGATTTTTGTTTCTCATAAAACTCCAAAGGTACATACATCTTCTTGGTTAAAGATGATGATTTTTCAGTTTCAGATACCTTTGGTGAATTTGCTTTCTTTTCAACAACTTTTGGCTTCCATGTTTGTTGAGGTGATGCAACCCGTTGGTAAAATTTATCATTTTTAGATATCAAATTCTTAACAGGTTTAGTTTTGATCTTGGTGTTTTCATTTTTCAAAACATTTTTCTCAACAATCAATGGAGCCTTTCCTTTCACAACATCTCTCTTGATAGAATTCTTCACAGTTTCAGTCTTAGGCTTCAAGTTGGTACACTTTCATGCAATATGTCCAACTTGATTACATTTGAAGCATGTTCGGGTGTCAACTACCCGACTTGAGCCTTCAGACTAAGGCTGTGAGGCCTTCTTTTCAAAGAACTCTTTGTTTGTTTTTGAAAAAAAATTAGATTCCTCATCAGAAAGTGAACTTGAACTGTTCACAAACACCTTTTTCACAGCAAACTTCTTGTTCTGAACATTCTTTTTCTGATAATTCTTACCACCCTGATATCCTCCCGACCATTTATTTTGATTATTGTTAGAAAAACGAGATGGAATAACAGGTTTCTTATAGTAAGCTTTATCTTTATCAAAATTCATTTGTCTCTTTGTCTGTTTCAAACCGTCTACTTCAGACAAATCAATTTCAACCAGTTTGAAAACATTTTTCAATTTGTTCACATTAACATTCTCCAGGGGAAACTCAAAGTCTGAATACAACTTATCAGAACCAGACATCTTGTACATCACAAGACCCGGTTCATCATTTAAGTTGTTTTTAGATTTTGGTTTCGGAATGTAATTGTTCAGAAAACATTCTTCATCTTCAGTCGAATCACTATCCAAGACACTTTCAGCCATGCCTTTAACAATCTTGGTTTGAACACTATCATCAGATGATGATAAAGAAAATGTCACATAAATTGTCTCTGGCAATTTTATCTCATTTGTTTCAGCTTCATCATTAACCAACCCTGATTGCTTCTTTGAAAAATTGTTTAGAACAGGTGGTGGAACTTGATGAAACCCCACCCCAGTTCCATCACAGTATACATCTTCGCCAGCTTTGTTTTTCCCAATGGGTTTTGGAACAATGTGTTGCAAAACAAAGCTTGCAGAGTTATAACTGTTAAGTTTCAAATTAATACGCTCATTCTCAATCTTAGCTTCTTCAACTGAAGCTTCAATTTCGCAATTTCATCAATTTGTTGGTTGATTAACTCTTCTTTTACTCTAAGAACCCCTGATAGTTGAAGATTTTCTTTCGTTTTTTTACCATTTCTGTCATCAGAATCTTTAACCGTTCGCTTTATCTTTTCAAAATTTTCAGAAATTTTACGATTTTCAAGAATCAACTTTTCGTTTTCTTTTCTTATTCTTTCTATGTCATTTTTATCATTTTCAATTTTCTCAGTTAATTCCTTTGATCTATCATTCGAAGGTTTCAGCATTTTGTCACGGTTTAAGATTTGATCTTCAACACTCTTGACTCTACTAGTCAACTCTTCAACCTTCTTACCATTGAGGTAAGTGATTGTACTACAAACTTTGCACTCTTTCATGCAATTTTTGCAGTCATTTTCAGATTTAACTTTCTTACCTGACTCAAGTGTACCATTTGAACTGACCTTGTTTTTGGACTCAGTTCCAGAACCAGAAACTACCTCAAGTTCTTTTGCTGCAAGAACTTTTTCAGCCATCTTCTTCAAGTTTTCAGCCGTTAACTCTTGTGATGTATCTATGACCCCATCATCAATATTCTTTGACTTTGACTTCTGTTCTGCTTCTTTGACTTTTTCTTCTTTCTCTACTACTTTCTCATCACCACCTCCCCAGCATTCTCTTTGTCTAGCTTTTTTTTCTTTGGCAAATTGCTGGATGAGAGCATCAACACTAATGGAATCTGGGTCAACTGCAATGTTTCCTTGTGGATCAAGATAACATTCTCTGTCGGCATCCCATCTTTTTGCTCTTTTAGCTTCTTTGTATGTGTTATAAATTCTGCTCATCCTGGTTTGGGCTTTCATTCTTCGGTTGACGAACTTTTCTTCTTCATTTCTATTGTCTTTAAAAGGAACAATCTTCGTCACAAATGCATAACCCACCGCATCTTCCTCTGGTAACTGTTCGCTCCAATCAAAACCTTCATCATCATGGATCACAGCAAGAGCTCTAGATTTTTCTTTGGGGGTGTCCTCAAGCTGCTTCATTCTGGGCGATTCTGTTTTATTCTGATGATAAATTGCTCTCTTGTAGTAATCTTCTTTGAACGGGTTATCAGAATCATCAGCATAAGAATTTCGACACTCTCTTTTGAAATGACCTTTCTGTTTACATTTGAAGCATGTCACCTTGGACTTATCAAACCCCAGCTTGGTAGATGGACCACCAATTGTCTTCCTGCCGGTAATTTCCATGAAACGTTGTGCTCGACGAACAGCACTGGCCATAGCCCAACGAATATCGATCAACTCCATTTCCTCAGGATCAATCTGATCATAATCTTCTTTCGTCAGATTGGTGTTACCTATCTTCCCAGCTACTAACCCTTCATAGGACTCCAACACAGATGCTAGAAAGATCATCTGCTGTTTGGCCGACTCCTCAGCAAAATTCTGAGCATTCTTCAAATCCACCGCAATGTTGCATTGAAACACGTTCTTTGGAACAGATTGTTGTTGACTTGAAGAATTTGAAGAAGATCCCTGGCTTGGAGCATTGGATGAAAAACCTCCATGAAAACCATTGTTTGAACTTGGACTTTCTTTACTTGAAGGGTTTGAATTTTCAGCAGAGAAAGCAGTTCTTGGAGAAACATTCTTGGGAATCATACTCTTTGGATAGTACAGCTCCATGTTTTGTTGGTATGATGAATGATTTACTTTGTGTGTTTTCTTTATCTCCAATTCATGACTCTCTAGTCTTTCAATCAGCAAGTCGACGGTCAGATCTTCAGCTTTGATTGTATTCTTTAACATCAATGCATAGTACTGCCAATCCATCTCTTCTGGTAGTGAATCGAACAGTTTATCAACTAACTCCTCTTGAGAATAGATGATTCCGTGCCTCGCCAATTCCATCTTTAAGTGCCCAAATCTTTCAATCATTTAACAAACAGATTCATTTTTTAAGCATCCAAACAAATCAAACTCTTTTCTCAACAGTTTCTTTTTGTTTTTGACTATTTCAGCACTTCCTACACATTTTATTTTTAACTTTTCCCATAGATATTTTGCGTTTGTGTATTCAATTAGTGAAATAATGTCGTCTCTCACAGACTGATGAATCAAGGCCACGCACTTTTGTTCAGCAACAAAGTTTTCTATATCTTCAGTTTCTGACAGATTCTCACAATCTTGTCTACCTGCAGCAAAACCGTTCTTTAAACTTTTCCAACTTGGATACGCGAATGCTTTCAGCCACTCATCAAATCTTTTTGCCCACCGATTATACTCTTCGATTGCCATTAGCTTTGGTGGTTTGTTATAAGTACCATATGCGCTTTCAACACTTAGAGCATCGGACAAAGTTTTCTTCGGGTTCGGATTATCATTTGAATGATTGGAAGTATCGTCTCCGAAGTTACTCGCGAAGGCATACATCTCACTGAAGGGATTCATGAATTCTTCCATTTTCAAATACCTGAAACAATTTTCAAACACTTAGACAATTTTTACAAATTCTAAAAATTTCAAACACTTGAACCGGATGATGATCCGTCCGAGTAGTTATCCGGACGAATGACAGAGGTTATCCGCACGGATAATGATCCGCTCGGATGGTTGTTCGTATGAATATCTTTGACCTTTTGACTTTTCAGGTTATCCGCACGGGTTGTAATCCGTGCGAGTAACAATGATGATGTCAGCAAACAACTTGTAGTAACTAACTAATCCAATCCGTTTGGACAGCTGTCCGGACGAGTGAACGACGTCATCAAATACGAACAGCTAAACATGGTTTTTGATGAATTTGATCTAGTTTTAGGTTGAATCTGATTATGAAACTAAGTAGGATTATACTTTGAATGATTGCGAATCAATTGATATCAATTTTATCAAATTTTAACCGTAGATTTTTGCTCAATTTTAAGTTTTTCTGATTTTATGGTGACGAATGAAGAACGAATGCAAAAACTAAGTAGAAGTAGAAGAAATCTGTCAAATTTCCGGTGAAATTTGAATCAAATCGGCAACAGATGTCAAATCTCCGGTGAAATTTGACTTTGATCGGCGAATAAAACTTGAATTCCGGTGAATTCGGTGTTGTTGATCTCGATTCAGCTCCCTGGAAGCTCTGATACCACTTGTTGGTCCCGATGATGCAGGATCTGATTGTAAGGAACAAGATGAATCGAATTCGTCTAATGTGCGGAATCCATTATGACGAATCACAGATTTGTTCAACACAGAATTCAATGTTTAAACACTTGTCTGTTCTTTCTATTTAGTGTTCTGAAAGTCACAAAGATCCGGTAGAAGTACAGACTATCCGTGCGAGTCAAAAGTTCTAACAAAGTTGCACCGGACCTCCTATTTATAGACAACCTCAGGAGACTAGAAGTGTTGTTCGTACGAGAGGGTTATCCGTGCGGATGACTTATCCATGCGGATGACTTATCCGTGCGGATGAGTTCTCCGTGCGGATAAGTTATCCGTGCGTATTACCATCCGTGCGGATTGCCATCCGAACGAGTGAACTTGTTCCAAACAACACTTTTACATACAAAACCTACTTCTGAGTTGTCATGCTATCTACATACATACAAACAGTATACATAAACACAGAATACAAAATATGACTTCATGCTGACGGAAGCTACAGACGTTATGTACTAACAGGATTCATCCTCCTACCTCATGCTTGAACTATTGGACTTATTAATGTATTACATAACCTATATAATACTTATTTATACTATCCAACATTCGAACCTTTGATGGTGAATTTGTGTTCATTCGTCAAAGTACAAAATTAACATCATCTAAGACCTAAAAATTGTTAGGATTCTACTGGGTATACTACTCATGAAAATATTATAAACCCTTGGGGTTTCATAGTGTCAGAAAGTATTTTGTGTTAAAAATATGATTACCTTCATATGTTATATTCTTATGTTTTAAATTCCGAATCTCGACTCTAAACATACCTTGAACTTTAACCCTTATACATTCGATCTCCTAATCTCATTGCTCGTCAACAATTGGATAATCGGAAAGCATATGAAAATTTTGTGAGTATACTCGAATCCCCTCTTTACGTTTACCACTTTTGGGGTGTAACATGTACTTATAAACTTACACATAAACTTTATACATAAATGCACAAACATTCCTACAACATGCTTACATACGTGATTACTTGATACGTTGAACTTGGGTTTATATTATCTTGTGCTAGACTTATCATTAACTTTGTACGAGCCTATCCTTGACATATATAGCGCTATAGGATTAACACACCGCCTGTAAACTTTGGGTTATGTCATGAGCTTATTGCATTTCATCATTGGGTTGCTTTGTCGAACACATGCCGATTTTGATGTTTATCTTATTATCAATAGTTTGCCATGTGGAATGATTTTAAAACTTATCTTTCGTATGCTACATATATCAAAACTTGTATACTCGCCTTTGCTTTTGCATTGAACTTTATTTTAAACATGTTACAGGTTGAGGCTGACGACGCTTTGAAGTTGAAGTAGTGATGATGCTTAGATACACACTTAGACGTCTTAAGTTTTATTATGTTGTATCAAATTGTACTTGTTTGTTGTATTCTTGTATTAAACATATTGTATATCAAGTTGTGGTATTTGATTCAAACCTATAAATTTGACTTTTAGAAATGCATTGAAATTCATTATTAAATTATTGTCACCAATAGTGTTATGAAGTCTCTTGCAATCTCGTTTTCGTCTCACTCCGATGTTTCCGCCATCGGTTGGGGTGTGACAGAATGGTATCAGAGCCATAACTATAGGTAATTAGAAAAAAATTGCCATGCTTTTTACCTAGTCTATAGTTCTAGAGCTTTATTCTTATGTTTTGCTTGAACCACTTGCATGATACTTTATTTGCTCCTTATTTATTTTCTTTGACCTTTAAACATATATGTCACTTTTGTGTTAATACTTGCGTTATTATGTGTTGATACTTGTTTTATTGTTCTACTCTTAATGTGTTATTCTTGACATACCTTCTTATGTGTTTATACTTTTTCGCTTATTTCATTATATTAAATCCGACAACACTCGCACCATACCAACGAGACGACTTCACCAAAATAGGCGTGAAACCCACAATTTGGTGAATGACTCTCAATCCATCTATTCTTTTTACACGAAATTCGCCACCAAGTTAGGAGTGAGATCCTCATCTTAATGAAGAATTTCCATTTTCAAATTCTAGTGGACCCTCGTCAAAGTGTCGAAATTAAATTTTGACCCGACGAGTACCAACCACACTTATGATACGAAATCGTCAAGTTAGGGGTAAAACCCACAACTTGTCGACTAGTTCCACTCCTTGATTTTTCATAAATCCCGCCAAGTCTCGAAATTTCGATTGATTTGGGACATGTAGTAACCGGAAGGGTAAATACCGTTAACCGACTTGTCGGCCCTATTAGGCCAAAGCATGCTCCTCAAATTTGAAAGACTTTTTGACCACTTTGGTTAGTCAAAGTTCCGTTTTGGAACCATCTAAATTTTAATCAAACATGTGTTTCTATTATTTATCTTATACGATGTAACCTTTCAAATTCAAAATTTACTTTCGATATTTTCTTCTCACGCACACAACATATTAAATCTTTTTCATACATTTATACATATGCATGATTTCATATAATTTTATTCATATTCCTTGTAACAACAAATGGAGACATACCATCGAGATATGAGTGATTTCCTTACCTTGATGATTAACTCCACTCCTTCTTTTCTTAAAACGACCTCATCAACGGGTTAGGGGTGATTCCCTTACCTAGGTGATCGTTACCAAAACTTTCATGCAAAGAGACTTTATTATAAAACCACGATCAAAATTTATTACCTAAGTCGTTTATCATTTGTCAAAATCCCTACTTATGCAAATTTCAAAGTTTATTGTTTTATCAAACGTATTTCTTACCCTACTATCTTTCTTTTTTACCTAACTCGCATACGCAAAATTCTTAACTTCTACCATAAACGTTTATTCCTGGATTTTCAAAATTCATGAAATGCTACTTATCAACCTAGTCGGTCTAATAAATCCATTGCCCACGAAATTTTGTGTTCAACGTAACTATTGAAACAAGCTCATCTCACACCATTAAACTAGAGATTTTCATTTTCAATTGAGAATCAAACCAACTTTTACACACACACCTATAAAATATTACCAATCATTTATTAAAACTTCTTTCAAAATCAATAAAACGTTTTAATAAAGACGCTTTTCCAACAATCACTAAGCTGGTATACTAAAATCCTCTTTTCTTAAGAATCAAAGTTGTCACAAAAATCTCTAAACTCCGAATTTCTTCGTTAATGAAAAGTTATTTAAAATAATGTAACCTTATTTACTTCTAGAACTTTTCGATATGCCAATTAAATTCAAAACATGTGGGCAAAGGAACTTCATAGGAAACGACAATTTTAAACTTGTGTAAGTTCTTTTAAAACAAGAATCACATTTCCATTCTTTTACAAAGTACCCTATCAAGGATGTTTTATATTCTCTTTACATTCACGACCTAGAATCTACGTACCATGCCAACTCAATCTATTTTGATAAACTTCTCGATTTACTCAAACCATTATACATGCAAACATATTACACGTTTTAGTTGGTATCTCACAACAATCTCGCATGTGTCACCTGTTTTCTTTTCCTTTCATACTCAAAACTTCTTAATCTTTTCATGTTTGAACTCGTGTATTTCGATTTATACTGTCAACAAAATCATTATTCCTTGCATTCATACTTATACATGTTATGTCTTCACTTATATTCATTTACACGATTTATATCATATTCGTACTCATATTTATACTCACATCTATACGATTTATAATTTATACTCACGTTCATTTGTTTATGTACTTAAATTTCTCAAACGCTTTATATGTCTAAATTCGTGATGCTTCAACATATGCTATATACGCAAATTTTCATTATTCGTACCTACAATCATACTCATATGTTTTATATTTATACTTACACCTACATGCGTATTTACACTTGCACTTATACTTATGTTCATACTTTCTTTCATACTCATGATTCATACATTTGTACCCATACGCGAGCGGAATCCGAGGGATTCGCTTACATGGGTCCCATACATACTTAAGCATGGACTTGCTTATATACTTGCACATTCTTATTTTCAAATTTATGTATACCCTGATTCATACACAACTAGTACAAGCTATGCGGATCATGCGATGATCAATATAATCGCGGGTGCACACGGGATTATAGTGATAGGCGTATGAAAACCATATAGTGTACTACTGTGTATGGTAAAACACGGAACGTAACATGACACCGAATAACAAGACGGACGTAACATGGTCAAAACATGGTGGATACGCCGCTGTTACTTCCTATATATAAGTGTTTTCATCATGTTACCAAACTTTCGTAAAACGTGCCATGAGAAATTCAGTGTTTTGCAGACCTTTTGGACCTAATTCATACTTTAAACAACTCACACACGCATTATATCCGATTATCCACGACGAGACTTCATTCTTAACATTCACTTTCGTCTATCCAATACTTATGCCACTCTCATACTTGCATCCGTTTATTGAAGGTCAATCGTTCACTTTGATACTCCTATTATTCTCCATTATTCTTTTCTTTGATACGAACCTCGTACACAAACAAGTCTCTTTGAACGTTCGAATCCTAACTTATCTCCTTACCTTTAAAACAATCTTCCTATTCTTGTACTAACATACTTAGTAGACCGATATCACTTCATTACCAAACCTTTTTATTCCTCTCAATAGAAAATTTTTATGTATGTGTGATTTTATACTATCCTTATTACTTTCTATGTAAACTACCCCACTTACCATCAAAATACAAACCGTATCGTACAAAATCTTCCTTCTTAATACGACACAATTTTAATACATCTCCAATTTAGTTATCCAAAACTTGTTTAAACTCGCTTTATCTATACACACATCTACACGTTTTCAAATATGTTTGGTACCTCAAATTATTTTAGAGAAACGAACTCCTTTACAAACCTATCTTGCCGCTTTTCAAATTTTCATACCTTTTACATTTTAAAACTTTCAAGTCTCAATTTTAAATAATTACCTTTTGCTAAAACTTTTTCAAGCCGTCCTCTTGAATAAATTTCGGGACGAAATTTCCTAAAGGAGGGGAGACTGTAACGCCCTGTGTTTTCATACCTTCCATGTTTAGAAACTCTTACTCGAAATTCTATTTTTGGAAATCTCGCATTCTTGTAATCATTCTTTTATCATAATCGTTATAAAATCCAGGACTTGATTCATAAATAAAACTCGTATTTCTTTAATTTTGTGTTATACGTACTTTATACACGCTCATACGTTTAATTTCGTGAAACGTTCGTCACATATTCGTAATTCTTGGAAACTATGTGTTAATCTCGCAAATACGTAAAACTTATGCATAATACATTCCTTGAACGAATACGACACTTAAATACGTCATTCATATGCTTAACTATACTCGTTTTATGTTCATGATTCATGGTTGACCCTTATAATATGCCTAAATATCTTAAATGCCCGTAAAACACTTAAAAGCCCTAAATACAAACTCAAGGGGCCAAAGTGTTAACATTTGAAAGTTGTTCCAGAACTCAGGAGAGTCGCGGCTCGTGACCTCCCCTCCCTCTATTCTTCGCGCCCCGCGAGGGTGCCAGATGCGGGACCAGCTCAACCAGCCCGCTGGTTGGTCGAATTTTTGTGTGTTTTCATTGGTTTAACTTGAGTTTAATTACCCAACTAACCCAACCCTAACCCTCTCCTATAAAAACCAAGCATCCTCCACACTTCATACACTTTTCAAACACCTCAAAATCACTCTCAAACACCTTCAATAAGATGCAAATTCGGAAGTTCGAGCAGATTGCTACTCTCATACAAAAACAAGCATAACTCACTCTGTTCTTGTCTGATTTGCTCCATTCTTTTTCCTATGTGCTTGGATTAACCCTAGCTTCGATTCTATGGGTTTGTCACAGGAAACCAGTCCCTGTAACGTCGCTAAAAGGGCTCCAAAGTTCACTGTTTGTTCTTGTTTTGATTCAAACTTTACTAAACATGATTTAACTTGAGTCTAACTCATCTCAATCCTATGTCCTTATGCTTATAACCACTTCTATGGTTATTTAGGCTTAAAAACAAGGTTGAGACATTCAAAATTAGAGGTATAACCTCACAAAATTTCTGTTTTGTTCAAGGGTTTAACCCGCAAGTGACGTTCAAGTTCAAGACTTGATGTTTGTGTGATTTAGGATTAACTTGGGTTATCCTACTTAAAAATCCACACATTGCTTGATGATTTCTCATAGATTAGTTGTTCATATTCTTGTATTAATTATAAGTTCATGACCCTCCTTGTGTGTTCATAACATCAAGTGTAGTGGTGAACACTTAGAGGTGCCTAAATGGAAGACTTTCTTCCTACCTCCTACATGAATTCTATGACACTTAAGAGGTTCCTAAATGGAGGATTCATCCTCCTACCTCATGCTTGAACTATTGGACTTATTAATATATTACAAAACCTATATAATACTTATTTATACTATCCAACATTCGAACCTTTGATGGTGAATTTGTGTTCATTCGTCAAAGTACTAAATTAACATCATCTAAGACCTAAAAATTGTTAGGATTCTAATGGGTATACTACTCATGAAAATATTATAAACCCTTGGGGTTTCATAGTGTCAGAAAGTATTTTGTGTTAAAAAGATGATTACCTTCATATGTTTTAAATTCCGAATCTCGACTCTAAACATACCTTGAACTTTAACCCTTATACATTCGATCTCCTAATCTCATTGCTCGTCAACAATTGGATAATCGGAAAGCATATGCAAATTTTGTGAGTATACTCGAATCCCCTCTTTACGTTTACCACTTTTGGGGTGTAACATGTACTTATAAACTTACACATAAACTTTATACATAAATGCACAAACATTCCTACAACATGCTTGCATACGTGATTACTTGATACGTTGAACTTGGGTTTATGTCATCTTGTGTTAGACTTATCATTAACTTCGTACGAGCCTATCCTTGACATATATAACGCTATAGGATTAACGCACCGCCTGTAAACTTTGGGTTATGTCATGAGCTTATTACGTTTCATCATTGGGTTGATTTGTCGAACACATGCCGATTTTGATATTTATCTTGTTATCAATAGCTTGCCATGTGGAATGATTTTAAAACTTATCTTTCGTATGCTACATATATCAAAACTTGTATACTCGCCTTTGCTTTTGCATTGAACTTTATTTTAAAAATGTTACAGGTTGAGGATGACGACGCTTTGAAATTGAAGTAGTGATAATGCTTAGATACACACTTAGACGTCTTCAGTTTTATTATGTTGTATCAAATTGTACTTGTTTGTTGTATTCTTGTATTAAACATATTGTATATCAAGTTGTGGTATTTGATTCAAACCTTTATATTTGACTTTTAGAAATGCAATGTAATTCATTATTAAATTATTGTCACCAATAGTGTTATGAGGTCTCTTGCAATCTCGCTTTCGTCTCACTCCGATGTTTCCGCCATCGGTTGGGGTGTGACAATAAGGAATACGAGATCGCTAATGGTTCGCGAGGCCACTAACATATGCAACGACATAGGAAGCATCCAAAGCATAGGCATTTTTGCTTGTCAGTTCACGACTAGAGACACAAAAGCACTCTTAGTAAAAGTGTGGCCAAGAGTGTGGCTGCCTGAAATCCATTAGATCTAACCTCTTGTTCCGCGGTCTAGGTATATAGTTGATTAATGGTGCTTATGGCACCCTATTCGTCACATGATCTATGTGTCATTCCTTAGTTTTGTATTCTACATACCATAGTACATGTATTTTCCCCAAGATTAGAAAACACGTAAAAGTTTAAACTTGGGGACATGAACTCACAATTTTGCGTATCCTGCGTCGTAAATTTCACCGAGTTTGCTTAGTGCGCGTCGTATCACTACCTACACACGTACTATGTTTTATTAGACGGTTAGGTCGTGTAACGACTCTTAGTCTTATTTGTTTATTAAGATTTATTTTGGAATCCTTGGTATACTTTGAGTTACATCTTTGATGTACACTATATAATTTCAAAGTATATAATTATTAGTTAAAATAATAATATTTTAACTTAAATTATATTTATCCATTTATTTGGAATATTGTTAAAGTAATATATTTTTTACTTGGTTTATTATGTATTTCTACACATGTATATTTTTTCAAGCATGGGTGTACTTGTTTTTGTGTATTTTCATACTTGTGTATTTTGCCAAGTATTGGTGGTGTATTCCGGTATGCATTTATACGTATGAGGATACGTATTTTCTTGTATTCATTATGTATGTTATACTTAAATTTGTGATTATTTTTCCGGAACATTATTTTTAGACAACTAAAAATCACCAATTTATATTCTCAAAATATACATATTTTGAGAGGGTTTTTATTGAAAAATATCTATAATTTATTTGGAAAAAATAAGTATATTTCCATATAAATCTAAAAAATAATATATATTTTTAAGATTAGCTTTAGAAAATATATTTTCTAGTTTCACCCAAAATATTATATTTTAACTTGTTTAAGAAAATATATATTTTTCTCCATCCAAAATAATACATTTTCTATTTGACAAACATATGA
Source organism: Helianthus tuberosus (assembly GCA_030545235.1). Taxonomy (NCBI): domain Eukaryota; kingdom Viridiplantae; phylum Streptophyta; class Magnoliopsida; order Asterales; family Asteraceae; genus Helianthus; species Helianthus tuberosus. The sequence continues at coordinate 136,607,483 of CM060383.1, forward strand.
TATATTTTGTAATACTTGTAAAACTTTATATCTTGCCATTTCCTTGGTTTCAAAAATACCTTTCGTCACATTTGTTAAGTTACGGATTTATTTCCGGAATATATATACTTATTGTCCATAAGTCCGTTTGTCCGATTGTCCAATATTCGGGTATAAATTATATATTTATTTTCTTGGAATTTTGGTAGTATTTTATATTTCAAATTTTGATATTTTGGTGTGTTATATTATTTTCAAGCTCCTAAAATAATATAACTAATACAATCAACATACAAATACCACACAATTTGTGACATCTAAATATATATTTCCCTATATATATACTTAGTCATTTTAATTATCAAAAATCAACCTCCAATATATGCAATTTTTACAATAAAAATTATGGCAAATTTTTATATGAAACCATGATCAAAATTTACTTGTAAACACTTGTTTAAAAATATTTTTCTAAGTGTTTACTTTCTACAAAAACTTTGCCATAGTTTCCCCTTAAAATGGAGGTTTCCATGCTTAAAAGCATATCATTTTCTTTTAGAAATTCATCACCAATCATCAACAATTTACACATTACTTACCAAGAGCCAAAAATATGAAATTTAACAACATGTCATGAACTTGAAAGTTTGTAAAAATTTGTAGTAATTTCATATGTTGTTTAGTAAGTTTAGTTACCTCTAAAAACATGGTTTTTAGTTTATAAAACTCATTCTTGTGAATTTTGGTCCTTCACAACTTGTATGATGATTTTTCAAAAATAAATCTTCTTGTATTTTTCTTGTTACCAATATTTTTCTAGCTTTGATTCAACCCTAAAAACATGTTTACTTTCTTTAAAACCAAGATCATGTTAAATCTTGTAATAAACTTTGATTTCTTGAAAATATTATCTTTGAAATCTTTTATTCTCAAGACATATAACTTTTAGACATAATCATCATACACTAAAAACAAGTTCATATTCAAGTTCACGATTCACATAAAGGGTGATCATCATGATTTCTTCAAGATCCATCATTATACTTGCTAGATCATGTGTTTAATCATCATCTAGTAAGCTTCTTATGGTGATCTACACCATAAACACAAGAAATCAACAAACAAGTATACTACATACACTTAAACATCTTTAATCTTCTTGTTTTTGAGCTTTATGTTAGTGTTCATGCTTATGTTTTTTTTTTAGATTCTCAAGTTTAACAAGTTACATAACACTTTAACCACTAAGATTAGAAGTAAAAACAAGATCAAGAGGCTTGCTACTAGCTCTAATGGCTAGGGAAGTGGCACAAGAAGGATGAAGATGAAGGTGGAAGAAAGTGAGTGGTTAAAGGCTCCACAAAGAGGCCCTTCAAGTTCTAGCACCTCACACCTTCTTTGATAAGCTTCTTACACCTTGTAGTAACCTTGGATTGCTAGGAAATGAAGTGAAAATGATGGATGTGTGGGTGTTGTATGTGAGCCAAAAGTTAGAGGGAGGAGATGAAGAAGACGGTGAAGTTTACAAGAGTTAGGATGAAGTGTGTTATGTTTGGTGGTTTTTATAAAAATGTCTTCCAACATTTATTTGTTTAAGGGGTAATATGTTTCTCCATCATTAGACATATCTTATAAAATATTGGAAGAAAATCACACTTGTGGGACCCATGTCCCAACCGTCCAAGGGGGGGGGGGGGTATTGGTTCCATTTCAAGTGTTAGTTATATAACTAGTTAGGTTTCAAGTATATTAGTTAGTGTTTTAGGTGTTTAGGGTTTTTAAGATGTGTTATGATGTTCGGTGATTATAACTGGCTTCATAACACTAAAAAAATGTTTCTAGTGAAAATTTGGTGTTTCGGGTAGTGTCCGGTTGTTCGTTTCGTTACGGTTCGTTAAAGTGCTAAATTGCGCAGTTTCACCAAGTATTTAGCACCTTTTGTGACAGTTTCAATTCCCGACACTTTGTAAGTTATTCTGGACAGTTATACATAAATTCTCCATGATATTTTAGTGTTAAAATGCTGTTTATAGCTGAATTATTGCTGAATTATGCAGAATTCAACATTTTAGGTAAGTTTCTGGTGTCTTTTAGTGCATAGTTTAGCTTCCGAAAAGTTTATATGCTAACCCTTATATCCATACTTGGGTTTTAAGGTATTTTAGATGTTGGGCCTACTCCTAGGCCCTAATTCTATTGTCTGACTGCTTTCTGCAGAAATGCTGACACAGTGTGTCTTACTGGTGAGTTTACTAGTCTTTCTGACGCAACGCTTAAAGTAATGCACAAGGCAATATTTGAAGTATAAAACATGCAGGAATTCATATGTAAAGCAAGTAATCACTTAATGTTGACGTTTAAGCACATAATTGCAATTAATAAATAATATTAAAATGGTACGGGAGTTACTGGTTTGGTGCCAATTGTCACATCTGGAGCTTTATAGAACACATATCTCAAGGTGTTGATTTTAATGCTTCAGGACATTTTAATCCTTTAGTGATTTTCATGTAGATTTCATTTTCAAGTGTCCCATATAAGTATGCGGTGACGACATCCATTAGTCTCATATGAAGTCCATCAGAGATTGTGAGGCCGATTAGGAACCTAAGGGTTATCGCATCCACTACAGGGGAATACGTTTCCTCATAATCAACTCCTGGGATTTGGGAAAACCCTTGTGCTACAAGTCGAGCCTTATATCTCACAATCTCATTCTTTTCATTTCTCTTTATTGCAAATACCCATTTATAACCTACTGGTTTGACGTCTATGGGTGTTCGGACTACAGGTCCGAAAACATGTCACTTTTCGAGCGAATTCAATTTGGCGTTTTTGGCTTCTTGCCATCTTGGCCAATCATTTATGTGCATGCATTCTTCTAAAGTTTTAGGTACGTAATCCTTTTCATTGATTACATATGTTGCTATAGCATATGCAAATATATCATCAACACATGTTTTATTCCGGTTCCATATTATACTATCTTGTACATAATTAATAGAGATCTCATTTTTGTTCGGTACCGGTGTTTCTTCTGAAACTTCAATTTCCTCTGGATTCATAGTTGTCTCTTTTGGGACATTTACCTCTACCGGGGTTTCATTTATAATCTTTTGTGAGTTTTCACCAACTGCGTCATTGTGCTCTTTTCGTTTTCGTGGGTTCTTATCTTTGGAATCGACTGGTCTCCCACATTTTCGTTGTATAGTAATCGCTTCCGGGAATACTTCAATTCGAGCAGGTGCATTTGATGCCGGTACATGTGACTTTGTCACTCTTTTCGTGTCTGTGAATGCATCCGGTAATTCATTTGCTATTCTTTGCAAATGTATAATCTTTTGGACTTCATATTCACATTGACCACTTCAGGGGTCGAGATTTGATAGTGATGATGCATTCCACATTATTTCTTGTGTTACCAGTCTTTCTTTGTCCTTATCTCCCCCTAAGACTGGGAACATTGTTTCATCAAAATGACAGTCAGCATACCGTGTTGTAAACATGTCTCTCGTCATTGGTTCTAAATATTTAATAATGGTCGGGGAGTTAAAACCAATATAGATACCCAGTCTTCTTTGGGGTCCCATTGTAGTACGTTGTGGTGGCGGTATTGGTACGTATACTGCGCAACCAAAAATTCTAAGGTGGGACAAACTTGGTTCTCATCTGAAGACCAGTTTCAATGGGGAATATTCGTGATCAGCAGTTGGTCTTAATCTAATCAGTGCAGCGGCATGCAAAATAACATGACCCCATGCAGAAGGTGGTAGTTTACATCTCATTAAAAGTGGTCTAGCGATTATTTGTAATCGTTTAATCAGAGATTGACATACAATAGTCATTAAAAGCTTGAGATTTGAACTCTCCTGCGTTATCCATCTGGATGTTTCTAATTTGATTGTCCGGGAAATTAGCTCTCAGTTGTATGATTTGAGCTAGAAGTCGGGCAAATGCTACATTTCGAGTAGCTAAAAGACTCATGTGTGACCACCTTGAGGATGTGTCAATTAAGACCAATAAATAGCGGAATGGTCCACACGGAGGATGATCCCCTTGGATTCTTTCCAAAAATGAGGGGGTGTAGGATCGTGAAACGACCTGACGAGTCGATCAGAAGAGTGCTCAGACAGAATCAGAGGCGGAATTCATTGATTCGGTCTTCGTTTATGTAACACCCTAATTCGTTTAACCTTAAAACGACGCAGTGGAAATTCGAGTCTGAAAATTTCTTTCATGACATACATCTTGACATTCTAAAAATCCATTTTATAATATAAGAACATATCTTATCGACACTAAATTACTTATTTAAAACATTCCCGTACAATCCGTCTTGCGACTCGATCTTCGATCTCTACTCCTTAGTAATCCTCAGGGCTTGTACTACCTACGCTCACCACATAAAATTCATAACGTCAGTACATATCATAAGCATACAAGATTTGTACACGTTTACTTTTCATTTCATTAACCCTTTACATCCCGGCTTTCCTCTGATCATACGATCCGTAGTGAGACTTCCTTGGTATTCCTGCGTTACACTTCGTCACCAGGCACGATGTTATTATCGTTAATATTCAAATTCATTGAATGCATGCGTATGTACTTTCATACAACCTATACATACCCTTGCGATCACACATAGCAACATACATACCTTTGTACTTATATACGTACGTTCGTACATACCTAAATACATCCATTCATACATACATACATACATACATACTTACATGCCTACTTACATACATACATACCTACATACATACATACATACATACATACATACATACAAACATACCTACATACTTACATACAAACATACTTACATACTTATTCCATTCCTTCTCACAACTTACATACGTGCATACCTTCGTACATACTCACTTGACTACATATACATACTATCTACATACATCCTTATATACATACACTTATACTTATACCTCATACATACGTATCCTCCTACATACATGCCTACATTTATATTTTCAATCAACCATTGCAATATACCCGTCTCATACTTGCCTACTCATATACGTCTTCATACATATCCTTACGTACTCGCTTACACACTATAATCTTACATACATTCGCGCATACACTCTTACATACACTTCTACATACGTGTATAGAGATAAACAACATCCATACATACTTATCCACATGTACGCTTACCCTAATGGTCACAAATCATGAGCCAAATTAGTCGGTCGCAACTTAAAACGCGTTTAAACGAGTTCCCAAGCCAAAACTGAGCACGAAAACAACTTTCGAAGAAAATTGACCCGTCGCGCGACGCGACGGGCCGTCGCGCTACGCGACGCCCTTAAAACAGCAGAAGGTTTGCTGCTGCTGTGCTGCATATTTTCGTCACGATCCCGTTTCACGGAAACGAGCATAACTCCCTCGTTTTTGGTCCGTTTTACCCGATTCTTTTTCCTACGCGTCCGTAATTTAATTCTCCATCTAATGGAACTAAAATCCAACATCCAACTTAATATAATTTCCGACTTTTAACTCTTCGGCTTATTACCCTTTTACCACTTTTCGACCCGTTCATGCATACGTTAACATAACTCGTTCCTTTTACCAAAACCTCTTATAACATAATAATATAAGTGACGTCTATCATAAATTACCAAATTCTTGGATGTCTTACATCCTCTTAACACCTTATCGTTCATATGCTTATTTTTGACCCGTTAAGGGTATTCGTGCATTATTTGGTCTACGACTAACCAAACCATAATCCCCACTTCCATACTTGTCCGAAACCTTACACTAATCGAATAACTTGCTTCAAAACTACTTTTAAGCTCGTTTTCCCCAAAATACCCATCAAGGGCATTTTGGTCAACCTTAAACCCATCATTTACGACGAAAGACTTTAACACATATTTGGCCTCAAACGTCTTGTTTAATTCATTACAACACTTTATTACTTACTAGTACTAAGAAGTGATTACGGAAATCACTTACCTTATGCGTCCGTGCTCGTATCCGATTCCTCGCCTTTTCTTGACCCGTTATCCTTTCAAGCGTGAGTCCGTCTTGACATGCTTCCTTTACTCTCTTTTCATCAAGATCACACTCCTGTTAGCATATGCATTCGTACATGTTAACAATCATATCAATCGCATATTTCACCCTTAACTTTCATTAGTCCTTTCTAGCATACATAACTCATATGATTATATTCATATCCGTTTAACTCTTGTAATTCATCATACAATCACAAATAACGCATATTGACATAACATGTACCATCCGACTTATCATCATATACCCGTAACATCATAATCGACTATACGGACGACACTATATACATTTCATCATACACTTGATGCGAGTACTACCCTTTAAGCATAACGTACAACTATTTCATGCACAATTCTTCTAAACTCATACATAATCCATCAAAACCAACTACTAATCATCATGTATCATTCCAAATGAACATTAAACATAACATCATCATATTCCTATACTTTCATCTAACAATAATTCATCATACCCACATAATACATCAATCATTCAACAAGACTTGAACGCAAGAGGTGATTCTAGTCATCATCTTCACCCTAACTAACGGGTGTCACCTCTAAACATCAAATTAACGCAAACCTTTCATAACCCATGTTCTACACAAGGATTCTAACCCTTGTACATGATTAATTTCATAATAACTCACGGATTTGAACATAACCCACTTCACCCATGATCACAAATCTTAGATTTAAGACATACCTTATGATCCCCTCGTGATGGTGATCATTAATCCATGCTCGGTTATGGATTTACGCTTCATCTTGCCTTCCAATTTGAGTGAAAGGATGAAATTAGGGTTTGAGGCTCCATGGGAGCCTCCTGCTCCTTCTCGAACACACGCATGTGTGTGTGTGTTTGTGTGTGATAAGTTATTTAATAACTTAACTTTCATCTTTCCCACTTTAGCCCCTCGGGTTTGTTTTTAAAACATAATTAACACTACCTTCATCATTTAATACTTTTGACCATACTCTTAACTAGGTTAAATAGCCTAGTTATTTATTTCATGACGTGTCATATCGGAACACACGACAATTATTAACATTAGATTTTGGGGCGTTACAAGTCTACCACCCTTAAACAAGGTTTCGTCCCCGAAACCTTTCTCACTTTCATCAAACACACATTATCTTTTCTTCTAGTCAATCCATACGATTACTAACCCATACTTTCCTGATCATTCTTTCTTATATCATTTTCATTTTCATTTACTTGACCTGTCAATAACTGGTCAATACACATACTCTTCCGTCCTTTAATATGATTCTTTCTTAATGGATCTAATATCTCCATCTCACCTTTAAAATTTACATTCTCTACATACTCTGTATAACATTTAACTTTTGTTTTGTTATCACAACAAAACTATTATTACATAATCACGCCTACGTGCTTAATTCTAACGTTAACCTCATTCTACATTTTCTACAGTTACGTATAACTTGCATACCTTTGTTTTATCTTTAAATCATTTCGTTCATTTCACATTACTATTGCTTTCACTTCATGCGTTACTTAATTTACACATATACAGGTGTCATACTAGTTCGTATCTATCCAATCATGAGTTAAATATTCTTACTAACCTCTTTTTCATTTCCCAAACCACGATCTGCAACCCAGATCGATTCATCTTTTCCTCGAGTACTAGCCATAATAGGCCAGATTTCATTCATCCGTGTCATGAGTTTCCACTCATGCATATCCTTTCCCCAATACGATTGGTTTTATCACATCGATAATTCTAACATTATCATCAACATCGTCGGCGGTTAGCATATATCATTTAAACATTCATTAAACTAGGTGATTACCCACCTATAACTTTTCTACAATTTCCTACGTACCTGCTATAACATACCGCACATTCTATTTCTTACATGCAATCTTTTCATTCAATTAATCATTTTTCCAACGGAAGTACACGCTCGTACTTCCTTCCAGTCGTACTTACTTGCAAAGACCTTATTACATCGTTTCAATATTTCTTACTGAGCTTACCATGTCCGCCCATACTCAAGTTATTGTCCGGGTCACAACCCGTCATCATTCCGACTTCTAAGAGTCAATTACTAACACATCTAACACGTAACTTATACAAAACTTTGTTTATTATACTATCACTTTTTACTTTATACTTATTTCTATGACCCGTTCGACTCAATCATGGTCAAACTGTAGACATCTTCTTAGGCGGATTAATTTCATCTTCTTATATTTTTGAATCCGTCTCACGGATTCAGACGCATCATTCATGCTTTTTCATTCATTGAATCCACCTTACGGATTCAAACATTACATTCATGCCTTTTATCCTTGAACCCGCATCGCGGATTCAAACATTACATTCATACCTTCCTTCCTTGAATCCGTCTCACGGATTCAATCATTACATTCATACCTTTCCTTCTTGAATCCGTCTCGCGGATTCAAACATTACATTCATACCTTTCCTCTTTGAATCCGTCTCGCGGATTCAAACATTCATTCTTACCTTTCATCCTTGAATCCGTCTTACAGATTCAATCATTACATTCATGCCTTTCATCCTTGAATCCGTCTCATGGATTCAAACATTGCATTCATACCTTTCATTCCCTGAATCCATCTTACGGATTCAAACATATTATTCATGTCTCGTTGATCCGCACCAAATCACGGATTCAACATTCTTCATTCTTATCAGGCATGTTTTTCATTCTTACATAGTACTCTCAATTTCCCGAGAGTCTTACTTCCCATTTTACCCACACGCCCGCCTGCTGCCCAACTCTACCGGACATACCTGTAACAATTATCATGATCTCACGAACGTCATATGCTTCTCGTGTACTGGCCAGGTACACAATCCACATAGTAGTTTCGTGCCTTCATGTAATTGTCACCTTATGTCCGTAGACTTAGGTTTCGGCGCGTGTATTTCTTCCAATACTTCATTACTATACTATCATTGTTTTTCATCTTAAAATTTTCCTTCCCTTAATGAACTTTACCATTACCTACATCCCCATATTAAATTCACATACCTGGGCTCATTTGCCTATTTGTCTTATTACCTCTTTGCCTGTCTTAGTACTCATCCTAGACAGCATTCTCGGATCATCCTCTTCCAACACTCATGCTTACCTTGCACATACAAAACCGTCAGTTTCTTTATACGTATACATAAATACATACTTTCATCAACCTTTACCTTTGGATCTTGATCAAGTCTTAGATTGTACGGATTTCTTATCTCAAGAGCACACAAGTTTGAGTTCAAGTACTTACCTTCTCGTACTTGATTCCCTCAAACCAGGGCTCTGATACCAACTTGTAACACCCTAATTCGTTTAACCTTAAAACGACGCAGCGGAAATTCGAGTCTGAAAATTTCTTTCATGACATACATCTTGACATTCTAAAAGTCCATTTTATAATATAAGAACATATCTTATCGACACTAAATTACTTATTTAAAACATTCCCGTACAATCCGTCTTGCGACTCGATCTTCGATCTCTACTCCTTAGTAATCCTCAGGGCTTGTACTACCTGCGCTCACCACATAAAATTCATAACGTCAGTACATATCATAAGCATACAAGAGTTGTACACGTTTACTTTTCATTTCATTAACCCTTTACATCCCGGCTTTCCTCTGATCATACGATCCGTAGTGAGACTTCCTTGGTATTCCTGCGTTACACTTCGTCACCAGGCACGATGTTATTATCGTTAGTATTCAAATTCATTGAATGCATGCGTACGTACTTTCATACAACCTATACATACCCTTGCGATCACACATAGCAACATACATACCTTTGTACTTATATACATACGTTCGTACATACCTAAATACATCCATTCATACATACATACATACATACTTACATGCCTACTTACATACATACATACCTACATACATACATACATACAAACATACCTACATACTTACATACAAACATACTTACATACTTATTCCATTCCTTCTCACAACTTACATACGTGCATACCTTCGTACATACTCACTTGACTACATATACATACTATCTACATACATCCTTATATACATACACTTATACTTATACCTCATACATACGTATCCTCCTACATACATGCCTACATTTATATTTTCAATCAACCATTGCAATATACCCGTCTCATACTTGCCTACTCATATACGTCTTCATACATATCCTTACGTACTCGCTTACACACTATAATCTTACATACATTCGCGCATACACTCTTACATACACTTCTACATACGTGTATAGAGATAAACAACATCCATACATACTTATCCACATGTACGCTTACCCTAATGGTCACAAATCATGAGCCAAATTAGTCGGTCGCAACTTAAAACGCGTTTAAACGAGTTCCCAAGCCAAAACTGAGCACGAAAACAACTTTCGAAGAAAATTGACCCGTCGCGCGACGCGACGGGCCGTCGCGCGACGCGACGGGCCGTCGCGCTACGCGACGCCCTTAAAACAGCAGAAGGTTTGCTGCTGCTGTGCTGCATATTTTCGTCACGATCCCGTTTCACGGAAACGAGCATAACTCCCTCGTTTTTGGTCCGTTTTACCCGATTCTTTTTCCTACGCGTCCGTAATTTAATTCTCCATCTAATGGAACTAAAATCCAACATCCAACTTAATATAATTTCTGACTTTTAACTCTTCGGCTTATTACCCTTTTACCACTTTTCGACCCGTTCATGCATACGTTAACATAACTCGTTCCTTTTACCAAAACCTCTTATAACATAATAATATAAGTGACGTCTATCATAAATTACCAAATTCTTGGATGTCTTACATCCTCTTAACACCTTATCGTTCATATGCTTATTTTTGACCCGTTAAGGGTATTCGTGCATTATTTGGTCTACGACTAACCAAACCATAATCCCCACTTCCATACTTGTCCGAAACCTTACACTAATCGAATAACTTGCTTCAAAACTACTTTTAAGCTCGTTTTCCCCAAAATACCCATCAAGGGCATTTTGGTCAACCTTAAACCCATCATTTACGACGAAAGACTTTAACACATATTTGGCCTCAAACGTCTTGTTTAATTCATTACAACACTTTATTACTTACTAGTACTAAGAAGTGATTACGGAAATCACTTACCTTATGCGTCCGTGCTCGTATCCGATTCCTCGCCTTTTCTTGACCCGTTATCCTTTCAAGCGTGAGTCCGTCTTGACATGCTTCCTTTACTCTCTTTTCATCAAGATCACACTCCTGTTAGCATATGCATTCGTACATGTTAACAATCATATCAATCGCATATTTCACCCTTAACTTTCATTAGTCCTTTCTAGCATACATAACTCATATGATTATATTCATATCCGTTTAACTCTTGTAATTCATCATACAATCACAAATAACGCATATTGACATAACATGTACCATCCGACTTATCATCATATACCCGTAACATCATAATCGACTATACGGACGACACTATATACATTTCATCATACACTTGATGCGAGTACTACCCTTTAAGCATAACGTACAACTATTTCATGCACAATTCTTCTAAACTCATACATAATCCATCAAAACCAACTACTAATCATCATGTATCATTCCAAATGAACATTAAACATAACATCATCATATTCCTATACTTTCATCTAACAATAATTCATCATACCCACATAATACATCAATCATTCAACAAGACTTGAACGCAAGAGGTGATTCTAGTCATCATCTTCACCCTAACTAACGGGTGTCACCTCTAAACATCAAATTAACGCAAACCTTTCATAACCCATGTTCTACACAAGGATTCTAACCCTTGTACATGATTAATTTCATAATAACTCACGGATTTGAACATAACCCACTTCACCCATGATCACAAATCTTAGATTTAAGACATACCTTATGATCCCCTCGTGATGGTGATCATTAATCCATGCTCGGTTATGGATTTACGCTTCATCTTGCCTTCCAATTTGAGTGAAAGGATGAAATTAGGGTTTGAGGCTCCATGGGAGCCTCCTGCTCCTTCTCGAACACACGCATGTGTGTGTGTGTTTGTGTGTGATAAGTTATTTAATAACTTAACTTTCATCTTTCCCACTTTAGCCCCTCGGGTTTGTTTTTAAAACATAATTAACACTACCTTCATCATTTAATACTTTTGACCATACTCTTAACTAGGTTAAATAGCCTAGTTATTTATTTCATGACGTGTCATATCGGAACACACGACAATTATTAACATTAGATTTTGGGGCGTTACAAGTCTACCACCCTTAAACAAGGTTTCGTCCCCGAAACCTTTCTCACTTTCATCAAACACACATTATCTTTTCTTCTAGTCAATCCATACGATTACTAACCCATACTTTCCTGATCATTCTTTCTTATATCATTTTCATTTTCATTTACTTGACCTGTCAATAACTGGTCAATACACATACTCTTCCGTCCTTTAATATGATTCTTTCTTAATGGATCTAATATCTCCATCCCACCTTTAAAATTTACATTCTCTACATACTCTGTATAACATTTAACTTTTGTTTTGTTATCACAACAAAACTATTATTACATAATCACGCCTACGTGCTTAATTCTAACGTTAACCTCATTCTACATTTTCTACAGTTACGTATAACTTGCATACCTTTGTTTTATCTTTAAATCATTTCGTTCATTTCACATTACTATTGCTTTCACTTCATGCGTTACTTAATTTACACATATACAGGTGTCATACTAGTTCGTATCTATCCAATCATGAGTTAAATATTCTTACTAACCTCTTTTTCATTTCCCAAACCACGATCTGCAACCCAGATCGATTCATCTTTTCCTCGAGTACTAGCCATAATAGGCCAGATTTCATTCATCCGTGTCATGAGTTTCCACTCATGCATATCCTTTCCCCAATACGATTGGTTTTATCACATCGATAATTCTAACATTATCATCAACATCGTCGGCGGTTAGCATATATCATTTAAACATTCATTAAACTAGGTGATTACCCACCTATAACTTTTCTACAATTTCCTACGTACCTGCTATAACATACCGCACATTCTATTTCTTACATGCAATCTTTTCATTCAATTAATCATTTTTCCAACGGAAGTACACGCTCGTACTTCCTTCCAGTCGTACTTACTTGCAAAGACCTTATTACATCGTTTCAATATTTCTTACTGAGCTTACCATGTCCGCCCATACTCAAGTTATTGTCCGGGTCACAACCCGTCATCATTCCGACTTCTAAGAGTCAATTACTAACACATCTAACACGTAACTTATACAAAACTTTGTTTATTATACTATCACTTTTTACTTTATACTTATTTCTATGACCCGTTCGACTCAATCATGGTCAAACTGTAGACATCTTCTTAGGCGGATTAATTTCATCTTCTTATATTTTTGAATCCGTCTCACGGATTCAGACGCATCATTCATGCTTTTTCATTCATTGAATCCACCTTACGGATTCAAACATTACATTCATGCCTTTTATCCTTGAACCCGCATCGCGGATTCAAACATTACATTCATACCTTCCTTCCTTGAATCCGTCTCACGGATTCAATCATTACATTCATACCTTTCCTTCTTGAATCCGTCTCGCGGATTCAAACATTACATTCATACCTTTCCTCTTTGAATCCGTCTCGCGGATTCAAACATTCATTCTTACCTTTCATCCTTGAATCCGTCTTACAGATTCAATCATTACATTCATGCCTTTCATCCTTGAATCCGTCTCATGGATTCAAACATTGCATTCATACCTTTCATTCCCTGAATCCATCTTACGGATTCAAACATATTATTCATGTCTCGTTGATCCGCACCAAATCACGGATTCAACATTCTTCATTCTTATCAGGCATGTTTTTCATTCTTACATAGTACTCTCAATTTCCCGAGAGTCTTACTTCCCATTTTACCCACACGCCCGCCTGCTGCCCAACTCTACCGGACATACCTGTAACAATTATCATGATCTCACGAACGTCATATGCTTCTCGTGTACTGGCCAGGTACACAATCCACATAGTAGTTTCGTGCCTTCATGTAATTGTCACCTTATGTCCGTAGACTTAGGTTTCGGCGCGTGTATTTCTTCCAATACTTCATTACTATACTATCATTGTTTTTCATCTTAAAATTTTCCTTCCCTTAATGAACTTTACCATTACCTACATCCCCATATTAAATTCACATACCTGGGCTCATTTGCCTATTTGTCTTATTACCTCTTTGCCTGTCTTAGTACTCATCCTAGACAGCATTCTCGGATCATCCTCTTCCAACACTCATGCTTACCTTGCACATACAAAACCGTCAGTTTCTTTATACGTATACATAAATACATACTTTCATCAACCTTTACCTTTGGATCTTGATCGAGTCTTAGATTGTACGGATTTCTTATCTCAAGAGCACACAAGTTTGAGTTCAAGTACTTACCTTCTCGTACTTGATTCCCTCAAACCAGGGCTCTGATACCAACTTGTAACACCCTAATTCGTTTAACCTTAAAACGACGCAGCGGAAATTCGAGTCTGAAAATTTCTTTCATGACATACATCTTGACATTCTAAAAATCCATTTTATAATATAAGAACATATCTTATCGACACTAAATTACTTATTTAAAACATTCCCGTACAATCCGTCTTGCGACTCGATCTTCGATCTCTACTCCTTAGTAATCCTCAGGGCTTGTACTACCTGCGCTCACCACATAAAATTCATAACGTCAGTACATATCATAAGCATACAAGAGTTGTACACGTTTACTTTTCATTTCATTAACCCTTTACATCCCGGCTTTCCTCTGATCATACGATCCGTAGTGAGACTTCCTTGGTATTCCTGCGTTACACTTCGTCACCAGGCACGATGTTATTATCGTTAGTATTCAAATTCATTGAATGCATGCGTACGTACTTTCATACAACCTATACATACCCTTGCGATCACACATAGCAACATACATACCTTTGTACTTATATACATACGTTCGTACATACCTAAATACATCCATTCATACATACATACATACATACTTACATGCCTACTTACATACATACATACCTACATACATACATACATACAAACATACCTACATACTTACATACAAACATACTTACATACTTATTCCATTCCTTCTCACAACTTACATACGTGCATACCTTCGTACATACTCACTTGACTACATATACATACTATCTACATACATCCTTATATACATACACTTATACTTATACCTCATACATACGTATCCTCCTACATACATGCCTACATTTATATTTTCAATCAACCATTGCAATATACCCGTCTCATACTTGCCTACTCATATACGTCTTCATACATATCCTTACGTACTCGCTTACACACTATAATCTTACATACATTCGCGCATACACTCTTACATACACTTCTACATACGTGTATAGAGATAAACAACATCCATACATACTTATCCACATGTACGCTTACCCTAATGGTCACAAATCATGAGCCAAATTAGTCGGTCGCAACTTAAAACGCGTTTAAACGAGTTCCCAAGCCAAAACTGAGCACGAAAACAACTTTCGAAGAAAATTGACCCGTCGCGCGACGCGACGGGCCGTCGCGCTACGCGACGCCCTTAAAACAGCAGAAGGTTTGCTGCTGCTGTGCTGCATATTTTCGTCACGATCCCGTTTCACGGAAACGAGCATAACTCCCTCGTTTTTGGTCCGTTTTACCCGATTCTTTTTCCTACGCGTCCGTAATTTAATTCTCCATCTAATGGAACTAAAATCCAACATCCAACTTAATATAATTTCCGACTTTTAACTCTTCGGCTTATTACCCTTTTACCACTTTTCGACCCGTTCATGCATACGTTAACATAACTCGTTCCTTTTACCAAAACCTCTTATAACATAATAATATAAGTGACGTCTATCATAAATTACCAAATTCTTGGATGTCTTACATCCTCTTAACACCTTATCGTTCATATGCTTATTTTTGACCCGTTAAGGGTATTCGTGCATTATTTGGTCTACGACTAACCAAACCATAATCCCCACTTCCATACTTGTCCGAAACCTTACACTAATCGAATAACTTGCTTCAAAACTACTTTTAAGCTCGTTTTCCCCAAAATACCCATCAAGGGCATTTTGGTCAACCTTAAACCCATCATTTACGACGAAAGACTTTAACACATATTTGGCCTCAAACGTCTTGTTTAATTCATTACAACACTTTATTACTTACTAGTACTAAGAAGTGATTACGGAAATCACTTACCTTATGCGTCCGTGCTCGTATCCGATTCCTCGCCTTTTCTTGACCCGTTATCCTTTCAAGCGTGAGTCCGTCTTGACATGCTTCCTTTACTCTCTTTTCATCAAGATCACACTCCTGTTAGCATATGCATTCGTACATGTTAACAATCATATCAATCGCATATTTCACCCTTAACTTTCATTAGTCCTTTCTAGCATACATAACTCATATGATTATATTCATATCCGTTTAACTCTTGTAATTCATCATACAATCACAAATAACGCATATTGACATAACATGTACCATCCGACTTATCATCATATACCCGTAACATCATAATCGACTATACGGACGACACTATATACATTTCATCATACACTTGATGCGAGTACTACCCTTTAAGCATAACGTACAACTATTTCATGCACAATTCTTCTAAACTCATACATAATCCATCAAAACCAACTACTAATCATCATGTATCATTCCAAATGAACATTAAACATAACATCATCATATTCCTATACTTTCATCTAACAATAATTCATCATACCCACATAATACATCAATCATTCAACAAGACTTGAACGCAAGAGGTGATTCTAGTCATCATCTTCACCCTAACTAACGGGTGTCACCTCTAAACATCAAATTAACGCAAACCTTTCATAACCCATGTTCTACACAAGGATTCTAACCCTTGTACATGATTAATTTCATAATAACTCACGGATTTGAACATAACCCACTTCACCCATGATCACAAATCTTAGATTTAAGACATACCTTATGATCCCCTCGTGATGGTGATCATTAATCCATGCTCGGTTATGGATTTACGCTTCATCTTGCCTTCCAATTTGAGTGAAAGGATGAAATTAGGGTTTGAGGCTCCATGGGAGCCTCCTGCTCCTTCTCGAACACACGCATGTGTGTGTGTGTTTGTGTGTGATAAGTTATTTAATAACTTAACTTTCATCTTTCCCACTTTAGCCCCTCGGGTTTGTTTTTAAAACATAATTAACACTACCTTCATCATTTAATACTTTTGACCATACTCTTAACTAGGTTAAATAGCCTAGTTATTTATTTCATGACGTGTCATATCGGAACACACGACAATTATTAACATTAGATTTTGGGGCGTTACAAGTCTACCACCCTTAAACAAGGTTTCGTCCCCGAAACCTTTCTCACTTTCATCAAACACACATTATCTTTTCTTCTAGTCAATCCATACGATTACTAACCCATACTTTCCTGATCATTCTTTCTTATATCATTTTCATTTTCATTTACTTGACCTGTCAATAACTGGTCAATACACATACTCTTCCGTCCTTTAATATGATTCTTTCTTAATGGATCTAATATCTCCATCTCACCTTTAAAATTTACATTCTCTACATACTCTGTATAACATTTAACTTTTGTTTTGTTATCACAACAAAACTATTATTACATAATCACGCCTACGTGCTTAATTCTAACGTTAACCTCATTCTACATTTTCTACAGTTACGTATAACTTGCATACCTTTGTTTTATCTTTAAATCATTTCGTTCATTTCACATTACTATTGCTTTCACTTCATGCGTTACTTAATTTACACATATACAGGTGTTATACTAGTTCGTATCTATCCAATCATGAGTTAAATATTCTTACTAACCTCTTTTTCATTTCCCAAACCACGATCTGCAACCCAGATCGATTCATCTTTTCCTCGAGTACTAGCCATAATAGGCCAGATTTCATTCATCCGTGTCATGAGTTTCCACTCATGCATATCCTTTCCCCAATACGATTGGTTTTATCACATCGATAATTCTAACATTATCATCAACATCGTCGGCGGTTAGCATATATCATTTAAACATTCATTAAACTAGGTGATTACCCACCTATAACTTTTCTACAATTTCCTACGTACCTGCTATAACATACCGCACATTCTATTTCTTACATGCAATCTTTTCATTCAATTAATCATTTTGCCAACGGAAGTACACGCTCGTACTTCCTTCCATTCGTACTTACTTGCAAAGACCTTATTACATCGTTTCAATATTTCTTACTGAGCTTACCATTTCTGCCCATACTCAAGTTATTGTCCGGGTCACAACCCGTCATCATTCCGACTTCTAAGAGTCAATTACTAACACATCTAACACGTAACTTATACAAAACTTCGTTTATTATACTATCACTTTTTACTTTATACTTATTTCTATGACCCGTTCGACTCAATCATGGTCAAACTGTAGACATCTTCTTAGGCGGATTAATTTCATCTTCTTATATTTTTGAATCCGTCTCACGGATTCAGACGCATCATTCATGCTTTTTCATTCATTGAATCCACCTTACGGATTCAAACATTACATTCATGCCTTTTATCCTTGAACCCGCCTCGCGGATTCAAACATTACATTCATACCTTCCTTCCTTGAATCCGTCTCACGGATTCAATCATTACATTCATACCTTTCCTCCTTGAATCCGTCTCGCGGATTCAAACTTTACATTCATACCTTTCCTCTTTGAATTCGTCTCGCGGATTCAAACAATTTGGAGACACTTCGACAGCACCTCGGCGTCGGAATCTAGAATGTTACAAATGAGATAGTGTCACACCCCGACCACGTAAAACAACAAAACATGGCGGAAACATCGGGGAGTGTTGTAACAGAATTAATGTTTCATAACCATGGATACCAAAAAGTGTTTCGTTTTATTAAACATTGAGTAATTACATCGTCTGGAAATCTAATTACACAATTTAAACATAGTCTATCATTGTTATTGAGTCACTAAGGCCTTGTCCAGTCCTATGTGAGCATGCATCCTATAAATCGATATCTTTCAACAATACCTGAAACATATGTGAAAACGAGGTCAGCAAAGAAATGCTGGCGAGATACATAGGTTTTGTGAAAATAAGATTCATGACTTCTGTTTTTGAAAAATGTTTAGTCATGAACCTTGTAATTTGATTTGTCTTGTAAATCATTTGAAAAATAATAAGTTCAGATGATATGTATAAATAAGAGAATAATGCATGATTAAATGAATAACCATGTAAAATGAGTTTGTATAAGATAAGTTGTTTGTAAATCAATGTCTTGTGAAAAGTATGTTACTTGTATAAAATGTTCTATGTCTCAAACTGAAACGATTCAAATAACGCTACGATATGTAACACCATACAAACACTTATATATAGGAAGTACCAGCGGTGTATCCACCATGCTTGTATCATATTACACACGCCTCGTTACTTAATTAAACCAAACCAACAATGTAAGATGTCTATGTCTAAACCAATTGTCAAGTGTTATTGTATATACCATATCAAAATGTCTATGTCCAATGTAAACCAACCAATGTGCATATCAATGTCAATATGTTTATGTTTAATTGTATATCATGTGATGTGTAACCAAAAATGTCATGTATGGTAAGTGAAATGTATCAACTAAACCAAATGTAAAATGCACAAAACAAAGTATTGAAGTAAATCTTGGTTTAAATCAATCTTATGTTTTGTGGAAATGCATGATCAAATGTAAATCATGTACAAATGTTTACCCAATCGTTCTTGTTTTAATCGTTCAAATCGTTCTTGTTTTAATTCGTTCAATCGTTCAAATCGTTCTTGTTCTCGTTCTTAACAAACCCTTACCAAAGGGTAAGTTAATATTTTAATTGTGAAACTACTTTATGGTCGATTCTCTAATAACATTCAAACCTTCTTGATGCGTTCATCGTTCCAACTCGCTCTCGTTCTCGTTCTTAACAAACCCTTACCAAAGGATAAGTTAATAATTACAGATTCAGTCGTTACCCAAAATACCCACACATAACCATGGGTATAGAGAATAACGGGATTTGTCAGATCCTATGGTACCATAACCTAATACTGGTCGGCTTGATCATTGCTAATGAATGTCATCGGTCATGTAACTACAACCAACAAGTTCGTTCACTTTATTGAAATTGTTATTAGTTTTTGAAATCATTGTATTCGTTCTTGAAATCATTGTATTCGTTCTTGAAATCATTGTATTCGTTCTTGAAATCATTGTATAGCGTTCTTGAAATAATTGTAATTGTTCGTGAAACCACATTGTAATTGTTCTCGAAACCATTGATAAAACATTTAGCACATATGAGTCACCCCAAAACAGTTGAAAACAGTAAAAGAGGGGAATAATGTACTCGCCTGAGAGTGCTTAGGAGTCTTGAACAACTACCAAGTAAGCTAGAGGAGTCCCGGAAATCAAACGGTACCTAATATAGGTAACTACATAATTAACCCGGACCTAAATCGGAAGACTGGGTAGCAGGAGGGTTCGTAAACCAAATGAGTGTAGGAACTCATATGATATGGTTTAACAAAGCCTACATACTAAATGAAACTTAACCTAAGTATTACCGACCCATCGCGACCCATTAAGGTAGCTTATGCTACTTTAACGCGTCGTTTGCGTGAAACGCGTTCGGACCGCCTAACTAGTCCCATGACAAGTGTTATATGCCTAAACATGTTACATAATCAGTTATGTGACAAAGGTTTAGGTTACATATGCTTAATTACCAATTATTCATGAAAAGGGTATTCTGGTAATTTACCTAAGGCATATAAACTACCTATCATACAACTACTTAAACGATGTGACCATAGGGTATAACCTCGGAAGGTTATTCCCTACCTACTATGGTCACCTAATGTATTTGGTCGGATCCTAATGATCGACCAAACTGGGTCGGGTTCGAAGGTATAGGCGATTTATCAGATCGCCTACCCTACGACCCTAGACAACGTGGTAATCAGTGGGCATAGTCCCAAGGGACTATGACCAACGTGATTACACTCACGTTGCGAAGTTCAAACGAACTTCGCATTGACCATTACTGGTCAACGCTGAAAGTCAAACCAAGTTTGACTTTCGGACTCGAAAAGCAGTAAAATAAGGAAAAGAACGAAAGAATACTTACCCAGGGTCCCCGAATGCTAATCCCGATTCAAGAATCTCAGGTATGAAACAATGGTTTCAACTTAGAGTTCCTAAAATCAGAATTCTAGTGCAAAATGTGGTTGGGGTAATGGGGTATTTATAGTATTCGGTCCACCGTTAAGATCGTTTCAAGGAAAACGTGCCATGATCTTGCCCGTACATTTGTCGTAAAGTTGTGGTGTCTAAATATCATTCTTATCATCTGACTAGGCATTAGAGAATGTGTGGTTGTGGTTAATCCAGCTGAAAACAGGCTGTTAAAAACACTGAATCTGGTCTGTAACAGGCTAGCGCACCGCTACACTAAAAGTGTAGCGCACCGCTAGGCCTTATTTTGGCAGATTTACACATTTGGTCCCTGAACTGTATTTAGGCCATTTTCGACACGTTTAAGGCCCGTTAACCCCATTTCAAAGCTCTAAAATGAAGTTAAAGTATAGGGAACTTAAAATGTGCTCAAAAATATCTCGGATGTCGGTTCGTTTAACCGTACGGTTGCGATGTTCGGTTAATTACGACGGAATGCGCATAAGCGCGAAAAACGATCCAAATGACGCGACGAATGGGTTTTTGGCAAGCCAAACACTAAAGCATAATATAGTCATGCTTACATAAATTTTTGGATGTCCGAATGTATTCAGAACGTGAGTTATGCTCGAAAATGCAAACTTGTGCACTTTTTGACACTTTTAGTCCCTGAATGACCCAAAAGTTTATTTTAGCACACCGAACCCCTCAAAGCCTATTTCTAAGCTATGTAAAGGATATTTATGGTATGTTTCACCTATGGTCATGTTCCGGAATGTCTGTTACAGTTCAAATTGGCATACTTTCACAGTTTGTCAACTTTAGTCCCTGTAAGCGATTTAACTTGATTTTGCCATACCAAAGCCTTCAAAACTTATTTCTAAGTTATGTAAAGGTTATTTAAGGTATGTTAAGCCTATTTCACTATTCCGGAGTGTTCATTGGATTAAACTGGTTATATCTACTCATCAGAGCGCGTATAACCCTCCAGAAAGCGATTTAAAGCTTGAAATTGAACGAGAATTGATGTGTGCAAATGATACACATATTTTTACAAATCCCAAGTATGAAATATAATATTTCATTGGTTTGGTATTTGTTTGATGGCCGTGGAGGCACAGGTGTTACAGTCTCCCCTACTTTAGGAAATTTCGTCCCGAAATTTATTTAGAGGAAACTTGTGAGAGCTTGAAAACATGTTGTTGAAAAGATCGAACAACATTGGTTAGGGTTCTTGAACTTCTAGTAACCTTAATAACATTATGTTTGCAATGTAAGAGGGATACTTATATACAAGTATATGAAGCGTCATTGGTGCGTCCACCGTACCTCCATTACATCGTTCTTATTTTGTTATTGTTGTTACTATCGGTTCTTACACATAATAAATCTTACTGAGTTTCTGTGCACTAAATTTCATAATTATGTACGCGTCCATAATTAGACAATTCCTTGCACAGTTTACACAGCCTACTTTATAATGTGTAGGGCAAAACCAAATGAACAATCCTGTGATGAGTGTAACTAGACCGCCATAGAGTCCTTTTTATTAAATCAATAAATGATCTAAATAGACTATCCAGGAGTCTGTTCAGCTACATCACTAGATGTCATTCCTTAACCAAATTGTGAATCAATCTTTTTGACTATACCACTCAAGGGTCTCTCATGAATCATGGAATGGTACTATATAACCCAAGGGTCTTAACTACCACGTAGAAGCCCATAAGGATTTAAGGTAGTACCTTTTGAATATCCTACTATGAATTCCTCATATGAAGATATGAGAGATTCTATGAGGATGTTGAAAAAAAATCGGATTATACAAAAGCATAGAGAAGAACACATAAACACATATCACATAATCGCATACTCGTTCAATCACATAATCGTTCAATTTGTTATCTTTGGACACGGGTATTTAAAGCATACCGGGAATCCAATCCATGGATTTCCTATGGCACTTTAAATATTTTCAAGAATCTAACTATGAAGATAGGAAGATCTTAAAAGAAATTCGGTTTGTCCTAATTGAGTTGTATTGTACATTTTAAGGTGTACAAGGAATTCAATCAGGGCTCCGATGTCAACGAAAGTGTTGATCGTGATTGGCTCAGGACATGAATAGATCAAGATGTCATCAATAACAACAATGACGAACTGATCCAAATAAGACTTGCAGACTCTATTTATTAAGTCCATGAAGATGGCTGGAGCATTTGTCAACCTAAAAGGCATGACTGTAAACTCGTAATGGCCATACTTCGTGCAGAAAGCCGTTTTGGGAATATCTTCTTCGAGAATACGAAGTTGATGATATCCAGAACGCAAATCGATCTTGGAAAAGCATGAAGCGCTCTGTAGTTAATCAGAGAAATCGTTGATTTAAGGTAGGGGATATCGATTCTTGATGGTAAGCTTACTAGGCTTACGTTAATCGATATACATTTGAAAAGATCCATCTTTCTTTTCATAAAGAGGACAGGAGTTTCTCCAAGGAGAAAAAAAAAAGCTGTTTTGATAATTCTTGCATCTCGAACGGTGCAAGACGATAAGATGCTCTAGATTTAAAAGGAACAAGCGTTTGAGGTTCTTAGGGAGATCACAAGTGATCTTGGAAATGACAGAACCACACGAGTAGTTTTGTCTTTGTGTTGACATCATAAGGTTGGATCAAACATTCATACAATTGCATTAGTTAAAAATAAAAACTACAAATTTTTATTTATATAACAACCGCATTGTCTTTAAATGTTACAAGATGACAACCAGAGGAAACAAAAAATACTAAAAGTTCACTCCTTCATCATCGATTGCCTCATTGATGTTAAACACTCGACCACGTGCTGGATTCACATTGACGTTGACGTTCGCATTCGGGTTTGCGTTAGCATTTGCATTCACCAGTCTTGGGCAGTTGTGGCGGAAGTGACCAATCTCTCCGCAGTTGAAACATGAACCCAGTGGGAATCTCGCAGCATTCCCTTGAACCGGAGCTTGAACCTGAGCAGCCTGATTTTGTCCCAAACGACAAACTTTGGCCAAATGCCCAAGTTTACCACACGTCGTGCATTGCCAACAAACTTGTTGTACCGCGTGATGACCGTTGCAGCGTGCACAATAAGGTGCGGTACCGGCATATGCTTTCTTTGCAGGTGGCTGAGCTGGTGGGTTCCGCGGGTTCTGAGCAGTCTGTGCTGTAACAGCAAAGTTCTGAGCACCCTTGCGCTTTCTTGATTTCTTTGACGTCTCACCTTCCTCACCATTCTTGTTTTGACCTTTCTTGCTATCCTTCTTGTCAGCTGACTGTTTTTTTTTTGCCCTTGTCACCCTTCCTGTGTAACTTGTTCTTCCGAATCTGTGACTCGGTCAATGTCGCTGATAACTCGATCGCCTGACGGAGTGTGGCAGGGTTACTACCAGTAAGGATGTCTTGTACCGAGTCAGGTAAGCCGTCGATGTACCTTTCGATAGCCTTGTCGAGTGGGGTAACCATAGTTGGGCAAAGCAGACTCAATTCTTCAAACCGATCAGTATACGCCCTGTGCTCACCACTATCTTGCTTCAACTCATCAAATTCCTTCTCCAAAGCTCGCTGCTCATGACGAGGACAGAATTCCCTCATCACAAGGGCCCTAAGTTCAGCCCATGTCTGTGCGAGAGCAACTTCCGCACCTCGGTCTCTCATTACCCCATTCCACCATGTAAGAGCCCTCTTCTGAAACACGCTCGAGGAGAACTCGACCTTGCGATTATCCGGGCACTGCACGTGGCGAAAAGTATTCTCAATGCTTTCGAACCACTGAAGAAGCCCAGTTGCTCCTTCAGAACCACTAAACTTGAGTGGTTTAGCCTGGTTGAAATCCTTGTATTTGCATAGAACATTGTTGTTGTTGTTGGCTTGGTTCCATTGAGCAAAGAGGTTTGGAAACTGAGCAGCCATCTGTTGTGCAATGATTTCTGCCAGCTCGGCAGTCGCTATCTGGTTTTCACGTCGAGGAGGCATTCTAAAAGAGGAAACATGAAAGGAAACGAGTGAGAGAATTAGACGAAAAGAATGAGATGAAACAAATCTGATGGAAGCAAGGATAGTGGTCATTTGTTTGTTACTACAAAGCAACGAACGACCTTGGTGATTAGTCAAAGTAAATAGGTTAAAAATAATGTATCGCGAAGACATGCTCGCCTATAAGTGAACACTCATCCCAAGAATTCCCAGGTAAGCACAACTGGTCTCGCGTCTGATGAGATGTATACGAAGTGCTTGCCTAGACAGAAAACCCAGAATACAGGCATTCACCCTTCCAGTTTGCACGTGTTCACATTATTTAAAACCCAAAACCTTGACGAGATTTTGAAAATTCAAAGGGGTTCAAAACCATATAACAGATGGTTCAAAACCTTACAATAGAAGGTTCAAAACCTAGAAATTAATCATCCTAGAACAGATGATTAGTTTTCAAAGCGGTTTTGAAATTTATGTTCTTGTTGTGGTCGTCACCTAAGGATAGGTGACGGTATTGTTTTATGACTAAACGCAAGTAAACTCGCGTTAGGGTCCTAAGAAGGTTATAGACTAGGTCAAAGCGTTACTAATAACCTAATTCCCTATAACCATTGGCTCTGATACCATCTTTTCTGTCACACCCCGACCACGTAAAACAACAAAACATGGCGGAAACATCGGGGAGTGTTGTAACAGAATTAATGTTTCATAACCATGGATACCAAAAAGTGTTTCGTTTTATTAAACATTGAGTAATTACATCGTCTGGAAATCTAATTACACAATTTAAACATAGTCTATCATTGTTATTGAGTCACTAAGGCCTTGTCCAGTCCTATGTGAGCATGCATCCTATCAATCGATATCTTTCAACAATACCTGAAACATATGTGAAAACGAGGTCAGCAAAGAAATGCTGGCGAGATACATAGGTTTTGTGAAAATAAGATTCATGACTTCTGTTTTTGAAAAATGTTTAGTCATGAACCTTGTAATTTGATTTGTCTTGTAAATCATTTGAAAAATAATAAGTTCAGATGATATGTATAAATAAGAGAATAATGCATGATTAAATGAATAACCATGTAAAATGAGTTTGTATAAGATAAGTTGTTTGTAAATCAATGTCTTGTGAAAAGTATGTTACTTGTATAAAATGTTCTATGTCTCAAACTGAAATGATTCAAATAACGCTACGATATGTAACACCATACAAACACTTATATATAGGAAGTACCAGCGGCGTATCCACCATGCTTGTATCATATTACACACGCCTCGTTACTTAATCAAACCAAACCAACAATGTAAGATGTCTATGTCTAAACCAATTGTCAAGTGTTATTGTATATACCATATCAAAATGTCTATGTCCAATGTAAACCAACAAATGTGCATATCAATGTCAATATGTTTATGTTTAATTGTATATCATGTGATGTGTAACCAAAAATGTCATGTATGGTAAGTGAAATGTATCAACTAAACCATATGTAAAATGCACAAAACAAAGTATTGAAGTAAATCTTGGTTTAAATCAATCTTATGTTTTGTGGAAATGCATGATCAAATGTAAATCATGTACAAATGTTTACCCAATCGTTCTTGTTTTAATCGTTCAAATCGTTCTTGTTTTAATTCGTTCAATCGTTCAAATCGTTCTTGTTCTCGTTCTTAACAAACCCTTACCAAAGGGTAAGTTAATATTTTAATTGTGAAACTACTTTATGGTCGATTCTCTAATAACATTCAAACCTTCTTGACGCGTTCATCGTTCCAACTCGCTCTCGTTCTCGTTCTTAACAAACCCTTACCAAAGGATAAGTTAATAATTACAGATTCAGTCGTTACCCAAAATACCCACACATAACCATGGGTATAGAGAATAACGGGATTTGTCAGATCCTATGGTACCATAACCTAATACTGGTCGGCTTGATCATTGCTAATGAATGTCATCGGTCATGTAACTACAACCAACAAGTTCGTTCACTTTATTGAAATTGTTATTAGTTTTTGAAATCATTGTATTCGTTCTTGAAATCATTGTATTCGTTCTTGAAATAATTGTAATTGTTCGTGAAACCACATTGTAATTGTTCTCGAAACCATTGATAAAACATTTAGCACATATGAGTCACCCCAAAACAGTTGAAAACAGTAAAAGAGGGGAATAATGTACTCGCCTGAGAGTGCTTAGGAGTCTTGAACAACTACCAAGTAAGCTAGAGGAGTCCCGGAAATCAAACGGTACCTAATATAGGTAACTACATAATTAACCCGGACCTAAATCGGAAGACTGGGTAGCAGGAGGGTTCGTAAACCAAATGAGTGTAGGAACTCATATGATATGGTTTAACAAAGCCTACATACTAAATGAAACTTAACCTAAGTATTACCGACCCATCGCGACCCATTAAGGTAGCTTATGCTACTTTAACGCGTCGTTTGCGTGAAACGCGTTCGGACCGCCTAACTAGTCCCATGACAAGTGTTATATGCCTAAACATGTTACATAATCAGTTATGTGACAAAGGTTTAGGTTACATATGCTTAATTACCAATTATTCATGAAAAGGGTATTCTGGTAATTTACCTAAGGCATATAAACTACCTATCATACAACTACTTAAACGATGTGACCATAGGGTATAACCTCGGAAGGTTATTCCCTACCTACTATGGTCACCTAATGTATTTGGTCGGATCCTAATGATCGACCAAACTGGGTCGGGTTCGAAGGTATAGGCGATTTATCAGATCGCCTACCCTACGACCCTAGACAACGTGGTAATCAGTGGGCATAGTCCCAAGGGACTATGACCAACGTGATTACACTCACGTTGCGAAGTTCAAACGAACTTCGCATTGACCATTACTGGTCAACGCTGAAAGTCAAACCAAGTTTGACTTTCGGACTCGAAAAGCAGTAAAATAAGGAAAAGAACGAAAGAATACTTACCCAGGGTCCCCGAATGCTAATCCCGATTCAAGAATCTCAGGTATGAAACAATGGTTTCAACTTAGAGTTCCTAAAATCAGAATTCTAGTGCAAAATGTGGTTGGGGTAATGGGGTATTTATAGTATTCGGTCCACCGTTAAGATCGTTTCAAGGAAAACGTGCCATGATCTTGCCCGTACATTTGTCGTAAAGTTGTGGTGTCTAAATATCATTCTTATCATCTGACTAGGCATTAGAGAATGTGTGGTTGTGGTTAATCCAGCTGAAAACAGGCTGTTAAAAACACTGAATCTGGTCTGTAACAGGCTAGCGCACCGCTACACTAAAAGTGTAGCGCACCGCTAGGCCTTATTTTGGCAGATTTACACATTTGGTCCCTGAACTGTATTTAGGCCATTTTCGACACGTTTAAGGCCCGTTAACCCCATTTCAAAGCTCTAAAATGAAGTTAAAGTATAGGGAACTTAAAATGTGCTCAAAAATATCTCGGATGTCGGTTCGTTTAACCGTACGGTTGCGATGTTCGGTTAATTACGACGGAATGCGCATAAGCGCGAAAAACGATCCAAATGACGCGACGAATGGGTTTTTGGCAAGCCAAACACTAAAGCATAATATAGTCATGCTTACATAAATTTTTGGATGTCCGAATGTATTCAGAACGTGAGTTATGCTCGAAAATGCAAACTTGTGCACTTTTTGACACTTTTAGTCCCTGAATGACCCAAAAGTTTATTTTAGCACACCGAACCCCTCAAAGCCTATTTCTAAGCTATGTAAAGGATATTTATGGTATGTTTCACCTATGGTCATGTTCCGGAATGTCTGTTACAGTTCAAATTGGCATACTTTCACAGTTTGTCAACTTTAGTCCCTGTAAGCGATTTAACTTGATTTTGCCATACCAAAGCCTTCAAAACTTATTTCTAAGTTATGTAAAGGTTATTTAAGGTATGTTAAGCCTATTTCACTATTCCGGAGTGTTCATTGGATTAAACTGGTTATATCTACTCATCAGAGCGCGTATAACCCTCCAGAAAGCGATTTAAAGCTTGAAATTGAACGAGAATTGATGTGTGCAAATGATACACATATTTTTACAAATCCCAAGTATGAAATATAATATTTCATTGGTTTGGTATTTGTTTGATGGCCGTGGAGGCACAGGTGTTACAGATAGTTTGAAGCCTATTTATAGGGAGAGACCCCTGACCGTTTGAAGGTGACACACCACTCTTCAAACGGTCATGACACTTCAAACGGTCATGCCTTGACTTCAAACGTACATGTCAAATTCAAACGGTCAACACAAACAATTTCAATTTCAAACGGTTATAACATTCTGTTTTGACTTTTAGTGATGTATACTTCCATGATGTCATGTGTGATGTCACTTGTGATGTCACCTATGTGATGTCACTTGTGATGTCATGCTTGTTTAGATCCGCTACGAACCCGAGACTCGACATAAGACGAAGACGACAGATGTATGCACCAACAGACTCCCCCTCAGATGTTGACGAGTCTTAAGTGTCGAGTCTTCGCATCTTCAGTCTTTATCAGTCTCTTTTCTTTCTTAGCATATACCAGGATCTTCTCTTTGGCTCTAACCTCGTCAGACTCCCCCTCTCATCATGATGGGATCGCTGTCTGGAATTAGCTATCACCTTGAGATCAATCCCTGGCTTTATCTCTGATTAGCATATTTTCTGCACACATTTTCTCATCCAAACATAAGTTTTTACTTAAATCAATAAAAAAAACGTACTTAGTAATAGTTGCATCAAGTTCAAATTAATGACCCTGATTAACTAATCTAACTTTCTTTCTCAAAAATCAGTTTCTTCTTTTAAACACACACTCCCAAACCAGTTCATCATGTTCAGCACTTGAAATTTTGAAAATCAGCTTTTCATCATCAGTTGTCGAAAATCTTTTTGGATTTTTCAAAATTTATGCTAAAACACACTAAAATATTTTTGGATTTTTGACTGAAATAGAAATGTAGAAAATGAAATATTTACAAACAATATTTTTGTGAGTTCGTGCAAGAGGATCATATCAGTTTTTGTGACCAATCACTAGCACCGTTATGCTTTAAACATTTTCAGTTCTAAACGATTCACGTAGATTGACGATATATTTGTCCTCTTAAGCTCAATCTAAAAACTTTCAATCTGCTTACCGATACTTTAAGGTATATTAAGATAGCACTAAGTTCTTATGGACCCCACGATCTCAGTATATTCCCTCATCATGCAATACACTGACTCAAGTAATGCCTTTAAACTTTTATCAACTGTGATTTGTGCGAAAAACAAAGCAGAATGTTTAAACATTAACAATCAGGTCGATACTTCCGTATACGTAGAGAAAGTCCAATGTTTAAACAAAATAAGAAAAAAAAAAGTTGAATTTGTTTAGGCTTTAACCACCAGGTCGATACTCCCGTATACGCAGAGGTGATCCAAAGCTTAAACGAAACACCAAAGAAAATAAAGCAGAACGTTTAGGGAACAACATCCAGGTCGATACTCACGTATACGCAGAGGATGTCCGATGCTTAAACAAAATAAATAAATAAAAAAAGTTTAAATCTTTGCAAAATGAAATGCACAATCACAGTGATTTTTTAGCAAAGTTGTGAAAGTTCACAAACTTAACCAGTTTTATGTCTTTCGACAATCAGCGATTACTGAGTAGGCACACAGTCAAGAAGGACAAAACTAAGTACTATGCTTTCGATTATGTTTCCCACTAGAACTAGGCTTTTTCATTTAAGTTTGTATCGTTATCGCAAATCTACTAGTCTAGTTGAGCCTATCGTCACATCTTTAGTAAGATCGCTTATCACATTTTGACTTTACATTTCTTTAGCATGCTGTGACAGTCTAACTGATCTACTATCATTTCCTCTTTTTACAACAAAACTCATTTTTGCATTTTTTCAATGTTTTTGACATTTTCAAATTTTCTAATTTTTTTAAAATTTTTACTCCCCCTAAAATCAAAATATGTTTCAATTTTGATTTTCTGGGAAAATTTGAAAACAAGCTGTACAAGAAATGTGACAACATGATGAGAATTGCTTCAATTCTCTATTCACTTGGCTTAAACAATTAGAACTTCCCCTGACAACAAAACATTTTCCCATAGAGATTTCAAAACACTTAAGTTTGTTTTAATCAAAATGGTTTTTCCGGAAAATAAGTTTTGCGTGTCATTTCACAAATATGGGGATCTTCATCACCTTGTTCTCTTCAACCACTTGTAAAGATTTAACATTTCCGATTTAAACAATAATACCACTTGTAGAAAATCAAGTACAACTTAATGTCCCTGATTTACCACATGTACGTCGAAATATCACTTTCGTGAATTTCTCAAGAAATGTGTCGATTCATGTTCCACGCTTACCAACCTGGGAACTCCAGCAAGTCAGGTTTTTCATTTAAATAGATTCACCCAAGCCTGACTGTCCTTGGGTGATTTTGAATTCTTGTTCAACAATGGTGGAAAGTTTTCCTCATCCATTGTTAGACTAGAACTCTCAGTTTTTACCTCAACAACTGGCTCTTCTGGCTTTACCACACCAGATTCATTGCCTGAACTTGGCTTGTCTGACTTTGAAGAGTCAGATTCATCGCCAACAACTTTCTTCTTTTTCTTTCTCTCTTCTGTCCTCAGATTTGTATCTCATGAACTCGTCTTGCTTGACTTTGTAGTCGAGGAAAGCGATTCATCAGAACTCTTATTTTTACCAACAGATGAACCCGAGGATAATATCTTCTCCAGATACTCTCTCGCCTTTTTCCTCTTCTTTCTCAGTCTGTCTTTTTGCCCTTGAGAAAGCTTCACTTTCATTTCCTGAACTTTAGGTTCTTGAACCTTTTGTTCTTTGGGCTTTGCTTCGACTTTGACTGGTTTCTTCTTTGCCATTTTCTGAGATTCAGCCCTCGATCTTCCCTTTGATCTCATTGGGAAATCTCTGGCAATGTGACCTCTGATTTGGCAATTATAGCATCTTCTCGTCTCATGACTCCAATTCTAGCAGTTAACAGCAATGTGTCCTCGAACACCACAAGTGTAACACGCTCTGTTATCGTACCAATCACCACTATTACACCAAACACTCAGATCATAGCATTGTCTGGCTTTGTGGTGATCATCATCCTTCCTGAAAGCTGGATTTGACTTTGAAGCACTGTGGTCAAACCTGCACCACTTATTACCAACAGTTGTTGAGTTTTCATTTTTCAATTTTTTTTGATTTTTGATTGCGATTGGATGATTGATCTGATGAACTTTTATTTTCTTTTTGAACATTTTTCAAAATTTTCTCTTTTTGTTTTTGTTCCACTTTCTTCTTCAAAGGTTTTTGCTTAGAGCATTCTCCCTTTTCAGTTGATTTTGGAACAATTTCTTGAAACTTTTCTTTTAATTTCAAAAATAAATTCTTTTTCTTCATTTTTTCATTTTCATCATCAGATTTCTCATCACAATCTTCAACTTTGACTTTGTCAAAGTTTGTGACATTGTCACTTATTGGAACTGAATTAACAGGTTTTGGACAAGAAATAGTTGAAGTATTCACAAACACCTTCAACTTTTCTTCCCATTCCTTGATTTTCTTTTGAGCACACTCTGCTTCTTTTTCAAGTCGAATAATCTTTTCAAGATGAGAATTGATTGCAATCTGTTTTTCAAGATTGTTTTTACCAAATAAATCTCTCTCATCTTCTAAAATTTTTATTTGACTTTGAAAATCTTTCTCAATTTTTACTTTTTCATTTTCCAAATTGTATATTTGATTTTTCAAAACATTTTCTGATTTTTTAAGATTTTTGTTTTCTAATGACAAACTCTCAACATCCTTCAAGAGTTTGTCATTTTCAGATGTCAATTTCTCACAATTTTTCAGCAAAACAAGAATCTGTTTATCATCAGCTTTTGTCTCAACCTTTAAAGCTGAAATATTTTCAACCTGTTTCTTTTCCTCATGAACACTTTCATCCTTACTCTCTTCTTCTGATGAATGATCAAAGATAGGTGCGTATTCTGCAACCTCTTTCTTTAACTCTGGTTCAGGATTCACATATACAGGTTTTTCAGATTCTACTTTCTCAACCTTGACCGATGGAACTTGTTTAATCTGCTCAGCTCTGATCTCTTCTTTAACAATGACTGCCTTTTGATTCTTTCTTTTTGCATCTTGTTTTTCTTTCAATTTTTCAATTTTATCGGCATAAAATAACTTTCCACTACGTTGATCAGATGGAAGTTGTTGTTTAAGATTTTCAAGTTTTTGAATTTCTTCTTCATACTTGTCACCCTCTTCATCAGACGAATGATCAAAAACCAGACCTTTTCCAACAACTTCTTTTGCTGAGACTGTTTCTCCTTCTTGCTTTATCGGAAAATACTATTGAGATTCATGATACACATATGCCAACACTTCTTCAAAATCCATGTTTCAATTTCTAGAGTTCACAAAAACACAAGTTTCAAACAAGCTGGACACCAATTCGCTTCGAATCAACTTGTAAAAATCCCGATTGAACTTGATATTGATCAATATTTGATTGATCAATATTTGAACTTGAATAATCTCAAAAGCTAAATGGGTCGATGTAATGTATTGTATGCCTTGGGCCGATTTAAAACTTGGGCCGTGAACTTTAATCAAACAATGGGCCGCAAACAATAAGACTATAACAAGTGGGCCGTAAACACTTAACAACACTCAATCACTTCTGTAGGGCTTCTTTATGAATCGATATAGTTTTTTATGCAGCAGATAACTTCTAGTATCAAAAAAAATATAATTGAACCGTCTCACTTTAAGCAACCCAACTGTGATTGGGCCAATTCACCCACTAAACCAATCAACTTCAATAGGGTCAAAGGACTTAGTGATCTGACATCCACTAATTTACCAAGAAATTCTATTTGACCTCAAAATCCACTAAGCCGACAACTATTAATTCACAACAACAATTTCCGATAACATGAATGAATTGGTGCACCAGATCACATGATTACACTGTTCGATGACCTTATGAGCGATACCTCATAAACTGTTATACACAACTTGATGTACGCACTCAATCGGTTCACACTACTCAATGCTCTTTCGATAATATCACATGCACTAACACCCTCGTTTAATGTTTCACACAAAACAATGAACTTTTCAAACGGTTCACACTACTCAATGTACAATCACGTGAAGACTAAAACACTTTCAAACTGGAACCATGTTTCAAACGGTCATGTCATGTTTCAAACGGTCAGACTCTGGTTTCAAACGGGAAGGTACATTTTCAAACTGTCACGTCCAGTTTTAAACGGGAAGGTGCATTTTCAAACGGTAAGATGCATTTTTCAAACTGTCACGTCCAGTTTCAAACAGGAAGGTCAGGTTACGTTCAAACGGTCACCAATTTTTATGCCATTTTTACCAGTTTTACTTCGAATTTAGAGCTGAAACTTTCAAGGGTTTGTTAAAATGCACTTTTACACGTTCTGTGAAAGTTGTAGCCGATTTTAACCGTGAAAAGTATTAATTTTTGTGAAAGAAGGTGTAGAAAATCAGAATTTGCTAGCGAAAACGAGCTAAACGGTAAGAACTCTTCCTCCTGTGCTCTGATACCACATGTAGAATCGTGAAACGACTTGACGAGTCGATCAGAAGAGTGCTCAGACAAAATCAGAGGCGGAATTCATTGATTCGGTCTTCGTTTAGCTTGGATTCACTATTAAATGTCTCGTATATTAATCTCTGAACGATTTACAATTTGGAGACACTTCGACAGCACCTCGGCGTCGGAATCTAGAATGTTACAAATGAGATAGTTTGAAGCCTATTTATAGGGAGAGACCCCTGACCGTTTGAAGGTGACACACCACTCTTCAAACGGTCATGACACTTCAAACGGTCATGCCTTGACTTCAAACGTACATGTCAAATTCAAACGGTCAACACAAACAATTTCAATTTCAAACGGTTATAACATTCTGTTTTGACTTTTAGTGATGTATACTTCCATGATGTCATGTGTGATGTCACTTGTGATGTCACCTATGTGATGTCACTTGTGATGTCATGCTTGTTTAGATCCGCTACGAACCCGAGACTCGACATAAGACGAAGACGACAGATGTATGCACCAACAGGGGGTTTCATGTATTAGCTTAGTTTGTGAGGGGAGAGTTATAAGTTTTCCCAGAGAGCATGCTGCACATGATAAATCTTGTGGCAACAACACTTTTAAGAGGGTGCCTGGTTGCACTTTTGATTATTCGTCTCGTCATTATGCTACCAGGGTGACCTGCCATATATTAAATGTGTCTTTAGCTAATAGCTTTTGGTTACTCACCATGTATGATTCGATAGGATTGATATTGGTACAATATAATCCAGAGGATAAGGCTTCTAATTGTTCGACAATTGTTTCTTGGCAATTTTTGTTTGAAGTAATTTGAAGATATTCAATATTATTTTCAGATATTGTTTTTAGGTGGTAACCGTTTTTTCGAATATCTTTAAAGCTGAGTAAATTTCTTCTGGGTTTACTAGAAAATAATGCATTATCAATAGTTAATTGAGTACCTGAAGATAATGTTATGTGTGCTCTGCCGGAGCCTTCGATAAGGTTACTGACACCAGATATCGTACTAATCGGTGTCTCTGCCGGAGACAACTCAGAGAAAAATATCATATCTTTGAGAATAGTGTTAGTACTACCGCTATCTACCAGACATTCATCACCAATAATAGCTCTACTGGATCTAGTATACATATTTATTTTCAATGAAATCACATACATCCAAATGAACATCTGGTATCGTGGCTGGAAGTGCATCCTCAATCAGATTAGTTTCAGCATTCTTTCCTTTTTCTTTCATCATGCGTTGATATGCCTCAACGAGGTGTTTAGGGGTGCGACATGTGCGGGACCAATGATTTGACATCCCACATTTATAACAAATGTTGCTCTGGTTCCCGCTACTTTTCTCCTTTGAAGGTCGCCCCGTATTATGTCGACTCGATTCACCACCGCTATTTTTAGTGTTCTGGGACTCTCGATGCTATGTATATCTCAATCCTCGACCACGACCTCTGCTGGGGTCGTGGCCTCTACCTCTACCTCGTCCGCTTTGATAATTGGCCACATTCGCTTTAGGGAATGGGCTTGCACCGGCGGGTCGCGATTGATGGTTTTGCAGTAGGAGCTTGTTGTTTTGCTCCGCGACTAGAAGACATGATATCAATTCAGAATATTTGGTAAATTAACGTTCCCTGTATTGCTGCGATAGAAGCATATTTGAGGCATGGAACGTTGAGAAGTTATTTTTTCAAGCATGTCTTCATCAGTAATTTTCTCACCACATCGGTTAAGTTGAGAGGTAATGCGGAATAGGGCAGAATTATACTCACTGACAGTCTTAAAATCCTGTAGTCGTAAATGAAGCCATTCATAGCGGGCTTTGGGGAGTAAGACCAACTTCTGGTGGTCAAAACGTTCTTTTATGTTTGTCCATAATTCAAGAGGGTCCTCAACAGTTAGATATTCTCGCTTTAGATCTTCGTGAAGATGATGGCGGAGGAATATCATAGCTTTCGCTTTATCTGGAGGTGAAGTTTGATTACCATCAATAATTGTCTCCCCCAGATTGTTTGCTGTCAAATGGATTTTAGCATCAAGAGTCCACGGGAGGTAGTTGTTACCCAAGATGTCAAGGGAGGTGAATTCAAGCTTTGATAAGTTTGACATATTATCTACAAAGGAAAGAATAAGGCATTTTAAAAACAAGTCTTCAAATGAAATGTATATTGTATGAGAACTTTGGGTTCTCTTTTGCTAGAACTGCAGGTTCTAAACTTTAAGTATGTTTATAAAATAGAGAAGGAAAAACAAACTCATTTATTAATTTTGTATCCTGTAAATATGTTTGGAGGGTTCAAATAAGCGGGTCCTTTTAAGCATATTGCTTGGTATCGGGCCCCACACGCATTAAGTTACCAAAGACGTGACAATTTTAATTATTATTAAAGTTAGATTTTTAGAGTATAAATTATGTTTTTGTTATAAAATATTTGGTCAAATTGGTACTCACAAGAGTGGAATCATTCTTCAAATACATTGTACATACCAATGCCTGTTTTATTAGTAACATAATCGTCATCTTTTGGAAAGAAAAAAAACTGGTGTATGATAATCATGACTTCATGAGCCTTTCTCTTCTATGCATAAATATAGTTTTTGTTATAAATTAAATACTAAATATTAAATGCGAATAATATAGTAATGAGGTACATGGGTCCAGCTGTATGACAACTTATTTACTTTGTTAATAAATATATATGTACCATTAGAAAAACCATGTAAACCCCTTTTCGAGATCCTTATTACTTCTAGAAAAACCATGTTCCCAAACCTCTCATCTTCTTCGAAGAAAAAGTATTCATCGTTTCCCAAACCTCTCTCAATGAATGAAGAAGACCTAAAAGTTCACCAAGGATATACTGATCGAAGACGATGAGCAATCGCAATCGTCGCCCAGAGGCGTATTGGAAATACCCGTCTCCGGTACGGATTCCGATGATGTAAGCAGTTTCAGCAGCCGCGGTTCGTCGTTCAATGATAAGTCTCCCACGACGGAAGGAGATGCGGAGTTTGCAACCGATAGTGACGGAGATGAGGACGCTGGCGGCGGAGCGCCACCGATAGTTTCAGCCACCGGTGGGTATATTCGCCAGGGAAAAGGTAGCTGTATCTACATCGTGTGAAGATCTACAAGAGTGTCTGTGATACAGAAGCTCTTCTGTGCCGGATGGCGGTTGAAATACAGTCGTCGAAGGAAGATTTACGGGTCAGTTTTTCGAGTATAGATTTTGTGTTAGTTTCTTTTTTTATGATGTTCGTGGCGACAGTGACCGCCGGATTGTATGTATGTACGTATATATGTATGTATATATATATATATATATATATATATATATTTCTAATAACAACTCTTTAAGAATACGAATTTGTGTACTTTCCTGTTGAATATGCATATGTATATACTACTGTGAAAAAAAGGAAGATAATATATGAACATTGAAAATATATCCGACACACAATAGAGATAATGATGTGTACTAGTATATGAGGAATTGAAAATGGTGAGTCTAACGTGGCTGATGGCCAGTAAATCCCAGTGGAGAATCAAAGTGTTGATAACGTGATAAGAAACAAACTGGAATTTTGTATTGAATCTGCAAATCTTCAGCCAGTATATTGATACATCCATATATAAAAGTAAACAACAGATATAGATGATAACCTCTGAACGGTTATTGTGTAACTGCCCAAAACAGTTATTTGGTGGGGCTTGTATATTTGGTTTTATAACAGATGGTTAATTATGTCATTATAACTATCTCTTTTCCACTATGTCCTGAAAGCACTACATAAAAGTGCTTATGCATTTCTCACAATTTTCTGTATAAAAAAGGTTTCGTATTCCCTAAATAGATATTATGTATAAGGGAAATATCTTGAAATAAATATCATGTTTAGATAAATACAAAATATTTTTCAAATATTAGATTTTTTAAATGACAATAAATGTGTTTCAAGATCTTGTTTTCTTGCTCGTAAGTAAGACCATATTTGATCCCATGTATATGTTTTTTTAAAGGCAAATTTACATGTCTATACACCGATTCATTGGGAAAAACCTTCTTATGAAAATCGAACCCAAGACCTAATGGTCCCTAAGCCTTTTCCCAGCCCC
Source organism: Helianthus tuberosus (assembly GCA_030545235.1). Classification (NCBI taxonomy): domain Eukaryota; kingdom Viridiplantae; phylum Streptophyta; class Magnoliopsida; order Asterales; family Asteraceae; genus Helianthus; species Helianthus tuberosus. Next base: position 136,646,608 of record CM060383.1, read on the forward strand.
AAGATGCTACTAGGCTATCATGCCATGAGCATCCCATTTACATGTTAATGAAATTTTATAATAGACATATTATTTTGAAATTATTAATGTTAAAAGGATGATTATTATTTGCCATTCATATGTTTTATGGTTCAATTTTATTGGTTTTGTTTATTATTAATCAGGTGACATAGTTGGAGGACCTGGATGTAATATTTGAGGGTTGAAAGTGAAACATTTATTAAGGCAGAGGCATTGTTGAGAAGTCCAGCATGCTGAGTGTAACATATAAAAGATCTGGGTATTTAAGGGTGCAGCTAGGGTTCTGGATCCTTCCTTGGCTTACTTTTCTCTACTCATTTTCTCTCGCACTTGTTTCTTTCTGATCTGTGGCGATCAGGTTGTGTTGCATCTTGTTCATCATCTCGCCTGTGAGTTCTTCTAGATTTGGTTGTATTCTTCCCTGTATCCTTTTTTTGTTTGTTGTATTAGGATCAACTGATTGAATAATAAGTTGATCTAAACTCTGTTGTTCATAAGATCTTACTACGTGTAAGATCTAGGGTTTGAGTTGGGATCTTTTTAGTTTTGGTTAATAATAAAGCTTTGTCACCGTTTTGTCGCTATATATGTGTTTGATTTGTGAGTTGTTGATACCATAAGTTTCTACATGGTATCAAAGCTCGTATAGCTCTTGATCTTTGTTCTTCCGCTGGTTTTATCTCTGTTTGTTTTGTGGTGTAGGGTATTTAGGGTTTCTGGACTCAAGAAACCCTAGTGAAGGCGATCGTGGGTGTTGGTATCAAATTAGGGTTTCTTAATCCTAATCTGTGGTGTGTTTGGTGATCTATCTGTTGGTCCGAGGATCTGTGTTGGTCTTTGTGATATTCTATTATTACAAGGCAAGCTGACCAGATTTGTATTGGTAGTTCTTTGATCTTAATCTTGTAACCCTAGAAGGTTACATGTTAGATCTGCTATAAGAGGGAGTTAAACGCATCTGTAAGTGTGTATTTCTACTTTTCATATTTTTTGTTTGTCATCATTCATTGTATTGTTGTGTCTAGGCATTATTGTTACCGGGCTAGAAGGACCGGCAATTGATCGAGTCATTTGTGGTTTATGTGTTGCAAATTGTTGATTGTTATTATTTCTTGACCTCTGCTAGATCTTGTAGTATAGCTACTGTGTAAAGACTTGTCCTGGCACTTATTGAGTTATGAACCAGGAATCTGGACACTAACACAGTTAGCTCTTGTTTGATCTTGTTCTGTTGTGTTTGTTATTCTTTTTCTATGAGTATCTGTTTCTGTTTGTTCTTATTGTTGTTGTGGTTGTGATTGCCTCTGTTTGTTATGTCTTATCTTATTTGTTTCTTGTGTCAAAATGGGTGATGCTAGTACTTCTGCTACTCTTATTAGCAAACTAGATATAGGAGATCCATTATATCTGCATCCTAGTGATTCTAGTACTTTAACTATTATTAGTATAAAGTTAAAAGGTACTGAAAACTATCATGTTTGGTCAAATGCTATGAGACTTGCTTTAGAGGCCAAAAATAAGTATGGTTTCACTGATGGTAAGTGTTAGAAGTCAAAAGATAATGATGTTTTAGCTAACCAGTGCGATAAATGTAATTCAGTTATTATTACTTGGTTATTAAACTCTATTTCTGAAGAATTATTTCTAGGGAAGGTTTTTTTAGAACTTTCCTCAGAAGTCTGGACTGATTTAAAAGAGTTGTTTAATAAGGTGGATAGTTCTGTAGTGTATGATTTGTATAAAAAAATAGTATTTCACAAAATGGGAGCACAGTTGCTGAATATTATAACAGGATGACAACAATGTGGAAGCTGTTTGATGCAATGGTGCATCTGCCATCATGTTCTTGTCAGGCTGCTAAGGATTATAATGATTTTTTTTATCTCTCATTAAACTAATGCAGTTTCTTATGGGCCTTGATGATGTATATCAGCTTGTAAGAAAAAATTTATTGACTAGAGAACCATTCCCTTCTGTCAAAGTTGCGTTTTCTATAATATCTAGAGAAGAGTCACATAGGATGTCTACTAGTGGGTCAAAAGGCCTGAATGTTTCTTTTGTGTCTAAGTCTAATCAGACCTTTGATCCTAGCAAGAGAAATGTTAGAGGTCCTAATCCAAATTTAAAGGGTTCACATTGCAATTCGATAGGACATACTGTTGATAGATGTTTTGAGATAATTGGTTATCCCCCTGGTGTTAGGAGAAGAACAGGGGACAGTATGTTAAGTCTAATGTGTCTAGCAATAATAATAATAATAAATCTTACATGACTGTTGATTCTTCTAGTTCAGCTGGTACTTCTTTACCTTTCACTTCTGAACAAATTTATAACAACTCTTGAAAAACATACCCTGTATACAAGAAACCAGACATGTGTAACCCTAATTTTAACAAAAATTAAATAAAATATTGGTTCTGTGTGACTCACGGGCCGCGACCGACCTATCATCAACCTCTCGCGGGGTGCAAGAAGCCATACTTCATAGGAGACTCTTGTGACACGTGTCACACACCTGGCATGTCTATACTTGTGACTAACCTGACCTAGCCGTAGCTAGGTATGGCTCGAGGGGCGCGAACGGCAGACCCCAACGGGTTGTGGGGCGCGAGGAAGTGCCGATTTCACCTATAGGTGAAACTCTTCAGCTTCGGTTCAATTCGTTCAAATCTCTTTCTCTCCCAGCCTCTATTATAGCAAAATATAGCTCGGAATTATACCCCTAAAACACGAAGCTCTGCCTCGTCGTAAGTATTTTAACCCCCGATCACTAATTCATTACACTACCCGATTGATCTAGGGCCCGGTAACGCATGTCGAGGCTCTGCCTGACTATGTTTGTTGGGGTTCTGTTTAGTGTTGTATGGCTAATGTGATTTGGGTTATCTTACTAACATGTGCATTGTATGTTTTTTATAGAAAATAATCAGGAAAAGCAACAGGAAGTTGTAGAAATATCTAAGTCTACAATGTGAGTCATTCTCCTTTTTCTACCAAACTGCGTTACAAAATTTTAAATATTTTCAAATATACTTCCAGTGATTAAGTCTTTGTATTCTACAATTGCTGCCGGTATGTGGGGTTTTGTATACACTACTAGTCAAGCGTTACTATTGGACAAAGGGTTAGCCAATAGTAATATGACCACAGTCATGGAACTGCCAACATGACAAATACTGAATGAGTAATTGGGTAGATATAAACGTTGTAATCGCTCTCAATACTGTAAAGTTATAAAATCTTACTTGATTAAACTGGGATGCACTCGCTAGTATTTCTTGCTGATAAAATGTTTTTAAAACGTGTTTCAGGTAACTTGATGTGAAAGCTATTAGAAGCCAGCTATGAAGCACTGAAGATTTAAAGAAAGTGGCTATAAAAGTTACCTAAATAAAAGAATTTTATGTTTCAAATAATTAGGGTTTATCCCTGTAACAATATTGTTAATGAAATATGCGCTTTGTCCCATTCGTTTATTATAATAGTTTGGTGTTTTGAAACTCTGAAATTTATTTCCTAACTACATCCTGATGTTCTCATTTCCGCTGCCAAATTAATAAACACCGATACCACCAGCTGCTATATTCGCAGTTCCCACTCCCGAGGTAGGGGTCGAGGGCTGCGACAGAAGGTGGTATCAGAGCCAAGCCACCGGTTTAAGCCATTTAGGGGTTCTCTTAATACCTAAATTTTAACCAAATATGTTAGGAAATAACTTATGTGTTATTCTGTGTAAATATACATATTAATTTATTGTTATTTTGAGAATTTTCTAGTTTATAGTATGAGTGATCAGGGTACCTCTGACGCCTACCGTCAACTACCTCATTCTCCAAAGAATGAAGGAACATCCCAGCCAACCCCTGGATACACCACTGAATCTGAGGAAGGAATCTTTATTTTTAAAGCCCAATCCGAGGAACCATTTCCCCCTAAAAAGAGAGGTTGGTTTAGTAGAGACAAAGTAGAAAGGAGAAAAGAATGAGACAAGCCCAACAGCAAGCAATAACGAATAGAGAGAGAAATACCCAAAACCAGGAGACTAGACCCCTATTGGAGGAAGAATTTGATAGGCAATTAGCTGATTTTCATATGTTTAGAAGTGTGGAAGGAAATTTTGACCAAGTAGCAGACCCCCAACTTATGCCATTATTCCCTAACAAACCCATGGAGCTAGAACCAAACCAGGAAAACCAACTCCCAATCCCAGCCTTTGATCCAAATGATATACCTAGAATTCCAACACCAAACCATTTAGACTATGATCCGTGGTGGGATGACAACCGGTCAATTATGAAAATATTGAATAACCCATACCCTTACGGAGAACCAATACTACGTTACCCTGAACCAATACCAGCCCCACTACCACCAATAAATCAAGAGAACGTGGAAGAACTTCGCCAGTATGGTGAAGAGTTAGTTGAGGAGGGAAATCAGATTCGCCAAATAGGAGAAAACTCGTCTGGAAATATGATGAGCGTGAGATGCAGTTCTAGAAAAGCCAACATCTAATATATATATATATATACATACATATATATATATATATATGTGTGTGTGTGTGTGTGTAACTTCCTTATGTTGATAAAAAACAACTATAATATATATAAACTAATATATATCGATGCATAGTTACTAGCATTTAAATTTCCAGTTGTAATTTGTAATAGATGCATATATAGAATATGAAAAGAGTAAGTCGCAATGATTGACATTTTTGGTTCAATCTGCTTGAGTGTTTGTTTGTATTAACCTTATTCTGTGATATTAACACCTGATAAATGTTTACAATTCAGATGGAAAACGAAGTAAATCAGGAAAGGCAGAATAACAATAATAACGAGAACCAAGTGGAAAAAGTGCCATTGAACACATAGTAGCCCAAGGAATTATAGATGCTATGCCATATATTATCAAGACTATTAAAGAGGCAGAAACTAATAATTCTGTAATCGGAAGTAAACGTGCACCCACTAAACCAAGTCACAATGTGAATGAAAATCACATACCACTTATCCAAGCACCTATTCCAAAAAGAAGAAGGACCATCTCATATGGTTGTTCTTATAAAGAATTCTTGGCCTGTAAACCAATAGAATTCTCAGGCAATGAAGGAGCCATTTCAGCCTTGCGTTAGATAGAAAAAACAGAATCAGTCTTACAAATAAGTAAATGTGCAGATGAAGATAAGATCATGTTTGCTTCTAATCTTTTTAATAATGCAGCCTTAGAGTGGTCGAATACCATTCTCCAGTCTAGAGGAAGTGACAGAGTTTATAATATGGAATTGAACAACTTTAAGGGGATAGTTGAAAGAAAGTTCTATCCTCCTCATGAAAAAGAACAGGTTGCCAATAAGTTCTTAAATCTTAGAATGACTGGAATAGATTGCAGGGGTTATACTACCATATTCTTCGAATATGCAAGGATAGTACCAACCTTAGCTTCACCAGGACCAGTATTAATCTCCCGTTACATCTGGGGATTAATCAGTGAGATCAGACATGTAGTCAAGTCAGCTAGACCACAAACCATAGAAGAAGCAGGTGAATTGGCTAACACTCTGACCGATGAATTGGTACGTACACAAGAGGAAAACCAAAAAATGAACCTAGCTCAAAAGATTTCCCAAGAATTACGTTATGGTAATTCTTACCGTGGAAAAGGATCAGGTTCTTCCTCTTCACCCAACTGCAAGTATTGCAAAAGAAAGCACTCAGGGAGATGCTCAATATACTTCAACTTTTGCAATATCTGGATATAAGGATTAAGACTGTAGGAAGAAAACAAGCAATGAAATATGCTACAATTATGGAGAAGTTGGCCATTTAAACCAAACTGTCTGAAACTAGCTCTAGCAGCAACCAACAAGGCTATGGCAACCGAAGGACCTAAGAAGAATGCCAGAGCATTCGTTCTGACAGCTGAAGAAGCCAAGATGATTCCGGATTTGATCGCCGGTACGTTTTTAGTTAATGATGTTTATGCTAAAGTATTATTTGACTCTGGTGCAAACCAAAGTTTTATCAATACTTCTTTCTGCAAACTTCTCAATCAACCATTAACTAAACTTCAACAAGAATGTCCGGTAGAGACGGCAAATGGATATTCTATCAAGATAAGCTTAATCCTGCAGGGAGCAAGTATAGAAATTTTAAACCATAATTTTATTGCTAATCTTTTTCCAGTGAATCTAGCCGGATTCGATGTCGTATTAGAAATGGATTGGTTGGTAGCCGATCATGCTAGTATTTTATGTGATCAAAAGTCGGTACAAGTAAGTGCACTAAATGGTGAAAAGATCACAATTAAAGGAGACAAGCCAACCAGGTCAACAAAATTCATCTCTGTAATGAAAGCTGCAAGTTATTCAAAGAAAGGAAGAATGATGTATATGATTTCAGTAATCATTAACACCAAAGGAAAAGAATTAGAAGATATTCCTGTAGTATCTAATTCTCAGATTTTTTCCAGAAGAGTTACCTGGATTACTGCCAGATCGAGAGGTTGAATTTAGAATTCACCTAATACCAGGAACGACACCGATTTCCAAAGCACTCTATCGACTAGCACCAACGAAGATGCATGAATTGAAGAAACAGCTTGACGAATTACTAGAGAAAGCTTTTATACAACCTAGCTTATTGCTGTGGGGAGCACCGGTATTATTTGTCAAGAAAAAGGACGGATCGATGCGTATGTCATTGATTATCGGGAATTGAATAAGGTTACAATTAAAAAACGGTACCCATTACCGAGAATCGATTATCTGTTCGATCAACTTCAAGGAGCTCGATTCTTTTCTAATATTGATTTATGCTCAGGATATCATCAATTGAAATACAGGAAGAGGACATTCCTAAAACTGCTTTTAGAACATGGTACGGTCATTATGAATTCACAGTCATGCCATTTTGTTTAACCAATGCCCCAACCGCATTTATGGACATGATGAACAGGATATGTAAACCATACCTAGATAAATTCATAATTGTCTTTATAGATGATATTCTAATTTACTCTAAGAATAAGGAAGATCATGCGAAGCATTTGCATATACTTCTAACATTGTTGAGAAAAGAAAAGTTTTATGCTAAATTCTCAAAATGTGAATTCTGGTTGCAAGAAGTGCAATTTCTTGGACATCTGGTTAATCATGAAGGAATTCATGTGGATCCCACAAAAATCGAGGCAATTACCAAATGGAAAGTCCCTGAGTCACCAACGGAAGTAAGAAGTTTTCTTGGAATGGCAGGATATTATAGACGTTTTATTCAAGATTTCTCTAGAATAGCAATTCCATTAACAAAACTAACTTGCAAATCGGTTAAGTTTGAATGCGAACTAAGACAAGAAGAAGCATTTAGTATTTTGAAGCAAAGGTTAACCGATACACCAATACTCGCGTTGCCTGAAGGAACTGAAGACTTCGTAGTTTATTGTGACGTGTCTAAGTTAGGATCCGGATTGTGCTGATGCAATGTCAAAAGGTGATAGCTTATGCCTCTAGACAACTTAAGAAACATGAAGAGAATTATACAACCCATGATCTAGAGTTAGGAGCCATAATTTTTGCCCTTAAGATTTGGAGACACTATCTCTATGGTAGTAAGTTCGTTATATTTACAGATCATAAGAGCTTAAGATATGTTTTTGGGCAAAAAGAATTAAATATGAGACAGAGACGTTGTATGGAAATTCTTAATGGTTATGATTGTGATATCCAGTACCATGCAGGAAAAACTAATGTAGTAGCCGATGCTTTAAGTCGAAAGTATCATGAAAAGCCAAAAAAGAGTACGCTCTCTTAGACTAAATCTGCAGATAGATTTAAATGAGCAAATTAGAAAGATACATGAAACAACAATCAAGGAAGATGCTGAAAGTTTAAAAGGAATGATTAAGGAATTAGAACAAGGAGCAGATGGAATTTGGAAATTCTGTAAGGAAAGGATCTGGCTACCTATTCAAGGAAACCTACGAAACCGAATTCTAGAAGAATCCCATAAGTCTAAGTACATGATACACCTTGGTAGTGACAAGATGTATCAAGACTTAAGAAAGAATTTCTGGTGGATAGGAATGAAAAAGGATATAGTAAATTATGTTGCTAAATTTCTAACCTGTTCACAGGTTAAAGCTGAACACCAGAAACCTTCAGGATTATTTCAACAATTGGAAATGCCAATTTGGAAATGAGAATTGATAACAATGGACTTTGTTACCAAATTATTCAAGACACGGAAAGGTAATGACACAATCTGGGTGATTGTAGACAGATTAACCAAATCTGCTCATTTCTTACCTATGAAGGAAACTTTCAGTATGGAATAGGTAGCTAAGTTATATGTAAATGAAATAGTTTCATTACATGGAATTCCTTTATCTATTGTGTCTGACAGAGATAGCCGTTTTACTTCTCATTTTTGGACAAGTTTCCAAAAAGCAATGGGAACCAGATTGAATCTAAGCACAACTTATCATCCTCAAACGGACAGACAAAGCAAAAGGACAATTCAAATAATGGAGGATATGCTTAGAGCTTGTGTAATTGAATTTGGAGGAAATTGGGATGATCACTTACCTCTCATATAATTTTCTTACAACAACAACTATTATACCAGCATCAATGCTGCATCGTTTGAAGCACTTTATGGACGAAAATGCCAAACTCTAGTATGTTGGGCAGAGATTGGAGAAAAGCAACTACCTGGACCAGAGATAGTACAAGAAACAACTGTCAAAATTATTCAAGTCAAGGAAAGACTAAAAGCAGCATGAGATCGTCAAAAGAGTTATGCAGATAACAGACGAAAACCATTGGAATTTCAAGTTGGAGATAAGGTATTGTTAAAAGTTTCTCCATGGAAAGGAGTGGTCAGATTCGTTAAAAGAGGAAAGCTAAGCCCAAGGTGTAACGCCTGCGTCCCTGAACTTTTAGCTATTGTCAGTTTTAGTCCTTATACTATGTGACTCTTGACACTTTTGACACTTGTGAATCTTTATGCTATGAAACTTGAATCTTATTGACACTTGATACTTAATTCTATGAAGCTAGATTCTTGAAACTTGATTCTTAATACTAGATTCTTGATACTTAACTCTAGACACTTGATTCTTGATACTTGATGCTATGATACTTGATTCTAGATTCTTGATACTTGATTCTTGAGACTTGAATCTTGATGTTTGAGGCTTGATTCATGATACTTGATACTTGGTGCTTGACTCTTGAGGCTCGTGAAACTTTAGACTTGGTTGAACGAGGGACTGGAGACTTGTCACTGGCGGAAACTATGAAACTTGGAAACTTTTGTGTTAATGATATAGTCTAGTATGTGGTACTATTGCACAATAAATATGTAACGCAACGCTTAATCTGACTCACAAAATGAACCAAAGACGGAAAGTGGAAAGGATGGGATTGACCGAATGGCAATCCGATCGGATGACCATCCGATCGGATGACCTGTTGGTGCATATTTCGTACGTCTGCCACTGTGCGAATAGTTAGATAAAGCGTGTGTTGAATATTGTATAGAATAGGAGAAGTTGGACATGTTTTGTAATTGTCAAAGCCAATCCGATCGGGTGGCAATCCGATCGGGTAGGTTTTGAATTGAACAATTCCGAGAAAAACAAAAAGGTTATTGGTTCTGAGTATCATCAAGTTCCTCCACCGGAAAAGTTTGCATTTTATGATGATGAGAAAGTCGAAAAAGCTTTCAACATGGTCGATCAATTGCCAGATAACATTGACGTAACCTATTCCAAATCTGATGATTCAAGTGATTCAGAGGTGGTAGGTAAGGTCGTTGAAAGTGTTTTGAAAGAAGAGTCGGTTGAAACAAGTAAGTCTGAATCACAAGATGAAAATGAAGGTAGTTTTCATGAAGAATATCTGAAAAACTCCAAATCTGAGAAAAATTTGAATGATGATTCAAAAGGATTGGTTTATACCATGATTGGATCGGACAAATTATTCTTAGATATTGTATTCCCAATTCAGAATGTGATTTCAGAAAAGATTGATAAAGTTTTCAAAATGGTTGAAATTGAAAAATCTGAAATTCCAAAGTTTGTTGGAAAAGGTCACAAAACTTTTTATAACAAACCTAGTTTCAAGAAGAAAAACATGAAGGCTGGGTTGGGTTATAAGAAGAAACATAATTGGAAGAAAAATGAAACGCCAAATTATCAGACAAAGACGAATTTTGTTCATGGAACAAGTTCCGAAGAAGAGAAAGAATTCCAATTTAGACGACAGTCTAATGAAGAGTTCTATGCTCAGAAAAAACAACAACAACAGGTCAAAGATGTGTCCAAGAGAACATGTTTCAAATGTAATCAAACTGGACATCTTGCATGCAAGTGTCCAAATCTGAAACTTGTTGATGTTGAAACAAAAAAGAAGTCTGATGATGTTGAGAAAAAGAAGTCTGAGGATGTGAAACAAAGGTCAACTAGATTTGATTCAAAACAAACTTGGAAGTAGAACACAAACAAGTTTGCTTCGAATCAAACTTGGAAATCAAATTCAAATAGATTTAATTCAGGACAAACCTGGAATTCTCACACACCCAGATTTAAAACAACACATAGTTAGAGAACAAATGTCGATGCAACAAAACCACAACAGTTTTGGAAACCAACTATTGTTCAGAATCAAAATGTTCAAAAAGATTCACATTTTTACAAAAGAGGTACTCCAAAAGGTCAAACATGGTCTGTTAAGAAACAAATCGCTTCGGTAAATGATGAAAAAGTTGAAGTCAAAATTGACAAAGTCTTTGTACAAAATGACAAAGATTTTCCAAAGTTAAATGATGCATTTTGTGTTGAAATGCCTAAGGTCAAACAGACATGGGCTAAATTGTTCAAATAATTCAATAGTTGAATGTACAGGTGCTTCCGAAGAAATCTGAATGTCAACAAGATGGAGTTGAGAGCAGCCTGGCACGAGAGGAGAAGGCTGCTGAACCCTGCAACTGAATCAGGGAGTTTATTTCTGTATATAAATAAACCATATTTCAAAAACCCTAAAAATTGAAAAATTTAAAAACCAAAAATATGTTTTTATTTTATCAAAAACTTGAAAAATCAAAAATGTGTTTGTATTTAAATTTTGTCAAAAATTCAAAAATTTCAAAAATATATTGAGTGAATATGCCGAAACCCTCACGGCTGAAAAAACATGATTAATTTCACAAGATTGAAAAACGGTTTTCAAACTGTAAAAGATCAATGTGTTGTAAATCATGGGGGTACATTATATTTTCTACAAACCAGAGCATGTGAAGCAAAATATGGATGGCGAGACAAAGCTATCACTATCGGGTTGTCAAATTTTCTTTAAATGTTTTGAATTTTAGGGGGAGTAAGAAAATGTCAGAAAATCCAAAAACATTAGAAAATTTGAAAAAGCCAAAAACTTGATAAAATTCAAAAATTGAGTTGTGTGTAAAAAGAGGAAATGATAGTACATCAGTAGAAAATCACAATACGCTAAAGAAATGGAAAGTCAAATGTGATAAACGGTCTCACTGGTGATATGCCAGTAGGTTTTTACACGCTTAGTAGATTGTATTCGAGATATAAACCTAAATATCAAATACTTACTTATCTCGTGGGGAACATCTCTCGGGTATATGGGTAACCCTCGAAATCTTGTTTGAGAGATTGCCTGATTCTGAGATACTAGGTCTTTATACTGTTTGATATCTGGGGTATTATACCTGGTCTTCTGATATTGCAGAAGCAATGGCCTAGACCTCGTATAATACTTTACGCGCTTTTAAAGCTCACTCTCTGCACAAAAAATTGAAAAATATCGAAAGATATGAATCAAATACAGTTGAAGAAAATATTCTCTAAAGGGAACACACCTAAAGTCGAGCCTTCATCTCTTTGACTGAACGGAAGTTCATACCTGAGCTCTCAAGGTCTCGCACTAACCCAGATACAGATATCAGATTGGTATACTCACCTGTAAGACTGAATCTAGGGAATTTTGATACGAGAGTATATTCTAAGGTGGGACACACGTGTAAGTTTAAGTCCTTCAAACACTAAATCCGTATCTCGAATCGATTGAACTTTGTGTGAAAATTTAAGTGGATCAATATACTGACAATCTAAGTGAATCGTTTAGAACTTAAAGTGTTTATATAGCTCAACGGTACTAGTGATTTGCCATAAACTGATATGATCCTCTGACACGAACTCAAACAAAAATATTGTCTGTAAATATGTTTGTAAATATTTCTTTACTGCTTTATGTTTCAAAAAAAGTCAAAAATATTTTGATTTCTACTTTATTTTCGACAACCGATGTCTGAATGCTGAGTTTCAAAATCTAAGTATGCAGATCATGTTTCTGAAAATAAACAAGTTCATTAATTTAAAACTTGTAGTTTTATAATCAAAAATAAAAAACAGTTTGTGAAATCTCCAAGGTCATTAATTTGGACTTGGATGATTAACTGTGAGGGTTTGGATGCTTAATTTGTTAAAATCTATTATAAAGAGCAAGGTTATAGTTTTGGATACTTAATACTGCCAAATCTATGAAGATTGTTGATAGGGGGAGAGAATCAAGTAATCTTGGATATATTCATATTATTATATTTTAGAGCCAGGATCTTGATTAAAACTTTTTGAGGGTCAGGTCACGATTCCTGGACATTCGAAAAAGCTTTCATTGTCGAAATATTTTAGCTTATGCTGAGAGCCAGGTTTTCATTCCTGGATATTCAAAATATTTTCACTTATAAATGTTTGAGAAATTGCAGATGCTATTCCAGATTACGATCCCGATAGCCGAGTCTAAGGGGGAGTCTGAAGACGAGCTCGACGCAAGGGGGAGCTTGTAACCGGAAAGCCAGGTGTCGATCCCAAAAGCACGGAAGCTTGTCGAAAGGGGGTGCCTGAAGAAAAAGTCTACCGAAAGGAGAAGCTGAAGACAGATCCATGGGGATTCTGTTCGAGAAAGAGGGAGTCTGTGTTACCGAAGATGATCAAACCTTCAAGAAGACTCAGAGAGAGAGAAAGACAAGACGCTACGAGATTGACTGCGGAAATATCCAAGGGGGAGTCTGTTAGTGTAGTAATGTCTATCGCCTCCGTCAATCCAATTCGTAGTTGAAATAGATTAATTCTAGACTTTATATTGTAATATGTAGGAAAAGGCAAGGTGGAAATTCTGTAATTAATGAGAACTCTCATTATAGCCTTGGCCTATAAATAGAAGTGTTAGGGTTAGAGTTTAGGACTTTTGCCATTCTAGACTTTGGAGAGCTTTTGAGCTAGAGAGAGAGTCTAGAGAGAGAAAGTGCAAAAGGTGATTCACGATTCATTTGTACTTTTCATATCATCAATCGAATCACAGATTTAGTACGGTTCTTGTGTTCGGTCCACGCACGTGTACGGATTCCGCACGTCACACATGTCGATACGCAATCGTTTCGGAGTCGAAAACCGGTCCTAACAAGTCGATCGGATAACACATGTGTGAGATGTCTATAAATAGGGACCTTGGGGTTCCATTTGGACAAGCTTTTGGTTCCCATAGGGGAAATGCTGTCCCACTGGTCTCGTGGTGCTGTAAACGTTGAACAATCAATAGAGACCAGATTATAAGTGACTGCTCGGTGTCGTATCTATCTTCTTCTCGTTTCTTTTCATTTATATCGTTAATAATCTCACCGAACACGTCGTTTCGGGATCGAAGCTCCGTCGAACTCACCGGATCCTGGAATCAGCAGTGGTATCAGAGCTACGGTACTGATTTAATAGATCTAACAGTCGGTTAAATCACCCAAAGCTCATCAATTTTGGGTTAAACGGGAGTTTTGACGTTAAACAGAGAAAATCATCATAATAAAGGTCAATTCACGGATGGATTTTGGAATTGAAGCCATCAATCTGTTCGGAATTGCATCACGCACAATCCTGTGAAATTTCGTCATGAAATTCACTCAAATAAAGATTCTGGATCGAAAAAACGTGATTTAGAGTGTTCTTGAGCTGTTAGAGGATTTCCAAATCGGATGGCAATCCGATCGGATGGCAATCTGATCGGATGACCATCCGATCCACATCACTATCTTACTTGAAGGTTTATTGAAGATACTTTCAATCGGATGGCAACCCGATCAGATGGCAATCCGATCGGATGACCAGTCGATCCATGTCACTATGGGGTGTTGGGAAGATCAAGTTGTTTTCAATCGGATGACAACCCGATCGGATGGCAATCCGATCGGATGACCATCCGATCCACAGACACTTGTTAGTTTCCTTTGTAACCCGATCGGGTGGCAATCCGATCGGGTGGCATTCCGTTCCATCATATCAGTTTGTCCTTCAATTGAGTGGCAATCCGATCGGATGACCATCCGACTCTTGACTTTCAACCATATGATCAAATGCCTAAAAATAAGGCATTTTTTGATCGCAATGACGAGGAGAGTCTCCAGAAAAAATTTGGTGATTGTCAATTTTTTCGGGTTTTTATCGACCAAGCTGGGTTGTTCGGGGACACCGTCGGGGGCTTTACTGAACATATTTGATGATGCGATCAGGGATTGTGGAAGTTAGTGGGGTAGTCATGATATTGGTGCAGAATGTTTATCATTCAGGATATCTGACTATTTATGGGCCAAATTGTAAAATTCGCAAAGGCGAAAAACTGACAATTGTGGCGAATATTGTGATATTCTAGTTTGGTCAAGTTTTTCGGAGAAGAGAATTAGAAACTTAATTCAGTTTTAGGGGGAATTCTGTGATAGAGACGTCAGAATTTGCAAAAATGAGGGGGAATCAAAATTTCACTGTCGTATGTTGAAATTCCGGCATTTTTGAAATTCGTGACACTGCAACTGTTTTCGGCGGCTTCAGATTGTCAGGGGGAATGTGAATCTGACCGTGGGTAAAAGCTTCTGAGATCAAGATGATCCGAGGTGTTGATATCTGATCGAGCATCGGAGATCTGAGAGTGATCGAGGATGATAACTTCTGAGATCTAGATTATCCGAGGAGATGAATCTGATTGTGGACGAATGCTTCAGAGATCGGATTACATTACCAGATGATTTATTTTCCGATGAAGATTTGCTGATTGTGGATAATACCGTTTACACGGATCTGTCATTCTTATGGTGCGTTAACGTGGATCATGGTAAACGGGATATCAGATCTTCAGGGGGAATCACGAATTTGAAGTTGACCAGTGGGGTATTTGAAGTTTCTATCCATTGTCGGTTGAGTTTTTGTACATTCTTAGATCGAGCAGGCAGAATGCGAGATCGTGGTGCTTACTTGTGATATCAAAAACTGAGCTCGGGTGTGGTTAAAGTTGAAACAGAGGATGCTGCATTGATTAGTTTCAAGTTGGTGATTGTTCGTGAAGGTTGCAGTTTAGCAAATCAGAGGAGAGTCGTAAACTGTGCAAAAGACCTGAAGATTCATTCCAGGGGGAATTCGTGCTTTTCTTTGGAAAAAGCAAACCCGAATCATCAATCGAGGGGGAATCTATTGTCAGATTTCAAGATACCTGATTGAAGTTGCAGAAAAGTTGATGATTGCAGAATATTCAAACACGGCTCAAGGTTCTCAAAGTTTTAAAGACGATTCGACAGTGACATCCGAGGGGGAATCTGTTGGTGCATATTTCGTACATGTGCCACTGTGCGAATAGTTAAATAGAGCGTGTGTTGAATATTGTATAGAATAGGAGAAGTTCGACAGGTTTTGTAATTGTCAAAGCCAATCCGATAGGGTGGCAATCCGATCAGGTGGCAATCTGATCGGGTGGCAATCCGATCGGGTGGCAATCCTATCGGGTGGCAATCCGATCAGGTGGCAATCCGATCGGATAACATATGTGTGAGATGTCTATAAATAGGGACCTTGGGGTTCCATTTGGACAAGCTTTTGGTTCCCAGAGGGGAAATGATGTCCAACTGGTCTCGCGGTGCTGTAAACGATGAATAATCAATAGAGACCAGATTATAAGTGACTGCTCGGTGTCGTATTTATCTTCTACCCGTTTCTTTTCGTTTATATCGTTAATAATCGCACCGAACACGTCGTTTCGGGACCAAAGCTCCGTCGAACTCACCGGATCCTGGAATCAGCATGACTATCCGATCGGAGGGCCACTCGATCGAACCACCATCCGATCCGTGCCATACCTCCTTATTCCCCACTCTTGCACTATAAATAGGACCTGTCACATCATTCTTCACTGATGTGACAACCTCCTTCAATCAGACGCACGCCCTATCACTTTCGAGCACTTTTCTTCAATTCTAGGCCGATCCTTGTAAGTTTTCAACCTAAATCTTGTACAACTTCAATCTACACACTATTTTCTACATGATTCTTCTTTGAAATCACACTTTTCACCATGAAATCTCTAAGATTTGAGCTCTTGAGGATGACGTCATCATGGCGGTTGTACAAACAAGCTGTATGATATCATTCCAGCCAAGATCTAGCTCAGATTTAAGGAATCTCATGTGTTTTTACACCAAATCTTCACTAAATCTAAGGTTTTCCGTCGATTTATTCAAACTTTCTTAAACATTTTACTAAAACGGTGGAAATCCGAACCTAAACGGGATGTAGACTTGATGACTAGTCTGGAGTCGGCTTGGAAATGGATTATCGCCGGAGAAGGTGGCTGGAGTACGGATTCGGACATAAACACCATCGACGTCAGAACCTGATCGGATGGGGTGATTCCCATCCGATCAGACAGGCTAAGCTTTGATGTGTTTCTCCATTGTCTCAATACGTGCCATGTCGTCATCAAACTCGAAACTTAGAAACTTTACAAGGTTGCAAAGGGGACAAAGTCACTTCAGTCGAATGGCTATCCGATCAGACTGCCGACCGATCGAACGGCCATCCGATCAGAGTGACACGTGCCTCACAACCTCTTACACTTAAATCCTTTTGAATCAGAAACTTTGAACTTTGAAACTTGCACACGAAGGGTCATTCGACCGAACGGCCATCCGATCGGATGACCATCCGATTGAAAGCCCTAGTTTGAACACTTGGTATGAACACTTAATCATTTTTGGAAACTCAGTCAACGGATCGAATGACCATTCGATCGAATGGCCATCCGTACAGATGACCATCCGATCGGATGGCGATCTATCCCAAATCACATATGTCATCCGACCGGATGGCCATCCGATCAGGTGACTGATCCGACACTTGCACAATTCTTGTATTCTGTCCGACACTTATCTATTATACTCTAATCAGGCTAATCCTAAAGAGCTCCCTTTGATCCAATAACATTTTACTGTTAAGCAATCACTGTGAATATACTCGATCCCTTTTTGTTTTAAACTTTTGGGATGCAACATGTATTCTATGAAATTTGAAACTTGATACTTTATGAATCTAAACTCTATCATATGTGAATGTGAAACTTGTGATTCTTGATTCTTGATTCTTTATGCTATGTGAACGTTTAATCCCTGTGTGTAGTTTCGCCTTAACAATAGTAGCGCTATAGGAAGATGCACCTCCCCGTTATTCTTGGGGATATTGTTAGGAGGATTCTAGTTTTCATTGAGTCTTGGGAAAACACCTAAAGCATCGGGATACTTGGGTTATCACTTGGACTGCGAACACTAGCATGGCTGAAACTATTTTTATCGTTTACATGATGGATATGAGTTCTTTTAATCTATTATGCTATATACTCAAACTTGTATACTCGCCAGTACATTTTTGTACTGACTTTATCTTAATACATGTTGCAAGCTGATAGGATGCAGATTCTCAAGAAACAAGCTAGGATTAATGCTTAGAAACCCGCCTAGTTAATCTAGAAACTTGAAACAATGTTTTGTTGTTGTATTTGGTACTTTGGTTCTGTGTTTTAGAAAATGTTATCATGAAGCTTAACTAATTACTATTGAAACTATTAGTGTCATGGAAACTCTTGAGCAATCTGAACGCTTAGTGCCGCACCCCGATGTTTCCGCCATTGGTTGGGGTGTGACAGATTGGTATCAGAGCCATAACTATAGGGAATTAGGATAAGTAGGAATACTTGCCCTAGTCTATAGTTCTAGGAATCTTGACTCTTATCTGTTGTTTCAGACTTATGCATTCTACCGTATCTGCTTCCTAGCAGCCCATTTCCAGTTAAACTTATATGCCTTTCCTAAGGTTGACACAATATACACTTGTAAACTTTGGAAACACTGCCAAGCAGTGTTTGCATTTTGCACGAGATTTTCCCTCAAGACAGGAGTGACATCCGAACCTTGATGGGAAGTTTCCTTACTTTATTCTAGTAGGTCTTGTCTATTGACAAGTACCGATGCTATTAGGGTACGATGTTGTCAAGATTGAGGTGAAACTCATACATTGACAACTAGTCCCACTCTTAGATTTTAATGTCTCACCAAAGTCTTGAAATTCCCAATCAATTAGGAACGTGAAATGACCAAAAGGACGAAGATCGTAGGCCTAACATCGATGACGTATTTGTCTAAGTAAGTCAAGACACGTTGCCTTAATTCGAAAGGGGTTCGAATCACTTTGGTTAGTCACTGTTCCTCTACCCGGAACAATCCGATGTTTTATGAGCCTATCTTTTATGATTTCTCGATTTTTATATATGGTTTTAAACTTGACTCTTCGTTTATTTTGAGACTTTTTACACAAATTGCACGTATGTCCGCAATCTAAAACTCTAATCATAATACCTCAGAACAAACTAAATTTACGAAGCTTTAATCTATGTGTGAATCTTGATCGACTATGATACTATGTGAAGCTATCTGATGAATCTATGTGATATTATGGTTGTGAAACACTAAACGTATCATGGCATAGAAATACCGATGACGAGACAGGCGTGGCATGATCGAAGCATGGTGGATACGCCGCTGGTACTTCCTATAGATAAGTGTTTCCGACATGTTACCAACTTTCATACCACGTGCCATGCGAAACTTAGTGTTACGGACCGGGGATGAGATTGTTGAACTCTAAAACTATGGGAAATTACTTGTGTAATCTAGCGTAAACTATGTGTAATCTATGTATATGTTGTTCTGAGTAACGAAATACGAAACGTAGCCTAGCGCCGAAGACGAGGCGGACGTGGCATGTCCGAAGCATGGTGGATACGCTACTGGTACTTCCTATATATAAGTGTTTCTGACATGTTACCGAACCTTCGTACCACGCGCTAAGTGAAGTTCGTAGTTTTGCAAACTCGGGATTGAAGTTGTTGAATCTATTTGGTTAACCTGTGTGTGAGTCTTGTGAGAATAATGGAGTTTACTGTTATGGATGGCGAAGCACGACACCGATGATGAGATGGATGTGGCATGATCGAAGCATGGTGGATACGCCGCTGGTACTTCCTTTATATAAGTGCTTACATCATGTTGCCGAACTTTCGTAGCACGTGCCGTGTGGGGATTCGTTGTTTTATGAATTTTGGTGAGATGGTTGAACACTAATCTATGTGAATCTATTGTGTTAATCTACGTGTGTATGATGATGATGATGATGAGTGTGATGTTAGGTTTGGCACTTGCAACACGTAACATGACCCCGAATACGAGGCAGAAGCGATGTGCCCGAAACGTGGTGGATACGCCGCTGGTACTTCCTATATATAAGCATTTATGGTAGTTTGCTAAACTTCGTACAACGTGCCATGCGAAGGTCGTGGGTTTGTGGTGTTGGATCTATTGGAACCTATGTGAAACTAAAGCTCAAATCTTTAAACTACGTGAAACTTGTTGAATCTTGAATCTTAATCTATCGTGTGTGAATCTACATACTGTGCAACTTTGTGATCAGGACTTATACGATCCTCTTGTTGGATCTTTAGATGTCTTCTCGTAAGCTATCCGACACTTTCAAGAGATCCAGGGAGAAGTCTTAGAAAAAGATGATGTCCTTAATGGCCGACCAGATCGCTCGAGTCGTGCCAAATATCGTCTCTGAGATCCAGGGATCGAACACTCCACCCTCTTCTGTTGACTCTAAGACAGAGAAAGAGAAGCCTACAAAGTTCAGCTACAAGCACTTTGTCTCTTGCAACCCTAAGCCTTTCACGGGCAGTGATGGGGTGACTGTTATGCTGGAATGGTTTGACAACATCGAGGTTACCTTCTTTAACAGCGAGTTCCTAGAGCATCTAAAGACTAGGAGTGCAACGAGAATGTTTCAAGGTAGAGCTCTAGAGTGGTGGTCGAATGAGAGAAACATCTGTTCTGATGAAGAAGCCTATGCTCTTCCATGGGCTGAGGTGCGAGAATTGATGATGCTTGAATTCTTCCATCCCCATGAACAACTGAAGCTCGAAGAAGAGTTCTGGCATTTGAAGCCGATTGGTGATGATAATCTGGCTTATACTACTCGTTTTAAAGAACTCAGCTTAATCGTGCCCCACTTGGTTTCTACTCCTAAACGTATGATAACCAAGTACATTAATGGGTTGCCTCCTGCTATGAGAGATTCGATTGAAGCAGCTCGGCTCGGGACAATTGAAGAAGTTTATCATCTGGCAACGAGCTTGAACAACAATCATGTACGTGATAAACAGTTTGGAAACTCCGCCCCTTCGAAAACAGCAAATCAAGTTACCCAGCAGCCTAGTGGCAGCCAGAACAAGAAGAGAAAGTCACAGGGTTCAGGATGCAATGCGATTGTTCCAGCTGCGAACTCCGCTGCTAAGCCTGCTACTGCTGTTCCAAACCCTCCTGCTCCTGAAATCAAAAAGCAGTACAATGGGCCTCACCCTAAGTGTGCAACTTGTAATTTTCCTCATCCTATCGCCTCTGCTTGTCATTTGTGTGCCAATTGCAATCGCTACGGCCACACGACTCCTTATTGCCGTCAAGTTAACCCAGCCCAACCAGCTCAGCAAGCCCCAGTTCAGGCAGCTCTACCAGCTCTCCCAGCTCCTCCACAGAATCCTTGAATGGTCAACGCAGTACGTGCATGCTACAAGTGTGGAGACACTACTCATCTCCGTAACCAGTGTCCCCAGCTAAACCAGGAGCAACAGCCAGCCGCTCGGGGACGAGCGTTTAACCTCAATGCTAATCAGGCTCGTAACAACAATGACGTCATTAATGGTACGTTCCTCGTCAATAATCTTTACGCTTCGATACTATTTGATAATGGTGCCGACATAAGCTTTGTGTCCATAGAATTTGAATCCTTGTTAAATTGTGCACGCTCGAAACTACCTAAGTCATTCTCTGTTGAGGTTGCCAATGGCAAGTCTATTCTAGTTGACTCTATTCTCAGTGGTTGTTCCTTGACTCTTAACGACCATGTTTTTACTATTGATCTCATACCCATGCAATTGGGTAGCTTTGTTGTGATAGTCGGCATGGATTGGTTGCATAAGAATCATGCCGAGATTGCTTGTCACGAGAAGTTTGTTCGTTTACCTCTTCCGTCCGATGATATCTTACACGTCTATGGAGACCGACCTTCTAAAGGACTGAAGTTGATGTCATGCACTCAAGCAAGCAGATGCTTACGTAAACAAAACTTTTCCTTCTTGGCCCATGTGGTGGAACAAAAGGGCAAAGGAAAGAACATAAGCGACGTTCCAGTGGTGTGTGATTTCCCTGACGTCTTTCCTGAAGATCTACCTGGTCTTCCTCCTCCTAGATCTGTTGATTTTCGTATTGATCTCATACCTGGCGTGACTCCTGTCGCCAAGGCTCCCTACCGACTTGCACCTTCCGAGATGCAAGAGCTATCTAGTCAATTGCAAGAATTGCTCGACAAGGGATTCATTCGTCCAAGTACCTCTCCGTGGGGTTCACCTGTGCTATTCATCAAGAAGAAAGATGGTTCATTTCGTATGTGTATCAACTACCGTGAACTTAATAAGCTTACCATTAAGAATCGTTATCCTCTCCCTCTATTGATGATCTATTTGACCAACTACAAGGCGCGTCCTATTTCTCAAAAATCGACCTTCGATCTGGCTATCATCAACTCCGTGTTCTCGAAGATGATGTACCCAAAACCGCATTTCGTACTCGTTATGGGCACTGCGAGTTCGTGGTCATGCCTTTTGGCCTGACAAACGCACCCGTCGTGTTCATGGATCTTATGAATCGTGTTTGTAAACCTTATCTGGACCGTTTTGTGATAGTCTTTATTGATGATATTCTCATTCATTCTAAAACTAGAGCTGATCATGCTCGTCATTTACGCTTGATGCTTGAGTTACTACGTGGTGAACGCTTATACGCTAAATTCCCTAAGTGTGAGTTTTGGATTGATGAAGTATAATTTCTTGGTCACGTCGTTAGTAAGCAAGGTATTCATGTTGACCCTTCAAAAATCGAAGCTGTGAAGAATTGGAGTACGCCTAAATCTGCATCTGAGATTCGTTCTTTTCTGGGATTGGCGGGTTATTACCGTCGATTTATCTCGGACTTTTCTAAGATCGCCGTTCCAGTTACCTCGTTGACTCAAAAAGAGAAACCTTTTGCTTGGGGTCCCGAGCAAGAGGAATCTTTTCAGACTCTTAAGACCCTTTTGTGTAACGCTCCTGTTCTTACTCTTCCTGATGGGAATGATGACTTCGTGGTCTATTGCGATGCCTCGAACCGTGGTTTGGGCTGTGTGCTCATGCAGCGGGACAAGGTTATTGCTTATGCCTCCCGTCAACTCAAGATACATGAGAAAAACTATACTACTCACGACCTGGAGCTTGGTGCAGTCGTATTTGCGTTAAGGATTTGGCGACACTATATGTATGGAACTAAGTGTGTGGTTTTCACTGGCTATAAGAGCCTTCAACATATCTTTAACCAGAAAGAACTAAACATGCGACAGATACGTTGGGCGGAATTGCTTAACGACTACGACTGCGAAATCCGCTGTCATCCTGGCAAGGCGAATGTCGTGGCCGACGCTCTTAGCCGTAAGGCTCATGTTAATACTATTCGTTGTTATCATACCTCTAGTGATCTTCATACTTGTATTCGCGAAGCTCAATATTCGTCAGCAAATGAAGGAAGTCTAGAAGTGGAAATCCAAGGCGCTAAAATCAATCAACTTGAAACTAAACCTAATGGACTCCAATATTACCTTAATCGCATCTTGTCACACCCCTTTCTGCGGCGGAAGCACGAGGTGTGATCATGAAAGGTTCTCATTGCATACGAACGGTAAACATACTACATGCTCAAAAATAACCTCAAACATTACATTACTGAAAACATAAGTCAAGTGTTTACAACACGAGATAGCATATTGTCTTAAAAGTTACAACTTTATTCAAAGATAACCAAAAGCGACATCCAAGAGCATGGGTAAAACCGCGCGCACATCCATCCTAGTTACCTGAAATACATGTGAGTTTTTGGAAAAACGTCAACATAATGTTTGTGTGAATTCATGCAGTGATTGTTTTGAATGTTTAAATACTTGAATGAAAACATAGTATGTACTTGTAGAATGTGTGAATGTTTGAATGTAACTCGTAAAACGTATCTGTAACTGAGTACTATGACTGTTTGAATGTATTTATAACATGTATCTGTAACTGAGTACTATGACTGTTTGAATGTGTGAGATCGCTAGTGGTTTGCAAGGCCACTAACATGTGTCACGACATAGGAAGCCACCAAACCTAGGCATTTTTGTCGACTTTGACTGAGACACAGAAGCACTCATTGGTAGAAGTAGGCCAAGAGTGGGGTTGCCTGAAACCCATTAGATCTAACCTTTTGTTCCGCAGTCTGAATGTATACGTTGATTAATGGTGCTTATGGTACCCTATTCGGGACATGATCTAGAATGTTTCACTTGAATGTTTTTGTACTCCATCATACCATATGTAAACAATGTAACGTTTGTAACATGTATTTCACCCCCGACGTTATAAAACTGAAAACAGTTAAAAGAAAAGGGGGAGCATGAACTCACAACTTTGCGTTCCTTGCGTCGTAAACTTCACCGGATTTGCTTAATTAACGTCGTGACATATACGTGTTTTCTTAACGTTAGTCACTAGACTTGTATCGTACAAGTACAAGTCACTGTCTTTTATGTATATGTTTTCTTGCGTTAAAAATAATTCATATTTTTAACTAAGTGTCTTACTTATATTATTTTCTCAAAAATAAATCTAAGTTCCTTGTATTTTGCACTTTGCACCCGAGTTATGTATCTTGTATGTTGTATGTGTTTTTGTTACCAATATTATGGCGAGGTTTATATTCGAAAAGCATAGTTTAGAACACACTAGCAAACATTTGTCAAGAAAATATTTACTAAGTGTTAGGATTTTCAGAAAATTTCGCCATAGTCTCCTTTGTAAATGGAGGTGTCCATGCTAAGTAGCATATCATTTTCTTTAACATATAACATGTTAGATCGTTCTCAAATAATCAACCCGACATTCTGACATGCAAGATACTACTTTTGTCGTTTCAGTTTTAATATATAAAACTGGACTGTTTTTGGACATTTTAATAAAATAGTTATCTTATTCAAAAAATTCCCAATTTTTTATAGAATGTCTTATAAGAATCAAATATTATTGTGTAAAAATATCGGTCTCCAGTTCATCATCAATATTTTATAGAAAATCATTTACCGAACTACGATCAGATTTGTTATTTTCTGACCGCAGCCTACGGAATAATTCGTTTAAAATTCATCGTAAGTCTGTTTTACGAAATTCCAGTTGGAGGGTCATTCTGACATCAGTGATCATCTACGGTATAAATTTTAGGGGCTGGTTCTACTCAGGTTTCAAGTTATGACAGAAAACAGAACGCTTATTTTCAGCAGTAAAAATGCAGCTCTAGCTGCGGTTACAAAATGACACTTTAAAAATAGTCAACGAAGTCCAAAAATTATGATTCCAGTGCCATTAGAACTGTATTTCATAAAACATAAATTTAGACTTCAGAAAATACATTTTTCGCTTAATTAGGGCCCGGTTACAGCCCTTCGAAGTTGGCTGAAAATGCAATTCAGCATGTTTATTTATAGTTTAAACGCTACTAAATCGTATCAACTAATGTCCGAACAACGGGTTTATCACGAAAATCAACGATCAAATATCAAGTATGATTTAACCAACCCTCATCCAACAAGATACATCTTCATATAATCTTTTATGTTCAAATTTCATGTAAAGTTTCATATTCATCATCTTCTAGTATTTTTGTTCTTGTGAATTAAACATCATCATCCTACTACATATCATATCTATGAACAAGATGAAACAATGGTGTAAAGAGACTTACTACTAGCACAAGGCTAGGGTAGAAATCTAGTGCAAAGATGATGAGAAAAAGATGGTGAAAAGTCTTGAACAAAGCTCCTTTGAAAGTCTTTCAAGATGCAACCTCCATGAATCAACTTTGAGGCTTTGTATGGAACTTGTTAGTGAAGAAGATGAAGATGTTGAGAGGTGGTGGTGGGTTCGGTTTGGGGGTGACCGAAAGTGAGAGAAGGGAGTGAGGAAGATGGGGTGAATCTTTGTGGAGATATGTTGTAAGTATGCACCATACTTATAATCCTTCTCCTCATATTTTGTCCATCTCAACAAGAAATGATCTATTATAAAATATAATTAAATCTTGGAAGTATGATATGAAGTAAGGTGGATGATTTGTGTGGTGATGGATGGAGTCGTAGGTGGGCAAGGGGAAGAGGGGAAAAAGATGGTGTGTGAGAGTTTACAATATTATTCCACCATATCTATACTAGATCAATTAAAATCCAAACAAATCCAAGAACATCATGAGAAATCTAAAGAGATCAAGCAATATATCTTGGAAATATTTGGTGAACATTTGGTGGGGCCAACATGACCGATTTCTAGCACATGGGGGGGGGGGGGGTAATGTGTAAGTTTGGAACCATGTAGTTACTTGTAATTATGTACCAAGTATTTAGTTAGTGTAGTTAGTTACTAGATATTTTAGTGGGTGTTAGGGTGTTTGGGGATCACGACTAGCCAAGAAATAAATAAATAATGTGTTTGACAAAATTTAGTGTCCCGGGTAATGTCCGGTTGTTCGGTCGGATACTGTTCCGTTAAATTGTTTAATTGTTCCGTAAGGTGTCATTTTGTGACCCTTTTAATTCCCTACACTTAGGGAAATATTCTGGACACTAAAACTTAAATTTTGCATGACGTTTATGTGTTTAAAAGCTGGTCATAGTTGAATTTAATAAGATTATGTACTTAAAGTGCGTTTCGGGTGCTTTTTAATGCGTATTTTAGCTTTCGGAGCCTCTATATGTTAACCCTTGTATGTACTCTAGGGTTTTAATGCATTCTTGAAGTTGGACCTACACCTAGGTCTCAATTCTAATGTCTGACTGCTTTCTGCAGTTCTGTTGACACAATGTGTCTTACCGGTGAGTTTACTAGTATTTCTGACGCAACGCTCTCGTTATTGCATAAAGCAATATTTTGTAGTATTAATCGTGCATGAATTCACTTGTATAGTATGTAATCAATCAATGTTGACATTTAAGCACATAATTGTAGTCATTAAATAATAATTAGAGTGTACGGAAATTACCGGTTTGGTGCCAGTTGTCACAGTCTCCCCCCGTTAAAAGAATTTCGTCCCGAAATTCAAGCTGAACTAACTCTTACAGGAGTCTTCTTGAATAGGTGGGGATACTTTTCTTTGAACTGGTCTTCACGTTCCCATGTGTACTCGGGTCCGTGCTTAGAGTTCCAACGTACTTTGACAAGTTTAACAGTGCTCCTCCTGGTCTTGTTGACTTTCCAGTCGGTAACCTCAACGGGTTGTTCTGTAAATCGGAGGGTGTCATCAATATGTACTTCATCCGCCGGGATGATCACGTCTTCTTGTGTTGGACTCTTCTTGAGGTTGGATACATGGAACGTATCATGTACTCCATTCAGTTCTTCCGGTAATTCCAACTTGTATGCCACGGTACCAATTCTTTCCAAGATTCTGAATGGTCCGATGTATCGTGGATTCAGCTTTCCACGTTTTCCAAATCTTATTACGCCCTTCCAAGGTGAGACTTTTAACAATACTTTGTCTCCCACCTCGAATACTAATGGCTTTCATTTTAGATCAGCGTAGCTCTTTTGTCGATCCCGAGCCGCCTTAATGCGCTCTCGGATCTGCGTAATCTTGTCGGTTGTCTCTTGTACAAGTTCAGGACCAACCATACGTTTATCTCCTGCGTCTGCCCAACATAAGGGCGATCGGCACTTGCGGCCATACAGAGCTTCGAACGGTGCGGCTTTTATACTCGTCTGATAACTGTTATTGTAGGAAAACTCAACTAAAGGTAGATGAGTATCCCAGTTGCCGCCTAGATCCATGACACATGCGCGAAGCATGTCTTCTAACGTTTGTATGGTTCGTTCGCTCTGGCCGTCTGTTTGTGGATGGAATGCCGTGCTTAGATCTAGCTGAGATCCAAAGGCTTCCTGAAAGGATTGCCAGATTCTTGAGACAAAGCGTCCATCTCTGTCTGAAATGATTGAGATTGGCACTCCATGACGTGCCACAATTTCTTTTAAGTATATCTCAACAAGCTTTCCAGTGCTATCCTTTTCTCGGATTGGTAGGAAATGCGCAGATTTCGTCAATCGATCAACTATCACCCATATCATATCATGCCCTCTCGGGGTCTTGGGTAATTTTGTTATGAAGTCCATCGAGATTTGCTCCCATTTCCACATGGGTATCTCTGGATGTTGTAGTAGGCCGTACGGTTTCTGATATTCAGCCTTAACCTTAGCACAGGTTAGGCATTTTCCAACATAAACAGCAACGTCGCTCTTGAGTCTCGGCCACCAATAGTATTCTTTCAAGTCTTGGTACATTTTGTTCGACCCTGGATGGATCGAGTATCTCGATTTGTGGGCTTCATTAAGGATGACTTCTCGCAAGCCACCATAGAGCGGAACCCAAATACGCTTCTTAAAGTATAAGGCTCCCTCTTCATTTGGCACCATGTATTTCAACATACCCCGGAGGTATTCAGCTTTACGATTTTCTCCTTTAAGAGCTTCTTGTTGTGCATCACGAATGCGTGCAGTGAGGTTCGTTCGAATAGTCATTTCTAACGCTCGAACTCTTAGGGTCTTAACCCTTTCTTTTCGACTTAGCGCGTCTGCTACAACGTTTGCCTTTCCAGGGTGGTACTTAATCTCACAGTCATAATCGTTCGGCAACTCAACCCAACGTCGTTGACGCATATTTAATTCCTTCTGATCAAATATGTGTTGTAGGCTTTTGTGATCTGTGAAGATTGTACATCGAGTACCATATAGATAGTGTCGCCAGATCTTCAAGGCGAATACCACCGCGCCGAGTTCCAAATCGTGAGTGGTATAGTTCCTTTCATGTACCTTCAATTGTCTTGAAGCGTAAGCGATGACTTTTTGGCGCTGCATAAGCACACAACCCAACCCTTGTCTTGAAGCGTCGCAGTATACCACGAAGTCTTCCGTGCCTTCGGGTAACGATAGTATTGGTGCATCGCATAGCTTATCTTTAAGTAGCTGGAAGGCTTCTTCCCGCTTGTTACCCCATTCGTACTTCTTGTCTTTTTACGTAAGGGAAGTCAGCGGTTGAGCTATTTTTGAGAAATTCTCAATAAATCGTCTGTAATAGCCCGCTAAGCCCAAAAATTGGCGAACTTCAGTTGGCGTCTTGGGGGCTTCCCAATTCTTTATGGCTTCTATCTTGGATGGGTCTACATGAATGCCCTTCTTGTTCACAACGTGACCCAGAAATTATACTTCGCGAATCCAGAATTCGCACTTTGAGAACTTTGCATAAAGTTTCTCTTTCTTTAGTAGCTCCAGAATGGTTCTGAGATGTTGCTCGTGTTCTTCTTTCGTTCGTGAATAAATCAGGATATCATCGATAAATACAATCACGAATTCTTCAGTTGGCGTCTTGGGGGCTTCCCAATTCTTTATGGCTTCTATCTTGGATGGGTCTACATGAATGCCCTTCTTGTTCACAACGTGACCCAGAAATTATACTTCGCGAATCCAGAATTCGCACTTTGAGAACTTTGCATAAAGTTTCTCTTTCTTTAGTAGCTCCAGAATGGTTCTGAGATGTTGCTCGTGTTCTTCTTTCGTTCGTGAATAAATCAGGATATCATCGATAAATACAATCACGAATTTATCGAGATATGGTTTGCAAACGCGGTTCAGCAGATCCATAAAGACCGCTGGCACGTTTGTCATTCTGAATGGCATCACAAGAAACTCGTAATGTCCGTAGCGCGTTCTGAATGCAGTCTTTGGTACGCTTTCCTCTTGTATCCTTAACTGATGGTATCCAGATCGAAGGTCGATCTTGGAATAGTAGCTTGACCCTTGCAATTGATCAAATAAGTCATCAATCCTCGGCAGTGGATACCGATTCTTGATTGTGAGCTTGTTCAGTTCTCTGTAATCGATACACATCCCCAGAGTCCCATCTTTTTTCTTCACGAACAATACTGGAGCTCCCCAGGGTGAGAAGCTTGGCCTAATGAACCCTTTATCCAACAAATCCTGGAGTTGTGTAGATAATTCTTGCATTTCGGATGGTGCAATCCGATAGGGTGCCTTGGCTACAGGAGCGACTCCTGGAACCAAGTCTATACGGAATTCGACTTGTCGTTGCGGAGGTAGTCCTGGCAGATCTTCGGGAAAAACATCAGGGAATTCCTTCACCACAGGAATGTCTTCGAGTTTCGGCTCCTCAGCCTTTTTGTCTACAACATGTGCCAGGAAAGCGACACATCCTTTCCTTAAGCACTTCTGTGCCTTCATGCAACTGATGATTCGCAGAGGCGCGTCTCGTCTTTCTCCATGTACGATGAGAGTTTCATCATTCGCTAAAGGAATGCGAATGATTTTCTCATGACAAATAACTTCAGCTTTGTTCTTGGACAACCAGTCCATTCCAACCACTACATCGAAGCTACCCAATTGAATAGGTAAGAGGTCGATGCTAAATCTTCGTTCACCAAGTTCCAATGTGCAGCCTCTAACAACTTCGCCCGACTCAACAAGTTTACCATTGGCTAGTTCTATGGAATAAGGAATTTCTAATCTACTAGATTCTATTCCAAGCATGCGTTTAAATTCCACAGACATGAAGCTATAATCGGCGCCAGTGTCAAATAGTATGGATGCAAAGTGATTGTTAATAAGGAACGTACCGTTGACCACATTAGGGTCCTCGCGTGCGTCCCTTGCTCCAATTTCAAATGCTCGAGCCTGAGCATTGTTTCTTTTTGGGTAGTCCTTCATGAAATGATCATTGCTTCCACAACTGAAACATCCTTGGTTCCGCCCAGCTCTATTACCATTCCGGTTACCATTGCCATTTCCACCATTGTTTCCATTACCATTGCCGTTGCGGCCTCCAATACCTTTACCCCAACACTCCTCGGTACGGTGGCCTGACTTTCCACAGTTCTCGCATTTCCCAACGCAACAATTTCCCACATGGTGAAAGCCACAGCGGTCACACTTGGGCAGAGTGCCCTGGTATTTCTTAGCTCCAGACTCATTTGCAGCTGCGAAGGTTTTTGCCTCCCTAGGTGGGTTAGTATCACGCTTTTTGTTGTTCGAACCCCTGTTGTTGCTGCGGGTTGCTTGGTTTAGATTTGAATGTTTCCTCTTCTTGTCACCAGACGACTCAGCATGCGTCTCGGTCTTTTCAGTTGGGTTTAACGATAACTTCTTCATACGAACACAATCTTCAGTAAGGCTGACAGCCAGAGTTACAGCCTCGGTGATTGTTTGAGGTTTGGCCGAAGTTACCATGCCGCGAAACTCTGGGGACAGTCCCCAAATGTAGCGTTCAACGCGCTTAAATTCGGGAGTCACCGTGTAGGGAAGCACTCTAGACAGATCGTGGAACCTTCGAGTATACCCATTAATGTCAGCACCTTCCATGGTCAAGTGCCAGAACTCAGTTTCCAATCTTTGGAGTTCAGCACGGGAGCAGTACTTCTCTCTCATTCTTTCCTTTAGTTCATCCCAAGTTAGGCCATAAGCGGCATCATCACCCAAGGTTTGGACCTGTAAGTTCCACCAGGTCAAAGCTTCATCGACAAACAACCCAGTAGCAAAAGTGACTTGCTGATCCGCGGTACACTTGCTCATGCGGATAGTGGCTTCAGTTTTCTCCGTCCAGTGTACAAACGCTACTACACCTCCTGTGCCGTCATAGTTCATTGGTTTGCAGTCGAGAAACTGCTTGAAAGTATAGCCCTGAGCTGCGTTTCCTCCAGATGAATCTCCATTACCATTACGTCTGGCGTTGCTTGGACCGCCACTGTCTGCAGTACGGGTTGCCTCGTACTGGGCGATAGCAGCGGAGATCCTTTCCTCCAGTAGAGCGTTCAGCTCTTCAGCAGTCTTTGGCAGTGGGGGAGGAGGAGGTTGATCACGAGCGTTCACAGCTTTCCTGGGTGCCATGTTCTGACAGAACATAACACAACAGGGTTAGACATTTGTTTGATATCGTCATACTAGACAGTAGTAGTATATATATACACAAGCATATACCACGTAAGTGACATCAAACAATTATTACTCTAGCAGAGTATTTAATAGGCTGGTGTTCATGTTTGACCTTTTCTTGCACTGAGGGAATCTATACGTGACAAAACTTGCTGTGATTTCTGTGCACTGAATTCCATAATTATGTATGCATCCATAATTACGTAACTCCTTGCACAGTCCGCACAGTTCGTTTCATCCTCGTATCTCTTCCTTCAGATAGAACATTGTTTTTAGGTAAAGTCACGCATACTAGTGACATTCTACTTCTAGCATATGTATTTAGCAATTATCACACATAATCGCAAGTAATTCTTAATCACAGACAAGTGCTACTCCAGTGCACCCTAAGTCTCGTAGTGTCTTTTCTTGACTCATGTAAACAGTTTCAGGTAGTGGATGTCGCAGGAAGTTTTATGCAATGAAAACTCTTTGGAAAATTGTTTTCGTGAAAAGATCCTAGAGATTGTAGACTAGACTCGAGAAGGAATCCTGGTTCACTACAATCGCAGCTCTGATACCAATCTGTCACACCCCTTTCTGCGGCGGAAGCACGAGGTGTGATCATGAAAGGTTCTCATTGCATACGAACGGTAAACATACTACATGCTCAAAAATAACCTCAAACATTACATTACTGAAAACATAAGTCAAGTGTTTACAACACGAGATAGCATATTGTCTTAAAAGTTACAACTTTATTCAAAGATAACCAAAAGCGACATCCAAGAGCATGAGTAAAACCGCGCGCACATCCATCCTAGTTACCTGAAATACATGTGAGTTTTTGGAAAAACGTCAACATAATGTTGGTGTGAATTCATGCAGAGATTGTTTTGAATGTTTAAATAGTTGAATAAAAACATAGTATGTACTTGTAGAATGTGTGAATGTTTGAATGTAACTCGTAAAACGTATCTGTAACTGAGTACTATGACTGTTTGAATGTATTTATAACATGTATCTGTAACTGAGTACTATGACTGTTTGAATGTGTGAGATCGCTAGTGGTTTGCAAGGCCACTAACATGTGTCACGACGTAGGAAGCCACCAAACCTAGGCATTTTTGTCGTCTTTGACTGAGACACAGAAGCACTCATTGGTAGAAGTAGGCCAAGAGTGGGGTTGCCTGAAACCCATTAGATCTAACCTTTTGTTCCACGGTCTGAATGTATACGTTGATTAATGGTGCTTATGGTACCCTATTCGGGACATGATCTAGAATGTTTCACTTGAATGTTTTTGTACTCCATCATACCATATGTAAACAATGTAACGTTTGTAACATGTATTTCACCCCCGAAGTTATAAAACTGAAAACAGTTAAAAGAAAAGGGGGAGCATGAACTCACAACTTTGCGTTCCTTGCGTCGTAAACTTCACCGGATTTGCTTAATTAACGTCGTGACCTATACGTGTTTTCTTAACGTTAGTCACTAGACTTGTATCGTACAAGTACAAGTCACTGTCTTTTATGTATATGTTTTCTTGCGTTAAAAATAATTCATATTTTTAACTAAGTGTCTTACTTATATTATTTTCTCAAAAATAAATATAAGTTCCTTGTATTTTGCACTTTGCACCCGAGTTATGTATCTTGTATGTTGTATGTGTTTTTGTTACCAATATTATGGCGAGGTTTATATTCGAAAAGCATAGTTTAGAACACACTAGCAAACATTTGTCTAGAAAATATTTACTAAGTGTTAGGATTTTCAGAAAATTTCGCCATAGTCTCCTTTGTAAATGGAGGTGTCCATGCTAAGTAGCATATCATTTTCTTTAACATATAACACGTTAGATCGTTCTCAAATAATCAACCCGACATTCTGACATACAAGATACTACTTTTGTCGTTTTAGTTTTAATATATAAAATTGGACTGTTTTCGGACATTTTAATAAAATAGTTATCTTATTCCAAAAATTCCCAAATTTTTACAGAATGTCTTATACGAATCAAATATTATTGTGTAAAAATATCGGGGTCCAGTTCATCATCACTATTTTATAGAAAATCATTTATCGAACTGCGATCAGATTTGTTATTTTCTGACCGTTGCCTACGGAATAATTCGTTTAAAATTCATCGTAAGTCCGTTTTACGAAATTCCAGTTGGAGGGTCATTCTGACATCAGTGATCATCTACGGTATAAATTTTAGGGGCTGGTTCTACTCAGGTTTCAAGTTATGACGGAAAACAGAACGCTTATTTTCAGCAGTAAAAATGCAGCTCTAGCTGCGGTTACAAAATGACACTTTAAAAATAGTAAACGAAGTCCAAAAATTATGATTCCAGTGCCATTAGAACCATATTTCATAATACATAAATTTAGACTTCAGAAAATACATTTTTCGCTTAATTAGGGCCCGGTTACAGCCCTTCGAAGTTGGCTGAAAATGCAATTTCAGCATGTTTATTTATAGTTTAGACGCTACTAAATCGTATCAACTAATGTCCGAACAATGGGTTTATCACGAAAATCAATGATTAAATATCAAGTATGATTTAACCAACCCTCATCCAACAAGATTCATCTTCATATAATCTTTTATGTTCAAATTTCATGTAAAGTTTCATATTCATCATCTTCTAGTATTTTTGTTATTGTGAATTAAACATCATCATCCTACTACATATCATATCTATGAACAAGATGAAACAATGGTGTAAAGAGACTTACTACTAGCACAAGGCTAGGGTAGAAATCTAGTGCAAAGATGATGAGAAAAAGATGGTGAAAAGTCTTGAACAAAGCTCCTTTGAAAGTCTTTCAAGATGCAACCTCCATGAATCAACTTTGAGGCTTTGTATGGCACTTGTTAGTGAAGAAGATGAAGATGTTGAGAGGTGGTGGTGGGTTCGGTTTGGGGGTGATCGAAAGTGAGAGAAGGGAGTGAGGAAGATGGGGTGAATCTTTGTGGAGATATGTTGTAAGTATGCACCATACTTATAATCCTTCTCCTCATATTTTGTCCATCTCAACAAGAAATGATCTATTATAAAATATAATTAAATCTTGGAAGTAAGATATGAAGTAAGGTGGATGATTTGTGTGGTGATGGATGGAGTCGTAGGTGGGCAAGGGGAAGAGGGGAAAAAGATGGTGTGTGAGAGTTTACATAATATTCCACCATATCTATACTAGATCAATTAAAATCCAAACAAATCCAAGAACATCATGAGAAATCTAAAGAGATCACGCAATATATCTTGGAAATATTTGGTGAACATTTGGTGGGGCCAACATGACCGATTTCTAGCACATGGGGGGGGGGGGGGGGTAATGTGTAAGTTTGGAACCATGTAGTTACTTGTAATTATGTACCAAGTATTTAGTTAGTGTAGTTAGTTACTAGATATTTTAGTGGGTGTTAGGGTGTTTGGGGATCACGACTAGCCAAGAAATAAATAAATAACGTGTTTGACAAAATTTAGTGTCCCGGGTAATGTCCGGTTGTTCGGTCGGATACTGTTCCGTTAAATTGTTTAATTGTTCCGTAAGGTGTCCTTTTGTGACCCTTTTAATTCCCAACACTTAGGGAAATATTCTGGACACTAAAACTTAAATTATGCATGACGTTTATGTGTTTAAAAGCTGGTCATAGCTGAATTTAATAAGATTATGTACTTAAAGTGCGTTTCGGGTGCTTTTTAGTGCGTATTTTAGCTTTCGGAGCGTCTATATGTTATCCCTTGTATGTACTCTTGGGTTTTAATGCATTCTTGACGTTGGACCTACACCTAGGTCTCAATTCTAATGTCTGACTGCTTTCTGCAGTTCTGTTGACACAATGTGTCTTACCGGTGAGTTTACTAGTATTTCTGACGCAACGCTCTCATTATTGCATAAAGCAATATTTTGTAGTATTAATCGTGCATGAATTCACTTGTATAGTATGTAATCAATCAATGTTGAGATTTAAGCACATAATTGTAGTCACTAAATAATAATTAGAGTGTACGGAAATTTCCGGTTTGGTGCCAGTTGTCACACATCTGGGTACCGGATCGCGATAACCAACGTGAGCTCATTATGAATGAAGCCCACAAGTCTCGATACTCTATTCATCCTGGTGCCAATAAGATGTACCACGACTTGCGTACGACCTGTTGGTGGCCTCGCATGAAAAAGGATATTGCTACCTATGTCTCGAAGTGCCTCCCTTGTTTGAAAGTGAAAGCCGAACATCAACGCCCTTCAGGTCTTCTTGAATAACCTGAAATCCCTGTTTGGAAATGGGATAGTATCGCTATGGACTTTATAACTAAACTACCCCGTACACCCACTGGTCACGATAGTATTTGGGTAATCGTTGACCGATTGACTGAATCAGCCCACTTTCTTTCGATCTGTGAAGACTACAAAGTGGAGAAACTTGCTCGAATCTATACCGATGAGATTATATGCCGTCATGGCATACCCGTTGACATAATCTCTGACCGCGATGGTCGATTCACTTCACGTCTTTGGCAAACTTTCCAGACCGCTATGGGTTCTATTTTGAATCTTAGCACAGCCTTTCATCCTCAAACGGATGGACAGACTGAGCGAACTATACAAACCCTAGAGGATATGCTCCGCTCTTGTGTCATCGACTTTGGTGGTAATTGGAATGTGCATTTACCATTGATTAAGTTCTCGTACAACAACAGCTATCATTCCAGTGTTCAGATGGCTCCTTTCGAAGCTTTGTATGGTCGCAAGTGCCGATCCCCTCTTAGTTGGCAGGTGACAAGCAACTTACTGGCCCTGAGATTATTCAAGAAACGACGTATAAGATTCTTCAAATCCGCGATAACTTGGTCAAGGCTAGGAGCGGACAAAAGAGCTATGCTGATAAAAGACGTAAGCCTCTGGAATTTGGTGTTGGAGATCGAGTACTGCTCAAGGTATCTCCCTGGAAGGGAGTGGTTCGTTTTGGTAAGAAGGGAAAGCTCGCACCTCGCTACGTGGGTCCTTTCACGATACTTGAAAGGATTGGTAAGGTGGCGTACCGACTCGACCTGCCATAAGAACTTAACAGTGTACATCCGGTATTCCACGTATCTAACCTCAAAAAGTGTTTAGCCAACGAGGAACTTCAGGTTCCCGTCGAAGACTTGCAAGTAAACGAAACCTTACATTTCGTGGAGAAACCGGTCGAAATCATGGACCAGGGTGTCAAGCGATTGAGGCGCAGCAAGATTCCCATAGTTAAAGTACGGTGGGAAGGCAAGCATGGCGCTGAATTCACTTGGGAACTCAAGAGTGAAATGAAGACCAAACATCCGCAGCTCTTCGAGCAGTTTTCCTCTTAGATTTCGGGGACGAAATCTCCTAAAGGAGAGGAGACTGTAACGCCTGCGTCCCTGAACTTTTAGCTATTGTCAGTTTTAGTCCTTATACTATGTGAATCTTGACACTTTTGACACTTGTGAATCTTTATGCCAGGAAACTTGAATCTTATTGATACTTGATACTTAATTCTATGAAGCTAGATTCTTGAAACTTGATTCTTAATACTAGATTCTTGATACTTAACTCTAGACACTTGATTCTTGATACTTGATGCTATGATACTTGATTCTAGATTCTTGATTCTTGAGACTTGAATCTTGATGCTTGAGGCTTGATTCTTGATACCTGATACTTGGTGCTTGACTCTTGAGGCTCGTGAAACTTGAGACTTGGTTGAACGAGGGACTGGAGACTTGTCACTGGAGGAAACTATGAAACTTGGAAACTTTTGTGTTAATGATATAGTCTAGTATGTGGTACTATTGCACAATAAATATGCAACACAACGCTTAATCTGACTCGTAAAACGAACCAAAGACGGAAAGTGGAAAGGATGGGATTGACCGAATGGCAATCCGATCGGAGGGCCACTCGATCGAACCACCATCTGATCCGTGCCATACCGCCTTATTCCCCTCTCTTGCACTATAAATAGGACCTGTCACATCATTCTTCACTGATGTGACAGCCTCGTTCAATCAGACACACGCCCTCTCACTTTCGGGCACTTTTCTTCAATTCTAGGCCGATTCTTATTTGAAATCACACTTTTCACCATGAAATCTCTAAGATTTGAGCTCTTGAGGATGACGTCATCATGGCGGTTTTACAAACAAGCTGTATGATATCATTCCAGCCAAGATCTAGCTCAGATCTAAGGAATCTCATGTGTTTTACATCAAATCTTCACTAAATCTAAGGTTTTCAGTCGATTTATTCAAACTTTCTTAAACTTTTTACTAAAACAGTGAAAATCCGGACCCAAACGGGCTGTAGACTTGATGACTAGTCTGGAGTCGGCTTGGAAATGGATTATCATCGGAGAAGGTGGCTGGAGTACAGATTCAGACATAAACACCATCGAGGTCAGAACCTAATCGGACGAGGTGATTCCCATCCGATCAGACAGGCTATGCTTTGATGTGTTTCTCCATTGTCTCAATACGTGCCATGTCATCATCAAACTTGAAACTTAGAAACTTTAGAAGGTTGCAAAGGGGACAAAGTCACTTCAGTCGAATGGCTATCCGATCGGACAACGGCCATCCGATCAGAGTGACACGTGCCTCACAACCTCTAACACTTAAATCGTTTTGAATCCGAAACTTTGAACTTTGAAACTTGCACACGAAGGGTCATTCGACCGAACGGCCATCCGATCGGATGACCATACGATCGAAAGCCCTGGTTTGAACACTTGGTATGAACACTTAATCATTTTTGGAAACTCTGTCAATGGATCGAATGACCATTCGATCGAAGGGCCATCCGTACGGATGACCATCCGATCGGATGGCGATCCATCCCAAATCACATATGTCATCCGACCAGATGACCATCCGACTGGATGGCCATCCGATCAGGTGACTGATTAGACACTTGCACGATTCTTTATTTTGTCTAACACTTATCTATTATACTCTAATCAGGCTAATCCTAAAGAGCTCCCTTTGATCCAATAACAGTTTACTGTTAAGCAATCACTGTGAGTATATTCGATCCCTTTTTGTTTTAAACTTTTGGGATGCAACATGTATTCTATGAAATTTGAAACTTGATACTTTTTGAATCTAAACTCTATCCTATGTGAATGTGAAACTTGTGATTCTTGATTCTTTATGCTATGTGAACGTTTAATCCCTGTGTGTAGTCCCGCCTTAACAATAGTAGCGCTATAGGAAGATGCACATCCCCGTTATTCTTGGGGGTATTGTTAGGAGGATTCTAGTTTTCCTTGAGTCTTGGGAAAACACCTAAAGTATCGAGACACTTGGGCTATCACTTGTACTGTGAACACTAGCATGGCTGAAACTATTTTTATCGTTTACATGATGGATATGAGTTCTTTTAATCTATTATGGTATATACTCAAACTTGTATACTCGCAAGTACGTTTTTGTACTGACTTTATTTTAATACATGTTGCAGGCTGATAGGATGCTGGTTCTTAAGAAACAAGCTAGGATTGATGCTTAGAAACTCGCCTAGTTAATCTAGAAACTTGAAACAATGTTTTGTTGTTGTATGTGGTACTTTGGTTATGTGTTTTAGACAATGTTATCATGAAACTTAACTAATTACTATTGAAACTATTAGTGACATGGAAACTCTTGAGCAATCTGAACGCTTAGTGCCGCACCCCGATGTTTTCGCCATCGGTTGGGGTGTGACACAAGGTATGTTGGACCTTTTGAGATTATCAAACGAATAGGGCCAGTAGCTTATCAGCTACAATTTCCAGAAGAAATGACTGGAATACATGATGTATTCATGTATGTAACCTCAAGAAGTGCTTAGTAGACGAATCATTAATAGTACCTCTTCAGGACATAGAGGTAAATGAGAAGCATAAGTTTGTAGAGAAACCCCTTCAGATTGAAGATAGAAAAATCAAGAATCTCAAACACAAGAGATTAGTTCTAGTTAAAGTAAGATGGGATTCAAAGAGAGGACCAGAATACACATGAGAACTCGAGTCAGAAACACAACAAAAGTATCCACACCTATTCTAGTGAATCTCGAGGACGAGATTTAAAACAATGTGGGGAGGATATAAAAACTCTTGAAAACATACCCCGTATATAAAAAACCGGACCCGTGTAACCCTAATTTTAACAAAAATTAAAAAAAATATTGGTTCTGTGTGACTCGCGGGCCGCGACCGACCTATCATCATCCTCTTGCGAGGCGCGAGAGGCCATACTTCGCCGGAGACTCTTGTGACACGTGTCATACATGTATCATGTCTACACTTGTGACTAACCTGACCTAGCCGTAGCTAGGTATGGCTCGTGGGGCGCGAACGACAGACCCCAACGGGTCACGGGGCGCGAGGAAGTGCCGATTTCACCTATAAATGAAGTTCTTCAGCTTCAGTTCAATTCGTATAAATCTCTTTCTCTCTCAGCCTCTATTATAGCAAAATATAGCTCGGAATTATAACCCTAAAACACGAAGCTCTGCCTCATTGTAAGTATTTTAACCCCCGATCACAAATTCGTTACCCTACCCGATTGATCTAGGGCCCCGTAACACATGTCGAGGCTCTGCCTGACTAAGTTC
Organism: Helianthus tuberosus; assembly: GCA_030545235.1. Lineage (NCBI taxonomy): Eukaryota > Viridiplantae > Streptophyta > Magnoliopsida > Asterales > Asteraceae > Helianthus > Helianthus tuberosus. The sequence goes on from CM060383.1 coordinate 136,686,764, forward strand.
GTTGGGGTTCTGTCTCATGTTGTATGGCTAATGTGATTTGGGTTATCTTACTAACACGTGTGCATTGTATGTTTTTAATAGAAAATAATCAGGAAAAGCAACAGGAAGCTGTAGAAATATCTAAGTCTACAATGTGAGTCATTCTCCTTTTTCTACCAAACTGTGTTACAAAATTTTAAATATTTTCAAATATACTTCCTGTGATTGAGTCTTTGTATTCTACAATTGATGCCGGTATGTGGGGTTTTGTATACACTACTAGTCAAGTGTTACTATTGGACAAAAGGTTAGCCAATAGTAATATGACCATAGTCATGGAACTGCCAACATGACAAATACTGAATGAGTAATTGGGTAGATATAAACATTGTAATCGCTCTCAATACTATAAAGTTATAAAAGCTTACTTGATTAAATTGGGATGCACTCGCCAGTATTTCTTGCTTATAAAATGTTTTTAAAACGCGTTTCAGGTGACTTGATGTGAAAGCTATTAGAAGCCAGCTATGGAGCACTGAAGGCTTAAAGAAAGTGGCTATAGAAGTTACCTAAACAAAAGAAGTTTATGTTTCAAATAATTAGGGTTTATCCCTATAACAATATTGTGAATGAAATATGGGCTTTGTCCTACTCGTTTATTATAAAAGCTTGGTGTTTTGAAACTCTAAAATTTATTTCCTAACTACGATCCTGATGTTCTCATTTCTGCTGCCAAATTAATAAACACCGATACCACCAGCTGCTGTGTTCGCGGCTCCCGCTCCCGGGGTAGGGGTCAGGGGCTGCGACAAAATTTCTAAACTTTTGAGTCTTGTTGGTGAGAAATCTGGAAGTGAGCAGTCTAAGTCAAATATGGAAGGTGAGTCCTCAGTTGTCTGTAATTATTCTGCTAGGTTTGTTAGTTGTTCTAGTTCAACCAGTTTTGGGTATGATTTTAATTGGATTGTTGATTCTAGTGCTAATCAGCACATGGTCAAAAGTAATAGAGAAATGTTTGACTGTGTTGATGTGTCTGAGTTTGATTTAAAAGTTAGTCATCCAAATGGTACTAATGTTAAGGTTCTTAAAATTGGAAAGCTAAAACTTGTTGATAATGTTGTTTTGGAAGATGTCTTTTATGTCCCTGAATACAGTGTTAATCTATTATCTGTGTATAAGTTAGCTAAAGACAATAAAATCAATGTTGTGTTTAATGAAACCAATTGTGTATTACAGGATTTGAGGTTAGGGAAAGTCCTGGTGACTGGTAGTCAGGACAATGGTTTGTATTTTGTTGGGAAAATGGTAATTTCATGAATATATGCTTTAATAGTTGCTTAAAATCTAATATGTGGCACAGTAGGTTAGGCCATCAATCTGATCAGGTTCTGGCTATTTTAAAAGGGAGTTTAGATATTATAACTGTTGAACATGGTCCTTGTGAGGTTTGTTACAAAGCAAAACAAGTTAGAGTACCGGTCCATTTAAGTGAACATAAAACAAAAGAATTTGGTGATTTAGTTCACTTAGATTTATGGGGTCCATATAAGGTGACTAGTTATGAGGGGTATAGGTATTTTCTAACTATTGTTGATGATTTTTCTAGGACTGTATGGTGTTATCTCCTTAAAAATAAAATGGAGGTGTTTGAAAATTTAGTGTACTTTTATGGGTTGGTTTTAACTCAGTTTAAAAAAAAAGATTAAAATCTTTAGGAGTGATAATGGAACTGAGTTTGTAAATAATCAAATGAACAGTTTTTTTTTTAAATAAAGGTATTATACATCATACTACTTGCTCTTACACACCACAGCAAAATGGCATGGTAGAGCGAAAACATAGGCACCTTTTGAACATAGCCAGTGCCCTGATGTTTCAGGGTGGTCTTCCACTGAGATATTGGTATGATTGCATTCTAACTACTGTTTAGATGATTAACAGGTTACCATCCTCTATGTTATTAGGTAAAAGTCCCTATGAACTTGTGTTTGGATTTAATCACTCTTTATCACATTTAAGAAACTTTAGATGTTTATGTTTTAGCATAGTCTTAGATGAATCAGATAAGTTTACTTATCACGCTGATAAGTGTGTCTTGCTTGGGTATTCTAATGTGAAAAAATGGTATAAGCTTTGGAGTCTAGATAATAAGAGAGTCTTATTTTCTAGAGATGTAAAATTTTATGAAGATGTTTACCCTTTTAAAACTAAACAGTTTGATAATAAAGAATTTTTTGATAAAAAAATTAAATCATATAACCTTTTTTGACTGTTTTGAAAATGATACATCTGAAGTTCCTTCAACACCTGATGATGAAGAGGGTAATAATGGCTCACATGGTTTCACTAGTGATGATCAGCAGCCATTAGAACCCTCTACATCTGCCACTACCGTTGATGTTGACCCTAGTCAACAACCTGATTTTGGACTAGTAGGTAGTAGTGTACAAGGGGCTAATGGCGGGCAGAGGACACTAGGGTTCCAGATGATGAGACCAACCTTTCTAAGGGTACTGTTTTAAATTTTAGAAGGTCTACAAGAACTTCTGTTGTTCCTAAAAGGTTTGAGGATTTTATGTTAGATGGGAAGGTCAAATATGGTATAGATAGGACTGTTAGTTATGCATGTCTTTCTCTTGATAATTTGTGTTTTGTTAGTACCATAAATAAAACTATTGAACCCTCTAGTTATAATGAAGCTGTTAGAACTCCTAGGTGGGTAGAGGCTATGAATAAGGAAATGGAGGCCTTGTTCAAAAATAATACCTGGATTCTTGTTGATCTTCCTCCTGGAAGAAAACCCATAGGTTGTAAGTGGGTGTATAAAGTGAAGTATAAATCTAGTGACGAGATTGAAAGATTTAAAGCTAGATTGGTAGCTAAAGGGTTTAATCAAAGGGAGAGTTTGGAATTTGGGGGAGACCTTTTCACCTGTGGTGAAAATGGTGGCTGTCCGGTGTATTATTAGCATTACTGTTCAAAATGGTTGGCCTTTGTTTCAAGTTGACATTAATAATGCATTTTTATCTGGATCAATAATTGAGGACGTTTATATGTCTTTGCCACAAGGTTATTATTCTAAAGATGAGACTAAAGTGTGTAAATTAGTTAAATCTTTGTGTGGCCTGAAACAGGCACCTAGAAAGTGGAATTAAAAACTAACAAGTGTGTTAATTGATTATGGATTTGTGCAGAGCAAATGTGATCATTCCATGTTCATTTTATCTAAAAATGATGTGTTTATTGTCTTGTTAGTCTATGTGGATGATATCGTTGTGATTGGAAATAATCAATAAGAGATAAATAAAGTTAAGTCTATTTTGAGTACAAATTTCCAAATAAAAGACTTAGGCAAGTTAAAGTATTTTTTGGGAATAGAAGTCTTATACAATGACACTGGTATTTGTATGAACCAGAGAAAATATTGTTTGGAGTTGTTAAGTGAGTTTGGATATAGGTTGTAAACCAATTAATACGCCGATTGAACAAAGTTATTTGGTTACAACTAAAGGTAAATAAAAATCAACAACTTTAAAAAACGTTACTGGTTTTCAAAAGTTGGTTGGTAAGTTAATTTATTTGTCTTTAACTAGGCCAGATATCAGTTATGTTGTGTAGTTCTTGAGCCAGTTCATGCACAGTCCAGCTGATGTTCACTTGCAAATTGCTTTAAGGTTGTTAAGATACCTTAAGTCAAGTCCGGGATGTAGTTTGTTGTTTACGAAAAGTGATAAACTTGATTTAGGTGGTTTTGTGGACTCAGAATGGGCAAAATGTTTGTCCACAAGGAAGTCAGTTACTGGTTTTTGTGTTTATCTTGGTGGTTCCCTTGTGACGAGGTATGGTACTGGACCCGACCCGAACGGTCGGACTTTCCTGCTATTTATCACTTTTATATTAATTATATATTATTATTATTATTATTATTATTATTGTGTACTAACCCGAGAAGCCCAGCGCATTGTAGTTTATACTACACTAGGCTGTGGGCTCGTAGAGACAACCCCTAACTGGGCCTGGCCCATTGAGGTTAGGGTTTTCCCATATCTCCTATATAAAGAGGTCTCCACCTCCTCATTAGGGCATGAGATATAGGGCAACACTTTTGTAGCTGGAAATAGAGGATTCTTCCTCTACCGGCCGTTTCTACATTGCCCACGTTTCCCTCTTCTTATTTGCAGGTCTAGGAGGAGACGGAGAAGATGAGGTGTGGCCAGGTTCGAATTCATCACCGTAAGAAGAACTGACCCGCTCAGGTCCATGCTTCTTCATTGGCGCCATCCGTGGGACCGACAACAATCACGTCTCATTCACTCCACGTCAATCTCTACATTTGGGTTCTCTGGCTTCAACTTTCGATTTTCGAATCAAGAAACTCCAACTGTGCCCGTTCAAGCTCTAAAGGGTTTACAAGTTTTGGATCTGTGGTCGGCGAACTTTCCAGGTTTTTTTTTCTGGAAAATCCACTACAAGATCTGTTGAAAATAATCTGATCAATGAGGTAAGCTTCAACCCTCCTAAAATTTATACTACGTGTTTGTCGTTTTTTGCCATTTACCCTATCTCATATATGAAATATTCGTAAGAAACTGAATGAATTAAAAGTGAGACATGGAACATGGCCACTCAAAGGTACACGTCAGACATCCATTTACAATTTTCATAATACTTTTATGATATGTTTGATTTGGGAGGTTACAACCAATTTGCAGGGCATATTCAAAAGCTTTGCTTGTGTAGGGGGAAAAACAATCAGGTACTTATGAGTTCTTACGACAACTCTAGCCGAAGCAGTTCAATCCGCCACCTCTGGCGGAGGCTCTTATTCAACCCGCCACCTTCGGCGGAAGCCCGCCACCTTCGGTGGAAGCTTTTCTCTAACCCGCCACTTCTGGCGATGCTTTTATTCGACCCGCCACCACTGGCGGAAGCTCATATTCCACCCGCCTCTCCGGCAGAAGCTCTTATTTAACACGCCTTTCCTTCGGACGCTTATTTCTCCACTCCCGTCGTCGCGCGGGTGCACCCCTGCTTGTCGGGCACACTCCGCCGCCGTGCAAGTATGCTCCGTCGCCGCCCGAGTACACGCCGCTTTCCGGACACACTCCGTGAGCGAATACACATCGCTTGCCGGACACTCTCTGCCGCCGTGCGAGTACACCTCGCCTGTTAGAAACGCTCGTCCGTGGGACTAACAACGATCACATCTCGCTTTTTTCACTTCAATCTATAGATCTGGGATTTTTGAGATCTACAGAAGATTCGTTAGATAAGAACGATCAGTTTCTATGCCTTCTGAAGGTTTGATTTGTGTAGGTGGGGTACAAGAATTCCTCATTCACTTAAAAAAGTTACGTACAGGTTTTAATCTTTTAAGCATGGAATTATACCATATGTGATAATGTGAAGCCATAATTTGGTCAAACACTAACTCTATTATTAATTCATGAACTTTCTCACATGGGCTTTGAAACAACTCACGTTGACTACTGCTTTCAAGTTGATTAATTAAAGCTAACATGTCTTAGTATGGGTGTCCAACACTAGCTGGCATATAGGCTTACCTTGCGCCATAAGCCGCCTAATAAACCACCAACTTTCATCAAAATTCAAACTTGGACAATCTCTATTATTTGTAGTCACGGTTCATGATAAACCTAGAAACGTGAGTTTTTCTTCGTCAAATTTCTAAAACTGCTTAACAGCGTTCCCGATGGTCTAGTTTATCTTATTTAAACGGGGAACGGGCATTACGCTTCCGCGGGAACCGGCATATGTCAAATTTGCTCAAGTCGCGTACGGAAAATTCCCGAGCATGACCTCTCTTTCCAACATCTCGGGCGGGCAACCTTCTTGGTCGCGCCGTCTTCGGCAGACAATAGCTTTGGTCACGCCATGGTTATCTTGGTCATGCCACCTACGGCAGCGGATAAAGTCATTCCGCCCATCTCCGGCGGGTCACCATCATATTCCCGCTACCTATTACCCCACTCCTCCAACTCCGGCGGGTTACAATTACGTCCGCCCACGGCCTATCTCCGACGGACTACCATACCATTCCGCCATCCATAGCAGACCACCGTCACAAAGTTTGCCCTCCTTGGCGCAGCCTAGTTCACGCCGTAGGGATCCGCGCGATGTTGTTCATTCCACACACATGAGACGTTTGTTAGATGACCGCCATGCCGCGCCATCTCATTGCCAGGTAGCACCCTTCTTGATAAACGATGATTGTCGTCATATCGCCTCTTTACGCGCTACCGGCGTTCGGGCCTTCACGCCACCTAGTTTGCATCACCGACCTTTTACGCCATATGTGTTCGCCCACCGGCACTTAGGCCACCAGCCCTGGCGCATAAGTTATAAATGGGCTTGACGTCTTCACCAGAGAGGACGTTGATCGCCTAGTTTCTAGTCAGATCGGATAAGTTTTTTTAACTTCTATCCACACATATACTTTGAAAAGGCATGGAGTCCATCATGCTGCTGTTTAAACTTTTTACCCATAGTCTTGTTGATAATCATTACACGTCGGTACAGTTTCACCGAGTAATATAAACCTGCACCTAGATCATAGGGCCCCGGCGGGTGTACTCTTTGTTCGCTCGGTGACCACGGTGGACGGCTTTTCGTGTCACTCTTACTTAATTCGACGCCCCTTCCTCAGTCGTGAAGCCTCCGATCGATCTAGCGGTTACAATAATAATAGCAAAAATAATAAAAATATAAACTGGATACACAGCACTAAAAGCTAAGCCTATCAACATCCATACGCTTTACAACATATATAGTTAATTCATGGGTGTATAAATAGCTTTTCATTTTTTTTTTTTTGAAAAGCTCAATTAGGGGAATCCTTTGTTTATATTGGTTCTAGTAAAATTTGCAGCTTTACATGGCTTTCAAATAAAAGTTTGACTTAATTATGTTATTTGTGCAATACTTCTAACATGTTTGGCTGCCTTGAACTTGGGGAGCAAGCGTGGTGTAGTATTGTTGTGATATGACTACATTAACATGGCTTATGTACCAAATGGAAATCGAAGCGGAACTTACGGGCTTTTGCACCATCCGGTTCACGCTACCTGCCTTCAAGACATAAGGTTATTTTCATTAAATATCGAAAATGATACGCCATCCCATAATTAACACGCGTATCATGCATTCCTATTTTTGACCATGTATAATTTGAAGGGTGATGAATTTTCATTTTAGTAAGAAATTTACACTATACGCTCTACCTAATATTGCCTCGTATTAGAACATTTCCACACATGTGATTTTGCAAGGAGATGAACCTTGCCTTTCGTTATATAGATAAAGGAATTATTGTCATTTTACCACTTACTTTTGGCAAACAAGTGTTGATTCTATACAGGATAACACAAAAGTTGGTACGACCTTGCGGACGAGCAACCATCTAAGCATGTCTTTGCATCAAAATGGGGATCGGCACGGTGTAAGGTTATTATTACCGATCCTCATTAAAAACGGTCATAATCTTCACGAGGCCCAAGATATACACCAAATGCCCCCATTCAGGAATGATGATAGGTGATGTGGACGTTGTTCAATAATGATTGCGAGACGTTTGGGTTGGCACACCAAATGATTCGCATTCAAACACACAGCTTTGGATAAATAATCCTTCAAACGTATTTATGAGTCAATATTTACAGTTGGCTTCTTAACAAAATCAAGAACAACACGGATAACAATGGCTTTAGATGTAAGCACATGATTATATTGGTAATGGTGTGGATAAGAATATTTTCATCCATCACCATGGGAAGAACCTTTGGTTTATAGATGTTACTATTGACAACGCCGCATCAGCTGCGAGTCACACCAGCAACGAAGCATCAGTCACGAGTCATATCTACAAAGAACCTATGCCGTCATGCTATATCTAGGTCACCTCGTCCTCTTGGTAGCACGGCCTCTCGTCGAAAAGTATGTGTGCCGCGCAACCTACTTTCACTCATGCCAGCTTACCACGCTACCTACTGGCCACCTCACCTGCTTTACACGCCAGCACTCAGCCATACCACCTTTTCGCTGGGTTACTTCGCGTCCCAGCTACCTCTTGGCCGTACTACTCGCTCAACGGATCACCTCTTTGTTGAACACGTGCAAGAGACATCGGTAAGTTCCAGCCTCTTTTCTTTACATGTTAAGTATGGCGTACAAACTTTGCAGTGAGCCGGTCCTTAAATACAGGATGCTCATATACTAATCATAAAGTATTGTTTTCACTTCCATTTCCATACCTGTGCAGAACCACATAATGTTGTAAGATAACAACACATATCCAGTGGAAGACAAACACGACAAATCACAAATATAGATATGTCCTTTTGTTTATTACAGTCATTTGTGATAGGCACATCCATGCCTTGTATCCTACCCTAATTTTATCAAGCTAATTAGATATAGAGCACTGTGAATAAAACCGTCTAAAGAAGTGGTTTAATGAATAAACGGAATCTACCCGAATTCCTTAGTTTTATTCAACCTCCAAAACGTTGTATGATATGTTGATCCAGGAGTTCATATTTATCTATGGGCATAATTAAAAACAAAGCTTAAGACAAATTGTGTCTAGTCATGCAGACTTGCACGTATGATACGAAGGATATATTTTTTGTTATTCGATATATTTAGATATGCATTTGTGTGATGGTTTGCTAGCACTTTTTGCTAAAGTTCAATGCTACTAACATTATTTAGCAGCACTGAACTGGGGGACTAGCATGGCATAGCGCCACTACGCCTTAAAAGTGATTATCTTCTCTTTGGCTACCCATTAAGATGATATCCACTGTACATTATCCCGCATCAGTTCCTACATAATGTGGGTATTTTCGATACGCCAGACGATATTTATACTTCTCACATCATTTGGCCTACGACTATACCACTTGACACAACATATACAATTTGGTAGTCAAATCAAATGCACGATAAAACCAATATACTTGATCATTCGAATAAGTATTCCACACGCGATGCGACAGGAAAAATACTTTTCTAGATCAACAGGCAAAGCTAAGTATAGAGCTATGTGCTCAGCAGCTTGTGAGATCATGTGGTTGTTAAATTTGTTAAGAGAAGTTAAGGTAAATTGTGAGTTACCTGTGAAATTACACTGTGACAGTAAAGATGCTATATCTATGGCAGCTAATCCTGTCTTCCATGAGAGAACCAAACATTTTGAAGTAGATCTTCATTTTTTTAGGGAAAAGGTAGCTGCTGGTGTTATTGAAAAAGTTAAGGTTGACTTTGAGAATCAACCAGCAGATGGGTTTACAAAAGGTTTGAGTATTACACAACATGAAATGTTTGTAATAAGTTGGGTTTGGTAAATTGGTTTTCACATATGAATGAAGAGGGGATGTTAAAAGGATGATTATTATTTGTCATTCATATGTGTTATGGTTCAATTTTATTGGTTTTGTTTATTATTAATCAGGTGACATAGTTGGAGGACCTGGATGCAATATTTGAGGGTTGAAAGATGCAAAGAGCCCCACAAGGCATAGAGTTGACGATGGGAATCGAAACTTCCCAATACGAGAGTCAATATCAAACATAAAAACATAATAAGGTGAATGATTGAAGAAATGCAACATGCATATTTCATTCTTTAATTTGAGCTTAATATATAAATTTAAATGGTTGATATACCGCGAAGGTGATGTTGGAATTGGAGTCTAATTATCAATTATTTAACGTTGTTATTGAGATAGGATTCAAAGAGTTACACTTTGGACGACGAATAAAGTACAATATTTAAATGTTAAATATTATAGATCAAAAAAGTGGATTAATAACTAGGTAGGATCCCTAACGTTTGGTGAAGTTTAACGGTGGATGAAAAGTCGACAAATAACTTATTTATTTGTCGTAGTCTTTCTCATTATATGCAATTTGGTGCTCAAAATTTGACGCTTTGATCTTTTTTCTCATCTACAAGACAAGACTGCTGGAAAATTTCTTTATCCCGGTATTTGCAAAGAACTCAAAATCTCGCAAGACATTCGGGTCTTCGCTGAATTAATCGGTCGTCAACACATGTCCTACGGTCTTGACGCATTAAAGTACACTAGACGTGGGATCTCGTCGTCTTGACCCTTGGTAGATTGTGTTATTTTTAAAGATACAAAGAGATTTAGGGCCAGCTAAGAGAAAAGGTTGTAGGACATGCATTTTATAATCTTCTAATGTAGTAAAACTCGGTTTTATGTTGATTGCTTTCTTTCAATTTAATATCTAGACGTCAGAAATATCTTAATACATGTTTAACGATGTTCAAGAAATACAAACCCGAACCGAATTAACACGTATTGATCATTTCTTAAGAACAAAAAATAGTTGGTTATTTAAAATGTAATTAAGGGGTTTAGTGTTGAATTAATTAATAATTAAGGCGTCACATGATGTGAAGGGGGCAGCCATTAGGGGGTCACCAAGAAGTCATTACCCAATGCACATTAGCCATCTACGGTCAATTTGGCTGAATCAAGGAACCACCCTTGTGACTTGGTTGCTATTTAAGTATTACCAAAGGGTACACATGTAGGACCCGGTCCAACACCAAGTGCACTTCACATGGACCGCCATGGGTCAAAATCTCATCCCGCGTCCCCACTTAAGAGTTATCAACTTGGCCGGCAGGAACCACTCATTTTAAAAATAATAAAATAATTATAAATAACAAATAGACCGCAATGAATCATCCCATGTGATTCACATTTGAAAATTCCGACTGCCTCTTGAGTAATAAACATGAAAAACAGAAAATTATCTTCTTGTACTTCAACATGTGTATATCAAAATCTCGTTTATTGTGTGTGTCTCTACCTAACCTTACATTCATGAATCGGTGCATATGTGTTTAAGGATTATTAGTTGAAGACTTGAAGTTCATTTCGATTATGTTAAGAGTTGTTAGTTGAGAACTCGATGTTGATAGTACGTGGATCCATCAAGTATCCGAATTCTAACTAAAAATCATTATTTATAATCTAAGACCATACATATTGATAGACAGAACTGCTATTTGTTTGATGAATAGACAAATTTAGAGAAAAAAATCATGACTATACTTAGTAAGTTTTTTGGTCTTGATGGAAACTATTGAACTAGCATCGGATTGTGGCCTTATGAAGATCAACTATAGAATTGTAGAGTGTATAAATGGTAATTGTGACTTGTCATTTAAGAAATAAGTTAACTTTGAGTATTTTTATTTGTGAATGAGATTCTACGAGGGCCTTTTGGCCTAGCGGTATCTAGGTGTTGTATAAGGTTTTGCCTTTTCAAGTAGTAAGGGTTCAAATCCATGTGACGAACAAAAAAAGATGTAGATTAGTCTAAAATTAAATAGTGTGTGAGATGCCGTTCTTAAGTTATTGAAAATACACAATGAGTTAAAACGAGTCATTCATATAGAATTTGCTAACTTAGAACATATCCAGTTAAGCCCACTTTTTGCCACCACAACGACTGTTGTCATCACCTCCACCACCCCCGCCGTGTGTCACTCTTTGTACACCGCCACTGCCACTCGCTATCATATAAAGATATTCAGGGGTGCACTTGTTTTGATACTTTTTAAATTTTAAAACGGTTCATTCTTCATTTAACTTGAGCTTATTTTCAGCATACCATTTTGACACGAATAAAATTTGCAATTATTTAGAAGACTCGTTTAAACCCGAACCAGATTGCCTAAACCCACAGCGTAGCTTGTTTTGTTAGGCTTAATTGTGTGCCATATGATATTGTGTGGACTAAGATTAGTGAAGTAAAAAACTGCAAATAGGCTAATAGTGTTTAAGGAAAATAAAATAATAAAGGAGCAAGTTGGCTAACCGGATAAGCAGCCAATAAAGTTTTTTAGGTATGCATAGGTTGTTGAGATTTTATATTATTTAATAAACTACTGCTTAAATAAAGCTGAATATATAAATCTGTTTTGGATTAAGAATGTTATATTATATATCTCATTCTGTTTTGGTGATACTAGAAAATGGATCATGAAAAATAAAGAAAACAAAATATACTTAAACGAAGGAATATACCACATTTTATTATAAATTTATAATTCCAATCAAATTCATGTGTTAAATATCTTCAATTAAAATTAATATAAATATGCTTGAAGCTCGAATCACCCCCCTAATATTCCATACTCCTACTTTCAAAATGCATGCATCGATTTTAAGTGAATATCAAAGGTGCAAAATCGAAACCTTTTTCAACAGTGGTGATTATATTTTAAATGTTGTTTATTTAAATATACTTATAACACGTGTTTCTTATTTATGGGTGTGGAACAATACAAGGAATAGCATAAATTACACCAATAGTTTATATGGTATTTTTATATCGCATGTTAAGTCTTTTTCTTTTTTACAAATTACAAATATCGTTTCCACTATTTCACTACCTAAAAAACCTTGTCTGTAATCAGTAGGATTTAAAAGAAATAACCAAACGTGCAGTTTATAAAGTTATGAACATACCATGTAATTAACTTTAGTATGTAACAAACAACCCATAATATGTCAGATTTAAAACGGGCTATTTCGTCAAATTAAACACAAAATTTGTTTGGACTTAGGGCCTTTATCAATTAGTCGGCCCAATAATCTTAATCTTAATAATTGCATAAAAGTTATACTGTAATATATTTTCCGGAATTTCCCTTCTTTAGATATGTAACTTCATCATTAAACTATCATACAAGGTCTCTTAAATTTAAATTTAGGAAGGGTACAAAGATATATAATGGATCGCAAAATATAACATAATGTAGAGAAATATAACACAGTGTTGAAGAAAAAAACTTAATGATTAAAAAAACACAACGAGTCACAAAAAAAGACATAATTGCACAAATTAAAAAAGACAATGCTGAATAAAAATACACAATGATCTAAACAAAAGTTCTAAAATCTACGAGCTAAAAACTCAAAAGCAAAAACCTAAAATCTTATATCGTAGAATTTGACGAGACGGTTTCAATGCCGCTTGCATGAGTTCAATCAAAATCCGTTTGATACCCTTTCTACGACTTTCTATTTTTTGGAGACTATGTATTTAAACCTTATCCATCTTTATTAGGCTGTCCACTCAAATTTACTTGTAATTTTTAGTTTTTACCCATTAATTTACTCTATTTTTATTAATATATATGTAAACATATGGTGTGTATATATTTGACGATTAGGATTTTTATAATCCTAACTAATATCTATTGACAGATAATAATTTATATTGATAACTTAACCATAAACACTTTTAACTTTCACTTTCTTTGTCAAGGCTATTACCAATCACATAATCAACACATATTTACACTCGATTTACATTTTATTTCGCTTGCTCACATAGATTATGATTTATGAATGAAATAGGTAAACATAACTTCAATGTAAGCGAATCATGTGAAAATTAAGTGTAATCACATAATCATCACATACTTACATTCAATTTACATTTTATTTCGCTCACATAGATGCTTATGATTTATGAGTGCGATGGGTAAACATAACTTCAATGTAAGCGAATCAAGTAAAAATTAAGTGTAAATTGAGTACAAATCTATGATTATTATGTGACTAAGATTGTAAATGAAAGTAAGGAGTGTCACCGGCTAAATTATCAATATAAATTATTATCGACAAATTGTTTATAGTGTAGATTATTAAAATCAATTTTGCTTTATTTTTCCATCGTTTTCCCTTTATATAAATTGTTGTGTATGTTTATCATGCTTAATACATATATTGTAATCTAACACACTCTTAGGTAATGAATTTGTTGTACAAAGTTACCAGATCAACAACTAAAAGCTTAAAAAGGTAAATTATTGTTGATCAGTTCTGTTAATATGTAATGGAAAAGATGTAAATAATGCCTATTACAGCATTTAGGCTAGCAAATAATTCAGTGATTGATGCAGATATAGATGTAGACATGATTGTCAACTTGATCTGGTTCCCGTTTAGAGTGTATATGAATGATGGTAGTTCTGAGTTCTTTAGGGTTGAAGAACTCATAATATGGAGAGAGAGAGAGAGGAGGTCAAGATTATGTGATGTTATTGTTAGAGTCTAACCTAAAACCCTCACTAGTCCTCTCCTTAAATACACCCAAGGGGAAACCTTATTATTTAATAAGGGTAAGTTGATCCATCAATAATTTCCTACTAATATATTATAAGGTATAAATATATTTTGATCTATATAATATAAATGATTATAATTGTTACATGATTAAATACTTATAGTTATATATTTAATCTTACATTCTCCGAATTAGCCGAGTAATTATTTATTATAAATATTAGATAAGTCTGATAAGAAATTAATACTCATTTTAACTTTACACCAAGAACCGTATCAGATGTATACAACCGTTCAGTCATCATTCAACTCGGGACCCCCACTAGTCATACTACAACCTCAATTTAAAACCTAACAGTTATGATCAAAATAAGTAAGCCCTTTACACATTTGATTTATATTTATATTTATATTTGTCTATATGTCATTATACCCGCATAATATATGTCAGAGACATACAAAATCAAAACTGAGGAAATTTTATTAATTAAAACATAAGTAAGTACAATATGCAATTAAATACGGTCTTTGGTAAATCCCATATTCGAAACATGTTCTTCGAAAACTTTAGGTAGGAGACCTTTAGTCATCGGATCCGCAGGAATATTTTTAGTACTTATATACTCAATACAAAGATAATTTTCCTCAACTCGCTCACGTACGAACAAGTACTTTGTATCGAAATATAAACCAGCTCCAGTCGAACTGTTATTGTTCGAGAAACTAACCGCAGCTGAGTTATAACAATGAAGCTTAAATGGTCTCTAAATGGAATTAACGATTTTGAGTCCAGTGATCAGATTCTTAAGCAACATTCCATGACAGGTTGTTTTATAAACTACAATATATTCTGCCATCATTGTGGAAGTTGTGGTTAACTGTTGTTTATGACTCTTCCATGAAATAGGTCCACCTGCTAGTATAAAGATATAGTCCCAAGTGGATGTCTTGTCATCTTTGCATTTGGTAAAGTCAGAATCGGAATAGCCTACCACTTATAAATGATCACTTCTTCTATAAGTCAGTTTATCGTTTTCCGTCCCTTGCAGATATCGAAGTACTTTCTTAGCTGCTTTCCAGTGATCTAGGCCATAACGGCCTAGCATTCCAACAATATAAGTGATATATGGGCGAGTACAAACTTGAGCATACATCAGGTTCCCCACTACTGACGCATAAGGTATCTGGCTCATTTGCTCCTTTTCAACCTTTTTTGTTTGACGTTGGAATAAACATAAAACATCTCCCTTAACTACTGGAGCGACTGATTGATTGCAGTGTTGCATTCTATTGTGCGTAAGGACACGATCTATGTAGGCCCATTTGAGATAATCCTAAGATCCCTTAAGCTCCTTCATGTCGAAGTTATGCGAGAGTAACGCTTCGACTCATGCAACATGTCTTAACTATTACTGCCAATAGAATATCATCTACGTAAAGGACAAGTATAGTAAAGTTGATCTCACTGATCTTGAGGTAGGTGCATTGATTCACTTGATTCTTTGCAAAACCTTGTTTCTTCATCACTTCATCAAACTTGAGATACCATTGACGTGATGCTTGTTTTAAACCGTATATGGATTTCTTCAACTTACAGACTAGTTGTTCTTAACCTTCAGGTTTTCTCATGTACACATCTTCGTCTAAGTCTCCGTTAAGGAAAGCGGCTTTAACGTTCATCTGATGCAGCTCTAAATCGAAATGAGCTACTATGGCTATAACGATCCTTAATGAATCTTTACGAGAGACAAGTGAAAAGGTCCCTTGATAATAAATTCCCTATTTCCGAGTGTAGCGCTTTGCAACCAATCTCGCTTTGTAACGTTCAACGTTTCCATTCAGATCCAGTTTTGTTTTGAATACCCATTTACATCCTACAGGTTTGACACCGTTGGGTAATTCTACCAAATCTCAAATGCCATTTTTCTTCATGGATTCAAGCTCATCGTTCATTGCTTTATTCCATTCAGAATATTGATCACTGTTAATGGCTTCATTATAGGAGATAGGATCACTGAGCTTTCCGGCATCCATTTCAACTTCAGTCAGGTAGGTAACATAATCATCCCAATTCGTAGGCGTTCTAGGCCTAGATGATCTCCTGAGTTGATTTTCGGGTTAAACGTTGTCTTGGTTTTGAGCGTTTGAGGTGCCTTTGTTATGAGGTATAATGGGTTCTGATTGCGGAGGTGGATTTAGAGTTGGTTCAACGACATTAGGTGCAATTGTTGCATCGGGTACAAAGAGGAGTAAACAGAGTTATGGTAAGCGACGAGTCTTTCCCCCCGCGTCTTGTATTTTTTGCAATTATTCGTAAGGGTTGGTACTACTCCCACTGACCTTAAAATCCCCCCAGGAACGCGACATACTTGGTTTCTACAAAATGAGTGACGTGGGAAGGACAATAGAAACAATAACCCTTTGAGTGATCAGGATACCCGATAAAGAAACAGGAAACTATTTTAGGGTCAAGTTTTGAAACAACTCCCAAAATACCCTATAAAGAACCCTGATTGAAACCTCGGACATTGCCCGATGAGACCCAATGTGAAAAACGAAGAAAACGATAACATGAAACTCAGGAGCGTCGCGGGGGATACCCCTGTTTCTTTCGCGATCCACGAGGGAGTACTAGGACATGTGGCACCAGTACGCGACAAGTCAAGCCTATACGTGTGACAGAGCTGACCTAGCCCTAGCTGGCAGCTCGCGTGCCACACGGGGGAGTCCCCAGGTCCTTCCGCGACATGCCTGGCAAGCCCCGCTGGGCTATATAAAAGCCGCTGTGGGACGAGTTCAGTTATACTTGTTTGATCGAATTCGACAAACTCTTGCTCTCTCGTTCTGTTATTATAATATCCGAACCCGTAAATTGTTGGATTCTGTATGCCCAAGACACATATTAGATTGATGTGGCTAGTACGTTATGATCCAAGTCGAGTCATACCCAAATACAAGCTAGACAAACACTTATAATATTTATTTATGATATGATCAAACAAATAAATATTAACACTTACAATATTTAGAAATTCGTTTTCTAAATAATTACACTTGAGAAACTAATAAATTATATAGATAATTTATTTTGAGAGAATATTTTATTTTGTTATTTAACGGGTTAAATAACATTTTAAAAGATTGTATAAAGTCTTGTAAATATGTAGTGTTATATTTATAAAAGTTATAAATATAAACCAAGACTTAAATTATTATAAAATAAATTTGATTTTTTTTATAAAATAATAAGGTGGGCCGCCCCCCATATGTCTTCCCAAGATATAATTTTGGTCCAATGATGATACATGCATTTGCATGTGTAAGAAGAGTTTTCATTGGGTGATGTGGGTGGCCATGTCTCACACAAGTTTATATATATAATTTTGTATGACAAAATTCTAGTGGATGAACTTGGAAGACTTGAGTATTTCTCTCTCAAAATTTTGGCCATCATAAAGGTTGTTCAAAGGGTTTTCAAGTTTGATTCAAGTGTTCAAATCCTAGCTAAAACTAGAGTGTTTGTTGGAAGGCTTGGGGTATACAAGCTTGAGGTCTTCTACACTTGAAGGCAACTGTTCAAGAAGTATCATCGCTTTTGTTTCCTTTTACTCCAAGAAGGTAGTCTTCTAAACATCCTATGGTTGTGTTTGATAGTATGCATGTTCATATATGGATCCGGGTTTTGGGATTTTGCATATAAATGAAATTTATATCTTAAAAGTAACATGTTTTAAATAAATTTTCGTTGCGTTTTGATTTTATACGGATGAAATCACTTTGATAAACATGTGAAAATCCCAACAATGGTATCAGAGCCGCTTATATGAGTGCATGCTTCAATAGATTAAAATTTTTGGGTTTTGGGTTTGGATAAAACCCTATGGCCAAAAATTTTAACATGGTTATCCCTTTGTTTTTCAAGATTATTTTCTTACATGCATAAGGGGATCTTGAAAAATTTCATATGGATGATTTGTTTGTTTGGACAAAACTTACCTTTTCGGTTTTTTGTATATGGCCGAAAATGGTTATAAAAGGGAACCATTTTTTTATGCTTCTTGAAATTAATATATATATATATATATATATGGATATATATTTTGGTGCATATAACCTAGCCATGACCTTGTGTTGAATGATTGTGTTGTGATTTACTTTATTAATTATTTCAATGGGTTGTAATAATTATTATTTTGTTCTTCCATTTGTAAGATATGTAATTTATTTATTTTTCATTTGGCATGTAAAATAAATAGATTAGTTGCATTTTATTTTACTAGAAAAAATGTATTAGGATTATTTCATGTAAAAGATGCACAAAATGCGTTTTGGTTTGGACCATAATATTCGGTCCAAAAAACTTCATGGTTCTCAACGGGATTTTAACCCGATAACCAAAACACATTTTTGAAGTCCAAAGGAGTTTTGAGCTGAATATAAAAGATATTTGGAAGCTCAAAGAAAGTGGAGAAATCACAACACAAGAAGGAGACTTGAAGCATTTGGATGCGGGATCAAGTGGGAGTTCAACGACACATCACTTGTGTCATTTTTCACCCCTCAGGAAGGACCTTTTGGCACACTTGTTTCGGCTAACAAGTGTTGTCAAAATAGTTGGCTATGGTTATGCACCTATTGTTATGTATGTTATGCTTGTGTGGTTGTTTATTTATATTGTTTTGATGATATTTAGATATGCATGCTTAACAAAACTAATAATCAACAACAAGCTTAAAATTGGTTCTTAACAAAATCATTAAAATGGTTTATAAAAGGTTTTATTAAAAATTAATGATTTTATAATAAAATGGGTTTTATTAAAAGAACCTTGAAAATATGTTTTCACTAAAGTACCATTAATTTGAATGCATGCAAATGTATGGTACATAATATTTTATAAACTAGAATTTTGAAATATTAAAAACCCTTTTATAAAACAAATCAAACACCATCCTTTTATACAACACTCGAATCACTTGGGAACTCTTATTGTGGGATAAAGGTCACCTAACCACATTTGAGGGAACTTGTATGTTCGAGGTGGGTTTACCATGTTTGTGGGATAAAGGTCACCTAACCACTTATGTGTATAAACTCACACGTGTGTGTAAGTTGGACGACTTGATTTGGAAACCATGTGCTTAGGGTTACCGAAGCATGGCGGAGAAATGTGTTGATGGGATTAAACATGCCAACTAAACATAAAGATGTTTAATTGATCCCGTATGGCTAGAAATTGCAAAGAGTTGCAATTGTCAAGCGTTGACTACCTTGTTAATTTAAATAGAGGGATAAAGGACACCTAACCAATATTTAAATGTAACGTTGGATTCTAGATTTTAATTATTAATTGTCTTTAAGACACAAAAGGGTATTAATAATTAAAATATATTTATATCGAAAATACTAAATTAAACTTGGTTAAATTTTGTAGATGGCCGCTAACAATGGAAACCCGATTAACCAAACCGTCCGAAACCTATCACTAAGAACCATCCTTGAAAAGGATCGTCTCAACCATAACAACTTCATGGATTGGTTTCAAAACTTGAGAATCGTTCTCAAGCAGGAGAAGATATCCTATGTGTTGGACGATCCTATTCTCGATGAACCTAATGTGGAAGATGTGGAAGCCTACAATGACTGGGTTAAGTATATCGAGGACTCCATGCAAGCCTCATGCCTCATGTTGGGAACTATGATTCCCGAAATTCAAAAGGATTTTGAACATCACGGGGCATACGACATGACTACCCAGTTAAAGGAAATGTTCCTACAACAAGCAAGGGTAGAACGCTTCGAAACTGTTCGGGCGCTTCATGCATGTCGAATGGAGGAAACCCAATCAGTATCATCTTATGTTCTCAAGATGAAAAGCCACATTGATCGCCTTGAAAGGCTAAATTGTCCCGTCTCTAAAGAGTTGCCTACGGATTTGATCCTCAACTCTATAACAAAGAAATTTGAGAGCTTTGTGATGAACTACAACATGAATGGATGGGACAAGAGCATTGGTGAGCTTCATGCAATGCTCAAAACGGCCGAAGCAGGAATGGGAAAAAAGGCTTTACCCGTCCTAGCGATCAATGAAGGAGGCAACAAGAAGAGGCCCCCCCTGACTCTAAAGCAAACTATGCTAAAAGAAAGGGACACGTCAAAGGAAAAGGGAAAGGAAAGGCTAAAGCAGAACCCACCAAACCAAAAGAGAAGAAGCAAAAGGTTGCTATGAATGACCCATGTTTTGAATGTGGTTAGATAGGACACTGGAAAAGAAACTGTCCAACCTATCTCAAAGAGTTGAAAAATAAGAGGGATGCACGGCAAACCTCAGGTACTATCTTTATGATACATGTTGAACTTAATGTTATTTCTTCTAACACATGGGTACTAGATACCGGATGTGGAAATCATATTTGCAATTTGTTGCAGGGGTGGTTCAAAAGAAATAAACATTATAAGAAGGGAGACGCTAGTCTCTTCATGGGCAACGGAGCAAAGGTTGATGTCGAAGCTCAAGGAGACTATGTTTTAAAGCTTCCAAGTGGTTTGGAAGTGATTTTGAAGAATGTCTTATATGCTCCTAGTTTAACTAGGAACATAATTTCTGTTTCCCTTTTAAAACAATCTGGTTTCAATTTCGAATTTGTTAACTATGACATTTATGTTTATAAGAATGATGTGTTTTATTTTAAAGCTATGTCTTTAAATGGTATTTATGAATTAGATCAAGATAACACATCATATGATAGCTCAATGTACCAAGTAACCAACAAGAAACTCAAAATGGATTTGAGTGATTCCTATCTTTGGAATTGTCGCCTTGGACATATAAATAAGAATCGCATGCAAACACTTCAGAGAAATGGTCTGTTGAAAACGAATGAAGATGATTCATTTGATGTATGCGAATCTTGTTTACAAGGCAAAATGACCAAGACACCCTTTAGTGGAACATTTGAAAGGGCTAAAGACTTATTAGGTATCATACATTCGGACATATGTGGTCCTTTTAAGCCCATGACTAGGGATGGTGAAAGATACTTCATTACCTTTACCGATGACTATAGTCGTTATGGTTATGTGTATTCACTAAGACACAAGGATGAGGCATTTGAAATGTTCAAAGACTTCAAAAATGAAGTAGAAATCAACTCAAGAAAACAATCAAAGTCCTTCGCACCGATAGAGGATGTGAATACCTTAGTGGTGCCTTTCAAGATCATCTTAGAAGTTGTGGAATCATCTCACAACTTACTCCACCTGGAACACCACAACACAATGGTGTGTCCGAAAGGAGAAATCGAACTCTATTAGATATGGTTCGATCTATGACGGCTAAAAGCACATTACCTCGATCGTTTTGGGGTTATGCTTTGCTCTCTGCAGTCCGCATACTAAATATGGCCCCAACCAAGAAAGTGGAAAAGACACCTTTTGAAATATGGCATGGAAACCCTCCATCATTATCATTCTTAAGGGTGTGGGGTTGTGAAGCTTATGTTAAGCAATACACCCCAAATAATTTGGAAGTCCGATCCACTAAGTGTATCTTTGTAGGTAAAGATGATATAGGATATTATTTCTACGATCCAACCGAGCAAAAGGTATTGTTGCTCGAAAGGGTAAGTTCTTAGAAGCTAAGTTCCTTATGGAAAGAACTAGTGATAGAACAGTGGAACTTGAGGAGGATCAAGAACCACAAGACGATACACGTTTGGTTGATACTTGCACTCAACAAGAGGTTGTTGAACACGATCAAGAGGTTAATCAGTACACACAAAATGTTCGCAAATCTGGTAGAATTAGTAGTCCACCTGAAAGATATGGATTTTTCATGGATGAATGCTACATGGTAGATTCAGATGAACCAACCACATACCATGATGCAATGTCAAAATCCGATTGTGACAAATGGCTTGAAGCCATGAACATAGAGATGCAATCCATGTATGACAACCAAGTTTGGGAATTGGTTGTGCCACCACTTAACTCTAAAGTAGTTGGAAGTAAGTGGGTTTTCAAGAAGAAAACTGATATGCATGGTAACTTGGATACTTATAAAGCAATACTTGTAGCAAAAGGTTTCACTCAAACTCAAGGGATTGATTATGATGAGACCTTCTCGCCTGTGGCGATGCTAAAGTCAATCAGGATATTATTTGCCATAGCTGCATATTATGACTATGAGATCTGGCAATTGGATGTCAAAACGGCTTTTCTTAATGGATATCTTGATGAAGATGTCTATATGGTTCAGCCTGAAGGTTTTGTCGATCCAAAACATCCTAACAAAGTATGCAAGTTAAAGAAATCAATCTATGGATTGAAACAAGCATCTAGAAGTTGGAATCACCGTTTTGATGAAGAAATTAAGAATTTTGGATTCATCAAGAACGGCGATGAAGCTTGTGTGTATAAGAAAGCTAGTGGGAGCATCATCACTTTCTTAGTACTGTATGTCGATGACATTCTACTGTTTGGAAATGACATTCCAACCATGGAAGGTCTAAAAACTTGGCTTGGAAGTTGTTTTTCCATTAAAGATCTTGGTGAAGTCTCCTACATATTGGGAATAACGATCTATAGGGATAGATCAAGGCGCTTGATAGGTTTAAACCAAAGTGCATACATTGACAAAGTCTTGAATAGGTTCCAGATGGAGAACTCTAAGAGGGGTTTTGTACCTATTCAAAAGGGGACAATATTGAATACATCTCAATGTCCAAGCTCAAAGGATGAGCAAGAGAAAATGAAAGGAATCCCATATGCGTCAGCTATAGGATCCATCATGTATGCAATGATATGCACCAGACCGGACGTCTCATGTGCCTTGAGCATGACGAGTAGATACCAGCAAAATCCATGTAACAGTCATTGGTAGGCTGTTAAGTGCATATTAAAATACCTTAGAAAGACTAAGGATATGTTTTTAATATATGGATCTGGCGATGAGGAACTCGTTGTAAAGGGTTACACGGATGCGAGTTTCCAAACCGATCGAAGTGATTCTCGATCGCAATCGGGGCATGTCTTCATTTTAAATGGAGGAGCAGTCTCTTGGAAGAGCTCAAAATAAGACGTGGTAGCATTGTCCACTACAGAATCAGAATACATCGCCGCTTCATTGTCAGCCCAAGAAGCTGCATGGTTGAAGAAATTCATTGCCGACCTAGGGGTGGTCCCTACCATTCAAGACCCCCTAGAGATATTTTGTGATAACGAGGGTGCGATTGCTCAAATCAAGGAACCTCGTGCACACCAAAAGACTAGACATATCGAGCGGAGATTCAACTACATAAGGGATGAAGTTGAAAAATGAAAGATATGTATCCGCCAAGTTCACACCGGTCAAAACATTGCAGATCCACTAACGAAGCTCCTTGACCGGGCAAAACATGAGGGTCATACATGTGCCTTAGGACTTCGATATTCTAGTGACTGGATTTGATCTATTTTGTATTTGGATATTGGAACAATTGTTAATTTAACTCTTTTATGGTATTTTGAGTTACGTTTCATATTAGCATGTTTAAATCCATGAATAAGTTAATTATTCTAAATGTCCGTAGTCGATCATACTTGTGGGAACAAATATGAATGTAAGACTATTATGAATTTGGATAGGGGTGTTCAAAACCGGATATCCGGAAATTCGGATATCTGAATGTCGGATATCCGAAAATTTCGGATAGTTAATTTCGCTATCCGAATCCGTATCCGAAATTTCGGATATCCGAAGTTCGGATATCCGAAATTTCGGATACGGATTCGGATACTAAAACGGATATCAAAAATCCTAAAACATAAAATATATTTTTTTTTGCACAAACACCCAAATCGATGAGATTCTAATATAGTAAAGATCAAGAGTTTCTCATTAATGCTAGTGTGAATTTTCATCTCCTTCAACATTTACCTGAACCTTTTTTGGGTGCAAATTGAAAACCAAACCAAATGGTAGTACAAAGAAATAGAATACGAGACCAAAAGATGGAGAAATTAAAAGTCAAAAGAACTTGTTCATAGTTGTGAACATCAACGTCATCCATATCTCATATCTGTTGCTTAATTGCTTTTCAAGTTTTGATGCCACCAGGCCCACCACCAACACGGCTTCTATGCCTACCAACACCACCGCCAAATACCGGTAACGGAATGTAGAGATTAGAGCAACAGAAGTATTGGAATGAATTATTTGTGAGTTCGTGGGGTGAGTGTGAGTGAATGAGAGGAGAGAGCGGCTGATAGAAAAAAGATTAGGGTTAGGTTTTCTTCTATAGTGTTATTTATATACATGTACATTTAAAAAAATCGGATATCGGATATCCGAAATATCCGAAACTTTCTGAAATCACTATCCGAATCCGAAAATTCGGATTATCCGAATTTCGGATATCCGAAAATTCGGATATCCGAATTTTCGGATAATTCGGATTCGGATATTCGGATAAATCAGATTCGGATTCGGATGATTTTGAGCACCCCTAAATTTGGATTGGTGTATATTCATTAGATATGAATATAGAGCAAAGTGTTGCTGCCAAAGTTCATAGATATTTGTGGGATACAAATATTGGACTGACTCGCTCTCGAATATTACTGCATGGAATCATTTGTGATTGATCATAAGTAAATTTTGAGTAAAGGTGAATGTCATAGTATCCTCTGACCTGAGATACATATTGGGTCTTGATATTCACCAAGTATTATACCTTGACCTAGTTCTTAGTTGTCTGTAATAAGGCAGTACATAAGGCTAAACTCAGGTATGGTACAAGGTGATTGTGAGAGACGTATGTAGTCAAGAAGGGATTTGTTCCTCTTATTCGTTGAGAGTAAGATGTCTAAGGTGCTAAAGTTAAATCAACAGAGAGTGATCACTCTATGTCTCTGGATTTAACATGACATCTGTAACGAAAGGATAAATGATAGATTCACCTAAATCATGTTCAAGTAAGGGACTTAAAGGGGATGATGCTATTGAATGGGACATATGGTCATACGTATTAGGGGTAGTAAACTATAGTTAAGTGGTCTTTACTACTTGCATCAATCTTCTATGTATCTTGTGCAAGTGGGAGATTGTTGGATTCTGTATGCCCAAGACACATATTAGATTGATGTGGCTAGTACATTATGATCCAAGTTGAGTCATACCCAAATACAAGCTAGACAAACACTTATAATATTTATTTATGATATGATCAAACAAATAAATATTAACACTTACAATATTTAGAAATTGGTTTTCTAAATAATTACACTTGAGAAACTAATAAATTATATATAGATAATTTATTTTGAGAGAATATTTTATTTTGTTATTTAATGGGTTAAATAATATTTTAAAAGGTTGTATAAAGTCTTGTAAATATGTAGTGTTATATTTATAAAAGTTATAAATATAAACCAAGACTTAAATTATTATAACAGAAATTTGATTTTTTTTATAAAATAATAAGGTGGGCCGCCCCCCATATGTCTTCCCAAGACATAATTTTGGTCCAATGATGATACATGGATTTGCATGTGTAAGAAGGGTTTTCATTGGGTGATGTGGGTGGCCATGTCTCACACAAGTTTATATATATAATTTTGTATGGCAAAATTCTAGTGGATGAACTTGGAAGACTTGAGTATTTCTCTCTCAAAATTTTGGCCATCATAAGGGTTGTTCAAAGGGTTTTCAAGTTTGATTCAAGTCTTCAAATCCTAGCTAAAACTAGAGTGTTTGTTGGAAGGCTTGGGGTATACAAGCTTGAGGTCTTCTACACTTGAAGGCAACCGTTCAAGAAGTATCATCGCTTTTGTTTCCTTTTACTCCAAGAAGGTAGTCTTCTAAACATCCTATGGTTGTGTTTGATAGTATGCATGTTCATATATGGATCCGAGTTTTGGGATTTTGCATATAAATGAAATTTATATCTTAAAAGTAACATGTTTTAAATAATTTTTCGCTGCGTTTTGATTTTATACGGATGAATTCACTTTGATAAACATGTGAAAATCCCAACATAAATCTCGAAACTCTGCTCCGTGCGAAGTGTAATAACCCTAATCACTGGTACGATACCCTGTTCGTTCTATCTGATACCCATCAACGAGTGTCAAAGTGCTGCCTGAATAAGGCTATACTTTGTTAACTACGTTGAGGTTTTGATCTCGTGATTATCGTTAAAGTTAAATTAGGTTAATACACAAATACGTGTTGCATTCTGTGTTTATTAGGAATCCAAGCTTAATACCATGAGGTTGTAAAATCAAAACCCTAATTCTGCAAAGTGAATCATTCTCTTTTACTCAAATGCTTTGCACAATCCTAAATGTTTTCCAAGTTGTATTTACAGTGATTAAGTCTTTGTATTATGAAATTGCTACCGGTTTGTGGGGTTTTGTATACACTACTAGTCCAGCGTTGCTATTGGACAAAGAGTTAACCAATAGTAATATGACCAAAGTCACACGAACTACCACCATGACAAATACTGATTTGAGAAATTGAAAGATATAAACAAATGTAAAAAACTCTTAATGTTATGATTAGAATACTGTGTCTTTTTGTACAAATTGAATGAATTCACAAGTATTTTTCGTTGAAAAATGTTTTAAAATGTGTTTTAGGTGATTTACTGTGAAAGGAAGGGATTATGTTATGAAACATTGAAAACTTAAATAAAGTGGCTATGTTACCCGAATACAATCAAGAAAATGTGTTTTTGTAAAAATAGGGTTTATCCCTATAAAAATATTTTATTGTAATATGGGTTTTATCCCATCTATTTAATATTAAAACTTTGATGTTTTATAACTCTGAAATTTTCCTAACTACGGTCATAATGAAAATTTCTGCTACGAATTTAATAAACACTGGTACCACTGCTCTAACTACTCACGGCTCCCGCCTAAGGTGGGGTCGGGGGTTGTGACAGAAGGTGGTATCAGAGCCACTGGTTTAAGCCATTTAGGTGTTATTTAAATACCTAAACTTAAACAATAAAGTTAGGAATTCAATATAAAATAACCTACATGTTATTTCTGTGAATAGAAATTTAAATATATATATATATATATATATATATATATATATGATTTTTTGGCATTCATTGTTTTTAACGATTCTTTAGTCAACAGTATGAGTGATGAAAAAGTATCGGAAGCTTTCCAAAATATTCCCAATCTGGGAATTGATGAAGGACAATTTGGGAGTCAGTCTGGATATATGAAGGAGATAAAGAGGAACCTATTGTTTTTCAAGCCCAACCTACTAAACCTCTCCCCCTAAGAAGAAGAGAGGATGGTTTAACAAAGAGAAAAGAGGAAGAAAAAGGAAAAAACATAGTAGCTACCATAACCTTAACCGAAGGAACAACCCAAATCCTAGTAACCAAACCACTGTGGGAGGAACTCGACCGTAGATTAGCAAATTGTGACATATTTCAACCTATAGCCGAAGAAATAAACCTAAACCTATGACGTGGAGCGAGGGTGTATGATTTTTATTATATTTTAAGTATTTTTTTACTCTTTTATCAAGTTGTAAATGTATAAAACACGATATAACACTATCACTCTCTACAACACGCTAGGGCCAGTAAACCCATCGTTGGCGTAGTATAGTGATGGTAAGATACCGAGGTAGTCTAAGGACATAAGAGCCTTTAATACCGGAATATCGTCGATGTCTAATCTAATCAAATTTTGAGGAAAGATTTTAATAAGTAAAATAAAGAAGTTAAATAAATAAAGAAACAAATAGACAAGATAGAATCACTTGGCTCAGACTCATCTTTTATGTATCATTTGATGATTTTCGCACTTTGGTTTTTTAAGAGATTATCTTAGTTATAGTGGCATGTCCCTCTTTTGGAGGCAACGCTACCCTCAGCCATATTGGTCTGATTCAACAGGGATACAGTCCCGCAAGGCTGGAATATTGAAAGATAATTAAGTAAGCCGAGCGCCATGTGTGTGCAGGAGGAAGAGCGTATGAAGATGGACAGAACTGTTGACGTTGCTTATCTTTCCACTGCCAACTCAAAGAAGAGGAAGAATAATCATTATCAGTAGGAAGCTTATAAAGTCCAAAAGCCTAATCTAAGTGCACCTTCCAGCTCTAAGAACTCCTTAGGCAAGCCTTACTACAAGTTCTGCAAAAAGACAGGACATAAGCAAAAGGAGTGCTTTAACTTTAAGGAGTGACTGGCTAAGAAAGATAATAATATTTTTATGATACCTTGTATGTTCCCGAGGTTACTCGGTTGCTTGTATCAGGACCAAAGTTAAACATATACAGTTTTGTATTCTTCATGGTCATCGCAAACTCTCTATTCTTTAAGATTGAGTAGTGTGTTGTACTGGCATTCTAGATGGTGGTCTCTATAGACTACAACTAGATGATGACTTGTCCAAATCTTTCTTGTCATATAATATTAATGAATCAATCACAAAGATGAAACAGAAACGAGACTTAGAGACCTCATCCATGTTGTGGTATCAACGTTTAGGCCACATCTCACGAGAACGATTAACTCGACTCGTAAAGGATGAAGTCTTACCACCTCTTGATTTCACTAATTTTTGAAACATATGTCAAATGCCTTAAAGATAAAATGACGGCGAATAAGAAAGGTGCCAAGTTTAAAGGAGATGCTCTGAGTTTTCTATTAATAAAGATGAAGGAACCTTTAAGTTTGTGATTATTGTAGGGAGAACTAAAGGCTATAATTGCAAAAATTAATAAGTTTCTTATAATATCCAATCTCTTAAGATTTAAAAATTAAAACAAGCTTTTGCTCACTCCTTTAAGAAAAATTTGAAGATATATCTTTAAACAAATTATGCGAGCTAACAACGTAGCTTGCCTTGGCTCAAAAACTATACAATCTAATTTCAAGCGAGTTTTAAGTCGCGAGCTCATATAAACAATACTGATTTATCATCATCCTTGACACAAATAACCTATCATCCTTGACACAAATAACAATTATCATTGTCGTCCCTTGAGATCATCCTTATCATCTTCAACTATTTTTTGGCAACACCACTAGTCTCCTTTTCCGGACAACCGCCCAATCTCCATCTATGGTGAATGTCTCGTCTTTTCCTAAATCATACCTAGCAATTGCTAGAATCCATTTTATCTATTACAACTGGTAATATTAATTAGGGTTTAACCATTAGATAAAATGAGTCATTCATATATAATTTGCTAACTTAGAACATGTCTGGTTAAACCCACTTTTTGCCACCACCATCATTGCTACCACCACAACCGGGTGTCAATGTTTATGCCCCGCCATCGCCATTGGCCACCATATAAAGAAATTCGGGGTTGCACTCATGGTTGTAAAACAAGGTCTCCAAGGCCGAGTACTCCCCGAGTAGTCGCTACAAGGTAGGCTGCCGATGCGACTTTCTTCAACTCCGACTAATTACTCGGAATCAATCAAATGCGGTCAACATCAGCCAAAATCGGATCTAGTATGTTAACTTGGGCCGAGTTTGACTTAAAATAAAATAAAACATAATTTCTATGCATATCATATTAAAGAATGAATATCAGTTTCATGTATTTTGTTGTAAATATTAGTAAATTTATGTTATTTGACATATATTTAATTTCCGAAAACTAATTTCTTTATAATTTGGCATGTCTGAGTACTCCTCGTGTACTCTTGCCGCCTAGGCCGAGTACTCTCAACTCCCTAGTCGACCGACTAAGGAGCGCCTAACGACTTTTGCAACCATGGTTGCACTCATTTTGATACTTTTTTAAACTCTAAAATCGTTCATTCTTCATTCAACTTGAGCTTAGTTTGATCATACCATTTTAACACGAATCAAATTACGTTTTTAGAAGACTTTTTTTCATAAAAACCCAGACCTAAACCCACAGCTTAGCTTGTTTTGTCCGGCTTATATGTGTGCCATATATTTATATGTGGATTAAAGTTAGTGAAGTGAAACGAGTCATTCATATACAACTTGCTAACTTGGAACATGTCTGATTAAACCCACTTGTTTCCACCACCACCATCATTGCTACCACCACAACCATTTTCATCACCTTCACCAACCAACCCCTTCCGTATGTCAATGTTTGTGCCCCACCATTGCCACTAGCCACCGTATAAAGAAATTCGGGATGCACTCATTTTAATACTTTATAAACTCTAAAACTGTTCATCCTTCATTCAACTTGAGCTTATTTTGATCATACCATTTTAACACGAATCAAATTACGTTTTTAGAAGATTTGTTTAAAAACCCAGACCAACACCCACAACTTTGCTTCTTTTGTCAGGCTTATATGTGTGCCATAAATATTATTTATGTGTGGATTAAAGTTAGTGAAGTAAAACGAGTCATTCATATACAATTTGCTAACTTAGAACATGTCTGATTAAACCCACTTTTTGCCACCACCACCATCATTGATACCACCACAACCATTTTCGTCACCTCCACCAACCAACCCCTTACCGTGTGTCAATGTTTTATGTCCTGCCATCGCCACTAGCCACCATATAAAGAAATTCGGGGTTGCACTCATTTTGATACTTTTTAATCTCTAAAACCGTTGATTCTTCATTCAACTTGAGCTTATTTTGATCATACCATTTTAACACGAATCAAATTACGTTTTTAAAAGACTTGTTTAAAAACCGGGACCTAAACCCACAACTTAGCTTGTTTTGTCAGGCTTATATGTGTGCCATATATTTATGTGTGGATTAAAGTTAGTGAAGTAAAATGAGTCATTCATATATAATTATATAATTTGCTAACTTAGAAGATGCCCGATTAAACCCACTTTTTGCCACCACCACCATCATTGCTACAACAACCGTTGTCATCACCTCCACCAACCAACCCCTTGCTGTGTGTCGATGTTTATGTCCTACCATCAACACTGGCCATCATATAAAGAAATTCGGGGTTGCGCTCATTTTGATATTTTTAAAATCTAAAACCGTTCATTCTTCATTCAACTTTCAACTTGAGCTTATTTTGATCACACCATTGTAACACGAATCAAATTACGTTTTTAGAATATTTGTTTAAAAACCCGGACCTAAACCCACAACTTTGCTTGTTTTATCAGGCTTATATGTGTGGCATAAATATTATTTATGTGTGGCTTAAAGTTAGTGAAGTAAAAAACTGCATCCAAGCAAAGGTGATTTATTTCTAAATACAGGAAGGAGTTTAGGATAGTAACCACTTACCTATTAAAAAAAAGTGAAAAACTGCAAATAGGTTAATAGCAGCCAATAAAGTTTTATAGGTATGGAATTGGTTGTTGAAGGCTAACAGAAGCCAATAAAGTTTTACGGGTATGGAATTGGTTGTTGAGATTTTATACTATTCAATAAACTACCGATTAAATAAAGATATAATAATATAAAGTTTTAAAGGTCTGGCATTGGTTGTTGAGATTTTATACTATTCATTTATTCAATAAACTACTGATTAAATAAGGGAATTGACCTGTAATAATCTCACCCAAACCTTATTGGCTATTAATAATTCCACATCAGAATATTCTCCCCATCAGTCTGACATTTCACCTATTTTTTCTACAATGGTCCCCCGTTAAAAAAAATTAACGGAGTTAATCTTTTCTCCAAATTACAAACAGATTTTTCAGGACTTTTGATCAGAACGATGATACTTGTCCATTGATGTAAAACTTACTTCGGAATGGTGCTCCAAGTGACTTGATTTTGGTTTAATTGGAAATTTAAACACCCGAATTGAAGCGTCGTTTTCATCGTTTGGAGCACAATTTCGAGGCAAGTTTTACATCAATGGACTCGTATCATCGTTCTAATCAAAAGCCCTAAAAATCCTGTTTGTAATTTGGAAAAAAGCTTAACTCCGTTAAGTTTTTTTAACGGGGGACCATTGTAGGAAAAAATAGGTGAAAGGTGAGACTGGTGTGGGAAATATTCTGAGGTGAGAGTGTGGGAAATATTCTGAGGTGAGATTACTAATGGGCAATAAGGTCTAGGTGAAATTATTACAGTCCAATTCCCCATTAAATAAAGATGAATATATAGGCCGGTATGCTTAGATTAAGAAATATTATACCTCATTCTATTTTAAAATATGAGTAAAGATAAGTGCTACTATTAGTAAAGATAAGTGTTAAAGAAAATGGATTATGTTCTACTATTAATAAAAGATAAGTGTTAAAGATAATAATGGATCATGAAAAACGTTGTGAATAAAAAGTTAAATAAAGAAAGCAAATATACTTAAACAAAGAAATATAGCACATTTTATATACTCCAATCAGATTCATGTGTTATATAAACTTAAATTAAAATTAAAACTGAGATGCTTGAAGCTCGAATCACCCCTAAGATTCCATGCTCCTACTTTCAAAATGCATGCATCGATTAAAGGAACATCAAAGGTGTAAAATCAAATCCTTTTTCAACAGTGGTGATTTTATTTTAAATATTATTTATTTATTTAAATGTACTTATAACATGTGTTTCTTATTTATACGTGTGTGAACGATATAAGAAATATCATAAATTACAAGAATAGTTTATATGGTAATAAGCACGTTTAGTCATTTTTTTAATCACAAATATGGTTCCCACTATTTTCACTACCTAATCAGCAGGATCATACAATTTTGGTATGGGTGGTTAGATGCTTTTGAACAGTTTCATGGCGTTGGCGTTCAATACTTCAATTATTTATTTATTTTATTTTTAACGGCAAATTATTTGATAATAAGACGAGACAACAAAAATATCTGATAGATGACATTTAAGGGTGAAGGGAGTGGTTAAACAGGTGAAAGTGGCAAACTTTAAAATGGACCAATCAGAGTGTGCCATGTCAGCAAGTGTGAAGAGTTTAAACTTTGGTGAAAAGTGTTGGCAGTGGTGTAGACACTTGAAAGTGGCAAACTTTTTTTTATTATTTTTTTTTAAAAAGAATTATGTGTTAAATAAAAACAAATAACATTAAAAAACTGTTTTTTTTTAACTTATACGGCATATAGCCGTTACCAACAAACAATCATTATTGCCTCCCTCTTTGTCGATCGGTGACATGAAGCCGAGTTCACCACTTTGCCGCGCGGGAAAAATGGATGGCGGAGGTGTTGCCGCTCGGCAATCGGCTTTGCCGATGCCTTTGCCGCACCACTCCCTTCACCCTAATAAAGTCAAGCCCGCTCATGAGAATTCCTTTATCGTGTTCGAGCTCGAAAAAACGTGTCCTCGGGTCTTGACGAAATAACTACTTTAAACTAGTTTTTCATACAACCGTTAACCATTGACAAAAATATAGCATTGGATAAACAATGCAATTAATAAAATACTCTTATGCTATACGACGTTTCAATATCCACTGGGCACTAGTTGCCGCCCAACATGAACTAATTGTTTTTTATTAGTCTTTAAAATCATTTGGGTATTGGGCACACTAACCTAATCCCGATGTGCTAACTAATCTAAACCATATGATTTTTTTTGTAAGTGGGTCTATGTTATGGTAGTATTTGTTTGGCTATACCCAATTAATTTTTTTTACATATATAATATCGGATTTTTTTTTTAAATTACGTACTCTATGAAATCACGGGCCCTGGCCAGTGGTCTTCCCCGCCCACCTCCAGAACCGGCCTTGAATAAAGTAGCTTTAGGACGGTGGAAATGTATTGTTTATTATTTTATATTACTCATTGCTAATTGTTTTATTATTTCTACATATTTTTGGCTATTCAGGTTTATAATGTAGTTTGGACTTTGGAGTCACCTTTCATTAATTAGTCAGATTTAAAAGGGACCATATCGTCAAATTAAACTCAAATTTTGTTTGGACTTAGACCAAGGGCCTTTATCAACTAGTCGGCCCAATAATCCTAATGATTGCTTAGAAAAGAATGTAAAATATTTTCCCGAATTTCTATTCTTGATGTGTAATAAACCAAATCGATCGAACCCAACCGGTTTGGGCAGGTTCATAGTCTCATTATATGAAATTGGTTTATAACCTAAACCGGTTGAAACAAGTAAAAAACCGGTAACCCGAACCGGTTGAAAACAAGTAAATAACCGGTTAAAACCGTTTTTTTGTCTCAAACCGGTTTGTAACTCGATCCTGATCGATTTGATAGGTTCGGACATTTTCCCTCCTAAACCGGTTTATAACCTGAACTGGTTTGCACCAAACCGGGTTGACTCCATGCTGAAAAAAAACATGATTTGGTTTAGGAACTGGACCGATTTATAAAAAAAAAAACGGTTTTATACAACTCTATAATCCGTACAAATTTAGTTTTTTAGCTTTCAATTCATCAATTTTCCCTATTTTTATTAATATATGTAAACATCTTATGTATAATCATGTAATTTTTTAGATGTTGAAACTAGGGGTGAGCAGAAAACCGAAATAACCGAACCGTAACCGAAATAATCGAAAAATCCGGACTGAAAAAACCGAACCGAAACAAAAACCGACGGTTCGGTTTTCGGATTTTTAATAACCGAAAATTTCGGTTCGGTTTTCGGATAATCATTTTCAATAACCGAAAATAACCGAACCGAACCGATAAGTTTAAATAGTATACCAAATCTATATATTTTTATATTTAAGTTGTTCAAGTGTTTACCGTGCTATTAAGAATTATTAATTTTATTCTTGTTTGTTAAATATTTATAATAAGAACATTAAAATGTTTATTTATCATTAAAATTATCCATTGTTTACAAGAACTAACAAAGTTTAACATAAAAATTAAATGGTTTTCATAGTATTATAAAAGAAACGTCTTAACAAAAACTTTGGAAAAACATTAAAATAGATTAGAAAGTTAGGTTTATGTGAATAATATTAATTTAAAAGACTAAATATATTAACAAGATTCTTAAACTTTGAATTATACTTTTAAGTTTTGAATCTTACATAATTTGTTTCAAAAACCGAAAAAACCGAAAAACCCGAAAAACCGAACCGAACCGTTGCTAAAACCGAAATAACCGAAATCGGAAAAAACTGAAACCGAACGGTTTTTAAAAACCAAAAACCGAACCGTGCACACCCCTAGTTGAAACTAATCAAATTGGTTGAAGTGTGTATTTATATTTAGGAAATAGGATTTAAATAATTCAAACTATTACCTATTGACCTAAAAAATAATTTAATCAGTGATACTCCTAGGTTTCACTTCCGTTGCCAAGGAAAATCTCTCTTCAGTAAGTGTTGCATGACCAAATAATTCAAGGAAGGGTGTACCATAGGGAGGGTCCTTTTAAGTGGATGACTCGTCGGGCTATTGGAGGGGGACTTATTTGAGAAAAGATCTCAGTTTACATAATCGTCATATACTGACACTCGATTTATACTTTATTTTACTCACATGGATGATTATGATTTACGCCTCGATGTTTCCGTCATCGATTAGGGTGTGACACTCTCTTAGAGAAGAAAGAAGGTCTATTATAGGGTAAAGCTCCGATGAAGAATAAAACACTGATGAGAAGACTAAACATCTGTTTAGGCCTGAACAAATGTTTAGTATCAACAAACAAAGGTTTGCCACAACATATATTAGAACTACAACAGAGTCTATAAAACAGTTGTTGAGAGTCTTAGGACAGATGTTGGGATGATCAGATGTTTCTAACATCTGAGAATCTTTCATGTTATGAATGTTATATGTCACTATTAGGGTGATGTCAGCCCTGGTAACTAACAGATGTCCACACATTCCTTTTGTACGAACAAATATTAGTGATCAGGCTAGGGGGAGGAGATAGTCATCTTGTAATCGTAATCATAGGATTATAAATGAAAACAACATGACAACTTTCCATATTTGTGCTTGTGTTTAATTTCTGTTGCATTCATCTTATTTAAAAACACACATAAATACACACTCAAATCCTTACAATTACACCAACCTTTAATGACGTGGAGCGAGGGTGTATGATTTTTATTATATTTTTAAGTACTTTTTTTACTCTTTTATCAAGTTTTAAATTTATAAAACACGATATAACACTATCACTCTCTACAACACGCAAGGGCAATTGCACCCATCGTTGGCGTAATATAGTGATGGTAAGATACCGATGTCGTCCAAAGACACAAGAGCTTTTAATACTGGAATATCGTCGACATATAATCTAATCAAATTTTGAGGGAAGATTTTTAATAAGTAAAATAGAGAAGCTAAATAAATAAATAAATAAACAAATAGACAAGACAGAAACACTTGGATCCGACTCATCTTTTATGTATCCTTTGATAATTTTCGCACTTTAGGTTTTTTAAGAGATTATCTTAGTTATAGTGGCATGTCCCTCTTTTAGAGTCAACGCTACCCTCAGCCATATTGGTCTGAGTCAGCAGGGATACAGTCCCGCAAGGCAGGAATATTGAAAGATAATTAAGTAATTTATTAATGCAAAATGTTGCATGTCCCTCTTTTGGAGGCAACGCTACCCTCGTCATGTTAGTCTGAGTCAGCAGGGATACAGTCCCGCAAGGCCAATTTAAGTTTTAATAGCAATTTATTTATAAGGGATTTAAGTCGTTCATACTTCCCTCAATTTGATGCTATCTGCCTCAAAGGAAGTCCTAATAAGCTTGAATCAAGTCCTCGCAGGATCTATACACTGAACGAGTCAAGAATTTTACCCATACCACCCTTCTAACCCCCTTCCAGGTAGTTAACACGCTTTATATAGACCGTAAAGACATGAATAAGTAAATCAACGAAACACATGAAGAGATGATAGAACAAAGTTCACTTTCAATATAAAAAACTAGTTATTAAAGTCATTAATACATACCCAATTAAAAAGTCAACCAAAGATTGGAAATCAAAAGTAATACATAAATGACTTGTCTTCACCAAGTGATGTAAGAGATTAGCCAAGCATGGCCCTTGTTTGACAAAAACTCTTACGATCAATCTTGGATCCCGAGAGTACTACACACACTCTAGAGATGGATGATGGATGAATGTAGTGGATGATGATGGTATTGTGGTGGTGGAGTGGTTGCAGGTGTGAGATAAGTGGTTTGCCAAGGGAAGGATTGCTAATGAATCAAGCACCCCTATTTATAGCTGAAAATAGAAGCTTTACACGACCCCGTGCCTTCCTTCTTCTCTGTCTTCGTTTAATGAGCTTGTCAATTCGGATGCTCAGTCGGCCCCGTGTGTTAACGGCACGGCCCCGTGGCCATTGTACTTGTTGTACTATCCAAGATTTGCATATCTGGAAGTTGACCACGGCCCTGTGTCTCTTGTTTGCTTCTGTTTGTCTTCTTCTTCCTGGAATCTTGGGTGGGGCACGACCCCATGCCCAACAGGCACGACCCGTGCTTGTCTTCTGATTTGTTGTTTTGGTCTTGGGGTGAAGCTCGGAGGGTTGGCATATTGTATCAACTTCCCTTCTTTTGTATTCATGCTCGGAGGGTAGTTTTATTTGAAAAGTGGCTAAAGGCGTAAGATGTCAGTTTTCTTTTGAAAATTTATTTGTGACTTAGGTACCAACTAAATGCTTATAAGCAATAAGTTTGCTTATTTTATTTCAAGCAACTAGAGGTTTTTTTTTTTTTTTTGATAGAATAATCACAAGAAAATTAAGTCACATACTTTTGCGTATTTCAAAAGAATCGAATTTTACTAAATAAAGGGGTGTAAAAGTAAAAGATGGTTTTGGGTGATGGGTGATTTATGCAAAATGGTGTTTTGCGGATTTTGAAATGAAAGGTTTCGGCAGAAAAGGGTTGACTAAGGGAAAATTTTGTGGGTAGATAAATAGAAAATAAGGTTTAAAAAGAAAAAGGGTTTATAGTCCTAATGCCTCAATCATGTACTTACTTAGATTAGTCGGTAAGGACCGGGAATGTATTGTCTTGTCAAGTTCTAGATTCGTAAGAACCGTACGTGCTATTAATACAAGAAATGAAAAGTGAGCATTTAGTAAAGATATGATATTGAATGCTCGGTAAAGGCTCAAAACTCACAATTTGTGGGAAAAGGATAAAAGTGTGAAAACATATATACAATCAAATTTTAAAAAGATTGTCATGCCTTGTATGAATTTTTCTTATATGGTTCTTTTTATCACGGCGCTATCGGTTGTAAATTTGTAAAAAAAAATTGAACTTTTAGAACATGGTTTTCTAACTTAAACTATAAACAAGACAAAACAAACTAAAAAAAATATTTTTGAAAAAGATTTGGGGTGTTTTAGCGGTTCCAAGTAGAGTTTTGTGTAAGACTTGTTTTAGGACAAACATATTCAAGTCCCCAAACACACACACTTAAATTAAACATTGTTCTCCATGTGTACAAAATTGGTTAGATTTGATTAAACGTGTAAAATGTGGGTTAAAAATAACAAATTTTGCAAAAATCAAGTTTTAAATTTATATTTTCAAGTACTTTTTTTACTCTTTTATCAAATTTTAAATTTATAAAACACGATATAACACTATCACTCTCTATAACACGCAAGGGCAAGTGCACCCATCATTGGCCTAATATAGTGATGGTAAGATACCGAGGTCGTCCAAGGACACAGGAGCTTTTAATACCGGAATATCGTCGACGTCTAATCTAATCAAATTTTGAGAAAAGATTTTTAATAAGTAAAATAAAGAAGCTAAATAAATAAAGAAACAAATAGACAAAATAGAATCACTTGACTCCGACTCATCTTTTATGTATCAATTGATGATTTCCGCACTTTTGGTTTTTTAAGAGATTATCTTAGTTATAGTGGCATGTCCCTCTTTTAGAGGCAATGCTACCCTCAGCCATATTGGTCTGAATCAGCAGGGATACAGTCCCGCAAGGCCGGAATATTGAAAGATAATTAAGTTATTAATGCAAAATGTTGCATGTCCCTCTTTTGGAGGCAACACTACAATCGGCCATATTGGTCTAAGTCAGCAGGGATACGGTCCCACAAGGCCGGTTTAAAGTTTTAATAGTAATTTACTTATAAGAGATTCAAGTCGTTCTTACTTCCCCTGATTTGATGCTACCTGCCTCAAAGGAAGTCCTAATAAGCTTGAATCAAGTCCTTGCAGGATCTATACACTGAACGAGGCAAGAAATTTACCCATACCACCCTTCTAACTCCCTTCCAATCAGTTAACGCGCTTTATATAGATCGTAAAGACACGAATGGGTGAATCAACGAAATATGAAGAGATGATAGAATAAAGTTCACTTTCAATATAAATAACTAGCTATTAAAGTCATTAATACATACCCAATTAAAAGTTAACCAAAGAATGGAAATCAAAAGTAATACATAAATGACTTGTCTTTACCAAGTGATGCAAGAGATTAGTCAAGCATGTCCTTTGTTTGAAAAAAACTCTTACGATCAATCTTGGATCTCGAGACTACTACACACACTCTAGAGATGGATGGTGGATGATGGTGGTAATGTGGTGATGGAGTGGTGGCCGGTGTGAGAGAAGTGGTTTGCCAAGGGATGGATTGCTATTGAACCAAGCACCCCTATTTATAGCCGAAAACAGAAGCTTTACACGACCCCGTGCCTGGTGGGCACAGCCCCATGCCTTCCTTCTTCTTTGTCTTCATTTAATGAGCTTGTCGGTCCGGATGCTCACACAGCCTCGTGTGTCAACGGCACGGCCCCGTGGCCATTGTACTTACTATACTATCCAAGATTTACATATCTGCAAGTTGACCATGGCTCGTGTCCAGGAGAGAAGGCTCCGTGTCTCTTGTCTGCTTCTGTTTGTTTTCTTCTTCCTGGAATCTTGGGTGGGGGCACGACCCCATGCCCGGCAGGCATGGCCCGCGCTTGTCTTCTGATTTGTTGTTTTTGGTCTTTGGGTAAAGCTCGGAGGGTTGGTATATTGTATCAACTTTCCTTCTTTTGTATTCATGCTGGTTTTTGTCGTTAATTTGATCCTTTTGTACATTTAAGCTCTTTTAATCCTTAAAATCAAAAGTATACAAAGAATCGCGTTTTTTCCAACATTAGTACTAAAAAGAGTTGTTTTTATACCTTAATTTATATGTTGCATTTGGTGCATATTACCCATCTCTACATCCTATTGAGATGATTTTGGTATTCTTAATCTCATACATCATATCTAACTAGGGTTATTCATTGTCGCGCGTTGCGCGATTTACAATATGTATTGTGTTATTCATTATCGCACGTTGCGCAATTTACAATATGTATATGGCCGTGTTATCATGATATAGTTTGTTGCAGGAGAGGGGAATTCAACACAAATCTTGGGAGGGGAATTCATCACAAATCTTGGATCTCATAACTTGACCTCTGCCACCACACATAGAGCATACTCTCATCTTGGTTCCTACCTTTGCCATGTATCTATAAACATATCAGATATTTAAACTTACTTAACCATCAAACTGTCAGATGTTTAAACTTACACATGTACAAGATAATTGATGACTACAAGATATATGACAAATATCTAAATATTACTCAACTATCAAACTTACTCAATTTACATCAGTAACTAAGATTCTAAGAATACTAAAAACTAAAATCTTTTTTCATCAAGGGATGTTGCGAGAGTAATTGATGACTACAAGATGTGTTTGACTTGAAACAATTATTATTTTGATTTCTTCAAATTTACAGTAGCAAGTAAAAAGTTGCACTGAGAATACTGATTACTGTCATTCATATAAACTTACTCAACTATCCCCTAACCTAAAGCATGAAATTATCTCATAATCTGATGTTGATTCGTCAAATTGGAACACTCCTTTTCTAAAGGCATC
This sequence comes from Helianthus tuberosus, assembly GCA_030545235.1. Lineage (NCBI taxonomy): Eukaryota > Viridiplantae > Streptophyta > Magnoliopsida > Asterales > Asteraceae > Helianthus > Helianthus tuberosus. Next base: position 136,727,666 of record CM060383.1, read on the forward strand.
ATTAATACAAAACATGGCACCGTAAAACCAAACAAATAACTCAATTACTAGTAAATTTCATATAAGGGTACTAAAAACAAATTGTACAAGACTAAACGTTGTGGGTTGGCTCTATAACCTAACATCATATTAACATAATATTAACTCTAGCTACACACAAATACAATACACAAACTTCTAGCTACAACCTAACATCATATTAACATAGTAGTAATTCAAACCAACATGCTAGATCAACAATATGATGTTTCTAAATATAAAAAACATAGCTACCACTGACCTGAGCTTTGTTAAGAAACATGCCCGAGCTCGTTCGAACCTAACTCTCACTCTTACCAGATTCAACGTCAGCAACTATCAATTTCTCGAGCTTATCCTTCACCTAATCACAAATCATTATCAAATTAGTGGCTTAATGGATTGCTAACGGGTCGTTTGGAACTCGAATTCAGTCTCAAATTTCTTTAGTTACTCCTTACCGTATAACCTAAATTTGATTAATTTAACCCTAAACTATATAAAACTCATAGTCACAATCCATTTACCCTAATACATTTGGATTAAAATTATAAACAAAATAAGAAAAATACAAAAAACGATGAATTATCAAATACCCACCAGTTGAATAAGATGATCCTACACACCCTACACCAAATACCCTTATGATGTATAAATGAACCTTGACAATCTAGCTAAGGTGACCCGAGCCTAATCAAGTTGGCTTGGTTTGTAAGGGAGCCTAGCCCCAGCTCAAATGTTCAGCCAAGTTCAGAATTGGTTTAAGGGCTAATTTTGAGCTCATGCTGGCTCAAGCATATGTTTAATGCTTATATTTGAAAGAAAATATATAAATAAATCTGAGCCATCTTTGATTAGATTTGAGCCTGGTTCAGAATTCTAGCCATGCCGAGCCATCTTGGGTTAAATTCGAGTCACGCTCAAGCTGACCATGGATCAAGCAAATAATTAGCATCTGAATTCGGAAGAAAACGTATAGATGAACCAAGCCGAGCCCCAGCTCAAATACTAAGCTCGACTTAGAATTCGAGCTGAGCTCAAGGCTCAAGCACATGATTAATGGGTGAACTTAAAAAGAAAGTGTATGAATGAGGTCCGACCACTGCTGAAACACCAAAATATATGAAAAAGAACAGTAAAGAATTCCCAAAAATAAATTCTTGATTGATATGAAATAACAATAAAAGGGGACTTTTAGGGTAATTAATGCTACATGAAATCTTCAAATAGTGAAGTAGACATGTCTTATAGCTCAAAATCACATTATTAAATATCTCTAACATTCCTAAAATAAGTTTACTTTATATGCTTTAGAAAAATACAGTGTGAGGTGACTCCATTAGATTACATGAATAACAGTAATCATAACCCATAATTCATAAACATTACACACAATCATTACAAGTAAACCTAAAATGTGTTATCTAAAGTTCCATAATAGACTCTTAAATCATCACCTGATCAATCGTATTAACATGCATTTGAGCAGAATCAACTAACTCAACATGAACAAATTCATTCTCTCTGAAAGAAGGACTCCTCGTAACCTGCACCAAATCATTACCATCTTCCATTTCTGTAGATCAAATTACAAAAAACGATTAGATCTGCAAATTTTAAAACTTAAAGAATGTGAGTATAGTGGAAATGGACTTGAAGCATATACGACCTCAAAAATGGTGGAGATTCGGGGGGTTTCATGTTTATATGGCGTAAAAGACAGTCAAATTTGGTTTATACTTGTAACGTTTTTGCGTAGAGGCATATAATAGAAGACGATCGAAACCCCTGGATTTTTTATGAACAATGTGACAACCCTCATAATTACATGCATCTGTACGATTAATTAATATTAAATTATGCTTAATGACTGTGCTTAATTACAACTGATGACGTAACCGCTTTATGATTTCTGCATTCTTCAGCAAAATTCAGCTTTTTAACATACTAGTCTTGTGCAAAAAATTGACTAAATGGTCCTGAATGCTTCCCTAAGTGTTGAGAATTAAAAGGGTTACAAATTGTTACATAAAAGACACTATACGGAATAACTTAGCACTTTAACGAAACGGTATCTAACCGAACAACCGGACATTACCCGGGACACCAAAATTTTGTCAGAAACATGGTTTATTTATTTTTGGACTAGTTATGGTCCCCGAATACCCCAACACATTATATAATGCATCATACAAATAATACACTAGATATTACACTCAATACCCTAACCATTTACCTACTTACCCACAAAAATTACAAATAACCCCCATCATTATTTACGGCCCATAAGTTGGACCCCACCACCAAGATTTGTTCCTATATTGTATTAGATTACTTACTCCACCACCAAGATTTGTTCCTATATTGTATTAGACTACTTGCTCCACCACCAAGAATTGTTTCTACATTAGATTACTCTCACTTCAACACTCTTATAAGTATGGTGCCATGAATTGCAAGATCATTCACTCTCACTTCAACACTCAAACTCACCCAACTCCCTCAAACTCTCTCTCTCCCTCTCGGCCTTGTTTGTGCCACCACCACCACCATACAACCACCATATCCATCCATTTTCAAGCTTAATTCAAGTGTTAGAAGGTGATTCTTGGAGCTTGAAGCTTGTGGATCATCAAGGAGTTCTCTTACTTGCTTTTACACACCAAAATTCATCATCATTTTTCTCTAGTAATCTCCCCTAGCTTTGAGCTAGTTGTAAGCTTCTTGATTAACCCTTGTTTATTCTACTTTAATGGTTAAAAGATGTAGTATGATGATTATAACTAGAACACTAAAAGACTTAAATCTTGAATCTTGAATCATGAGATGAAATATGATGATACATGATGAAATATTGTTAAGATGATGTTGTTAGAAGGTGTTGTGATCATATGTGCGTGTTTTAGTAACGTTTAAGCAATTAACAGCATGCTGAGTAACATTTACAGCCAACTTCAGTTGGCTGTAAACGGACCGTTATAAATCGAAAAATTGATTTTCTGAAGTCTATAACGTGTTATTTCGAAAAACGCTTCAAATGGCACTGGAATCATATTTTTTGAGGTCGTTTTCTATTTTTAATGGTCCGTTTTGTACAGCAGCAAAGGCTGCATTTTTACTGCAGAAAATTTGTGTTATGTTTTTTTGTCATAACTTGAAATCTGTGTAGAGTTAGGTCATGAAAATTTTACTGTAGATGAACACTGATGTCGTAATTCTCCCACTGGAATTTCGTCAATCGGACTTACGATGAATTTTAAATGAATTTTTCCGTGGACTGCAGTCAGAAAATGACGAATCTGATTTGCAGCCCGGTAAATGATTTTTGTAAAATAATTGGTAATGAATTGGATCCCGAGATTTTTACCCAATAATATTTGGTTTATTTAAAACACTCTGTAAAAATTTGGGAATTTTTGGAATAAGTTAACTATTTTATTAAATTACTTGAAAACAGCCCAGTTTTGGATGTTAAAGCTAAAATGACATAAGTAGTAATTTGCGTGTCTAAATGTCGGGTATGTTATCTGAGGATGATCTAACATGTTATATGTCAATGAAAGCATTATGTGCAATATCGTATGCTTGCTTTTGAATGGTAATAAATGGGAAGTTTATGTGGGAGTGAACTGTTAAAGTGAATACAGGTTATGTGATAGGTTCGTGTAGGAACTTCTTGCTTATTTGAAGTCACTAATAAACTAAGTGGTAATCATACTAGGACGTGATTGACCAACACCTATTGTTAGCTACTTTAAGAGTTCAACCGAGCAACCAAAGGTGAGTTCACACTCTTTCTAAGGCATGGGATTCCTGGTGGTTGGGAATAGGTTAAAGAACTAAAACGGAACCTGCGTATCCTCCTTGGGTAGGATATGTACCGACATCCTCCATGGGTAGGATGGCAATATTAATCCTGCGTATTCTCCTTGGGTAGAATACGTACGTTCATCCTCCTTGGGTAGGACAACAACCTTAAACTTACTAGACAAAACTCTATCATTAAGTCCCTCATTTTTATATCGACTTAATCGTCGGGCCAATGGCGAGCGGGTCATTAGTTAATAGCGCTATTAGGGTTGACAAGCCTCACACCGTGCCGGTAGGACGGGCGTGTACTAATGTATCTGGGCACTCAGTCAATGATGATAGACATTGACTTAGGGCACAACTTACTTTTGTCAGTTGCCGATATGGTAATGGCCTAGTGGTTCACATGGGGAAGCCCCCACTGATTATGGATATGGTTTGGGAAAAAACAAAGATACTGGTTAGCTCGTGGTTTACGAAACAACTTATGGTTTTCAAAACAAACTTTTAAAACTAAAACTGTGAACTCGCTCAACTTTGTTGTTGACTCCTTGTTACATGCCTTGCAGGTCGTTAGGTATCTATGGAGCTTGCACAAGCAGGAGGAATCGTTGTGGGACATGGACCGTTGGGTGCCATGTTAACTTTATGAACTTATGACTTATGTTTTGGTTTTACCTTTTATGCTTCCTCTATTTAAATTCGAATTTGGTTAACTTGTATCCGAACACCAATTATATTGTGTGGTTGAACTTTTATTTTACTATATTGTTCAATATGATTGGTGGCTTGATCCTGGTCAGTCACGCCTCCATGCGGTGATACTCCGCTTGTGGATTTTGGGGGTGTGACAGATTGGTATCAGAGCCATTGGTTATAGTGAACTTGGTTTTAAAAAGGGAAAAGCGTTTTGACAAAACCAGACTATAACCTGTACAGTGCTCAACGATCAACAACGACGCTTCGCTCCACGTGCAAGACTCGACACAATAGGTGGTATGATTTATGTTTATATTGACTGTTAGATAGTTCACATAGTGCATTAGTTAACGTGATAACTGTTGTTTGAACCTTGTGTGCTTACTTTATTCTGTCATCCCACGCTTACGCACTTTCACGACACTTTTCTCACTTACGTTGCTTCGTTGTGAAGATCATGAGTGGACGTTTGAACTTGACTTAAGCCCAGCTGATGGCTCTAATCAACGAACGAGTGGCTGAGGCACTCACAGTTGTCCCTGCAGGAGGTCAACATGCTCAGCCTCCCGTATGTACGTTCAAAACATTCATGGATTGCCGACCTAGCACTTTCAGCGGCACAAAAGGAGCTATAGGTCTTCTTCACTGGTTCGAGAAGATTGAGTCTGTTTTTGAGATGTGTGAATGCCCTGAAGCACGTAGGGTGAATTTTGCTACTGGAACACTCGAAGGTGCTGCGTTAACCTGGTGGAAAGCACAGGTTCAACTGCTAGGGTTGGCGGTTGCTAATGCCACCCCATGGAATGACTTCAAAGATTTGATCAAAGAAGAGTACTCTAGTCGTGACGACATCCACAAGCTAGAGGTGGAATTTTTCAATTTGAAGATGACGGGGTCTGAAATCGAGGCATACACAAAGAGATCGAACGAATTAGCTATCTTGTGTCCTACTATGGTGGATCCTCCTATCAAGCGTATCGAGCTGTACCTTAAGGGTTTAGTGTCAGAAATTCAGAGCCACGTGACCTCAGCTAATCTTGGCACCATTCAGCAAATCATCCGGCTGGCTCATCGTCTCACTGATCAGGCAGTTGAGCAGAACAAGCTGCCCAAGCGTATTAGCGCTACTACAACTTCTGATGCTCCCAATGATAACAAGCGCAAGTGGGATGGAAATTCGGGCAAGGGTTCTACTTCAGTTCAGTCTCAGTCCCAGCAACGAAAGACAGATGAGTACAGGAGCCCCAGTCAGCAGTCTTCTGGGAATCAAGGCCAGGGTGGATACAAGGGAAATCACCCTAAGTGCAATCGATGTAACTTGCACCACAGCGGGCCGTTCAACAAGGGTCGTTGTCAGAGATGTAACAAGCTGGGTCATGAAGCCAAGGATTGCAGGAGCTCACGTCTTGCGAATCAGAATCGTCAGTAGCAACCACAAGCTCCACAGAATTAGCCGCAGCAACAGCAGGGTAACATGGGATGCTATCAGTGTGGTGCTGAAGGTTACTTCAAGAGAAACTGCCCCCAGTTGAACCAGAAACAGAACAACAATAATAATCAGTGGAACGGGAACAATAACGGGGGTAACAATGATGGCAATGGTGCCAGGGGACGTGTTTTCGTGCTGGGTCAGGATGACGCGAGGAACGATCCCAACGTTGTGATGGGTAAGTTTCTTCTGGATGATTTCTTTGTTACTATTTTATTCGATTCGGGTGCCGATACTAGTTATGTGTCCTTAAAAGTTAGTCAAATGCTTAAGCGCACCCCAACACTTTTAACCACCAAACACATGGTAGAGCTGGCAAACGGTAAAAATTTAGAGGCCACACTCATAGTTAAGGGTTGTAATATTGTTCTTACTGATCAGACCTTTTCTATCGACCTCATTCCTATCGTTCTGGGTAGTTTCGACGTTGTTATTGGGATAGATTGGTTATCTCATCAGCAAGCGGAAATTCTTTGCAACGAGAAGATTGTCCGCATCCCTCGTGCTGGTGAAGAACCCCTCGTGATTCGTGGTGACAAGAGTGGTGTAGTTGTAGGCATCATCTCTTTCCTTAAGGTCCAGAAGTGTTTGCGAAAGGGCCACACTGCCATTTTAGCTCTCGTTACTGACGCATCAATGGAAGAGAAGAGAATTGAGGACATTCCTATTGTACGCAATTTTCCTGAGGTATTCCCCGAGGAATTACCTGGTCTTCCGCCTCATCGACAAGTCGAGTTTCAAATCGAACTAGCTCTTGGAGCAGCACCAATAGCTCGTGCACCTTATCATTTAGCTCCATTAGAACTAGAAGAATAGTCCACCCAATTGCAAGACCTCTTGGACAAAGATTATATTCGTCCTAGCTCTTCGCCCTGGGGAGCTCCGGTCTTGTTTGTGAAGAAGAAAGACGGTACTTTCAGGATGTGTATTGACTATCGCGAAATCAACAAGGTGACCGTGAAGAATCGTTATCCTCTTCCACGTATTGATAACTTTTTCGATCAATTGCAAGGGTCGAGTTTCTATTCCAAGATTGACCTAAGGTCAGGTTACCATCAACTGAGAGTCCGAGATGAGGATGTCTCTAAAACAGCATTCAGGACTCGTTATGGGCATTACGAGTTTCTGGTTATGCCTTTCGGATTGACGAATGCACCTGCGGTCTTCATGGATCTCACAAACCGAGTGTGCAAACCTTACCTGGATAAGTTTGTCATAGTCTTCATTGATGACATTCTGATCTATTCTAAGAGTCAGGAGGAACACGAGCAGCATCTACGACTTATTCTGGAACTTCTTCGAGCAGAGCAGCTTTACGCCAAGTTTTCGAAATGTGACTTTTGGCTTCGTGAAGTACATTTCCTAGGCCACGTGGTAAACAAGGATGGGATTCATGTGGATCCATCCAAGGTTGACTCGATCAAGAACTGGCCTGCACCCCGTACACCAACAGAAATCCACCAATTCTTGGGTTTGGCGGGCTACTATAGAAGATTCATCAAGGACTTCTCTAAGATTGTGCAACCTCTCACCTCGCTAACTCAGAAGGGTGTCACCTATTGTTGGGGTGATGCACAGAAATCTGCTTTTCAGTATTTAAAAGATAGACTTTGTAGCGCGCCTATCCTCTCATTGCCTGAAGGCAGAGATGATTTTGTGGTTTATTGCGACGCTTCCATCCAAGGACTTGGTTGCGTGTTGATGCAGCGTGACAAGGTCATTGCCTACGCATCGCGCCAACTTAAAGTTCACGAAAGGAACTACACTACGCACGACTTGGAACTGGGAGCAGTTGTTTTCGCACTTAAGATATGGAGACATTAACTGTACGGTACCAAGTGCACCATTTACACCGATCACAGGAGTCTCGAGCATATCTTCAAGCAAAAGGAGTTAAACATGCGACAACATCGATGGGTCGAGCTCTTGAATGATTACTAATGCGCGATCAGGTACCATCCGGGCAAAGCCAATGTTGTGGCCGACGCCCTCAGTCGAAAGGATACTACACCTAAGCGAGTGCGCGCGTTACAACTTACCATCCAATCTAGTCTTCCTACTCAGATACGAGATGCTCAGGTTGAAGCGTTGAAAGCAGAGAACATCAGGGCTGAGTCCTTACGAGGATCGAGGAAGCGGTTAGAACAAAAGGAAGATGACGCATACTATGTAACAGGGCGCATCTGGGTCCCACTTTACGGAAACTTACGCGAGCTTGTGATGGATGATGCGCACAAGTCTCGTTACTCAGTACATCCTGGTTCGGATAAGATGTACCACGACTTAAAGACTACATACTGGTGGCCTGGTATGAAAGCCAACATAGCAACCTACGTCAGTAAATGCTTCACTTGTGCTAGGGTCAAGGTCGAATACCAGAAACCATCAGGCCTACTCCAACAACCAGAGATCCCGACATGGAAATGGGAGCAAATTTCCATGGATTTCGTTACTGGCCTGCCTAGGTCTCAACGCGGAAATGATACCATTTGGGTGATCGTGGATCGACTGACCAAGTCCGCACATTTTCTGGCTATCAAGGAAACGGATAAGTTATCTACTCTAGCAGACATCTACCTAAAGGAAGTAGTATCAAGGCACGGAGTGCCAACCTCCATCATTTCTGATCGTGACTCACGTTTTACATCTGAATTGTGGCAAGCTATGCACAAGTCCTTTGGCTCTCGATTAGACATGAGCACGGCATATCATCCACAGATGGATGGGCAATCTGAACGCACCATCCAAACCCTTGAAGACATGCTTAGGGCATGTGTAATCGACTTTGGTAATGGCTGGGAAAAACACCTCCCGTTAGTGGAGTTTTCGTATAACAACAGTTACCACACCAGTATCCATGTGACGCCCTTATTAACCAAACATCCAAATCACATGGAAACTTCAAGTTTTGAGACTTGAAACATAATATTTACATTTTACCAAAATGCCCTTGTGGCTAGTTCGAGATTGACACCTCCCCTAGTCTAGTTACAGGTGTTAATCCGGACTACCCTGTCAAGACGCAAGTTTAAAGTTACTAATTACAACCGACTAAGTTTCTAAAACCATAATTTACATGACAAAAGGCGTTTTTCAAGAAATACAAGTTTAACAAAATATTGTTTCAAAAGGGCAACTACTTCGGAAGCGCATAGTCAAGTGTACATGTTTGTGTTCGCCCCCAAGCTCGCCACGCCACCTATATAGCAGATTTACCTACATCGCAATCCAATTTAACTAGTCAGTTCTTGCAACTATAATTTAAAATAAAAACTAACATCCATTCGCGTCATCACATAACCATATCACCATCTTACTTTCATTTACCCATTGAACGGGTACTTATTTACTATCTCCAAACGAGATAATGCATAACATTCGATAACCCGTTGATTTTGGATTAGACATAATGCAACATAAACATCATCCCAAATCCGTTCGTGACGGATTTAGCTATTTCACTTCATTCTTACATAACTTTTCAATATACGGTTAGTTCAAGACCAACCGACCATAACATAACTTCCTTCATAAATCATCATCCCTTACGACCCGTTTATGGCGGGTTAAGTTATCAACTACACATCACCTACGAACTATCATAATTATGATTCTAACATAACAATAACAATTAGAAAGTAAAACTTGTATGCATAGAACAACATACCTCGATCTTGTGAGCTGTCTGATCTCCTAGCGCTCGAACCTTCTTCTTTTATGCCTACATCAACATATTCATTCATTTAGCCCGACTAAATATCATTCCATCTTCTACATACTTTTTATCATACATCAATTTGATCATAATTTACCAAGTTTCACCCATTTGTTCTTTTGAGCATTTTATCAAACACTTGGCGGGTTTCGTATTTGTAGGACATTAAATTGCAAGTATCTTTACATACTAATCTACAAGTTCATCACAAAATCAAGCAAGTTCATGAGATTCCCTAATCCTACATCATTCATCTATGTTCCATTTTATCACAACAAGCTAAATCACCAAAAACCGAACACTAACCGAGTCCTAGTTCATAATCTTAACTTTTATATGCATATATCATAACATTACTCATGATTGGGTAGAAACCCATTTCCTAAAGTTCATGATTTCAAGAAATTCGACTTACCACTTTGTTAGTCACACCTTGGTGATCAAGAATTCGAGTTCCAACAATCGTTCGGGCTTGAAATCACCTTCCAATTGATGGAATTAGTGAACTAGGGTTTTTGGTGTTCTTGTCTCTTCTCCTGAACAACTTCACGCACACACTAGAAGTGTCTAGTGTGTGTGTTGTTTAATTTAACTAGTCTTTCATTTAATTTTTCGAGTTTAGTCCCTCGGGTTCTAACGTTTATTTATTTTAGCCCAAACCTTCATTTCATGAACTATTTTAAAGACAATAATTAAATTACATATTTTTGGGGCGTTACAAGTCTACCCCTCTTAGAAAAAGTTTCGTCCCCGAAACTTGAGCACATACTAAAAAAACAACCTTCACGTACCGAATAAGGAAGGGTAATGCTTCCGCATTTCATCTTTCGATTCCCATGTAAGTTCCGACCCCTTCCGGTGTTGCCATTGTACCAGAACTTGTCTAATGGTCTTATTGCGAAGATTCTTTACCTTAAAATCTTTAATGGCTATCGGTCTTTCAACATAGTTTAAGCTTTCATCTACTTCAATGTCGTCAAGAGGTACTATCGCCGATTCATCCGCAAGGCACGTTCGTAATTGTGATACATGGAAAGTGTTATGGATCCCGTCTAATGAAGACGACAATTCTAGATGATATGCCACTTTCCCCACTCGAGTCAAAATCTTAAACGACCCAATATAACGAGGCCCCAATTTACCCCGTTTACGAAAACGGATTATACCTTTCCATGGGGATACTTTTAATAGAACATAGTCTCCGACTTGGAATTCAACAGGATGCCTTCTCTTATCCGCATATGCCTTTTGCCTATCCTGAGCCGCCTTTAATCGAGCTCTGATTAGATCAATCTTTTCGTTGGTCATTGTTATTAATTCGTTAGGCGCGAGCTCCCTTTGTCCTACTTCCCCCCAACATACGGGAGTCCTACACTTCCTCCCATATAACAGTTCATAAGGAGCCATTTGGATACCACTATGATAACTATTATTGTAAGAAAATTCCACTAGTGGTAAATGGTCATCCCAATTTCCTCCAAAATCTAACGCACATGCTCTTAACATATCAATAAGCGTCTGAATTGTTCTTTCCGATTGACCATTAGTCTGCGGGTGGTAGGCGGTGCTTATGTGCAGTTTCGTGCCCATACTTTCATGAAACTTCGGCCAATAACGAGAGGTAAATCTCGTATCCCGATCTGAAACGATTGACACAGGCACCCCGTGTCGAGATATTATTTCATTCACATACACTTCCGCCATCTTTTCTGAGGAGTAGGCCTCTCGAATTGGTAAGAAGTGAGCACTCTTTGTGAGTCGGTCTACGATTACCCATATTGTATCATGCCCCTTTTTCATTCTAGGTAGCTTGGTCACCAGATCCATTGTTATCTCCTCCCATTTCCATACTGGAATTTCCAAGGGTTGTAACTCTCCATAGGGCTTCTGATGTTCCACCTTCACTTGAGAACACGTCAGACATTTCGTGACATACTTAGCCATATCGCGTTTCATACCGGGCCACCAATAGTTTGTCTTCAAGTCACGGTACATTTTTGTAGCCCCAGGGTGAATGGAATACCGTGACTTATGAGCTTCTTCAAGTAGCACTGTTTTGAACTCGCAAAACCTTGGTATCCAGATTCGACCAAATCTCGTTTTAAGCCCGTTCGAGTTTTCTTCAAAATTTTCTGCTATTCCTTTCGTTCTTTCTTTCTTTGGATCCCCTGCCTCTAGTGCTTTTATTTGAGCATCTCGTATCATTTCAAGGAGGCGAGGCGTAACTATCATCTTCATAAATTTTACTTGAATCGGGTGTGGATATTCTTTTCGACTCAACGCATCTGCTACGACGTTTGCTTTTCCCGGGTGATAAAAAATATCACAGTCATAATCTTTAATCAGTTCCAACCATCTTCGTTACCTCATATTCAAATCTTTCTGTTCGAAGAAATATTTGAGGCTCTTATAATCCGAGTAGATCATGCATTTTACCCCATACAGGTAATGCCTCCAGATTTTTAAGGCAAAAACCACCGCTGCGAATTCTAGGTCGTGGGTCGGGTAGTTTACTTCATGTGGTCTGAGTTGTCTTGAAGCATACGCGATAACCTTTCCCTTTTGCATTAAAACACACCCCAAGCCTTGATGTGACGCGTCTGAATAGACAACCAAATCTTCCGTTCCATCTGGTAATGTTAACACCGGGGAGCTCGATAATTTCTCTTTTAACACTTGAAAAGCTTCTTCTTGTTCTTTATCCCACATGAACTTTCCTTCCTTCCTCGTCAGTTTAGTCATAGGTAATGCAATCTTTGAGAAATATCGAATAAACCTTCTATAATAGCCGGCAAGGCCTAGAAAGCTCCGTACTTCGGTTGGGTTTTTCGAAGGAACCCACTTTAATACAGCCTCAATCTTTGCTGGATCTACTGAAACACCTTCTGAATTTATCACGTGGCCTAGGAACTGCACTTCCCTGAGCCAAAAGGCACACTTTGAGAACTTTGCATACAATTTCTCTTTACGGAGGGTTTCAAGTACCTCTCGTAAGTGTCTCGCATGATCGGCCTCATTCTGGGAGGAGACTAAAATGTCATCTATGAACACAATTACAGATTTATCTAGCATAGGTCGACATACTCGGTTCATAAGGTCCATAAACGCGGCTGGCGCGTTCGTTAATCCAAAGGACATGACCAAGAATTCATAATGTCCATACCGAGTTCTAAATGCAGTCTTTGCAACGTCCTCCTCTCGCACCCTTACTTGATGATAGCCCGAACGTAAATCTATCTTTGAAAACCAACTCGCACCTTGTAACTGATCAAAAAGATCATCAATTCTGGGTAAGGGATAACGGTTCTTCACGGTCAATTTATTCAGCTCCCGGTAGTCGATGCACATACGCATCGACCCATCTTTCTTCTTTACAAAAAGAACGGGTGCTCCCCAAGGTGACACACTCGAACGTATAAAGCCCTTATCAAGTAAGTCTTGCAATTGTGTCATTAGTTCCCTCATTTCGGTGGGAGCCAGTCTATATGGGGATTTAGCCACCGGTTGCGCACCTGGATTTAATTCAATGCGAAATTCTATTTTGCGTTCGGGTGGAAGTCCAGACAACTCCTCCGGGAACACATCCGGATATTCATTTACTACCGCAACGTCTTCGAACTTGGGAAGGCTTTGATGAACATCTACTACATAGGCTAAGAATGCCCTACTTCCATTATGCACGTACTTGACGGCTTGGACAATATTGCATAACTTCGCTTTTACATTTCTCTCTCCTTGAATACTTAACCATCTCCCACTCGGAGATTGCACGCGTATTGTCTTACTTTCGCATTTAATCTCCGCCTGGTGTCGGGCCATCCAGTCCATACCCACCACTACCTTGAATTCTCCTAAGGCCATAGGTACGAGATCAATAACAAACTCCTCATCCTCTATCGTGAGCTTACAGTTTCTACATACCTCGTGCAACAAATAATTCTTGCTATCAGCTATCTCTACCTCTAAGGGTATTTGCATTCTTTCAATCTTAAATGAGGGGTGATTAATTACTTCACTTGAAACAAAAGACATAGTAGCCCCGGTATCGAACAACACGTACATCGGCAAGGAGTTTAGCAAGAAAATACCTGAAACAACATTCGGATGAGCTTTAGCCTCTTCAGATGTAATTTGAAACATCCTTGCTCTTGTCTTAGGGTTCTCCTCCTTCTTGCCTTCCTTTTTCATCCCCGGTTGGAGCTTAGGACATTCCGCCTTGATATGGCCCTTCTGGAAACAATTAAAACATGTCTTTGTATTCTTAGGGCACCTGTAATGTAACATCCGCCAATTTTAGAGTTATAGGATTGACGACCCGCCCGTAGACTTGTGGTTATGTCATGAGCATCTTGCGTCTCATTTGGGTTGATATGTTAGACACATGCCAAATTTATTGTTTATCTTGAATCACATGCTTGCTATAAGGGAATTGTTTAAAAACTTATCTTATGCTATGTACGTACCAAACTTGTATACTCGCCTTTGCTTTTGCATTGAATTGTATTTTAAACATGTTACAGGTTGATGACGATGATGCTATGAAATGAAGTAGCAATGATGCCTAGATACACATATAGACGTTTAGGTTTAAATGTTGTATCAACTTTTATGATGTTGTTATGTATTTCCTTTGAACTTGTTGTTATTTGAATTTCTTGTATTGTTGACAATTTACTTATGAAATGAAATTGGTTTATTAAATAATGTCACTAATAGCGTTATGAAGTCTCTTGCAATCTTCACACTTCGTCTCATCCCGATGTTTCCACCATTGGTTGGGGTGTGACAGATTGGTATCAGAGCCATAACTATAGGGAATTAGGAAAAGTAGGAATGCTTTCACCTAGTCTATAGTTTTAGAGCTTTATTCTTATGTTTTACTTGAAACTACTTGCATGTTAGTTTACTTGCTTCTTATTCATCCGCTTTTGATCTTTTAGACATACACATCACTTATGTGTTAATACATAACATGCTATTCTTATTGTTATTACTTGTTTTACTATTTCATTCTTTACGTACCATTCTTAATATGCTTCTTATGTGTTTATACTTGTTTGTGTACTCCTTTGACTTACATTTTTCTCGATGCATTTTACTCGATTATTCTAAATCCGACAACACTCATATTGTACAAACGAGACGAGTTTACCAAAATAGGCGTGAAACCCACAATTTGGGGAATCACGCTCAACCTACCTATTCTTTTTACATGAAATTACACCATTAAGTTAGGAGTGAAATCCACATCCTAATGATAATTTCAATCTCAAATTCTAGTGGACCCTCGTCAAAGTGTCGAAATTAACTTTTGACCCGCCGAGTACCAACCACATTTAGGATACTAAATCGCCAAGTTAGGGGTGAAACCCACACCTTGTTGACTAGTTCCACTCCTTGATTTTCATTAATCCCGCCAAGTCTCGAAATTTCAATTAATTTGGGGACATGTAGTAACCGGAAGGGTAAATACCGTTAACCGACTGGTCGGCGAGAGTATTTCACCTATTAGGCCAAAGCATGCTCCTCAAACTCGAAAGACTTTTCGACCACTTTGGTTAGTCAAAGTTCCGTTTTGCAACCATCCAAATTTTAATCAAACATGTGTTTCTATTATTTATCTTATACGATGCAATCGTTCAAAATTCAAACTTATTTCCGATATTCTCTTTTCACACACTTAACATATTAAATCATATCATACATTTATACATAAGCATGACTTCACTAAGTTATAAGAACCCAACTACTTTGACTTGTCATTGATGTCGTTTATTTGTAGAATAAATGATATCCATCTTATTATGTGTTTTCTATCCTCATCATTGATTTTATGAAACTATTCCACCAAAAGTATTTCGTTTTGATTCCTATAACCTTATGTTTTCCCCTACCGCTTATAAATACTTAATCAAGTCCAATGACTCTTTTGCCCATGAATTTTCTATTTAACATAGTCATTAAAACACAATCACACTACATCATTTTACTAAAGATATCCGCCATCAAGCGGAAACCAAACCAACTTTTCTCACATGTCTTTAAGGTCTTATAAATAATATAGGATCGGTTTACCAAGACTCTTTTCAAATTCAAATTATTTTCGAGATCATACAAATTCAAATTTTCAAACTAGCTACAGTAAACTGTTTTGAAACGTATCATGGAAAACAAAGGGGGATAAAAAAAGGACAACGCCCAAAATTGAACTCAGGTCACTACTCTCACAAACATGCACATTAACCACTCCGTCAAGCCTCCTGGTCATTCAAGCTACCTAACCTTTAAATTCTATCTAAGCGACAAATTCGTTAAATTTTTTAAAATTGCCGCCAAGAACATGACAGCAACAACCATTTCCTTTTTCAAATATATCTGCGCCGATTTTTTTTCGACTCCTGATTTCTCGGTAACTGATTAGAGTCCGCGTTTCCATCTTATCGATCAATGTGAACCTAGACTTTTGGTAGCACATTTGCGGCTCATCATAAAGCATTTCCGGACCTTACGAGATTTGCAAGAGCTATATAAAAAAAAACCAAACCGTTCTACCTTCTCACATCACCACAACACCTTCTTAAACTACATATCACTCACACACTCGCCGGAGAAACTCATCACTTAAACCCAATATTCAAATGGCATACTTCCCAGTAGCACATGTTGAATCCTCAGATGCAGCAGGAGTTCATCCCTTCCTCCGGTTTGCTGAGCTACCCACTCGTGAGAAGTATCAGAAACTCAAGGACCTTGAAGTTTTTACCATCGGCGGTATTGATTAGCATCGAATAGAAATGGTTGACCCCAGTGGTTCACTGTCAATATTACTATCACACAATACACCTTGGCGCCGTTTCTTCGACATCTTAGAGCCATCATATGATGAACTGGTATATGAATTCTTGTCCACCTTCTATTACAAATCTAATAGAAGTCTTACTGAAGAATCCATTCATTTTCGGCTTTGTGGACAACATCATAACATGTCATTAACAGAATTCGCAGTTTGTCTGGGTATATATACCAATGAGGAAGTTACACAGCCCGTTTTCACGAGGGCATTAACCACCTATACCTACGCGAAAATGAAAGAGTATTGGCAACGCCATGCATCAAAAGCATGGTGCGGCAACAATAATTCCGCAAACTTCAAAGACCCTCGTTATCGGTATATGCACCGTGTTTTGGCCAACACTATCACGGGGCGCGAAATTAATCAACGAAGGGTTAGTACCTCCGAAGTCTTCTATTTACATAGTATTTTTGAGCGGATTCCTTGTAATATTGCCCACGAGCTTGCTGGGTATTTTTCTAGTCAACAAACAAATCCCCTGAAAAGTCTCATGGGAGGTTCTTACATTACTAGAATAGCTAAACCATTAGGTGTCTTAAGTGACCAGATTATCCAGGAATTATCTCCACCAAAGGCACCTGGGATTGTAAACTGTAACCTCATTAGGCTAACCCCGACTCAACCATCTCAGTCGGAGGGAGCTCCATTTGTCTTAGACAGTACCTCCACACCAAATCTACAACAATCATTGTTGCAATTTCCTCCATCATCTTTTTATCAATTTGAATTGCAACCACCATTTCCATACATACAAGAACATCTTACAACCAACCTATCCCAACCATTAGCACCAAACGTCTTACCAAGCTCCTCACCGATAGTTTTCGAGGAGGATCCAACGATGCAAGAAACTTATGAAAACATGATGCTCCAAGAACAGTTGGCATCGGAATCATTTTTGCCACAGTCCTTCCAGGCACTATTGAATGAAGTAGAACAGCAACTGCCACCAACTGATATAACAGGCCCAAGTAGGGTGCCTTAAATGGATCTACCTCCAGATTTATTGGTAGTTGAAGTAACTAGGTTAAACAATCAGGTCCAAAATTTGTCTCAGCAAATACAAGAACTGACTGAAAGAAATCAATGGTTGGAAAGCATGCTAGCTGCTCGTATGCAACTGGATCCCCTACCTCCACTACCTGATAATTTTGAGCCTGAAATTGATCCATTACATAACTTATTTCAAATGTAAATTTGTTCACATCATAATAGACTAGCAAATTCTTTTTTTACAAATTTAGTACAACATAGTGATATGCAAAACAATCCCTATACACTCAATGTTGCTCATAAATCCTTCAAAAACTATCAACACCACACGATACTCTAGAAACTAACACCTTGCTCATCTATTCAAGACCTTTCGAATGCTTTTATACGCTTAAATCCTTTATGTCCCAACGTACGCTATATACATAAATTTTATTCTTCGTACCTACCGTTATACGAATACGTTTTATGCTTATACTTATACTCGTACTACTCGTACGATTTATGTTTATACTCATACTTACGTGCATACTCATACTTAAACTTATACTTATGCTCATACTTTCATTCGTACTCATGATTCATACATTTGTACCAATATGCGAGCGTAATTCGAGGGATTCGCTTACGTGGGTCCTATACATACTTAAACATGGACTTGCTTATATACTACATACTTATACGTACACATTCTTATTTTTCTTTGACGGAAATTTCACAAACTAGGCACCTAGCTCGGTTGGCTAGGCGCGTGAAAGGGTGTAGCCTAGACCCGGGTTCGATCCCGGGGACGGCCATTTCCACCATTTTTATTATCATACAAATTTAGAAATTTTTCAATAACACGTTAAACGAAATTTTTGATACACCTTATTTTCTTTGAGTACCTACCTCAAATTCATACACCACTAGTACAAGCTATGCGGATCATGCAACAGTCAATATAATCACGGGTGCACACGGGATTATAGTGATAGACGTATGAAAACCATAGAGTGTACTACTGTGTATGATAAAACACAGAACGTAACACGACACCGAATACGAAACGGACATAACATGGTCAAAACATGGTGGATACGCCGCTGGTACTTTCTGTATATAAGTGTTTTCACCATGTTATCAAACTTTCGTAAAACGTGTCATGAGAAATTTGGTGTTTTACAGACAAACTTCAACAATTCACAAACGCATTGCTAAACGCACAACATCCGACTATCCGTGATGTAGCCACATCCTCAATACTCGTGTTCATATAATACCAAATCCACATATCATTCATATTACTCACATTCGTTTGTTAGATCAATCATTCACTCTTGTACCTTCATTATCCATCATTAATCTCGTTCCCTATACGAATTCTTTTTTATGAACCTATCTTTTAGCCAAAATGATTTTTCTCCGAGGCCTTCCTCTTGGATAAATTTCGGGACGAAATTTCCTAAAGTAGGGGAGACTGTAACGCCTCATATTTTCATATTTGTATTTTACTTTTCGAGGCGTTAATCATAATGGTAATACAATTTTTTATCACATTGTTAATGGATAAACACAAGATTTTATAAGAAACCGGAAAACTATACAAAGATATTTTTTCTAATAATTTTTAGCGTAAAACTATACAAAAGAAATTTTAGTAATTTTTAGAAATTGTTTTAGCATAGGTCCCTTTTTTAAAAAGTGCTTGTTTTAATCCATAGTATTTAAAAAAAAACGGGTGAATAGTGTGAACAGTGCCCTGCAGGCTCTATTCATTCAGCAACTTTTCTTAAACGTAAATTTGCAGAATTTTCTCAATTGTTGACTAACTTGCAGCCATTTTAACTCATTTCAAACACCACCTACCACTTCCATCTATAAATACAAGACCCCTAGACTCCATTTTCACTTGCTAATCACTTCTATAACATCAAAACCACCCTCAAATCTCTGGAAATTTAAGATCAAGCAGAATTCTCTCAAGAACCAAAGTGTGTTCAAACTCACTTTTCTTCATCAAATCCCCTTCAACAAGGCTTGGATCTTCTCTAGGATTGTTTCCCTCAGTTTATTTTATCAAACTAAGGTATAACAACATCATTTCATGATCCAAACTCTCTGCTTTTATGATTAATCTTATACTATATCTATATTCATACTAACATACATGAAACTTATATCCTCCATACTTCTAATCAAAACCATGTTCAAGACACTTATGTATGATTAATTCTCATGAGTTTAGAGGTGTGAAAACCCTAGGGCTGTAAACGAACCAAACGAACACGAACAAGGCCTTGTTCGTGTTCGTTCGTTAAGGAAATAAATGTGTTCACGAACGGTTCACGAACACTTACCGAACGAGATTTTATGTTCGTGTTCGTTCATTAAGGAAATGAGCGTGTTCGCGAACGGTTCACGAACACAAATAAATTTGGCGAAACCGACGAAGGATAAAGATAGATGGCCCAGAGAGTAGCACTCGAACTTGAATCCCTTCTTGTGGAACGGAGGTCGATCGTATTCGCCGATGTAAATAATGAGAAATGAAAGAGAAATGATGCATAAACAAGGTGAAAGTGAGTTTTCCTAGTTTAATTGTTAGGGTAATAAAATAAATAAAAGTTTAATAATATAAAAAGTACAAATAAAATATAAGAAAGTACAAAGATCTTCAATTAAAACACAAACATACGAACATAAACGAACGCAAATCAACAAATGTTCATGAACACGTTCACGAACACCTTACCGAACGTTCACGAACACAATCGAACGAACGAGACCTCTGTTCATGTTCGTTCATTTAACTAATCGAACGAAATTTCTTGTTCATGTTCGTTCGTTTATTAAACGAACGAACATAAACGAACTTCCCGCCGAACGGTTCACGAACTGTTCGCTGAACGTTCGGTTCGTTTACAGCCCTAAAAACCCTCTTAACTTTCTGTTATTAATGACTAACATAACTACAAATATTAAAACCATCCAAATCTATCATAGTTCTTGTGGTGGCAAGTGTTTTGGTTAAACCAACCGAGTCTACCATAATTCTTGTGATAAGAATTGTGTTTTGGTTAAGCTAACTTAATTACAAACTCTATTATTATGTTGTTATTTTCCTTTCAATCCGATCATGCTTGTATTGATAAGAGATGAGTAATTTATACCGTCCGATCATACTTGTATTGATATGTGATACAATCCGATCATACCTATGGTGATAGGTGATGGTAATCATACCGTCCGATCATCTTCGTATTGATATGAGATTTTGGACATAACATAACAACCTAACTCTTGGACTTAACTTGCAAAGGACTTAACTTATAGACTAGATATATATATATATATATATATATCCTCATACGTAATATATACTAAGAACACCTACCTATATACTTTGCATCTTAAATTTCAATCCGAATCCTCCTTAAACATTCCAATTCTCACACCTCCGTTTACCCCATATAGGGTGACCACGGTGTTCCAACTTTCAATTCTCCAACTCTTCACGGCATTACCAAAGGAACAATTTTGAGAAACCGTGAGTATACTCGTATTCCCCTCTTTTACTTTTACCATTTTTGGGGTGTAACATGTTTTACTATAAAACTACACTTAAACTTATTCTTATGCAACGTACAAAATAATACATTATATATGAATACTTTGATACATCTTGATGCTTGTTAATACTCATATTCCAAAAAAAAATGGAAACTTATCATCAAGATAGGGGTGATTCCCTAACCTTGATGATTAGCTCCGCTCACTTTCCAACTTCACCAATGAGCTAGGGGTGATTCCCTTACCTCGGAGGTAGTTACCAACTTTTCTTCGTTCTCAAATGATTGAACGTCCCTTTTCAAAAAAAAAATTGGAATTTATTTCACGTGCATGCTAATATGTTATACTGGATTCGTGTTACTTGGACATTCTTTATGTGATAAACTTGTCATTAACTTCGTAAGAAGCCTCACCTTAACATACACGATGGGTTGACCTGTGTATTCACATACCAGGGATACGTTAATCTTGTTAACTAAGTATGTCATGTGGATTGTTCTAAATTTTTATGCAAATACGTTAATCTTAGATTTCAAGGACGAAATCTCCTAAAGTAGGGGAGACTGTAACATCCGCCAATTTTAGAGCTATAGGATTGACGACCCGCCCGTAGACTTGTGGTTATGTCATGAGCATCTTGCGTCTCATTTGGGTTGATATGTTAGACACATGCCAAATTTATTGTTTATCTTGAATCACATGCTTGCTATAAGGGAATTGTTTAAAAACTTATCTTATGCTATGTAAGTACCAAACTTGTATACTCGCCTTTGCTTTTGCATTGAATTGTATTTTAAACATGTTACAGGTTGATGACGATGATGCTATGAAATGAAGTAGCAATGATGCATAGATACACATATAGACGTTTAGGTTTAATTGTTGTATCAACTTTTATGATGTTGTTATGTATTTCCTTTGAACTTGTTGTTATTTGAATTTCTTGTATTGTTGACAATTTACTTATGAAATGAAATTGGTTTATTAAATAATGTCACTAATAGCGTTATGAAGTCTCTTGCAATCTTCACACTTCGTCTCATCCCGATGTTTCCGCCATTGGTTGGGGTGTGACATGTAATGCGGATGCCCTTCTTCCCCACAGTTATAGCATCCCTTCTTGCCCAACAGGCACTCACCAGTGTGAAGCTTTCCACAGTTCTTGCAACGGGGTATTCCACTCTTTGTTTTCTCTTTATTGCCTTGATCTTGAAACTTGGCTTTCTTGAAAGGAATTGGGTTAGACATCTTCTCTGACGGTCTCTTTTCACCTCGCTCCAACTGCCTCTTGAGTTCAATCTCCCTGTCTCGCGCCCAGTTTATGAGTTCGTCAAGAGTTTCACACTTCGAGGGCGTAATAAACTCCCTAATTTCCGTTTTCAGCATATCATGATATCGGTTGATTTTCATTCTTTCTTAATTCACAAACTCCTTGCAAAACTTCAGCTTATCCAAGAAAGTATTTGTTATCTCATTGATTGTTTCATCCTTCTGTCAGAGGCGCAAGAATTCCTCTTGAATCCTGTCGATGGAGGATTGGGGGCAATGGTACTTTAGGAAAGGCTCTTTAAATTCCTGCCACGTCATCGCTTGAAGTTTATCCTCACCTATATCTTTACAATGAGTATCCCACCAATCTTTAGCTTGCGATTGCAGTTGACACGTAGCAAACATTACTTGATCTTCCTTATCACACCGACTTCGTATAAACACAACTTCTATATTAGAAATCCACCTTTGGCATACAATCGGGTCTATCTTTCCATCATACGGGGAAGGACTACACGCCATAAAATCCTTATACGTGCATCTACGTATCTTACTCTTGCCTTTAGCCTCTCCAATCATCTCCTTTATTTCATCCATTTTGCTTGTCATTATCGCATCAATCGTTTCCAACACGCGACTCTCCACCTCTTGAACTATTTGCGGAAGTTTGGCTTCTAAAGCATTATCCATCATTTGCACCATCTTATCATTTAATGCATCTTCACGTGCCACATCGTCACCAGTCGAATCTACGTGATCCGTCATCTACACAATAAAGTTTTTGATGTTTTTAGCAAATTTAACATCGCCTACATTAACGGTTCATAACCGGTCATTCCATAACATCTCAATAACTTTCATGACCATAATTATGTGATTTATAACCTCTATATACAAGTTCATAAGTCAAAACATAGAAAAACAAGCAAAATACACGTTTTCAGGCCCGTCGCGGGCCGCGACCGGTCCTTATCAAGCTTTCGCGGGCCGCCAGGGACGTCGCGTTACGCGACGACATTACCCTATCGTTGTCGCGTGACGCGAGGAGTCGATTTGATCAGAAAGTTTGGTGTTGGGCGCTGCATATCTTCCTAAATCCCATTTTTCACCTAAACGATCATAACTTGCTCGATTTTCATCTGATTTACGATCCGTTACTTTCTACGCGATCGTAATTCCATCCTCTATCACACAGAGTTAAAATCCGGCACCCGGATTAACAATTTTCGCGATTTTTTTTTCTTTTTTTTTTTAAACTTTCGGCCATATTCCCACTTATAAACTTTCAACCCATTCATGGTTTATCAACCAAACTTGTCCGTTTGCATACAAATTCTCGCTAATGCCATACCATAGTTATTTTCAATTACACAAAATTCAAATCATGGGTTTCTATGCACTCATAACCAATTTTGGACACATATTTTTATTTTGACCCGTTATAAAAGTAAAGCATCTTAAACTTTTACCTTGTTTGCGACCTTGGAGCGAACACACCCATTGCGCGAGCTGTCAGTTTGAGTCCAAGCACTTTTACTCGTGCTTGATTCACTCAAACCTTGACTATGATACCAACTTGTGACGCCCTTATTAACCAAACATCCAAAACGCATGGAAACTACAAGTTTTGAGACTTGAAACATAATATTTACATTTTACCAAAATGCCTTTGTGGCTAGTTCGAGATTGACACCTCCCCTATTCTAGTTACAGGTGTTAATCCGAACTACCCTATCAAGACGCAAGTTTAATGTTACTAATTACAACCGACTAAGTTTCTAAAACCATAATTTACATGACAAAAGGCGTTTTTCAAGAAATACAAGTTTAACAAAATATTGTTTCAAAAGGGCGACTACTTCGGAAGCGCATAGTCAAGTGTACATGTTTGTGTTCGCCCCTAAGCTCGCCACGCCACCTATATAGCAGATTTACCTACATCGCAATCCAATTTAACTAGTCAGTTCTTGCAACTATAATTTAAAATAAAAACTAACATCCATTCGCGTCATCACATAACCATATCACCATCTTACTTTCATTTACCCATTGAACGAGTACTTATTTACTATCTCCAAACGAGATAATGCATAACATTCGATAACCCGTTGATTTTGGATTAGACATAATGCAACATAAACATCATCCCAAATCCGTTCGTGACGGATTTAGCTATTTCACTTCATTCTTACATAACTTTTCAATATACGGTTAGTTCAAGACCAACCGACCATAACATAACTTCATTCATAAATCATCATCCCTTACGACCCGTTTATGGCGGGTTAAGTTATCAACAACACATCACCTACGAACTATCATAATTACGATTCTAACATAACAATAACAATTAGAAAGTAAAACTTGTATGCATAGAACAACATACCTCGATCTTGTGAGCTGTCTGGTCTCCTAGCGCTCGAACCTTCTTCTTTTATGCCTACATCAACATATTCATTCATTTAGCCCGACTAAATATCATTCCATCTTCTACATACTTTTTATCATACATCAATTTGATCATAATTTACCAAGTTTCACCCATTTGTTCTTTTGAGCATTTTATCGAACACTTGGCGGGTTTCGTATTTGTAGGACATTAAATTGCAAGTATCTTTACATACTAATCTACAATTTCATCACAAAATCAAGCAAGTTCATGAGATTCCCTCATCCTACATCATTCATCTATGTTCCATTTTATCACAACAAGCTAAATCACCAAAAACCGAACACTAACCGAGTCCTAGTTCATAATCTTAACTTCTATATACATATATCATAACATTACTCATGATTGGGTAGAAACCCATTTCCTAAAGTTCATGATTTCAAGAAATTCGACTTACCACTTTGTTAGTCACACCTTGGTGATCAAGAATTCGAGTTCCTACAATCGTTCGGGCTTGAAATCACCTTCCAATTGATGGAATTAGTGAACTAGGGTTTTTGGTGTTCTTGTCTCTTCTCCTGGACAACTTCACGCACACACTAGAAGTGTCTAGTGTGTGTGTGTTGTTTAATTTAACTAGTCTTTCATTTAATTTTTCGAGTTTAGTCCCTTGGGTTCTAACGTTTATTTATTTTAGCCCAAACCTTCATTTCATGAACTATTTTAAAGACAATAATTAAATTACATATTTTTGGGGCGTTACAATCCAGGCCGCTCCGTTCGAGGCATTGTACGGATGGAAGTGCCGATCACCTCTTTGTTGGGCAGAGGTTGGCGACAGTCAAATCACTGGCCCAGAACTTGTAGTAGATACAACCGAGAGGATTGCTCAGATACGACAACGAATGGCGGCAGCTCGTGACCGTCTGAAAAGCTATGCTGATAAGCGAAGGAAACCACTCGAGTTCCAAGTTGGGGATCGAGTGCTACTTAAAGTCTCACCTTGGAAAGGTGTAGTTCGTTTTGGCAAACGAGGCAAACTCAATCCGCGTTATGTCGGACCGTTCGAAATCATTGAGAAAATTGGCAAAGTCGCTTACAAGTTGAATCTACCTGAAGAACTCAGCGGAGTTCACAACGTATTCCACGTGTCAAATCTGAAAAAGTGTCTGTCAGATGAGACCCTCATAGTTCCCTTGAAGGAGCTCACTATCGACGATCAGTTGCGATTCGTCGAGGAACCAGTAGAGATTACTGATCGAGATGTTAAGGTTCTCAAGCGTACCAGAATACCTCTTATTCGAGTTCGTTGGAACTCTCGTCGTGGCCCAGAGTATACCTGGGAACGAGAAGACCAAATGAAACTCAAGTATCCCAAGTTGTTTGAGAAAAGTACAACCACTACTGAGGCTGAAGCTACTGCGGAATTTCGGGACGAAATTCCAAATCAACGGGGGGATGATGTGACACCCCAGGAAAAACCAGGAAACTACGCAACTTAACTAGCTTCCTCAGTAACCACGTGCTAAATTTCGGGACGAAATTTTCTTAACAGGGGGAGAATGTGACAACCCTCATAATTACATGCATCTGTACGATTAATTAATATTAAATTGTGCTTAATGACTGTGCTTAATTACAACTGATGACGTAACTTCTTTATGATTTCTGCATTCTTCAGCAAAATTCAGCTTTTTAACATACTAGTCTTGTGCAGAAAATTGACTAAATGGCCCTGAATGCTTCCCTAAGTGTTGAGAATTAAAAGGGTTACAAATTGTTACATAAAAGACACTATACGGAATAACTTAGCTGAGCTCAAGGCTCAAGCACATGATTAATGGGTGAACTTAAAAAGAAAGTGTATGAATGAGGTCCGACCACTGCTGAAACACCAAAATATATGAAAAAGAACAGTAAAGAATTCCCAAAAATAAATTCTTGATTGATATGAAATAACAATAAAAGGGGACTTTTAGGGTAATTAATGCTACATGAAATCTTCAAATAGTGAAGTAGACATGTCTTATAGCTCAAAATCACATTATTAAATATCTCTAACATTCCTAAAATAAGTTTACTTTATATGCTTTAGAAAAATACAGTGAGAGGTGACTCCATTAGATTACATGAATAACAGTAATCATAACCCATAATTCATAAACATTACACACAATCATTACAAGTAAACCTAAAATGTGTTATCTAAAGTTCCATAATAGACTCTTAAATCATCACCTGATCAATCGTATTAACATGCATTTGAGCAGAATCAACTAACTCAACATGAACAAATTCATTCTCTCTGAACGAAGGACTCCTCGTAACCTGCTCCAAATCATTACCATCTTCCATTTCTGTAGATCAAATTACAAAGAACGATTAGATCTGCAAATTTTAAAACTTAAAGAATGTGAGTATAGTGGAAATGGACTTGAAGCATATACGACCTCAAAAATGGTGGAGATTCGGGGGGTTTCATGTTTATATGGCGTAAAAGACAGTCAAATTTGGTTTATACTTGTAACGTTTTTGCGTAGAGGCATATAATAGAAGACGATCGAAACCCCTGGATTTTTTATGAACAATGTGACAACCCTCATAATTACATGCATCTGTACGATTAATTAATATTAAATTATGCTTAATGACTGTGCTTAATTACAATTGATGACGTAACTGCTTTATGATTTCTGCATTCTTCAGCAAAATTCAGCTTTTTAACATACTAGTCTTGTGCAGAAAATTGACTAAATGGTCCTGAATGCTTCCCTAAGTGTTGAGAATTAAAAGGGTTACAAATTGTTACATAAAAGACACTATACGGAATAACTTAGCACTTTAACGAAACGGTATCTAACCGAACAACCAGACATTACCCGGGACACCAAAATTTTGTCAGAAACATGGTTTATTTATTTTTGGACTAGTTATGTTCCCCGAATACCCCAACACATTATATAATGCATCATACAAATAATACACTAGATATTACACTCAATACCCTAACCATTTACCTACTTACCCACCAAAATTACAAATTACCGCCCATAAGTTGGACCCCACCACCAAGATTTGTTCCTATATTGTATTAGATTACTTACTCCACCACCAAGATTTGTTCCTATATTGTATTAGACTACTTGCTCCACCACCAAGAATTGTTCCTACATTAGATTACTCTCACTTCAACACTCTTATAAGTATGGTGCCATGAATTGCAAGATCATTCACTCTCACTTCAACACTCAAACTCACCCAACTCCCTCAAACTATCTCTCTCCCTCTCGGCCTTGTTTGTGCCACCACCACCACCATACAACCACCATATCCATCCATTTTCAAGCTTAATTCAAGTGTTAGAAGGTGATTCTTGGAGCTTGAAGCTTGTGGATCATCAAGGAGTTCTCTTACTTGCTTTTACACACCAAAATTCATCATCATTTTTCTCTAGTAATCTCCCCTAGCTTTGAGCTAGTTGTAAGCTTCTTGATTAACCCTTGTTTACTTCTACTTTAATGGTTAAAAGATGTAGTATGATGATTATAACTAGAACACTAAAAGACTTAAATCTTGAATCTTGATTCATGAGATGAAATATGATGATACATGATGAAATATTGTTAAGATGATGTTGTTAGAAGGTGTTGTGATCATATGTGCGTGTTTTAGTAACGTTTAAGCAAATAACAGCATGCTGAGTAACATTTACAGCTAACTTCAGTTGGCTGTAAACGGATCGTTATAAATCGAAAAATTGATTTTCTGAAGTCTATAACGTGTTATTTCGAAAAACACTTCAAATGGAACTGGAATCATATTTTTTTGAGGTCGTTTGCTATTTTTAATGGTCCGTTTTGTACAGCAGCAAAGGCTGCGTTTTTACTGCAGAAAATTTGTGTTATGTTTTTCATCATAACTTGAAATCTGTGTAGAGTTAGGTCATGAAAATTGTACTGTAGATGAACACTGATGTCGTTATAATTCTCCCATGGGAATTTCGTCAATCGGACTTACGATGAATTTTAAATGAATTTTTCCCTGGACTGCAGTCAGAAAATAACGAATCTGATTTGCAGCCCGGTAAATGATTTTTGTAAAATAATTGGTAATGAATTGGATCCCGAGATTTTTACACAATAATATTTTGATTGTTTAAAACATTCTGTGAAAATTTGGGAATTTTTGGAATAAGTGAACTATTTTATTAAATTACTCGAAAACAGCCCAGTTTTGGATGTTAAAGCTGAAATGACATAAGTAGTAATTTGCGTGTCTAAATGTCGGGTATGTTATCTGAGTGCTGATTCCAGGATCCGGAGAGTTCGAAGGAGCTTCGGTCCTGAAACGACGTGTTCGGTGCGTTTATTACGACTAGAAACGAAAAGAAACGAGTAGAAGATAGATAGAACACCAAACAGTCAATTTCAATCTGGTCTCTATTGATTATTCAACGTTTACAGCACCGTGAGACCAGTTGGACAACATTTACCCTCTGGGAACCAAAAGCTTGTCCAAATGGAACCCCAAGGTCCCTATTTATAGACATTTCCTACCATGTGTCCATCCGTTCGGATTGCCATCCGACCGGATGGTCATCCGGCCGGATGGTCATCCGTCCGGATGGACTTTGACATTTACAAAACATGTCCAACTATCTCTATTCTATACAATATTCAACACACGCTCTATCTAGCTATTCGAACAGTGGCAGACGTACGAAAAGTGCACTAACACTGAGGATGATCTAACATGTTATATGTCAATGAAAGTATTATGTGCAATATCGTATGCTTGCTTTTGAATGGTAATAAATGGGAAGTTTATGTGGGAGTGAACTGTTAAGGTGAATACAGGTTATGTGATAGGTGCGTGTAGGAATTTCTTGCTTATTTGAAGTCACTAATAAACTAAGTGGTAATCATACTAGGACGTGATTGACCAACACCTATTGTTAGCTACTTTAAGAGTTCAACTGAGCAACCAAATGAGAGTTCACACTCTTTCTAAGGCATGGGATTCCCGGTGGTTGGGAATGGGTTAAAGAACTAAAACGGAACCTGCGTATCCTCCTTGGGTAGGATATGTACCGACATCCTCCATGGGTATGATGCCAATATTAATCCTGCGTATTCTCCTTGGGTAGAATACGTACGTTCGTTCTCCTTGGGTAGGACAACAACCTTAAACTTACTAGACAAAACTCTATCATTAAGTCTCTCATTTTTATATCGACTTAATCGCCGGGCCAATGGCGAGCGGGTCATTAGTTAATAGCGCTCTTAGGGTTGACAAGCCTCACACCGTGCCGGTAGGACGGGCGTGTACTAGTGGATCTGGGCACTCAGTCAATGATGATAGACATTGACTTAGGGCACAACTTACTTTCGTCAGTTGCCGATATGGTAATGGCCTAGTGGTTCACATGGGGAAGCCCCCACTGATTATGGATATGGTTTGGGGAAAAACAAAGATACTGGTTAACTCGTGGTTTACGAAACAACTTATGGTTTTCAAAACAAACTTTTAAAACTAAAACTGTGAACTTGCTCAACTTTGTTGTTGACTCCTTGTTACATGCCTTGCAGGTCGTTAGGTATCTATGGAGCTTGCACGAGCAGGAGGAGTCGTCGTGGGACATGGACCGTTGGGTGCCATGTTAACTTTATGAACTTATGACTTATATTTTGGTTTTACCTTTTATGCTTCCGCTGTTTAAATTCGAATTTGGTTAACTTGTACCCGAACACCAATTATATTGTGTGGTTGAACTTTTATTTTACTATATTGTTCAATATGATTGGTGGCTTGATCCTGGTCAGTCACGCCTCCATGCGGTGATACCCAGCTTCAAAAAGCTTATCCAATTAGAACATAAACATCAAAATGGAAGCCCGAAATCACAATCAAATAGACCTAAAAAATACATGCAACTGAACAAAGACATGAAACAACAAAAAGAAATTCGACAGCATGCAGAATCAAGCAGAAAATTTTATGCAAACCAAAAAGATAAATCAAGATAGCAGAGAAGAGCATACCCGTGAACAGCAAGACGATATCCTCCAGCAAAATCAGTGGGACTTATCTCCGTCGAAAACCACTTCAAGCTTGCAGAATCGTCGACCATTACAAAGCTCTGACCGATCAGGTAAAAACGGCGCATGCAAGGGTATATCGGCCGTTGGAGAGAACCCTAAAATCACCTCCGTCATCGGGTTCGCAGCAGAACCCTAGCAGTCGGATAACCGCTTCGGATCTCTGAGCTTCATCAGCCTCCATCGTTTGGCGGCGAGGGAGAAATCCAGGTTGTGGTAGAGAAAAGTGATTTAAATGGGGAGGTGGATTGGGAAGGAAACAGGGACTGTCAAGAACCGCCTAAATTATCCATTCACAAAGAACCACGACTAAGAAACACTATTCATTTCAATTGTCTATGATATGATTTCTCATACTAATTGCGCAATGGGTTGTTATGTTCACAACAAAATTGGATCTTTGTTTATGATTTTGATTGGTTAATAATGCCTCTTGGGTTCATCATCATGAAAAACTTGTCTCAAAATCATTTCTAAAACCGGTGTCATAAGGATGTTAGCAATGGACCCTAGGTTTGACTAAAATTGTCACTTTAGTTCAAATAGTTTTTTTTGTCATTTTAGTCGAAATAGTTTTGTTTTTTGCCATTTTAGTCCCCGACTTTTGTTATTTTTTGCCATTTTCATCGACCATCACCCACCCCATCACAACCTTCTATCATCGCCACCACCTGCCTAGTGGTAACGGGCACGAGGGTGAGGTGCGAAAATCTCGTGTGAACCGCATTGATTAGTCAATGAGAACCCTCCGTTTCAAGTGGGTGCCATCAAAGCTGACTTGCGCTTTTTACAAACCAAACTCAAGCTCAACAATAGTCATCAAGATAAACGAGCCAAAGCCAACTCCTCTCTTGGTTTACAACCCTAGACTTCTCTAGTTAACTACCATCGATTGTTTGAAACTTGAAAACCAGCACATTTTAAAATTTCACTAAAATATCAAAGAGTCTTGATAACAAAATCATGGTGCAATGTTCTTGACAAACCATGAAACAGATCCATATAAACACAAAATTTGGGGTTACAAAACAAACCACAACGCATACTATAACATAATTCATCAACAACAAAGTAACCCAACTTTCAAAACAGTAATTATGTTGATACACGTCCGACAAAACAAATAGAGACACAGATCCAAAATATTTCAAACCCTAAGGCCGGTACAGTATCAAATCTATATCGAAATGCAGGTTTCACCTACGGCAACGAGTGATGGCGGAGCAGCCTCTAGTGTACGGACGCACCGGTCCACTAGCTCTCCAACAATCATGAGTATAATAAGACCTGCCGGAGCGTGGAGGACACGGCACTCTGTTGGCCGAAAGTGCACCGTACGATATATAATACCTCATCCTCTGCCAGAATAAAGATCTCCGACCCACGGCTGCGGTCACATCCCCGTCATAACCGCCGTCCTCGGTTCCAATGTCGTCAACGCCGTCATACATCTCGCCACCGGCGAGATGCAGCGAAAGCTCGGTTACCGGATCTACAACCGCGACGTGGGCGCGTGGGAGTGATAGTAGTAGCACACAAACTGTGATTTGAAGGTGAAGACAAAGAGATGAAACCATTGGTGAAGTTGTGGATAGTAATAAGATTTAGGAGAATTGTTGGAAGTTTATGGAGGATGAGTGGGGTAGGGTAGGGGAGTCACATGGCGGGAAGTAAGGTTACAGCTGTGTGTATTTAATGAGTGTTTCTGAGACTGGGCCAGAAGACTGTCTCGATAATGGTGACTGATGGATACTCTCTCTCCCGGATGGAATATTTGCAGGTGATTAGTGGTTGATACGGCGGACGACGGTGGCGGTATTTTGGATTTCAAGTTTAAGTAGGCGTTAATTGCGGTGGTGATTTTTTTTTGAAAGTTAACTTTTATTCACAACGGCACGCCCCCGAAACAAGGGCCGCCAACGAACCAAACCAAGCCGATTACATCAAAGAAAAAGACACCCAATTCTCCCACGAAACATCTTTACAATTAGATCTATTACTATACCACAAAAACCCCAACGACTTAACGTCCTGCACAATTTGAACCGCCGATTTGTGGATATCCGAAAATCTTCTTTCGTTCCTAGCTTTCCATATACACCACCAAACGATCATTATAACACCTTTGAGAATATCTTTAGCTTTATTCCCCAATCCGGAGAACTCGTGAACTTCGAGCAAGTCATTCAATGAGAAGGCATAAATCGGCCCAACATGAGCCCATCTGCTGATTCGAGCCCACACCTCCGAAGCTACCACACAGTGACAGAAAAGATGTTCCGCCGTTTCACTACCATCACCGCACAAAATACACCTATTCTCCCCGTTGAAGCAGTTCCGTTTGATAAGAGCATCCAGCGTTGCAATCCGACCCATTTGAGCTCGCCAAACCAGAATATTTACCTTCTTCGGGACCCATTTCGACCATTTAAAAACATAGTTGCTGCTGAAATCGGTATTACTGCGCAGGAAATTCTTAACCGCAGCCACCGAGAAGCAATTGTCACAGCCCCCTCTCCATTCCCATTTGTCTTTTCTGTCCGAGAGTTTCACAGACGCCAACAACACTGAAAACTCGGCCCATTCCATCCATTCCACGTCTGAGACGAAATCACGAGACCACCCCCATTTATCAGCAAAGACCTGCTGAATGCCATTGTAACGCGACGCAACCCAGCAATGTTTAACAGACTCCAAACAAAACAAAGCTGGAAACCGGTCCTTGAGCGGGACATTACAAACCCACGGGTCCAGCCAAAATCTAATAGAGCACCCATCTCCAGCCACACCTATAAAATTATCCAGCAGTTGAACACTTCCCACTTTAGTTTTGGAGACAGAAGTAACAATACCTTGCCAGACCCCTCCTATACTTTTGTTTAAAGGGACCGAAGACCATCTTCTATTAGACGAGTGTATAGAATCCACAACCTTTTTCCATAGCGAATCTCCCTCATTATGGTAACGCCAAATCCACTTACTTAACAAGGCGATATTTATGTCTTTAAGATCCGATAGCCCAATGCCCCCCTTGTCAACCGGAGCCGAAGTACGATCCCATGCGACCCAATGGAGCTTTCTTTCCGTACCCCCTCCACCCCACAGAAAACTTTTAATAATAGCCTGTAATTTGTTAACCACTGACACCGGCGCTTTGAACAAAGAAAAATAATAATTTGGTATACTTTCAAGAACCGACTTGATAAGAGTCACCCGACCACCGATCGACAACAAAGAGGCTTTCCACCGCGCAAGACGCGATTCAAAAATATCAAAAAATAAAGTTCCAATTGACTACTCTGCTCATCTTAGCACCAACCAAGATACCAAGGTGAACAAAAGGCAACTTTCCAACCGAGCACTTGAGCACGGCCGCCATTTCTTCAATGACCGAGTCTCCCACTCCAACTCCAAAGAGACTAGATTTCTTCAAATTTATTTTTAAACCCGAGCATATGTAGAAACACCTCAACATTAGAATCACCTTTTTAATATTATTCCTGGCCCATTCGCCAATCAACACACAGTCGTCGGCATAGAGGAGATGCGATAACATCGGACCATCCTTCGGGAGTAAAACACCCCTAAACGCCCCCACCCCACTAGCTTTTTTGATCATGCTAGAGAAAGCTTCCATCACTAAAAGGAAAAGAAAAGGCGATATCGGGTCTCCTTGGCGCATGCCTTTTGAGCAAGAAAACTCAAAAGTAGGAGATCCATTAACAAGGACCGAAGATCGAGCCGACGAGAGAATACCATAGATCCACAACCTCCATTTCTGCGGAAAACCAAGTTGATACATAACCGAATCTAAAAAATTCCAATTGATGTTATCGTACGCCTTAGCAAAATCTATTTTGAAGATGAACAACTCTCTATCATATTTCTTGGCCCACGCCAAAACTTCATTAAGGATAAGAGGACCATCCATAATCAATCTACCTTTAAGAAAAGCCGTCTGGTTTTCAGAAATCACTGAACCGATGACCACCTTAAGCCGATTAGCTAAGACTTTTGACACCACTTTGTTGATTACCCCCACAAGATTAATCGGACGGTAATCCCCTAACCCACCCGAGTCTTTAACCTTGGGGATGAGAGCAATAAAAGAGGACGTGCAGCCCCGCGAGAAAGACCCGGAATCAAAGAAATGCTTGAAAATCTTCGAGAAGTCCTCCTCAAATAAAGCCCAGAACCTCTTAAAGAATTTCAAATTAAAACCATCCGGACCCGGAGCCCGTTCACTACCACATTCGAAGACGGCCTTTTTAATTTCTTCTTTCGAGAAATCCTTTATCAACAAAGCCGCATCCTCCTCTGAAAGATACTTGTTAAAAGAACAATCCAAAACGGGTCTAACCGGAACCTTCTCCTTAAAAATATCTTTGAAAAAATTCCAAACCAGATTTTTAACCTTCCTAGGTTTGGACACCCACTCATCCTTATCGAACAACCCGGGAATAGCATTAGAAGCCTTGCGTTTGTTAATTATACCATGGAAATATTTAGAATTATCATCCCCATCTGAGGCCCACCTAACTCTCGACCTTTGTTTCATATCCTTCGCCTTGAAATACTCAAACTCTAACATTTTTTTCTTTCCTTCCAATCTAACCCACTCTTCTTCCTCAGTAAGATCCCTAACTTCCATCTCCTCCTCCAGCTTCTCTACTTCCAATTTAGCTAACTCCTCCTCCTCACCTTCCCTTTTTCTAATAACGTCTCTCCACTCCTTAATTTTTTCGCGGAGATGCCTCAATTTAAGAGTAAGAATATGGTCCGGGGGACCTTCCGCGCAGAAATCCACCAAAACCGATTCCACAACACCAGCAAAGTCTGGGCGATCCAGCCAAGAACTGAAAAGACGAAAGGGTTTCGCCCCATAATTTAAGTTTTTTACTACCAAGAGGAGGGGGCTATGGTCAGAATGCACCCTCGGAAGAGCACGAACAAACGCCTCCGGCCACAGATTTTGAAAAGCTTTACACACCATCACCCGATCTATCTTACTAAATTTCCTCCCATTCTCACCATCCACCATGAAAGTAAATTTACTACCTTTTAACTCAAAATCACACAAATCGGCATCATGGATAAATTGGTTGAAATCTCTAGCACACCGGGCTTTAAACCTAGAGTTTTTTCGTTCTTCCACCCCTCGAACAACATTAAAATCCCCTGCCACAATCCACAACCCATCCCTAGCCGATTTAGCAGACAGAATGCGAAGCCACAAGGCACGCTTATCAACCGTTTTTTGCGGCGAATAAACGTTGATAATAAAAACCTCCTCCACTCTACCTTTAACATTTCCAGCAAGTAATATAAAATTGGGATCTTTGACCACCGAGTTAAGACGAAACATACCTGGGTCCCAGACACATAGAAGACCCCCGGATCTGCCCACTGGATTCACCACTTCCTTAACCCAGCCTGAACCACCCCAAAAACGATCCACATCCGAATCGGGAATATCCGAACGATTAGTTTCCTGAAACGCCAAAAACGACACCTTTTCTCTAACCTTGATCTCCTTAATCCAGGCGGCTTTTCTATCCACCCCGAAACCCCTGATATTTAACGATAAAAGATTCATTGGCCAACCTCATTAATACCTTCCTCCTCCCTGATAACATCTTCCACTCTTTTCTCGAAGCCTTCCAAGTTTAAACCTACAAGCTTACCGAACTCCACCGTATCATTGATTTCCTTCTCCTTCAATCTCTCTTGCGTGTCATCGACTAGAACAGAGTCCTCCGAATACGCCTCATTTCTCGTTCCCGCTTCACCCTGGTCTGCAGAGCTGGAATTAGAAAACCTAGGTCTTTCATTTAAATTAAAGTTCTCCTTGACCAACTGGATCACCCTGTCCGCAGAAACAGGCTCAGTTGGAGTCCGTAAGTCATGAGAGCTAATATCCAAATCTCCAATACAATTAGACTCCTCACATCTGGGTCTTTTCCTGGGCCTAGGAGATAAGCGGCCCACTAAGTTGGCCCAATGGTCTTCAAAAGTAGGTCCAGCAGGAATACAAGGTGGCGGGTTAAAAGCCTGTGCAACAAAAACCTCGTTAACTGAAGGGGCATTATTACTTCCTACCTCCCCATGCATGGAGGCACCCCCTCGAATCACGTGCACCGCCGAACTCGGATTCCCAGGAGGATCAGCTGGACCAACCTTTTCGCCTTCTCCCCCATCAACCGCCTGTTCCGCCTCCCCCCAACTGCCGGAGACATACTCACCCCGTCGTCAAACAACGACGAGTCATCATCAACCTCGTTTATATTCCCTAAACAGTCCGGGACCCAAGCACTGGGTTCCTCTTTAACCCAAACCCTGTAGAACTTGTCCTGCCACCTTAATTTCAGAACCCCCGAGATTAAATTCCCATTATCCGTCAACACTCCGAGACAATCAAAAGTTAAGTCTCCATCCTCTTCAACAACTTGAGACTCATGAACCACCCTCCCGTACTTTTGTGCTATCTCGTTGAACACCCGTCTAGAGAAAAGGTGTGGAGGAACTCCGTAAACATTGATCCAGGCTAACCGTTCGAAAGGAAATGATTGACCCACCCAAGGATCAATGGACGAAAACCACTGACTCCGGACACCCCTGTCTTCAGCGAAACTCTTAGCTTCCAACTCGTCTTTAAACGAAAGAAGGACAGTCAGACCTCCCAAGTACTGAATAACAATGTCCTGAAAGCCGACTTCCCGGAGCGAAACTTTTAATGATCTGAGCACAGAGACATTCAACACCCTGCCCACTAAAGCTCTACCCACCTTGTCGGAGAGGGCAGATAGTGACGGCTCCACCTCTATGACCTCCTCCATCTCGGTTGAGGGGCTTGATTTATTCAGAAGAATATCCACGAACGATCTGCCTTTAAAACCCCCAGCAACCGGCTTCCTATGCAAAGGTTCAACCCCCGGAACCTTTAGGTTATGGTTCCCCTCCGGCCTATTACTGCCACTCACATGCTTGTTGACCGACCCCCCATTCTCCTTGGCAAACTTAGCCACATTAACGGACAACTTATTACCACCCAACTTCAAGTTAGCCATACTAGCCTCTAAACCAGCAACATTAAGAACGCCTTTGAAGCTCACGAATCCAAATTTCCTTCCCTCCTTGTCCTTTTTCTTCGCTATAAATGCTCCTGCAATGTCTCCATAACCCCTAAAGGCATTAGCAAGGTCCCACGGTCTGCATCCATCCGGAATGTTTGAGACGAAGAATTTGACCACCCGATGGTTGAACCCTAATCCTGACCCATTCCCCTTACATTTTTTCCCCATCCACGGACCTCCCCCATCTTCGAACTCCATAAGAAAAACCGACAGAAACTGAACAGACCCGGCAAGCGAATGGAGTCGACACACTGCAAGAAAGAAAGAAAGGTCAACTCAAGGTTATCCCTGGGATAAAAAACCGAGAAGACCTCGCCTGCTATTTCGCGTTGTGCGTCATCGTCGAGCTTTACCGGCGAAAGAAAGTTTTCCGGCGACGATTGGTTTTCCTCAGAGAGTTTTTGAAACAGGATAATAAAAACTAATTGCGGTGGTGATTAGTGACGTGTTTGTTATATGTAGAGTTTTGCGGTAAAGACAAACGACTTTTCATTTAAGACGGAACTAGAATTTAGACCCGCGCGCGTTGCTGCGCGGGTATATTGCAAACATCGAACAAATTAGTCCAAACGTTAATGGATGTGTTACCATATGAAAACATGCATTTTCATATATTCGATTTAACTGAATAGCATAACATATTTATATGTCATCAAGAATTAAAATTTTACCGCTCTATGGAGGACTGGCGGAGTCCCACTAATTTTAAATCAAATTCGGTTTATTCCGATTTGGCAAAATTGGTAAACTACTGTTATTTTTTAATTATTATTAAATTTTATATAGTATACTAGGTTAGTTTCCCGTGTGTTACACGGGTTGAACAATTTAAACTATTTAATAAATATTTCTTGTAAATACAAACTAAAGAGGGAGACATTTATATACCAATTGACATAAATAAGTTAATATAAAGATGATGTATGTTAGTATTATAAAATTTATCAGAGAAGAATGTAATCAAACTCTCGCTAAAAATAATACAAAAATAAATATATTATGTAATGCGTAGTATTGTATTTACGTATTACATTACATTTAAATTTAATGATAAATAAAAAGATAGAATGGATGTAAATTACAAAGACACTCAATGTTTAAAAAAAAGATGTAACATGAATAATGATAATTTACAAATATTTTCATTAAATGTATTATTTGAAGATTTGGAAAGTTGTTACTAAGATTTCAGGAAATTTTTTTTTTAAAATTAGGATTAACTATTACCAAGATTTCAGGATTTTTTTTTTTTTTTTAATTTAGGATTAACTATGAAACTAAAGAGATAAGTAAACCAATGTGTGACACATGTCATTTATTGGAACCATCTAATTTTCTGTTTTCCCACCTCTTTTGTACTGTTATCTTATATTAATTAAATACTAAATTAATATTAAATCGTATCCTAGTTTGAATTTGAAATAAAATCCTTCTATTTTTCTAACAAAGTATTATCTTCGAATTTAAAATTGTTAATTTAAGATAAGGTGTTTTTTATTTTTCTTTAGGAAAATAGAAAATAAATGACTCCAATGAATGATACGTGTCACGTATTAGTTTATTTATAGTATAAGTTTGATATATAAAATTACATTTATTCAACACGTACAATACACGGGGTTCCTTAAAGTTTTTCTTTTATTTAATATGTCAAATTATATAATAAAATAAAATAAAGAATTTCAAATAATGTCACGTGACACCCTCTCCTTTAATCTTACAATTTTAATTTATATAGTATTTTATTTTAATATAATTTTTAATTACTAATACGTGTTTTATATTCATAAATCTATTGTTTTTCATCAATTGGTTGTTCGATAAATGAATATGTTTTTTTTTTTTTGTTCTGGTGCTAATATTTTTGTTATAACAATTTAAATATATTAGTAGTAGATTACGTTTGAAGTTGATAAGGTATTAACCATTTGAAGTTGATTATGTTTTTAAAGTAATTTTTCTAATTTGAAATTATAAACTTATCTTTACTATAAAATATATAATTTATAAACATTTGCTTTTATATGTTTTTTTAAACGGATAAATAATAATAAAATTAAATTGATATGTGAAGGGAGATCAGATTTAAGGATTATTATTATTATTATTATTATTATTATTATTTTGAATTTAGGATTAACTATGAAACTAAAGGGATTATATTTTAGGAAGGAAAATAGATTTCTAGATAGTCTCATTATGTTTTTTTTTTTGTTCTGGTGCTAATATTTTTGTTATAACAATTTAAATATATTAGTAGTAGATTACGTTTGAAGTTGATAAGGTATTAACCATTTGAAGTTGATTATGTTTTTAAAGTAATTTTTCTACTTTGAAATTATAAACTTATCTTTACTATAAAATACATAATTTATAAACATTTGCTTTTATATGTTTTTTAAACGGATAAATAATAATAAAATTAAATTGATATGTGAAGGGAGATCAGATTTCAGGATTATTATTATTATTATTGTTATTATTATTATTATTAATATTATTATTATTATTATTATTATTATTATTATTATTTTGAATTTAGGATTAACTATGAAACTAAAGGGATTATATTTTAGGAGGGAAAATAGATTTCTAGTTAGTCTCATTGATTGCCATGTGTCTCAAATTGGTTTACTTTATTATATGTATAGATGTTTAACTAAAAAG
Organism: Helianthus tuberosus; assembly: GCA_030545235.1. NCBI lineage: Eukaryota > Viridiplantae > Streptophyta > Magnoliopsida > Asterales > Asteraceae > Helianthus > Helianthus tuberosus. The sequence goes on from CM060383.1 coordinate 136,768,354, forward strand.
TCTCTTCTATTGGTAAAAAAAAAATTAAAGCCCATATTGATCTGCTTCAACAAAGTCCAGAAGTTGATCATCACAGATGCTTCATTAGCCCAAATGTTGCAAAACCCAACGTCCAAGTTAAACACTTAAATTAAACCTGTAGGATCGTTGTTGGACCCAAACGAGTCAATCAGAAGAGCTTTAAATCCGATTCAAAGGCGGAATCAGTGAAACGGACGTGAAAACAGCTTGATACTCTTAAATCTGTCACTTTGATTGATTATAACACTAATTACAACCTGAACAGATTTCGGCAGCACTTCGTTACAAATCCTGAAGTGTTTTCAAATGAAATGACAAGTGCCCTATATATAGTGGTGGAGGTTTCTCTTGAAGCTGACCATGACAAGTTCAAAAGAAACCTGTCTGATCTGGTTTCCCTTGAACATGTCACATGTCACTTTCAAAGGGAACCTCATGTAAACCCACTAAACTTTGTTTCTTGCACCTCGTACACCGAAAAACCTATCCTATACTATTACATGATACAAGACGAAGTCAATAGACGTAGTGCACTAACAGACTCCCCCTCGGATATTGACGAAGTCTTCAGTGTCTAGTCTTCAGTATGACACATCTTCGGTCTTGATCATTCTGCCTTCTTATCCAAATTGTAACATTATAAGCATCCATCAATCCTTCTCTTCTATCAGCTTCAGGCTCCCCCTTTCGTCAAGCTTCCGTGCTTTGGGATCGACACCTAGCTATCAATCTACAAGCTTCTCTTGCTTCAAGCTTGTCTTCAGACTCCCCCTTAGACTCTGCTCTTGGGATCGTAATCTGGACTATCTGCAATCACTCAAACATCTATAAGTAACAATATTTAGAACATCCAGGAATCGTAACCTGGCAATTTTAAACTCTTTAACTACTCCCCCTATCAACAAACTAAATGATTTAGCAGCAATAAAGAATCCAACTCCCTCACAGTTAATCATCCAAGTTCAAATTAATGACCTTGAAGATATCACAAACTGTTTTTTGAATTTTGATTTTAATTCAAGTTTCAAATTAATGAACTTGTTTATTTTCAGAAACACGATCAGCATACTTAGATTTTGAAACTCAACATTTCAGATATCGGTTGTCGAAAATAAAGCAGAAATCAAAATCTTTTTGTATTTTCTGAAAATATAACGCAGTAAAAAAATATATACAGACAATATTTTTGTTTTAAGTATACGTCAGAGGATCATATCAGTTTATAACAAGTCACAAGTACCGTTGAGCTTAGTTACACAGTAAGAATTAAACAATTCACTTAGATTGTCGATATACTAATCCACTTAAATTTTCATACAAATTTCAACTGATTCAGGATATGAATTAGGTGTTTTAAGAACTTAAACTCATTCATGTGTCCCACCTCTTGAATATACTCCCGTATCCAGATCCCAATATTCAGTCTTACATGTAATTATAACACAAATGATATCTGTAAGGGGTTGATAATTTATGAAGAATCATGAGAGCTCAGGTCAGAACCATCGTTCAGCAGAGAGATCATGACTCAACTTGTGGGTGTGTCCCCTTTAGAGGATCTTTTTTACAACAGCATTGCTAAGCAATTTTATTGTCTTATCATATATGCTGAGGGTGATGCTGTGTTTCAAGCATTTGCAGAAAGTATTATTCGAGGACTAGGTCAGAACTACCGTTCAGCAGAAGTACCGGAATAATACCCCAGATATCACTGAGTATAAAAACCTAGTATATCAAAAAAAGGAATCTTTCAAACGAGATTTCAGGGGTTACCTATAAATCCAAGTAGTGTTCCCCACGAAATAAGCAAGTTTGAATTTAGGTTTATATCCCGAAAAAGTTTACTAAATGTATAAAAATCTACCGACACATCCACGGTGAGATCGTTTAACACATTTAAACTTTCTAATTCTTTAGCATACTGTAACTGTCTACTGATGTACTATCATTTCCTCTTTTTACGCAAAACTCAATTTTTTAAATTTTATCATGTTTTTGGCTTTTTCAAAATTTTCAAATGTTTTTGTATTTTCTAATGACAATTTTTCTCCCCCTAAAATGCAAAACAATTTAAAGAAAATTTGACAACCAACACTGATAGCTTTGTCTCGCCATCCATTTTCTGCTTCACATGCTCTGATTTGCAGAAAATATAATGTACCCCCATGATTTACAACCCATTGATCTTAACAGTTTGAAAACCATTTTTCAATCTGATGAAAGTAATCATGTTTGTTCAGCCGTGAGGGTTTCGGCGTATTCAATCAAAACTCCCCCTTACAACAAACTATTTTCCCATAATGATTTCAAAACACTTAAGTTTGTTTTAATCAGAATGGTTTTTTTTTTCTTTTTTTCGGAAAAATTAGTTTGTTTATCCATCACTTGTGGATTCGGGGTCATCACATCACCTTGTTCTCTTTTAACTATTTTGAAAATTTAACATTATTAGGTCAAACACCACTATCACTTGTAGAAAATCAAGTACAACTTAATGTCCTTGATTAACCACTTGTAAGACGAAATATCACAGTTACCATCCTGTGAATTTCTCAAAAATGATGCCGATACCTGCTTCACGCTTACCAACCTGAAAGCTCCGGCAAGTCAGATTTTTCTATTTGAAAAATTTCACCCAAGCCTGACTGTCCTTGGGTGTATTTTGAGCTTTTCTCTTTTCTTCATAAAATTCTTTTACTCCTTTTTCCTTACCATCAGCCATCTTACTAAAAATATGTTTAACATTGCTATTAAACATTTTTTCAGCATCAACACCTTTTGATTTTAGGTTTGCAGCTCGTAATGGTGGAAATTTCTCATCATTCATTAAAGGAACTGTTTCTTCCTTTTTTACCTCAACTTGTGGCTCATCTGATTTTGTGGAATCAGATTCATTGCCCGAACTTGGCTTGTCTGACTTGGATGAGCCAGATTCATCGCCAATAACTTTCTTTTTCTTCTTGTTTGTCCTCAGATTTGCATCTGAAGAATTCGATTTGCTTGACTTTGCCGTCGAGTGAATTGATTCATCAGAATTTTTATTCGAACCAACTGGTGAACCTGAAGACAAAATCTTCTCCAAATACTCTCTTGCCTTCTTCCTCTTTTTCCTCAGTCTGTCTTTTTGCCCCTGTGAAAGCTTCACTTTCTGTTCTAGAACCTTCTGTTCTTTGGGCTTGACATTGACTGGTTTCTTCACCGTTCTCTGAGATTCAACCCTTGATCTTCCCATCGATCTCCTTGGGCAATCTCTGGCAATATGTCCTCTGATATGACAATTATAGCATCTTCGTGTTTCAACATTCCAATTCTGGCAATTAACAGCAATGTGTCCTCTAACACCACAGGTGTAGCACACTCTGTTATCATACCATCCACTTCTGTCAGTCCAAACCTTCAGATCATAACATTGTTTGGCTTGGTAATAATCATTTCTCCTCTTCAATGCTGGATTTGTCTTTTGAGCACTGTGGTCAAACCTGCACCACTTATTACCAACATTTTTTGAGTTTTCATTTTTAGATTTTTGTATTTTTCTATAATGATTGGATGACTTATCTGATGAACTTTTATTTTCATTTTTAGAATTTTTCAAATTTTTATCTTTTTTGTTTCTGTTCTGCATTCTTCTTAACAGGTTTTTGCTTTGAGCATTCACCTATTTCAGTAGATTGCAAAATAGTATTTTGAAATTTTTCTTGTAAATCTAAAAATATTTTTCTTTTCTTTTTCATCATCAGATATTTCATCACAATTTTCAATTTTGACTTTGTCAAAATTTGTGACATTGTCACTTATTGGAACAGAATTGATCGGTTTTGGACAAACATGTGATGTAGAATTCACAAAACCTTTCAATTTATTCTCAAGCTCGTTAATTTTATTTCGGGCAATTTCAGCTTCTTTTTCAAGCCGAATGATTTTCTGAAGATGAGAATTTATTTCAATCTGTTTTTCAAGATTATTTTTAAAAATAACAGATTTTTCATATTCTAAAACCTTCATTTGACTTTGAACATCTTTTTCAATCTTTAATTTTTCATTTTCAAAAACATTTTCTTTTTCTTTAAAATTTTTGTTTTCTAATGACAAACTCTCAATATTCTTCAAAAGTTTGTCATTTTCAGATTTTAGTTTTTCGTAGTTCAAGCGCAACTCCAAAATCTGTTCATCATTAGCTTTCTTCTCATCTTTCAAAGTTTGAATATCTTCAGTCTGTTTCTTCTCCTTCTGAACAATCTCAAAGACTGATGTGTCTTCTGCAATCTCTTTCTTAATCACTGGTTCAGATTTCACAGATACAGACTTTTCAGATTCTTCTTTCTTTGAAATTACTTCTTCAAAAACTTGCTGTTTTTCAGTAACAGCTTCTTTCTCTATCTCAGTTTTTACTGCTTCCACTTTGACTTCCTCTAAAGCTTTCTTCTTCAATTCTTCAACCATCTTTTTCACCTCTTCTTCTTTTCTCTTCTTCATTTCTACCACCTTTGGTAGACTTGCTTCACAAACCTCTCTTATCTTCTTCTCCAAATCAGGCAAATATGTTTTATCAGATAACCTTCGTGTGTTGAAAGTAGCCTGCCTTGGAACCAAATTTGTTACAGCTTCGAAATCCACTTTTGATGGGTCAACAACTGGATTACCCCGTGGATCCATGTAACATTCCAACTCTTCATTCCATCTTTTTGCTCTCTGGGCTTCTTTGAATGGTTCGTTTAGTTTTCCAATTTCCCATCTTGCATAGTCTGCTTTCCAATATCTATCAGGATCAGCAACTTCTTTACTGCTGCTCGACATCTTCAATTACCTGAACAGATTTCGGCAGCACTTCGTTACAAATCCTGAAGTGTTTTCAAATGAAATGACAAGTGCCCTATATATAGTGGTGGAGGTTTCTCTTGAAGCTGACCATGACAAGTTCAAAAGAAACCTAACTGATCTGGTTTCCCTTGAACATGTCACATGTCACTTTCAAAGGGAACCTCATGTAAACCCACTAAACTTTGTTTCTTGCACCTCGGACACCGAAAATCCTATCCTATACTATTACATGATACAAGACGAAGTCAATAGACGTAGTGCACTAACAAAACCTACCCCCAAATCACATCTTCAACCTACTACTCCACCACGTATACACACCAAATAAACGCATAGACCCTTTGGGTTTCTCTCATTAAAATGGAGCTCTGAGACAACGTTTCTCCCATCGTTGAGGCCGCGTGCGGGTGTATCAGCCACCGCTAAGACGATGCCACACAACCACCGCCTCCAAGCGCCGTCAACACTGCCACGATCATCAGGTGCCGACTGATCAGGCTACTCTCATTTCCCCATTCCAACCTCATTCGTCTGAGTTTTGCCGGAGCCGGCCATAGTGCCACCGCGTAATATCTAGGTGTCTGTTCCTCCACATCACAACCACCTTCGTGATTACCACAACAGCACCACCTAGATGCGCCGTAAAATACCACTGTCGTCGTTATCGCTGTGTTTTCTTCTTCACCACGATTCTCATCTAATCCAGGTATGATTAATCTTCCTTCTATTCCAGATTTAGGGTTTTATTGATATATCATATTAATCAGTACTCTTTTTCAATCGCTTCCCAAACGTCATCCGATGTCGGTGCTTCGATAGAGGAAGATGGTGATGGTGGTGGTGGCCTGAAGAGGAACCATGACAACGAGATGGGTTGATTTAGGGTTTTGTCCAACAGTGGTCGTGCAAGGCAAGGACTACATGGTGGCTGCTAGGGTTCCACCACCACATAAATCCGACATATCTTTCTCCTTTTTCTTTCATCTCTTTCTTTATGCTGAAGATCTGTCCTTTAATCTCGACAAAGGGAAGAAACTGTTGGTGAACATTGAAAGGCAGCATCTGGGGTCTTCATCATTCATACTTTCCATCGTTGATGCCAGAATAGCAGATATGTACGTATTCTTAATTGTAATTATTCTAATTAGTTGAAGATATTGAAATTGTTAATTTGTTATTGATTCGTGTTTTGAATTTGTGGACTATAATTATGTATAGTGTGGATTATAACTTGTGATTTGTGTTGCTCAAAGTTTAATGGATTTACTTTGGATATTAGAAATATAGTTTGGCTAAGCTTTTTGAAATAACTTATTGGCTTTTTGAAAAGTTAAATGATGTTTGGGTTTGAGGGTGTATGTGAGGGGAAAAGTCATAAGCTCCAAAAATTCACTCCATACTAACTTTTTCAAAAAGTCAACAAGGAGTTTGAAATGAGAAATCTGTAAGATGTATTAAAGTTTATTAGCTGATTTTGCTGACTTTTTATGGAGAAATCAGGTGAATAATTATACAAGTTTATTTTGCTGACTTTTTATGGAGAAATCTGAAAAGAAATGATAAATTTGTAAGATGTATTGAACAACTATACAAATATGCATACTTTGCTGGAATGACAACTATAACACCCGAAGCATATTTCTTGATGTAAGTATCGTGATTTGAAAATTCCGTCTATCCAAAACATCTTATAGATAAGTTAATCCTCTTTCGTTCAACCAGGTCATTTCAAGCATGAGGATATTAATGACAGAGGACTACAACAATGTTCCCATGAGAATATTGATATGAAAAATGGTAAGGCTCTATTCACTTCTCATGGAAAGGAGGGCAAAAACATGACATAATAAAGTTGATGTTTGTACAAAGATCCTGTGACCCTTTAGAGACATTTTCGTTAATACATTGGATTCTCTTATGAGTGATAAAACAAACTTATCTTAGGTTTGTTTCTTATAGTGCCTTTTTAGTTTATGCACTTAGACTTTATGAATGCACCAATAAATCTTATGGGTATTTGTTGCGCAGTGTGGGTAACATTATGTTTTGAAGTTTATTGATTATTTATAGTAAGTTAGCTATAAGTATATAGTGTTAGGTTGATTATAGTGTGCGTTTATTATTAGTTTGGCATGAATTCATAGTGTTTAGGGCTATAAATGTCACACCCCCAAAATACCACCTGCAGAAACACCGCGGGGCGTGTGACGTACCAGGATCTAGCCACCAATCACATTGAACTCATAAATATATTTAAATAAAACTTTCATTCATTAACATAAAATATTACAAAACGTTACGTATAATTCATTATATACAGCGGAAGCATAACTCAATTGTTAAGTGTTTTACAAACCACATGTATAAAAACCATTAGACTCTTATTGTGTGTCACACCCCAACCGATGGCGGAATCATCGGGGCGCGGAACTAGGCGAATCAGAATGCTCAAGAGAATCCATAACAACTAAATTGCGACAATATTTAATGCGTTCATTATCCTATACTAATAAACAAGTACAATCAGATAGCTGTCACGAATTTCATGTTCTCCCAAACAATACAAATCCGACAACCAAGATTTTAGGTGTGTTTCTAGACTTCCTAGCTTGATTTGATGTAAACTGCGACTAAACCTGCAACATACGTTAAAATAATGTCAATACAAATGTATTGGCGAGCATACATGTTTGATATGTAATAGTGTAATAGATAAAAGCTGCGAATTTCCACATACATAAACGTAATACAAGACATATATACTCACAAAACTGATACTACCAGCTAAGTCCTCGAGCTGCGATTGCGATTGCTAAACTAGACCCCGTCGGGCGCAATAGTACTATACTAGTCATGGTAGGACGTTGCGAGTATAAGTCCTAGCACATATGTAACTAGCATCACGTATAACTATGCACGTAAGTCATTCGCAAGTGATAAGTAGTTTAATCATTTGATGTAATTTGATTTGATAGCAACGTATGTTACACCCAAAAGTGTGAAGGCAAAAAGGGTTCAAGTATACTCACAGTCGGTGTTCGGAAAGCAACCACAACTTGGTTGGGTTGAAGGGAGCGCGTCTGAGATCACCCTGATTACAGATCGATAGCGTGAGCGTTGAATTGTGTGCTAAACGAAGCAAGGTGTCAATGGATCAGACAGTACTCCAAATTGTTGAAGTTAAAGTCAGGTGTGGAACGCGAGGTGAAATCCGATCGGATGGGATGTCCGTTCGGATGGCCTGTCCGATCGGACGGGCTGTCCGTTCGGATGGCATGTCCGTTTGGATGGCCTGTCCGTTCGGATGGCCTGTCCGATTGGATGACAGCTTGTCCGATCGGATGCCTATCCTATCGGACGCAATCCGTCCAAACAATCCCGTCGTCCTTGGCACTTGACTAACTTTGAAGGTTTTTGGCGGCTTTGATCAAGACGGCGTTGTGTCGTGCTAACCAAAAGAAACCCCATCTCGAACCAAGGGACCCGATCGGACGGAATCACCCAATCAGACCAGTTTACTGATTCGTGATGGTCATTCTTGGTCCACCCGAAATCGGTCGTCTCTTTGTTAGAAACCCGATCTTGAACCAACACGTCACTAAGAATGAGTAGAAGGTCGGTACAAGCTCCGATTCTATCGGTCTTGTGTGCATTGAGTGTAAAAGAGTTGAAAGAGAGTTGGAAAACTATCTTTCAATCCTTTTATTCATGATTATATGTAGGTTTGTGTGAAATGTTACTTATTCTTGTGGAAATCCTTCGGATCTGAGCTGTTCTTGGTGGAATGAGGCCAACACTTGAAGTTCATAAGAACTTTGTGATGACATCACCCTAGAACACCTCAAATCCATTGATTTCACGGTTAAAAGTTAAGATTTAGGAGAGAAAATGATGAAGAAGTGCGTGTAGATCATAGAAGTACAAGATTTGAGTTGGAAACTTACAAGAATTGCGAGAAATCGAGAGAAACTGACCCCAAGGTGTGCTGGTCGAGTGAGAGCTCCACATCAGGGAAAATGATGAGAGTGGGGGGGGGGGGGTATTTATAGGTAAGAGAGGATTGAAGGTGATGTGGTATGTTGGATAGGACGGGTTGTCCGTTCGGACGGCCTGTCCGATCGGATGGGCCATTGAAGCGCCATTCGATCAAACGCCTCCGGCGAGCTGAGTTTTGGCGTTTAGTTTCGATTGTTAAGCGTTGCGATAGTTTGATTACCCATGTTCACCCTCCTTTTCGTATATTTATTATAATTAGTCACATAGGGTCGTATACATATCCATATTTCAAAGTTGCGATACAATAACCAAGTTTTGTTTCGAATATGTGTTCTCTGCGACGCATCACGGCTATTGAGGAGGGTAGAATAGGTCCTCACTCAACATCATCATGAGCGTTAGTGTGTGTGATGCGATGTGTTATAGCGATAAAATATGCGAAATATGCGAATATACTGCCAAATAGCGATGTATGCGATATAGTTACATTATGATCCGAATCTCTAGTGCTAGGCGTAACGGGTATAATCGAGTAGTAACAACGCACGAACGTGCGGGTTGTTACAGTCTCCCCTGCTTTAGGAAATTTCATCCCGAAATTAATCCATAAGAAGGGTCGCGAGGGTTGATGCGAGTGGAAGTAGCGATTAAAAGCGTCAAGGATAAGCGAGCGATCGATTGAAGATTGACGAGAGAGAGTGTTGCGATAACTGGCGATGGCAGCGAGTAAGACGATTCATACACCAAAGATGGCAACACAAAGAAAGCGATCCAAAGGTATTTTGAATTCTCAAAAAGTTGATTAATTCGAAAGGTTTGAAGAAAGTTGTTTATGAAAAATCTTCCCACAGCGCAGTGGTAAATTGTTTCGATGTTCACACCAGCGCTATGAGTGGGGTTTTATTGGGTTACTAAAAGATTTTTATGGTGTCTAAACTCGTTTTATGAAATTTTCTCGTCACGCGGCAGTAACTTAAGTCGATTATCACACCATCGTCACAAGATAATCTCGTTTGTACAAAGGTTTCGATCAAATTTTAGAAAAAAAAAGTTTTGTAAGAAGAGTTTTGTTTACACAAAAGGTTTAAATAACATCAAATATTGTAATTTTAAATCTTAAAGTCGGCCCCGTATGGCACTTTCCCACGAAAGTTCGACAGTATGGGTAAAACACTTATATATAGGAAGTACCAGCGGCGTATCCACCATGTTTTAGCCATATGGCTTCCGTCTCGTGAGGCTGTGTCATACGTGTCAACATAGTACAGACAGATTTACGATGACTTAATCCAAACAATGAAGGGTGGGATCAAGTCTTGAAAGGCGAACCGAGTGATGAAGTCGTTTTCGAACTCAGTTTAGCGACACGAGCGAGTGCGACAAGCGATAAGCGGTACACAAAAACTTGATAGCACAACACAATGAAATAAGCAAAGACAGCGGCGATAAGCGAAAAGCAATAAGCGATAAACGATAGGGACAACCGTCAAGCGATAGGCGACAATTGATGCGTTGCAAGCAGTGGGGATATACGCGATTAATGCAATTCGATTAGATTGATCAACACCACAAAATTTTACTAACAGTAGACCCCACATGGCCTTTTTCCACGAACGTCTGCTGATATGGCTAAAACATTTATATAAAGGAAGTACCAGCAGCGTATCCACCATGCTTTAACCATATGAGTTTTGTCTCGTGAAGCGAGGTCACGTGTGCTAACTTAACACAGATAACACAGATACGGTAAGCGATAGCGTTAGCGATAGGCGACGAGCGATATGCGATTAAGCGAATAGTGCATTTTCGATTAGATTCCACATTAAAACCCACATTAGATTCCATATTAGTTTTGTCCCGTGAAGCGATGTCATACATAATAAAACAATACAGATTGCGACGAGTATCAGGCAATGAGCGATAAGCGGTAAGCGGTACGTGATAAGCGATACACGGTACGATTAATCTCCACATTTCCACAATTTAACCAACATTAAGCCCCACATGGCATCTTTCCACAAAAGTTTGCTAATATGGCTAAAACACTTATATATAGGAAGTACCGGCGACGTATCCACCATGTTTCATCCATACTAGATCCGTTCCGTGAATCGATGTCATGTGTGCCAACATAATCACAAGTAGTGATAAGCGTTAGAAGCGATAAGCGATGCGAGTATCGAAGCGATGAGATTAATAGATGCGTTAAGCGTTAAAGTGTTGTGAGGGTGATGTGCGTTAGATTCCCACGAAATTGCGATTGAGTTGCGATTAAAGACTTACGACCAGTCTTGCAACGATGCAATTGCCCTGCGGGAGTAGACTCTCCTGAGTCCATCGGTGAGGCATTTGCATTGCGTTTGTAGACTTACGACAAGTCTCGCGATGATACGATGTAATTGTTACGCCTTGCGAATGAGTGTAGTGTGTCGAAAATTAACCATAATAGTATAGGTCTAAATAACGTTCAACTCCACATGGCACTTTCTTTACGAGACTTCGGTAGTATGGCAAAGCACACCTTGCTTTACCCCTACTACTTGCATCCCATGAATAGATGTCGCACTTTGTTGACATGGTCAAGACGCTTATGTATAGGAAGTACCAGCGGCGTATCCACCACGCTCGACCATTCTTTTAATGTTATGGCACCATTAGAACTCACTACGATCTCCGTGCACTGACCAAAATAATCCCGTGTGCACCCGTGATTAGTCGTTCCTTGCACGTATATCGTACCTTATTCTAAGAGTGTAGTGAGGGTAAAACACATTATATCGTGATATAATATATAGCATGTGTGTGATTCCAGATTAAGTGCGAAGACGAGAGAGAAAGCGAGAGATAAATAGAGTCCACATTGCGTCGAGAAATAGAACAAATTCAACACATAAAAGAAACTAACGACGAAAATCGTAGCATTACAACAACATTAGAATCATGACAAATGTTGCTGTGGAGGACTTATGCGGAGACTGCGATCGTTGCTGAGATTCCTCAAGTTTGCGGCCCCGTGCGGCAGTTCCGGGTAAAATGACCATACCAGTTGCAATTGTCGCAATAACGACAGTTAGCTCCTGGTGGGTGATGATACGTACACATGAGACATAGGGGATGAGTTCTGGTGTAGGCGCGCTTCACAAGAACGGGAGCAAATCGTAGCGGTGTGGGGTTTGGAATTTCATCCACGCTTGGTTCCTTTCGCTTGTGGCTGAGCCCGTTGCGATCCTGAGATGAGGTGTCGTTGTCGTTGGAGGATTCGTCTGATGATTCGCTGGATACATCGTCGGAGGAATCTTCAGAAGAATCGTCGGATGAGTTGATGACGATTGCTTGATGAGCTTGTTTGACAGGATTCTTGGAGAAGAATCCGTCCAAGACTCGTTTGTCGTTGATCTCTGTGGCCAAGCGATAGGTTTCTTCGATAGTAGCAGGTCTTGCAGCTTCGAAAAAATCGCCCACACATTCAGGCAAGCCGCGAATGTACTTCGTGATGGCCTTTCTGAAGTGTTGACTTGACTTGGGCAGATTATGCTAAGCTGTTTGAACCTTGCGGTGTAGCCAGTATTGTCACATTCGACTTGCTTGATTTCCCAAAATTCGTCTTCTAGCTTTTGGACTTCGTGGGGAGGGCAGTACTCTTTCTTCATGAGTTCCTTCAACTCATCCCAAGAGAGAGCATAAGCTGCAGAGATCCCACGTTTTTTACGTTCGGCTGTCCACTAGTCGAGTGCTCGCGATTGAAATACTCCGGTAGCGCAAGTAGTACGAAAACCATCGGGACACCCACTCTGACGAAGGGTAACTTCGATAGAATCGAACCACTGGAGTAGTTGAGACACACCTCCTTCACCCGTGAACTCCATCGGGTCACAGGCTTTGAAGTGTTTGTAGAGGAAAGCAGATTGCGGCGCCTCTGTCTTAGAGTCTTCTGGGGTTCTAGAGTTGCTGAGAGAGAGCACTTGAGCGACAATTTGAGGGACGACCTTGGCCACTTTCTTGGCAACAAGCGAGGCAATTCTCTTCTCGGCGCTTCGTTTGGCTCTTCTCCTGGCTGTTTGTCTCGAGGTAGAATTGTTGGAAGACATCTAGACAGAGAGAGATTTGGAGTGAGATTCGATCATAATGATTTTTGAGTTTTGCGATGCGATTGAGCGCGATCAAAACTTGTTGCAAGTAATGTAATAGATTTCACATAGGAGACACGAGATCCTAAGTTCTCTCACAATTGATTCGTTTTGTATATATAATTAGTTGTAGTTTATACTTACACACATACATGTCGGTGTAGATTGTGCGAGGACGCGATGAAGAGGGAAAGCGAGAGTGAGAGCGAAAGTGAGTAATTTAGACATTAGTTTTGTTGCGAATTTCCGGTTTTTCGTTTTAGATTGCGATGGCTCTGCAAGTTGTGCGTTTACAAAACCAGGGAGCGAAAATTGATAAATCGAGAAATCGATGAAGCGTAAAGTTTTAAATTGTAAACACATAAGCGTAAATAGGTTCTGATAAGCGTATAATCAGCGAGTCGTAAGCTAGAAAAGTAGATAGAGTGCCTCGGGTGTTTAGGCGTCGACTACCCAAGGTAACCCAACTATACCCAACAAGTCCGTGCACGCGCGTTGCCCTAGAAGACTTATGCTTCCACTGGGATGCAGCTCGTGGCATTCGTCTTCCTAGTCATCGTGTGGCTCGAGTTATCGTGATAGTCGAGTCCTTGGTGAGAGCTTTTGAATACCATTTTATAGAGAGTGGAACGGCTTATTAAGATACGGGTTTCACCCCTGACTTAATAACTTCACTCCTAGCTGTGGTTGTGCTCTTCGAATAAATTCGGGAGTTCCACTAGATTTTGAAATGGAGACTTTCGTTGAGTTATGGATGTCACACCTAGCTCAACGAAAAGTTATCGTGCTAGAAAATGCGCTGAGTGAGCGATCTCATCGAGAGTTCTTGGTTTTCACACCTGGTCTCGACTGGATCACTCGGTTTTGTTATGCGAGTATTTTCGAAAACGTGTGCATTGTGTCAGCCTTAAGAAAGGCTAAGTAGTATTTCAGCCTTAGGAAAGGCTTCTTCGTGTGAAGCTGTAGTACGCGGTGTTCACACAAAGTTGTAGTTTTTAGCAATAAAGTTGATGTTTGTACAAAGATCCTGTGACCCTTTAGAGACATTTTCGTTAATACATTGGATTCTCTTATGAGTGAAAAACAAACTTATCTTAGGTTTGTTTCTTATAGTGCCTTTTTAGTTTCTGCACTTAGACTTTATGAATGCACCAATAAATCTTATGGGTATTTGTTGCACAGTGTGGGTAACATTATGTTTTGAAGTTTATTGATTATTTATAGTCAGTTAGCTATAAGTATATAGTGTTAGGTTGATTATAGTGTGCGTTTATAATTAGTTTGGCATGAATTCATAGTGTTTAGGGCTATAAATGTCACACCCCCAAAATACCACCTGCGGAAACACCGCGGGGTGTGTGACGTACCAGGATCTAGCCACCAATCACATTGAACTCATAAATATATTTAAATAAAACTTTCATTCATTAAGAAAAAATATTACAAAACGTTACGTATAATTTTTTGTATACAGCGGAAGCATAACTCAATGGTTAAGTGTTTTACAAACCACATGTATAAAAACCATTAGACTTGTATTGCGTTTCCAGGTATCTCGACCCATGACCACTCCAGCCTTCCAGACAGCAAGTTCCAAAGATTATCCTATAGACCTGCAAGCATGTAGACAAGTTTGTCAGACGACGCTGGTGAGTTCAAAGTTTGTTAACGTGTTTAGTTGCCAGTTACCAGATTAAAACATTACAATGATTTGATGTTGTTAATAACTCAATTACCGCAGATGGCACCAAATTATTTTCCCTATTCCCCAAAGCCTCTATCAAAGCAATGGTCAAGACTGGGATCATTAGTTCACTCCTGACCTCCTCGGTGCGGTGTGAGGTTGCCAAACCTAAATAGCGCTATTAACTAATACCCCGTTGCCTCCCCGGCAACAATCGGTAGAAGGGACTTGAGTGATAGATATTAGTGTATTAACCAACATCCCAATAACCCGACATTCCTCCCCAGAACATTTACCAGATGTCCCTCCCCAGGACGCATGCTTGGAAAAAGAGCAGTGAACTCACCTTGGTTTTGCTCGGTAAGATTAGTTACTTATTTACAGTTGGGCAACCGAATCCTAATATGGTTACCGATGACAGTTAGTTTCATATATTCATAATCCACGTATTCGTCGTACACATTACTCAAATAACAAACAAGCCAAGCACACGTCATTGCGTAAGTCATAGCAAGTATCCAAGACATAGTTACATTCACGACACAAGCTCATATTGCACCATTGCACAAGTCAAGTAGTTCGGTTCACATTTGAGTAACATGTTAGTTGTGACAAGAGATCATGCAACGTAATTAATCGATCATCATTGTATAATCATCTAGCAGGTATTTGGGCCTCACGCGAGTTCACATTACAATTTCCTGTCTCAATAACCAATTAACAGTCCAATACATAGTTCCTAAGAGTGTGCAACCCATTTAGTTCGGGCCCAATGAGGTGTACGGCCCAACACATAAACAGTTTCATGCGGCCCATTTGTCTCCCGCCCATCCGGATTCAATTATGTAACCCCCGACCCCTCGTTCCTTATTCTCAAATCAATTAGTCACAAAATCCATTCTTCACTCCTTACATATAGTTTAACAGTTTAACATCATGATTATTACAGTGACATCCCGACGAAAGACCTTCATATCGACGAAAGTCCATAACGACGAAAGACTATTGTTCGTCAAGAAGACCAGGCGACGAAGAACCATATTTCGTCGACTTGGGTTCTTTGTCGGGAGTTTCGTCGCTGCACCTTAACAGGAAATCCTGATTTCCTTCTTTGATTTACATGAACCCTAATTCCTTATGAAATGTCAATATTAATCATGCAACAAATCCAACAACTCTAGTGTACATCAGATTCTAGATTAAAGGTTAACACCTTGTATACTCGATCTTAAATCTCATGTCATCAGTTTACCCTAATAGCCATTATCGAAAGCATGATTATCATATATATAACGCCCATATTTCTTACTTATTTAAAAAGTATTATTATTTGCAAAATTCGGGCATGACCCGTTCGTATAATGAACAATTCCCTGTAAGACCAACTTGTAAGAACTTAAATATGACACAGCGGAAAATATGAGCCCAAAAATTTCTTTCTTATTTAGACCCATTACTTACTTAAAGACTCAAATGCAAATGATAAATATTTACAAAAAGGGATTAACAATACCCACATTAAATTAACGCTTCAAGACAATACATAAATCAAACTATGTGGTCGTTCTTCCCGTACAATCCTTGATTTGCGGCTCGATCAATGCATGCTTATCATCGATAGTAGTGGTAGTGATACGTGCAATACCTGTGAACATCACATACAACTTAACCATTAGTCATTGACAACATCATACAACATGATTCTCATATAGTCTAATACTGAATAACATTTAACAATGAAACTTTGATTTATTTAACTATCCTCTCGTATTTTCTTGTTCAGAGTTCGACTTTGATACTTCAAGAACCCGGTGTTCATATACCTGCATTACATTCCAATCTCAAACACACCATTAGCAATCATTAATGCTCGAACATAATGAAACCATTCCATACCATTCCTTTATACATTTATAACATTTCGCATCCACAAACGTATACATTCCTAATTCTTACGTGCATTCTTAGCAACCCGCTTCTTACTTACATACATTACTACATATGAATATACAATCTTATTTTCCTACGTTCGTTCATATACGGTTACGAGCTTTTGCCTACTACCTTTACACGCATACACTTATGCTAACAGGGCACAATTATAATTTTACATAATATAGGCATTATACATATCAACCTACTACTTACTCGTTCCTAGATACCTTTACTTACGGTTTTTCTTCATTAACACTAGGGTAATTCCATACTTAAACCTCCCATCATTTACCTATGATCAAAACCAATAATTACATTAGTTGTGAAGGCTTGAAATCCATTTAAACAAGTCGCTTAAGCTGAACCATCAACAAAACAACATTTCCCAGCCATTATACCCGTCGCGCCATGCGACGGTTAACTCCCTTGGCCGTCGCGCGACGCCAAGGCCCTGTTTCGACAGAATGTTCTTTAATTTGAGCTGCGGTTGTCCAGCTCCAAATAATAACCAATTTCTAACTTTAAACTGCCATAACATTCGTTTTACTAACCCGTTTTGCGTGATTCTTTTTCCTACGCGCCCGTAATTTAATTACGGATCCGTTTATCACTTCGGGTCGCATCAAAAGCTGATTTATAAGCAAATGGATTATAAACCCCTTTATACATTATTTGACCCATTTAATCCTACTAGTTTACTTTCATTACAAACAACTCCTTTGTTATATTGAAATAACACTCACCTCAATACTTCTCATCCATTACATGATTCTTGCATATTTTTCTACACTCATAAATATTAAATACTATGTACATACTAAGAAGTGAATTGGAATCACTTACCTTATGCGTCTATGTTCGAGCTCGTCTTCTTGCCTTCCTTTGACTCGTTAGCCATTCATGCTTGGGTCCTTGCCAATGTAAATTCCTATTCTTTCATACCATCATTTTCATAACTTGTTAGTTTGCATGTTAATCCATATCGATAATCATTTCAATTTCTTAGTTGCATTACTTTCGTTAGTCAATCAATCATTCACTAACATGCATAGCTCAATTTACTGAAAATGGGCTGTTATGGGACGTCTGTTTACAGTACTTATGAGCTTTCAAAAATTACGATCTTTTTATGTGACGTGCCCCACGGAGGGTTTATCCTTGTGTTAAAGTTTTAGAGTCTAACTCTCTACCAAAAATTTATAAAAATTCATTTACTAAGCTGCAATCAGATTCGTCACTTCTGACTGCAGCTCACGGAAAAATTCATTTAAAATTCCTCGTTTATCCGATTGACGAAATTCCAGTTGGAGATTTTTAAATCACTTGAAGCTACCTACAGAAAAAATTTGAAATCATAACTCAATTCATAAATTGATTTATGACATTCGTAATGGGCTGAAAATTCTGCCAGAAAACGCAGCCTGAACCTTCGATACGGAAAAATTCATAAAACGTTCATTTTTCGTCGAAAAAATGCCATTCCAGTTGGGTTTGAAAGGTTTTTCCTGGAAGTTCATCAAAAACTCAATAAACATAAGTTTTTGACCAGATTTGACCCGGTTACAGATTCATGTTATGTGGTACATACTACTACATGTTTACTTGATTTCATATCCGATGTTCACAAAATCAATTTTACACATAGTAACGCTTTCATGATCCTACAATTGACAATTACATACCAAGTTAGCCAATTTAATGTAGTCGTAACATCATGCTTTACTAGTTGTCCACATCCTATACACTTAGTTCACACTCATTTTTATATTACCATTAAGTCACTAATCCGACTCATGGTGTGCACCACCATTCAAGCATAGGGTACTAGTTCCTAAAGCATACTTTTGCCAAATAACATCATCAACCAACTACCCACATGATTTCCATCCAAAACACATATCTCATGCTAACTTAGCTATCAAGTACAACATTATCACATTCTAAACCAAATTGCCAAATTCTTGCATACAAATTTCACCTTCTAACTTCACTTAGCCATTTCATCAAACACTTGGCGTGCGTACTAATATCTAAGCATAATGTACAAGTATTTTCATTCTTTTTCTTCCTAGTTCTTTACTTTCAAACATTAGCAATACAAAATACCAAATCAATTTCATACCATTTTCAATCTAACTAGCAAGATGGTCACATATAAAATAACGTATCAAGAATCGAACAAAGATTAGACATGGGTGACATACCCATGTCGCCATTTCCATCAACCTATGGTGGGTTTCACCTCCAAACACCTAATTGATCAAAATCATGCATAACACATGTTCCGTATGGTGATTCTAACACATAATAACGCTTAATTTCAGACAAATTCGTGGATTGATCAAAAACCTACTTCTTACAAAATCACCAAATCATAAATTACAACTTACCAAGTGATTTACAGAGCTAAACGATCAAGAATCTTGTTCATGCAAGTTCGATTTCAGCCAGAATCCATCCAATTTGGTCGATTAGGGTTTGAGAAGGGGTTTCCCCTTCTTTCTCTTATCTGTTCGAACACCCACACACGCCCAGGTGTGGGTTTGGGGCTTTTAATTTTATTTTTATATTTTATCTTTTCATTCATTCAAAATTAACCCCTCATGTTTGTCACTTGATCAATATTGACCCAAATTTCATTTCCTTACTTGTTTTGCTAGGCATTTAACTAGGTTTAATAACCTAGTTATTACATTTCCTTCTTTTAAACGCGGTAACATACTGACAACTAAATAATTCGAGTTTTGGGGCGTTACAAATCTACCCCCTTATTGTGGATTTGGCATGCTTTTTGTGGTCCACCAGGTTCACAAAATGACATCAATGTGCTCCAATAATCTCCATTATTTTTTACTCAACGAAATGGAATTGCGCCAAAATGTCCATTTTACGTGAACAACCACTTATACAATTGTGGATACTATCTTACCGATGGAATCTACCCTACATGGTCCGTGTTTGTGAAATCATTTCCATATCCTCACCTTCCGAACAAAAAGACATTCAAGAGGCAACACGAGGCGGCAAGAAAAGATGCGGAGTGGGTTTTTGGTGTTTTAAAGTCAAAATAGGGTATACTTAATCGATCAACGCATGCTGAGACTGTGAAAAAGATTAGGTGTGTCGTATACACGTGCATTATTTTACATAACATGATTCTAAAAGACGACGGAAACATGATAGCACCGACACATATTCGGGATCTTCCAGTGGAGCCCGTTTTCGATGATACTGTTTTTAATGAGCTCATTGATGAAGATACGCATTGGAGACTAAAACATGATCTCGTGGAACATTTTGGAGGACTAGATCAACCCCACTTATTGGCAGATTCCGACGACGAGTAGTATAATTAGTTTTAATTTTATGGTTTTTGTTTTTTTCCTAGTTTTAAAATGTCTTTTTTATTTTAATATAATTTTATTTATTTTAATTAATGTAATGTTTATGGTTTTATCCTAGTTTTAAAATGTCTTTTTTATTTTAATATAATTTTATTTATTTTAATTAATGTAATGTAATGTCTTTTTTTAATTAAACTAGTTTTTTTGTCGTCGCGAGTTGCGGCGAAACCGAGCAAATGATAACGTAAAACAAACATGATTTGAAAATAAAGCATGTTGTTTAGAAAGTTAAACCATTAGAACGGTTTAATTTATCATCGTACTGTTTTATGATACCAAATAAATACTTTATTATAAGTACAATTTCGTTTTTAACAAAACTTATAACGGAATGTCCGGAAAAAAAATCAATAATAACTATGTACTTAAGTTTTAAGAAAAAGTTATAAACGTATAATATTAAAGAAGTACCAAATTAATCGATAATATATGTTCTAAAAAAGAAAAGAGAATTATTAAAAAAACAGTATAGGAAATATATGGTTTTAAAAAAGGAAAAATAATTAAAAATAAAAAATAATAAAAAGCTATATATTATTATAAAATTAAAATTACTATTCACCATCCTTCACTAACAATATATATATGTATAATGTAATTTATTTTGTTTAAAATATGTTTTAATTATTTATACTTAATTTGTAGAAATAAAAAAAACTAAAAAAAGAAATGGACTCCCCACGTGGGGAGCACCCTTTATGTTTGAGTGTAAAATGAGGAGTGCAGATAAGAGTTGACATGACATGAGGTGATTGTCTAGGTGGAGAGTTTACCACTCTCTACGTGGGGAGTACCCCTCACACCCTAAGTGTTTGGTTTTTATCTATTTATTTAAATGTAAGAAATATAAAAAACAATTAAATATTAGAAATATTTAAAAAAATAAATAGGTAATCATTGAATGAGCTCCTTTCCATACCGTGGGCTTTATTCTAAAAGTGCAATGGAGCCCCTTGTCCTACATGCTGTTGATGTGTCGCAATGGAGCCTTAAGGGGGCTCCAACCATATCCACCAGCCTAACTAACTATACTCGAGAATTGGGGGATGACAAATGTTCTTTTCAATTTAAAGAGGAAAATGTATTATGGTATTTTTTCCCTTGAACCTACATAACCCCATTTTCAAACAGATATATCTCTTCCACACTATAATATTTTTTTAGATTATACCGTATTAATGAGGATTTCATTCTCTTTAATTTGAGCAGACTATTACTATAGTTTTCTTAATTTTTTAAAATTCATTTTACAAGCAATAAAGTAACGTGATTGTGTAACGTTACATGATCATGTTCCAGTACATAATTACATACCATATGTGCAAGTAGTAACAAATGCTCAATGTGACCCTATATCTATAATCACATACCATATGCAAAAAGTGTAATGTCATGTGATTATGTATCAGTACGTAATTACATTATTATAATTTTTTTATTGTATAATGTATTTTTTTACTAAAGCTATGCTTATTACATGATTATACATTCAATATAATGAGAACTTAATTGTTTTTATGCTATTACGTGATTAGATCTGTAATATAAGTCGTTACGTGATTATAGATGTAGTGTTACATTGAACATTTGTTACTGCTTGCACACATGGTACGTGATTATTACATTGAGCATTTGTTACTGCTTTACACACATGATACGTGATTATTACTTTGAGTATTTGTTATTGTTTTCACACACATGGTACGTGATTCTAGATTTAGGTACACATTTGAGTATTTGGTACGTGATTTACGTATTCATTGATCATTTTGTACGTGATTATAGATGCAAAGTTACATTGAGAATTTGTTACTGCTTGCACATATGTTACGCGATTTAGGTATTCATTGATTATTTTCCAATACGAGTTACGTACTGGAACACAATCACGTAATTTTATAGTTTGTAAAAACAATTTTTTTTTAAATTAAGAAACCTATAGCAATAGTATACTCAAACTAAAGAGAATGAAATGCTCTTTAATAAGATGTAATTAAAAAAAATATTATCGTATGAAAATGTTATAGCTGTTTGAATATTAGGGGTGGGGGGTGGGGGGGTTAAGGGAAAAAACACCAGAATACCCTTTTTGTATTTATTTTTTTCAATTGTTTGATCTTGTTATTTATCTAAATATCACTACTTTATTTGTAGCCATTAATTAGGTATATTGTTGAGATTCTCACCTACACTTCGTACGTTAGATCTCTCTTGTATTGTAACCACTCTGTAAAATAAAATTATGAAGACAATTTGTGAATTTATAAATTACCAAAGTAGAGGGGTGTCTGATTAGACAATTATGAAGAGAATTCGTGAAAATATAAATTAGTAAAGTAGAGGGGGGTCTAATTCGACGATAAAGATAGTCACCGGTAATTATGTAAAATGTTAGTTTTTCTTAATGTATAAAATCTATAACAATATCTTACTCAAATTCAAGATAATAAAATAATCATTTTTATACTGTAATTAAAAAAACATAAGTATAAAAAGTTATAGCCGTTTAAAAATTGCAAGGAATTGATTTAAAAGTTGGCAATACATTTTGAAAAAATGTTTTCTTTTTCTAAAAAAAACGTTGTTGAAAAAATATTTATCAAAATAGGAAATTTAAAAACTATTTTTAAAAATAAGTGTTTTCTTTTATATCTTTATTTTTAACTGATCTTTCATTATTATTTTTTTCTTCTATCAACCTATTATTATTTTTAGAGTTAAATGTCATTTTAATCACTCTGGTTTGGGTCATTTTGGCAGTTTAGTCCAAATGTTTGAAACGTTGTCATTTTAGTACAAATAGTTTTAAATGTTGTCATTTTAGTTCATTGGGTTAACTCCATCCCTTTATTTTGTTAACTAGAAGGGCATTTCGTTCATTTTATATGTAATTCTGTTAACTATAAGGGCAATTCGACCATATAAAATGATCGAATTACGCTTCTAGCTAACATAAAAAATGGACGGAACTAACCTGGTGCACTAAAATGACAACGCTTGTACTGTAATTATCAAAATTAATCTATAAGTGTATTAAAATTACTCTGCAAATTTATCAAACAACATACAATTCAAAATTACTCTACAAAATCATTTGTATAGTAATTATGATACTCTACAAAATTACCTTACATGATCAAAATTATCATACAAAATCATTTGTAGAGTAATTATGATACTTTACAAAATTACTCTATAAAATCAAAATTACGCTACAAGAATATTTTACAAAATTACTTTACAAGATCAAAATTACCCTACAAGATCATTTGTAGAGTAATTTTGATAATTACTCTACCAGTAAATAATTACGAATATGTCACCGCGTTTTTTTCTTCTTTTTTTTTTTTGCTTTTTCATGCCTTTCGTACGATAAGACACTTTGTATGTGAGCTTAACTCTTTTAACTAATCTATCATTATTTTTCCTTTAATATTTTCTTCATTCAACCTATTATTATTTTTGTTTATTCTTCAATCAAGTCATTATACTTTTTTGTTTTAACTAATTATAATTATTTGTTTTAACTAATTATAATTATAATTCTTTTTTTTTTAATTAAACCATTACAAAAGAGAGATATTATTTTCATTTATGTGGTCGTCAACTTATGTGCCTCAAAAGAGAGAGATTATTTTCATTGGTTCAAGTTATTCTACAAAGGCTGCTAATCGTAAGAAATGTAAGAAGTATTTATAGAGTGACAAATGTCCAATAACCTAAAATTAAACTCACTATATCACCACTCAAAACCTAAACACCCACCCCCACGCCACCCCCACCCCACCCCCACCCAAAAACCTAAACCCCCAACCCCCCCCCCCCCTCCCCCGACCCAACCACCACCCAAAAACCTAAACCCCCCACCGGCACAAAAAAAAAAAAAAAAAAAAAAAAAAAAAAAAAAAAAAAAACTATACCTTATCAAAAAAACCCTCAAAAAACCTAACCCCCCTCAACCAAAAAAAAAACTAAAAAAACTAAACACCCACCCCCACCCCCTCGGCAAAAAAAAAAAAAAAAAAAAAATTTTTTGGGTGGATGGGGGTGGGGGTTTAGATTTTCTGGTGGATGCTTAATTTTTTTTTTTTTTTTGTGTAGTGGGTTTTTTTAAAAGGCTTTATACCCTTGTTACAATTAGTATCCTTTTGTTTCATCCTAATCCTATTTTCATTTATGTGGTCGTCAACCTATGTGCCTCAAATAACTTAACTTTTTTAATTTCACACCAACAGGGGCGTAGGATTTGAGGGGCGGGAGGGGGCGCCCGACCCCCCGAACTTTTCGGCCAGTAGTGTTATATATGTACGTTTCGTATAGGATTTTGTAGTTATATATGTTTTCGACCCCTCGGTTTTATAAAAAAAATTAGGTATATACGTTTTCGACCTCCCAGTTTTAATTTTTTTATTTATATAGCCCAAATAAAATATATAATTAGCCCAAATATTATAGCCCAAATCATTATATTTGGTAGAATACTAGAATGTATATTATATAACCCAATTAAATCATTATATAGTCCAACTTAAAAGCCCACCCTATCAAAAAAAAAACATAAACTCGATTACTTTGGGACATCGACCAGAATAATAGAAGCCACAAGCCAGAACTGCAGAATGGGGGAAAACGCAGGTTTCAGAACTGTTCGACTTCAGCTTCTTGTTCGAGAACAGAAGCCAAAACGCTGCTCTTTGTTGTGGTCTTGTACTCTTGTTCGACTTCTTCAATCTTCATAAGGTTAAAGATATGTGTTTTTTTATCTTTAGGTTTAATTTAGGGCTACAAATTATATGATTTAGGTTGAAATTAAGGGTGAAATTGGTCCGAATTTTTGTCCTAAACTTGTTGAATCTTTCTGTAACTATGTCTAATTTTATTTGTTTAATCTTATTGTGATTTGATTTAGATAGGAATTATGGTTTAAAATTTAGGGTGATTTATTAACTTGTTTTGTTATTAGATTATGCTATGGGGAAGATAGGCATAACTATAATTCTCATCCAGGAGAACCGGGTGCCCACCTTCCTCTCTCCTTTTTAATGTTTTGGTGTCTTTGTTCGTTTGTTTGTTAAACAATGTTTACGTTTTAATGTTTGAGAACGTTTTTTATTGATATTAATGTTTGACCCGACCCGAATCAAATCACCGACGTCCTACCCGAACATACACCTCGAAACTACGCGATAAAATTTTTTTTGTAGGCCGGTTACCTTCCGACCCCCCGAACTTTTTTTTCAAGCTTCGCCACTGCACACCAACCCAAAGAAATCATGTTGGAGCTCAACTTAAGGATCCGATTAGTAGCCTTTCTGTTCTTGAGCTCAAATTGTTTCACTTCTTTAGTTCAATCTGTCTGTAACAGGAGCACTGATTTGGTTGGTTTGTACTACACTGAACAACAAAACGATCTTGTTTCAATTTCCCAGTACTTAACGACCAACACCATCAATGTTCTCAAGCATTACCCAAACAGTATCCCTAGTCAAATTATATGCAAAAGGATGCACAAGAGAGATGTTAATTTGACATCTGCAGTGTGGTTTCAGATCTTTAATTCTTCTAGTATCAATCGTTTATGCGGTTTTAACATGACTGTGGTTTGTTCGTGTGTGGATTGTTCGATCTCGAAGGATTTTCTTTTGTTCTTTTCGTGCACTCTTTGGCAGAATAAATCTTTGGATTTGGTTTCATTGCTGGTGGTTCTTAGTCTAGACTACATCCATTCGTAGAAGCGAATGAAATCCGGTTTTTAAGGTTCGTTCACATATACATATACTGATATACATATAAACACACACACATATGCATATACATATTGTCTATTGGCCTACTGACACCATTTGCTTATCCCCGCAGAAGTGGTGCGAGTTTGAGTCATACAAAATATACTATAGTTGGATTACGGAATAGATTTTAGGGGGAGCGAGTTCATCGTAAAAAAACATATAAATACGTACTCTGATTATTTCTTTATAACATGCGTACAAATACTTCCGAATGTGACACGTGTACATAGTAGTGGCGGATCCAGCCATGTTTTATGGATTCAGATGAACCCACTCAGTTTGGAAAAAACGAAAAAAAAAAAAGAGTGAGAATCTTGTATGATTTGATAAAAATTAGTGAGAATCTACCGTAACGAACCCACTGAAAAAAGTTCCTGGATCCGCCAATATCTGTTTTTATTTAGCATGTAACATAGTTACAATGTATATTTAAATAAACACTGTTTAACAACAATATATGTTTTTATTTAGCATGTACTACATTAGAGTATTAGACACAAGATTGTAATAGGAAAAAAAATACTTGCTTAATTAGAACTCATTACATGAGCGAATCAAATGTGCAAACTAGGATGCACAATCAATAGTGGATCTAAACTCATTAGATCTAGTTTAATCAAGTCTATTAAATATCAAATAGCTTTGTAATCGTGTAAACTTATTTTTTTTTAAACTGTACCATAATCTAAAATTTTAGTTTTCTTTTCAAGCTGAGCATAAATTTCTTATAATTGAAAAAAGTCATCTTTCTAAGATATATGATACGTATATTGTTGATTACAATGTTGCGTCCAAACTTGTTAGAGTGTCAAACTCAATTATAATGTGTTTTGACATTACTGCAACGAGTCTCACTGTTGTATTGAGTTTCGACTAAACAAGTACTACTAATAAAGCTCAACCAAACACTCTTTAATTTTACATCAAGCCTAAAAAATCAAGTTGGAGCTCAACTTAGGGATCCTAAAGTTTTTTTCACTTCCTTAGTTCAACTATCTATAACAGTGGCGGTGATTTGGTTGGTTCGTACTGCGCTGCACTGAACAAGGAAACGCTATTGCTTCAATATTTCTGTACATGGACACCATCACCAGCAATTATTCTTAAGTACAACCCAAAAAGTATCCCTTTACATATAAAAAAAATGCACATGAGAGGGACTCTAATCTGACATTTGAAGTGTCGTTTTAGAGCTTTAATTCTTCTCATATCAAACGCTTACGCACTTTTAACATAATCTTGGTTTGTTCGTGTGAGGATAGTTCGATTTTAAAGGATTCTCGTTTGTTCTTTTTTTACAGTCCGTGGCAGAAGAAAATTTTGGATTTGGTGTCATTGGCGGTGGTTCCTAATCCAGACTTATATCCGTCCACAGAACTGAATGAATTCCAGTATTTATGGTTCGTTCGCATATGTAAACTCTTATGCGTTAGAACTCATTACAAAAGCGAAACATATATGAAAAGTTGGATGCACCATTATAATCAATAGTAGATAAGGGTATATAGGGGAAAGTTCATTTGAGAAAAAAAATTAATTGAGAAGAAAAAGAACAAAGAGTAATTTTGTAAAACATTAAATAGTTTTTTCACTTATCTAATTTATTATCATTTTTTACTAATTAATTAGTCATAAAGACTAGTATCTTCCACACTAACTTTTTTTGCCTACACACATCAAAAGTTATCTTACATATTTCGAAATTCATCTTACACGTTGAATTTTATCCTACACAACTTGTAATTTATCCTACACTTTAAATTATTTTATTTTATTTTTTTGAAATAATATATATTTTGAAGATAAGTTACAAAAAATTTAATGTAGTTAGCTATTAAAAAGAAAGACTACAAATTAATAACTTATGTAGATTTACCAATGTACCCTTATAGTAACATTAAATACCTATATTAAATGAAGTAAAATAAAGCATTATTATTGGTTAAAATTTCTCTTTTTATCTTCTTACAAATTTTTTTTTTATCATTTGAACTCTACACTAGTAGATAAAATCTCATTCAATAATCATTTTTTTTAAACTATAACATAATATAAAGAGTTAAATGCCATACATTTTTTATGCATATTTGATGTTTACGTTTAAAAATGTTGAATTTATTTATTTATAGTCGTTTAAGTTCATTTAGCATATTAGCTAAGATCATCCGTACTGGTTAATGTCCCTTAAAGGGCATTTTTCGTCATATCAGCATCAGACCCCTTAACGCTCTTTCATTCGTAATTTGCCATGTTTTTCCTCTTCATTGGGTGTTATTCTATAAATACCCCTCCCTCTTCATGCCCTATAACGCCCATGGGGATGATCTGGGGGCGTTTACCAAACTCTTTCACGTCCCTATAATACCCATTACGTATGGCCTAATCACTAATGGGCATAAACGCCCACACACAAGTAAACTTGTTCATTAAAGTGTCTGTGTTCGTTAATTTGTTTGGTTAATGTTAAAATTAACTTACCTGACCGTTTACATTTGCCTTTTATTTGTGTCGTTATATACTAAAAAGGTGCAAATCAAAAACTTTTGTGGCTCCAAAAGATAAACATTGGTTTTACAAAGTTTTGTAGTGTTGGTTATAACTTTTAATTAGTCATAAACTTGATTTTGATTTGATGATTACACAATTGGTTTGTTAATAAGAAAGGAAGTTAAGGTGATTTGCGTGCAATATTTCACACATTTTTTGCATCTTTATAATTGGTAATCCGTAGTGGTGGTGGTGGTGGTCGTGGTCGTGGTAGTGGTAGTAGTAGTAGTAAAACGAGTTACGAATTTGTATGCTTTTGTGCATTTTTATTGTTATCATTGACTCGTCTTCTCTTTCAAACTTAGCCTCTAATGGTTCTTCGATTTCAGGTACAGAGTCTAGGGGTGCTCTTGTTGCAGGGCTTGCAGGTATAACAGTTGACCAAGCAATGGAGTTTTCATATGAAGAGCTTTCAAAAGCTACAAATGACTACAGTCTTGGTAACAAGATTGGTCAAGGTGGTTTTGGTTCTGTTTATTATGCAGAGCTCAGAGGCGAGGTTTGGAACTAGGACTTTTCTTTTACTCTGTTGCTTCATTTATGTGATATATAGTTAATTTGTACAAAAGTTCCTGGGCTCACTATAATCTAGAGGTAGAAGTACGTTAAGTAGTTCACGCATGTTTTACCTTTTTTATCGCTAACTGTTTAGAGTAGACTGTTATTAGCATTAACTGTTTAGAGTAGACTGTTATTAACATAAATAGTGTTTAGAGTAGACTGTTATTAACATAAATAGTTTTTGCAATCGTATTGGACACACTAAATAAACATTTATAAAAAAAATTATTTGAAAGACTGACTCAATTTGTTTAAACCTTAAAATAGTTACACGTCTTGACCTATCCATTATGCCACCTCTACTATAGGAAAAATGATTTATCGATCACACTCGAGAACTGATCTCAATTTTAGTGTACATCGTAGCACATCTGTATGAATATATATATATATATGCAGGGGGCATGTTCATTTCAGATCCAATAATCATCGTAGTTTTTATGTAAGTTAGGCATTTTGTTTTGTTTTTCTAACATGTTAACACTCGTGTAGAAAGCTGCTATCAAGAAGATGGATATGCAAGCATCGAAAGAATTTCTAGCTGAACTAAAGGTTTTAACTCATGTTCATCACCTAAACTTGGTAAGAGGGGTAAACTTTTAACTTGGGTTGATGTATGGTGTCTAGAGGTGGCAAAAGGGTCAGTCGGGTGGGTTGGGATGGGTCAAATGCGGTTTGAAACCCTCCCTATGGCCAGTTTTGATCCATTCCAATTTTTCAAGTTATTGATTTAAAGTGAATTTGGCCAGTTTTGATCCATTCCAATTTCACGATGTTTTCAACCTGCGTGTTAAGCCAAATATTTAATTGTCATAAGTTAGAGGGTTGTTATTGTAACTAGTAGAATATATACAAACCCCTTTGTATTCGATATTGAATTAATGAATGAATTATGAGTTGATATGGTATCAGAGCCAAACAACTTGTAAACCCTAAACAACCCCTACTCGCCGTCAACCAACCACACAAGAAAATCAACCAACAGGCGATCAACCAACAAATCATCAAACTGTTGCTGCCGTCAACAATAAAAATTGCCGTCAACAATAATAATTGCTGTCAGCCAACAATTATCCACTGCCTCTAAGGCTAGAGGGTATGGTGCCCATCCTCCCTTGGAGGATGAACCGCCACGTAGGCGCCACATCATAGTCCTACCAAGGATGGTCTATCCCACAAAACTAGAGGGTATGAGATGATGGTCCTAGATGATCCTACCCCACTACTTTTATGTTTTTTATTTTTTTAATCTTCTACTTTTTTTTAACATTTAACAAATAAATTAACAAAATATTTTCATTAATATTAAAATATAGTACTGTTTTTACTTTTTATTTTTAAACAAATCCCAAATAAAAAAATATATTTTAATCACGAAACACAAATCCACAAACAAAAGAATCTAACTTAAATATTTTAATATTTTATCTTTAACTTTAACCTTAACCATGAAAACCATTAAATAATTCTGAATTTCACCCTTCCCAAACAAATACATACACCCATTCACCTTTTTCTCTTCTACGTTTTACCCCTTCAACACACAAACACACAGTCGCCATTGTTGCAGACAAACAACAACAATCTTATCAATTTTGCTACTTTCATAAATCTTTTTACAAATCCCAGGGGCTGTTTGGCTAAGCTTATTTTTTTTACTTATTTGCTTATTTGAAAAGCAAATAAGTCATAATGAAATGACTTATTTACTTATTCCTCTCACATAATAAGCTAACCCAAACACCTTTTAACTTTTCAAAAAGCAAATAAGTAAATAAGTCAAAAAAATAAGCTTAGCCAAACAGCCCCCCAGAAAGCATAAATCGAAAGTTCCACTTTTTAATAGGTAATTTCTCCCAAAACTCATATTCCTTCAATCAGATCTTCAATCAGGTTGCTACTTTTGTGATGATGAATTTGTGTATGTGCAGATCTAAAGAAATGGATGGTAGAAATAAATTTGGTAAATTAATTTTTTTTTTATTTAACGGTAACAATTGAAGGGGGCCCACCATTGGAGAATTGTCCTGAACGTCCATTCCTCGACGTTGAAGACGGGGACGGAGCTCGATGGGAGGGGGCGGGATGAGCTGTAGCCGGCGCCGAACCAAGACGGGGATGGGGACGGTCCCCATACCCCATAGCCTAATGTTTCTCGAATTCAACAATAATAATTGCCTTTTGTTGGAGAAAATAAATTGCCTTTAATGTTGGAGAATTCAACAATTATTTGTTGCCGTTAAATTGTTGTTGCCGCCCCCACTTAGGGGCTGTTTGGTTGTCACTGAATGGAACCATTCAGAGGTCCACATCTGATTCGGTCAGATGATAAGGTGTTTGGTTCACTAATCGCTCACCTCTGAATGGAATCATTCAGTCTGAATGGTTCAGATAAATATGAAGTCTGAATGGAACTTTGGACAAGCATACCCTCTTGTGCCCTGACCAAACCACGACATCCACAGCAGCTCCATCAAACATATGTGCTCCACCCACCGGTCACCACTCCACCCGTCGGCCCTCCACCCACCGGCGCCTCCTCCTCCACCGCCGCCTCCTCCTCCACAACCGTGTTCTGCCATGAATCTCCTCCACAGCCGTCGCCGTTCTCGTTGTCTCTCCTCCGCAGCCGGTGTTCTCAGGTACGTGATGTTTAGAGATAAGGTTCAGCCGTTGTCTCTCCTCCGCAGCCGGTGTTCCGGCAGCCACTCAACGGTGAGCGACGGCCACTCGAGGCAGTGGCGGATGATCTTCGATGATGAAGATGATGATGATGCAGGAGAAACATAAGTTTTAACCTTTTCTTTTTGTAAGTTTGCAAGGTTTTGTAGAGGGGAAATCAAGTCAAAGTGCTTTTACAGGAGAAAGGTTAACATGGTTTTGTAAGAGTAGCTCATGGTTTTGTAAGATACTACTGGTTTTTATTTTTTTTTTGGTTGTAAAAACAGTACTTGTAGGACTAGTTTTAGATTTTTAATTTATTTTGTTTTGGTTACAGGTGTTTTAAGATTCAAATTTGGTATTGTTTTCACCTGTTCACAATTAATATCACATTTTATTTCCTATAGAATTTGATGAAAAAACTTATGGACCAGTGGGATTAAGAGAGTCTGGGTGATAGCATATTAGTTGTACTAGGGGTAAAAAGTCATTTTACACGGTCATTCAGAGGTGCAACCAAACGACACTTTACTGGTTCAGCACTTACTGGTTCAGAGCCTCTTACTCATTCAGACCTCTTATTCATTCAGCACTTATTGATTCAGATGTTGCCAAACAGCCCCTTAGTGTTTTTTTTTTTTTTTAGAAAATCAATTGCTGTCAACCAGCCTTCTCGACGAACAATAGCCGACGAACAACCCCCGTGCAACGAACAATCAGCCAACCTTCGAAATCACTGTTTCTCTCATCAGGTATTAAAATCACTGTCTTTCTCATCATGACAACGATTACTGCCTTCAGTATTCAAGAACGTACATCCCATAATTCCCACAAGTTTGTTTTCAATCTTACACCAAACAATTATGGCTACTGGAAAGCCATGATGGAACCGTTTTTAAAGGCCAATAGATTATATTGTTATGTTGAGAACACGTTATCTTGCCCGGAAGAGAAAATTACAACCGGTGATGCTACTACTACAAACCCTAATTTTACAAACTGGATTGCTAATGATGCACACGTTCGCATGATTATTATCTCCACTATTTCCGAGTCTTCGTTTCAACACATCCAAGGAGACACGGCTCGGGAAGTGTGGTTAAGTCTAGCACGTGCATATGCTCCTTTGAATTCATCTCATGAGTTCACCCTAAAAACACAGCTTTTAAAGATTTCAATGAGAGATGGTGAAAAAAGTATCGATTATCTTAGCCGTGCTCAAGAATATGCAACGGCTCTTGCAAATATTGGTGAACCCGTCAAAGACAAAGATCTCGTCATGCTTACTATAGCCGGTTTATGTGAGGAATACCATGGTTTGAAAAGCAATCTTCTTGCCCGCTCCCGACCGGTTCAATTTAACGAACTTCACGGCTTGATTGGTGATCATGAATATATCACTCGGTCCGTTTTTTCTTCATTATCGGCCTCTCCACAAGTCTTCAATGTTCCCACTACCGCAGCAACTACTTCCCAGGCCCCCAATTTGGCTTCGATTCAGCAGAAGATTACCAACCTTCAACTTTTGGCAAACCAACTTGCTTCCAGAACTCAACCGTTGGCATCACCATCGGTTCCTCAGGTAAACTATGCTAATCGGTCTGCT
The DNA here is from genome assembly GCA_030545235.1 of Helianthus tuberosus. Taxonomy (NCBI): domain Eukaryota; kingdom Viridiplantae; phylum Streptophyta; class Magnoliopsida; order Asterales; family Asteraceae; genus Helianthus; species Helianthus tuberosus. The sequence goes on from CM060383.1 coordinate 136,801,506, forward strand.
TCTTCAAGATCGACCCGTGGATACGGTTGGGGCCGTGCGTTTTCTCGTTGGGGTCGTGGCTGTGGTGGTTCACAAGGCTCTCGTCAATTTGCTTGGGCGTCCACTCAAAATATGGTTTACGATCATTGCAATAGGTGCGGTATTGGCCATATTCCCTCACAGTGCCCGAATCACACCGGTTCTTCTAGTGGATCACCTCAAGAGAATTATGCTAACTCTGAAGCGGGCTCATATACTACTTGGACATCGGTTACAGGCGCTAATTCCCATGGTACTCCTGATCTTGATAGTATGGACAACTCGAACGTCTATTACGGTAATGACTCCCTCTATGTTGGTAACGGTAACTCTCTTCCAATCCTTCATATCGGTTCAAAATCCTTTTTTACCTCAAACAAAAACTTACAACTTAATCACATACTTCGTGTCCCGGGCCTACAACGTAACCTACTTTCCATTCACAAATTTTGCAAAGATAATAACGTTTTCTTTGAATTTCACACTTCCTTTTTTGTTGTGAAGGACGAGGCTACCAGGGCTATCCTCCTCATGGGCCCCAGTGACTGTTTTGGTCAAAAATCAGGCTAGGATAATGCAACCAAATCTTTGTTATGAGGAATGATGCTTGAACAAATGTATGAATAACTTGCAAAATGTAATAAACAAGTGACACAAGGATTTATACGAGGAAAAAGCCCTTGATCAAGAGTTGATCTCCGGCATAAAAAACCTCGGGTGATGGAAACTATCGATCACCAACTATAATTAAACAAATGATTGTTACAACTCGGGATGATAACAAGCTTGTTACAAGGATCACTAGAGTACAATGTGTATGAAATCGCCAAATGAATTGTTGAGAGCTTGCGAGAGTGTGTATGTTTGCTAAAATAGCCAAGTGTTCTAATTCAAGCTTGTTATCCCCTTTTAAAATTAGAAATAACTAAAACAACTACCTATCTGCTAAATGTGCAAGCTTCCCACGATCTCCATAACATTCACAAAGCCATGCACGTGCGGAATATTGAGAGCATATTCCCCAAGAATATCGGCAAGACCAAGTCCAAGGCGTATACTCCTGCAAAACAAACTTAAACATAATGAAGGTAACCGTTAGTATAAGGATAACAACAAGGATCCTGAATCCTGATCTTGCAATGTCTTATGAGGATCCTTAATTCAAACAGAATTGAGGATCCGTGATCCTGGCAGTGCTTGAGGATCCGTGATCCTTAGGATTGGAAAATCCTCCCCTAACAATTGCCCCCAAAATATAAGGAGTAAAATGTAATTTAACGAGTTGTATTTTTGATCTTATCTCCAACTGACTAACGGATATATAGCCGTTTGGATCGAACTAGCCATTGCTGGTCTTAAGTCATTGAAGTGACAATCCTGCAGAATCATCATTATAAATAGGTTAGAGATAAGGATCGATAGGCATTTAAATTCGTGCGTTACTTCCTTTAAATCCTCATTCAAAGATCAATAGGTATCTCTCTTCTCCTTTTCTCTTCATATTCTTACTCTGCTCTTCTTCAAATTCTTTAGACCAGAATGAAGTTACGATCATCCCCTGCCAAGGATCACCAGAAAGATAGTCCTTTGAAAAGCCAAGGGATTATCAAAAATACTCCGAAGGAACTCTGCAGTTTTACCGATCCTAAGATCGACCGGATCCGCCACTGTTTTCCGGCGGACACCGTCTTCAAACCCTTCGACCCTACTGCCAAAAGCGATTATGTTTCTGAAACTTGGGTTGCTTTTCCGGCCACCCCATTCCTGATAGGATACTCCTATCATTTCCCTGCCTTCACTGAATCATTTTTTTCTCTCACCGGCATGTGCTACATTCAAGCCATGCTAATGATGTGGAGGGTTTTATATACCCTAGAGAGAATCATTGAGCAGGAAGGTATAGAGTTGGGGATGTCAGAACTGGCTGAACTGTATAACCTTGTGAGCCATGGTTCACACCGCTTCTTATTCAAACATAAACCCGGTGATGCACACCCAATCCTCAAGACCACCAAGAATGACACCAACTGGAAGAAGCGTTTTTTCTTCATTAGGAGATATTCTATCCCGGATGGAAAGGATCTCCCAAGAAAGTGGGCCACCCATGGTAGGATAGAGGATCCTTATAGAAGGATCATAGGATAACCATGTTCCTGTTCCTCTTGAGGATAACTGATCCTTTTTGTTTTGTAGCTATCTATGTCTCTCATATCATTCCATCACCTACAACAAAAGGGAGGATCGCTGCTTTTTGGAGTCTTGATCCTGCAGTAAGATCATTCCAAGCAAACACAAAGGATTCTCAAGAAGTATCCTCCGGCTCAGTCACAATGTCAAGTAAGTATCCAAGTTTATATATGATTAAATGTTTAAATGAAAATAAAACATGAATACTTATCTGTTGTTTTGGATTGGTAGGCACTGGAAAATCTTCGAAGTCAGCCTCCCGCTTCAGTGTCAGCGATCTTAGCACTGTGGCTCCCCGGTCCGGAAAAAAGAAGTCTGCTGCTAGCCCAAGCGCTCTAATCCCCAAGCCTGTCACCTCCAAGGGGGGAAGAAGTGGAAGGCCACTGAAGCTGACAATCTTGAAGGCCTGCCCCTCATCCGTCACCAGTTTGAGGAATACTTTGCTGATGTCAGGATCACTGATCCTGACTGATTATCCTGCCCACTTGAGGATAGCGAATCCTGAACCCTACTTTTTCTTTTTGCAGAAATTTGCCGAGATCCAGATGCTCTTCGATGCATACGTTGAATAAGCTGAGCAGAAGCATTTGGAGTTTCAGAAGATCTTCCTGGCCAAGGATCAAACCATCTCCTCCCTCGAAAAAGATCTCAATATGTCAATGAAGCAGGTGGTCATGGCCCAGATTAATGCTGATCATGAGAAGGTTGAGGTGATGGAGGATGCTAAAGTCTCTGCTGCCATCACTATGTACAAGATCAAACTCCAGATGGCCCAGGAGGCTGAGGATCCTGACTTTGACAGGACCAATTGGGACTAAGAGGGCTGGAAGGCTAAGATGGCTGAGCTGGATGACGAGGAGGAGGCTACAGAGGTCTTGGCAATTGAGGCAGGTGGCAGCGGAGCTAAGGATTAGGCAGGTGATGCTGGAGCAGGAGGTGATGGTGATGCAGCGAAGGTTTGAGCTGCAGAAATGGGCAATGATGGATTTATCTAGACGCGACCGGAGCCCATTTTTTATGATTTGGTAGTGGTTTTTGTTTTGATGGTGTTTTCCTCGAACAATAGTTGGTCTGTAATAACTTAGACAATAGTTTTTAGGGTTTAGGATCATGGATCCTTGGACAATAGGTAGGATAATGGGTGGTGGATGGATCCTCTGTTTGGGGGATGAAGCCACTTGTTATCCTTCCGCCTTTATTTCCTGCACTTAGACCTAGTTAAATATAGACACCCTTTGCCAACCCAAGTGGACGGGCCACGTTTTACTGGTAGAAATTTGGGTTGGCAATTTTGACAACCTTTTAAGGGTTTAACTTTTGATAAATAAATAAAACTTTATTCTTTTGGCTTATCATGTGTTGTTACTTTTGTAAATATTTTATCCTTCAATTGTTGTGATATACTTTGTTTGAATTCATAAGTAAAGAAGAAAAGTTTAATAGATCATGTCAAAAAGTTTAGGATATGATCAAGGATCAAATATCCTATAATCGATAAATTCAAAAAAGTAATGTAACTTAAGGATCATGTGTCCTGTTGTCAAAGAATAAGGGTCACTTAGATAAATAAAGAATAAAATCAAAATGATCAAGGATCATACCTGAGAATCCAAGTTAGGATCCTAAACCTTTAACATTTACAATCAGGATAACCAAAAGACAAACCTTAGTAAAAGGTAAGGATCAAGGATCCTTAGCTGTTTAACTTCAAAAACCTGAAATGGAACATAACTTGACTAAGCCAATATAAGAGAAGAGTTAGCAACTAGGGACAAGCCCAACAATTCTGGGGACAAGCCCAATATACTGGGGACAAGCCCAAAAAACTGGGGACAAGCCCAAAAAACTGGGGACAAGCCCAAAGGATCTTGTGTAAACTGGAGTATGGCCCTCACTGGCGACTATCCAAACTTAGTGACATGATAATGTCAAAACCTTAGCTAACATGAAAACGTTAGAAACCTTAGGAACGGATGTATGGTATGTCTACCATTATACGTAGGATCCCGGATACAGCCATTACAATGAAATTGTCAGCCCCTAAAGCGAGTACTGGTCCCATTGCCATGAACCGTACCAGGATCATCGTGCGCTACTGGCGATACTGGGGACAGGCCCAAATAACTGAGGTCAAGCCCAAATAACTGGGGTCAGGCCCAAATAACTGGGGTTAAGCCCAAAATTGGAGACTTCTGTGGATACTCAATCCTTCGTTAAGGATACATGAACCTTCTGCAAAACTCAGAATCAAGTGAAAGGAGGATAAAGGATCCAGGATCCTTCTCCTTGTAAATAGAATAATTAAAGAATGAAATAGTTTGAGATTAGATCATTACCAAAATGAGGATCCTCTATCCCGTAAGGATCCTTCGAGGATATCGATCATGAAAATGGTTGAGGATCCTGGATCCTTACTACATGAAATATTTCTTCAGGTGGACAGCATTCCAAGCTCTTGGTAGCAAATCACCTTCCATTGTTAGCAATCGATATGCCCCCTTTCCTGCCTCAGCTTCAATCAGGTAGGGGCCTTCCCACTTTGGTGCCAAATTTCCATCAGCAGGATTTGTGATATTCTGAAATGCTTTCCTCAATACCATATCACCAACTTGGAATTTCCTGATCCTGACATTCTTATTGTAGGTTCCAGCCATCCTTTGTTGATAACTAGCCATCCTTATCCTTTCCAAATCCCTGAGTTCTTCTATAGTATCCGAGTCTTGAACCAAGTTTTCAGCATTTCCTTCAGGATTACGGATGCTTGTTCTTGCAGTAGGAACCACCATCTCTGTAGGGATCACTGATTATACTCCAAATACCAAAGAAAATGGAGTTTGGCCAGTAGCATTCTTGGGGGTTGTCCTATCAGCCCATAGCACATAAGGTAGTTCTTTTGCCCATTTTCCTTTCTTGGATCCAAGCTTCTTCTTCAAGTTGTTGATGATGATCTTGTTGGATGATTCTGCTTGACCATTAGCTTGTGGGTGGACTGGTGTTGATGTTATCATCTTAATCCCCCAGCTGTCACAAAAGTTAGTAGTTCTACTCCCAATAAATTGGGATCCATTATCACGAACAATTTCAGAAGGGATACCAAATCTAGTAATAATGTTTCTTTTAATAAAGGATATCACTTCTTTTTCTCTGACTTGAGCAAAGGCTTCAGCTTCTATCCACTTAGAGAAATAATCAATCATGGCAAGCATGAACACCTTTCCTCCTGGTGCTTTAGGAAGTTTACCAACTATATCCATTCCCCATCTCATGAATGGCCAAGAAGAGGATATAGGATGCAAGAGCTCTGTTGGTTGATGAAGGATATTACTATGTCTCTGACAAGGATCACACTTCTTGGCATAATCCACAGCATCCTTCTTCATTGTAGGCCAATAGTATCCTGTCCTAAGGATCCTTGAGAACAATGCCCTGCCCCCAGTGTGGTTTCCACAATCTCCTTCATGAAAATCCTTTAGGACTTCTTGGATTTCAGGATCCTCAATGCATCTTAGATATGGACCTGCAAGAGATCGTTTATATAACATGTTATTCAATATTGTAAATTGAGATACCTTGATTTTGAAAGCCCTGGGGTTTTCTCCTGTAGGAATCTCTCCATGTTGTATATATCTCATGATTGGGAGGATCCATGATCCTGAATGAGACTGTGCACTATCACTAGGAACTATTGCAGAATCCTCCTCTATCTCCATAGTTATGTGATCCTCAATAGTAGGAGCCAAAACATGGATGATAGGGATCTTGATATCCTCTGGAATTTTCAAGGATGATCCTAGGTTGGCCAATGCATCAGCTTTTGCATTTTCTTTCCTGGGTACCTGTGTCAAACTAAAAGAAACAAAAGAGAGTGCCAATTCCTTGACTATCTATAGGTATTTGATTAGCTTTTCACCTTTAACAGCATAGGATCCATTAAAGTGATTAATAATTAACAATGAATCTACATGTACCTCAAGATACCTGATCCTCATATGCTTGGCAATTTGCAGACCAGCTATCAAGGCTTCATATTCAGCCTCATTATTAGTAGTTTGAAACTCACAAGCTATGGAGTGGGGTATTATGTCCCTCTGTAGCGATTTTAGTAGTATTCCAAGTCTTGTTCCTTTGACATTAGAAGCTCCATCAGTGAAAAGTATCCAAGGATCCTTAGTCTCTTCAAGCTGCTGGACTTCTAACTCAGCTTCTCTTTGCAAGTCACTACTAAAATCTGCCACAAAGTTAGCTAAGGCTTGAGATTTGATGGCAGTCCTTGGTTCATATCTTATATCATAAGCACTAAGCTTCACTGCCCATTTAGCCATCCTTCCTGACATTTCAGGTTTCCTGAGAACATTCTTAATTGGAAAATTAGTTTTAAAAATAATGGCATGAGTTTCAAAATAATGTCTTAGTTTAGTAGATGCCATAATCAAAGCAAGGATAAGTTTTTCTAAATGTGAATACCTGGATTCAGCATCAAGCAAACTCTTCCTTACATAATAAACAGGATGTTGTGTAGCTTCGTGATCCTTAACAAGGACCGCACTTACTGCTTTAGAGGATACCGCTAGATACAAGGATAATATATCTCCTTTTTCTGGTTTCATCAAGGCAGGAGCTGAGGATAGGTAATCCTTAAGGGCTTTGAGAGCACTTTCATGCTTTTCAGTCCACTCAAATTTCTTGTTTTGTAGGTCCCCTAGTCGTATGGATCTTCAACAGAATTGTCAATCTAATCAAGAGTGCGGAATCCTCTTGATCAGAATATAGCAGAAAACGTGTAGGAACAGAAATAAGCAATTCAGTTTCAAACCGGGTTTTCTATTGATTATCAAACCAAAGTATTACAATCAATCAAAACCCTAACCACCACTCAAATTCGTCCAAGCAGTATAAGCTCTCACGAATTCTCTCTAAAACTGTTTTTGGCTGATTAACCTAAACCCTAACCTTGTTTATATAACACAAGGTTTGCTACTTAGGCTAGAGTTTCCTACATGGACAAGCCCATTTCGTCCCCCCTAGACCCAATGTGGGTTTTGTTTAGCCCAAACTCTATTATCAAACTATTACAAAGCTAAACCCGCTAACTCTTTATCATTTAGCTAATTACAAGATATCCAAAGACCAAATCTAAGTTGTTGTCACAAACATGCACCAACAAACTCCCCCTTAACAATAGCTTCATAAAATAACTTTGTCTTCAGTCATCTTGCAATCTTCATGTAATCTTGCACTGTCTTTGGTCTTTGGATAGCTTCAGCTTCAACAGCTTCTGTCAGCAACAGACTCCCCCTAAGCTGATGCATCCAATCACCAAATCTTCAAAAACTTTAGCGTTTGAGTAAACTCCAGTTCAGCATTTGTAAAGAAATCTTCAAACTCTTCAACTTGTTTGCAATGTAGAAAGGAGGTTCTACCATGCATCCAATCAAACTCTCATCTCTTCACAGCAACTTCTCAGCAACATACTGCTTCAATCTATATACTATAAAACAAACATCTCGAGAAACCATAAGAATTTTTCAACAAAGTTAAATAAATTATTATTTTTCAAGAGATATTTAAACTGTATCACAGATTAAGCATTTTCAACTTATCACCAACACGCAAAACTTTTTGTCCAACACCCTATAACCCGCAGGATTTAAAATTTTGAACTCACTTTCTAACACCGTCTCCCCCTATCAGTAACAATTCCTCCAAGAATAACAGTTTTCCGTACATTAAGAATTTTAAACAGAAAAAGACACTATTTTTGGATTTTTTATATTTTCTGAAAGCAAGTAAATAACAAAAACAATAAACACTCTATTTTTGTGAGAATCACTGGTAAGAAGATCATATCAGCACAATCAAACTGTTTCACACCATTAGTTAATTCTTTATTTAATTTTTCATGAAAAGCAGTCCAAGAAGATTACCAGTATGTTTGTCCACTTAAACAAAATGCATGAACATTTCAAGTACCATTACCATATGATACGTTAAGGTAATTTTATTTCTGATATACTAGCGTGTCCCACTTCAGGATATACCCCCGCGATCAAGGTATGCACAAAGATTCATCGTAGTAGGTGAGTATACTGAATTCATCTATTTTATTTTTCAACGTTTAGATAATTGGTGAACAGGTCAGTACTTCCGTACAACAGAGAGACCAAAATATCTAACGAGGGCTAAGACAAATACCATTTTTGGTACGATTTATGCATTTTGCACATTTGAATAACTCTCTTTGAGAGTTTATTCATTTAACGGTTTTGGCATTTTTAGCTCTTTTAAGATATCATGGGTGTGTCTAGGTCAGCATATATCTGGATGCAGCAGAAGGACACCCCTGATATCCCCAGATGAAATAACAGTATAAAGACCCAAAACTTCAGATTTTGGCAATCTATCAACGCAAGATTTAAGGTCATTAAACCATACACCACTGATGTGTTCCCCACTCATATTCAGTTCATTTAGGTTTATATCACATTGGTAAGTTGATTATTTCATGCTTTTTGCCTACTGGTACATCGTATGATGAAGCTGCTATAACACTTAAGCAATTTAATGTAGTTTGAGTGTGACAGTTTAACTTGCTGATGTACTATCATTTCTTCTTTTTCACACAGTGATAACTCATTTTTCATTTTCTATTTTTTTTATGTTATAAATTTTTTAATGTTTTTGTATTTTTGATTTTTAAGAAAGGCAGTAAAATATTTACAAAATTCTTATGAAAAACTAGTTATTCAGGATTCCTCATCCCGTTGAGTTCGACTAAATGTTCAAAGCGCGCCCTGTCAAAAGCTTTAGTATAAAGATCTGCCAGGTTATCTAGTCTGTCGACTCGATGTAATTCAATTAGTCTCTTTTCAGCACAATCTCGTATGAAATGATGACGTATGTCAATATGTTTTGTACGACTGTGTTTCACGGGATTATTAGTTATTGAAATTGTGGCATTATTGTCTATCATAATAGGAGTACGAGTGAAATCCAAACCGTAATCGCGCATCTGCTATTGTATCTAGAGAACCTGAGAGCAGCAGCTACCCACAGCAATATATTCAGCTTCACACGTAGATGTAGACACACAAGATTGCTTCTTGCATTGCCAAGACACAATCCTGCCTCTTAAGAACTGACAACCACCAGTTGTAGACTTTCTGTTCGACTTGCATCCTCCAAAGTCTGAGTCAGTGTAAGCAACAAAATTCATATCACTATCAGCTGGATACCACAACCCAAGTTTAGGTTTCCCCTTCAAGTAACGAAGAATACGCTTCACTGCTTTTATGTGTGACTCTTTTGGATTAGCCTGGTATCTAGCACACAGACATACTGCAAACATAATGTCAGGTCTTGAAGCAGTCAAGTACATTAGAGAACCAATCATTGCCCTGTATTGAGTTGGATCAACATCTTCAGTACTTTCATGATCTGGGCCAAGATTGTGATTTTCACAAATGGGTGTGTTGAAAGTAGAGCAATCATTCATTTTGAACCGATCCAAAATGTCATACACATACTTCGTTTGATGAATAAACATCCCATCCTCCTTCTGTTCAACTTGTAATCCCAGAAAGTAAGACAACTCACCCATAGCACTCATTTCGAACTTGCTCTTCATCACCTGCTCGAACTCTTTACACATATCTTCATCTGATGACCCAAAGATGATGTCATCCACATACACCTGTACTAGCAGAAAATCTTCCTTCTTCCTCTTGATGAAAAGTGTATTGTCAATCTGACCTCTTTCAAAACCATTCTTGATCAGATGTGTAGACAGTGTCTCGTACCACGCCCTGGGAGCTTGATGTAATCCATACAAAGCTTTATCAAGCTTGTACACACGATATGGATAATCAGGGTCAACTAACCCATCTGGCTGTGAGACATACATCACTTCTTGGACTTTCCTGTAAAGAAATGCACTCTTCACGTCTAGTTGGTAAACTTTGAAGCCCTTGAATGTTGCGAAAGCTAGAAACAAACGAATTGCCTCCAACCTTGCCACTGGTGCAAACACCTCATTGTAATCAATCCCTTCTTGCTGATTGAAACCTTTTACCACCAATCGAGCCTTGTTTCGTATCACTATCCCTCTTTCATCTTTCTTGCACCTAAACACCCATTTAGTACCTATCTCTCTTTCACCTTTAGGAAGGTCAACTAACTCCCAAACCTTCAACTTTGCAAACTGGGCCAATTCCTCTTGCATAGCTTCAACCCATGAATTATCTTTAATAGCCATATGAATGTTCTTCGGCTCCTCTTGGGAAATAAATCAACTATACAAGCACTCATTCACTATCCTAGTCTTCTCAATCTTTATCACCCCCCATGGACTAGGAAGCTTCACACATTGATGATATGTAGATGCAACTGCCTTCATGTCATGTATCCATGGCCTGCCAAGGATAACATTGCAATAGGATAAGCAATCTATAACACAAATTTTTTTATAAGAATGAAGTCCTTCAATGTAGATGGGAAGTTTAATGTCCCCTAATGTATTCTTGGTTTCTCCGCTGAATCCCACAAGAACTGAGGATCTTGGGACAATATCTGATTCAGGGATGTTCATTTTCTTGAGGACATCAAGCTGAATTATGTTTACTGAGCTTCCTCCATCTATCAGGATCCTGCGAACAAAATGGTTAGATATAAATAAGGTAATAACAAGACCATCATGATGAGTATCCTGGACATCAACACGATCATCCTCATCAAAAATTATGACTTTCTCCTGTGTAACAGTAGAGGTTCGAATGGGTCTATCTCCATTATCCATCTTGGTCTCCTTAGCATCTCTCTTGGCTGCTGAAAAGGAAGTACCGCAAATGTCTGATCCACCGGATATGAAGTTTATAACTTGTGCATCTGCAGGAGGAGCAGGAGCTCTTTCTGGGACCTTTTCAGGATCCTGGATCCTTGACTTTTTCCTTCCCAAAAGTTCCTTCAAGTGCCCCTTTCTTAACAAGTAACCAATTTATTTTCTAAGTGCAATACACTCTTCAGTGAGATGTCCGAAATCCTCATGATATGCACACCATTTGGACTTGTCTTTTGTTGCGGCTGGTTTATCACTTTTCCTTGGCCATCTTGCTTTCACACCTAGATTCTGCATTGCAAGAATTAGTTCATTGTTATCAACAGAAAAACAGTACTCAGAAATTGGAGGATAATCCTCATCATCCTCTTCTTGTTCTACTGCATGCACATTCTGGTTATCAGACTTGTTGTAGGACTTAAACTTGTTGTTCTTGAAGCAGGATCCTTGATTTTCCTGCTTCGAGGATCCTGCCAGTCTTTCCTAGATCCTTTTATCATCCTCTAATCGGATGAATCTAAGGGCCCTGGTTCTCACTTCATCAAGATTCTTGCATGGGGTCATGACAAGATCATCATAGAATAATGAATCCCTAAGCAAACCCATTTTAAAGGCTTCCATATCCGTAGCTACATCCAGATTAGGGATATCTAAGGATTCTTTACTAAACTTAGTGATGTAATCTCTAAGTGATTCATTTTGACCTTGTGTTACCCTATATAGATCACTAGTTAAATGTTCAAATTTTCTACTACATGAGAATTGACTATTAAACAGATTAACTAGATTAGCAAATGAAGTAATAGAGTAAGGGGGGGAGACTTAGCAGCCATTTAAGAGCAGATCATGTGAGTGTGGATCCGAAACCCTTGCATAGACATGCTTCTTTTAACCTCTCTGGGATGGGGTTGATCTCCATCCTTTTTCTATATTGAGCTACATGTTCTTCTGGATCCATCAAACCATCATACAGCTTCATAGTTGGTATTTGGAATCTTTTGGGTATCTCAGCATCACAAATAGGTGGTGCAAAATGAGATATCCTATGGCTACCGTCTACAATTTCAGGAATGGGCTTAACCACTCCTAGAACGCTGGATATCATATCCTTCAATTTCTGTAATTCCCTAGCCATAGCTTGATTGATACCTGTATCCTGCATAGAGCCATGGTTAGTGTTATAAGAATTATTAAAAGTCTTACCTCCTAGAGGATTCAAGTTTGGAATTCCAGATGTGAATCCATATTGACAGGATTCTGGTATGACTGAAGGACCAGAAGAAGCAATGGTCTGCATTGGAATGAAGTCTCCTTGATGAACATCTGAGCTTGAGGGTTGTACACTTCTTAAGAATCCTTGATCCTGAAAGATGTTGGATCCTTGAACCTGGAAGGAGGATCCTTGAACCTGAGAGGATCCTTGAACCATAGAGGATCCTTGAACCGGAGAGGATCCTTGAACCTGAGAGGATCCTTGAACCATGTGCGTCCCCAAATATCCTCCTGAGCTGACGAAGGATCCCTGATGCTGGTAAGAGGATCCCGAAGGCTGAAAACAAGATCCTTGAGGCTGGAAGTGAGACCCTAAAGCCTGACTCATAGTTGTTGTTCCATAACGCCTTCCCAATGGTCCACTCTGATACTAGATGTCCGGAGCTGCAGATTGCAGGGCGGTTATAGCTGGAGTGTCGAAATCCAGTGACCTTGGTATTAGAGGAGAGTGATCCTCCCCTGATTTCTTCTGTTTCTTGATGTCACCAATCTCCCGGAGGATCCTTTCATTGGTTTTATCCTGCTCTTGTATGTGATCCCTCATCTGCAAAATCAAAGTAAAAAGATCATTAGTAGTAGGATTAGAAGAAACAGAAGAAGTTGGTGGTTTTGGAAAAATGGGGCTTGGTCTCTTTGCAGCATTTTCAGCATTCTTCTGGGATCCAAAAGGTGGTGGAGGCAAAGGTGGAACGCCCTGTGAAGAAGTGACTGCCGGCATAGAGCTTGACGTGTTCTTTGCTGAGGAAGCCATGTAGTTGAAGATGATGAACCGAAATTAACACAATGAACAAAATTTTTCAGGAATGAAGCACCAATTGCCCCACGGTGGGCGCCAAACTGTTTTGGTCAAAAATCAGGCTAGGATAATGCAACCAAATCTTTGTTGTGAGGAATGATGCTTGAACAAATGTATGAATAACTTGCAAAATGTAATGAACAAGTGACACAAGGATTTATACGAGGAAAAAGCCCTTGATCAAGAGTTGATCTCCGGCATAAAAAACCTCGGGTGATGGAAACTACCGATCACCAATTATAATTAAACAAATGATTGTTACAACTCGGGATGATAACAAGCTTGTTACAAGGATCACTAGAGTGCAATGTGTATGAAATCGCCAAATGAATTGTTGAGAGCTTGCGAGAGTGTGTGTGTTTGCTAAAATAGCCAAGTGTTCTAATTCAAGCTTGTTATCCCCTTTTAAAATTAGAAATAACTAAAACAACTAACTATCCGCTAAATGTGCAAGCTTCCCACGATCTCCATAACGTTCACAAAGCCATGCACGTGCGGAATATTGAGGGCATATTCCCCAAGAATATCGGCAAGTCCAAGTCCAAGGCGTATACTCCTGCAAAACAAACTTAAACATAATGAAGGCAACCGTTAGTATAAGGATAACAACAAGGATCCTGAATCCTGATCCTGCAATGTCTTCTGAGGATCCTTAATTCAAACAGAATTGAGGATCCGTGATCCTGGCAGTGCTTGAGGATCCGTGATCCTCAGGATTGGAAAATCCTCCCCTAACAGTGACCAGGGTCTCTACACCATTCGCCTACCTTCCTTTCAACAGGTTTCCAAGATGGCGTTCACTGCTTTTAGAGCTCCATCTACTATGTGGCATCAACGACTTGGGCATCCTCACTTTCGAGTTTTTCAACATATTGTTAAAACTTTTTCTTTACCTGTTTCTGACAAACTTTGTTCATCTTTGTGTACTTCTTGTCAATTGGGAACAATGTCCAAACTTAGCCTATTTCATCTTTTCGTAGTAAAAACTTACTTGATTTGGTTTATTGTGATGTTTGGGGCCATACTACCACGTCCTTTGACGGTTATCGTTATTTTTTGTTATGTGTTGACCATCATACACGCTATATGTGGTATTTCCCGCTCATGCAAAAATCCGACGTTTTTACCACCTTTACAAATTTCGTTCGCCTAGTTGAACACCAATTTAACACCAAACTAAAAAATGTTCAAACTGATTGGGGTGGCGAGTTTTGGAACCTTACTCAGTTTTTTACATCCCATGGTATTTTACATCGTCGCTAGTGTCCTCATACGAGTGAACAGAATGGTATTGTTGAGCGTCGCCACCGCCACGTCGTGGAAACCGGTCTCACCTTACTAGCCTAATCCAAACTACCTCAAACTTTTTGGTCATTCGCTTTTCAAACCGCCGTCTACCTCATCAACCGTCTACCTTCTCGTCTTTCGTCAAACAAATCCCCATATCAACTAGTTTTCCCACGTCCTCCCGATTACTCATTCCTTCGAGTCTTTGGGTGTCTCTGTTTTCCTTATTTACGTTCATATAACCAACACAAAATTGATTTTCGTTCTACTCCTTGTATATTCCTCGGTTATAGCCGATCTTATCATGGATATCAATGCCTTGATCAAACTAGTCACCAAATCTACATTGCTCACCATGTCCGATTTAACGAGCATCTTTTTCCCTCTGTTAATGAACCCTCCATCGACCCTCCTTCACCCTCCACAGCCGCTACTTCTTTTTCTACAATTCCTGATCCGACATTAACCATTTTTGATAGCCCATCCACTACTACAACCGAACCATCGCTACCCACCCCTCCTATTTCCGAACCTGTCCAAACTGCCCCTATTCCACAGACCACTACCACCCAACCTACTTCCTCTCCTTCGCAACCATCCATGCCCCATTACCGATATCCTCACCTTCGGCCACATCCTAAACCACGAAAATTTTTTAACCCTTTACTACAAGAAAACTGGGTTTTTAGTACGCGCAAAAGCGTCCTAAAATGTTATTTTATAGGACCTTTCATTTAATAGGACCAATGGTAAAAGTGTTTCATGTAAAGGGGTCGTAATAAGTGCCGGAACTAAAAAAGCGTCCTAACATCTCAAATAAGATTATGAAACCAATTTTATGGTCGCGTAATATGTCTTTGAACAACCAAAATAGTGTCCTAATAAAAACATATTAGGACACTTTTACGATGTTCTAACATGTGCTTACATAATTTTAATCTTTTGATACACTTACAAGCGTCCTTAGAAATTAATTGATAGGACTCTTATCATGTAACATTATAGCTAATTTAGTACCAAGAAAAGGGTCCTAATGTACCAAATAAGATTATGAAACCAATTTTATGGTCGCATAATATGTCTATCACTACAAATAAAAAGCCATTCAGTGGCATACAAAAAGTGTCACAAAAAACCAAAAAAGTGCCACTAAAGACCTTAGTTAGAATGAGCGGCACACAAAAGAAGTGGTGCCACTAGAAGTGGTGCCACTAGAAGTGGTGTCACTAAAGCCTTTTAGTGGCACTTTTTAATCCACCACTACAAGCGTTTTGCCTTTTAGCGGCACTTTTTATCTGCCACTACAACCTTTAGTGGCACATAATTTTTGCCACAAAAATCACATCAAATTAATGCATTTTTAGTTGTTTTTAATATTAATGTTAATTAATTAAAATTATTATTTATTAATAATCTAAAACAAAAATATAGCCATAAAATGTAGAAATCATAACATCATTAGTTCAAATAAAAGTTAGATCATCTTCCGAACATTCAAACGTTTACAAACTAATGTCTAATAAGTAGCAAACTAACTCTAATGTTTGAATAAAACTAACAAATGTTATAATAAAAACTCAAGACTTCATTGCCTTCATGAACCTCTTTTGCAATCTTTATGTGTAATGATCCCCATGTTAATTCTCTCTTAGCAATCATATTCCCACATCATGTTTCTTCTTGCACTTACTGGCGCGACATCAACCAACTCATTGTATTCAACCTGAAATTTTACGATTAATGTTAAATAGATTAGCTCTTGTAACTATAGTTATTAAAGATGTAAGAGCAATTAATAAAAGGCAACCTCACCTCTTTTAACGTTGGTTTAAGCTATTCAACCAAAGATTGTGTGGCTTTTTCAGTGCCGCTTATTAGGAGTTAAAGCGAGTAGTTGATATCTTAGAGCATAACTTCATATCTTAAAGGTTGAAACTAAAATTAGAATATCTAAAAGTAATCAATAATATTGCTAAGTGTATATTTAAATGATAACCCATACCGTGCCAGAGGCGTCTCTTCCACCACATAGTAAAAACAGACCATCCGAGCTTCCACTAGCTGTTGCATACCTGCATACCTGCAAAAAAAAAAACAAAATCCGCTGAAACGTCCAAACTTATATACATATATTTAGTTTGAGTTGGTATGGTATCAGTAAAACCAAAAACCAGATTCATGCAACTAAAACGACAAATTTACCACTAATTCAAGAAAAGGAACCAAGTATAAAAAGTTGTGCAATCTATACAATTATAATACGTAAATTTTTAAGTTTCATTTACATTGTAGCAGAAGGTTTGTCACCATCTGGATTTAACCTCTCATGCATATGATTTTTTAAGCAGTATCCAAACCCCAAGCAAAGAACAATACTTTCTTTCCTACAAAAAAAATTATGCTATTAATAGTGATAGAAACTGGAAAATTTAAGAACAAATTTAATAGAACAATGAAAAGAAATAAGCAGTGATTCTAATCAGGGGCGTAGCCAAAAATTTTTTTCCAATGGGTTCGGAAATTTTCCAGACTTAATGGATTCTACAGGTTTGATGGCGAAATTTCTACAGGCGCGATGTTAAAATACACCTATATATAACACTAACAAAATTTTTGGTACGGGTTCGGCCGAACCCGTACCCTTCTATGTAGCTACGCCCGCCGGCCACCACCACCACCACTCACCACCACCTCTCACCACCACCACCACCACCACCACCACCACTACTCACCACCACCGGCCACCACCACCACTCACCAGCCACCACCACTACTCACCACCACCACCACTTACCGGCCACCACCACTACTCACCACCACCACCACTCACCAGCCACCACCACCACTCACGGGTCAATAACCTAGTGTTATTATAAAACTCTAGCGAATAAACGTCCTATAAAACTTATGTTTTACGACTCAAATATCATGTGTCATATTACTGTGTTCATAATGATTAAGCGTCCTATAAAGGTTAAAGTTATAAGACCCTAGTGTCAAGTGTCCTATTAAGTTATGTTATAATAGAACTCTAGCGAATAAGCGTCCTATAAAACTAATGTTTTATGACTCAAATATCAGGTGTCCTATTACAGTGTATTATAATAACACCACAATGATTAAGCGTCCTATAAAGGTTAAATTTATAAGACCCAAGTGTCAAGTGTCTTTTTAAGTTATATTATAATAAAAATCTAGCGAATAAGCGTCCTATAAAACTAATGTTTTTTGACTCAAATATCAAGTGTCCTATTACGATGTATTATAATAACACCATAATGATTAAGCGTCCTATAAAGTTTAAAGTTATAAGACCCAAGTGTCAAGCGTCCTATTAAGTTAAGTTCTAATATGACTTCGACTAGACTAGAAAGGGTCCTATAACACTGAACATTTATGACTTAACTACAACATGTCCTATTAAGTTATGTTATAATACCACCTTAGATGATCAAGTGTCCTAATACAGTACCACATAATGGGACACTAACAATTAAATGTCCTATAAAGCACTTTATTAGGATCTACATTTTAAGTGTCCTATTAAATTATATGATAATAGGACCCTAAAAAATCATCCATCTTATTAAATAGTTTTTTAGGACACCGGTTTAGTAGAGTATATTATAAAAGGACCCCAAAAGTTCATTAGTCCTATTAAATAGTTTTTTAGGACCCTCTTTTACAAGTGTCCCACATAAAAGGTCCTAAAAAGCCATTTTTGTTGTAGTGCTTCAGGCAATATCGCCACCACCGCTACCGTTCCTTCTGAACCGACTTCCTTTACTGTTGCCAACGAATCCGCGGAGTGGCGTCAAGCCATGGCAGCCGAGTTGAACGCACTACACAGAAACGGAACGTGGTCGTTAGTTCCTCCGGTTCCAAATTCTAATGTTATTGATTGCAAGTGGGTTTACAGGTTGAAAACTGATCAGCATGGGAACCTGACTAGACACAAGGCTCGATTGGTAGCAAAGGGTTTTTTACAACAGTCTGGCATTGATTATCATGAGACGTTCAGCCCCGTGGTCAAACCAGCTACCATCCGCATGGTTCTTTCTCTTGCCGTTTCTAACATTGGTCTCTCAAACAACTTGATGTGCAAAATGCGTTTTTATACGGTGATCTACTTGAAACGGTCTGCATGCGTCAACCACCGGGCTTCGAGGATCCTAAACATCCTCATCATGTTTGCAAGTTGCACAAATCCCTTTATGGCTTAAAACAGTCACCCAGGGCATGGTTCACCAAACTCTCAAACGTCTTACAGCATCTTGGTTTTCATGGTTCCAAAACTGATCCATCATTATTTATCCTTAACCACTTGGGTACACAGGTTTATCTACTCATTTACGTGGACGACATCATCATTACGGGCAACAATTCCAACACAGTTAATCGCATTATTGCCTCACTTGGTCAGCAGGTGTCTCTCACTGACATGGGTCGTCTTACTTACTTTCTTGGTATTGAAATTCTTCACACCCCTTCGGGTCTTATCCTATCTCAAAGGAAGTATATTAAGGAACTTATTGATCGAGCTGGGTTAAAAGATTCGAAACCGCTTGCAACACCTACAAATGCCAAATCAGATACGATAACCAAGGATGACCCACTTATGCCCGATCCTACAAGATATCGTCATTGTGTTGGAGCACTTCAGTTTGCTACTTTATCTCACCCCGACATTGCCTACGCTGTCAACAGGGTTTGTCAGTACATGCATGAACCTCACGAATCCCATTGGACAGCTGTCAAACGTATAATTCGCTATCTCAAGGGAACGTCTCAACTGCGCCATCGTTTTACATCGAACACAACGTCTACATTACATGCCTTTGCTGATTCACATTGGGGTGAGCGGTTGGTTCCTATTACAGCTTATTCGGATTCCGATTGGGCTGGTTGCCCGGTCGACCGTCGATCCACGGGGGGCTATGCTATCTTCTTGGGTTCAAACTTAGTATTATGGTCAGCTCGTAAGCAGAAAACTGTCTCTAGGTCGTCTACTGAATCCGAATACAAGGCTGTTGCTGATACGGTTGCTGAACTAATCTGGCTAAAGTCTCTTCTACATGAACTGGCAGTTAAATTGAATAAACCCACTCTATGGTGTGATAATCATGGAGCCACGTATCTTTCAGCAAACCTGGTGTTTCATGCTAGAACTAAACATGTGGAGGTAGATTTTCATTTTGTTCGTGAGCAAGTCAGTCAAGGAAATCTGAAGGTTCAATTTATTAAAACAGATGATCAAATTGCCGATATCTTCACGAAGCCGTTATCAACTCAAAGATTTGAATTTTTAAGATCCATGTTGCAGGTCGTTACCCGCCCTCAACTTGCGGGGGAATGTTAAGCCAAATATTTAATTATCATAAGTTAGAGGGTTGTTATTGTAACTAGTAGAATATATATAAACCCCTTTGTATTCGATATTGAATTAATGAATGAATTATGAGTTGATACTGCGTGTCAACATATTTGTGGATAATATGTTCATTGTAAAACGGAGCGGGAGTGCAAATATAAAAGAGAATACTCTTAAAGAAAAATTTTATATATTAAAGTTAGAAAACTAACAACATCAAGTGTAAATTACTGATTCACGTGCTTATACAGTCAAATTTGAATGACAATTCCGGAGCTCGTGATGATGAAATCCGACTTGTTGAGACGTTTTCGTTCGTTATCTGTGGCTCCGTAACTCCAAATGTAGCTACAATTTTGTTTTGGAACGGCTACTTTCTTGTATTAGGCTACCGCACTCCCCAAATTGGAGAGCCCCATTGTCCACTCTGGCCAGACTATGTTCTCTTGACTGGGCCCACGCTGGCTTCAGAGTTTAGCTTGGTTGTTCCCTCAAGAAACCATACCGTCCACTAACAGTCGTTGTGCAACCACAAGAGCAGAACTCTCTGGCGTAACATATGGTGGGTCAAAAACCCGGGTGGGCTCAGGCAATATGAATGATAAATCCGTAGCTACAGTTATGTCAGTTTTAAGTTGGGTTCCTTTCCAACCCACTTGCTTATGTTTAGTCAGTCCAAATATGAGTCCAACCCTTTAACCATATGTGATGCAGGTGCATTTAATAGGATATTGCCTGGAGGGTTCCCATTTCTTGGTCTATGAGTACATTGAAAATGGAACTTGAGTCAACACTTACATGGATCAGGTCAGATCAAATATATTTGAAAATAAAAACTCATTTCTGATACCGCATGAATTTAAACAAATACAATTTATGTTCTTACTAATGTTCATTTCCAGGAAGGGACCCGCTACCGTGGTCTACCCGAGTCCAAATTGCCCTTGATTCAGCAAGGGGTCTTGAGTATATCCATGAATATATTGTCTCCGTGTTTATACATTGTGATATTAAATCTGCAAATATACTGATTGACAAGAACTTCCATGGAAAGGTTTGTATACATTTATCTTATCATAATGAGTTATTTATGTTAGTTTATAGGACGACTCCTAGCTCAATGGTGGTTTTCATTTGTTAGTGCCATGCATATTCAATTAGGTTGCAGATTTCGGTTTAACAAGGCTGACTGAAGTTGGAAGTAGGTCGCGTCTTCTGGGTACATTCGGATATATGTCACCAGAGTAAATATTCTTCTTTTAGTACATCTAGTCGGCTAGCATACCAAAACGGCCATGATGCCAATAATTGTATGTGGGCTCACATCATCCTACATTATAGTCGTGGTTAGTGTCTAATAATGATGGCAAGTTCGACCCACTTGCTTATGAATGGGTTAATTTGGATAATGTTCCACCTATTTTTGAAATCATGTTTGGAAATCTATATCATCCTTTGGGCCTCGTGGGGAGGTTAGGGTCAATGTTCAAGCTCTCTAATTATTGAATGCAGGTATGCACAATATGGTGATGTTTCTCCAAAGGTAGATGTGTATGCATTTGGTGTTGTACTTTATGAACTTATTTCAGCTAAAACAGCCATAATCAGAGCAAATGGCTCTCATGGTGAACCGAAGGGACTTATTGCATTGGTGAGTTTAGTTATGTTATTACCTGATTATGTTTTTTCAAAAGATGCCGATGGTTAGTTTTCTAGATTGTGACTAACGAGTTCAATCTTGAATAATTATTAGTTTGATGAAGTTCTTAGTCATGCGAATCCAAAAGATGGCCTTGTCAAAATGATTGACCCTAGGCTAGGGGATAACTACCCTTTGGATTCAGTGCATAAGATAAATTATGAAGAAAAAAATAAAGATAATGATTTTGTTTTTGGTTTACTCAAAACAATAATATTTGTGAACTCGATTGCAGATGGCTCAACTAGCAAAAGCTTGCACACATGAGGATCCCCAACGAAGGCCACACATGAGATTTATCATGGTTACATTGATGAATCTTTCACCATCCATGGAATATTAGGATGTTTGATCTTCTTATATTGTGCAGTGTCATGTAATGTGACAAACATTTCATTGTGGAATATTGTTTGGTCAAGGAACTCTTGATATTACAAATTGAAGTTTGTTGGTCATTGATGATTGTGGTAAGGGTCAATAAAAAACTTAAATAAACTACGTAGATAGTGTAAATAGGGCATCGTATCCACGGAGAATTTGCGGTCAGTGTAAAAGAATCTAATGAAAAACCAAACTATCTAACTGGGGGTTTGTTTGATTCAAGAGTGAATTTCAAGGATTGTCCTTTATCTTTATACCTATTTTCAGACGCTGTCCTTTATGTTTAAAATTGATAAGTTTTGCACATGAGGGTAAAATTGTCTTTTCATCCTATTCTTTAAAAATACATATAAAAGAAAAAATATTATATATCATAGCAAAAACTCTCTTTTTCCCTAAGTCAATCCCATTTCAAAACCCTATTTACGTTGAAAACAAAAAGGACAGCGTCTGAAAATATGTATAAAGATAAAAGACAGTCCTTGAAATTTACTCTTGATATAAAAAAACACAATTTGTAAAGAAAAGTGTTATCAGAATGAGAAGTAACCGCCACTTGGAATCCCGAATACTCGTTTTAACACAAAAACCCGTTTACTTATTCAAAACACCACATCATAGACAGATTAGGCATGAAGAACAACTTAGAAGGATGGAAGATTAGTGCTAAAATCACCCCTTTGATTCGTCTGGACGGCTGGATTGAGAAAAGATAACCTAAATTGCGAATTAGGTCAAATATATAGGTTTTCCTTTAACTGGTCTCTCTATCGTATCGCGGGAGATTCCATGTCTTATGCCGCGTGTCGCCTGGGAGTCCCAGGTGACCTTTTTTTCGCTACCAGCTTCGTGTTGACTTGTTAAGCCCGTTTTTCAGTCCGGTTTTCTACTTTACGCTTTTTAACACCTATTAAACCAAAAACACCAACACACGATAAGTATATAATCAAATACGAATTAACATATTAACGCACTCAAAGTTAACACAAACTACTACGAAATACAACGTGTTTTGACCCGTCATAAGTCATTATTACTTTATTATTATTATACTGTAATAAAGGTAGATTAGTTATAGTAACTGTGTGTAGTTGGTCCACATGTTAAGTTCTTATTGGACCACATGATTATTAGTCATTATTAGTAAACTCTCATATAACAAGTTGACTTTTATTAATTTTCTCCCCACTTCTTGATAAAAAATTTAAATAATTTTTAGTCTAATATAATAAAATAGTAGGGTTAGGATATAATAGAAAGTTTATTTGGGTAGGAAGCCTAGGAAGTAATCTTGACCATCCATTTATTTAATCAATGGCTAAGATTAAATGAGTGAAATTGAAGGAAAAAAAGGAGGAGCGTGGGTTTGTCTAGGGGCATTCTAGTCAATCCAAGGCAATAGTTTCTCTCTCCTCCAATTCCCCCCCCCCCCCTTTTTTAAACGTTAATAACTCTTTCATACGACATTATTTTTTTTATAAAAATTGCACCAAAAACGAGCATTTTTTATCTTTAAAACGAGTATACTATTGCTATATTTTCGATTTTTTTTTCGAAAACCCAGTTGCGTAAAACGCATTGGAAAAAAAACCTAAAAATGACATTTTTCTAAAACGCAATGCACAAAAAACACAAAGAAATGTCTTATTTGTAAAACGCAATGGGCAGAAAACACAAAGAAATGTCTTATTTCTAAAACGCAATAGCCTAAAAACACAAAAGAAAATGTACTTTCTAAAACGCAATGAACTGAAAACACATAAAAATGTGTTTTACCTAAAACGCAATGCACAAAAAACACAAAGAAATGTCTTATTTTTAAAACGCAATGGCCAGAAAACACTTAAAATGTTTGTTTTCTAAAACACAATGGACTGAAAACACATAAAAATGTGTTGTGTTTTACGTAAAACGCAATGCACAAAAAACACAAAGAAATGTCTTATTTATAAAACGCAGTGGCCAGAAAATACTTAAAAATGTCTCCTTTCTAAAATGCAATGGCCTAAAAAACAAAAGAAAGTATTCTCTATAAAACGCAATTGACTGAAAACACCTAAAAATGTGTTTTACCTAAAACATAATGACCAAAAACACTTCAAAAATGTGTGTTTCTAAAACGCAATGGCTAGAAAACACATAAAAATGTCTTAGTTCTAAAACGCAATGGCCTAAAAACATCAAAGAAAGTGTTCTCTCTCTAAAACACATTGAACCAGGACAATAGTTTTGTATGTGAATTGTCTGAACCAGGAAGTAGGAGATCAAAAGCTGTCTACGAATGCAGTTTTCCAGGGGCAATTTACAGAAAATTAAATTTCTAATGCATTTTTATTAAATTTTCTCTGCCCCTTGGACCACGCCAGGGGCTGCCGACCCTTGGACCCTGCTACCAGGGGCGCTGCCCCCGGACCCCCGCCAAGATCGTAAAACGAATGACTAAATCAAAAACCCAGATCGTAAAAATGAAATTAAAGAATTTCTTACATGGATCAAAGCCGATTTCTTCAACGATTGACGAAATTTGAATGATTGAAACACTTATCAGTGATCGAATCGAACGGATCGAGTGATTATCTTCAAAATCACCGGAAAAAACGAGATTTTGTAAGAAATTAAACTAGGTTTTCTTCAAAAAAGCTGAAGAACACGTTGATCGAGTGTTTGAATCGTTGATTGGTGACGAAAATCGCACTATAATGTAGTGATTATGGAGATAGTAAGTGAAGAAAAGGTTGAAGATGGTGGGTTTTGAAGTTACTGGGGAGAAGAAGGAAGAAGAAATGATACGATTGACTAAAATACCATTTCTCTTTATTTTAAATTTTGCTACATGTCATAATCCTATTGCTTCCTATCCTTCCTAGTCAAAATAAACTTGCTATTTGATCCTCACTCTAAAATAGTAATTTCATTTATTCCAATTAAATAATAGCCTAATCTATACTATATTATAATGCATGAGGGAGGGGCATTTTAAGATACCAAAAAAATAAGAACTTTTCCCCTCTTTATTTATAGAAAGACCCCTAAAATGAGGGTACTTTGGTCTTTTAAACATTATTTATCTTTTAGCCCCTAAAATTATTACACTTAAATCCCTAAGTTTTTAACAAAATTATAGATAATTAGTTACAATTCACCCCTCCATAACAAACTTATATTTTTTACGTATTCTTGACATATCTTATAAACTATACAGTTTAAAAAAAATCCACAGATAGCATGATGACCTACACATTTTTGTCGACGTTTTGGTAGTTGTCTTGTTCAATATCGATGCACGGATTAAAATGTACAAGTCGGTTATGTGTTAATGTACAAGTAATTAATACTTGTGATCTAATGTGTCTAATCTACAAAGATGGCTCCATCTATGCAAACAAAAACAAAAGGAATTAAAAGTACCGTAACATAAAATGAAGATATTTTCTGTCACATTTTATTTTATTAAAACTGCCTAATATCTATACTTAGATATATCTTAAAAACACTTAAACCTAACCACAACAAACTTCCTAAATAAAGGGGTGGAAAATCTAAAATTAAACCCTAATCTACTTCTATAGTTACTACTATAAATATAGCAGGACACTCCTATATCTATTGCTAAAGAAAGTTAAAAAAATGGATCCAGTTCTGAATTCAATTGTTGCGAAAGGTCAGTTTTGTTATATCGCAACGGTGAATATTTTTTTTCTTTTATTTACTTTTATGTGAATGTTAACTTATTTGATTTTTCAGATTCAGTAGCATGATGAACATGCCAATTTAAACAACACATTTGTCGAACAAGCTTCTAAGGTATTGATTTTCCTGGTTTTTATGTATTATTTTTGCGCATATCTTTCATATTAACATGTTCGTTATGTTATTATATGTGTGTTTTATTGCAGTTATATTTTTTTAACTTTTGTATTCAATTTTTGTCATTCATAGGGATCGGAAATTTGAGACTCAAAGGAAGAGATCCAAGAGACTATCTTAATGGAAATGGAGTGAGTTTATTAATTTAGACGATTCTGAGGACAATGACAAAGAAGTGGAATTAGAAGATACTGCCGATTCAAGCACAAACCAGAAAACCCGATTAAAAATACGTCGAGTGTCAATTCAGAAGCGGAATAGACTTCATGCAGTCTAATATTAAATCTATCAAGTGTTTTTATATTTTTTTTTTCATTTTCAGTTGTTATGTTTGACCTAGACGTATAAATAAATTTTATTTTATATTTGAACTTTATCTTTGGTGTTAATATATTGCAGTTATTAAACATACTAATAAAGTTCAAAATAAAGTTAATATCCTAAATTTACAAGTCAACTGAACTTATATAAGTTAATATCCTAAAGTTGCAATAAATAGATATTGCAGTTAGATATAGTCAAGCTGAAATTATAAAATATTGCAGTTATTCTTGTATATTAATCTAATAATTTGCATTTCTTAATTAAAAAGTAATAAAGTAATAAACTTTAAAGCTAAACTAAAAAACTAAACTTACTATGATATAAAGTTAATAAAAAAATAATTATTTTATAAACATTTTTATAACAAGTAATATAAATAAAATACTCCAGAAATTTACAATCTTTACTAGATAAATTCTAAACTGGGTTGCATTTTTTTATGAATTATAAGTTCAACTATATTGTTATAGATAATATTAGTCAGTTCTGAAAGAAGTATTTACCAACTTGACTAGATACATAGTAGTAGATTGTGTTGCATATTTTTAGGGATTATTAGTTAAAAGTATACTCATATAGATAAGATTAGTTAGGAACTAAAAATTTGAACTTAGTATGATATAAAGTTAATAAAGATATAAACTCTTATCATCCTATTTTTTATAAAAACAGTTATTGAAATTTTATAAAAATATAAATTTTTTATATTTGTAAAAAACCGAAATTTAATAATTTAAGTTAAAGCTCTAAAACATACTTACGAGTCAAATACTATTTTTTATTTTTATAAAAACGAAAATTTTAAACTTAAAGTTTATTGGATGGGTACTATATTTAGAAAAAGTTATGAACTTTAAAGAATAAAATTGTACTTTATAATTTAACCAATAAAATAAACAAACTTTACAATTATAACAACTTATCTTTTATTTTTTATCTTTTGATTATTAATTTTTATAAAGAAGACATTATTTTTTGTCTTTTGATTATTAATTTTTATAAAAAAAAAACAAAACTTTTACATATGTGTAAACTTATGACATATATCCACCACAATAATGTTATCATAAATATTATTTATACGAATAAAAAAACTACCAGAAACGAGTGTCACAAAGCAAAGTGTCGCCCCCGCCGCATCGCGCGGGCACCCTGCTAGTACAATATCACATATGATTATTTGAAATGCTGTATTATCCACGTTTACTAACATTTTAAACTCCATATCAATTTATCAACACCATATATAGTTTTTTAACGACAAACTCACACCTTCAAATCTCATTGCTAAAGCATGAGCTTAATAATGCTCAGCCACATGCTTGTATGTAGTTTTAAGGGTAAATTACATTTATCGTTTATGTTTGTACCATTTTTCAGCTAATGTGGTTTAACTTAAAAAATGTCAGAAATCATACTTTATGTTTAAAAAAGTTTGCAAGTTACATCCTTTACACTAATCGTGTTAAATTTCTCTTTTAAATCCAATCAGTTACTTGTGAAATGACCAAAGTACCCTCATCAATACAAAATTACAAATTTACATATATAAAGTTAATAACTATCATGCTCTCTCTCTCCCAACTACCATCGGCCGCCAACCACCACCACCACTCCCTTCCCTTCCAGCACTGAAACCACCCAAATTGAACCCATCACTAGGTCTTCAATCGTTGACCAGAATGCTTAGGGTTTAAAACCCTTATCATCGGAAAGGAAAAAACACAACGTCGCACCAGTAAACCTTACCATCGCGTAACCTTTAAACTAGCACCATTGCACCGTCTCCACCATCAAATCTACCCATACTTTATGTTTGTAAAATAAAACGATATGTGTTAAGTCTAAAAATCTTTACCCCTCTCCCTTTTGAACTCTATCTCTCTCTCTAACAAAACACCACCACTGCCTGTGGCCAGTACCACCGCCACATGTTAAACACCACATTCCGCACTATCTTTATATACTCTCGTCTCCCCCTCTCTCTGGCCAACAAATCATGAAGAACAAACATGGTGGTTGTATGGTGTTGCGGTGTTCCGTCAAACAGAAGCCAAAATGCTCTGATTAATAGTACATTTTCCAGGAAGGACTTTGTGTATAATGCCTTTTCTCGGATTAAAAATTATTGGAAGAGAATATACATTTGAACAACATAAGCCAAAACACTTTGATTGGTCAATTGTTACATCAAAATTTGAAGGTGGAAGCCCCAAATTAGGTCAAAATACAGAATTAGGGTTTGAAGTTGTACATATGTATAAGATTTGTACAAATAGAGATGATGGTGGTTTCTGTCGCATATGGTGGTGGTGGTGGGGTGGTTCTTGGTGGCCGAATGGTGATGGTTTTTATGCATATAGTAGTCGTGGGTGGTTAGTTGGTGAATTTCCAAAACTTAACGTGTTTAACTTTATATATTTATCTGAAATGGAGTCTTAGAATACACTACTTTTAGATGGTTTGTATTTTGTAGGCCTTGACATGTTTAAGGTACATTTTGAAAGTTTCACAGGGCTTTTGAATGAATCTAGTGACACGAGAGCAAGGAACGGAGCAAAACAAGCATATCTCGGTTGGGAAAGGAGTTATGGGAGCCATAATATATGAAAACGGGGTGTCTTGATGAGTTGAAGAAGTTAAAATGGTTAAAAAGCCATTGAGGGTGTCCTAGACCCGCT
The DNA here is from genome assembly GCA_030545235.1 of Helianthus tuberosus. NCBI lineage: Eukaryota > Viridiplantae > Streptophyta > Magnoliopsida > Asterales > Asteraceae > Helianthus > Helianthus tuberosus. The sequence continues at coordinate 136,830,219 of CM060383.1, forward strand.
GGAAGGGGCATTTGGAACGCTGCCAGCATCCAAGATGGATGCTGGCAGTGAGTGGCCTGTGTCAAGGTTCATCAGGGGGTGTCATGAACACCTAGGGTAGTGATGTGCTTGAAGTGGTTAATTAAAACTAACTATTTTTAACCCTAAACTAGACATTCTAAGTTTTAAATTTATAAACTAAGACTATCTAAATCCTAGACCACACAACTAGCAAAGTGTAAGTCAATGTAGTAAAGCTCAAGTAAGTCCGAGTATCATACCCACGAGACTCTACTAATTACGTTTACTAGACTCGATTAACTATTAACTAACTGACGCGACTAAATTTGTTTTGTTGTTTGGGGGGTTTTTTAACAAATTACTAAAATTAACTAAATTTACTAAAACTGACGAGAACAAGAACTAAGACTGGGATTTGGATCAGATGATGGGAAGACACTACTCAGGTCAGACTCCTACACATGGTTGACACGTTCTATCAGTTATAGAATTATTGTGGGAACCAGGATCTTCAGATGCTAAACCTAATGGATAACCTAAAGGACCCTTGACCCTTCTCTAGAAGAAACCTAAGATAACCTATAAGCTGTCAATCTACCGGTTTGGAGGATTCCCTCATGGGCTATCCTACTGTAATAACAAAGCATCCTCTAGTCAATCTATCTCACAACACGAAAGTCACAGGTTACTAAGGATTCTTGATTAGACTCGATTAGAAAATAGTGTAAGGGAAACTAAAGCGATCTTCTCACAAAGTACCTACCCCTAGCAATCTAACATTAAAGACAAACCAGCAATCCCTCACCTTACAACTATCGAGATTGGTAGAACATTTAATCCAATTTAATACTCAATCACAGTTCTTACGGAAATCATGCATAATTAACAATAAACTAATCGCTAACACACAGTCCACGATCTAACTTGCATTTATACATTGAAGACGTCCACAAAAACGCAAGTGAAACATGTGTCAAGATTCAAACAAGATTAAGTATGGATAAATATCTAATCATTAAACCAAAGTCTTTTACTTTAATTATTAAAACCACATTGAATAACCATAAACCACAAGAACGGTTATCAAACACGTGTATTCATCGTTAACCTATGCAGTGATACAGTTCTAGCTAGGAATCATGATCGAGAACGCGAACCAGGTCTTAAATAAATAATAAGACATGTTTAATATTCTAAAAATTACAAAAAAATTAAACCCAAGACTAACTCGTTTGCAATCCGACACGAATCTTGATCTCTAAACCCGAACCAAGCACCTCTTAGACCTCCTCTCTGCCTCTGATGTCGTATACTGCTCGTCTGCTCCCTTTGTATTATACTTTTTTTTCTTGTTCGTATTTTAACAGTAGGGTCCCATATATATTTTTCTTTTTCGCAGTGGCGAAGCTTGAAAAAAAAGTTCGGGGGGTCGGAAGGTAACCGGCCTACAAAAAAAATTTTATCGCGTAGTTTCGAGGTGTATGTTCGGGTAGGACGTCGGTGATTTGATTCGGGTCGGGTCAAACATTAATATCAATAAAAAACGTTCTCAAACATTAAAACGTAAACATTGTTTAACAAACAAACGAACAAAGACACCAAAACATTAAAAAGGAGAGAGGAAGGTGGGCACCCGGTTCTCCTGGATGAGAATTATAGTTATGCCTATCTTCCCCATAGCATAATCTAATAACAAAACAAGTTAATAAATCACCCTAAATTTTAAACCATAATTCCTATCTAAATCAAATCACAATAAGATTAAACAAATAAAATTAGACATAGTTACAGAAAGATTCAACAAGTTTAGGACAAAAATTCGGACCAATTTCACCCTTAATTTCAACCTAAATCATATAATTTGTAGCCCTAAATTAAACCTAAAGATAAAAAAACACATATCTTTAACCTTATGAAGATTGAAGAAGTCGAACAAGAGTACAAGACCACAACAAAGAGCAGCGTTTTGGCTTCTGTTCTCGAACAAGAAGCTGAAGTCGAACAGTTCTGAAACCTGCGTTTTCCCCCATTCTGCAGTTCTGGCTTGTGGCTTCTATTATTCTGGTCGATGTCCCAAAGTAATCGAGTTTATGTTTTTTTTTTGATAGGGTGGGCTTTTAAGTTGGACTATATAATGATTTAATTGGGTTATATAATATACATTCTAGTATTCTACCAAATATAATGATTTGGGCTATAATATTTGGGCTAATTATATATTTTATTTGGGCTATATAAATAAAAAAATTAAAACTGGGAGGTCGAAAACGTATATACCTAATTTTTTTTATAAAACCGAGGGGTCGAAAACATATATAACTACAAAATCCTATACGAAACGTACATATATAACACTACTGGCCGAAAAGTTCGGGGGGTCGGGCGCCCCCTCCCGCCCCTCAAATCCTACGCCCCTGCTTTTTCGTCCACAACAGGGTTCTTTATAATCGTCCCAGTATCATAAATTGAGTCCAATACATTCTCCACTGAACTGGGCTTCCTCCTTAACATTTCCACTAAAGCCATATTGGGCTGCTCTCATAATGCATCTATAAGCCAACACAAAGAATCAATGTTTTCAGAACCGGACCGGACGGTGAACCGGACGTCTTACTGGTTCAATGGTCGGACCGCTCGAACCGGCCGAACCGGCTAACATAAAAAATGACTTAATAATTTATAGATACAAAATTAAAAAAAGATATACAACTTAATTAAGACATAAGAATCTAATTTACATATAGAAGAAAAAAACGTAAAATATTTAAACATGTTATGCTTTATTTATTAAATATAAATAAATATGTGTTAAAAGAAATTATAATAAATGGTGTTGGAAAATGAAATTGTAAGAGATATGTAATCTCTAGTATAGACTACTCCATATCTTTGAATTTTTTTTTAAACCAATGTTTTTAGAACCGGACCGGACGGTGAACCGGACATCTTACTAGTTCAATGGTCGGACCGGTCGAACCGGCCTGACCGGATATAAGAACCGGATAACATAAAAAATGACTTAATAATTTATAGATACAAAAAAAAAAAAAAAGATATACAACCTAATTTAGACATAGAATCTAATTTACATATAGAAGAAAAAAACGTAAAATATTTAAACATGTTATGCTTTATTTATTAAATATAAATAAATATGTGTTAAAAGAAAATTATAATAAATGGTGTTGGAAAATGAAATTGTGAGAGATATGTAATCTCTAGTATAGACTACTCCATATATTTAAATTTTTTTTTCTTTAAACAAAAGAATTTCAATATAACTCAACTTTTTCTCTTTCATTGTTTCTTGCTTTTTCTATTCAACTTTCATCTCTCTCTTTCATTGTTTCTTGCTTTTCTCTATTCAACTTTCATTCGAACGATGATGTAGTGATGGTTGGAGGCTACTAATTCCTTGATGTAGTGATGGTTAGAGCGGCTCAATAAGTTGAATACTGATATGAAACCATCCAAGACCATGAACGGCCCAACCGCTAACGTTCACCGGTTTTTTCGGTCTGGCCGCCGGACACCGGCTCAACCGTCGGGCCACATGTCTAAACGATCTAACACCATGGACCGGACCGGCTTGAGCTACGGTCTCCGGTTCGACCGGTCGGACCGGCCGATTCGGTCCGGTTTTCAAAACCATGCAAAGAATAAAAAGAATCGATCAAATATTAGAATTATTCAGTCAACCGAATCTGTAAATGCATGTGGGACCAACTTTTTATTCCTTGAGTAAACTGTCAAAATGGTTCCCAAGATTTGGTTACATTTGTCACTTTAGTTCAAAACTCAAACATTTTGAATCTGGGTTCTTGTGGTTTCAATTTTGTTGCCATTTTCATCCAAAAGCAAAATCTAGTCAGATTTTTAAGTTAACATATAGTTTTTTTTTCCTTTTTCCTCCCATTTAATGAAGGGAAAAATTGTCAGATTTTTTTAATTTGTTATAATAAAATGTTAAAAGATCATTTTGCCCTTCATTAAAAGGGAGAAAAAAGACAAAAAAAAAAAAAAAAAAAACTGGATATTAACTTAAAAATCTGAACATATTTTGATTTTGGATGAAAATAACAAAGAAATTGAAACCACAGGGACCCAAATTCAAAGATTTGAGTTTTAAACTAAAGTAGCAAAAGTGACCAAAACTCAAAGACCATTTTTGCAGTTTACTCTCATTCCTTTTTTTTTCCTGTGATTTGTCGTGACTTTGAAAGTCATGAAACATTAGACTAGTCACTATGGTGACCAAATTACACAACCGGTTGCCATGTGGATGGTAGGACAAAATTGAAGAAAATTATTTTAATCAAATAATTGAAATAAGTGGACAACCAGGTGGGTGTGGCAACCAATGGTTGCAACCAACATAATATTTAATTCTTTATTATTTTTTCTATTATTAAACTTCTATTTCTTTATAATATTTAATTCTTTTTTTATTATTTAACTTCTATTTCTTTATAATAAAATATTAGTTTGGGTTGGGTTGTGAATTTGGGTGAAAAAATGGATTGGGTTGGGTTGTGTAGGACTCTAGGTGGAAGAGAGAGAAATTAGTATTTTAGTAAAAGATTGGGTTGGGTTAGGTTGTGATAGTGGATAGTCTTAAAACCAAGTTTCATCAGATATCCATAATAACCCCTTAAACTTTCATGAGTTATTTTTAAATGGCTTTCTATTAATTGCAGTTCAACCCTCCATCTTTCATGTTCCATATAATTAAGTTTGGTCCTTCAACTATATTCCAACCTCCTGGTTCTTCGTTTTTTATCTGTTTAATCTCATATTTAATTCTTTTTCGCACCATGACCTGTAACAATATGAAATAGTAAAATATACAATAACACTAAAAACGATTCTAATTAATTAATAAACTATATAAAATACAGAGGAGAAAAGTGTGTATGTGTTTACAACACATCAGTAGCGTCTGAGACGCGGGGGCCAGTGGGAAAACTCTCATTTTGACTAGTTTTTAATGCTGATTCGAATTTCATCTCCACACACTCATCTTAGGCTTCCCCATGGGAAATTTTTTAGAGGTTTGAAGGTTCCAATTAATCCATTATCACACTCCATCAAGATTTGAAGATTAATCATCAACCATGAGTGGCTACTCTGTCACACCCCAACCGATGGCGGAAACATCGGGGCGTCGCACTGAGCGAAACAGATTGTCCAGAAGTTTCCATAACAACTACATTTACCAAATATTTAAAGCAACACGTCCCATACCATGTCATAAATGATAATACAATTATTACAGAAAAGATGTAGTCAAATTGTTCTGTTCCGACAACTCATATTTTTTTTATTACAGACAATTGTTTATTGTTGATCTAGGTCTTTCATAGCCTCGATTTCACAGCAAAGAAAGCAAATAAGCATCCTAAGCACCTGTCACATACGTTAAAGTAAAATTCAATACACATAGTGTAAAGGTGAGCATACAAGTTTGATAATAGCATATAGAGTTCAAAAGCGTTACGCATAACCAGCACGTACATAGTGTAAAATGAGGCATGTTAGTTATCGACATGAACCTATCGATACCAATGACTGCGGGTTGACTGCCCAAGGCAGTGCGCGATACACACTCACCATTGTGAGCCATGTAACTAATTGTCCTTAACAACCCCTGAGTGAACAGGTGCTGAGTCCAAACTATAGTACTATCGTTGCTAAGGCAGGTAGACAGCATTCCATGTGTAAACATAACAAACAAGCATTCATTAAGTCACGTATACATGCGATAACGGTTAGCGTTTAAAGTATTTCGTAGTGTGTTCAATGTGATTTTGTATAAGTAACGTATGTAACACCCAAAAGTGCGTAAAACAAAAAGGGATCGAATATACTCACAGCGATTGATGGATTGAAGGGAGCGCTAGAGAGTAGGGTTAGCCTGAACAGATTGATAGTATAACGATAAGGGACGCGTAAAACGATACAGAGTGCAAGCGGGTAGGACAGCAGTTCGATCGGATGGTAGTCGGATCGGACAGCCGGCCGTTCGAGTGACAGTCCGTTCGGACGGTCGTCCGGTCGGATGACCGTTTGAGTGGATTGTTACTTCCTTTAGGAAGGATTGACTTTTGAAGTTTTCGTTGTAATATTTTGAAAACATTGAAGTATCTCTACCTTTCAGGTCGATCGATCGAAGGACCGTTCGATCGGGCGACAGACCGATAGGTTGGGCACTTCAGCGAGAACAAGTTCTCAGCAGGTTGTCACTCGATCAGACGGTTGTTCGATCGGGTGGCATCCCTTGTGCATTGAACATGTTGAAAATTGTTTAAGTGTTGAAGTTTCGAAACATCACATAGTCAGATGGTCGGTCGATCGAGTGGTAACTCGATCGGACGGCAATCCGTTCGGTGTTCCCAAAACTCTTGAGGGTTGATTTGAAGATTAATTGTAGGGCCAAGGTGCAAGTCGATCGGATGACCGATCGTTCGGATGGTTGTCCGATCGGGCAGCAGTCCGATCGGACGACACTCCGTCCTGGTCGACCTGTTCGTCTTACACTTGATTGTTTTGATTGTTTGTCATTTTATCGAGACATTTTGATAACGTATTAAGCAACAGAAACCTTGTCAATACTTGGTACCCCTGATCGGACAGGAATCACCCAAATCCGACCCGTTAACTGTTCGAGACGGTGTTTCATGTTTAACCCGAAATCAGTAGTTTCGTGGATAGAATCCAGATCTTGAACCAACACAACCACAAATATGAGTAGTAAGTCGGCACAAGCTCCGATTCTATCGGTTTTGGAGGCATTGAGTGTAAAAGAGTTGAAAGAAAGTTGGAAAACCATCTTTCAATCTTTTTCATTGTGAATATGTTTAGATCTATGAAAGATCTTGGTTTGTTTCTGTGGAAATCGGTTAGATCTAAGTTGTTCTTGGTAGATTGAGGCCAAAACATGAAGTTCCCAAGAACACATGATGACGTCATCCTAGAACACCTTGAATCTTGATGATTTCACGGTTAAAAGTTAAGATTCAAAAGATAGAAAGGTGTAGGAGTGCGTGTAGATTAAGGAAGTACAAGATTTAGGACGAGATCTTCCCGGAATTGTGAGAAATCTGAAGAAAAGTGGGGAAGATGAGTTGGTCGGAGGAGAGTTGCCAAAAGTGGAAAGTATGATGGTGACAGGGGGTATTTATAGGGTTTCCCAAAGAGGAAAAGGGCTGGCCGATCGGGTGGCAGCTTGGTCGAACAGCTGGTCGATCGAGCGACAGCTCAATCGAACGGCTGGTCGATCGGCTGGTCACCTGATCGATCGGTCGCTTGGTTCAAGTGTTTGGTGCGACGAGTTTTGTCGTTTCGATTGCGATTGCGAGCGTTTCGATGCGTTAGAGTTTCCTAGTCAAATTACTTTTAATGCCAACTACTATATTAACATACAATCATCCTTATTTCGTATTCCTTTAGCGTTTGTGATTCGATTGCGATTAAGTTCGATTGCGTTTCGGTTGATTACCACACATAACATAAATAAACATGCACAAGTAACACATAAGGCACACACACGTATAACAATAAACAAAATGCGTAATTTGAGTTGCGAGTGCGATTGCGATAGCGTTAAAGCGATTAAACATGCGATAAATAGCGATTACTATGTGATTAATAATAGATACTCCACATAATACAACTAAAGCGATAATAAAATAGATTAACTACAAGTCAAAGAAGTCAAAACAGGAATTGAGCAAGGAGAGACATATCGCAATTAGCAATCTTTTCTTCCTTTGACTTCAATCTTGACTTTGACTTTCGAAACACGATCTCCAAGATCATCCCCAGGTGTGGGTTTGTGAGTTTTCTAGGGTTTTTCTTACATGTTTTGGTTTGATACATGACCGTGTAATCTTTTGATTGAAAATGTGTGGACTAAGTGTTTTTATTGTTTTGAACGCACAATTGTTAATATTTACTTACATCATCGACACTAAGAAATGATTACTACTATTAGTTTCGATTCATGCTAGGGTTTGTTCATTGCTCTTGAGTTATAATACATATAATTGTCTTTGATTCGTATTGTGAAGGTTTTCTTGCACCATTTGCATATGATTGATGATTGTTGATGCCTAAAATTAGTTTTTCAAATTAACAAACTCAATAAATCATTTGTGTTTCTTAAAACAATCAAACAATTGCGTAAGATAGCTTTAGATGCTCATAAATCGGAAACTAGGGTGTGATTCTTTCTCAAAAATTGTTTACAAATCTGTTTTCTGGTAATTCGTAATTACAATTGAAATTGTTAGCTAGTTTTACAAAAACCAATTGGAATCATTTCATTGATTCCCACTTTCAAACAAACTTTTGATATAAAAAGCAAACTTCATAACCTATTTAATCAACTAGAATCCAAAGATGGACCACAAACTATTCATGGTTCAACACCCTTCTTACCACTAGCTATATAGTTAAGGATACTAAGAAACACGCTTAAACTTTATCTTTGACTAGACTTTTGAGATTCGATCAAATTTTGGGGCCATTTTCGGGGAGTTTGTTCGCTTGGTGTTTTTGTTTTGTAGGTTATTTGTGATTAACTGTTTTAGTTTTTGGTTTTATTGAATCTTTTATATCCTTTGTTACGCAAGGTTTGTTGTCTGGGTAGATAACATGTTGTGCATGCATACCCGATTATCTGGAAGGACTTCACCTCAAGCATTCGAACCGATGATTGAAAGGCTCGTAAGGAGAAACCGAAAAACCGACCCTTAGAGCCACGGATTGCCTTTAATTCACCAAATACCCCAAATCACAACCATTTATCTGAAACCATTAACATGGATAACCCAAACAACCAAAATAGCCATTTAGATGGTAGTAACCGACGACCACCCACTCCAACAATGCCTACCAATCAACAATTAAACCAACAACACCCACCATAACACCAATTTCAAAACCAACCTCAAAACTCAAACCGAAGCCGAAATCCCAACAACAGCGGGAATCCCGACCTAAACTAACTCATTCTTAGCCGCAACAATCCCGGGTATGTGATTGCTAACCGAAACGAAAATGATCGGATTATTGTTCGTACATACTATAAAAATGAAAACAAATACAAGAATGGGTATGACTATGGGAATGACTTTAACAATTATGACAGATATTAGTATGATGATGAAAATGATTATCAAAGAAATAACCATGGGAATGGAACAGGTATGGTAATGAAGAGTGTGAAGAAGAGGAAGAGGAAGAGGTGAGTTATGTTCAAAATCAACTACCAAGGTACAATTAAGGGGGAAATCAGTTCAACAATAATAACGTAGGAAGAGTTGATCAACAACACCAAAGGCAAGGGTATAATCATCAACCCAATATGGTGAATGGTCTAAGAAGGAATAATGAACTCCCAAACTATGTTATGAATAACTGATTTAGACCGACTATTTCTGAAAATCCTCCTCTTATTGTTTCACCAGTCAGGGAACGAGGACATTCGATTGTAAACCAAACTATATCAATGTTTTACCTTTATTTTATGGGATGGCTACAGAGGATCCATACACGCATCTAGTTGAATTTTCATCCATATGTACTACTATTGGGGATCATAACTTCTCATCAGATGAGGTACAAATTTAGTTATTGTAGGTTTCATTAAAGGAGAAGGCTAAGCAATGGTTCCTTACATTGCCAACGAATAGTATTCACACTTGGGTTGAAATGCTACAAGCATTTTTAGATGAATACTATTCCACTACTAAGGCGAATGATGCCTAACATAGAATCCAATCATTTCAACAACAACCGTGTGAACTTTTACATGACGCCTTCACTCGTTCCAAGGAGTTATTGAGAAGATGTCGACATCACAATATTGACCAGTGAGAATTAATTAAGTGCTTTGTTGATGGGTTGACTAATGAAGAAAGGAAGTACTTAAAATCAATAAGCAATGGAACTTTTTTGTCTAATCCAGAAGATGAAGGATGGGTTTTTTAGAAAGGATGAGTCAAAGTTCAAAGGCGAAAGTGTTGGCCGATCGATGTACTAAACATCCTATTTCTAGATCCACTCTCGATCATGATACCAAGGACCGGATTGCCACTTTGGAGAGGGAATTGTCCCGAATAAAGACAAAAGATGTATCTTGGGTGAAGTTTAATGTTTATGAAGATTGTAGTGACTTAGGCCACACGAGGGAAACTTGTCAAGTCAGCATGGCCCGAACTAAAGAGGTAAACCAAGTTTATGGTGATAGGAAACAATATGACATGAATTCCAATTCCTATCACCCAAGCCTGAGAAACCATCCAAATTTTAGATATGGGAATGCCTCAAATCAAATGAACCCCAATTTTCAAACAGGTAATCATGGGAGCCAATCTTACCAAGGTCGTTAACAAGGTAATTACAATTAAGGTGATTACCAAAACTACAATAACCTGGAAGGAAATTTCACAAGAGGTTATAACCAACAAGGTGGTTCCTAGAGTGGACAAGGTGGTGGAGATGCTTCAGTGAATGCAAAGTTGGATACTTTGATGATCATGATGAAGGAGTTAAAGCTTGAAATGGAGAAAGAGAATGAAGTGAGAGACAGATCTCATGAGGCTTTACCAAGACAACTAGGTCAACTAGCCAAAGAAATGGCTCAATTTAGACGAAGCACAGAAAGCTTGGAAGTGTCACCACCATGAACCCAAAACATCAAAGCATGAGAATGAAGAATGTAACGAATACGCACATTAATGCGGTATGCATTCTTTCAAATGATAAATTATGTAGTATTGAAAGCACTCTACCACCACAATTCGTAGATTGTGTGGTGGAGGATGTTGATGATGAATTTGAGAGAAAATGTGAACAGGATACAATTTCACAATATAATAACAGGAAAAGAAATTTTGAAAAAAATCTTTTTGTGACAATATTTTAAATGAAATGCGTGCTAAGATCAAGGATAAGGATGTGGAGGCTAATAACGACTTAAATCCTTTGGATTTAGTAGAACCAATTAATGCATTAGTTTGAAAAAGGGACCCACCAAAGGACGAGAGGTGGGAAAATTTTAATTAATCGAAATCAACTTACAGTTACTTGATGCTATTTAGAAAGTTTCTGCTCATGTTGAATATGTAAATGAGTTAAGCATCCAGAAATGGCATAACAAGCTGCTAAAATAGTTTGATTTGATTGTGCATATGAGCGTCGTTTTGTTGGGTGCCCTTCCCCCAAAACTCCAAGATCCAGGAGCCCTCTAATTCAGTCCAAGTTGGGGAATTTAAAACTAAAAGGGCACTTCTAGATCTTGGAGCATATGCAAGTATTTTGCCAGGGAGTCTATAGGACTAATATAATTTTGGTGCTTTAATTTTTTTTTTTTTTGACACCACCATGGTGTTGGCTAATCAGACTCCCACTCATCCAAGGGGGATGGTGGAAGATGTGATTGTGAAGGTTAAGGATTATTATTACCCAGATGACTTTTGGGTGGTGGATTATGTAACCAATTATAGGCTTCTAGGTTGTACTATTTCAGCTTATTCATCTCTAATCCAAACTCTGGAACTGTTGTTGAAGTTGCAACATCCCAAAGACAGTCCTTAAAGGCCATTCCTCTCCACTGTTGTTTCATGTTTTGGTGAATGTGCCTTAGCCAAAATCTATGTTCAACATTTGGAAATATTTGTGCAGTTGCTAGAATAATCCCCTGTTGTAACAAATAACCAAACATAAACACACATTCACAACTTAGATTTCACAAAAATATAAAACATACTTTTTGCCTGTCTGATATGAGGTGCAGTATGCATATGTGGATAGATCGAAATCATCGGGAAGACATTCTAAGAACAAGCTCCATGAATCTTTGGTATTTGCCTCAACAATGGCATAAGCCAAAGGATATATACCATAACTTGGATATTGCTCAACAGTTGTTAACACTTGACCAGGATAAGAGCCCTTCATGAATGCCCTATCTAACCCCAAGAACTCCCTTCTATGCCCATGGCTTTATAGCCTAGTGGCATCTTGGGGGGTGAGATAAGGCTTTGGACCAATAGGTCCTGGGTTCGATACTCACAAAGGGGGTTTTCCCATATTTATTGGGTTTCCTCCAAAATTGGTGTATAGGCATTATGCCTAGTGGAGATGGATATGATCGGGTGGTTCCGCTGGTGGCACGATGATACTCCAGTGGTCCGTCAGTGATCCAAATTTGCCGTTCAAAAAAAAAAAAACAAAAGAACTCCCTTCTACATTCTTTTTAACCTTCTTTTATTGGATCCAAACAATGTAAACCCTTTTGAAGATGCTTGTAGGTGCACTAAGGTTACAACAAAGCTCAACAACAAATTTGACAGTTGTACCTTGATTGGTCCTCATCAGTTCTAGGGCATTATCTTCGAGGCTAGAATATTGTTCTTTGAAATCCCCTTATAGAAGCTTTGTAGCTTTCTGATTTTCCCTAAATGCCTACAACTGAAAATAAACATAGCAGAAATAAAACAACAACATATTAATTTTGAAATCAAACAATTTTACCTTCATTTTGGAAACACCAAGCCCGTATCTTCTCCCAAGCTCCTCTTGAATACTCTTAACAAGAATATTAGGGTTCGATTCCATCTTCTTAAGAACCTGTTGTTCCCTTGGCCAAATAAGCTGAAGTGAAAGGTTGTATTTTCCTAGATAACAAACACTTGTGTTATGGTTTGTATGTTTTCACTACCCAAGTCTCTTTAACATCATCTAACTTAGAAAGGTAAAGTACCAAAGGACAGAGAACACTATTCAACCTACCTTTCCTTTTGTCATTGTAAGAGCCAATCCCTTTTTTTGACCTTTTTTGTCCTACTTGTCCCACTTATCCCACTCAACTCAGCCACCTTTTTCCTTTAAGCCCACTTGCATTTTCATTGGTAGACCTAATGTTTGGCTCACTATTGATTGGCCCACTTGTATATACATGCACATTGCCTTCACATACCACCCTAGTTCTTTTTTTTTTTGTCATTTCTAAGAAATGATATTGCCCTCCTTGTTTCAATTGCATGTTTGTTGATGCATTCCTTTGCCTCTTTAGCAATACCAAACATTTGTCCCATATAGAACCTATCTATTGATGTTGTATTTTCACCTCTTTGTTTTCCTTTTAAGGTCTTTCAGTTTCTAACTCCTTCTGCACCTTAACTCCCCTATTGAGTCTTCAATCAAACTGTCTAATGAGTCATAGTTTATCATTTTAGTAGCTAGGGGGTCATCACTATCATCACTTTCATTGTTTCCTATAGACTCATTCACAGACCCTTAAAATTCCTCACCATGGTCAACATTTTGATTGAATTCCCTCATGTCAACGGTAGCATCATGAATCATGGTGTCCAAGTCACATCTAAAGTCACTGTCATATGAGTCATCATCCTCCTCGTGTTCTAATGAACCATATTCCTCACATTCAGACTCATCCTCACATGATCCCTCATGCTCACATAATGCCTCATCCTCATGGCCAGCCTCATGACTATGCTGATCATCTCCATCAATATCAAAATCCTTAGAGAGGTCAGGATTATTATTTTCATATGAAAATCCTTCATTGAATGATGCTTGAGAATATTTACCCACATTACCTTCATTGACATCTACACTATCATTAGCAGCCACATTGCCCTCTAGACTACCCACATTTCCTCTACACTACCCACATTACCCTCTACACCATCATTAGCACCCACATTGCCCTCTACATTTCCCACATTACCCTCATTGACCTCTACACTAGGATTAGCACTCCCATTACCATCTAAACTAGCAAGATTACCCTAAAGTTGCATTCTATTGTCAATATCTACAATGCCATTCTCTCTGACCTTTATAGCCTCATTATTAATCTAAACTTCACTATTAGGTTCACTAGAACCCTCACTACGTTCCTTCCAACCAAGCATCAATCTTTTGGCTACCCCATACATCTTCTATTTCTTCAATAACCATTAAAGATGATTTTAGAGGGCTAATGTAACCTGAAAGCCTAGTAAAACCATGTTCTATAAACATCTTAATAATCTTGTTTTGTGCAACATATTTGGCTAAACATAGAAGATCCCCATCATTCCTTAATGCTGTCAAGCCAGTGTCTAAATTGTTCGAGAATTTGAAAGTGTTAGAAAACTTCAACATCCAGGACATAAAGTTTTAGGTCTTTGACCATAAAATCAATCTCATGAACAAAAAATTCATCTATGTTGCAATAGTCAACATAGTTATACCTTTCATTAGCGTATCTTCTTCATGGAAGCTTTGTGAAAATGCCACCATGATACACTTTTAAGCTGAATAAGGTGTCATAACCATCTGTTAGATTTGCAAAAACAACAAAGAAAAGTCAGTTTTGGTTTTGAACAAAATCAGGTTAGTTTTTTTAACAAACAATACACATTTTGTGCTATGAAGGGGTTTGACTCGTCAGGTTTCCTTATCTTCCAAGTCTTGTGTTTTAGTGGATTATGAGGATCATCGTCATCCATTACGGTTTAGGGTTTGATCGCCTTACAAGTTTGGGTCTATGAAGAAGATGGTCGCTGTAAAAAGAGATAGAATGAGGTGTAAAGTCTGAAATGGGAGGGAATACAACTGACAGAGTTTTAATGAATGGGATTTTAATGTAAATGGACAAAAATTCCCTCACATATTCATCACATGACCATATATAACGTCCGTTTGACACATGGACTATCCAAATAACAAAGTGATAAACCACAGGGAACATGAGTGTAATTCCAAAAGTTGGGGACTACACATGTTATTTTAACAAATCACAAGAACCATCCGCACATTTTACTCTTTTGTTTATCTAATAAATAAAATGTTCATATTCTTTATCTAACTAGTATCTACGACCCGCGTTTTGCGGCGGGACCGTTAAATCGAACAAAAAATAGACGTGAAAAAGTTGAACCACACATATACATTGTGGCGTGTTAAGTCGGAAATATTTGACCAAAATATAAAAAATAGAAAATAATAACTAAGTCAACTTAGGACCTGTGCACTGCAACGGGGCCTTTAAACCATAAAAGAAAAACAAACATAAAAACATTGAATCACACATGTGACAACCGGTAATTTACGGCTCCTAATTACCTGATTAACAGGCGATTAAAGCATTAATAAATAGTGTAATTAGATGTAAATTAACTAAATTAGGCCTTAAGTATGCCTAGGAACGTCTAACGGACTTTACAGCACGTGTGTGACGATCTGCGGAGAAACCATTGGATATTAAACGATAACGAATCGAAATCGTACGAAATACTGACAACGCCGACAAATACGGATTTTCTACAAATATTTTATATTTGTGAATTTAGTTTTGCAAATTTATCGTGCTTTCGTACATCACAAAGTGCAAACGCGAACGAAAAACACGGCTGTAGGAGCGCACCGGCAACGAAACGGAAGCATTGGACGCGCATGTTACCTTCAAAACTTAAATTTTATGATACATTTAGATTCGTAAACATATTTTTATAATCGTAGTCGAAACCGGATCGAAAAACGGTTTAAAAACGCCCAACGACGCAAATTACGTGATTTTTACCGTAAACGATAAACATGCGCACAAACGACGTCTATCGATACTAATTCACGAGCATTTAAACCAAAAATATTAATTTACGACATTACGGATAGTTCGGGTTGCGAAAACAGGTTCGTATGAGTTGACGGGCCACTAAACACGGGGATTGGGCTTGTGGGCCTTGGGCCTAAACCCAAAGCCCACTAACTAAATAGAACCTAACTATAAAAGACTACCAAAACCCTATCCTTGCATTTAGTCAGCCGCATACACCCTCTTTTCCCTCTTAAAATTTTCTGAAACCTCATATCTCAATCCACCATTACTGTAATCTCTAAACACCCCCAATTCCTTCAACACCCCCCTCTCGAAATCCACTACAAACCCACAAAATCAGTTCATCAACAACCCTTGTTCCCTCTCTCCCTCTCATTCACATCCGGCAAGATCACCGGCGAAGCCGGTGACCCTCCGACATCTCGCCCTTCCTGCCGCTTCCTCACACACAGCAAAACACCCCCCCCCCCCCCCCTGTTACATGAAGAAGAACGACTGACCACCACCACCGTCTGGTGGTGGTGCGACGACGGAACCTAGAAAGGTGAGGACGGCGACGAAGAGACAAGAGAGAGAGAGAGACTAGAGAGAGAAAGAGAAACGGCGGTGCCGTTGCCGACGACGAACCGCAGTTGGCGGCAGATCCGCAGCGGCGGTGGTGCTTGGTTCCGACGGCGATGGTAACGGTGGTGAGTGTTTACTCAGTTTGTTTTGATTTTGATTCGAGTTTTGGTTTGAGTTCTGTCTCAGGTTTTCAGTTCGGGGCTTTCGGGTTCTTTGGATCAGCCACAGTTGAGTTCGGCTTAAGTTTCAGCATGGTCAATGAAGAGGCAAAGATCCACCGCCGGGGTAATTTGGTCATTGCATCTACTAGAGGAGATAGACGGAGCACACTTCGTCTTCTCCAATCTGCTCCGAGCGGGTGCTGCAAGACAACATGAACAACTCGTTAGAAGGGGACCAGAGACCGGGGTCTCTGGACCACCCTCCGACGCTCAAGTCAGTGTGATATTCGTTGTAGAGAGGAGAAGAGGAAGATCCCTCTAAACGGTGGAGATGACTTATATATATAGGGGATGGTAAGGGCCAAAGCCTTTGTTGGGTCATCTGTGCTGGGCCCTAAAATGTTGTATTGGGCCTAGCCGGACCGGATCTTATCTCATCAGTCAACTTGGTTAGCAACTTCGGTTCGGGAGTCTCGGGTTTACTCGGTTTAGTCCAGTGCAGATTTGGGTGTTTGGTTCGAGCTATTTCATGTTCGGTTCGGATGTCGAGTGAACTCTGTCAATGGAAGCTGGTCAACTCAGTCGGTTCGGGTCAAGTGGCTTGGTCAGATGGTTCGGTTCAGTTGACTAGGTCAAACCGAGTCAACTCGGTCAAAGTCAGCCGGTCAACTCAGTTGACTCTGTCAACTCAGTCAATGTCACGACGCAGAGATTTGGTAAAGAATTTAGTAATGTCGTTTTATAATTTTAACTGAATACGTGAAAACGAGCTTGAACCGGTCGATTAGAATAGAGTTTATAGTTTGACATATTTGGCGAAAGTTGATCTATTTTGATTGAATAATTATTGATTAAATTTTGAAATTTTAACGACAACTTGTGTTGTCGGGGCCGTCCAAAAACAGAGGAAACTCTGCCCGTTTTTTAGAAAACCGTAAACAAAATGTGTTTTATAATAAAGCGAACTTTACGGATTTAAATTAAATTACGAAATAAATATGTTTATCACGATTGTTTTATACGAAAACGACGACTCTTGTTCAAAAGGGCACATCCTAGGAATCACGTTTGCTTGGTCAATTGACGAGTCAACATAATATTTATTTTAAAAAGTCAACGGGTCAGTTTTTGAAATAATTGCGATATGGGTTTAGAATTATTCTAATGTCACACCCCAATCAATGGCGGAAACATCGGAGTGGGATTAGTTCGAGATTGCAAGAGACTTCATAACACTATTTGTGACAATATTTAATTCAACCGATTTCATTTCATAGCAGAATTGTCAAATATTACAAAGAAACTCAAATAACATTGTTTCAACATGACAATAACAAAATTGATACAACACTTTAAACCTAAACGTCTAAGTGAGTATCTAGGCATCTTTGCTAGTCCATTTTCATAGCATCATCAATCCTCAACCTGTAACATGTTTAAAATACAATTCAATGCAAAAGCAAAGGCGAGTATACAAGTTTATGAATAAGTATAAGTATAAAAGTTTAAAACGAATCCACATGGCAACTTAGTTTATACAAGATCAACATAACATGGCATGCAATATTTCTAGTCAACCCTCTGTTTACGCAAAATGATATAATTCAACATGACCACTAGTCTACGGGCGGTGCGTTACTCCTATAGCGCTATACATGTCAAATGGAGGCTCATATAAAGCTAATGACTATAGTATATCACATAAGTATGGTCCACGTATAAGCATCAAGTATAACAACATAGTATTCATGTATAAGGATTGTTTTCGTGCATTGCGAAAAGAATAAGTTTAAGTGTGATTTTAATAATTTAACATGTTACACCCCAAAAGTGGTAAACATAAAAAAAGGGTTTGCGAGTATACTCACGGTTTTGCAAGTCTTCTACTTGTGAATCCGCGAGTGAGTTGTTCTTGAATAGGAGGCTGGAACACCGAGTCCTTCTACGCGAAGAAACAAAGTGTATGAGTTTTGGAGATTAACGGTAGATTAAGGATTTAGGAAGTTAAAACACAAGAACATATGTATTCGAAAGTAATCATCTTTTAACACAAAGTACTTGTTCTTGACACTATGAAACCTCAAGGGTTAATGTTTTCATGAGTAGTATACTCATTAGAATCGTAACAAGTCTTATGTCTTGGATGATGTTATTCTAATACTTTGACGAATGAACACAAGTTCACCATCAAGGGTTCGAATATTTAATAGCATATATATGTAAGTATTATATGTATTTTTATGTCCAATAGTCAAGCATAAGGTAGAAGATTAAATCTTCATTTAGGTACCTCTAAGTTTCATGGAAGTCATGTAGGATGTAGGAAGAGAATGCTTCCATTTAGGTACCTCTAGTGTTCACCACTACACTTGATGTAAAAACATACAAGGAAGGTCATGAACTACAAGTAATACAAGTATGTAACCAACTAATCTATAAGAAATCATCAAGCAAATGTGGGGATTTTATGTAGGATAACCTAAGTTAGTCCTTAATCACACCTACATCAAGTCTTGGACTTAAACATTGCTTGTGGGTTAAAAACCCTAAACAAAACAGAATGTATATGAGGTTTAACCTCTGATTTTGAATTTTTGAACTAGTGTTTGAGAGAGTTGTGAAGAGGTTTGTAAAGTGAAAATGACTTGGAGTGGTGTGGGTTTTATAGGGGAAGCGTTGGGGTTAGTGGTTGTGAGTCTTTAATGTAAGAAACACACATTGGAAGCAACAAACACACCAAAATGGTCCAATCCCGTAAGCTGAAACGAGCTGGTCTCGGATTCATGTTTCTCGTGGGCCGCGTAGGGAATAGGGTAAGTTTACGCAAGCCGTGACTAGGGGGAGGGCTGGAGACCAAGTTTTGATTATTTGCAATTTGGCCCCTATAGTTTGCTAATTAGGGTTTTAAGGCCTTGTAGGGACTATTTTCGCCATAAAAACATAGTTTAAGGGCAAATTAAGTATGAGGAACATAAACCAAGTATAATTAAGCGTATGAATGTTGTATTTAAGTATCGTTTACGATCAAAACACGTTTCATGCATAAGTTTCACGTATTTGCAAGTTTAGCACATCGTTTCCAGGAATTACGATTAAGCATCAATTGTTTCACGAAATTGAATGTATGAGCATGTATAAAGTATGTATAACATGTATTTAACAAAATATGATTTTTATTTATGATCTAAGTCTTGGATTTTACAACGGTTACAAAGAAAGAACGATTACAAGAACACAAGGCTTCCAAAAATAGAAATACGACAAGACTTGCTATAAATGGAAAGTACAAATAAGCAGGGCGTTACAGTCTCCCCTCCTTTAGGGATTTTTGTCCCGAAATTTAGGTAGATGCAACATCGAACAGATATGGATACTTGGTCTTCATATCACTCTCGAGTTCCCAAGTAAATTCAGCGCCATGTTTTCCTTCCCATCAAACCTTGACGATAGGAATTCGACTGCTCCTCAGTTGCTTGACTCCTCGGTCCATGATTTCGACCGGCTTTTCCACAAAGTGAAGCGTTTTGTTGACTTATAAGTCTTCGAGAGGAACGTGTAGTCCTTCATCAGCTAGACACTTTTTCAAGTTGGATACGTGGAAGACAGGGTGTACATTGTTGAGTTCTTCAGGCAGGTCCAGTCTATACGCAACCTTGCCAATCCTTTCGAGAATCTTGAAATGACCAACGTAGCGAGGTGCGAGTTTCCCTTAGGAATGCATTAGTTGCACGCTAGCGGAATTCACATTCCTGGAATAACACTACTGAACCACACTAAGCTAGCTTTGCACAGGATTATCCAGGTGAGTTCATAACCCCCACTTTTTATAGTTTTACGTTTTTATAAATGTTTTCGGGGGTGGAAAGACATGCAAGCTTTTGCAAAGGTAAATAACTTTTCGATGAATGAAAACTCATATTTCTAAACCATGTTGTGAATGGATTTCAAAGAACTTAAATGGTTTACGAACGAATTAGACTAAACATACCGGTTTTACAAAACACACGCATATTTACGAAACGTGCATGATTTTCATGACTAGAGACGAGAATGTCCTAGTTACAACAACGGGACTGGGTAGGTCTGCGTACGAAAAACGAGACAACCCAATGGGTTTATGCTCCTTTTTCTTTTGAAATACATGTTAACTAGGGTATGATTAAGCTAGGGAATGAACTATTAGATCATGTGAGCATAGGCGTTAACTAAAGTGCCATTAATCCTTTTTAGGACCACGGAACAAAGGTTAGATCTAACGGGTACGGGCGAGCCCCACTCACGGTCCATGGGTGACCACTTAGAGTGCTGTTGTGTCCCAGTCGAGGTGATTCGACACTAAAAATCGTCTACTCGGGTTGAGTACTTCCTATGTCGTCGCATATATTAATGTCGTCGCGAAACATTAATGATCAACATGTTCATAGACACTTTACATACCAACTTATAACACTAAACTTTCATATATTTTTAAGATTCATTTGACGCAAACTCATGACACATGGATTTACGAACTTGGTAACGTTTTTCAACTTATGTATAGGTAAGAGGACGAGATGGTCCTGCTTACAAAGACTCTCGTGGGCTAGACTCAGGGTTTTCATATAACATGCCAAAGAAAATGATTTTTAATTCGTTTTCTCAACAATATTTCAAAAAAAAAAAAAAAAAGGTTATTCAAAAAGATTTATTTCAAATCTTTTACAAACAAACTATGAACTCGCTCAACTTTATGTTGATTTTTCGCATGTTTCTTTCTCAGGTTACTTTCTCAAATCATGGCGCGGTTGGAATAGGAGAACCATGTGGAGTCGAGTACTTAGTGGCGTTCGTTTTCTAGAAGTCTTAGCTTATTTGCTTCCGCTGTGCAATGAAGATACCGGTCCAGTCACGCTAATGCTCCGATATTTCGAGGTGTGACAACACAAGCGCGTTGCAGCATATTAACTCACAAAATTTTGACCAAAAACGTTAAACATTATCGTTAAAAGCTAAAAAACTTTAACCCATATAATAATAATAATAATAAAAAGTGGTACAATAGTGCTTAGCTTACTTGTACTCAAAGCATTTCAAATAGTAATAAATTGAATAGTAACAAATACTCACACTTATCTTTTTGCTAATTAATATATAGAAAATATAGAAAATAAGTAGTATATTCTTCCACCTTTATTTAATTTATTATTTAATTAATTTTAATTAAGTAAATAACTAATAAATGATTAATCATTTCATAAAAGTTTAATCCACATTACCGTTAAATATCACGCATTTAGTGAACTATAATGTTTATCTCATAAATACTACTTCTTGTTCGTTTTCCATAGTGTAACTCTTTGAATCGCACCTTGTTAGTAACGTTAAAAACTTAAAATAATCGTGAGTCGGACATCTCATATCCAACAAGTGTTATTCTTTTTGAAATACTTGTAAGGATTCTAATGTTTAATGTATAAACTCCACCTTCTATTCACTCAGTCTGACAAAGTCTCATTCAGGTAATCGTTTGTGAAATTTAAGGGTTGTTAGTTTGATTGTAAGGTAAGGTTGTGAAGGTGCGGAGACCACTAAACTGCAACATCTATTTGAGTATTCAGGTTTTCTTAAGGTTATAACCGCTTATTTGTAATTTGCTGTTGAGTATAGTCCTTAGTGTACACAATTTTGGTGTGTCAATTAATTTCAAAGTTGTGGAGTTCAATAACTTAAATTGTTGTAGTTTCTACATGTATGAATTATGTTCAGAATATTATATTCGGATTTGCACTCTAAGCAGGCATGAAGGTTGAGGCTATCGACTCGCTGAGATTTTTGCCACTTTATTTTGTATATTTTATTATATATTTGACACTAAAGATGCCAAAAAATCATGTACTATACAATGAAATATTTAAAAAAATATGAATCAATTATAGATTTATGAATTAGAGGTTGTCTTCTGTATAGGAGGGATTCTATATACGAAGTGTAGAACACAATCTTAGTCATCCATTTTCAAGATTGATAGTTCTAAATGACACATTAACAATTTTGTAAATAACAGGATTCTACAATTTATAAAAGAAATATAAAAGGGGCATTACGGTCTTTATCCCTTGAACTACTTCCCCTAATGCTCTCCAAACCATTGGCGTCCAAGATGAGACTAACTCTAATGTTGTCCAAACCATTGCCGTCCAAGATGAGGTGGCAGGTGTCCAAATCTAAAGGCCCATTAATGTTTGTCCATATTTCATGTGAGTAGGCCAATGTAAAAAGAAAAAAAATGTTTTATTTATATATTGTGTGTAGTTGGTAGGTAATAAGGTGAAAATTAAAAAGGGGTAAGGATATGATGTGGCAGATGACGTGGCGACTAAGGATATCCGTAGCATTGGAGATAGTCTAATACTAAAAAAATACATTGTATTAACAAGCATTTCATTCTTTTTTGTTTGAGTATGCTATTACTATAGTTTTCTTGGATTTTAAAATTTTTTATTTTACAAGCTATAAAGTTATGTGATTATGTTTCAGTATGTAATTACGTGCTGGAACATAATCAATGAATGCCTAAATCATGTACCATTGTTGAGTTATCTAAGATCTGCTGATGATGAAAGCCAAAACTTAAGAAAAGCATCTTTCCTGCCTGATGAAGTAAGTTGAAATACAATCACAAGTCCGGAACTTTCTCCCCTTGAAAGTTTTCCCAAACAATCACCCAAACTACTGGAAAAGAAATGCTACTTAACAAAAATGTAATTAATAAAAAATATGACATACATAACAAAAAAGACATAACGTGTAGCATTTTGTACATTAAGTACAAAAGTAATCAATTAAAAAAAACTTGTAATTCTCTATTTTTCCAGAAAAGAAAAGAAACTTTTTTAATTAGAAACATTTTTATTAAAATATCACGAAACAACAATATGCTTTTTTAAAAAAAAAAAAACAAAAGAGAACTTTTTTTTTTAATTTGAAACATTTTTATTAATATTTTGAATACGTTGTCTTGATTTTTGTTAGACGTGACAAAAATAAAATAAAATAAAAAATGCATTTTTAATAAAACTAGATTTACTACCCGTCGGGATACAAAGCCGGATGTCAAGTAATTTCAACAATTTATAGCTTGTGAATTGGATTCTTAAAATAAGTACAACAAAATCCAAACCCAAAAATAAAAGCTGACCAAAAAGTCAACTTTGTTAATTTTCAAAAGATGGAAACATACTACACGGTTAGGATTCCCTTTCACTTTCCATCCCAAGAATCTTGTAACATGAAAAAGAAAACTATAAGAATTTATGGTCAAGATCTAAACACATGGTTGATACACATTCTGTGAACAATTTAAATTGTCCCTTCCAATGAAAAAAAAACTAAAAGGATTCATGGCCCACAAAATCTTTGACAGTTCCAAATAATACAATCTCATATAAATCAATCACATTAGTTCATCATACTACAAAACAAAAGCTCATAAAATGTACCTGGTTTCGCTTAAATACGATTCACTTCCATCAGGTGAACTCCTAGGTGGAATCGCTGCCACTTCCTTTTCTGATATACCACCGTCATTACCATCATCCAGGTCAATATTCTCTTCTTCATCCATCATCGTCGTCGTTTTTTCATCACTGATCAATTCACTAAACTTCCTCATTGTTCTCTTCTGCTCATCATCAGCATAATAATCATCGGACATCATAAACCATCCTCTACTCCCACTTTTCCCACCTCTTTTCAACACAAACCTGTCATTACACGACTCTTTCCTTTTATGTGTCCTATCAAAAGACTTCTTATTCCCTAAACCATGACCAAACCCATCATTTCTTCTATCCAATTCACCCCAAACCACCCCGCCTTCTCAAATCACCCCCCCCCCCCCCCCCCCCCCCCCCAGGTCCCCTTTCGACTCCAAAGACACCACCCAACCTTCCATTAGCTCTCGAAACACGATCAAACAAACCCTAATTGCACCTGGAATGATAAAGAAATGATCAATTATTTGAAGTGAACATAATAGTCAATGGTTTCCCGGGACATGCTTATCTAAAAGAGCTTACGCAAGTTTGCTAAAGCTAATACTAACTGCACATGGAGTTGCATACCTTAGAATGATATCTACCACTTTTGGTCTCAAAAGTCATCTTTGGTAGATGTATTGCAGAGATAATATAGATCCCAAAGAGCATAGTTGACCCATAAAATACCAGTATCCAATAATAAATGGGTCCAAATGAGTGTAGACCAAGCTCTTCTCTTATCCATTTTTGTATGATGAAAACTATGTCATTACTACCATATGTGTATCCTATGAATATAACTTTTTCAATCAGTATATATCAATCACGTAACTTAATTTAAAAAATCTCTTTTCATTAAATAATCCCATTTAATAAAATTACCTTACGAATTCACAGTTCGTACACTATGATTCGGCATTGAAACCGACCCCAAATCACTTGAGCATGGGCTCCTGATTATGATCTTTTCTAGCAGCCATTACCATCACTTATAATGGTTGTTTAGACACCGTTAGCAGCGCCAAAACACTCCCACACAACTGCCAAAGATCTCGGCTTGTTGTTGTGTCGTTACTCACAGGTCGACCCGTAATCGATCCCAAGACTGCACCTAATTGCAAGTCGTTGTTGCCCATTTGTTGTTCTATTATGGTAGTCATCACCCCTATTATCCAATGTTATTTCACTACCATTTGTAGCCCCAACGCACCTCACACGCAGCCAAAAATAACCCGAGTCGCTGTTACCCCACGTAATGGTGATAAGTAGACAAGTTAGTAAAAACTTGTATAGAAATGTGAGTGTTAACTCAACTTCTCAACTGTACATGATGAGTTGCCTGTATAGGGTTTAAAAAAAATGCATATTAGATTATTTATTTGGCAAAGATCCATACAGTTTCTTTGACGTTTTCTATTCAATTTAAATATTGACAATTATCTTCTACCTAGATATTGAAGGTGATATGTAGCAATTTTTTTTGCTCGATCGGTAAAAAAGAAATAAAAGATACAGAGCGACACCGATATGCCAAAAGGCATTGCGCCCTAATATCATAGCCTCCGCTAGAATTATCTATACGCCTTTCTTAGCATGAAGGTAAGCTTAAATAAGGTCAAAACAAAAGCCCCAAATTCATATTAACTAAAATGAATGTCCCCAAATTAGACTCCAAAAAACGTAAAAAAAAAAAAAAAATCTAATGTAAAAGCAGAAACAAAAAAAAGTATAGCAAAGTAAAGATTTAAATCAATAGACAAAAAAAGTAAATTGTATAAAATGAAAACCCAAAACTAGCCAGCATATACCAATCCTATAACAGGCCTAAAATAATAATATATGTGTTGCCCTGTCTTTTAAAACCAGATACATATAACAAACCAAATGGAAATAAAATTCGCTTAAACTTTAAAGGATGGGTGTTTATGAATAGTTATTTTAATAGTTCAACTCCAAGAATGTTTCATTATGTTTCGCTGCAATAAGGGCATCATTCATCTGAATTTAATTAAAGAAACCAAATTTCTACTCCTCCACAAAAAACCCACAATCAATACCCCAAAAACACATCTAACAATTCAGGAACAACTAAAGAAAGAAACATACATACACATATTGTAGATTCCGCGAGCTACCGAGATGAAATGGGGGTATCTGTGAAATAACCTCATGATAGATCGGGACTCTTCGCGGGAATGTTCGCCGGCGATAGGCGATATTGGAAGAACAACCACCACTGTGTATTTATCTCTCTCTAAAGATCAATTTAAGGGTTTGTTGAATCTGCAAAAGCAAATGAATACGCAAATAAAATTTAATTAACAACAAATTCAAGAAAAGACGATGAGAAATGGAGTGTATGTTGCTTTCAGGGGAGAATCCGACAGTACAACCACAATCGCCGGCGTCCTGTATGCGGAGAAACCCTAAAACCAGAGAAGTTCAAGACCATCTTCAAGTTTCCCATTCTGTATCTAGATCGGGCGATGAGAGACACTGGTACCCTCGCCGAAACCCTAGACCCATAGCCGTCATGGTTGCCGTCAACTACGCTGCGACATACCACTAAACCATCACCACCGGCCTAACTTGATGGCCACAGCCGAAGACCACGGCCGGTTCTCCATGACCATCGCTCCGCTCTCCCCTCTCTAATCTGTCTCTCTTACTCCTCTCTATAGAACCCTAACTTGTGTGTTAATATTCTATTCAAAAGCAGCGGAAGGTGGTAAATCCCTAAAATAACCATACACTGTTCATTCAGTTTGGTTTTTAATCTATACTTTCTATAAAAGGAGAAATCCCAATGACATAAGAAAAACTGATGTATCAGCTAGAGAGCCTGTCCAACAAGGCTTTTCTTATGTCATTATTACATCATAAAGCCTAATATATAAAATCATTTAAAATCCTATTCAAACCTCTGCCCTTCACCTTATAATCAAACCTCTGTTCCCAAAGTAAACCTCTGTCCAAATTCAAAATTCTGGCTCCAGATTCAAAATTCAAAATTCAAACCATATATTCTAATCCTATAAATAAGATATATGAATCTGGCTCAACATTCAAATCTCCCTCGCTCATATCTGCGAGCGTATCTCTCTCTCTCAAATGCATATTTCTCGTGATTCAGCCGGCTAATCTCCGATTATACTTCTTTGTTCGAATGTTTGTTGATTCTCTTTACATATCATCATTACAATATCATGTGTTTGAACTTCTGTTTACATGTTATCGTTCCAGTATCATTGCTCTAATGTTTGTTGATTCTGTTTACATATCATCGTTACAATATCATGTGTTTAAACTTCTGTTTACATGTTATCGTTCCAGTATCATTGTTCCAACATCGTCGTATCAATGAAGCTTCCCTTCACACATCAACCTTTCAACATCGATGTTGCAGTATCATTGTTGCAACATCGTGAAAAGTTGCATGTGCTACCTTCTTTGATGGGAGAGTTGCATTGTTCGATTTTCGTTAAATCGAAAGTCAGCTTTTCTTCTGTCAGTGAGATTTTCTTCTTTTATACAAAGTGTAGATTCGTGCAATATCGTGAAAAGTTAGATGTGCTACAACAGTTGAGAGGAGACCTTTGCATTTTAGGTTTGTTTCTTATTTTGATTACATGTTGATGATGTTGAGAGTTTTTATTGACACTGACATTTTAGAATATGTTAAGATGCATGTTGAGATTATTAAAATGAACTATTACATAGAAAAATAGAAATTTAATGAAATATTTATAAAGTATTACACGCTGGAGTTAACACTTGCTAGGATTTCGTAGACTCTTGGCTTTCTCCATGTGATTTCATGCTCTCTTTTGTTTTTCAGGTCAGTTAGCATGTTGCAGATTTTCTGATCCTGTTTTAGAAGTTGTATCAGAAACTCTTTGGCATTCTTCTGGAAAACTGATGGAGGAGAGCGGAGGACTTCATCGAGCAATGCTATGTTGTTCCAGTTTTTGTTGTAATTAATGTCATTGATTATCTCGACTTTCCTGTTTAGTTCTTTATCTGTTCTTTTTTCTTTGAGTGACCACATCGAGAATTGTGTTTTAACATCGCTGGTGTCTGACCAGTGATAGAAGCTGAAGTTTGCCATGTAGATTTTTGTTGGATTTTCTGATGTGGAATAATTTTTCACATACAGTGATTTGTAGGACAATTTGTTGATGTTTTGAATCAAAAGTAACCATCCGTCTTTTATAGATTTTAAAAACGCGTCTACATGGTAAATAAAGAGGATAATTGTAATTATGATAATCTGCTTTTGTTCTTTGAACTTCAAAAATTTGTCCCTTGGGTTTCTTGGTATTTAATTTTACAGTTTTCCCATAAAAGTTGGGGTTTGAAAAGGTTTTTGCATTAAAAGACTGCTGTTTTGAAATATACATTAATATGTTTATATTAAATCTACACGTTTTGATTGATTAGATTATTAAATGTACAATCACTTTAAGTGTGGTTTCTTTCACTGTTAGATATTTCAGTATATAAACTCATAGCCACTTCACCTGTTTCTCATCACGTTTTCCTACGAAGATATCATACTTTCAGGAAAGTCGAGTAATATAGTTTATTGAAATGGCATCATTCACTTCTGTAAAATCAAATTATTTAAAGCAGTGTTTTGTCAGGCAAATCGAGGAACAGGTGTATGAAGATAGGGCTACTCTTCAAGAGCTGAAGAGATGTTTTGATGGATTGCAAGTTGGCCTGTTCACGAGAGAGCAGGTTTCCAGAAATCTTATGCGGATGCCTTCATCTTCCATTCGTGCGCTTTGTGTTGTCAGTAATATAGAGTGTGGTGATAGAGACGTGGAGTTCATAGCGATGCTGAAGGACATACATCGAGAGGTTCAACAATCGATGGAGTTGAAGCTAAAGTTTCTTAATTCTTGCTGTTATTGATAGATTTGAAAGTTTAGTTGTTTAGTATGTTATGTAAATATTGGACTTTTAATGTCATGAATAAATGAATAAATTTTAATCTTATCAATCTATGTTGCGTTTTAGTTTTACTTATTTAGTGTTTGAGTTTGATTTAGATTATGTTGATGTTGAATTGTGTCTGAACATCTGTTTGGTAAGTTAACAGAGGTTTAATAGTATCAAGGGTTGGTTTGATGGTGAACAAATGAGTGCAAAGATAAAACAAATGTTCAGAATTTGATCATTGATAGCAGTTTTTTGAAGAATCTATGTTCCTACAAATTACAGGGAGTCAATACTTGGAGTTGTAAATGGTCTGTTGTAGTTAAAGTGTGGTAAAAGGGAACATCTGCTGATGATGAAAGATTGAAGAAGGAAAGGTCTATATGGGAGACCAGATGTTAAAGAACAACAGATGATATTCAAAATATGTTGAGCCGACAAAAGGTTTTTATAGTAACAGTGGTTAGGTTAATAGCAGATGTTGGGAGTTTGTTAGTCCATTAGATTAGATGTTGCACAGTATGTGAAACTGTAATTGTAGACCTTTGTATAAGCATGCTGCTGTTGTTATATATTTGAACCTTCTTATGAAACAACTGTGTATGCTAACGACTGTTGATTTACCACTGTTGACTAAATGAATAAATTTTAATACTATTAATCTTTGTTGTCACATTTTCATTTTAATTATTTCAGTCATTCCTAAGTATTATTATATAATTTTGTTCATCAATAACAGTTTTTTGGAAGAATTTCCGGTAAGACCTAATTACAAGGAGTCGACATTTGATGTTGTAAAAGGTATGTTGTAGCTAAAGTCTGACAAAAGAGAGCATCTGCTGATGAATAAATGCCTGAAGATGCAAAGGTCTGCTATGGGTCAATGGATGTTAACGAACAACAGATGATATTCAATCTTAAAATGCTCAACAGAGGTTTTGATACTAACAGTGGTTGGGCTAATAGCAGATGTTAGACTTACGACTGTTGTGTTACACCTGTTGAAAACAACTGTTTTTGAAACTTCTGCTTGCCTAAAAATACATCCACTGCTATAAGGTATCGTCTGTTGTCATAATTTCTGTTTATCCATTATTACAAGAGAGGTTTCGACGTGGACAGATGTTAGCTAAAAATAAAATAACCGCTGAAAGTTATCATCTGTTCTCATTGTAACACCTCGTGCCTCGAAAGTCAAAGTCAAAGTCCAAGTCAAAGTCAAAGGAAGAAAAGATTGCTAATTGCGATCTGTCACTCCTTGCTCAACTATTGATTTAACTTCTTTGACTTGTAATCGAACCTTTTATTTTTAATCGCTTTAGTTGTATTATGTGGAGTATCTATTAGTAATCAAGGTTTTATCGCATGTTTTATCGCTTTACCGCTTAATCGCTAATCGCATCGCTATCGCATTCGCAACTCGAATTGTGTGTTCTGAATATTGTTTTACGTGTGTGTGTGTGCTATTTATGTGTTACTTGTGCATGTTTACTTTATGTTTGTGGTGATTAATCGAAACGCAATATCAACTGAATCACAAACGCTAAACGCAAGTTATATAGGATGATTGTATGTTAGATATAGTATTTGTGTGCTTGTTATCGATCTATCGCATCGCCTAATCGAAACTCGCTTAAACGCATCGCAACGCTCAACACGCGAAACGAAATGCCGAAAACCAACTCGCTGGAGCCACTCGATCGAATTGCCATCCGATCGGATTGCCATCCCATCGGAGTGTCATCCGATCGGTGCCATCCTATCCGACACTTGTGCACTTTCCCTTTTTGGCAACCTATAAATACCCACCTGTTACAACATTTGTGATGTGGCAGCTCCTTCATTCGACCAGCAGCGTTCCAGACCTCTTTTCCCTCGATTTCCCGCGATTCTTGTAAGTTTTCAACTCAAATCTTGTACTTCTATGATCTACACACACTTCTTCATCATTTTCACCATTGAATCTTAACTTTTAACTGTGAAATCAGTGGATTTGAGGTGTTCTAGGATGATGTCATCATGGAGTTCTTATGAACTTCAAGTTTTGGCCTCATTCCACCAAGAACAAATCAGATTTGAAAGATTTCCACATGGTTAAACAATGTTTTCGCATAGATCTAAACATTTTCAAAGTTAAAAGGATTGAAAGACACTTTTCCAACTTCCTTTCAACTCTTTTACACTCAATGCACTCAAAACTGATACAATCGGAGCTTGTACAGACCTTCTACTCTTTCTTAGTGATGTGTTGGTTCAAGATCTGGTTTCTATCAAAGAGACAACTGATTTCGGGTTAAACATGAACCACCGTCACGAACCAGTAAACTGATCAGACTTGGGTGATTCCTGTTCGATCGGATGACTTGGGACTTGACGAAGTTCCGTTGTTTAGTGCGTTGTCATATCGTCTTGAGCAAACCGCAAAACTTTAAAAAATAATCAAGTTCAAGACAATCAGATTCGTTGGGACGGATTGCCATCCGATTGGATAGCCATCTGATCGGATTGCCATCCGATCGAACTGCTATCCAATTGGATTGCACTTGGTTCCACACTTAAAACATCTTCTTCAAACTTTCAAAGATCTGAACGTCGAACGTATTACCGTCCGATCGGATTGCCATCCGATCGAGAGACTATCCGATCAAGTGACATTTGGAACTTCGACACTTAATCATTTTCATAACTTCCAAAGAACATCAGTTTCTAACGGATTGCCATCCGATCAGATTGCTATCTGGTCGAGTGACAATCCTGCTGTGAACTTGTTCTCACTAAGTGCCCTGCCAATCGGATCGCTATCCGATCGAACGACCGTTCGATCGATCGACCTGAAGGGTAGAGATACTTCTCTATTTTCAAAATGCTACAACAAAAACTTCAAAGCCATCAAATGCAAACACATCCTTACCAAACGAATGTCAATCCGACCGAATGGTCATCCGATCGGATGACCATCCGAACGGATTGACATCCGATTGAATGGACAATCGATCGGATTACCATCCGATAGGATTCCCATCCGACACTTAGCCACTTTTAATCGATTTATGCGTCACTCATCGCTTATGCTATCGTTAACTGTTCAGGCTAATCTCCCAGTGCTCCCTTCAATCCAAGAGAGTGTTTACTTGTTAAACGCTATATGTGAGTATACTCGATCCCTTTTTGCTTTATGCACTTTTGGGTGTTACATACGTTACTTATTCAAATCACATCAATCACACAATGCAAACTCTATTTATATGCTAACCATTATTGCATGCTACGTGTTATTCGATGAATGCTTGTATGTTATGTTAACACAGTGATTGTTTCCTGACACCTTAGCAACGATAGTACTATAGTTTGGACTCAGCACCTGTCGTGGATAGGGGTTGTTAAGGGCTTTTCTTCACGTGTCCCAGTGGGGATATGTGTTGCGCATTCTACAACTCGCAGTCACGTCTGTGCATATTTCTCTGTCGATAACATACTAGCCTTCACTTGGTTACATGTTTCATACTGGTTATGCGTAAACGATTTTGAACTCTATTATACTATCAAACTTGTATGCTCACCTTTACACTATGTGTATTGACTTTATTTTTAACGTATGTGACAGGTGTTTGAGATGCTAGGATGTTGCTTGCTTTCATGGAATCAAGTAGGAGAGTCTAGAAATAAAGACAATTTATTTAAATCTGAGTTGTCGGAACATGTTATTTGTCTTTGAGATATCTATGTCTGTAATAATTAAATTGCTTGATTGGTTATGGTATGGGACATAATATTAACTATCCGGTAATTTAGTGTTATGGAATTTCTCTTGGACAATCTGTTTCGCTCAGTGCCGCGCCCCGATGTTTCCGTCATCGGTTGGGGTGTGACACTTATAATTTATGTTTATCTAACGACTGTTTGACTCACACTGTTCCAAACTTCTGTAGTCGACCAACAGAGGTTTTGAAACAAGTGTCATCGGTTTTCGCAAGAGAGGTTCTGACGTGGACAGATCTTAGCCATCAGATATTTGTAACTACTGCCACGTCAGTCTTCACTTTTTCTCTCTATATAAAAGCTGTTTCATCCCTAAGTCGAACTTTTACCACTGCCGTCTCGAATTCAAAATTCTCAAAAACAGTTTCCAACATATTAAAAACCCACCAACTTAAACCCTGTTTCATCCCCAAATGACCTTCTTCCCCGATCACGTCTCTGAACATAAAAAAACCCTCACAACTAGAGGTTCAGCAATCGATGGAGTTGAAGCTAAAGTTTCTTAATTCTTGCTGTTATTGTTAGATTTGAAAGTTTAGTTGTTCAGTATGTTATGTAATTATAGGACTTTTAATGTCATGAATAAATTTTAATCTTATGAATCAATGTTGCGTTTTAGTTTTACTTATTTAGTGTTTGAGTTTGACTTAGATTATGTTGATGTTTAATTGTGTCTGAACATCTGTTTGGTAAGTCAACAGAGGTTTAATAGTATTAAGGGTTGGTTTGATGGTGAACAGATGAGTGCAAAGATAAAACAAATGTTCAGAATTTGATCATTGATAGCAGTTTTTTGAAGAATCTGTGCTCCTACAAATTACAGAGAGTCAATATTTGTAGTTGTAAAAGGTCTGTTGCAGTTAAAGTGTGGTAAAAGAGAACATCTGCTGATGATGAAAGATTGAAGAAGGAAAGGTCTGTATGGGAGACCAGATGTTAAAGAACAACAGATGATATTCAAAATATGTTGAGCCGGCAAAAGGTTTTTATAGTAATAGTGGTTAGGTTAATAACAGATGTTGGGAGTTTGTTAGTCCATTAGATTAGATGTTGCACAGTATGTGAAATTGTAATTATAGACCTTTGTATAAGCATGCTGCTGTTGTCATATATTCGAACCTTCTTATGAAACAATTGTGTATGCTAACGACTGTTGATTTACCACTATTGACTAAATGAATAATTTTTAATACTATTAATCTTTGTTGTCACATCTTCATTTTAATTATTTCAGTCATTCCTAAGTATTATTATATAATTTTGTTCATCAATAACAGTTTTTTAGAAGAATTTCCGGTAAGACCTAATTACAAGGAGTCGATATTTGCTGTTGTAAAAGGTGTGTTGTAGCTAAAGTCTAACAAAAGAGAGCATCTGTTGATTAATAAATATCTGAAGATGCAAAGGTCTGCTATAGGTCAACAGATGTTAACAAACAACAGATGATATTCAATCTTAAAATGCTCAACAGAGGTTTTGATACTAACAGTGGTTGGGCTTGTGACAACTGTCAAATTTCCATGTATCCGTACAATGATTATACAGTAATTTGTAGCTTAATGACCGTGCTGATTTAAATTAATGACATGAATGCTTTCTGATTATTATCATATGCATACAAGTGCAACGCATATTGCATGACTTCATATCATTATTGCATGCAACACTTTATGATTCAAATGATGAACGAAACAAAGTTAGCACAGTTATCAGATAAACAAGAAGTGCTGACGGGAGTTCAGTACTCATGCAGACATGATGTTAAGACACAGAATGAGCCAGAAACTAAGAGTTACACTAGTATAGTGTGTAGGAAAGTAAGAATCATAAAACTGCCTTCCTAGTGTTAGTTTAAGTGTCGGAAAGTGTCTAAAACCAATACAAACTGCATAATTCTGCAATTTTAAGCAAAAATCAACTTTTTAACAACACAATATTATACAGAATTATGGTTTAATGGTCCAGAATACCTTCCTAAGTGTCGGGAATCAAAACTGTCATAAAAGGGAACATAAAGCACACTAAACTGCGTAATTTAGCACCTTAACGAACCGGTAACCAACCGAACAACTGGACACTGCCCGAAACACCAAATTTTCACTAGAAGCACTGTTTTATCATTTCCGAGCTAGTTATGGTCACCGAACATCGTAACACACCTTATAATTACACAACACCTAAAACCCAACCCAATACCCCCCTGGCGACGGTCACCATGGGTGGCCTACCCATGGATTTTCTTCAATTGTTTAATTGATATTGTTGTTATCTTTAGAAACATATTACACATAAGATTAACAAATGTTGGAGAAGTTATTTTATAAACCCACAAGTTCCTTCACTTAACTCTCATTTCACAAAACACCAACACTCCATCTCTCCCTCTCCTCCCTCACGGCCGCAACCCACCACCACTACACCACCCTCTTTCAAGTCTTGTTCATCAAATCTTAAGTGTTCCAAAGGTGCGAGGAGCTTAACTAAGGAGCTTGGTGCCATTGGAAGTTGAAGGACCTTTCTCAAGAGCTTTTAACCACCTAGTTTATCATCTTCATCATCTTTGATCTCTTCCCTAGCCTTGTGCTAGTAGTAAGACTCTCATAACTCTATTTTACTTCTTATAATGTTGGTTAAAAGATTATGTAAGTAACTAAACATGAAGATTATGAAAGAACAAGAAGATAACTCTTAACATAAAGCTTAAAATCATAAGAAACTATGTTGTTTAAGTGTATGTGTGCATCTTGATTGTTGATTACTTGTGTTTATGATGTTAAACATCATAAGAGACTTGCTAGATTGTGATTAAACACATGATCTAGCAAGTGAGAGGATGATCTTG
This sequence comes from Helianthus tuberosus, assembly GCA_030545235.1. Classification (NCBI taxonomy): domain Eukaryota; kingdom Viridiplantae; phylum Streptophyta; class Magnoliopsida; order Asterales; family Asteraceae; genus Helianthus; species Helianthus tuberosus. The sequence goes on from CM060383.1 coordinate 136,865,637, forward strand.
TGAAAAACCAAGATGATCATCCTTTATGTAAACATGAACTTGAAAGATGAAGTTATTTTTATGAATGATGATGATTAAAACATGATATAAGTCTTGTAGATGGATGATTTCAAAGTTGATTTTTTCAAGAAACCAAGTTTATATATATATAATTTACATTGTCATGATTTTTAAAGAAACTAACCATGTTTTTAGTGTTAAATCAAGTATGGAAACATGTTATTAACAAGAAAAATTCAAGAAGAAATATTTTTGAAAAATCATTTTATAACTTGTGAAAGACTAAATTCTTCAAGAATGTGATTTACAAACAAATAACCATGTTTTAAAGGATAACTAAGTCTACTAATTAACATGGTAAGTTACTACAAGTTTTTACAAAATTTCAAGTTCATGATGTAGTGTAAATTGTAAGATCTTGGCTCATGGTAAGTAATGAATGCATTGTTGATTGACTGGTGATGATTTTAAAAGAAAATGATATGCTTTGAAAGCATGGAAACCTCCATTTTAAGGGGAAACTATGGAAAAAAATTTCTAGAATTTAAACACTTAGAATAATATTTTTAAACAAGTGTTTATAAGTAAATTTTAACCATGGTTTTTCATGTAAAATTTGCCATAATTTTTGTTACAAAAATTACAAATGTGGGAGGTTTTTTTTGATAAATAAAAATGACTAAGTATATATTTAGGAAAATATATATTTAGATGTCACAATTTGTGTGATTACTTGTATATTATGTGTATTAGTTATATTATTTTAGGACTTGAAATAATATAACTTACCAAAATACCAAGAAATATAATACAAAATATTACCAAAATTCCAAAAAAATAAATATATAATTTATACCAAAAAATTGGACAAACCGAACAAGGAATATGGATTATATAAATATTCCGGAATTAAATCCATATATATATATATATATATTTTTACAAAATGAGTAAAACGGTATTTTGGAAACCAAGGAAACGAAAAATACGATTTTTATAATTATTACAAAAATATATCATATTTTGTCAAGAATAAAATATATTATTTTTGGGTGAAGAAAATATATATGTTTTTTTGAACAATTGGAAAATATAATATTTTTGAAGAAAATATATATTTTCTTAAAAAAAATTTAGAATATATTATTTTTGGATAAAAAATGAATTTATAAATATTTTCTAAGATAATCTAGAAAGTATATTATTTTTGGGGTTTATATGAAAATATAATTATTTTTGCCAAGTAAGGATTATAGATAATTTTCTATAAAAGATTTCTTAAAATATATATATTTTAAGAATATAAATTGGTGATTTTTATTGGTTAAAAATAATATTCCGGAAATTTAAATACAAAAATTAAGTATAAGAATACTTAACAAATACAATAAAATACGTATTTTCGTACGTATAAATACACACCGGAATACACCACCAAAACTTGGCAAAATACACAAGTCTAAAAATATATAAGTATGAGTATACCCATCCTTGTGGAAAATATTCGAGGAAGGTTTACAAAACATATAAGTTAAAATATATTATTTTAACAAATATTCCAATAAATAATAAATGTAATTTAAGTTAAAATATTATTATTTTAACAAATAATTATATACTTTGGAATAATATTTACTAAATCAAAATGTAACTCAAAGATGCTAAGTCATAACAATTAAGACTAAAAGCCGTGGCATGACCCATCCGTCTAATAAACCATAGCCCGTGTGTAGGTAGTCGTGCAACCGAGGAGAAGCTTTGAGTTACACCAGTTTGCAGGACGCAAGATTGTGAGTTCATGTCCCCCTTTTCTTTTAACTGTTTTCAGTTTTATAACTTCGGGGGTGAAATACATGTTACAAATTGTACAATGATTACAAATGGTATGGTTAGCTAAGGAATGAACTGTTAGATCATGAGAAAGGGTCGGTGTTAACTTGAGACCATTAATCCTTTTATAAGGATCGAGGGGCATGAGTAATAGATCTATTTGGGTGTTGCGAGCCCCACCCATGGGTCCGCGAGTTGGCCGCATGTGGTGACTATGTCGTTCCAGCCGGGTGGCCCGGTACGAAATACGCAAATCATTAATCGATCTGTACATGAACGCTTTCATACCGGTTTACAAGTACATACTTAAAGTGATTACAAGTTTATTACGATCTCACATACAAAACACATGAACTCGCTCAACTTTTGTTGATGTTTTCAAACTACATGTATTTCAGGGAATTGATAATGGATCTGGCGGGCGTTCAATGGTTTTCAACATGTGTCTACAATAAACGAGGTCATCCAGTCTTGGAGGGTTTGAATCGTGTATTTTATCTTTGATAGGATACATGGTTCAAAGCCTCATTTTATTAGTATCTTTTATTAAAGTCTATTATGGAACTCAAAACATTTGGTTGGTTTGTATTTTGAATTCGAAGTCTTTGTATGGTGTTAAACAATATGGTTTATATTATTTTGAAACTCAGTAATGGATGAACATCATGATTTCTAGCATATAGTTGTTTGGTATAATTGAATGAAATGATATTAAGCAAGTCACACATAACACGCTTCCGCAAAAGTTAGGGTGTGACAGTTTGGTATCAGAGCTTCGATTGTAGCGAACTAGGATTCCTTCTCGAGTCTAGACTACAATCATTAGGGCTCTCTCATGAAAATATTTTTGCAAAATATTTTTCATTGCATTTTTAAAACGCCAAGATCCATGGAACAAACATTTTACAAAGGAAAGACAAGAAACATGAGCAAGGTCACATATGGTGGTTTAGATTGCATGGGGTAGACTAGATAAGATAAAAAAGTTTCATGAAGGAAAATGTGAATACATGATTAAGTTATGATTAGTGTTAGTAGTTAACATATGTGCACATGCAATGATTGTTATGCTACAGGTATACATATCCTCATCTGAGAGTGGTCTATTAGAGGAGCACGATCTGATGGCGATCGTCTCCGACGACGAGGTAGCGCCTATACCAGAGGTTTTGACTTCAGACACCGATAGCGATCCAGAGATGCTGTCTGACGATGACTATGACTTTCAGCCTTTCGCTCTTCCGGATTTTGGAGACGACGTACCTATCGCTGATGGCATTCCTGTCGAGGATCTTTTTGATTTCCCTACTCCTATCCACGATCACCTCATCATCGGTCACCCCGATGGTGAGCATATTGTCGCACCTATCCTCGACGCTGTTCCCCTTGTGGTCATTCCTCCTGAGGATTGGCCCTTTGATGATCTTTTTGGCAATGATGTCGATTTATTTTTGTATGGTCCCCCAGCTGATGTCCAGGGTGACGGGGAGGTTGATGATGACGTTGTTGTACTGGATGTACCCCCTCATGTCATACCCGTTGTTGAGTTATCTTCTGACTCTAGTTTGCATTCAGTTTCAGACTCCTTTGAGTGTGTGACTTCCTCAGCCCTACAGGCGGCAGGACTGCAGCTTTATGCCACTGATTCTGATGACGAAACTGCGATGTCTGCTGCACCGCTATCCCCTGCTCGAGTCCCCACACCTCCTCACATTCCAGAGCCTGTTCCTGAGCCGAACTCTGTTCCATTTGGTCAGCCTGATATTGCACATCTTATCCCGGAGCCGATACCTGCACGCCTTGATCTCCCACTTGCTGATCCAGTCATTCCACCACCTCCACCCGCTGATGTTGCTCCCCCACCTCCTGTTATATCTAATGCTCACCGCACTGACCTTCCGATTGTTTTCATACAGGAGATCTCTGTACCCCGACCAGGGGAGGGTACTTCGGGACAACCCCTGAGATTTGACCCTTTTGCTTCAGCCGATTTCCCTCCGATCTCACAGACTACAACTTTTACCCCCTTTACATATGCATCGCTTGATGAGCCATTTCGATGGTTCCCTCCATATACCATGCCTATCTCAGACCCCAACCATCCCTCACATTACGTTGGATACTCTCAGAATGAGCTACTTTTGTCGCTTTAGTTGCAATTTGAGATTTTGAGTCGTAGAGTTCTTGAGTTGGAGTTCGGTGAGGGTGCTAGACGGTTACCCTATCCCTGTCATTTGCTTCTGTCCCTCCACATTCACTGTCAGCTTCATTCGTAACTCTACCTGCTGCTCACGCACCTATCCCGGGTTTTGATGCCCGCTTTCTCAAATATCGAGCAACAGATTAGCTTTTTGGTTCGCCGTGTATACGAGCTCGAGGAAGAGCTTGCACATGTCCGCAGTTTGCTTTTCTTCCCTCCTCCTCCGCCATGAGCACCGTAGGTTTTTGGTTTTATGCAGATGCACTACTTTTGGTGAGAGCACTACAATTGAGCCAAGATTGTGAAGATAGGAAGATCACTTTTTGACTATAGTATTTTTGTATATTGACAGACTTATCTGACAAGGGTAGTGTGACCCTATGTCTCTTTTGGTATGATACACTTGAAAACAATGTAACTCCTGGTTGGTGATTAATAAAAGCTCAATAGTCGTGTTCTCATTAAATACACTATTGGATTACATGTTCATGCTATGATTATGTTGTTGCATGGTTGTTTGTTATGATGATTGCTTATATATATGTACATACGACTCTTAGACGATTATTTATCGAATAAGGCCTGACTTGCCCGAATATTCTTATTAGAAGGAAATGCTGCCTTGAAGAAACACCAATACCAACAATCCACTGCCAACGACTGAGGCAGAGCTACTAGAGCACATCTCACAAGCCATCGCACAGCACGAGGCACTCCGCTCCGAACACAGCGGAGGTACCTCTGGGAATAATCCCCCAATCGGTAATGTTAAGTCACCAAAGACACATTAGAATTCGTTTGGATATTTCCAATTGTGCTTTGCTAATGCTTTCTGTGAATGATGATGCTTGTGTTACAGGCTGTACCCATTAACAGTTCTTGGACTGTAAGCCCCTGAATTTCGATGGCACTGGGGGTGCTGTCGCCTTCGTACGCTGGGTGGAGAAGACTGATTCTGTTTTAAGAATGAGCAAATGTGCTCCAGAGCAAAGAGTCACGTACATTTCTAGACTGTTTCTAGACGGAGCGATGTCATGGTAGAACCTCCAGGTGCAGACATTGGGTGAAGCTGCTGCGTATGCATTAACGTGGGATGAACTGACGGAGTTAATGCGTAAAAAGTATTACTCTTGAGCGGAGATCCAGAAGTTAGAAACGGAATTCTGGAACTTGAAAATGGATGGTCCAAAGGTGGCGGAATATATTCAGAGATTTCATGATTTGTCGAGAGTTGGTCCTTACTTGGTAGAGCCGGAGTTTAAAAGGATTGAAAGTTTCATATGGGGATTGGCACCTCAGATTCTGAGCATGGTGACAGCTTCCAAGCCTCCAACCATTTCTGAGGCAATTGAGTTAAGTGTGGCGCTTACTGAAGAAGCAGTTAGGTTGGGCAAGTTTTCGATTTCTGAAACAAAGAAGAAAGAGACTCACGTGGAATCATCTGGGGATAATAAAAGGAAGTTTACTAACTTTAAGAAGGGCCCCCAAGCGAGCAGCAGCAACAACAATGCCAACAAGCGCAGGGATACCAGCCAGTTAACCGAGGTCAAGACTGGCGCTGCAAGCACCGAACCCAAAGGAAGAGGGTACATGGGCACCCTGCCCAAGTGTGACATCTGTCAGCATCATCATACTGGACAGTGCAGATATGGAAAATGTGAGAACTGTGGCAAAGTGGGCATGCCAGGGAGGCATGCTGGTATGGTGCTGGACATAGAAATTGAAGGCAAGGTGGTAATGGAAACCGTGGTGGAAATGGAAACCAGACTGGAAATCGAAATCAGGGAGGAAATGGTAATTTTGGTGGAAACGGGAATCATGGTGGTTATGGGAACCAAGCTGGTAACGGAAATCGAGGAGGAAACAATAACAACAACAATCAGGGCAGAAATGGAAACGACAATGGACGCGTCCAAGGTTGTTTTGGTTGTGGTGAAATAGGGCACTTCAAGCGACACTGCCCAAAGAACAATCAAGCACGTGGAAGGGTGTTTAACATTAGAGCTAGGGAAGCATGCCAGGATCCAAGCGTGGTTACTGATACGTTCCCTATTAATCAACGTTATGCATCTGTGCTGTTTGATACTGGTGCCGATTTTAGCTTCGTGTCCCTAGACTTTAAGAATATACTTGGTTTAGTTTCTAGTAAGTTAGACATCCCATACTTGATAGAACCGGGTAATGGAAAGCTATTAGAAGCTAATGAGGTGATTAGAGGTTGTATTTTGGAGCTTGGAGAGTGTGAGTTTTCGATAGATCTTCTACCAGTCGATTTGGGAAGTTTTGATGTCGTAGTTGGGATGGATTGGTTTTCTAGCAACCGTGCAGAGATAGTTTGCCATGAAAAGATCATTTGCATTCTGATGGCGAATGAGGAAATGATCGTGATTCACGGAGAGAAGCAAGATACGCACTTGCGAATCATCAGTTGTATGAAAGCACAGACGTGTCTACGTAAAGGATGCGTTGCCTTCTTAGCTCATGTTGTGGATAAGGAAGCCGAAGAGCCGAAGCTTGAAGATATCCCTATGGTGAGGGAATATCCTGAGGTATTCCCCAAATACTTGCCAGGATTACCTCCTCAAAGACAAGTCGAGTTCCACATTGACTTGGTTCCAGGCGCCGCGCCTGTAGCCAAGGCACCTAATCGACTTGCACCATTAGAGATGCAAGAGTTATCCATACAGCTTCAGGAGTTATTGGACAAGGGATTTATAAGGCCGAGCTTCTCGCATTGGGGAGCTCTAGTGCTGTTCGTCAAGAAGAAGGATGGTAGCTTTCGAATGTGTATCGACTACTGGGAGCTGAACAAGTTAACTATCAAGAATTGGTATCCATTGCCGAGGATTGATGATTTATTCGACCAACTGCAAGGATTAAGCTACTACTCCAAGATTGATCTTCGATCGGGTTATCATCAGTTGCGGATCCAAGAGGAAAGTATACCGAAAACTGCGTTCAGAACTCGTTATGGACACTATGAGTTCCTCGTGGTGCCGTTCGGGTTGACTAACGTGCCGGCAGTGCTTATGGATTTGATGAATCGGGTGTGCAAGCCATATCTCGATAAATTTGTAATCGTATTTATCGATGATATTTTGATTTATTCGCGAACGAAAGAAGAGCACGAGCAATACCTCAGAGCCATTCTAGAGCTGCTAAAGAAGGAAAAACTCTACGCTAAGTTCTAGAAGTGCGAATTTTGGATTCGCGAAGTACAGTTCCTCGGGCATGTGGTAAACGAGAATGGTATACATGTGGATCCCACAAAGATTGAAGCAATCAAGAACTGGGAGACTCCGAAGACACCGACTGTGATCCGACAGTTTTTGGGTTTAGCGGGTTATTACTGCAGGTTCATCGAGAATTTCTCTAAGATAGCTCAACCGCTAACCTCCCTTACTCAAAAGGATAATAAGTATGAATGGGGAGACAAGCAGGAAGAAGCCTTCCAGCTGCTCAAGAACAAGCTCTGCGCTGCATCGATACTATCCCTACCCGAAGGCACGGAAGACTTCGTGGTATATTGTGACGCTTCGCGTCAGGGATTAGGTTGCGTGCTCATGCAACGCCAAAAGGTTATCGCTTATGCTTCACGTCAACTGAAAGTCCATGAGAAGAATTATACCAGATTTGGAGCTAGGTGCAGTGGTATTTGCTCTGAAGATTTGGCGACATTATCTGTATGGTACTCGATGTACTATCTTCACGGATCACAAAAGTCTGCAGCATATATTTGACCAGAAAGAGCTTAATATGCGACAGCGATGATGGGTTGAGTTGCTGAATGATTATGACTGCGAGATCAAGTATCATCCCGGAAAGGCGAATGTGGTAGCAGACGCCTTAAGTCGAAAGGAAAGGATTAAGCCCATAAGGGTTCGGGATTTAGAAATGACTATTCAGACGGAACTCACTTCACGTATACGTGCCGCACAACAAGAAGCTCTTAAGAAGGAAAATCTTAAGGCCGAATATTTCCGAGGAATGGAAAAGAAGTTGGTGCCTAATGAGGAAGGAACCTTGTATTTCATGGGATGCATTTGGGTTCCGCTTTATGGCGGTATTAGAGAAGTTATTTTTGATGAAGCTCATAAGTCAAGGTACTCGATCCATCCAGGATCGAACAAGATGTACCAAGATCTAAAGGATTATTACTGGTGGGAAAAGCTCAAGAGCGACGTTGCTATTTATGTTGGGAAATGCCTAACCTGTGCTAAGGTCAAGGCCGAGTATCAGAAACCTTCAGGTCTTTTGCACCAACCTGAAATACCCATGTGGAAGTGGGAACAAATTTTGATGGACTTCATAACAAAATTACCTAGGACGCCTAGAGGACATGATACGATTTTGGTAATAGTGGACCGATTGATAAAGTTTGCGCACTTCCTACCGATTCGAGAAAAGGATAACACTGGGAAGCTAGCTGAGCTTTACCTTAAGGAGATAGTAGCATGTCATGGAGTGCCTATCTTGATAATTTCCGATAGAGACAGACGGTTTGTGTCAAGGATTTGGCAATTCTTTCAAGAAGCCTTTGGTTCTCAGTTGAATCTGAGTACAGCCTTTCACCCGCAGACAGACGATCAGAGCGAGCGAACTATTCAAACGCTGGAAGACATGCTCCGTGCTTGTGTAATGGATTTAGGTGGCAGTTGGGATACTCATCTACCACTAGTTGAGTTTTCCTACAATAACAGCTACCATACGTGCATTCAAGCCGCGCCGTTCGAAGCTCTATATGGCCGTAAATATCGCTCACCGTTGTGTTGGGCAGATGCTGGAGATAGACAAATGGTTGGTCCCGAACTGGTTCAAGAAACAACTGATAAGATCATACAGATCCGAGAGCGCATCAAGGCGGCTTGTGATCGACAAAAGAGTTACGCAGACCAAAGACGGCTTGTGATCTACCTCAACATGGTTTTATTGAAAGTCTCACCTTGGAAAGATGTAGCATCATTTGGGAAACGTGGCAAGTTAAACCCACGTTACATTGGGCCATTCAGGATAATGGAAAGGGTTGGTACCATTGCATACAAGTTGGAATTACCGGAAGAACTAAACGGCGTTCACGATACATTCCATGTGTCAAACCTAAAGAAAAGCCCAACTCAAGAGACAGTTATCATCCCTACGGATGAAGTGCATATCGACGACACTCTCCACTTTACTGACGAACCCGTTGAGGTTACAGACTGGAAAGTTAACAAGACTCGGAGGAGTAGTGTTAAGCTTGTCATGGTTCGTTGGAACTCACGTCACGGCCCAGAGTTTACATGGGAGCGTGAAGACCGAATGAAATCAAAGTATCCGCATGTGTTCTCTAACTCCCCTGCAACCAATAACGCAGCTTAAAATTTCGGGACGAAATTTTCTTAACGGGGAAAGAATGTGACAAATGTCAAATTTCCATGTATCCGTACAATGATTAAACACTAATTTGTAGCTTAATGACAGTGCTGATTTAAAGTAATGACATGAATGCTTTCTGATTATTATCATATATATACAAGTGCATCACATATTGCATGACTTCATATCATTATTGCATGCAACACTTTATGATTCAAATGATGAACGAAACAATGTTAGCACAGTTATCAGATAAACAAGAAGTGCTGACGAGAGTTCAGTACTCATGCAGACATGATGTTAAGATACAGAATGAGCCAGAAACCAAGAGTTACACTAGTATAGTGTGTAGGAAAGTAAGGATCATAAAACTGCCTTCCTAGTGATAGTTTAAGTGCCGAAAAGTTCCTAAAACCCACACAAACTGCAGAATTATGCAATTTTAAGCAAAAATCAGCTTTTTAACAACACAATATTATGCAGAATTATGGTTTAATGGTCCAGAATACCTTCCTAAGTGTCGGGAAACAAAAATGTCATAAAAGGGAACATAAAGCACACTAAACTGCGTAATTTAGCAACGTAACGAACCGGTAACCAACCGAACAACCGGACATTACCCGAAACACCAAATTTTCACTAGAAGCACTGTTTTATCATTTCCAAGCTAGTTATGGTCACCGAACATCATAACACACCTTATAATTACACAACACCTAAAACACTAATTCTAACACTTAGATTCTAACTAACTAAACTAACTAACTAGTTGAAACCCAACCCTATACCCCCCCCCCCCCTTTGCGACGGTCACCATGGGTGGCCCACCCATGGATTTTCTTCAATTGTTTAATTGATCTTGTTGTTATTTTTAGAAACATATTACACATAAGATTAACAAATGTTGGAGAAGTTATTTTATAAACCCACAAGTTCCTTCACTTAACTCTCACTTCACAAAACTCCAACACTCCATCTCCCCCTCTCCTCCTCCCTCACGGCCGTAACCCACCACCACTACACCACCCTCTTTTAAGTCTTGTTCATCCAATCTCAAGTGTTACAAAGGTGCTAGGAGCTTAACTAATGAGCTTGGTGCCATTAGAAGTTGAAGGACCTTTCTCAAGAGCTTTTAACCACCTAGTTTATCATCTTCATCATCTTTGATCTCTTCCCTAGCCTTGTGCTAGTAGTAAGACTCTCATAACTCTATTTTACTTCTTATAATGTTGGTTAAAAGATTATGTAAGTAACTAAATATGAAGATCAAGAAAGAACAAGAAGATAACTCTTAACATAAAGCTTAAAATCATAAGAAACTATGTTGTTTAAGTGTATATGTGCATCTTGATTGTTTATTACTTGTGTTTATGATGTTAAACATCATAAGATACTTGCTAGATTGTGATTAAACACATGATCCAGCAAGTGAGAGGATAATCTTGTGAAAAACCACGATGATCATCCTTTATGTAAGCATGAACTTGAAAGATGAAGTTGTTTTTATGAATGATGATGATTAAAACATGATATAAGTCTTGTAGATGGATGATTTCAAAGATGGTTTTCTCAAGAAACCAAGTTTATATATATAATTTACATAGTCATGATTTTTAAAGAAACTAAGCATGTTTTTAGTGTTAAATCAAGTATAGAAACATGTTATTAACAAGAAAAATTCAAGAAGAAATATTTTTGAAAAATCATTTTATAAGTTGTGAAAGACTAAATTCTTCAAGAATGTGATTTAAAAACAAATAACCATGTTTTAAAGGATAACTAAGTCTACTAATTAACATGGTAAGTTACTACAAGTTTTTACAAAATTTCAAGTTCATGATGTAGTGTAAATTGTAAGATCTTGGCTCATGGTAAGTAATGAATGAATTGTTGATTGATTGGTGATGATTTTAAAAGAAAATGATATGTTTTGAAAGCATGGAAACCTCCATTTTTAAGGGGAAACTATGGCAAAATTTTTCTAGAATTTAAACACCTAGAAAAATATTTTTAAACAAGTGTTTATAAGTAAATTTTAACCATGGTTTTTCATGTAAAATTTGCCATAATTTTTGTTAAAAAAATTACAAATGTGGGACGTTGTTTTTGATAAATAAAAATGACTAAGTATATATTTAGGAAAATATATAATTAGATGTCACAATTTGTGTGATTACTTGTATATTATGTGTATTAGTTATATTATTTTAGGACTTGAAATAATATAACTTACCAAAATACCAAGAAATATAACACAAAATATTATCAAAATTCAAAGAAAATAAATATATAATTTATACCCAAAAATTGGAAAAACCGAACAAGGAATATGGATTATATAAATATTCCGGAATTAAATTCATATATATATTTTGACAAATGAGTAAAATGATATTTTGGAAACCAAGGAAACGAAAAATATGATTTTTATAATTATTACAAAAATATTTCATATTTTGTCAAGAAGAAAATATATTATTTTTGGGTGAAGAAAATATATATTTTCTTAAAACAAATTTAGAATATATTATTTTTGGGTGAAAAATGAATTTATAAATATTTTCTAAGATAATCTTGAAAATATATTATTTTTGGGGTTTATATGAAAATATATTTATTTTTGCCAAGGAAGGATTATAGATAATTTTCTTTAAAATATTTCTTAAAATATATATATATATATATATATTGGTGATTTTTATTGGTTAAAAATAATATTCCAGAAATTTAAATATAAAAATTAAGTATAAGAATACTTAACAAATACAATAAAATACGTATTTTCGTATGTACAAATACACACCGGAATACACCACCAAAACTTGGCAAAATACACAAGTCTAAAAATATATAAGTATGAGTGTGTCCATCCTTGGGGAAAATATTCGAGGAAGGTTTACAAAACATATAAGTTAAAATATATCATTTTAACAAATATTCCAACAAATAATAAATATAATTTAAGTTAAAATATTATTATTTTAACAAATAATTATATACTTTGGAATAATATTTACAACATCAAAATGTAACTCAAAGATGCTAAGTCATAACAATTAAGACTGAAAGCCGAGGCATGACGGGTAGTCCGTAGGACAACCCTTAAGTGGTATAAACGATATTAAAATCCTACATTTAATCGGGTAATTGTCTAGAATTAGATAACTACAGTTGTTTGTGTTTCAGGTACAAATGGAGCTTAACATGGAAGAAATACGGTGCATAAATAAAAAATCAATTATTGGAATTGAAGAATTAAGATGATGACATGATAGGGGATGAAATTACGAGAACGTGGGCGAAAACGGTGAAGAAAACGGAGCTGAAACGAGAAAGTTATGATAAAAACAAATTTTGACCTAATCCAACCCTTACGCATCGTAGCACATGGATCGCTACGATGCGTAGGTGTGTTATGAAGAATTTCATCAGAAGAAGCCTTACGCATCGTAGCAGATCAAGTGCTACGATGCGCAAGGGTTGTCGGCGCCGCCTAATGGAGCAGTTGAATTGGAGTTGTTACAGGGTGGGCTTGCGCATCGTAGCCCTCCTATTGCTACGATGCGTAAGGGTTGTGTCGGCATAATTTTTTATTGAAACGTGGGCTTACACATCGTAGCACTCCTATTGCTACGATGCGTAAGCGATGCCCAGAAGCCAAAAACTCACCTATAAATAGCCATGCATATTCACTCGAAAATTACACCATTTCTAATACGAAATACCACTCCTAAGCCTGCTCTCAGTCAAGTTTGATCACCCGGAAGTGCCGGTGAAGTCCCTCGGAGTTCTCGGGAAGTTTGGAAGCCTTCGGTTCTAGTCCTAATCGACCCGAGTTCGGTTAATATTCGTGATTTCCATTCTAGTAAGTCTTGTATTATGTTTTCATTTGTGTGCAAGCTTTGTTCAGTTGTGTTATTATCTATTATGAGTAGCTAAACGTTATAATGATCATCCTAGATTGAAAGTTTGTTTGAGACATTTATGTTATTGTTCTTATTTCTAGAATAATAAACTTATACTTGTGATTTGTTTATTATGGTGTGTTGATATTTGTTTGTAAATTGTTACTTTGTATTTCAATCATAATCTAAACCATACGTTCTTGGTGTTAATAATAATCGAGATATCATGGGCGGGTTAAGGGTTGGATATTAATTGATCATCGGATAACAACCTCGCGTTCTAGTAACCCGAGTACTTAGTTCCCTTTTATCACAACCAAAGTAATAGATCATCGGGTAACAATCTCATATTTGAGTACTTAGTTCTCTTTTATCACAAACAAATAACTACACATGAATCATGTCTATGTGGTTCTTTCTAGTTGAACTAAAACATAAATGTCGACTTAAACTGGAAATCTAGGATGGTCATTTGTTTTTAAATTGTTTACAAACTAAATTCTTATTTTGAAATTAAATCAATAGTCTTATTTTTTATAAATCAAACAATCAATCCAAGTCTTAAATTTACTTTGTACAATTATTTTTAAATTTTGCCAAGTTTTTATTTATTTTCAAATAACACATTTTCCACATACTCCCTGAGTTCGATACCCATTTACCACTATCTAATAGTTGTTATTTGGATTAAATTTGCGTGTACCATGACAAGCACGTCAAATTTTGGCGCCGTTGCCGGGGAGTAGTGCGCAACGTGTGTTATTTTTGTAATCTTTTTAATTTGTTATCTTTCTGGTTTACGCTAGGTGTGTTAGTGTGCAGGTATTTACAGGTGCATGCATACTAGAAGCTCTCGTAATCTGTCACCATTGGCATTTGATCCAGAAATTGAACAAACACTAAGAAGAAACATAATTTTGCTAAGGGAAAACAGAATTAGTAGATCACCAACAACACCAACTACACCAATCACACCAATTCCATACATGGATCCACCACAATCACCACCCACTACAGGTGAACTTATACCACCTTTCATACCATCATTCACTCATCCTTCACCAAACACAACTATACCAAACACCACTACACCTTCTACTACAATTCTTATTCCACCTCATGACACAACACCAACCAACACCACCCAACCCATCACCACTCAAGAAAAGCCTACAATTACCTTTAATCCTTCCACTACAATACCACCACTTACTCATTTCTTCCCAGTTTCCGGTCAATCATCCTCAACCTATACATTACCACAAGGTTCAACTATCGTTCATGCTACGTCTACATTTAGACCATCGAATCAGTCGGGTTTTCAATATTCGATTCTTCCGATTGGGCAATCTTCGGGTTTGGGAGGAGATGGATATGAAGAAGGATATGAAGAATTTGAGGGTTACGAAGAAGAAGGATATGCATATATGGGTGATGGAGATCAAGTAGAGTTCAGTCAGGTGCAAAGCCAACCTCAAGGGATGGCAAGTGTTGGTGGAATGCCACAACAAAAAATTATACCTCAACAGAGACGACCAAGAGGGCTGCCGGTGCAACGCCCTATACCATTGCAACAAATTCGTCCTCAAAATGTACAACCACAATTCCAAAGACCAATTCAACAACCATTTGTACCACAAGGGCATATACTAAGGCCAATGGTTCCTGTTCGACCAAGGGCTCGGTTGGGTGTGCCAAGAAGGCATATTAGAGAACATGCGAGAGGCATTGAAGCACATTTTAGACCGGTAATCACTCACAACCCTTCACCGGTGGTTATTCCTCACAATGATCAAGGGAGGACCTTTGAGGTAAGAACTAATGCATTACAAAGTTTGCCAAAGTATAAGGGTCTAGCAACGGAGGAACCTTATTTTCACTTGGAAGCTTATGACTCGATATGCAACACATTTGGGAGTCAAGGATTTTTGGCCGATGATGTCAAACTGGTATTGTTTCAATTTTCTTTGGAAGACAAGGCAAAGAAATGGTTCTACACTTTGCCTTCAGCATCCATTTACACTTGGGCGGAAATGCAACAAATTTTTCTAGATGAATTTTTCACCGCTCAAAAGACCAATGATGCTAGGAAAGGGTTGAGAAGTTTTCAACAACAACAAGGTGAAATGTTCCATGAGGCCTTTGAGCGTTTCAACATGATGATCAAGAATTGTCCTCACCATGGGATTGAACTTTGGGAATTGATGAATGCTTTCCACGAGGGGTTGAGTGCCGAAGATGCTCGTGATTTAATGTCTATTACAGGTGGCACTTTTGGTACGAACTATGAGCAAGACGACTGGGAGATTTTGGAACAAATGGTAATTACATCAAAAAGAAAAGCTCAAGCATCAAGAAGAGCACGACCGGCCATTGCCCGTCCTCAAGTGCACGCAATAGATGATGGTAATGTTCAAACTACTAACCAAATTTATGATGTTTGTGCTTTGTGTAATGAAATAGGTCATACGGCTGAAAATTGTCAAGGAATGGTGGAAGGGCAATATGAAGAAGTTCATGCGGTTCAAGATCAAGGAGGGGGTGATAGAAATTACAACAACATGAATTCTAATACCTACCACCCCGGGTTGAGGAACCACCCAAATTTTCGGTATGGGAACTCTTCAAATCAATCTAACCCGAACTTTCAAGGTAGCCAAGGTAACTTTAGTTCGCACCAACCTTACAACAATCAAAGTGGATATCGAGGTGGGAACAACCAAAGCTATCAAAAGCCATATCAAACGGGTCAAGAACAAGGAAGGTCTTCGAGTGGAAATGAGATGATGGAAATGCTAAAAAGCATGCAAACGGAGATGCAAAAACGGAACCAACTTGATGAAGTTCGAATGCAAAAGGATGAGGTTCGTGACAAAACCATCCAATCACTAACAACCCAAATGGGTCAATTGGCAACCGATGTGGCGGAATTGAAGAAAAACAAGGGTCAACTTCCTAGTGACACCAAGGTAAATCCTTCACACGGTTCGTCACGAGGTAATGTTAATGTTCATCATGTTAGTATTTTAAGAAGTGGAAAAGAATTTAAAGCTAATTTATCACCCGAATTGGTTGAGGGGGTAGTTGAGGACATCACGGGTAATGATAGTGATAATGAAGTTTCACCAGTTAAACCTAAAGAAACAAATGTTAACAAACCGGGGTTGGGTGAAAACGAAAAAGTTGAGGGTGAACCGAGTCAAGTCCCGTTTCCATCGGCTTTACTTGACCCGGGAAAGAAAAATTTTATTGCATCAAGAGGTCCCCAAAAAGAAGAGTTGTGGGATATGTTTAAACAAGTTAAAATTAACCTTCCACTCCTTGATGCAATAAAACAAGTACCCGCTTATGCTAAATTCCTTAAGGAATTATGCACACAAAAGAGGCAACAAAAGAAGAAAATGCCTAAGCGGGTAGATTTAACCGGACAAGTAAGTGCGGTTTTGAATGGGGAGCTTCCTCCTAAGCTCCAAGATCCGGGCACGCCTCTAATTAACATACAAGTTGGTAACTTTCAAATGGCGAAGGCGTTATTAGATCTTGGAGCCGGAGTTAGCATTTTACCGGGGGGCTTATATGACCAATATGATTTTGGTCCGTTAGCAAGGGTGGAGACAACAGTTGTTTTGGCTGATTTGTCTCATAAGTTACCTCGGGGGATGGTTCAAAATGTGATTGTTAAAATTGATGAGTTTTATTACCCTGTTGACTTTTTAGTCTTGGACTACTCATCCGCGGACCCAAAACAACAGCAAAATGTAATTTTGGGTCGGCCATTTTTGAGCACCGCACATGCAGTGATCGATTGTAGATTTGGTACAGTCGACATGACTTTTGGGAATCGAAAAATGCGTTTGAATGTTTTTACTAACAATTCTAATGCTAATGGTGTTGATGAGTGTTTCATGGCAAATATAGTTGATGGATGCAACCCGCATGAGTACGAGGAGAATGGTATGGATAGTTGTTTGTGTGATTTTTCTGAACAGGTACATGCTTATGTACTACGGGTTGAAGAGGAAAATCAAGATGCCATGGCTTTGAGGGAAGGTCGACCGCCATGGACTCATCAATTTGAAGGCTTACCGGCGGAAATCAATTCGGGTACCAAACCATCGTTAGAGGAACCGCCAAAGTTAGAACTCAAAGACTTGCCGAGCCATTTGAAGTATGCATTCTTAGGGGATAATGACACTTTACCGGTCATTATTGCCTCTAATTTAGAGTTGGCGCAAGAGCAAGCACTGTTGGAAGTTTTGAAAGAAAACAAAGGAGCTATTGGATGGACGATTGCCGATCTCAAAGGAATTAGTCCATCAATTTTCATGCACAAGATTATTACCACCGAAGATGCCAAACCAACACGAGAAGCTCAAAGGCGATTAAATCCGAACCTAAGGGAGGTAGTTAAAAAAGAGGTAATCAAATGGTTGGACGCGGGAATCATTTATCCGATTTCAGATAGTGCTTGGGTGAGTCCCACCCAAGTTGTGCCTAAGAAGTCCGGCATTCAAGTAGTCAAGGACGAAAGTGGTGAACAAATTGCCACCCGACCAGTCACCGGGTGGTGTATATGTATTGACTACCGAAAATTGAATGTCGCCACTTCTAAGGACCATTTCCTGCTACCTTTTATTGACCAAATCATTGAAAAATTATCGGGTCAAAAATATTACTGCTTTTGGACGGGTATTCGGGTTACAATCAAATAGCAATACACCCGGATGACCAACACGAGACCACTTTCACTTGTCCATATGGCACCTTTGCCTTTCAGCGGATGCCATTTGGCTTGTGCAATGCTCCGGCAACTTTCCAACGATGTATGATGAGTATTTTTTCGGACATGGTTGGAGAGTCACTCGAAGTATTTATGGATGACTTTTCAATCTTTGGCACTAGTTTTGAATCTTGTCTCAACGAATTACAAAAAGTTTTAAAAAGATGTGTTGAGAAAAATTTAGTGCTTAGTAGGGAAAAAAGTCATTTCATGGTGCAAGAGGGCATTGTGTTGGGTCATGTAATTTCTGAAAGGGGAATGGAAGTGGATAAGGCAAAAATACGGGTAATAGCATCTTTGCCATCTCCGAAAAATGTTAAGGGTGTAAGGTCATTTTTGGGACATGCAGGTTTCTATAGACGTTTCATAAAAGGCTTTAGTGTTATCACCAAACCTTTATGCAATTTGTTATTAAAAGATGTCCCATTTGATTTTACTAATGAGTGTATGCAAGCTTTCACTGTTTTGAAGGAACACTTGGTCAAAGCTCCTATTTTGCAACCACCGGATTGGTCAAAGCCGTTCGAAATAATGTGTGATGCAAGCGACACTACCATTGGTGCAGTTTTGGGTCAACGGGTTGATAAAAAACCGGTGGTGATTTACTATGCAAGCAAAACTTTATCCGAAGCGCAACTCAATTACACCACAACCGAAAAAGAATTGTTAGCGGTGGTGTATGCTTTGGATAAGTTTCGTGCATACATTTGGGGGAGCAAAGTGGTGGTCTATTCGGATCATAGTGCGGTCCGATATCTCATGCAAAAGAAAGATGCGAAGCCCCGGTTAATTCGTTGGGTGCTTTTGTTTCAAGAATTTGATCTAGAAATCCGGGACAAAAAGGGGTGTGAAAATGTTGTAGCCGATCATTTGTCCCGGATCCCATTGGAAGGTGCTGATGACCCAAGTGAAATCAATGAACGGTTTCCTGACGAACAATTGTTAGCTGTTTCCACTTTTGTTGCACCATGGTATGCTCATTATGTAAATTATTTAGCCACAGGTACCATCCCAAGTCATTGGACCAAGAAACGAAGACAACAATTTATGGTCCAAGTGAAGCAATACATTTGGGATGAACCTGATTTGTTCAAAATTGGAAAGGATCAAGTTATACGAAGGTGTGTGCCCGAGACAGAAGTGTTGGAAATTCTGACCCATGCTCATTCATCCGCATGTGGAGGTCATTTTAGTGGGCACAAAACAGGCTATCGGGTTCTCTCATGTGGGTTTTATTGGCCCACAATTTTCAAGGATTCTTGTGAATTTGCCCGACTTTGCATCAATTGTCAAAAATTGGGAAGCATATCAAAGCGGAATGAAATGCCTCTACAACCAATTCTGGTGGTTGAGGTGTTTGATGTTTGGGGAATAGATTTCATGGGTCCGTTTCCCAATTCGAACGGGTTCTTGTACATATTGGTTGCGGTAGATTATGTGACGAAGTGGATAGAAGCCATCGCAACAAGGACCAATGATCACTCCGTGGTATGTAAGTTTGTGCAATCTAACATATTTGCTCGGTTTGGTGTGCCAAGGGTAATAATAAGTGATGGCGGTTCACATTTTGAAAATTTTAATTTTGCAAAATTGTTAAAAAGATATAATGTGAACCATCGAGTGGCGACACCTTACCATCCGCAAACAAGCGGACAAGTTGAAGTATCCAACCGTCAAATTAAAGAAATCCTCATGAAGACGGTAAGAACGGATAGAAAAGATTGGTCAAGTAAACTTGACGATGCGTTGTGGGCATACCGGACGGCCTACAAAACTCCAATTGGTACTACCCCTTATCGGATGGTGTATGGAAAGGGGTGTCATCTACCAATGGAGTTAGCACATCGAGCGTATTGGGCCATCACAACTGTCAATGCAGATTATGACAAAGCAGGTCGAGCAAGAAAGTTACAATTGAACGAGATCGAGGAAATTAGAGATGAAGCCTACGAATGTGCTTCCGCATACAAAGACAAACTGAAGAAAGTTCATGATGCAAAGATAAGGAAAAAGAACTTCGAAGTGGGTCAAAAGGTATGGTTGTATAATTCAAGATTAAAGATGTTTGCAGGAAAACTCAAGAGCAAATGGATGGGTCCTTACATCATCCGAAGAGTGGGGAGATTTGGTGATGTCGATATTCAAGACGAACAAACAAACAAGCAGCAAACGGTGAACGGGCATCGGCTCAAACCGTATTTGGAAGGTAACGACATCAACAATCTTGAGCTTGATAAAGTGGGTTACATTCTACGCCCACTTGATGATGAGGAATTTTGAAAAAAGCCCAGGTATGGTCTGGCTGAAGACCTTTAAACTTAGCGCTCTCGGGAGGCAGCCCGAGGAGGTATTGAATTCATGTTTTGTGTGTTTTGTTTGTTTTGTTTTGTTTTGTTTTGCTTTGTTTTGCTTTGTGTGTTTGTGTTTTGACAGGTTATTACATCTTCGCGGATGCAACAATTCAAGTGTGGGGATGTTTGGCAACATTCAAGTGTGTACATTCAATTAATGAGGATGGGTGCAATTAGGCTCGATGCCGAACGCTCCATTTGAGTTCAAAGTTATGTACACTATAACATTCCAATATAGATATCAGCGAATCCAAGAGATGTTTATGTACCTGTACGATTACTGCAGCTTCATCACTACCAACACTGCTGATTTACTGATCAGGTCGTGTCTTGTTCTCATTTTGTGCACCTTTACATATATTCATATTCAAATTATGGTTGGGCGGTTGGGTGGTGTTTTGATTAATGGGTTGTGTTAATGGTGGTGTTTTTGAAAGCTAAAGCGATCTTTCCCTCAAAACCATACATTGGGACAATGTATCTCAAGTGTGGGGATGTGGGGAATTTTTGAGAAAAATTTAAAATTTTTAAAATTTTTTAAAATTTTTGTGTAAATCCAAGCGAAAATTATCAGAAATTTGAATACTTGATATTGTTCCACTTGACACACGGACACCCATTCCTAGTCTTTTCTTGGTGAGAAGTTAAGCCACATATGATTGTTACAGATATTCTTTTGTGTTGAGTGGCGGTGTGTGTCTTGTGTTAATAGAACTTGTGTACGAATTCTTGTTAAATCCTAGAGTTAGCATGCTTTTGAAAATAATAGGGGACTTTTAGGTAGCCTCGTCTGGATGTGTGAAAGTGTGGGATTGGTGGGTTGGACCTCATTCTTTACATATATGAGCTTGGTATTGTGAGGGGCGGGGGTTTGGTCTTTAGAAAGCCATGATTGAGCCTTATACCATTCGGTTGTGACCCAAACCTACTTCCTTCAAAACGTTACCATTTGAAATGACCCGGTTTAGGAGAATTAGTATGTAGTATTAATGTTCTTGTATGAAACCATTCGTTTGTTCATGTTGTTGATTTTATAAACGGATGAGTTACCATAGGAAGATGTAGAAGAAGTCAAAGTAAATCCCAATATGAATACACGCTTCTAAATGAGGGTGGAGACTTTTAGGCTCAATGCCGAACGGTTCATTAGAATTGGAAGTAAGATTCACTACAAGATCGAGAGACTTAATTAACATCTTGGAGATTGGTCTTGACGATCTGACCTTAAAAGAGTCACTATGTTGTTAAAAAAAAATGAGAAAAATTCAAAAAGAAGCAATTGTTTAGAAGTTTTTGATGTTTTGTTATTTTTGTTTTGTAAAAACCGGGTCAAATCAATTAGCTACTTATATATATATATCCCACTAATTCCCTACCTTTACACATAGCCCTGTTATAACCCGTAAGTTCTTTTGATTCATAAGCATGCTAGATATTGGAGGAGACTTGATTTTTATACAAGCTTATTGTCGCACAATCACACACACGCGTTGAGTGTTTTAGCATTATCTTCTATTATTTCTTATCACCGAGAGTTTGTGTGAGGGGTGTGTCTTGTGGTATGATTGAAAGTTAGTAGAAGGACTGATTGTTTAGCTTGGTTTGCATGATTGATCGCTTTGATTTTGAAATAGTGTTTGAATGAGTTGCTTGAGGCAAGCAACGGTTAAGTGTGGGGATGTGACGGGTAGTCCATAGGACAACCCTTAAGTGGTATAAACGATATTAAAATCCTACATTTAATCGGGTAATTGTCTAGAATTAGATAACTACAGTTGTTTGTGTTTCAGGTATAAATGGAGCTTAAAATGGAAGAAATACGGTGCATAAATAAAAAATCAATTATTGGAATTGAAGAATTAAGATGATGACATGATAGGGGATGAAATTACGAGAACGTGGGCGAAAACGGTGAAGAAAACGGAGCTGAAACGAGAAAGTTATGATAAAAACAAATTTTGACCTAATCCAACCCTTACGCATCGTAGCACATGGATCGCTACGATGCGTAGGTGTGTTATGAAGAATTTCATCAGAAGAAGCCTTACGCATCGTAACAGATCAAGTGCTACGATACGCAAGGGTTGTCGGCGCCGCCTAATGGAGCAGTTGAATTGGAGTTGTTACAGGGTGGGCTTGCGCATCGTAGCCCTCCTATTGCTACGATGCGTAAGGGTTGTGTCGGCAGAATTTTTTATTGAAACGTGGGCTTACGCATCGTAGCACTCCTATTGCTACGATGCGTAAGCGATGCCCAGAAGCCAAAAACTCACCTATAAATAGCCATGCATATTCACTCGAAAATTACACCATTTCTAATACGAAATACCACTCCTAAGCCTGCTCTCAGTCAAGTTTGATCACCCGGAAGTGCCGGTGAAGTCCCTCGGAGTTCTCGGGAAGTTTGGAAGCCTTCGGTTCTAGTCCTAATCGACCCGAGTTCGGTTAATATTCGTGATTTCCATTCTAGTAAGTCTTGTATTATGTTTTCATTTGTGTGCAAGCTTTGTTCAGTTGTGTTATTATCTATTATGAGTAGCTAAACGTTATAATGATCATCCTAGATTGAAAGTTTGTTTGAGACATTTATGTTATTGTTCTTATTTATAGAATAATAAACTTATACTTGTGATTTGTTTATTATGGTGTGTTGATATTTGTTTGTAAATTGTTACTTTGTATTTCAATCATAATCTAAACCATACGTTCTTGGTGTTAATAATAATCGAGATATCATGGGCGGGTTAAGGGTTGGATATTAATTGATCATCGGATAACAACCTCGCGTTCTAGTAACCCGAGTACTTAGTTCCCTTTTATCACAACCAAAGTAATAGATCATCGGGTAACAACCTCATATTTGAGTACTTAGTTCTCTTTTATCACAAACAAATAACTACACATGAATCATGTCTATGTGGTTCTTTCTAGTTGAACTAAAACATAAATGTCGACTTAAACTGGAAATCTAGGATGGTCATTTGTTTTTAAATTGTTTACAAACTAAATTCTTATTTTGAAATTAAATCAATAGTCTTATTTTTTATAAATCAAACAATCAATCCAAGTCTTAAATTTACTTTGTACAATTATTTTTAAATTTTGTCAAGTTTTTGTTTATTTTCAAATAACACATTTTCCACATACTCCCTGAGTTCGATACCCATTTACCACTATCAAATAGTTGTTATTTGGATTAAATTTGCGTGTACCACGACAAGCACGTCAAGGCACGACCCATCCGTCTAATAAACCATAGCCCGTGTGTAGGTAGTCGTGCGACCGAGGAGAAGCTTTGAGTTACACCAGTTTGCAGGACGCAAGATTGTGAGTTCATGTCCCCATTTTCTTTTAACTGTTTTCAGTTTTATAACTTCGGGGGTGAAATACATGTTATAAATGTTACAATGATTACAAATGGTATGGTTAGCTAAGGAATGAACTGTTAGATCATGTGAAAGGGTAGGCATTAAATTGAGACCATTAATCCTTTTATAAGGACCGAGGGGCATGAGTGATAGATCTATTTGGGTATTGCGAGCCCCACCCATGGGTCCGCGAGTTGGCCGCATGTGGTGATTATGTAGTTCCAGCCGGGTGGCCCGGTACAAAATACGCAAAGGATTGAGCCTTCCTACACCGTTGCACACATATTAATGACCTTGCAAATCATTAATCGATCTGTTCATAAACGCTTTCATACCGGTTTATAAATATATACTTAAAGTGATTACAAGTTTATTACTAGCTCACATACAAAACACATGAACTCGCTCAACTTTTGTTGATGTTTTCAAACTACATGTATTTCAGGGAATTGATAATGGATCTGGCGGGCGTTCAATGGTTTTCAAGATATGTCTACAATAAACGATGTCATCCAGTCTTGGAGGGTTTGAATCGTGTATTTTATCTTTGATTGGATATATGGTTCAAAGCCTCGTTTTATTAGTATCTTTTGTTAAAGTCCATTATGGAACTCGAAACATTTGGTTGGTTTGTATTTTGAATTCGAAGTCTTTGTATGGTGTTAAACAATATGGTTTGTATTATTTTGAAACTCAGTAATGGATGAACATCATGAATTCTAGCATATAGTTGTTTGGTATAATTGAATGCAATGATATTAAGCAAGTCACACATAACATGCTTCCGCAAAAGTCTGGGTGTGACAGGGCTAATAGCAGATGTTAGACTTACGACTGTTGTGTTACACCTGTTGAAAACAAATGTTTTTGAAACTTCTGCTTGCCTAAAAATACATCCACTGCTAGAAGGTATCGTCTGTTGTCATAATTTCTGTTTATCCTAATGACTGTTGATTTACTGTACTGCTGACTGTCATCCATTATTACAAGAGAGTTTCTGAAGTGGACAGATGTTAGCTAAAAATAAAACAACTACTGAAAGTTATCATCTGTTCTCATAACTTCTGTTTATCTTACGACTGTTTGACTTACACTGTTCCCAACTTCGGTAGTCGACCAACAGAGGTTTCAAAACAAGTGTCATCGGTTGTCGCAAGAGAGGTTCTGACGTGGACAGATCTTAGCCATCAGATATTTGTAACTACTGCCACGTCAGCCTTCACTTTTTCTCTCTATATAAAAGCTGTTTCATCCCTAAATCGAGCTTCTACCACTGCCTTCTCGAATTCAAAATTCTCAAAAACAGTTTCCAACATATTAAAAACCCTCCAACTTAAACCCTGTTTCATCCCCAAATCACCTTTTTCTCCGATCATGTCTCTGAACATCAAAAACCCTCACAACTACCTCCCCATCTTCGAGAAAACCAGCAAAAATACCAGCTTTCACTCAATAGTTGACCTTTTAACGTCATCAAAATACAAATCAATCCTTACTGCTGATGCTCCAGTTCATACAGAAACACTCCGACAATTTTGGTTTAATGCTGAAATAGAGACTAAAGATAATAATCCAGTTGACATCACATCTAAGGTCGGGAAAAGTGTGGTACGAATATCTCCCTTCACAATTTCCACTACATTTGCATTGGACGACTTGGGAGGTAAGACCAACTTTGAAAAATCTGAACTTCATACAGAGTTCATTGAAAGAGGGTATGATGCACAATTAAAAGAAGTTACTAAGTATAAACGAAACTTCCCTCCGCCAATGAAATTTGTATTTCATACTCTTTTAACTTGTCTCTCAGCCAAGACCACCGCATTTAATGAGATACCTTTAAACATTCAGTATTTGGGTTATGCTATTTTAACAAAATCTAATTACAATTTATCACAAGCACTGTTTTCTGATTTGTTGAATAATGTGAAAAATGTGAAAAAAAATTTGAAAAAAGGTGTTCGTAGTAATGCTTTTCTGTTGTATCCAAGACTTCTAAGCTACTACCTACGAAAAGAAGTGTCACAAACAGATTTTAAACAAGGTGTAGCTTTTCAAATAATTAGTCTTACAAGTAAAACTTTTACTAGACTTATGGATAAAGAGTCAGAAGTTTCAAGAACAGAAACAAAGGGGGATGAGCCTGTTTTAGATGCGTCCACATCTGTTGCTCAAACCTCTGTTGTTGAGCCAACTGCTCCTGGTGATCATGACACCACAACCGGTGTTGTGAAACACACACCAGGAAAACGCAAAAAGAAATTTGTCACATCCAAAAAGCCCACCAAAAGCAAACAAAATAAAAAGGTTCCTCTGAAAGATGAGATCCCAAAGGTTAATGCAGTGACAACACAAATGTCACTTGAAACCATTGCTGCTACTTCCTCACATTTGTTGGAAATATCTCAACCCATCCAAACTCCTCAGGTATCCTCACAAAAGGATCATGTTGTAAGCACAGGGACACCACAACATGAAGCAGACCTTTCATATGAAAGTATGTTTAAAAGTCCCTCTCCCAGGGCAATCACGCTTTCTACACCACAACCCTCTTCTCAAGTTCCATCAACAATATTACCCCTGTTTGAAGCAATTGAATTCCAGAAAGAAAACATAACTTTTGATGCACACATTACTGAGAGTAGAGCGCAACAAATGACTGTGTCTGAACCAATTCAATCTGCTATCCTACCAACAGTTGAGGAGCTTATCCCCGTTGAGTATTATGAAACTCTTCGTGGTAGTTCAAGTGGAGCAGCCACTACAACTTTTGAACCCATTGGTGATCAGTTGGACAGTGGTTACATCATTAAGACTCCCTTGAAGGCAACCACTGATGAGGTTACAACTGTAGGCAAAAGATCAAATACAAATAATCTTAACATACTAAACATACAAATTGAAGGAAAACTCAAAAAGACAAGGTGGCATTTTTGTAATTACCACCAACTATCAAAGTTACTATACAAATGTGAACTCAACAAAAAATATCTAAAAAACTCAATTTTTTTAAATATTTTTTATAAAAAAATCGCTACATTTTGTTAGCAAAATTTTTTTTTGCTGCTACTAAAAGTAGCGATTTTTTAATAAAAAATGTTAAAAAAATAAAATAAAATAATTTGTGTTTTTTATAGGTTTTTTGGAGGTTTAGTTTTTAGCATTTTAGCTTGGGTGGGGGGGGGGGGTTAGGTTTTTTAGATATATTTGTAGAGTAACTTTGATAGTTATTGATAATTACAAAAATGCCACCTTGTCTTTTTGAGTTTTCCTTCAATTTGTATGTTTAGTATGTTAAGATTATTTGTACAAGAACTTTCCCCTACAACTGTAATCTCTGCTTCAGTGGGAAGTCCCCAGAACCAAGAAAAAGGGGCATCTGTTTCTGATGATATGGAGACTTATCCTATTATCAAAACAAATACAACCACTACAGGTGGGAATTCAGATGATCCTATTAAAGTAGGTGATGAATTAAGTTATAAGGATTTGACGGTTAGAGTGTCTACCATTGAAAAAGATGTTGCTGAAATGAAAGAATTGATTAAGCAACTGATAGAGCTTTCTAAAAGTCAACTTACCACACAGGAAATTGCCAATGAGCTTTGGAATTCTATGCAACCCATCCTTCAAGCTCAGAGGAATTTGGCTGAAAGTAACCTCAATTTCAGGTTGGAATTTATCAGAAATTTGGTTGATGGCAGGTATAAAGACACACAAGCAGACATTATGAACATTAAGAACATCTGTTGAAACTTTCTGGCACCACCCCTACATCAATCTTTGAGAAAGAAAGATGATGATGATGATGATGATGATGATGATGATAATGATGATGCCAAAAAGGGGGAGAAAGATTCACTGAGAAAGTTGCCACCAGATTCAAAAGCTAATCCTACAGAAATTGTATCCTCTGCCCAACCTAATTCTAAACCTTCTCCAAAAAAACCACCACAAAAGAAGGAGAAAATAGCTTCAGCACCATCATCACCCATTCTGTCAATAGATGCTGATATAACAAAAGTATCAGCAGATGCTTACCAAACAGCTGCTGAGACACCAGTTGTTTCAGCAGAAGTTTGTCAAACATCTGCCATGATCATTTTCACTACACCAACCACAATCCAACCACCTCCAACGTCACAAAGATCTCTCATACATTCATCTTCACTACCAAAACATTCTCTTTCACCAGAAATCATCTCCACACGTAAGAGAAAAACTTATATTATGTTAGAAGATGATGAGGAGATTAAATCAGCAATCCCTGTATCATCTGCCTCCATTCAAAACAGTCCATGCTCGTCATTTCCACCCATAGAACCTACTTCATGTCTTACAATTGCTACACTACCATCAGTCATTCCTCTGGAAGCTCAATATCCGCTGGAATTAGTCATTGTTAAAGGTGAAATTGAATCATTCTTCACAATAGAGGATCCATCTTAAAGATCATTCCCATCTCTTTATGGCTATAAGAAGCCTCAAAACTTAGATGGGTATCTGAAATTAAAAGTATCACCGGCTGAGGTTATAGCAAGAGAGAAAAGCATAGGGATGGATGACAGGGAATACCAGAGGTTTTTATCATTTCAGCTTAGCAAAGTCGTAAAACTTGAAGACTATGCTAGGGACGTGAGTAAATCCATGTCTGAGAGGCCAATAATTCTTGAACTTCAGATGAAACTGAGGGATGCTTATGTTGCACACATTATGAAGTACAAACCATATAACGCAACTGAAGATCAATTCAAAAACTGGTCAGCAGATGCTCTTAGAGAAGAGATCGATAGAATCACAAAAATACACAATGATCGTCTGGTAAAGCCAACTCCACCTAATTGGAAGAAAGTCAAAACAGTGGAATCAGATGAGGCATTGAAGTTTAAAAGAATGAGAGCAGAGCTTGTGGCTGCTGGTTATGGTCCAGCTAGATCCATTGCCAGATGGTCTAAACTGAAGATAGTTGAGACCTACAAAAAGCTGGAAGAACTTAGAGCTGAAGATTCAAATGTTCTTCAAAACCCAATCTATCCTACAACTGCTACTTTGTCTCAAAAAATCGATACTCCGAAAAACCTTCTCTCATCATCTGATTTGTCTGAACCAATGGCAAAGTTAGTTAGCAGACCACAATCACCAAACTCATCTTCAATAATTCTTTGTCCAAGAAAACCAACTGATCCAAAAATAGTAAAGTGGAAGTCATGCTCAAAAACCCAAGTATTGACTTTGATCAGATCAGATGGTAGTGTTGAAGAGATTAAAATGGATAGTGCATATAATTTGAATGCATACGATCTCCAAGATTTGTTGGACCCTCAACTTGAAAGGGATGATGAAGAAGACATGTTCTCCCTGGACTTTGAACTACAATTCAAAGGACAAATCAGGGAGATGTTGATGAGAAATAAAAATCAGTAATAAAGAAGGGTTTTCGTATCATCTGTTGTATAGGGAGATTGTTGGATCAGCAGCTGATACATTGTCTCCAGTAGCATATTTAACCAGATCACAACATGTAGCAAAGGAGATGTTGCTGCGTAACAAATTCTTGACTGAGGTTTGATGTGTGTTGTTTAGGCAGGTGATCCTATGTTCTTAGTTAATGTTTGTTAAAACTTAAGTTGTATTCGAATTTTATTAAGTTTGTTAGACATCTTTTATATGTACTTATGTTCATTGTCAATGGGTGGATACTCTCTTTTTTGAATAAGAGAATGAAAATAATCATATGTAACTGATGAATTTTATTAAGTTTGTTAGACATCTTTTATTAAGTTTGTTAGACATCTTTTATATGTACTTATAGTTGTCTTTTAGCTATAATAGATAACACGTTTTGGTACAATATCTATACATGCATCTATATGTTCTATCAATATGTGTTATGCATGGTTTTCTAAGAAATCACCCGTGTTTGCACAAGGGTCTTACTGCTATAATATAATGATAATAGGTTGAAAAAGGTAAAATAAAACAAATATGCCCGGTCAACTGAAAATGTAAATAAAAAGTATAATTGATTGATTCAGGAATTTTTTTCATTAACATACTACTCATACTATAATATATAATATGTTTGTGTTGAAATGAAGAACAAGTAAACTATTACTACATTATTTATTTCTTATATTGCATTTCACAGGATTAAAGTATTAAATCTGTTAGTAGTCATTGACCGATCCACTTTTAAAATATTAATTTGCTGTTGCATGCTTACATTTGGCTTCGAATCCATTTCCGATGTTGCATCTGAGTACTTTCGTCAATTCGTCGCTAACCGGTCCATCCCGGTTTTACTGTAACCACATAAAACCGTTGACCGTTTCCGGTTTTCAAAACCTTGATCAAAACTTGCATAGATGCAATTATTTCTCTAATCTTCATCCAATTTGCCTCAAATAATTTCAACTCAACCAAAAACATCGGTCAACGCTCGTTAATTTCCCACCAGCCTTAACCAATCATGTTGGAGCTCAACTTAAGTATCCGATTTGTAGCCTTTCTGTTTCTGTTCTTGAGCTCTACTTGTTTCACTTCCTTAGTTCAATCTCTCAGTGTCTGTAACAGAAGCAGTGATTTGGTTGGTTTGTACTATGCTGACCAACGAAACAATCTTGCTTCAAATTTTCTATACATAAACACCAACACCAGTACCAGCAATGTTCTAAACTATTACCCAAACCGGAATAAAAAGATGCACAAGAGGGACGCTAATCTGACATCTGCAGTGTGGATTCAGAGCTATACCTCTTCTTATATCAATCATTTACGCAATAATAACGTGACTGTGGTTTGTTCGTGTGTGAATAGTTCGATTTCAACGGATTATCGTTTGTTCTTTTTGTACAGTCTTTGGCAGAAGAAAACTTTGGATTCGGTTTCATTGGTGCCGGAAAGAAAATCAACAAAAAAGTTGTTTGTTAATGACGTTGTTCGTATGAAACCCGTGGTCAGAGATGAGCAATTGGTACTGGGTATCGGTACCGAATTTTCCGAACAAAAAATTATTATGTACCCATTCGGTGCCAACTTTGATGACGTAGCTATTCGCAGCTGGAATACTTCCTATCGGCGGGCCCTTCTCCCTTCAGGTTTGTAATCACAAACTTCTCTCCAACATGAAGTGCGCAATACATGATCGAATGTGTGGACTTGCACATTTCTCTCTTCAATTTTTTTATTTAACATACAATTTGTATTATTTAATATCCAAACAAACTTATATACACACGCTTGTTTCATTATATATTTTTCTAAATTTTGATATAAGTATATTTATAATCAGTTTATATCCATGAAATATAAAAACAAAATTATTTATATATATATATATATATATAGGGGAAGGCTAAAGAGAAAACCCACTTGAGTTGTGTGAACTCAAGAAAACTTTGTAAAAAACCCATGTAAACTCAAGAAACCTTTCAAAAAAAATAGGAATGTAATATACATATATTTGAACATTTTTAAAAAAGAAACATAAAAAAACACCGAGTATTTTTTAAAAAAAAAAATGTTACAAATTTCAGGTTACATAATATATATGTCCAAAAAAAATGTAATATACAAATTTTCAACATTTAAAAAAAAAAACTAGTAAGCGTTTTTTTTTTCATTTTTTTTTTCATAAATAGGTCCGTGTATATTTATATTACATTCTTTATTTTTTTTAGAAAAAAAATGTTACATAGGGTTTATTTGGGTTTTCTCAACTCACATGGGGTTTCGATTTATCTTTTAGCGGCACCACGGGGCACCATCGGCACCACCGGGCACCATCTGGACCGCTTGCAATCGGTCACCTGTAAAACAATCGGTCTAGTATTAGTTGTCCATGTTACAAGTAATAGATTTTTAAAAAAAATAGAGAAAATGAAAGACTCCGATCATCCACACCATCCTCACCGGAGCAAACCACCCCAAGGCCCAAAGCTTCCAACAAGCCCAATTCATAATACAAAAACTCCTTCACCTCATTCGCTCATAACCCTCAACACATCTGGCCGTCGTTTCATCCATAACCGCCGAGCTCACTCTCTCTCTCCACCGTTGAATCCACATCTTCATCATCCTCTATCTTCTCAATCCAATGGCCAGCAACGATCCAGACCACAAAGAGGAGGAGGAAACCACCACCGCCGAAGAAGAAGACACCGGAGCTCAGGTCACTCCGATCATCCAGACCACAAGGAGAAGGAAACCACCGCCACCGTCCTCTTTCTCTCTCCTCAGACTCTCTTTCTCTCTCCTCGGACTATCTCTCTCTACAACGTTTCTTCCTCTTTCTCTGAAATATGGTCGTGTGTGCGTCAGATGATACAAAAACGAAGGGTTTCATGGTGGTGAACGAGTGTGAG
Organism: Helianthus tuberosus; assembly: GCA_030545235.1. NCBI lineage: Eukaryota > Viridiplantae > Streptophyta > Magnoliopsida > Asterales > Asteraceae > Helianthus > Helianthus tuberosus. The sequence continues at coordinate 136,897,789 of CM060383.1, forward strand.
AGAGAGAGAAACAGGGGTGAGTAATGCCGACGGCGAGTTCCATCGGGGGTCGGCGCCGCGAGTTCATCAACTCCGGGTAGTGGGGGCGCAGATTAGCTTTGTTTCAGATCTAATTGTGTTTTGAAGATGGTGGTGGTGAATGTTGGATTTTAAGAGAGATAGAGAGAGGTGAGAGATGATGGTGAGATGAGAGAAGTGAGATGATAGATATATAAAAGTCTGCTATAATAAATGAAGAGAGAGAGAAAGATTAGATATTTTGAAGGAAATGACCAAAATACCCCTTATTCTGATTGGTGGATAGTGGTTCTCGCGGTTCTTACAACTGGGGGTGGTTTCTATTTTAGCGGCTCCCTATATATACATATATATAGGGAGCCGCTAAAATGAAAACCACCTCCAGTTATAAGAACCATGAGAACCACTCTCCACTAATCATACTCTGCCAACCAAAAGGGTAGTTTGGTCATTTACCCCAAATGTCAAATCCCTCCTCTCTCCACATTTAATGACACTTGCTTTAAAATGTCAGATCCCCCCTTTTTTGTTTTCTTTCATTTTATGTCTCTCTCTCTCCTCATTTGAAACCCATCATCCCCTCTGACTAATGAAGCCTCTCATCCGCCACCACACTCCTACACCGGCGACCCCAAACACCACACCCCCTCCGGCTGCCCTCTCGTTTCTACGGCGTCCCCCTCGTTTCTCTGGCGACCCTTCGATCTGCAACCCATCTCTCATCTCCTCCAAACCCCTCCGATCTGCAACCTATCTCAGATCTACAAAAGAGATGGTGGCTGCAACTGTTTCGGAGACGACCAGTGAAGGGCGGTTTTGTGGTGGTGCGGTTTGCGGTGGTGGCGACTGAGCCGGCACGTTCTTGCTCCGACGAGAGAGATCGAGGAGAAAGAAAGTTTGCAGTGGTGTTGTTCTGAAGATGGTGACCGAACCTCATCGTTCCCCACCCCGAACCCCTCTCTTCTCTCTGCTACTCCGGTGACCGAAGATGGTGACTTCACGACGATTGTGTTTGTCGCAGGTGTGGTTTTGTTGATATTGAATTTTTGAAGGTGTGGTTTTGTTGCAGGTGGGGTTATGGGGTTTTCTGGGAATCAAACTGTGTGTTGATTTTGAATTTTTTGAAGTGTGGTTGTTGCAGGTGGGGAATCAACTGTTTGTTGATATTGAATTTTTGAAGTGTGGGTTTGTTGCAGGTGGGGTTATGGGGTTCTCTGGGAAAGTGTTCTTTTTTGTAGTCGATGATAAGTTTCAATCTATTTTGGGGGGTTTGATTTGTGTTCTTAGATTGGGCGGTGATGATGAAAAAAAAAACGCATATTTTGATGACGATGACGCGGCAAGGATGGTGGAGGGTAGGTTTTTGAACGCGCAACCCCACTTTTTAGACTCTGATTATCGGAAAATCTGAGCCAAACCCCGTTTTTTTCAAGAATCCACTCATATGTCTTGATTTTTGTGTGTTGGTTTTTTATATTTTTCCCTCCAGTCGATGATGATAACAATCTATCTGAGACACCTACCGAGTTGTGATTTCTGGGTGCGTTCGTTTTGCGTAAAAAAGTTTTTGTAAAAAAAAACTTAAAACCGTAAACTTTTTAACGTAAGCCGTAAACTTTTTAACGTAAAATGTAAAACGTAAAGTTTTTAAAGTAAAACGTAAATTTTTAACGTAAAACGTAAAAAATTTAACGTAAAACATAAAAAGTTTAACGTAAAACCTAAAATGTAAAAAGTTTTACGTAAAACGTAAAAATTTTAACGTAAAACGTTAAAAGTTTAACGTAAAACGTAAAAAGTTTAACGTAAAACGTAAAAAGTTTTAAAAATCTAAATTTAAAAAAGCTTTTAATAAAAAAAATTGTTTAAAAAAATAAAAACTAATATAATAATACAAAAAAAAGTAATAAAAAATAATAAATACAAAAAAAAAAAAAACAAAAAAGAGTAATTTTACTAACTTACCCTTTTGCATTAAAATATTAAAAAATAATAAGACAAAAATTATATAATATTATTTTTAATTACTTTTAATCTTGTCCATCCATCTTGTTGATCTAGTGGCTAGAAATTGGGTCTCTCGGTTTTTACAACTGTATGTGGTTTTCATTTTAGCGGTTCCCTATATATATATATATATATATATAGGGATGGATAATGAGAAAACTAATTAAAATGAGAAAACCAAAAAACTAACTAAAAAAGTCTAAAAAACATACCAATTTTTTTTAAAACTTTTATAAAAAAAATCACAGGTTTTTATGCATGGAAAAAAAATTTCAAAAAAAAATATAATTTTTTTCCGTTGTATTACACATGTGCACTATTACGGATATAGTGCACATGTGTAGTACACATATAATGCACATGTATTGCACATGTGCAGTACAACAAATTATTTTTTTTTTTTGAAATTTTTTTTCCAAGTATAAAAACTAGCGATTTTTTTATAAAAAATTGTAAAAAAAAAATTGGTATGTTTTTTTAGCTTTTTTTAGGCTTTTTTAGTTAGTTTTCTAGTTTTCTCATTTAGATGTAGTTTTCTCATGATCATCTCCCTATATATATATAGGAGACGGATCCGTTAGGAAACACCCTTTATTACGAGAACCGCGAGAACGAATGTGAACACAACCAAAAATACTTAAACACAGCTAAAAATCACACAAATTGTTTTTACTATTTTTTATAAAAAAAATTGCTATATTTTGTTACCAAATTTTTTTTTAAAATTTTTTTTGGCTACTAAAAGTAGCAATTTTAATGTAAAAGATATTAAAAAAATTTAATTTGTGTGTGTTTTTTTTTTTGATTTTTTAGGTTTTTGGGGTTTGTTTTTTAGCATTTTAGCTTGGGTGGGGGTTAGGCTTTTTTTTTTTTTTTTTTTGGTTTGGGGGGGGGGGGGGGGGGGGGGGTTGGGGAGTTTAGGTTTTTTTAGAGGGGGGGGGGGGGTGTTGGTGTGGGGGTTAGTTTTTTTAGGTTGTTTTGGTGTGTTCACATTGTTTCTCATGGTTCTCACAATAAAGGTGGTTCTCAAATAAACCTTACCCTATATAGATATATATATCTCATTTTATATCAAACAAACATAAGAAGCAGTGGCGGAACTAGCCCAAAAATTTAGAGGTATCCCAATTTTTTTTATCAGCGGTATCCTTTGTATAATGAAGACGGAGTTGATAGGTATTTTTACATTACGGAGACGAAGTTGAGCGATAATTTACACTACGAAGACAAAGTTGTGCATTTGGATTTTATTAAGTATTACATAAAAAAGAAAAAAACTAACTATATTATACTTTAAATAAAAAACAAAATGAAATTGAATAATTGACTGCCTCAACCATTGAGAATTCCAACTTTTTTTTATTTCAACTTAATCAGAGACAACGAAGATGTCATTTACAAAAAGTTTGTTTTCCCCTTTTGTTTAAATTTGCCTTTATAAGACCATGGGGCGACGAGGGGGGGGGGGGGGGGGGGTGTGCGCGCGACGGAGGGGACGAGCCGAGACGGGGAGGGGACGACCCCCACACCCCTTGGTCTAATTGCTAAATCAATATCATTTTTGTACTTTTTCCTCTTACAGCGACGTACAAAGTAAAAGAATGGGGAAAATTACCAAAATATCAGTTGACGAAAACATTTTTAAAAAATGTCACCCTCCTACGTCGGTGGAGAGGCGCATCAACCTTGGGATGCTTCTTTCAAGCGCGGGAAGCGTCTGTGAGCGAAACCCAATAAAAAATGGACACGTGGTCATGGGATGCGTCCTTGGAGTGAGGCATGATGCACGCGATGCGTCCGGCTAGTTTCTAAAGCGTCCGGTGTGTTTTCCGGCGAGTTGCAGGTTTCCGGCAAGTTTTCCGGCGAGTTCTCATTGCTTATTATCTCTTTTCAGTAAGACACCAATCAAGTTCACAATATCACCCATGAATTTGGCCCCAAATAGATCCCAACAGTTCTTGAAGCTAACGGACACCTTGTCTCTTAAGAAGATGACGAACTCAACAGATCTTGAATATCTTTCTGTTCATTATCAAAGAACGAATTCAAGAAATCAGTACCGAATTCCCAGAAACCAAAACCTATATTTTATGTTGAGCTCGCCGGAAACCTACAACTCGCCGGAAACCTACAACTCGCCGGAAACACACACCGGACGCTTCAGAAGCTAGCCGGATGCATCCTGTGCATTATGCCTCACTCCAAGGACGCATCCCGTGGCCACGTGTCCATTTTTTATTGGGTTTAGCTCACAGACGCATCCCATGCTTGAAAGACGCATCCCAAGCTTGATGCACCTCTCCACCGACGCATCGCATGAGGGTGACAAATTTAAAAAGTGGTTTAGTCAACCGACATTTTCGTAATTTTCCCAAAAGAATGGCGTATGACTGTAAGAATTTCAAGTGATCTGTCATAACCAGAGATAAACTATTACTCGATTGATATGTGCTTTTCTTATTGTATATATATATTAAAACATAAAAGGTCAAACAACAGTTAACTTTTAGTCAACATCAATTTATGCAACTATAGTTTTCAGATTTTGGTTTTGACCACAGTAACATTTAATTTTGTGACGGTAACAAATATATCAATCAATCATACCCAGTAAAATCCCACAAATAGCAAAGCTATTTGTAGGGTCTGGGGACGGTAACAAATAGTAACCCATTTTTCTTATGGTTTTGTTTTTAAGCTTTTTTTCTGTATATCTAACTTTAACATTATTTTCCCGTATATATTAACTTTAACGTTATTTCTACGATGGCTTTGTTATAATTTTGTGACAAAATTTAAATTAGTTTTGTTTTTATAATAGTTTTGTTTTACGTTTTTTTTTTCTCATGTTTGATTGTTATTTGGTTGCTACTTAGCATGATGTTCGTTGGTCACATTTGGTCTGCTTTTTACCCCCTTTAATTTTTTAATACGTGTCGGTATACATTCGCATTCGTCTATGGTTTACGTCACGTGAGTCACTAAGTGTTAAGAATTCGTAATTTTATTTTATGATTTTTCTCGTTTTGGTCTTCGTTTAATTGCTACTTAGAACGGCTTTACGCCTCCCGCCCCACAACACTGGTAGCATGGTTATACGCCCCCTGCCCTGCAACGCAGGGGTTTATGACTAGTTAGTATAATAATTTGGTGATTAATAATTTCCAGTTCCTGCTATTAAAAAAAGCAGAATAATTATTTTTTAATCATTAAAGGGTTTTCTACGGTCTTTTTAAGGCCTTTTTATTCAAAATGTCACTTAAAAACGATGAATAATTATTGGTTTATGCATTTTTAATGTCAGATGATTTTTTATGAATGGAAGTTTATTTTTTAACAACAATTTCTAGAAATTCTGCAAGCCCACACTTCCCTTTTGCGGACTTGCTACAAGTCGACACATTCGATCAGTGGACAGTCCATGCTTTGTATCAACGGACTACAAAGTCTATGGTTTCAATCAGTGGACTTCACAAACATGACAGAAAGCATTGGACCAATAATCTGCCACACCGAAACATTCACATCAAGTCCGCTTATCCAATGTGCGAACTACCTATTTTCACTTTGAATTTACATGCCCACCTAGATTCACTCTTTTGGCTTCTGAACCACCTAGTGTTGAAAAAATTCACAATAGATTCTTTTTGGATATTGATGTTTAGGTTTAAAATGTTGAATTTATTTATGGTCGTTTAAGTTCATTTGGTATGTTAGCAAATGAGCATAGAGACGCCCACACGTACAAGTAAATGTGTTCATATTTAAGTGGAGTTGTTCTTTTATCTGTTTGGTTGATAACATAAAAAACTCAAATGTATCCTTGTCGCCCTACATTTGCTTTTTATTTGTGCCGTTAAGTTACATACTAAAAAGGTGCAAATAGAAAACTTTGATTGACAATCTTTTGTGTCTCCAAAAGATAAAACATTGGCTTACAATTTTTTTAGTGTTGGTTATAAATAAATCATAAACTTGATTTTGATTGGTTTTAATAATGGTTACACAATTGGTTTATTAATAAGAAAGAAAGGAAGTTAAGGTGATGCACATGTCTATTTTGCATCTTTATAACCTGTATTGACTTGTCTTCTATCTCAGATTCTTTTCTTCCTGGTGGGCTTACAGATACTATTGTTGAAAACGCAACCATAGAAGGTTTTGTTTAATCAGATTCTTGCGGCCTGTTTTTCTCTCTTTTGATAGCATTCTCATAAAAGTGGATGTTTTGTTTATTGGCAGATGTAAATAGAAATCATCCACCCTTAAGAAAATGGTATGTATCTTCTTGAGTTCTTTCACTTGAATGCCATGCCATTTCCGTACTCAATAACAGTTATTATGATATCTGATTCTTGTTATCTTTCGCAGCTCAGGTGACCGACACTTCCCTTTAGATTACTACAAAATGATATTTTCATAAATGAAAATCTTAGTTAGCATCTGCTTTCACAGAACCCAGATTATCACATGGGGCCATAGTTGGAATAACTTTAGGAGTGGTAGCTGTTTTGATGAGCCATGCAAGATGCTTATATAATAGAGTTTATAGAAAGAGAAAAGCTGAAAAAAGGTCGGCATTGCTAAGGCCTATTCAAGGTATTTCTCATTTTCTGTTGTTGGACTAATATTGTCTAAATTAGATAGATTATCACATCACCGCGATATCGCTGTAACGTAGGAATTTGTGGTCAAGTAATATGGTTTACAAGTAAAACATTAATTCGTGTCTATACATCTGATCACATTTTGGTTTCAAGAGGCATCAAGTTTCTTTTCTTATTTTACAACGGATCACCACATGGTTGTTGATTTATTGTGTTAGGGTCAGAACACGAGTCACACGAACACTAGAACAATATGCAACAAGTTCACACACTCTAATCTTAAGAACAAGAACACAAGATTTATAGTAGTTTAGTCTAATATGACCTACATCCTCTCCACAACTAGTTCTTCCTTTTGTATTAGGTGCTCAAAATGTTACAGTACATGAATGAGAAGTATTTATAGGGGTTACAATTATGTTACTGAATATAATAATGAGATATACTTTAGAAGTAGTAATATCCCGGGTATTAGTCTAGAGAAGGACTAATTCCTCTTCCTGAGTCAAATCCTCCATAACCCAACAATCTCCCACTTGGAGGCTTTGACGACTTCAAACTGCTCTCCTTAAAACTTCATATTCATAAGTACCTTTGTAAACACTTCATCTTCACTAGTTGTGGGCAGCCTTCTCATCAATTAACCTGAAGGCTAGTTGAAGCGATGCAAAGCTTCAACTTCTCTAAGGTGGCAACCTTAGTCAACATATCAGCTGGATTCTCAGTTCCTTTGATCTTCTTTAACTTCAGAGTGCCATCACTAACTTGATCTCTGATAAAGTGATATCTCAACTGTATATGTTTCGTCTTCGAATGGAAGACAGGGTTCTTTGCAATGTGTATTGCACTTAGATTGTCACAAAACAGTGCGCAATCAATTTGTTCCTTACCAAGCTCTTTGAGAAAATTCTTCAACCAAATAAGCTCTTTGCTTTCTTCAGCAACTGCCATATACTCCGCTTCTGTGGTTGAAAGGGCAACACTATTCTGAAGTTTGGACATCCAACTTACAGCAGTGCCTCCCACGGTAAATACATACCATGTGGTGCTTTTGAATGACTCTTTACACCCACCAAGGTCATCATCCACAAAACCCTTCAGAATAACATATTTCCCCTTAAAATGCAATGCCACTTTGGAAGTTCCCTTTAAATATCTTAGTAGCCATTTAACTGTAAGAATAAATAAATAATATATTTATTTATATATGGCCATTATAATCATTTATATAATAATAGATCAAAATATATAACAATCCTATTAAATAATTAGTTGGTAATTGTGGATGGGCCTTATTACCGTTATTAACTAATTAGGGTTTCCTCTTGGGTGCATATATAAGGAGATAATTAGAGGGTTAAAGGGTTAGACTCTAATCACAATAACATCACTTACGTAATCGCCCCCTCTCTCCTAGCCGAACTCCCTTATTCGGTTTTCATAATCACCATCATTAGATTGCACCTTAAGGAGGAACCAGACCAAGTTGACAATCATGTCAAACACTGTTGCTGCGTCTGCATCTGGATTCTCTGCTGGCCTGTGCTGATGCAATCAAAGGTATGTTTTCATGTTTTCCATTATGTTTAAACAGAACTGATCAACATGTGGTATCAGAGCATATGTTGATTAATCAGTTCTGTTTTCGTATCCATTAATTCTGGGATTGAAATCTGGAAAACGGAATTTTGAAAGCCTAATTAAATTCATAGCCGGTTTCGAGTCACATAACCCGAGTCCACAGTTTCGGGGAAAAAGAATGTTTTTTTTAATGACTCGGAATCATAATGGTAAATCTTAACTGTCCGAAATCTATATAAAACTCTTAAAAATTCAGGTTTCGGGTTCCAGAATTATTATTTTATTTATTAGGGTTCTTCATGTTCTTAGTGAAATTCGAATAAATTCCCTTATTTTGGAATGAATTAAGGATTTGAAGGTGTTTTTCCTGTATTTGATTAATTTTTATCCCTTAAGATTTTGAAAAATATGTTAATGTTATTAGATATAATTTTCGAAATTATTGGATAAATATAAAATATCTTTTAAAACAAGAAATAAAATATACCAAATCCATTAAGATTCGAATTTCAAACTTATCACACTAACAGCTGTTAACAGGAGTTTCGAGATCATTTATTTAACGACTCGAGACCATAAGGTCTCTACTCGAGACCATAAGGACTCTACTCGAAATCATAAGTGTTCTCATATCTTCACAACTCGAGACAACGATTTCGACTCGAGACCACAAGGTCTCGACTCGAGACCACTGAGGTTTTGACTAAAGGCTTAAATCTTTACAACTCGAGACAAAGGTCTCGACTCGAGACCATAAGGTCATAATTCGAGACCTTAAGGTTGCGACTCGAGACCATAAAGCCACAACTCGAGACCATGGTTGCGACTCGAGACCTCATAAGGAGTCGAGATCTCATAATTCACAGCAGTCGAGACCATGATTACGACTCGAGACACTGAGGTTGCGACTCGAGACCTTAATGAGTCGAGACCTCATAATGATGAGTCGAGATCTCACTCGAAACCTCATTATTTTAGGCTGTTTAATGTGAACTAAGACTTAGCTCGGGGCTCCGCCCCGAACCCCGTTAATTAGTTGGTTTTTGTAGTTACTTAGTTAATTAATAAGGAACAAATAATGTTTTACAAAACCAAAATGGCTTTACTTGAATGAGCTTCTGATGTATCACTTCTGGCCAAAGCTGATTTGATACATCTACTTATCATCCAAGTATTATGAAAGCTATGTTAAGTGTGCATCATAAACATGAATGTCTTAATATCTGGCCAAAGCTGATTTAATTCCTTCATAGATGGCATACTTAACGAGTGCATAACTAAAGTGATTGTTTCAATTCTGGCCAAAGCTGATTTGTCACAATTACTTTGCACACATGCTTAAATGATTACACTTCTGGCCAAAGCTGATTTGTCTTCGTTTAAGTAGAACTTTAAATAGTCTATTATTTTGATGTTAGTAATAGACATATCACAATCTCTTCACATAATGATCCTTACATTAATGATCCTTAATTAATTTTTATGATCATTTCGTCTGCCTTATTTCTTAGTACCCATAATTTTACTCACTATATTTTTCTTCTATAAATCTATATCTCATCCACTCTAATTCTTAAGCCTAAAATGTTTTGCTTTATTTAAAGTTTCTATTAGAATTAGCTCTTAAATTAAATCCTTGATTATCTCTTAAGACACGATAATCCTATTGCTTTCTTCTGATAAAGCACTACAGAAGAAAAGTAGAGCATGATGATTAGGATAAATCGAACATGATGTCTCTTATGATAATCAAGAATAAGTGCTGTCACTAAAAGGTTATTCCAGATTAAGTCTTTCATAAGACTAATCTATAATTGTGGAATAATCACAAGAATTCATAAGATGCATGCCTTCATTTAAAATTCTAAACTATAAAGTTAAGTGGTATATGTGAATACATTATAATGTACAATACCATGACCCATAAAGTTAAGGGCTTACGTATGGAAATAAGTACATTTTTCCAGTACATTACATACTAAGATTTTCGCTTGTACAATTTGATGCCTTATAAATCAACTATAACACTCAAAAATACCAAAGTATAATGAGTGTGTTGATAAGCAACATATGTACAAAGAAATAAATGTTTGAAACTGGAAAATAAGCTGTTACTCACCTTACAACCACTAAAACCTTAAAAGAGGATTGTTCTAAGGTCCATAGACAAATACAAGTACAAAATCCCAACTCTAAGGTTCTTCAAGAGAAAATCTCACTGCATAATTATGTCATTAGACTAGGCATAAGCAACGAGACTATCCATTACTCTAAAGAACAGTTGGATAAGTTAATTAGATAGTCACTTACTAATGATATTTAAGTCTGGTAATTTTAATATTCCAATTAACACATGATTAGTTGACTCTAGTTCCATACGTTTCCTTACCAGAACTCGACAAATAACTAACATGAGAGTTAGTGACAAAGTTAAATGTTAAGACTATAAGAACCATAATAAGCAGTCTTCTAACAACGTTTTCCGATACCTTATATATATTCTGAAAATTAATCAGAATATAGTATCATAATTAAACAATGTTATGAATGTTGTGAGGTTTGCATAGTCAACATAAAGTCACACTTACCTTAAACTCTCATCTTATTTGTTCTAAATATCTGGATTGAAACATTACTAAGATAAAACTAGATGATACCTTACACTTTCACAACTTTTGTCACCATGCAAATAAGAATTTGACAAAAGGAAAAACGAGACTTATAAATTTCATCCATTATAACCAAAATTCATGTTAAATCATGACATGGTTAATGAGGATGATTTTCTTTCATATAATCTCATTTTAAGTGATTTTAAATCATGACGTTAAAGCCCTAAAATATGACTTGGCTTAAGGAATAAGTATGGGTCCATCATAAGTCATTCATTAACATTCGTGGAACTTATTCCAAATGGAATATTCAGACATAATTCATTTATCATTTAAAAGACTATCAACTTGTATCTAAATTTTGTCGCATATGGCCCACGGTCTTAGAAGAAATCTATTCATATATATACTTAATAAGATTTCTATTAAATATGTCCCTAAAGTTTCTTATGATATCTGGACATTAAAGAAATCAAATAAAGTCTAACGTATATGTGATAGGTTCCCACGTCACGTAGCTCATTGAAACTTCTCTTACAGCATTCTAGAGATATTAAAGATCAGTGGGAGCATTAAGTGTCTTAATAATAATTTGCAATAGTTGCAAGAGGTGGGGGAGTGAAAATTTTACATTACCTAAATTTCCACCTCTTGTACAAGACACTGCTCCATCACGACACTGTTCCATCAATACGTGTCTCCTTAAAATCTAATGCTACTCTTACAAAAGTTTCATTGTTGTTTAATTATGGGCACACTTAGATTTCTCACCTAAACTAACATAATCCTCAATAAGAGAAATCACAACGACTAACGTCATTAATTTGTTTTCTCTATTAGAATTTGTTGGTCGTTGAATATTGACCCTAAGCATGTTGAGTTCCTAAAGATTTCTAAGGTCAGTGGGAGCAGTCAAAGTCCTTATTATGACTTACAAGGAATACAAGAGGCGGGGGGAAGAGTGTCATTAAATTTCACTCTAAATTTAACTCCGATTACACCTCTTGTACACCATACTGCACCAACTCTTACACACTTATCATGATAGCAACCTAACCAAGAGCTAATCAATAAAACTGAAACTTCTAATGAACCCAATAATCAACTCAGGGGGTCATCTAGGTTTAAAAGCCTACTTACTTTGATGATTACATAACCTCCCTAACTGAAGTTGAAATGGATTTTGGAAATGTTTACTGATCCTATCTCTTCAAATTAAGCCTTTAGTGTCAATTAATCTTCTAAATGGAATAAAATTATTTTCTAGTAAAACTGATTTTATGTGTTCATATAACGTTTGGGATTTGATTGAATTACTTAAGAGTGTTCATAACTAAACCAAATCCTAATATATACGCGTTAAGACACTAAGAAGCATGATTGATTGTCAAAGGTTATACTTAGGAAGAGATAAATTACCAAAGATTTCTTTGAGGATCATTACTGTTCTAGTAGCTTATAATAGTTTAAAGCTACATTAGATAAACATTAAAAACAATTTTCCCTAACAAATGGCTAACATATTTACATGTTCATAAAACAACCTGAAAGTTCCAAACTGAAGGTTAAAGAACATTTTATTTCTAAGCCAATAAAATCCATGTATGGGTTAATACAAACATCATAATGTGATGAAATCTTAACGTAATTATTTTCATCAACAACCAAGTGGATTAATGTACCTACCTCAAGATGAGTGGGAGCAACTAAAATAAACTTGTCTAAATAGATGATATTCTTTGGACAGGTATATGTTACATAAGTCAAAGCATTGTTAACACAAACTTTGATATAATAGATCTCAGAGATATCTCTTATGTAATAGATATCATAACATACCGAAATAGACCCAATGAGACATTAGTTTCGTTCCATAAGTTTAACATTAAATGGGTCCTTACATATGTAACAAATAATACTGCTCTCCTTTAGAGGATAATAGGATAAATGAGATTATTTCCTTACGCTTCATTAATTGGAAGCCTTATGTAAATTCAAGTCTATACTCGTTTTGATATTACTCACATTGCAACACACTAGATATGTCTAGATTAATGTGAAGCGTCTAATGGAATATTATAATATCTTTAAAAGAAACGAGAGACTACAATTTAAAGAAGAAGTGAGAATTAAAACCGGTTTATTACTTTAACTTTGAGATATTCAAAGATGCAAGAATGTAATTCTGAGTATATCTTTATGTCAGTAGACAAAACCTATCTCATGGAGGAGTCATAATGCACTGATATTAACAACCTAAGTTATAACGACATAATATAGTCACTAAATGTTGTTGGAAATTTATCACTGGACTCATAAGTTTATTAACTTCATATAATTAATGTTTTGAAGACTTAGTGTGATAAAGTCAGCTACCATGACTCCTTGAACAGTAACAGTTCAAGAGGTGCTGCATTAAGTTTCGATACACAATTAATTATTCGTTTATGAACGAATTGAGGAAACTAAGTTTTGTATCGAATACATTCATGATATGCTTAAGGATCCTATAACTGAAGGGCTATTACCCATAAGTCTTATTAAGAGAGCTCATAGACGGGTATTAATTAATGGCCATGCGCAATTGCATATCGTACTACGAATGACTAAGTATTAGTTAATTTTCCTCATCAGTTTGATTTTGTATGTCTCTACGAATATGTCAAGTCGACATAATGGCATATAGACAAATAAAGTTACAAATCAAACAAAGGGCTTATGCATATTTTGATCATGACGATTAGGTTTTAAATTAAGGCTATAGTATGATTAATGGGGGTCCTGATTCGCATAATGATTCAACGGCTGTATTTCTCTGCTATAGTACTTGTTTAAGGCTAAAATGAGTGTTAACTCCTGATCAGGCTTATCTAATGCTCATAATAAATGATTACTCGGCCAAGTGGGAGAATGTAAGAATAAATAAATAATATATTTATTTATATATGGCCATTATAATCATTTATATAATAATAGATCAAAATATATAACAATCCTATTAAATAATTAGTTGGTAATTGTTAATGGGCCTTATTACCATTATTAACTAATTAGGGTTTCCTCTTGGGTGCATATATAAGGAGATAATTAGAGGGTTAAAGGGTTAGACTCTAATCACAATAACATCACTTACGTAATCGCCCCCTCTCTCCTAGCCGAACTCCTTTATTCGGTTTTCATAATCACCATCATTAGATTGCACCCTAAGGAGGAACCAGACCAAGTTGACAATCATGTCAAACACTGTTGATGCGTCTGCATCTGGATTCTCTGCTGGCCTGTGCTGATGCAATCAAAGGTATGTTTTCATGTTTTCCATTATGTTTAAACAGAACTGATCAACATTAACTGCTTCCCAATGTTCTCTTCCCGGATTGGACATAAACCGACTAACAACTCCCACTGCATGAGCAATAGCTGGTCTCGTGCATACCATTGCAGACATGAGGCTACCAACTGCAGATGCATACAGAACTTTAGCCAACTCTGCTTTGTCTTCATCTGATCTGGGTGACTGGACTTTAGAAAGCTTAAAGTGACTTCCCAAAGGTGTGCTTCTGATCTTGGCATCTTTAAGGCTGAATCTCTCTAACACTTTCTCAATGTACTTCTCTTGAGAAAGTGTCAAAGAACAATCTTCTTTGTTTCTGAAAATACTCATCTCGAGTATTTGGTTTGCAGCTCCCAAGTCTTTCATCTCAAATTCTTCAGACAGTTGTTTGTTTAACTTCTTGATCTTTGTCATGTCTGAACTGGCATTTAACATATCATCCAAATAGAGTAGTAGAATGATATAAGAACCCTTGAACTTCTTGATATAACAATAATGGTCATTGTCACATCTCTTGTAACCAACTCTTTTCATGAAGTTATCAAACTTCAAGTACCATTGTCTGGGCACTTGTTTCAGACCATACAAACTCTTCTTCAATTTACACACCAAGTTTTCTTTGCCTTTAACCTAAAAACCTTCTGGTTATGTCATGTAGTTGTTTTCTTCTAGGTCACCATGTAGAAAAGTTGTCTTGACATCTAGCTGCTCTAGATGCAAGCCTTCTGCTGCTACATACTGAGAACAAGTCTGATGGTAGTCATCTTCACCACTTGAGATAATATTTCATTGAAATCAATTCCTTATTTCTGTTGAAATCCCTTGACTACTAATGTTGCTTTGTACCGTTTGGTACCATCATGTTCATCCTTGACCCTGAAAACCCATTTGTTCTGAAGAGCCTTCTTTCTAGATGGAAGCTTTGTCAAGTGCCAAGTCTTGTTCTTCTCAAGCGACTTCATTTCATCTTTCATTACAAGCTCCCACTGCAATGAATCTTTCAACCCCATAGCTTCAGAGTAACACTAGGGTTTATCATTTTCTGTCAAAAGTATGTAGTTGACTGATGTTGAGTACCTGTTTGGCGGTCTAGAGGCTCTAGACGATCTCCTTGGTTGAACTTGTGGTGTTTCTGGGGAATTTGGAGTTGAAGGAGTAGCTTCTTCTTCCTCCGAATCATTACTAGAATCATCCCCTAAGCTCCCACTGTCGCTTAACTCATCCCCATTTTCTGGAATGTCGACTAAAGCTTCTTTTCTTGTTTCACCACTTTCAAATTCAACTGATTCTTTCTGAACTTCTGGTCCTTTGGTGTTTCTGTCTTTGTACAATTCGTTTTCATTGAAGATGACATTTTTTCTTCTGATTACTTTTCTGCTTTCGTTATCCCAAAGCTTGTAACCCATTTTTCTGACCCATAACCAATGAATGTTAACTTCTTGGACTTTGAGTCTAACTTATCCCTGTCATCGTCTTCTTACAAATCGTAAGTACTACAACCAAAGACTCTTAAATGTTCAATAATTACTTCATTTCCTTGCCACATTTCTTCTGGAAATTTGAAACCCAAGGGAACAGATGGTGAATGGTTGATCAAGTAGACTGAAGTGTTAACTTCATCTGACCAGAATGTTTTCGGCATCCCGGCATTCAGCCTCATGCTTCTTGCCCTCTCATTCAGTGTTCTGTTCATTCTCTCAGCTACACCATTCAGTTGAGGAGTTCCTGGAACCGTCTTGATCATATTTATCCCTTTCTTGGCACAATAGTTATGCACTTGTTATGTATGCTAGATATAAATGAATTAAATAAACTTTGGCCAAAAATAAGACATTCATGTTCGTAATGCATACTTAACATAACTTTTATAATACTTGAACAATAAATAGATGCATCAAATCAGCTTTGGCCAGAAGTGATACATTAGAAGCTCATTCAAGGTAAGCTATTTTGGTTTTGCAAAAATTATCTGATTCTGATTAACTAAGTATTTGCAAAAACCAATTATTTAGTAACAGTTGATAAAGTAATGAGATTTCGAGTGAGATCTCGATTAAGTTATGAAATCTCGAGTTCACTTGAGATTTCGAGTGAGATCTCGAGTAAGGTTTCGAGTAAGATTTCGACTTAGTTACGAGTTCCTTTATGATTTCAAGTAGCCTTTTAATCTCGAAATCCTAATGAGATTTTGAGTCCCTTAATAATGTCGATATCTGATGAGATTTCGACCTCTAAGTGGGGTTTCGATATCTACGGTGATTTCGAGTGATGAAGACTAATGCTTTAATGAGATTTCGAGTTCATTATGAGGTTTCGAGTAATAAACCCTAGTCGAAATCAAGCAACAGTCTTTCTCAGTCACAACAACCTGATTGCGAGTCAAAATCTTAGTCGCAGTCTTAGTTGTCCTCGAATTTTAGTGAGATTTCAAGTAGAAATTTCAGTTGGAAACTTAGTCGAAATCATCTAATCTCGAAAACTTATTATCCAAGTCTTGAAATCTGCTTATCAGCAGCTGTTAGTGGTGATAAGATTGAAATTTTGAATTTTTAGGGATTTTGAGATAGAGTTTCCCGTTTTAGTGCTGATCTAAATTTATCAAAATATTTCAAAATAATATCCATTGATCTAATAACAGATTTCGAAATTTTAAAAGATAAAAAACAGATCAAAACAGAGAAAAACATCTAAAAATCTAATTACATTCCAAAACCAAGGGAATTTTCGAATTTCCTAAGAACACATGACGAACCCTAAAAATATAAAACCAAATTTTTGGAACCCGAAACATGAATATTAAGGTTTTAAAACAGATTTCGGAACATTAAGGTTACTATTTGATTTCAAGGCAAATATAAAACATTCTTTGTCCCAAAATAGTGATTTCGAGACCAAATATCTCGAAACAGGTTGAGAATTTTATTAAGTTTTTCAAAATTCTGTTTTGCATATTTCAATCCCATAATAATGGATACGAAAACAGAACTGATTTATCAACATATGCTCTGATACTACATGTTGATCAGTTCCGTTTAAACATAATGGAAAACATGAATAACATACCTGATGCAGCAGCCAGGCCAGCAGAGAATCCATGTGAAGGCGCAGTAATAGAGCTTAACATGATTGCCAGCTTGATTTGGTTCCTCCTTAGGGTGCAAACTAATGATGGTGATGAAGAACCGAAAAAGGGTATTCGGTTTTGGAGAGAGAGACGATTGATGTTACGAGAGTAATACAAGTTGTCTAACCTTGTAACCTCTATATTAGTCTCCTTATATATGCACCTAAGAGGAAACCCAATT
This sequence comes from Helianthus tuberosus, assembly GCA_030545235.1. Classification (NCBI taxonomy): domain Eukaryota; kingdom Viridiplantae; phylum Streptophyta; class Magnoliopsida; order Asterales; family Asteraceae; genus Helianthus; species Helianthus tuberosus. Next base: position 136,915,250 of record CM060383.1, read on the forward strand.
AGTTAATAAGGGTAATATGGTCCATCAACAATTACCAACTAATTATTTAATAGGTTGTTATATATTTTGATCTATATAATGTAAATGATTATAATGGTTACTAGATTAAATACAACATAATAATATATTTAATCTTACAAACACGAGTCACACGAACACTAGAAAAATATGCAGCAAGCTCACACACTCACATACTCTAATCTTAAGGACAAGAACATAAGATTTATAGTGGTTCGGTCTAATCTGACCTACATCCACTCCACAACTAGTTTTCCTTTTGTATTACGTGCTCCAAATGTTACAGTGCATGAATGAGAAGTATTTATAGGGGTTACAATTAGGTTACTGAATATAATAATAAGATATATTCAGGAGTAGTAATATCCCGGGTATTAGTTTAGAGAAGGACTAATTCCTCTTCCTGAGTCAAATCCTCCATAACCCAACATATTGTTGGGCTTCTTATTTTTAAGGCTTTTTGATATCCATTATTAGTTTGCTTTTTAGCAGTTGAAACGGGTCAAGTCAGGTTGACTAGCGTATATTTTCTTTGTTCATTTTGATTAATTTTGTATATGTCAGCAACAACCACAACAATTAACATCTTTGTATAAAACCGTTTATGAACGTGCAATGTTCCTTCACCTCGTAGCCTTGTATGCTTTTGTGCATCTTTATTGGTTATCATTGATTCGCCTTTTCTTTCAAACTTAGCCCCCAAGGGTTCTTCGGTTTCAGGTTTAGAGTCTCGGGGTGCTCTTGCTGCAGGGCTTGCAGGCATAACAATTGACAAAGCGGCGGAGTTTTCGTATGAAGAGCTTTCAAAAGCTACAAATGACTTCAGTCTTGGTAACAAGATTGGTCAAGGTGGTTTTGGTGCTGTTTATTATGCAGAGCTCAGAGGAGAGGTTTGGAACTAGGACTTTTATTTTACTCTGTTGCTTCATGCATGTGATAGGATCTAGAGGTAGAAGTACATTTAATAGTTCACATTATGCCACTTAGGCTATAGCCTGGTGGTCAAGAGGAATTATCTCTTGTGGTGAGATCAAGGTTCAATCCTTGGGAGGTGCATGTTTTATCTCTAACTGTCCATATTAGATTATTATTATTAACATAAATAGTTTCTGTAATCATATTGAACACGCTAATTAAACAATTAATGAAAAGTTAAATATTTGACACACTGATCCAATCTGTTTCAACCCATAAAATGGTTACTCGTCTTGACCAAACAATTATGCCACCTCTACTATAGGAAAAAATGATCTATATCACACTCAAGAGAACTGGTCTCAATTTTAGTGTACATTGTCAAAATTCGTAGATCAAGACAGAAATATCAACTAACAGATAGTTTTATACGAAGAATATAACTAAAAACAGGTTTACAAAAAAATCGACACTAGAACTCACATACAAATCACCAACATAATGATACGTTTGACTCTCAACTAAGACCTTTACAGGCAAGAAATGATCTGAATGAAACAAGATAACAGATTCCCTAAATCATGATTTCGACTTGAAACCCTAGAGAGAGAAAGTGGCGAATAGTGTGAAACGATCTGAATTCTTGATTGTGTCAAAAGACACTTTTATAGGGATCCGAAAAGATCCAAACCAAAACAGAACCCTAAGTTGCTTCTCATCTGTTCCGCACCTGCTCCGCATCTACCAAGCCTAGTCCACTAGCTCTTTTAACTTTAATTAGCCCACGAGCAGCTCAGTTGTTATTAGCCCATGACACTTAGCCTAATCCAGCCAAATAACATGAAACAAAAGGAAATAAACATTTATAAATTGCAACATTTATTACCAATACAAATGCATATATTTAATTGCCATGGAATTGCATATATTTCAACATACATCATAGCACACCCATATGAATTTGTATATAGGGGGCATGTTCATTTCAGAACCAATAATTATCTTATTTTTGTGTGTGTATTTTTTTATGTATATCTGGCATTTTGTTTTATTTTTTCTAACATGTTAGCATTCGTGTAGAAAGTTGCTATCAAGATGATGGATATGCAATCATCAAAAGAATTTCTAGCTGAACTAAAGGTTTTAACTCATGTTCATCACCTAAACCTGGTAAGAGGTGTTAACTTTTAACTTGAGTTGATGTATGGTGTGTGTCTAGAGGTGGCAAAAGGGGCAATCGGGTGGTTCAGATGTATTAAATGCAGTTTTTTGTCCCCCTTTTCTTGTATTTTACAAATAATTAATATTGTTCACTACGATTATGAAAACTAGATTATTGAAATACTAATACAATTTTTCAAGTTATCGGTTTAAAATGGATTTGGTCAGTTTTGATCCGTTCTTTTAACGATGTTTTCAACCTGTGTGTATTCATTTGACTCATTTGTTATAGATAAAATATAGCCCTATCAACTCATTTGCGAGTGAATTAGTTCACAGGAAAACGGAGTGGGAGCGCAAATATAAAAGAGAATACTTAACGGAAAAATTGACGTATTGCAAATAAGAAAACTAACAAACATCAAGCATAAATTATTGATTAACGCATTTTCACAATCAAATTTGAAAGTCAAAATCGGAGCTCCTGATGATGAAATCCAGCCTGTTGAGACTTTTTCGTTCATTATCTACGGCCTTGTTGTTAGGATTTTTGGCTATATGAAAAATGTGCTCATCCCACATCGGTGCAAGGAAGAAAGCTTGGGAGGACTCCAAGCTTATAAAAGGAGTCCAAGGCTTTGGTTTCAAAATGCCCCAACCAAAAATACACTTGAAGTGTTTGGTTCCTTCTTTCTTTTCTAGTTCTCTTGTCTTAGAGTGTAGGAAGGTTTTGGTTAAACGCTTCGGAGAAGTGTGGTTGTAATTGGGCGGGGGGAGGCTTGAGAGATTAGTCTGTGTGATTGTAAAAATTTGTCGCATAGTGGATCTTTCTCTCTAGAGGCCCGTGGTTTTTCTCCGGTTTTGGAGTTTCCACGTATATTCTTGTGTTCAGTTATATTTCTCTATTGTTGGTTTTGGGAGGGTTGTTGGGAATCTTTGAGACCGTTTGTTTTCCCAACAAGTGGTATCAGAGCCAGGTTTTGGGGGAGGTCTCGGTTTAGAAGGTTCGTAGTATGCTCTGTGGTTGCAGTTTAGTCTGATCTTCCACATCAGAAACGAATTTTCTTAGAGGGTGTCCTGGTATTTTGAAGGTTCGTAGTATGCTCTGTGGTTGCAGCTTAGTCTGATCTTCCACATCAGAAACGAGGATTCGGTTGATTCGGTTGACTGTTTGTATACGGTAGAATTATACGCGAGCCGGATATACGCATTTTGCCCTGGGAAGGTTCTGGCTAGGAAAGACTTGGTACTTAAGTGTGTCCATTGTACCCACCTCTCTTTCCTGGGAATCCTTTGTTGGGTGCACTGCTTATAGGCTTGGTGTTCTAGTATACAATATTGTTTTGAAGATACGGATACGATGTCGAAATACAGTCCCATGAGGTTCGACATAGAGAAATATGATGGAAGAATCAACTTTGGTTTGTGGCAAGTTCAAGTCAAGGATGTGTTGATTCAATCTGGGTTACACAAGGTGTTGAGGGGGAAACCGACCCCTGTTTCAAGCAAGGATTCAAGCGGAACCAGTAAAGACGATGATGAAGAATGAGAAGATCTGGATTTGAGAGCGGCAAGTGCGATTCGTTTGTGTCTAGCAAAGAATGTTCTTGCAAATGTGCATGGGATATCAACTGCAAAGGATTTGTGGGAGAAGCTTGAGCAGTTGTATCAAGGCAAAGGCATCTCAAATCGGTTGTATCTCAAGGAACAGTTTCATACCCTTCGTATGGATGGAGATACAAAAATTTCAGATCATCTAAGTGTTCTTAATAATATCGTGTCAGAACTGGAGGCTATTGGAGTGAAGGTTGAAGATGAGGATAAAGCACTAAGGCTCATATTATCTTTGACATCTTCCTATGAGCATATGAAGCCCATTCTGATGTATGGGAAAGAGACCCTGAAGTATGCGGATGTTACTGAGAAGCTATTGTCTGAAGAGAAAAGACTGGGTAGTAGCGGTCATACTTCGTCAGAAGGAACGGTTTTAATATGCGGGAACGGGAAGAAGAAGCACTCACAGAAGATTCCTGTATGCTGGAAGTGTGGACAGTCTGGGCATGTCAAGAGAAATTGTCCAGGTGGAGCAGATTCGGCAAGCAGCTCCAAGTCAGCTAACAATGTCTCCGTCGTTATTGACGGTGATGAATTCCTTTGAAGTTATGTCATCCCTATGGTATGCCCGCGCTACCATGAAAGGGGATGCAATTTTGTTAGTGGGTTCACGGATTTACACATGGGCATTGGGTTGGCATAGATGCAAGATGTGTGGTGAAAAATTGATGTTGATGGCTGATGAACTTCCGGGTATGCCAAGTGGGGAAGTTGCACCATAAAATTTTCAGCAGGTTTTTTCAACATGTGCCGAGAAGAAATTCTTAGAATGGTCTATTCTAAGTGGAGATACTCTTTTATGGTGGAGTATGATCGTCGGTTGAAGACGGTGTTCCTTTGATGTGGTTGTTTTTTTTTCATATATCCAAGGTGGAGATTGTTAGGATTTTTGGCTATATGAAAAATGTGCCCATCCCACATCGGTGCAAGGAAGAAAGCTTGGGAGGACTCCAAGCTTATAAAAGGAGTCCAAGGCTTTGGTTTCAAAGTGCCCCAACCAAAAATACACTTGAAGTGTTTGGTTCCTTCTTTCTTTTCTAGTTCTCTTGTCTTAGAGTGTAGGAAGGTTTTGGTTAAACGCTTCGGAGAAGTGTGGTTGTAATTGGGCGGGGGGAGGCTTAAGAGATTAGTCTGTGTGATTGTAAAAATTTGTCGCATAGTGGATCTTTCTCTCTGGAGGCCCGTGGTTTTTCTCCGGTTTTGGAGTTTCCACGTATATTCTTGTGTTCAGTTATATTTCTCTATTGTTGGTTTTGGGAGGGTTGTTGGGAATCTTTGAGACCGCTTGTTTTCCCAACACTTGTAACTCCAAACATAAGTAAAGTTATGTTTTTTTTTTCTAAGTTGGGCTCCTTTCCAACTCACTTACTTATGTTTAGCGGTTCCAAATATGAGTGTGCTAACTCTCCTCATCACATTGCCACCGCTTAGTTGTCTTCAAAATGATATATGAAGCCCTACCCTTTGACCATATGTGATGCAGGTGCGTTTAATAGGATATTGTGTGGAGGGTTCCCTTTTCTTGGTGTATGAGTACATTGAAAATGGAAACTTGAGTCAACACTTACATGGATCAGGTCAGATCAAATATATTAGAAAACAAAAACTCGTTTCTGATACCACATGAATTTAAACAAAGACAAATTATGTTCTTTCTAATGTTCATTTCCAGGAAGGGACCCGCTACCGTGGTCTACCCGAGTCCAAATTGCCCTTGATTCAGCAAGGGGTCTTGAGTATATCCATGAATATACTGCCTCCGCGTTTATACATTGTGATATCAAATCTGCAAATATACTGATTGACAGGAACTTTAATGGGAAGGTTTGCATACATTTATGCTATCATAATTAGTTGTTTTTGTTAGTTTATATGGCCCTTTACTCTTATCTCAATGGTGATTTTCATTTATTAGTGCCATGAATTTTCAATTAGGTTGCAGATTTCGGTTTAACAAGGCTGACTGAAGTTGGAAGTAGATCGCGTCTAGTTGGTACATTCGGATACATGTCACCAGAGTAAATATTCTTCTTTTAGTACATCGAGTCAGCTAGCATGTCCTTTTTCTTTACCAAAAGTGATGGGTCAATGTGAGTAATGTTCTACCTCAAACTTGTAAAATTATAATATTTAACTAACAAAATAATGTGTCATACTTTAACACATTATTTGTTCATAAAAAAAAGTCTAAAGAATGGACAAAAAGGTAGTTTGGGGGTCAACCCAGCCCGTTTCGACCCACACTAGAGTTTACATGTTCCTACATGTTGCCTATTTTTGAAATCATGTTTGGAGGACTATATCATCCTTTGGGCCTCATGGGGAGGTTAAAATGCTCAAGCTTTCTAATTATTGGATGCAGGTATGCGCAATATGGTGATGTTTCTCCAAAGGTAGATGTGTATGCATTTGGTGTTGTACTTTATGAACTTATTTCAGCCAAAGAAGCCATAATAAGAGCAAATGGCTCTGATGGTGAACCAAAGGGACTTATTGCGTTGGTCAGTTTACTTTTATTATTAGCTAATTATGTTTTACAAACAATGCTGATGGTTAGTTTACTAGATTGTGACTAACGAGTTCAATCTTTTACAATTTTCAGTTTGATGAAGTTGTTAGTCAGGCTGATCCAGAAGATGGCCTTGTCAAAATGATTGACCCTAGGCTGGGGGATAACTACCCTTTAGATTCAGTGCATAAGGTAAATTGCGAAGAAAAACTAAAGATAATGATTTTGTTTTTGGTTGACTCAAAACAATAATATTTGTGAACTCGGTTGCAGATGGCTCAACTCGCAAAAGCTTGCACACATGAGGATCCCCAACGAAGGCCACACATGAGATCTATCGTGGTTGCATTGATGAATCTTTCATCATCCATGGAAGATTAGGATGTTGGGTCTTCTTACGATTCCGATGAGTCTCATAAAAGTTTGTTGCTCGTTTTTATATGTATCTTTTATTCTAATACTCTTATACTGTGAAGTGTTATGTAAATTTGTCATATGACAAACATGTGTATAGTTATTATTTTTCGATGTAGAATATTGTTTGAACAAGGAAGTCTGATATCACAAATTGACTTTTATTAGTCATTACTAATGCTATAATAAAGTCATGTTGCTTAGACCATGGGTAATGGTTAATGGCCCTAAGACCACCCGTAGTCGATATGTATTTGGGCGTTTTTGGGCAAAACAACGCCCAACCACGCCGGAGCCACACCCCCCCCCCCGCGGCGTTTTTGAACCAGAAAATCGAAAAGCGTTGTATAAACAACGCCGAAGCCCCATTTTGAAGATATTGTTGGCCCAATCACATGTAATCATCTTTTTCATTGTCCAATCACTTTTTTTCATGGTTTTTTTTATTTATTTAATTATTTACACCACTTTTAATATAATGCCCACATCCCCACTACACCCATTTGTGAAAAACGCCCCTTTGCTGACTAGGATAACACGTGGCGGAAAGCGCCCATAGGTGAGTCATTATTCACCCTTACCACTACGCATGGTCTAAGGCTGGAGGGTGTGGGGGCGCCACCCTCGCCAGCTAGGCATCTATAGCGCCCCCCTGGCGCTATAACACCACACCCCAGGCGCCATGGAGGGGCGCCATTGAACTCTCGCCATGGTGATAACGAGCAACCAGCGCGTGGATCGAGGAGAGTTATTGCATTTGACCATAGCCACTGAATTAAGGAGGGGCGCTATAGGGCTCCATCCACACCCTCCAAATTAAAGGGGGCTTGATAAAACCCACAAGTTGACATGGCTTCTACGTGGCGCTTAGGTGGACTTGATAAAGCTCCATGTGGCTCCAACCACACCCTATAGCCTAAGGGGTGTTTTTCGCAACATCACCATCATAATGCCCTTCAAAAAATTTGTAACGGTTAATGTCATTTAATGTCCATTTCATTCATTACTTTCCATTATTTTTCTCCTCTTTAGGCATTATTCTAGAAATGTCTCTCTCTCTCTCTCTCTCTCTCTTCATGCCCCAATAAGGGTGAAGGGAGTGGTTACCTATTTGAAATAGGTAAACTCCCCATTCACCAAATCAGAAAGTGCCACGTCAATTCACCTAAATTGTTTACCTAATGCTCAAAAAATGTTGGCGGTGGTTTACCTATCCTGGATTAGGTAAACTATTTTTTTATTTTTTATTTTTTAAACTAGTATATTTAATAATTAAACATGTATTTTAACAAAATAAATGTAGAATAAATTAAAAATAACATTACATTAAATTAAAAATTGCTAAAATTACACTAAATTAAAACAATTAAAATTACATTAAACTAAAATAAATAAATTAGTCTTCGTCGGAATCGACCAACAGGTGGGGTAAATCTTGACTTCCGAGATGTTCCACGAGATCGTGTTTTAGTCTCTAATGCGTGTCTTCATCAAAAAGCTCGTCCAACATGCTATTGTCTAGAGCGGGCTCGAACGGAGGGTCCCGAATGTGTACCGGTGCTATCGCGTTTCCGTCGTCTTTTAAAATCATGTTGTGTAAAATAATACACGTGTACACAACATTCCTAATTTTTTTAACGCTCCTTGCTCTCATCGGCCGATTCAATACACCCCATTTGGACTTCATAATACCAAAAGCCCGTTCGACGTCTTTTCTTGCCGCCTCGTAACTTCTTTTCGTCTACTTCGTGAGGGTATGGGATCGATTTCACAAACACGGACCATGTAGGGTAGATTCCATCCACGAGCAAATAACCACGTTTGTATAAATGGTTGTTAACGTAAAATGGACATTTAGGCGCGGTTCCATTTCGTTCCGTTAAAAATAACGGAGATCGTTGTAGCATATTGATATCGTTTTGTGAACCTGGTGGACCGCAAAAAGCATGCCAAACCCATAAATCTTGAGATTCAACCGCTTCGAGCATAACAGTCGGGTATCGGTGATCTCCTCTCATATACTGGCCTCGAAGGTCTGTGGGACACATTCGCCAAACGAAACGGGTGCAATCAAGGCTTCCGAACATACCAGGAAGGTGATGTTTTTCCTCATGAGCGTCGTATAAAAGTGTCATGCCGTGGCTTGTCGGTCTACATAAGAACTCCGAAGCGTATATTTTGCAAACCATGTCGCAAAAATATTCTAGGCACTCGCGGGAAGTTCTTTCTGCCATATGCAAGTACTCGTCGTTCTCGTCTGGAGGGCTACCAATTGTGAGCTTTTTAATAGCCGATGTAACCTTTTGTAACGGCGTAAAGCCTTCTTACCTCGCGCATCGAAGCCCTCTTGAAACCATGAGTCGTTCACTTCCACGTCGCTCACAATTTTTAGAAACAAATGTTTCGACATACAGAACCTATGCCGAAAAATATCTTCGTTGTATTTCGGGTCTTCGACAAAATAATCCGTCATGAGTGTCTCATGCTCAAGCTCACGTTGACGTTCAATATATCTCATTTGGTTAGATGTGCCCGTGTCTTGAAGTTCGGCTTCTTCGATGAGATTTTGGAAAAAAAAAAGAATGCTACTACCGGATGATTCGTCGCTACTATCGGGTGGAAAAAACAACGGGATTTCATCCGCCATTTTGTTTTGGAATGATTGGGTAAATGTTTGGTATTTTTTGGTTTGGTTTGGGTATGAATTTTGAATGTGTTTGGGTATGAATTTAAATGTTTGGTATTTATAGTTAAATTTATATTTTTTTTGTTTTAAACGGCATTATAGCCGTTGAAGTCTCCAACGGTAAAAAACAACTCCCATTCTCGATCGGTAAAGCTTCACCGCTCTCACACATTCACCGATAGGTAAACACCATCGACGGCGGTGTTACCGATCGGTAAACCCATTTACCGATGGTGTTTACCTACCACACCGTTCACCCTAATGCTTACGGGGACGGTGTTGAGGCCATTATAGAATCCTTTCATGCCCTTATAATGCCCATTACACATGACCATACAGTAACCGCGTGTAGTTGATCTACATGTCAGGTTCTTATTGGGCCATGTCATTATTAGTCATTACCAATATGAGAACTCGAGTTTAAGTAAACTGTGATATCACAAGTTGACTTTTATTAATCTTCCCGTCACTACTTAATAATAATTTAAATAAATTTTAGTCTAATATAATAAAATTGTAATTTTATTTATTCCCATTAAACAATATCCTAATATAATATCATATATGATTTTTAGAAAGAGTTGTTGGATCTTATCACCCCCAACTATTCGCTTTTGGAAGCTGCCACTCTCAACTTTGACTTTGGCTCCTACCACTCCCAACTTAACACCAAGTGTGTTCTGTAACCTCGTCGTTAAATAAACACTAACTGTGTTTGTTTTATAATCCTATGTGTCATACTAATCCAACGTGGCATGGTGACGTGTTAAAGGAAACTGTTTCACCTTGGCATGCTTATAAAAACCCCAAATATCATACACTTAACAAACCCTAGAAATCCTTCAGCATAATTAAATGCACCTTGGAGCCCTAATCATAATATACGATCGACTCGATTTCACTGAAGAACAAGTCCTAATTTTGAATTGAAATGAGCTCCTCTTCTACGTCTGCATCCGGTGTATTCAGAATTCCAAAAATATTTAAGGTTGATTTGGAGGGGAATGTATACTGCCATCAGGACATTGTTGCAGTGATTCGAGTTGTTGGAGGAAAAAGTCTTCGGCAAGGTTAAGAATTTTATGGTTGCTCTCATTGGCCGGTAAGTTCGACCTTAATCAACACTTTTTTGCCTTGAATTGAATGCATTGTTTAAGTGAAATGTTGTTGTCTTTTGTAGAGATCCGACTGTAAGTTTTTCTTATGGAAAGAATGTTGGGTTTTTCACATGTTTATCAAAACTATTTTATCCGTATAAAATAAAAACTTAGCGGAAAGATTATTTAAAACATGTTACTTACAAGATATAAAACTCATTTTATATGTAAAACCCAATCCCCGGATCCATATATGAACATGCAAGCTATCAAAATTAAAACACAACCATAGAGTGTTTCAAGAATACTACCTTCCAAGGAGTAGAAGATATGAAGAAGATGATGATTCTTGAATGGTAGTATTCAAGTGTAGAATACCTCAAGCTTGTATACCCCAAGCCTTCCAACAAACACTTAAGTTTAGCTAGGATTTTACACTCATAAACTCACTTGAAAAATTCCATCAAGACAACCACATATGGCCGAAAATTTGGAGCTTTTTCTAGAGTTCTTACACTTGAAAAATCAAACTTGAAAATTTTCTTGGAACACACATGTTAGCCGATTTTTAGAGAGCATATCTCTAGTGTTTTCAAGTTCATCTATTTTATTTTGTCATACAAAATGTTCTTAAAACATGAGAGAGAAGTTGCCACCATTCTTGCCCAATCATGGAGCCTCTAACCATGCAAATTGCATGTCATTTTATTGGACCAAAAAAATGGTCTTGGGAAGACCATGTTGGGGTGGGGCCCACATGTGTTTAATAAAAAAAAATTCAAAATTTTCTTTTAATTTAAGTCTTGTTTTATATTTTATAACTTTTATAAATATGTTATAAGACATATATAATATCTCACAAGCTTTTATAATGTTATTTAACCTATTAAATAACAAAATAAAATATTCTCTCAAAATAAATTATCCATATAATTTATTTGTTTATCAAGTGCAATTATGTAGAAAACCAATTTCTAAATATTCTAAGTGTTAATATTTATTTGTTTGATCATATCACAAATAAATATTATAAGTGTTTGTCTAGCTTGTATTTGGGTATGACTCGACTTGGATCATAACGTACTAGCCACATCAATTTAATATGTGTCTTGGGCATACAGAATCCAACAATCTCCCACTTGCACAAGATACATAGAAGATTGATGCAAGTAGTAAAAACCACCTAACTATAGTTTACTACCCCTAATACGTATGACTATATGTCCCATTCAATAACATCATCCCCTTCAAGTCCCTTACTTGAACGTGATTTAGGTGAATCTATCATTTATCCTTTCGTTACATATGTCATGTTAAATCCAGAGACATAAAGTGATCACTCTCTGTTGATTTAACTTTAGCAGGCCTTAGACAACTTACTCTCAACGAATAAGAGGAACAAATCCCTTCTTGACTACATACGTCTCTCACAATCACTTTGTACCACACCTGAGCTTAGCCTTATGTACTGTCATATTATTGACAACGAATAAATAAGTCAAGGTATAATATTTGGTGAATATCAAGACCCAATATGTATCTCAGGTCAGAGGATACTATGATATTCTCCTTTACTCAAATTTACTTATGATCAATCACAAATGATTCCATGCAGTAACATTTGAGAGCGAGTCAGTCCAATATTTGTATCCCACAAATATCTATGAACTTTGGAAGTAACACTTTGCTCTATATTCATAACAAATGAATATCCACCAATCCAAGTTCATAATAGTCTTACATTCATATTTGTTCCCACAAGTATGATCGACTACGAACATTTAGAATAAGTAACTTATTCATGGATTTAAACATGCTAAAACGGGACATAACTCAACATACCATGTGAGAGAATTAAAATAATAATTGTTCCAATATCCAAATACAAAATAGATCAAATCCATTCACTAAAATATCGAAGTCCTAAGGTACAAGTATGACCCTTCATGCTTTGCCCGTTCAAGGAGCTTCGTGAGTGGATCCGCAATATTTTGATCAGTATGAACTTTGCGAATACATATCTTTCCCTTTTTCAACTTCATCCCTTATGTAGTTGAATCTCCGCTCAATGTGCCTAGTCTTTTATGTGCACGAGGTTCCTTGATTTGAGAAATCTCACCATCGTTATCACAAAGATCTCTAGGGGTCCTGAATGGTAGGGACTACCCCCTAGATCGGCAATAATTCAAGTGGCAGATCCACATGAATCATCTCGATCAATGAAGCGGCGATGTATTCTGATTATGTAGTGGACAATGCTACCCTGATTATGATCGAGAATCATCTCGATTAGTTTGGAAACTCATATCCGTGTAACCCTTTGCAATGAGTCCCGAATCTCGCATCCTTGTAACCCTTTACTACGAGTTCCTCTTCACCAGATCCATATATTAGAAACATATCCTTAGTCCTCCTAAGGTATTTCAATATGCTCTTAACAGTCATCCAATGATCGTTACTTGGATTTCGCTGGTATATCCTCTTCATGCTTAAAGCGCATGATATATCCGGTCTAGTGCATATCATTACATACATAATGGATCCTATAGCAGACGCATATGGGATTCCTTTCATTCTTTCTTGCTCATCCTTTGAGCTTGGACATTGAGACGCACTCAATATTGTCCTCTCTTGAATAGGTACCAAACCTTTCTTAGAGTTCTCCATCTTGAACATTTTCAAGACTTTGTCAATGAATGCACTTTAGTTTAAACCTATCAAGCGCCTTGCTCTATCCCTATAGATCTTTATTCCTAAAATATAGGCGACTTCTCCAAGATCTTTAATGGAAAAACAACTTCCAAGCCAGGTTTTTACACCTTCCATGGTTGGAATGTCATTTCCAAATAGTAGAATGTCATCGACATACAATACTAAGAAAGTAATAATGCTCCCACTAGCTTTCTTATACACACAAGCTTCATCGACGTTCTTGATGAATCCATATTCCTAAATCTCTTCATCAAAACGGTGATTACAACTTCTAGATGCTTGTTTCAATCCATAGATTGATTTCTTTAACTTGCATACTTTGTTAGGATGTTTTGGATCGACAAAACCTTCAGGCTGAACCATATAGACATCTTCCTAAAGATATCCATTAAGGAAAACCGTTTTGACATCCATTTGCCAAATCTCATAGTCATAATATGCAGCTATGGCAAATAATATCCTAATTGACTTTAGAATCGCCATGGGCGAGAAGGTCTCATCATAATCAACCCTTTGAGTTTGAGTGAAACCTTTTGCTACAAGTTTTGCTATATAAGTATCCAATTTTCCATGCATATCTGTTTTCTTCCTGAAAACCCACTTATTTCCAACTACTATGGAGTTAAGAAGGGACACAACCAATTCCCATACTTGGTTGTCATACATGGATTGCATCTCTACGTTCATGGCTTCAAGCCATTTGTCACAATCGGATTTTGACATTGCATCATGGTATGTGGTTGGATCATCCGAATCTACCACATAGCATCCATCCATGAAAATCCATGTCTTTCAGGTGGACTACTAACTCTACCAGATCTGCGAACGTTTTGTGTGTATTGATCAACCACTTGATCATTTTCAACAACCTCTTGTTGAGTGCTAGTATCAACCAAACGTGTATCAGCTTGTGGTTCTCGATCCTCATTAAGTTTCGCTGTTCTGCTAGTTCCTTCCACAAGGAATTTAGCTTCCAAGAACTCAGCCTTTCGAGCAACAATTACCTTTTGTTCTTTTGGATCGAAGAAGTAATATCCTATATCATCTTTAGGATATCCTACGTAGATACACTTAGTGGATTGTACTTCCAATTTATTTGAGGTGTATAGCTTAACATAAGCTTCACAACCCCATACCATCAAATATGATAATGATGGAGTCCTTCCATGCCATATTTCAAAAGGTGTCTTATCCACTTTCTTGGTTTGGGCCACATTGAATGTACGGGCCGTGGAGAGCAAAGCGTAACCCCAAAATGATAGAGATAATGTGCTCCTAGCCATCATAGATCGAACCATATCCAAGTAGAGTTCGATTCCTCCTCTATCGGAACGAATAACTTTAATTGAGTTGATTTCCTACTTCATTCTTGAAGATTTTGAACGCTTCAAAACTTCATCTTTGTGTCTCAGCAAGTACACATAACCATAACTACTATAGTTATCAGTAAAATTAATGAAGTATCTTTCACCATACCTAGTCATTGGCTTAAAAGGACCATATACATCCGAATGTATGATACCTAATAAATCTTTTGCCATTTTCCACTAAAGGGTTTCTTAGTCATTTTACCTTGTAAACAAGATTCACATGTATCAAATGAACTAACTTCATTTGTCTCCAAAAGACCATTCTTTCGAAGTGTTTACATGTGACATCTGTTTATATGACCAAGGCGATAATGCCAAAGATAGGTCTCACTCAAATCCATTTTGAGTTTCTTGGTGATTGCTTGGTACATTTAACTATCAAATGATGTATTCTCATGAACTAATTCATAAATACCATTTGAAAGCATAGCTTTAAAGTAAAACATGTCATTCATCGAAATATAAATGTCATTGTTTACAAACTTTAAATCAAAACCATATTGTCTTATAAGGGAAACTTGAATAATGTTCCTAGTCAAACTAGGAGCATATAAAACATTTTTTCAAAATGATTCCCAAACCACTTGGAAGTTTCAAAACATAGACTCATCGGGCTACAACTTGAACTTTCGCTCCATTGCCCATGAAGAGACTAATGTCTCCCTTTTGTAATGCTAATTTTTTTTGAACTCTTGCAACAAATTGCAAACATGAGTTCCACATCCGGTATCTAATACCCATGTGTTAGAAGAAATGTCACACCCCGATATTTTCACATATTACCGGTGGGCCTGGCGGGGAGTATCGTGACGTAGTTGATATCATCATAGTCAAACATACACAGTTTATAGCACAGTGGAAGTCTTGGTAGAAATTACTACTACAAACCTAAAGTGTAAAGTACGAATAAAAGAATATGCAAACGGTTGTAAAGAAAGGATCCACATGCGGATCTAAATATAATACAAAATGTGTTCAACAGACTTAAGGCATTACGAACTTGCAAGATTCTCTAATTAACGCCCCGAAGCTCCCAGCCAATTACGAGTAGTACCTGTCACTTAGCCTTTTTGAAAATACGTCAGTTTACACTGGTAAATACAATTAACTGACTCTTTAGAAAACATTTATGAAAATTGATTTAAATGCACAAGGCAAAAATATTCTTTTATAACTTGGGACAATTATATAAAAATAATCTTGTATCAGATTTACATGTTTGTCGTACGTTCAGGGCCCCGGATAGAAGCCGAGACATGATTAATAGACACACCACTAATATAAACCCACAGCGAGTTATCCCCAACAAGTGGGTATATCTTTTTACATACACAACTGTCAGGTGTATGCCTACACCCCGTGCTTAAGTCGTGGCCATTTACAATTGAAATGAGCCGAGGATATCCAGGACACGGTCGTATTAACCCCCAAAAGTTTATATATCAAACAAAACCGATTAAAACGGGTTATGTCAATAAATTAACCACTATTCGATTAATGATTCCATACCTGACCAAGTGGTAATATATTTTACCATATCCCAAGCCCGTATAAGGGAAAATAAGTTAAAAGTATTTTCCTGAGCTTTAAAATGCGAGATTTGTCTACTCAGCCGTATAATCTAATCAAACTAGTGCAAGTAGCTTTTACCGGGGCTCCTAATCTGGAACGAAGGTTTTATTAACCTATTAGATTACTAACGGGTCTTATTTAAGTTGTAAAGTTTGACCGGTGAGTTTAAAGAAGGATTTACGGTACGAAACGCTAGATTAAGCGATGACCGGATTGGAATGTAATTTAGACCCGACAAGTATGGAGACTTGTATTATATGGGTAAACTAAATACATTCTGGAATTTGAAGTTAAAATGATAAGATTTAACCCGTTTTGGCTAATTTATGCAAACTAGTCACATAAACCGCACCGTACGCGTATAAGCAAAAACGAGTAACCGGATGAGTCATGTACAAGTTCCATAAGTTATTACGCTTTAAATATGTTATGATATCAATAGGATATCAACAAATATGCCCAAAAAGATTTTAAAACCAAATTAAGTCCCGTAAGGGTAATTTGGTCATTTTGACATTTTGACATTTATAAAGGAGGTTTAAAAGTAAACTGATGTTCTGGTCTAAAACATTCTTTAAAAATATTTATTTTATGATGTTAAACAGTAGGATATCATACATATGTGTGGTTTATTATTTATGACCAAACTATGCCCCGAAAGGGTATTTTGGTCATTTCACATATGCTTTTAAGGACATAATTGGAAGTCTGAATTCATGACTTATGCCTACTGTAAAAATATTAAAATTTATTTATAAATTCAATAGGTAACAAGTCTTGGATGCTAAATATGGTTTTAAACCATACTATGCAACTAATTAGCGTAAAAGTCGACAATTGACGATATTTGCGATGTTTATGTGATTCTGAGATTTTGATCAGCCTTGAATGTTAATCATATGTAAATTACATTTTATTAACAAAAAGGGCATTATCATCAATTATGGAGTTTATGCAAGAACTCAAAGTTATGGTCAGTATCTAATCTGACCCAACATTCCAAAAATTCCTAAAAATGATATCATAATAGTAGGTAATCAGTTTATGGTCAAAATTTAAGTTTAATCATGGTTTATGCATAAAAGGGTAGTTTAGACTTTATAAAGATTTAATTTACGATATCTAGCATATCATCAATTTGAGACCAGAAAATAATGTCAAAATAATTTAGACATGTTTATATATCAGTAACTTAGTTATTTACATGATCATATATTAAAAAATCTCATTTTTAGACTATAAGGGCATAATGGTCAACTAAAAGCATAATAACGTAAATTTGCATATAACTCAGAATATTAAGTGACCAGGCAATATAACCTTAGAGGATTATATTACAACATTATATGGTCCTAATGGAAGCTTAAAACATAAATGATTTAAGCTTAATCGTGTCAAAACTGAAAGTCAAAGCAAAAGTCAAGCTTTTGCGACTTTCGGTTGCGAACCTATCCTAAACTCATAATTGTCGGGTTGAACATGCTTAGACATGTTATAATAATATTTACCAAGTTATTTAAGTGACAAAACATGATTCATAACTTCTACATTCCCAGTTTTAATTATTATTTAAAATCTGACTAGTTTGACTTTTTGACTAGTTACTTTGACCCGACAATTAACTCAGTAAATGTGATAATTAGGATGTGCCCTTTTGAGGGATTAACGCACACCTAATTACGATCACGTAGCCATATTCGCCTCAAACAATGGCTGGACCGTTAAGGTTTAAACTAAAAGTCATATCGTTATTACGACAACTTTGACTTTCGGTCTTTAAACATATAAAAACCGAACCACAAAGGCTAAGAACACTTACACAAGGTCCTAGCATGAAACTTGTACTGAGGGGAGTCTCCTTTATGACCAGGAAGCTCTAGAGAATGCTTTAAAAGCTTTAAGCAAGAGAAGAGAGTGAAAATTTGAAGTGAGCAAGTATGAAGGTCACCCAAATGCCCCTATTTATAGTGCATGAGGCCTTCCCTAGATCATGATAGCTGTTAGGATACTCCAGAGATCATCATAGGTGTCTATAATGGTTTTGAAAACCAGCAAAGATCCATAGAATTCGATTATGTGAGGAAAGGAACTAGGATTGGAGAAGAAGGCATGCAAACCTGTAGCTGTGCAGGTGTTTCTGTCGACACCAGGCCGTCACGTCACGTGACGACATATAGGGTAAGGTGTCGCGCAACGCGACCAAACATAGGACTAGTAAAACCAGTTTCAAACTTGGCAGAATTAGTCCCTGCACCTTATAAGCATAATCACTTTCATTTTAAACACCTTTAACCATTGTAGTTAGTTTGTGGATGATCTTGAGAGTATAATAAAACACCGTTAGGTCCGGTTTCGTTAAACGATCACCAAAAACACTAGTTTCACCTTGTTGACGTTTTTAACTCTTATTCTTGAAAGTTTCCGTAATCCAAACATAACAATATCGAAACCTCGTGAATTTATCAATACTTATTCTTGAAAGTATAATCAAACATTACAAAACCCCGGGTTCGTTAAAAGGTCACTCAGAGGTAAGAATTAACATGTTGACACGTTTAACCCCCTTGTCTTGTAAACTTTCAATTTCTTTCACAAACGGCTTCATACGTCCGATAATTTATTCGTTTAAAAATATATTCATCGTGTGTGGTCAATCAGAGGCACAAGTTTGGCATGTTGACACTTTTAGTCCTCCTACATACATCTTTTCACTATTTGTCAATTTTAGACCCTCAAAGTCAACTTGTTACAAGTTTAGGGTTTATGACACGTGTCTTCACATAATAGGATATGATTTTTACGAGGTGTTACATCCTCACCCCTTAAAGAAATCTCGACCTCAAGATTTATTGAAATAAATAAGGGTACTTCTGTCGCATCGTGGATTCAACTTCCCACATATATTCTGGACCTCTATGGACATCCCAATTTACCTTTACAATTGGCACATGTTTCATCCGAAGCTTTTTAATCTGTTGATCCTCGATCGATAAAGGTTTCTCAACAAACTTCAAGCTTTCATCAATTTGCACGTCTTTATGAGACATTGCTAGCGACTCATCAGCTAGATATTTCTTTAAATTGCAGATGTGGAACACATTATGAATTCCGCTAAGTTCTTCAGGTAAATTCAGCTTATAGGCTACACTTCCGACACATTCGATGATCTCGAATGGTCTGATATATCTTGGGCTCAGCTTTCCCTTTTTACCAAATCGCATCACTCCTTTCCAAGGTGACACCTTGAGTAATACTTTATCTGCGTAGCTCTTCTGCCTATCCCTGGCAGCTTTTAGACGATCATGGATCTGAACAATCTTGTCCGTCGTCCCCAACTTCAGCCCAACAAACAGGCGTCCTGCATTTTCTTCCATATAAGGCCTCAAAAGGCGCAACTTGGATGCTTGAATGATAACTGTTGTTATACGAGAACTCAATCAGAGGAAGATGATCATCCCAGCTTCCACCTAAATCAATAACACAAGCCTGGAGCATGTCTTCAAGTGTTTGAATGGTACGCTCACTTTGCCCATCCGTCTGAGGATGATAAGCAGTACTGAAATTCAAACGAGTGCCTAGGGATTGTTGGAAGCTTTTCCAAAAATGAGATGTGTATCCAGTATCCCTATCAGATATAATAGATACTGGCACTCCGTGGAGAGATACAATCTCGTCCACATGCAGCTGGGCTAGTTTATCAGAGCTATGCGTCTCCTTGATGGGTATGAAATGAGCTGACATTGCCAGTCTGTCAACTATAACCCATATTGTATCATTTCCATGTCTTGTCTTTGGTAACTTGGTAATGAAATCCATAGTTACCATTTCCCACTTCCAAGTGGGAAGTTCTGGTTGTTGTAGTAAACCTGACGGCCTTTGATGTTCTACTTTAACCTGCGAGCACATCAAACATTTAGCTACATGTGTGGCTATGGATTTCTTCAAACCCATCCGCCAATAGTTTGCCTTCAGATCTTGATACATTTTATCATTGCCTGGGTGAACTGAATATTTAGAATTATGAGCTTCTTGGAGGATTACATCTCTAAGTCCTCCACGAATTGGAACCCAGATTCGACCATTCAATCTGAGGATTCCATCATTCCCAGGTGACAACTGATCAACAGTTGCTCCTACTCTTTCTTCGGGAAAGTTATCTTCCATTATGGCTTCTTTTTGTGCTGACAACAACCTCTCGTTTAGACTGTTTTTTAGTTCAATACTTTTAGCATTGATTCTTATAGGTTTTATCCTCTCCTTCCTGCTTAATACATCAGCGACCACATTCGCTTTGCCAGGATGGTAGCGAATTTCGCAATCATAATCGTTTAAGGTTTCCATCCAACGACGCTGTCTCATGTTGAGATCTTTCGGGTTAAACAAGTGTTGGAGACTTTTGTGATCAGAGTATATTACGCACTTGGTTCCATACAGGTAATGCCTCCATAGCTTGAGTGCAAACACAACGGCACCCAATTCCAAATCATGGGTGGTGTAATTCTTTTCGTGCACTTTCAGTTGTCATGATGCATAGGCAATCACCTTGCCCCTTTGCCTAAGCACACAACCCATACCAGTGTGCGATGCATCGCAATAAACAACAAACTCTTCTATCCCTTCCGGCAATGTCAACACAGGAGCATTGCTCAACTTCTGCTTGAGAATCTCGAAGGATTCTTGTTGTTTGGGACCCCAATCAAATTTCACATTCTTGCGGGTTAAAGAAGTTAGAGGTGCAGCTATCCTTGAAAAGTTTTCGATGAATCGCCTGTAATATCCTGCCAACCCTAAGAAGCTACGAATTTCAGTAGGAGTCTTAGGTGCTTGCCAATTCATAATTGCTTCTATTTTAGCGGGATCCACCTGGATACCATGTTCACTCACAACATGTCCAAGGAACTGGACTTCACGAAGCCAAAATTCGCATTTAGAGAACTTCACGTAAAGCTTCTCCTGTAGTAGAAGTTTGAGGATGCATCGGAGATGTTTCTCGTGATCAGCTTGACTTTTGGAGTAAATAAGTATGTCATCAATGAAAACAATGACAAACTTGTCCAGATATGGCTTGCAGACTCGATTCATGAGATCCATGAATGCTGCAGGTGCGTTGGTGAGCCCGAAAGGCATCACTAATAACTCGTAGTGGCCATATCTTGTTCTAAATGCAGTATTGTGTACGTCTTCCGTTCTGACCTTCAATTGATGATACCCTGACCTTAGATCGATCTTTGAGAAGAAACTTGCCCATTGTAGCTGATCGAACAGATCGTCGATCCTGGGCAATGGATAGCGGTTCTTGATTGTTACCTTGTTTAGCTCACGATAATCAATGCATAGACACATTGAACCATCCTTCTTCTTTACAAATAAAATGGGCGCTCCCCAAGGGGGTGAGCTTGGTTGAATAAAAACTTTCTCCAATAGATCATCTAACTGGGTTCTTAATTCTTTCATTTCGGTCGGTGCCAAACGATAAGGAGCTCGTGCGACTAGTGCTGCTCCTGGTAAAATATCAATTCTGAATTCCACTTGCCTCTCAGGAGGTAAACCAGGTAGTTCTTCAGGGAAAACATCCGGGTATTCTGAAATAACAGGAATATCTTCTATTTTGGGCTTTGGTGCATCTACAGTCACTTGTGCCATGCAAATGACACAACCGTTCTTCAAACATTTGGATTCCTTAAGCATAGTCACTTGATCAGGCAATCCATGTTGTTTATCTCCTTGAATAGTGATTGATTCACCAGAAGGGGTTTTAATGATAACTTGCTTCTTGGCACAGGCAATTTGGGCTTGGTTAAATGATAACCAAACTATGCCTATAACTACATCAAACCTCGCCAATTTCATTGGCAACAAGGACAACGGAAAAGAATGGTTCCTAATGGATATGAAACATCCATCTAGAATTGTTGAGGCAGTTTCTAAGGTACCATCGGCCAATTCTACCTCATATTTTATGTCTAGAGTTTTAATAGGCAGATTTAACAATTTACAAAATTTATTGTCTACAAAGGACTTATCTGCACCAGAATCAAATAAAACTCTAGCATAAATATCATTTATGAGGAAAGTACCTGTTATAACATTATCATCTTGCACTGCCTCTCTAGCATTCATTTGGAACACTCGAGCATTTGTCTTTTTAGCCTCTTCGGGCTTCTTAGCGTATTTCGGGCAGTTGCTCTTGATGTGCCCGTTTTCGTTACAACCATAACAGGTTGCATTCTTTAAGTCCTTGCACTCCAAAGTTTTATGACTCTTTGATTTGCAGATTCCACAAGGTCTAACCTGCGACTCTAATCTGCATTTCCCGAAGTGGTGTTTCTTGCAGGTCTTGCACAAGGGCTTCTCACCCGACTGATTGGAGCTTTTCTTAAACCCAGAGTTACCTTTCTTCTTTTTATCAGAACGTTGTGAATTGTCATCCTCTCTCTTTCTTTTCCCATCATCAGCAGTCTTCACAGACTTATTCCGGATAATATCTAAAGTCAAGGATAGAGACAGATCTACAGCCGACCGGTAAGTTGTAGGCTTTGAAGCCTTCACGTGACCCTTTACCTCGGGAGCTGAAGGGGTAAGGTCCCAAAAACCTCGCTTCGAGTACTTGGACCATACCACAACTCCATCTTTTTAACCTTCTTTAGACTTTGCGCGGCCGCGCACCGATCCAACAAAGAAAACCTAGAAGAAAGATAACAAGTAACATCTGCGCGCCAAAAGGAAACCAACGAATCCTTGCGCCTCTCACCATGACAGATAAGGATAAAAAAATCCCAATAAGCACTTAAATAATACCCAGACTTGAATATCATACCACACGATAAAGGAGTCACACTGGATTACAGCTGTAATCTTCTAGAAGACTCAATCGTGCACCACCAGACGGTTATAACCGTCTAGCCACGTGTCATCATCCCAGGCTCCTTTGAAGTCACGATGATGGCATGGAATTGAAGAGAAATCTCCACTTGCCCACTTTCCACATGGCAATACCCCAACCGTTGATCAAGATTGCAATCCGTGTGCTCTCACACCCGATTAAGAGATTAACGGAAGGGAAAAATAACTGCTACGGAGTTAGCATCTTCCGTCAACATTTCAATAACAGGTTTTCCCGCCAAAACCCCGGCTATAAATAGAAGGATAAATTCAGGTATAATCTTCAAGTTACATTTACTTCACTTATACTTCTTATTCTTCTTCTTCTTCATATACCGATACTTATTCTCACGTCGGAGGGTGGTCACGGAGAGAACCCCCATTCTCCCCGTGGCGAGTCTAACGGTGTCTGTTTTGCAGCTATCGAGAAGAGAAGAAGACCTGTAACCCTGAACCGAACGAGGAGAAACCACCCCTTTTATGCAGAACCTAACCCCCTGGTTTATCTGATTTCGGTCATTTAACCAGTGTTTCTTCATTGGCGCCCACCGATTTGTCAGTTTCACTTGTTTCCTCTCGTTTCGATTCATTTTTTCTTCACTCTCTGTTTCATATGGCAGAGAATTCACCATTTCACCCATCAAGTCCTCGGTCTGAAATTGAAGGTTTCCCAACCCGAGATGTCCAGATCGACAGAATCATGGAAAACAATGGAAGCAACAAAAGTCATTCGAAAGGAAAGGACCCCATGATACAAATGGAAGTTCATAACCGTTCAGATCTACTCCTGGAAAGAACTCCAGAGTACTGGTTTAGCAAATTCTAGATCGCTATAAACCGAACTTTCACACAAAACAACAGATCTGGGTTACCAAATATCAAATCTGATACTCTGGAAGAGGGTAAAGGTAATTTTGACACTGCAGTATTGGACCCATAGATACCTTGTCAGTGGGACATCCAATCCAGTAGTCATGACAAGATGATACGAAAATCAGAAGATATCAATCACAAGAAAGCCGAACCAAAGCAGATAAACATGGTGCAAGGAGGTCCTTCACGAAGGCCAAACAAATGAAGCCATAATCAGCATCGGAGAGAGCAGCAAGTTGTATTTCCTGTCGTCCCCGGAGGCCCTCAGGAAGAACGTCCAGTAATTATCACCGGTATCTTTGGCCACTACAGAACTAACTACATGTTCATAGATCCAGGAAGCTCGATGGATATAATTTATGAACAATGTTTCAAACAACTTGATCCAGAAGATAAAGCACGTTTAGAGCCAGTTGATTTTCCTCTCACTGGTTTCTGCAACGAAGCTGTTTTTCCATTAGGACAAATTGCTTTTCCTGTGACTCTCTCAGATGGAGAGCATTCATGCACAGTCACAGTAAATTTCATGGTTATGCCAGTAACATCGCGCCATGACGTACTGCTGGGACGATGATCACAGAGAGAATTTAGCATGATTACTTCCATACCGCATGCTGCTTGCGGCTTTCCAACGGAAACCGGAGTAGCAATTCTGTATTCCAGCAAGGAAGTCATGTACGTAGACGATGAGCCACCAACGAAGGTTGCCAAACCTTCAACATCAAACAAACTGGAAAAATGGGTACTCAACGAAGAATATCCAGAGCAGACCATCTTAATAGGGCACGCCATTTTGCCGGCAATACGGATACAGCTGAAGGAATTACTTTCAAACAATAAAGACATCTTCGCCTGGTGCCCAGCAGACATGACTGGGGTGCCACGAGACATATCGCAGCACTGTTTGAACGTCCGACCCTCAGCGGAACCCGTCGTGCAAGGAAGACGCAGTCTCAGTACAGAAAAGGCAGAAGCGATGAACGAACAAGTGACAGAGTTACTCAACGCCGGGATCTTGCGCGAAGTACAATACCAGACCTGGGTCGCCAACCCAGTAATGGTTCAAAAACATAATGGTGGGTGGCGCATGTGTGTCGACTTTAAAGACCTTAACAAAGCCTGCCCTAAGGATTGTTATGCGCTACCCGAAATAGACAAGAAGGTTGACTGTCTAGCGTCCTTCCGCTGGAAGTGCTTTCTAGACTGTTACAAGGGTTATCATCAGGTCCAGATGAAAGAGGAAGATGAAGACAAGACAGCCTTCCATACAGATAAAGGCATCTTTTGCTATACAAAAATGCCCTTTGGTCTCCGTAATGCAGGAGCTACTTACCAGCGCTTGATGGATACAGTCTTCGGGGAAGATATTGGTAAAACAGTGAAAGTTTATATGGATGACCTCATCATCATGAGCCAAGAAGAAGAGACCATGCTCGCAAACATTCAGCGCACGTTCGATTCCTTGCGCAACGTCAATCTAAAACTTAACCCAACAAAGTGCTCTTTCAGAATGAAAGAGGGGAAATTTTTGGGTTTCATAGTAACAAGAGATGGCTTCAAGGTCAATCCGGAGAAGGTACAGGCCATCCAACTAATGCCGTCACCTTCAACAGTGAAAGAAATGCAACGACTCGCGGGACGATTAGCAGCCTTGAACAGATTCTTGGCAAATCACGCTGCGAAATCTTATCCGTTCATTAGCACATTGTGCAATTGTGCCAAGAAAAGCCATTTTCAGTGGACTCCAGAAGCGGAGGTAGCCTTCAAGCAAATGAAGGAATGTCTAATCCAGCTACCAACATTAACAGCACCGCGATAAAAAGAGCCGCTAATCTTGTATTTATCCGCAGTAGAGGTAGCGGTTGGCGCAGTATTAATGGTGGAAAGAGAGGGCTTTCAGACCCCGATATAGTACATTAGCAAGATGCTAACCGGCCCAGAGATGCGCTACTCGATGATAGAGAAACTGGTCCTCGCGCTAGTACATGCTTCACGAAGACTACGTCGGTACTTCTCTGGTCATGTCATTATCGTTCTCACCAATTATCACCTAGGCCAAATTCTGTCCAAACCCGATGTCGCAAGGAGATTGGCTAAATGGGCCATCAAGCTGGGAGGATACAATATCCTATATAGACCTCGACCAGCAATGAAAGGGCAGGTTTTAGCAGACTTCGCCACGGAAGTTCCCATAGACAAAATGCAGGAATGTGAGGCGATCCAAAACCCTATTCCAGTCTTTGACGATAGGGTTTGGACGTTGTACACAGACGGGGCTTCTAATGACGATGGAGCAGGCGCAGGCCTTCGATTAGTTAGCCCAGACGATCACGAGCTTACATACGTGATACACTTGGATTTCAAAAGCACAAACAACGAAGCGGAATATGAAGCGTTTCTAGCAGGCCTCCGTTTGGTGCTTAAAATGGGAGCAAAAAATCTCGAAGCTCACGTCGATTCAAAACCAGTGGCCGAGCAAGTTAATGGTCACTACAAGGTAAAGGGTGAGGCCATGGCATTATACCTGGAGCAAGCACGAATGCTCATCAGCCAATTCCAAACGTTCAAAATAATTCACATAAACAGAAGTGAAAATAAGCATGCGGACGCATTAAGCAAACTGGCCGCCACCAGTTTCAAACACTTAGCAAAAGAAGTACGCATCGATGTATTATCCAATCCTTCCATTCCTCTTAAACAAGTAAACATCGTCGAGGTCGGCAACCCATCCTGGATGTCTCTGATCATCATGTACCTACAGCATGGAAAACTTCCGGAAGGGAAAGCGGAAGTCAGGAAGATCCAGAACAAAGCACTAAACTATGAAATGGCAGACGTTATTCTATACCGAAAGACATTTATGGGACCACTCCGACGCTGTGTCGACAAAACAGGTGTGCAGTACTTAGTCAGGGAAATTCATGAAGGATTATGTGGGATACACGCCGGACCGCGCACGGTAGTAGCGAAGATAATGAGCGAATGATACTACTGGACGGGGATGCATGTGGATGCGATAGAATTATTACGCAAATGCGCAGCTTGTCAGTGTCACGCACCAAAAACCCTCCGCCCAAAGAATCCGCTCGTACCGGTCACTTTCGCCTGGCCTTTCCGACAATGGGGCATCGACCTTGTAGGTCCATTCCCCGACGCGCCTGGCGCGGTAAAATTCATTATCGTGGTGGTTGATTACTTCACAAAGTGGGTTGAAGCTAAGGCGTTAGCTTCAACCACAGCAATGGTAATCCGCAAATTTATATGGGAACATATTATTTGCAGATTCGGATTACCATTGCGCATCATCTCCAACAACGACACTAACTTTGCCTCGGAAGACCTCCAGAAGTGGTTCAAGGAAATGAAGATTGAACACAACTTTGCCTCTGTGGCACACCCACAGGCAAATGGACAGGTTGAGAGTGTAAATAAACAAATTGTTGATGGCATTAAGGCAAGGTTAGGGACGACGCGCAGAGGATGGGTAGATGAGTTCCCTAGCATCTTGTGGGCTCACCACACCATGCCAAAGACCAATACGGGAGAGAGCCCATTCATCCTTGTATACGGATCAGAGGCGGTAATCCCAGCTGAAATCGGTCTTCCGTCACCGCGCATGCTTGCCATGGAGAAACAAAACAACGAAAAAGAACGAAGGATGGATCTAGACTTCCTCGAGGAAAGGCACGAAAACGCGGCCATTGCAGAGGCAAGGTATAAATCCAAACTTGAAAAATATTACAACGCGCGCGTTTGGAAATGTACCTTCGTCCCAGGAGACTTCGTCCTGCGCGACAATGAAGCATCCAACGCGGAAAAACCAGGCAAGTTAGCACCAAAATGGGAAGGACCGTGCATTATCAACGAAGTCCTGGGCAAAGGGGCATACACCCTAAAAAGAATCGACGGAACAACTGTTCCTCGCACCTGGAACGCGCAGTAGCTGCGCAGGTGTTACATATAGCCAAGCTATTCAAAAAAGCCAGACTTAATACAGGCAATGTATTTTTCCATTTCACTTTGTATTATTGGCCCCGCGCCCTATTAATGCAAAATTATCTTTACATGTTATTGCTTGTTACAAATTGCATATAATTCATTTGGTACACGCGAAAACAATATGGTAAATATTGTACGCCTCATGAACGGTCTAAATAAGCACAGCTACGCACACATTCTAGACCTATGTTCACACATGAGCACAATAACCATTCTCATTCGCTCTACCTAAGAAAAGAAATTATACGCATGCAACATATTGTAACCCAAACACAACTTATAATTACTAAAACAAGTATACAGCAGTACATCAGAAAGTTACCAGTGCAACAAAGCACTTTAACAACATTTACAACAAGCACAGCAGTGCATCAAAATTCTAACCACAAATCAAACTGGCTATACAAAACACCAAACGGGGTATAAAGAATTTCATCATTGATATAGACCGTCACCAAGGATTATACGAAGCAATAATCAGCGATCAAACAGAATCAAGCATGCATATACACCAAGTTAAAATTCCATAGCCGTTTACAATACAAGAAAACCCATAAACCACATTAAAACCGAATAAAAATCCAATCTTTATTAAACCATTATCATAACCTAGGTAGCAACGAAAGGTTTAGCCAGAAAACATGGTCTTAAAAACAATCAAACAAGGTCTCAAATAAGAATTCATCGAAGTAAAAACAAGAAACTAGAAAACAAAAGAAATCGTAAGGTAGAACCCGTAAATTCCTTGATCTCTAAGCTTCCCACTTGACCCCCCAATGATTCCCGAACTTGATTTCTTGCAAAACAATCTTCAAAACTAATGTTGTTCGTGCGTCTGATCTCCGTGCGTCCCAATTGAATTCGTCTCTGATTGACATGCGTCTCCTCCTTCTGAAGTAATTATTATATATATCCCTCAAACCCTCAAAAGCCTTGCTGTTTACGTAAGAGATTCTGCCTTCTATTTTTTCTTTTCAAGCCCACATGTGTATTACTAAATCCAAATGGGCCTGGCCCCATCTTCCACAATGTTGTATTATATAATGGTCGAATATTCCATATGCGTCCAGACTCCAAGGCTGATGTATGCAAATAATAATATATGCAACTTCTTTTTATTATTATCCTCCTAAGGTTAGACATATTATAAGATAATTGTGTCAAAGCCCACTATCACGAAAATCATGTAAGTGATAGGCTGACACCCCTTTTTTCGGTCCATGTTTCTTGTGATTGTCTTTTGGCGGGTCCCACTTCAAATTAATGTATCCTCCACCTCAATAATATATGCAGCCTTTTCAAAACATAGACAGCATCTTATTTTATTTCTTTTCTATTCCCTGAGAAAATAGCGGCGAATTTTCTTTCGGGCACTGTCATTCTACTCTGTCCAACTGGCTGGATATTTGTTTATTACTCTTTTTCGATTCATTTGCACCAGGACCTGACAAAACACAAAATAATATAATATATTACTAATAACTAAATAAAACAAATAAAAACTATACAATAATTACACACTTTACACGGGACAAATATGTGTATTTTACCACTTGTCAATCATACTCAAAAAGAGGGTGGATCGACAATCCAGGGGTTAGCATCCCCCCCATCATCTTCAGCAGCAACGACTTCCTCACCGGTCGGAGCCACAGCCGGCAGAGTAGCGAGAACACCACGGCGACGCCGTTGGTACACAATAGAGCACCGGCCCCTCCAATCAACCGGAAGTGCTTGAGAGACAAGATGTGCCGATAACCTGGTGACTCCCCCATTATTGTCATCTGCAAGATGAGAGAAGATTCGATTCCTTGAAGAATCAGCAAGATTTACACCTTGAAAACCTCCATCACCGGTGGTAGGACCAACCAGAGAGCCGGAGAGAAGAAGGAGACCGTCAGCAGCATCCAAGGTTTTCAGAATATCAGACGTTTTCCGGCGTCGAGGCTGTCGTCTAATCCTCATTTTCCCTAAAATTGGAAAAAAAACCCCATATCCAATATGAATAAATAGACCGGGGAAGGATGGTGTCAGCATTGAAAGAAGGATCGTGATGATTAAGCGTCAAATCAGTGCCTTAGAAATGGCGCTGCCACTGCAAACATCACATCACATTAAAAACTACCTGACAGAGTCCTCACACATCCCTAGAGCTACAGTTCAGTTAGAAGACGAAGAGGCAATACAAGTCATAATTTTACAATGACGTGAGCAGTAGTCAGCTAATAATTAATAAAGCCCTTCGCTCGAGGCAACAGTGCAGAATAAAGAAAGACGCAAATATCTTCCTTCGTAAGATTTCCACCTTTCTAAAGTTAAGATTTTCAAAATTAGAGTAATGGGCAAGAGTATCTTCTCCTAGAAGATTTTCCAATTTTGCGCCAAAAACTCTACAGCAAAAAGCACCTCTCTCATAGTCCAGTGCTCCACTTATTTGCATAACAGCAACACTAGATTTGGGGGACTTGAAGGGGTAAGGTCCCAAAAACCTCGCTTCGAGTACTTGGACCATACCACAACTCCATCTTTTTAACCTTCTTTAGACCTTGCGCGGCTGCGCACCGATCCAACAAAGAAAACTTAGAAGAAAGATAACAAGTAACATTTGCGCGCCAAAAGGAAACCAACGAATCCTTGTGCCTCTCTCCATGACAGATAAGGATAAAAAATCCCAATAAGCACTTAAATAATACCCAGACTTGAATATCATACCACACGATAAAGGAGTCACACTGGATTACAGCTGTAATCTTCTAGAAGACTCAATCGTGCACCACCAGACGGTCATAACCATCTAGCCACGTGTCATTATCCCAGGCTCCTTTGAAGTCACGATGATGGCATGGAATTGAAGAGAAATCTCCACTTGCCCACTTTCCACGTGGCAATACCCCAACCGTTGATCAAGATCGCAATCCGTGTGCTCTCACACCAGATTAAGAGATTAACTGAAGGGAAAAATAACCACTACGGAGTTAGCATCTTCCGTCAACATTTCAATAACAAGTTTTCCCGCCAAAACCCCGGCTATAAATAGAAGGATAAATTCAGGTATAATCTTCAAGTTACATTCACTTCACTTGTACTTCTTCTTCTTCTTCTTCATATACCGATACTTATTCTCACGCCGGAGGGTGGTCACGGAGAGAACCCCCATTCTCCCCGTGGCGAGTCTAACGGTGTCTGTTTTGCAGCTATCGAGAAGAGAAGAAGACCTGTCAACCCTGAACCGAACGAGGATAAACCACCCCTTTTATGCAGAACCTAACCCCCTGGTTTATCTGATTCCTTTCATTTAACCAGTGTTTCTTCAGGTGCCAATCCACCAATAAAGCGTGCAATACGCTTTGGCTCTGGTGTAACCAAATAAGGTACCATTCGAGACATAGAGTTGAAGCTAGTAACATATGCTGGACAATATAAATTCTTCATAACCAGAGTTAAAAAGTCATCTTCAACTTTCTCTATTTCGTGTTGTGGACAGAAAGTTTCTCTCATCAGATCAACAAATTTATCCCATGATAGATTATAAAGTGGAATTTTCCCCGAGGCCTGTTGTTAGTTCATATGTTTGTAGCTTCCGTCAGCATTGAGTCTTATTTTGTACTGAATATGTCTTTTGCGTACTTGTATGTTTATGTATGTATGTGTGTAGAACGACAGCTCAGGGAATGACGTTTAACTGTAAAAGTGATGTCCGAAGGTTGGCAAGTGTCACCCGATCGGACTGCCACCCGATCGGACAGCACTTAATCACTTCCCTGAGTTTGCATATAAATACCCAGCTTGGGTATGTCATTTAAGACTTTTGCTCATTCTGTAAGAAGACTCTGTCAAGTCTGATTCTCTACCGGTTCTCGTGTACTTTAATATCAATCTAATAGAAGTTCAGACGGATTTAATCGTTGAATACGTTGTTGTGATTCTGTGACTTGATCCATGGATTCCGCACATTGATCGAGGTTGATTCATCCACGTTCGTGACGAACAGATCCTGATCCAAAGGCATAACAAATGGTATCAGAGCCACAGGAGGCTGAATCGAGGACTACGACAGCGAATTCACCGGAATTTCAGCTATTCTTGTCGATTACAGTCGAATTTCACCGGAAATTTGACGAATCTTCTCACTTTCTACTCATTTCTTGCTGTGTTTTTTTCACTTTTATACCTTAAAACGAGAAAAACGTAAAATTGAATGGGAATCTACGGTTAAAATCTGACAAATTTGAAATCAATCGACTCGCAATCAATCATAGTATAATCCTTCATAATTTCATAAGAAAATTACATCAAAAACTAGATCAAATTCATCAAAAACCTTGTTGAATTGTTCGTGCTTGCTGACGTCATCCACCCGTTCGGATAGCTGTTCGAACGGATTGGCTTAGACTGTTCTTGGTTATTGCTTGCTGACGTCATCAGTGTCACTCGACCGGATCACTATCCGATTGGTGAATCATTGTTGTTTAAATTTCATATGCTTACGTCATCCTGTCACCCGATCGGATCACCACCCGATAGGTGAAGGGTTGAAAAGTTAAAGTTTTTCAAAAGCTTTGTGTTACTCGATCGGACAACCACTCGATCGGATAACCACCCGATCGAGTTGCAATCCGATTCGTGTACATCTCTTGTTATCTGAGTGTGCTACTCGATCGGATCACCATCCGATTCAAGTGCATCAGTTGCTATTTCTTGAAAACTTGTGAAAATTTGTCTTAGTGTTTGAACTTTTTCAGGTACTGAAAGATGGCTGACGAATTCATGAACCCATTTGGAGATATTTTTGCTTTCGCAGGAGAAACATCTACCAACACAGATGGAAATCCCAATCCAAGTCCGAAGAAGGCTATTGTCGACTCTTTGAGTGTAGACAATGCTTACGGCACATACAACAAACCGCCCCAGCTCATGGCAATTGAGGATTATAACAGATGGGCGAACAGGTTCGAAGACTGGTTGAAGGCATTTTCCTACCAAAGCTAGAAGTGTTTAAAAAGCGGTTTCAACATTGGAAGGAGTGATTATGAAAATTTGATCGATACTGAACAAGAAAGTTTTATTGCTGAACAGAAATGTATTGCTTTATTACATCAATCCGTTAGGGATGATATAATATCTTTGATCGATTACAAAGATGCAAGAGATTTATGGGGAAAATTAGAAAAGAAGTGTGTAGGAGGAGCAGAAATCGTTAAGAACAAGAAACGTTTATTCAAGAAAGAATTTGATTTGTTCGGTTGTATGAAGAATGAGTCGGTTTTGAAGATGATAGAGCGATTTTGTCACTTAAAGATAGAGCTTGTGAGAAATGGGATCACTTTTACCGAGGAAGAATTGGTTGAAAAGTTGTTGGAATCATTGCCCGACAAAAGGGATTGGCAGTATTATGCGCTGGTGTTGAAAAATACAATGAAGATTTCTGATATGACTGTCGATTGGCTGATTGAGAGATTTTAAAGCCACAAACCTGAGATTAGAAAGACGAATAAAGTCAACAACACCCCATACCAACAAAACGTTGATCTGTACTATCGGGGAAGCATGATTCCAAAGATTGTTTCACCAAAGACTGCGTTCTCAGTTGAGGGCTCAAGCATGTCGAATCAAGAAAATCAAAACAGCAGTTCTGCTCCAAGCAATGGATATCATGGAGGATCATCTTCATCAAGTTCTGAAAGTCAGCAACAGCAGACCACTCCCAAAAACGTCTTCCAGTGCAACATTGCTGTAAATCTCAACAATGCACAAAACTTTAATGAAGAAACAGCCAAGCAACAAATGGTATTCCTGGCTTCAATACTGGAATCCTATGAAAGCTTAGTTGCTGGGAAGATCGGAAACACGAACCTAACCAAAGAGGATTATGATCAAATTGATCCCGAGGAAATGGAATTGATTGACATTCGATGGTGCTTGGCCAACGTTATCCGACGTGCTCAGAGGTTCATGGAAATAACCGGGAGAAATTCAATTGGTGGACCATCAATGAAGCTGGGCTTTGACAAGTCAAAAGTTACCTGTTTCAAGTGCAAACAAAAAGGGCACTTTAAAAGAGAATGCAAGAATGCAGCTTCAGATGAAACAGCTAATCCATTTCACGATGACTATTACAAAAAGGCTGTTTATCACAGAAATTGTGAGGAGCCACCGAGAATGAAACAGATAGAAGAAACTCCCAAGGAGAAGTCAAGAGCCTTAGCAGTTATCCATGATGATGAGGGCTTTGACTGGAGTGAGTTGTTACTTGAAGACGATGCTGTAGGTTATGCTTTTATGGCAAAAATCGTTCCATTCAAAGACACACGAACTGAAGAGGAGAAATA
Organism: Helianthus tuberosus; assembly: GCA_030545235.1. Taxonomy (NCBI): domain Eukaryota; kingdom Viridiplantae; phylum Streptophyta; class Magnoliopsida; order Asterales; family Asteraceae; genus Helianthus; species Helianthus tuberosus. The sequence goes on from CM060383.1 coordinate 136,949,401, forward strand.
TGTTAATAGAAGGATGTTAGCACAAACCATGAAGGATAGACGTTATCGAGCCTGGAAGGAGGCAAAAAGTGCAAACAGATGGGATGTTGATAGGGAATGCTATTTGGACCCAAAGGGCAATATACTTGTTGAACCATCAACACTCATTGTTGAAACTCTCATTGAACAAATAGCGCAACAAGAAGAAGAAAGACAGAGAGAATGGGCAAGAAAAGCTGAAGAAGAAAAAGAGTTAAAGTAAAAAAAAGTCGGTGATGGAATAATTGACACAACAAAAGAATTCACTTCAGAGAACCCGAAGAAAATGGCAGATAAAGCGTTTGTAGCAAAGGAATTAGAGGTAAGTCTGCATCTGAGTCAAAGAGCCAGGTCAGTTGTAGTGATTTAACAAATGGGCCAGGTAAGACTGATAAGGCTAAAACTGAGAGTGACTGCAAAAATTGCATGAAAGATTGTAAGGTTTGTAGTACACATGCATATCTCAACGCCAAAAAGACTGAAGAACTAACTGAAAGAGTCAAAGAAGTTGAAAATCAAATCTTAAATCATGATAAACTGCTGAAGTTTCAAATGATAGAATAAAGGAATTAACTGAGAGAATTGAAAAAGATCAAATTGATGTAGAACGAGTTAGGAAAGAAAATGAAAAGTTAATTCTTGAAAATAGACAACTTTCTGAAAATCATGAGAAGCTAAAAAAGAACGATAAAAGATTCTGATGAGTGAAACAGTAAAACATCAAAAGAAAATCTTCAACTGTCAGGAGTCCTTCAGTCAAAAGAAAAGTAAATCAACCAACAATTGTATGAGATTGCTAATCTGAAGCTTCAGTTTCAGGAAGCTAAGATTGAAAACGAACGAATCAATCTGAAACTAAACAGTTACAACTCCGCAAGCTTTGTTCTTCAACACATAGTTCCCAAACCAATTGCGAAGAACAAAGATGGCTAGGATGTATACTCAGACGGAACTGGGGTAGGGTTTCATCAAGTTCCACCACCAGTGTTGAATAATTTTTCAAAGAAAAAGTCTGGGTTGGTTAATGATGATGAAACAAATGAGGTTAAACTTCCAGAAACGATTGATGTCACATTCACTTCATCATCTGATGAAGACAGTGTTAAAAATGTGGTTGAAAACGTTTTAAAATCTGATAGTTATTCAACTGAAGACGAAGAATTCTTTTCGAATAATTACATTCCAAAATCAAAATCCAAAAACAACTTAAGTGAAGAACCTACTCTTGTGATGTACAAGATACCGGGTTCAGATAAGTTGTATTCGGATCTTGAATTTCCACTTGAGAATGTGAATGTCGACAAGTTGAAAAATGTGTTCAAACTGGTTGAGATTGATGTTTCTGAAATCGAAGGCTTGAAACGTTCCAAAAGGCAATTGAACTTTGAAAAAGATAAATCATATTACAAAAAACCTGTTGTATCGCCACGATTTAACAACAATAATAATCAAAACAAATGGTCGGGCGGTTATCAGGGTGGTAAGAATAATCAAAGAAGGAACTTTCAAAACAAGAAGTTTGTTGAGAAAAAGGTATTTGTGAAAAGCTCGAGTTCACATTCCGAGCAAGAATCTGAAATTTTTTCACAATCAAATAAAGAATTCTTTGAGAAAAAGGCCTCACAGCCCCAGACTGAAGGCACAAGTCGGGTAGTTGACACTCGCATATGCTTTAAATGCAATCAAGTTGGACACATTGCACGAAAGTGCACCAACTCGAAGCCTAAGTCTGTGGTTGTTGAGAGTCCGAGAAAGAAGAACGATGTCAAAATAAAAGCTCAAATGTTTGTTGAGAAAAAGATTTTGAAGAAAGAAAACATCTAAGTTAAAACTGAACCTGTAATAGAATCGGTAAAGAAAACTGATAAATTTTACAAACTTGGAAGCCAAAATCTGAGGCCAAGACATCGAATGTTCCAAAACCAAAGGTTGCTGCTACTGAAAAACAATCATCTTCAACCAAACCGGTTGAGATGAATGTTCCTTTGAATTATTACCAGAAGTTGGAAAAACAAACTTCAACCCCACTAGGGAAGAAGTTTGTTTCGAAGAAAGACCAATCATCTGATCAACCTCCAAAAAATGATTTCTTTCTGTATAAAGAGGTTGAGATTGGGTCTGAAGAAAGTCTCAAAATGAATGATAAGAATTTCCCACCTTTGATCATCAAGAGAACTGTCATTAACGAAAAGCTACCTGAGTCGAAGGAGGCTTGGGTTGCTTCAAAATCTCACTAAATGTTTGTGATACATGCAGGAGCTTCCAAGATCCATCTCACGTTGGATTATGGATAGTGGAGCTTCGAGGCAGATGACGGGGAGAAAAACCCTGCTTTACGATGTGAGAGGGTTTAATGGAGGATATGTCGGTTTTGCCGGTAATCAGGGAGGTCGTATCATTGGTGAAGGAACATTGTTAAATGGTATTGTCACATTTGAAAGAGTCAACTACATCGCCGAGCTAGAGAACAATCTTCTGAGCATATCTCAAATTTGTGATCGAATGTACTCGACACACTTCACGGATAAAGAATGTCTGATTTTGAAGACGGGGTTTATCGTCCCCGAGGAGTAGGTCATCATGAGAGCACCGAGAGTCAATGATCTGTACGTGTTGGACATGAGCGTAGCCACTACTACCACGGGTCAAACTCACTGCTTCATGTCAAGAGCCACTGAAAAGGAGTCGCAATTATGGCATCGAAAGATGGGCCACATTCACTTACGCAAGATGAACTACCTGGTGCACAATGACTTGGTCAACGGTGTTCACTTGAAGAGTTTCCATCTTGAGGGGGAGTGCATTAGTTGTGTCAAAGGTAAGCAACGGAAGAAATCTCACCCTGGAAAGAAGATGAACTCAGTCTCGAGACCATTGGAGAGACTTCACATGGATCTATTTGGTCCTGTGAATGTCAAAAGCATAACTGGTGATCTCTACTGCTTAGTAGTTACAGAAGACTATTCGAGATTTTCGTGGGTGTCGTTCTTGAAGTCAAAAGATGAAACATTCGAGAATTTACTAAGACTTTTCAGAAAAACTGAGAATTTGTACCGAACCCGCATCAGAAGATTAAGAAGTGATAACGGTACTGAATTTAAGAATAACAGAATGGAAGAATTTTGTGATGAAAAGGGTATACTACAAGAATTTAGCGCACCTTATACTCCGCAGCAAAATGGAGTCGCCAAGAGAAAGAATAGAACGCTGATAGAAACGGCCAGGACGATGCTTGCTGATTCCAAATTACCGATCAATTTCTGGGCAGAAGCAGTATCAGCCGCTTGCTATACTCTCAACAGGGTTCTCACTGTGAAAAAGCACAATAAGACATGTTTCGAGTTGATCAACAATAGAAAGCCTAATCTCGAGTATTTGGAACCGTTCGGGTCTCCCTGCACAGTTCTGGATCCCGATGGCAAATTTGGTTCAAAGTGCATTGAAGGAATCTTCGTGGGATATGCTAGTTCACTAAAAAGAGTCTTTGTTCCAAGTTTCAAACGGATCATCGAAGCACAACATGTTGAATACCAAGGCTACACAATCCCACAACAGAAACTCGCTGACTCATGGCGCTTCAATTATGATAATCTATGGGATTCATTCGAGCTAGAGGAAGAGCCAGAGTTCTTTGATGAGTTGGATATTCTAAGAGAATATGAAGCATCACAAGAAAGATTCCCAGCAGAATCTTCTAGATATCAACGACAAACTTCAAACGATGATGAAGCTGGTCCAAGTAACGCTGGAGAAAATGATGAAGTTCAGCAAACTCCAACATCTTCGGAACGTGAACAAGCTCCTGATAATCAGACGGCACTCAGTGATAACTCAGAATCTGATGACAGGCCAACATTTGATCGTGGTGATTCAGAGTCTGAGGGGGAGCAAATCCAGTCTCCAGAACAGACAATTCTTGTTAATGAACAAGTCGTAGATCAGAACGTTACGAATTTGGAAGGTGAGGTAGATGTTCCAGGCGAGGTGATGCCAAGGACTTTTTCATATCATCCAGAAGAATTGATTATAGGAGAGCTGCAGTCAGGCGTTCACACCAGATGACAAATTGACCAGGGCTTTACTTGTTTTTATACAAAAGTTGCTCCTTTACAAACAGAGTTTTCACTTAGTTGTTTCATTTCACAGATTGAGCCGCGAACATATAGGGAAGCACTAACTGAAGATTCCTGGGTCAACGCAATGCAGGAGGAGATGAGTCAGTTTGAGAAGTTGGGTGTTTGGAAACTGGTGGACTTGCCTGATGGTCATAGGAAGATAAACACTAAATGGGTGTTTAAGTGTAAAAGAGACGATTGAGGGGTTATTGTTCGCAACAAAGCTCGACTCGTGGTCCAGGGTTTCAGTCAGCAGGAAGGGATAGATTTCACTGAAGTATATGCTCCAGTTTCTCGACTTGAAGCAATAAGAATCTTCCTAGCATTTGCATCTTGGAAAGGATTTAAATTATTTCAGCTAGATGTGAAGTCGGTATTTCTCTATGGCAAAGTGAAGGAGGAGGTATATGTCGGACAACCACCGGGCTTCACCGACCCAATCCACAAGGATAAAGTTTATCTCTTGGATAAGGCGTTATACGGCTTGCATCAGGCCCCGAGAGCCTGGTATGAAACCCTCTTACAACATTTGCTAGTCAACAACTTCATCCGAGGCAAGGTAGACGCCACCCTCTTCACAAAAGAAGTCGACGGCCATCTTCTGATAGTCCAGATTTATGTGGATGACATTATTTTCGGGTCGACAAATGAAGAACTCTGCAAAGATTTTGAAAAAGTGATGAAGCAGAAGTTCGAAATGTCCTCAATGGGTGAGATGAAGTTCTTCTTAGGGCTCCAGGTTGATCAACTGCCTGAGGGAACGTTCATACATCAGACAAAGTATGTTTACGATGTTCTGGAGAAATTCAAGATGTCGGGAATAGCACCAATATCCACCCCGTTAGCAACCAATCATGGCATCAATCCTGATCTCACCGGAGAGAAGGTGGATGAAACGTTGTACCGCTCCATGATCGGATCGCTGATGTATTTGACAACATCAAGACCCGATATCATGTACCCAACATGCCGAGCGGCCCGATTTCAGTCAAGTCCTAGAGCTTCACACATGGTTATAGTAAAAAGGATACTCCGCTACCTTAAAGGAACTCCAACACTGGGGTTGTGGTATCCTAAAAATGGTGACTTCACGCTCGAAGGATACTCTGATTCTGACTTCGGTTGCTGCAAAGTCAATGCTAAATCAACAACTGCAGGTTGCCAATTTTCGGACCCCGATTGGTCACGTGGCAATGTAAGAAGCAAACCTCTGTTGCTTTGTCAACATGTGAAGCAGAGTACGTATCTGCCAGCAGCTGCTGCTCTCAGATCTTGTGGATACAGCAACAGATGCGCGACTACGGTTTGCAATTTCTTACTTCACCTATTTTTGTTGATAATGAGGCAACAATAAACATAACGAAAAATCCGGTCCATCACGCTAAAACCAAACATATAGAAATTCGTCATCACTTCATACGCGATTGTTATGAAAAGAAGTTGATACAAATTGATAAAATCCACACTGACAAACAAAAAGCTGATTTACATATCAAAGCTTTCGATAAAGCTCGTTTTCAATATCTTTTAAAACTAAATGGTATGAAATTGTTGTCGGATGCGGAGAAATCATTGACGTTGATGAAGAAACCGAGGCAGATGATGTTGAGAAACAGACTGCTTTGGTTTGTCGTATTTTTAGTTGTTTTGGTATTTAGGGGGAGATAGATAATATTTTCAGAAAATACAAAAACAATAAAAAATGCAAAAAACCCAAAAACATGAGATATTTCAAAATGCAAAAACAATAGAAAACTGGAAAAGAGTTTGTGTAAAAAGGGGAAATGATAGTACGTCAGCTAGACAGTTGCAGTACGCTAAAGAAGTGTAATGATTTAATAAGTGTTAAACAGTCTCGCTGATGATATGCCGATAGGTTCTTATACATTTAGTAGATTTGTTTGGGATATAAACCTAAATCATTTCTAGCTTATTGCATGGGGAACATCTCCAGGATATATACGAAACCCCTGAAATCTTGTTTGAAAGGCTTTCTGTTTCTGACATACTAGGTCTTTTTGCGTGATGATATCTGGGGTATTATACCAGGACTTCTGATTTTTCGGGAGCAATAGCCTAGTCCTCGTATAATACTCTGCACTGCTTTAATCTTTAAAGCCTACCCTCAGCATAAAAAATGATGAAACATTGAAAAATGCTAATCCTGTGCTGTTGAAGAAAAGATCCCCAAACGGGACACACCAAAAGTCGAGCCATCATATCTCTGATTGAACGAAAGTTCTAGCCTGAGCTCTCATGGCCTCGCATTACCCGTTACAGATATCATTAGTGTACATTCACCTGTAAGACTGAATATAGGAGTCTGGATACGAGAGTATATTCTGAGGTGGGACACGCGTATAAGCTAAGCTCTTAAAAAACTAATTCGTATCCTGAATAGATTGAAATTTGTGTGTGAATTTAAAAGGATCAGTATATCGGCAATCTAAGTGAATTGTTTAATACTTAGTGTGTAATAAAGCTCAACGGTACTTGTAACTTGTCAAGCAGCTGATATGATCCTCTGACACGCTCATCAAAAAAGATGTCTGTAAATAGTTTACTTTTACTGCATTTCGTTTCATAGTTAGTTCTAAACCCAAAAAGATTTCATAGCTTTCTAGTCTAGAAACTTTCTTAAAATCCCAAAAAGATTTTATACTTTCTGCTTTAGTTTCATCGACAAACCAATGTGGAAAGCAGATCTTCAGACTCACAGTTTTGGAGCAGATGCAGGAAGTTTTTGAGCTGGACAGATGGGTTGTGAGTTAATCATGATAAACCTGGGAAAATGCAAAGTTAATGCAAGTTCATTGAGTTGAAACTTGTAAATTTTTCAGAAAAATGTTTGAAAAATATTGAACAAAATGTCAGTTTGTTCTGTTTTGGGTCAACCAAGGTCATTAAGTTGGACTTGGTAGACAAATTAAGTACCTAGGGTCATTAACTTGGACCTAGATACTTAAGTGGATTTCTTAAACTGGACAAATCTGAGAAAACGGGAAAAAATCAAACGAGAAGAGATTGGATCGGACAACAATCCGATCGGATGGCCATCCGATACATGGTAACACTATAAATAGGTGGTCAATGTATTCAGTCAAATTTTTCATCCGTTCGAGCGACCATCCTATTCTCTCTCACTTTCAAAATTTATGATCTTGATTTTCCTACTTCTACTTTCCATTTTACATTGGTTTGTTGGCACACTCAACTCTCGCAATGGGAAAGGTAAGTTTTTCATGATCTTTAACTGTTAATTTGATGCTTTTAATGAGGTTTTTGGTGTTTCGGTTTTGTTCGGAGCTTTAGACTTAGATCTAGGCATTTCTAGGATGTTTTGTTAAAAACCAAGCATAGGGTTTTGTTCGCAATCATTAGATATATAAGTTTAATGTCTCAATTTGTGCTTAAACATGTTAGATCTAGGAGATTTGAGATTTAGATCGATTCGACTATCGGTGGGGTTTTTGTCAAATTAAACCCAGAATAGGCCGAGTTAGAACATAATGAACATAGGGTTCGGATCGCATTAGAAAACTCTACGTAGATCTGTGTTCAATTTGATGATAACTTAGAAATTTTTTGGTGATGCTTTGTATATTCAAACTGTTCCTCACTGATTCTTGGAACGAGTGGCAACTCGATCGGGTGGCAATCCGATCGGGTAACCAGTCGATCCAATGCATATTATTTTGTGTATTATTTTCTAAGTGTTGCATTGATATATGTGCCCAATATGTTAAACAGTTTTTGGTTCGAGTGGCAACTCGATCGGATGGCAATCCGATCGGATAGCCATCCGATCCACTGTACATCATGTATTACATTGAAAACTGTGCTTTAACTGTTTGTAATGATATCTTGGAATTTGTGCCATATTTTTTGTCATCAATCGAGTGGCAATCCGATCGGATGACAATCCGTTCGGATGGCCATTCGAGCCTCATTCACTGGGGTTGATTGTTTGTTCTTAAATGAGTAATGGTTCACCCGATCGGATGACCATCCGATCATCAGTACTGCTCACATAGAGAGTTTCCAGTGTTAGTGAAATTTTTGATATTTTCAAATTTTTCATTCTTATAAAACTTGTGTCTCGAACTTCGTGCAAGTGCTTAAAGTCAATCATTTTTGCAGCCAAAAGGATCAGATTGGTAAAAGACTCACAACATTTATTGTCTGCTAGATGAACACTACACTGATACTACTCCTTTCAAAGACATAGCGAAATTTATAAGAGAGAGTAGGATTCATAAAGCCTTAATAGATAGAACTATAGTATATGAATCACACGTTAGGAGATTCTGGAGCTCAGTGACATACGAAGAGGAAGAGAAGATGATTTATTCAGCTGTTAGGAAGAAGGACGAGAATGGTCAAGACATAGATATGGAAATCAAGTTCAATGTTGGTGATCTCATAAGGGTTCTGGAGTTGGGAGACAGTGATAATGATCCTGTCATTATCCCTGAACGTTTGTGTAAAGGCTTGTGGTGCAGGATGGGGTTTAAAGGCCACTTGAACGGGAAAATGCTTAAGACAATGTTCAGTAAGCCTTACAAATTCATGATTCACTGTGTAGTGCACGCCTTATCTCACAGGAAGGGAGCCTACAATGAAACTTCTGATTACATTATGAACATCGTCACTTGCCTGGTGCTGAATAGACCATATAATATATCGCAAGTTATATTTGATCATCTGGTGGACAACATTAAAGGTGATAAGTATATAATGTATCCAAGATTCATCCAGATGATGATAGACGATCAATTTAAAGACATACCAAAGGATGCTGCTGATATGTTAGGTGTTAGAAACATGACGACAGATACTATAAGCAGATTATTGAAGGGTGTTGATGAAAAAATAAAAAGAATGATATGCAAAATTGCTGATCCAGCATAAGTTGCTCCTGAGAATGATGCATGGAGACATGAGAACAGTAAATCTGAAGATGAAACTGTCAAGATAAATGAGATGACTGAGAAGAAAACCCGTTGGTGGTTTGTAAGAGACGGGAAAAGAAAAAGAACACCAAAGACATCCCCTGCAGTAGTTATTCCTAAGGAGCCAACTCCTAAGATTGTGATTAAGGGTATAGTGAAAGGGGGAGTCATAAGAGAAGGTAGACCTTTAAATTGTTATATTAATCTAATGATTGTTCTATGATTGTCTTTGCAGGGCCTTCACAGCAGTCTACTTCAAGGTTGGTGGACGAGCCAGTGATAGATCCATTTGAAATTCTTCAAGAAGGTGTTGACTTGACGAAGGTTACATTTGAACAATTCTTAAAGCACACTGAAGATACAGCTGCAAAAGCTCAAAGCTCAATTGCTCAACCTGAAGCTGTCAAAGAAAAACAAGCTGAAGATGTTATTCATGATGAAGAAAGTGATGCAGATGATGAGTCTACTGAATCAGAGACAGAGCTTGATCTTACAACACTTGGTCGAGGAAAAGCTCAGTTGAAAAAGAACCATTAAAGAAAAAAGAAAGGATCTGACGAAGAAGATGCTTCTTACACTCCATCAGTAGAAGAGACAAAGAAACTGAGAGCAAAAAGAAAGGCAGTTCAAACTAGCGTCATTCCTAGGAACGTCAGAGCAAGAAAAGGTGATGCTACATTGCCAAAAGATCAAGGTGACAAAGCTGAGAAACATGTTACAACTTCGAAGGTTCATGAAGCTGAAAAGGTACAAAGTGCTAAGATTCCAAAAGAATCTGAAGTAGAAAATGTTGAAGAACCTGTTGTTGAAATTCAAAAGAAAGCCGGTCATGATGATTATGTTGAAGTCACCGAAGTAAGAGCTTCTACACCTCCATTTCCTCCACTACCAGAAAATCTTGAGATTCCAGAGTCTTCACACCCCAAAAATACAGATGATTTGTTTGGAAATCTTCCTCATGCCTCTGGAGATCCTATAGAAGATTTAAATTTTGGTTATGATTTTGATGTGTTAAATAATGAGGCTGTGAAAGTATTAATGAAGAAGGTCAGTGATCTTGAGAAAGAGAAAGAGAAAGTTGAAGCTGATCGTGAAGCGTTAAAAAGGAAATTTGAAGAGCTGATGAAAGAGAATGAAGAGATTAAGTCTGTTATGATAAAGCAAGCTGAGAAGTTAAAGAAGATGAAAGATGATGTTGAAGACAATGCAAAGCTCTTTGATGTTATGCAACAAGAGATTTATGATATGAATGTGAAGCTGACAAAGATGAATGATATTAACAAGACACTGAATCAACTTTTGAGTGAAATGAATGAAGCCTCATCAAATGAAATGAAAGCGATGAAGTTGGAGATGGAAGCGATGAAGGTTGATAAAGTTGTGAAAGATGAACAGCTCAACATGCTTTATACAGTAATGGAACACCACTTGGGTATAGATGTTCATTCTGTCTTCAACAACATTGAAGTGAAAAGGGCCGAAGAGCGTAGGTTGAACAAGAAAGGAGGTTAGCTGAAGAAGCTACTTAGAAAAAGAAAAGTGTTATTGAAGAGACTCAAGAAGCAGGTGGTTCTTCGAGTCAAGAAGATATTGAGATAGCTGAAGCTGAAATTGTTCATGTTCCAAACTATGAACTCGTTGGTAGATCAAGACATGTTCCTTACAGTCTTGATGAATTGAAGAAGATCATGAAAATGGTTGAAAAGAAAAAGATAGTGAGAAAAGCTCCTTTACTCCTGACACAGAATGAAGTTGAATACGACGATGCAGACCGTAGTATGGATGAATGGTTCGATCTTATAGATTATCATTATGAGATAGGAGAGAGAGAGAGAATGATAAGAAAGATGATGGTGATAGTGGTCAGGGGTCGTCAAATGTGTTTGCTATTTTAATGAAAAATATTAATATTGATGATTATCAGGACGACCAACAAAACAAACTACCTGAAGATAAAAGTGATGAATGATCTTCTTCCGGAACAAAACATGATAATCAGGGTTCATCTGAGTTGTTGATTGTAAATCCGTTTGTGCAACAAAGGATTGAAGATTTTCTGAATGATGAGATTAATGAACAAGAGGAGGATCTTCAACAGGAGTCTTCTTCATCAAGAAAGAAACACGTCGACCAGGTATTTCTTACACAACCAACTGTCATATATTTACATGCTCGCTTTGAGGGGGAGCTTGAGGTACCTAGGTTAAGGGCAGAGATGTTAGAAGAGCTGGGATTAGATGATGGGAAGTTTAAATTCAACATTGAAGATGAAATTCCAGAGTCATCAGAAAGAGAATATGAGTTTGTATATGGTAAAGAAGTCGATCAGTACAACAATGTGATTGTTGAAGATGCCTCTGATTCATCTGATGAAGAAACAAATTTCCATTACTCTGGTATTGATGAGACGTTTCCCTCATTGGCTGAAATGTTCAAAGACCAAAACGAAGATGAAATCAGAAGAAAGATTGTTGAAAAGATTACAACTGATGGAGTGCCAAAGACCATTCCAAGAGAAAATCTTGCAGAGGAGAGAAATAAATGGTTTAAAGTTATGCCAAAGGAAAGAAAGTACATAAGTCCGCTTCAGTACTTTACACATGATAAAGATATTTCATGGGGAGACATTCTTTCGTGGGGCTATCTAGAAGACTTGCAGGTTTATGCCATTAGACGGGAGCAGGGTGTACAGTATTTCAAATTCTTGTCAGATATCAAGACTCTCCCGTGGTGGGATGTTGATGAGTTGGTGCAAATTAAGAACATCAAGCAGTATTATTATGGTTTGGAGGTGAAGCAGCACGATCAACATCTGTGGGATTATGTGAAGTAGCAAGCTAAAACGAGATATCCTGATTGGAAGCCTCAATTCCCTAAGCAAATTGTTACAATGTTGGAAAATGGTGAGAAGGATATTACTTTGGATGTGAAACCTCCGAGATGCTTAAAGAACATGCCACTTCGAGCCATGGAACAAGATTTTTATGAAGATTTCGAAGGGTGGCTATATAATGAAACCACAGCAGAAGCGGTGATTTCCTTATTCGATAAATCAAAAGGTGAAGCGAGAAAGATATGCGTGCTAGACCCGATGTGGCTAGTAAATTGCTCAAAGAAAGACATCGATTGCTTGTTATTATAACAAGATTGTGTATGAGAAGAAAGATAAAGTGCAAGCAATGCAATATCAGAAGATTGTGGATGTATGCTTTGCGAAAGACATCAACTCCAGAAGGTACTGGAAATCTAAATGGAGAAATCTTGATGTTGATGAATTTCTGAAGAAGTACAAGAGGGAACAAAGATTCAAGGCTATAGCTGAGAAAGCAGCAAAGCTTGGGAAGTTTAAGCTGATGAGACCGCCGCAAACGGATCAAACGCCAATTGAAAAAGAAGAGAACAAGATTCCCAAGTGGGACAGAAAGCGTGATGGTGATCCAGTATACAGAAAATGGTGGATTGAAGAAGGAAGGCTTCTAAGACACAAAATGCTAGAAGAAAAAGCCGAACAGATGAGACAGAGAGCCAAGGAACGAAGACGTAAGAGAAAGGAATGAAGACTATGATGGAAGGAACTACAGCTACATCCAAGGGGGAGTCTGTTAGTTCATATGTCTGTAGCTTCCGTCAGCATTGAGTCTTATTTTGTACTGAATATGTCTTTTGTGTACTTGTATGTTTATGTATGTATGTGTGTAGAATGACAGCTCAGGGAATGGCGTTTAACTGTAAAAGTGATGTCCGAAGGTTGGCAAGTGTCACCCGATCGGACTGCCACCCGATCAGACAACACTTAATCACTTCCCTGAGTTTGCCTATAAATACCCGGCTTGGGTATGTCATTTAAGACTTTTGCTCATTCTGTAAGGAGACTCTGTCAAGTCTGATTCTTTACCGGTTCTCGTGTACTTTCATATCAATCTAATAGAAGATCAAACGGATTTAATCGTTGAATACGTTGTTGTGATTCTGTGACTTGATCCATGGATTCCACACATTGATCGAGGTCGATTCATCCACGTTCGTGACGAACAGATCCTGATCCAAAGGCCTAACACCTGTATCAGTGCCTTCCACCAAACTAGAGCTTCACCTTTAAAAGATTGAGAAACAAACTTTACAATATCATGCTCGGCACACCCACTGATGTCAACAACTATCTCCATCTCGTCTAGCCATTTCATACAATCAATGGCACCCTTTCCCTAGTGAAGTCTCTTGGTTTGTAGGAGATAAAGTACTTATAAGAACAAGTTTTGGAACGTGGTTCCTGATCAAACACTATTTTCTTGGACGGTTGACTTTTCTGATTTGACGAATGTTGAGAATTGTCCTTCTTAGATGTATGTCTTTTTGAAGGGGGCTTAGTATGAGCCACTGATTGGGTTTTGGTAGGAGCAGCAATTGAATCTTTGAACATTTTGCCAACAGCTTTAGTTACAGCATTGTCTATCAAATCTTGTAGATCAGCACCCGTTACGTTTAATCTTGTGTTATCATGCCTTTCATTAGTATGACTATTAACTTCTTCCGAGTCAGCCATGGTGAAGCTTGAATGCTATACAACAATTGACAGAAACTTATTCAGTGGTCTTTTATTGAATCATCATATTCGGTGATTCATTAACCATGGTATAAATAGACCACATTGGTTAATTGGTTAATCAGTTTTGAAGTATATTCATTTAAACTTTTTATTATAGTTAATCTTGGTTATAAAACCACTAAGAACATTAGGGTGGCATAAAAGGCCTTGTTACAAGGACTGTTTTAATTTATAAGCCATGATCTTATTGGATCGAGGCGTTAAGGTTTGAACATAGTTATTCACCTTTCTTGACAGGAGTCATAGACTACTACTGTCGTTTGTTATGTAGTTGCAATAGTTTGACCCGAGGGCAAAACAATGGCATCACATAGTTGATGCTTTAATATGATCATCTCATTTGATGATATCAGTCATGATTCTCTAGATCATTTGGCTAGATAAGGAATTAGAAGAATCCAAATATAATGATGACTATTGTGATTTTCTCGAACCACATTTGTCAAGAGTGCTAACATGTTCTTAGATGTTGACAAGCATGTATCATCTTAAGAGGGTTTTACCATCACAGCCATGTTTATATTGACATATGGGCTAGGTTGTACCATTAAGACGGTCTTTTGAGATTTATTGGCAGATCAATTATAAATTGAAATGATAGTTTAAATCAATGATATATTGCATACATGTATTTATAAATACTAGTGCAATTTCAAAAGAAAACTTCTCATTAGAGATACTACGAATTACACAAACAGCCCTAAACGGGTCTTTAAATAAATAAACTTGTCCACATAGGGACTAAATAAGAAACAAGTCCACGCAGGGACTAATACTTAAAAGAAATGTCCATGCAGGGACTTAACTGAAATAGAAATTACAAAACGATAAATAAGGGTTTTTAATGATCCTTCTTTGCAAACCCTTTAGAAACTTGCTGTGCCTTCTATCCCTTTCTTCGACCCTTTCTTCCACCTCTTCCAACCTTTGTAAAATTTCTTGTGGCTGCGGGTGTTGAAGTGGAGGTTGAGGTTGCTGCTGTTGTTGAGGTTGTGGAGGTGGCGGGTATTGATACCCATAAGCAGGGTACCCAGTTGGGTACGCGGGTGGAAAATGTGAGGGGTAGAGAGCGTTAAAATTTGCTGCCTCAACATATGGGTCGACCGCAGGTGCATGATAGTTATAACACGTGTAAGTTTGAGGCTCAAACGGGTTGTACCTAGTTGTATCTGGGTAAGAAGGGATTGGGTTTTCAAAACCCATAGGTGGTGGTGGGGGTGCAGGAGTGACCGGTGCAGAGTCAACTTCTGATACAACGTTTGATGGCCCGCCCAGTTGTGGGACTTCGAAGATGGGAGGGTAGTTGCTGGATGTTTGTGCGGTGCTAAAATGGAAACCCCCTCGCACATACATTCGTGCGCTTCTCCTACGCCTCGATGGTTCTAGTGGCAGAGGCTGTTCTGGTACTGGTGGTGGCGGTGGCGTGACCGCTTGAAAGTGCGGGTCCTCAGAGGGAGTCCGCTGTGGTAGTGGTGAGTCGTGGTGAAGGGGAGTAAGCTCCCACTTGTAAGTGCTCCACCTTTCGGCCCATAAATCGAGGCCTCTGTATGGCGATCCTACAAAAGAAGAACCGTTGGAGATCTCTATGGGATGCGTGGGCGTCCTAGAAGGTGGCATAGCGGGATCTGGATCATCGTCCACATCCATATCCTGATATTCAGGAAACTGATCTACTGGCCCCAATGGGTAATGACCCACTGGTTCATCGATTTGGTCAATAGGGTTAAAACGACTCTGAAAATAAGGAGTGGGGTTTTGGAAAGAATAGTGGGAACCAGAACGTTGCAAAGAATGGTGCGAGTGGTGCGAATCCTGAGGCTCATCTTCTTGTTGTGGCCCAAAGGAGTGATGGTAAGAGAGCGAAGTACTGAGCGAGACGGAACGCCTCGCTGGTTCAAGGTAAGTTCTCCAATCCTCACGGGGGTCGGAGCTTAATGACGCAGAGGGAGTCCGCCTATGTGAAGGCCCTGCTTTGTGGTCATGCCTTCCTCTCATTGGTGCTTTGCCTCATCCTCCTCGTCCTCGGATTCTTAGTGGCATGTTTAAAATGTAGTCCTGTCTAAACAAGGAAACAAACAAAATATATAAACCAAATAAGATTAAGATTAATCCTAGTTCGTTTGCCTAGACTCAGAAGTCAAGGAATGTGCTATTGTGTCATTGAGATTAAACACAAAAGGCTAGTGTTTAATTCACTCAATGTTGGCTCTGATACAAACCTGTCACACCCCGATATTTCCACATATTACTGGTGGGCCCGGTGTGGAGTATCGTGACGTAGTTGATATCATCATAGTCAAACATACACAGTTTATAGCACATCGGAAATCTTGGTAGAAATTACTATTACAAACCGAAAGTGTAAAGTACGAATAAAAGAATATACAGACGGTTGTAAAGAAAGGATCCACAAACAGATCTAAATATAATACAAAATGTGTTCAACAGACTTAAGGCATTACGAACTTGCAAGATTCTCTAATTAACGCCCGAAGCTCCCAGCCAATTACGAGTAGTACCTGTCACTTAGCCTTTTTGAAAATACGTCAGTTTAAACTGGTTAATACAATTAACCGGCTCTTTTGAAAACATTTATGAAAATTGATTTAAATGCAGAAGGCATAAATATTCTTTTATAACTTGGGAAAATTATATAAAAATAATCTTGTATCAGATTTACATGTTTTTCGTACGTTCAGGGCCCGGGATAGAAGCCGAGACATGATTAATAGACACACCACTAATATAAACCCACAGCGAGTTATCCCCAACAAGTGGGTATATCTTTTAACATACGCAACTGTTAGGTGTATGCCTACACCCCGTGCTTAAGTCGTGGCCATTTACAATTGAAATGAGCCGAGGATATCCAGGACACGGTCGTATTAACCCCCCAAAAGTTTATATATCAAACAAAACTGATTAAAACGGGTTATGTTAATAAATTAACCACTATTCAATTAATGATTCCATACCCGACCAAGTGGTAATATATTTTACCATATCCCAAGCCCGTATAAGGGAGAATAAGTTAAAAGTATTTACCTGAGCTTTAAAATGCGAGATTTGTCTACTCAGCCGTATAATCTAATCAAACTAGTGCAAGTAGCTTTTACCGGGGCTCCTAATCTGTAACGAAGGTTTTATTAACCTATTAGATTATTAACGGGTCTTATTTAAGTTGTAAACTTTGACCGGTTAGTTTAAATAAGGATTTACGGTACTAAACGCTAGATTAAGCGATGACCGAATTGGAATGTAATTTAGACCTGACAAGTATGGAGACTTGTATTATATGGGTAAACTAAATACATTCTGGAATTTGAAGTTAAAATGATAAGATTTAACCCGTTTCGGCTAATTTATGCAAACTAGTCACATAAACCGCACCGTACGCGTATAAGCATAAACGGGTAACCGGATGAGTCATGTACAAGTTCCATAAGTTATTACGCTTTATATATGTTATGATATCAGTAGGATATCAACAAATATGCCCAAAAAGATTTGAAAACCAAATTAAGTCCCGTAAGGGCAATTTGGTCATTTTGACATTTTGACATTTATAAAGGAGGTTTAAAAATAAACTGATGTTCTGGTCTAAAACATTCTGCAAAAATATTTATTTTATGATGTTAAATCAGCAGGATATCATACATATGTGTGGTTTATTATTTATGGCCAAACTATGCATCGAAAGGGTATTTTGGTCATTTCACATATGCTTTTAAGGACATAATTGGAAGTCTGAGTTCATGACTTATGCCTACTATAAAAATATTAAAATTTATTTATAAATTCAATAGGTAACAAGTCTTGGATGCTAAGTATGGTTTTAAACCATACTATGCACCTAATTAGCGTAAAAGTCGACAATTGACGATATTTGCGATGTTTATGTGATTCTGAGATTTTGATCAGCCTTGAATGTTTAAAATATTTTATTTTTCATATTAAATTAGTAGAAGAAGGTTTGACATGTTAAACATATGTAAATCACATTTTATTAACAAAAAGGGCATTATCGTCAATTATGGAATTTATGCAAGAACTCAAAGTTATGGTCAGTATCTAATCTGACCCAACATTACAAAATTCCTAAAAATGATATCATAATAGTAGGTAATGAGTTTATGGTCAAAATTTTTGTTTAATCATGGTTTATGCATAAAAGGGTAGTTTAGACTTTATAAAAATTTAATTTACGATATCTAGCATATCATCAATTTGAGATCAGAAAATAATGTCAAAATAATTTAGACATGTTTATATATCTGTAACTAAGTTATTTATATGATCATGTATTCAAAAATCTCATTTTTAGACTATAAGGGCATAATGGTCAACTAAAAGCATAATAACGGAAATTTGCATATAACTCAGAATATTAAGCTACCAGGCAATATAACCTTAGAGGATTATATTACAACATTATATGGTCCTAATGGATGCTTAAAACATAAATGATTTAAGCTTAATCGGGTCTGAACTGAAAGTCAAAGCAAAAAGTCAAGCTTTTGTGACTTTCGGTTGCGAACCGATACTAAACTGAGAATTGTCGGGGTGAATATGCTTAGACATGTTCTAATAATATTTACCAAGTTATTTAAGTGACAAAACATGATTCATGACTTCTACATTACCAGTTTTAATTATTATTTGAAAATTTGACTAGTTTGACTTTTTGACTAGTTACTTTGACCCGACAATTAACTCAGTAAACGTGATAATTAGGATGTGCCCTTTTGAGGGATTAACACACACCTAATTACAATCATGTAGCCATATTCGCCTCGAATAATGGCTGGACCATTAAAGTTTAAACTAAAAGTCAAAGCGTAATTACGACAACTTTAACTTTCGGTCTTTAAACATATAAAAACCGAATTGGAGAGGCTAAGATGTAACACCTGTGCCTCCACGGCCATCAAACAAATACCAAACCAATGAAATATTGTATTTCATACTTTGGATTTGTATAAATATGTGTATCATTTGCACATATCAATTCTTGTTCAATTTCAAACTCTAAATCGCTTTCTGGAAGGTTATACGCGCACCGATGCGTAAATATAACCAGTTTAATGCAACAAACACTCTGGAATAGTGACATAGGCTTAACATACCTTAAATAACCTTTACATAACTTAGAAATAAGTTTTAAAGGCTTTGGTATGGCAAAATCAAGTTAAATCGCTTACAGGGACTAAATTTGACAAACTGCGAAAGTATGCCAATTTGAACTGTAACAGACATTCCGGAGCATGACCATAAGTTAAACATACCATAAATATCCTTCACATAGCTTATAAATAGGCTTTGAGGTGTTCGGTATGCTAAAATAAACTTTTGTGTCATTCAGGGACTAAAAGTGTCAAAAAGTGCACAAGTTTGCATTTTCGCGCATAACTTACGTTCTGAATACATCCGGACATCCAAAAATTTATGTAAGCATGACTATATTATACTTAAGTGTTTGGCTTGCCAAAAATCCATTCGTCGCGTCATTTGGATCGTTTTTCGCGCTTATGCGCATTCCGTCGTAATTAAGCGAACATCGCGTTCGTACGACCAAACGAACCAACACCCGGCATATTTTTGAGCATGTTTCATGTCCTCAATGTTTAGGCAACATTTTAGGGCCTTAAAGTTGGCTTTACGGGCCTTAGAAGTGTCGGAAATGGCCTTAAACACGTGCAGGGACTGAAACTGACATTTCTGAAACTTTGTTCTGATCTGTGACTCCTAGGCGGCCCGCCTCAGGATCTTAACATCCTTAGGCGGCCCACGTCATACCTTCTGACCAGGTTAAATGTTTCTAACAGCAGATTGCAGCTGTTTGATCCACCACCACACATTCTCATTTGTCTAGTCATCTGATAAGGATCACATTTTAGTCACCATAAGGTCCCGACACTTGTACGGGTGGGATTAAGGCACGTTTTCCATGAAACGATCTTAACGGTGGACCTTTTACTATAAATACCCCACCCCCCATGCTTCAAAATTACAAGAATTCTGATTTGAGAACCTCTAAGTTGAAACCATTATTTCATACCTGAGATTCTTGAATCGGGATTAGCATTCGGGGACCCTTCGTAAGTATTCTTTCGTTCTTTTCCTTATTTTATTGCTTTTCGAGTCAGAAAGTCAAACTTTGTTTGACTTTCAGCGTTGACCAGTAATAGTCAATGCGAAGTTCGTTTGAACTTCGCAACGTGAGTGTAATCACGTTGGTCATAGTCCCTTGGGACTATGCCCACTGATTACCACGTTGTCTAGGGTCGTAGGGTAGGCGATCTAATAAATCGCCTATACCTTCGAACCCGACCCAGTTTGGTCGATCATTAGGATCCGACCAAATACATTAGGTGACCATAGTAGGTAGGGAATAACCTTCCGAGGTTATACCCTATGGTCACATCGTTTAAGTAGTTGTATGATAGGTAGTTTATATGCCTTAGGTAAATTACCAGAATACCCTTTTCATGTATAATTGGTAATTAAGCATATGTAACCTAAACTTTTGTCACATAACTGATTATGTAACATGTTTAGGCATATAACACTTGTCGTAGAACTAGTTAGGCGGTCCGAACGCGTTTCACGCGAACGACGCGTTAAAGTAGCATAAAGCTTCCTAAACGGGTCGTAATGGGTCATAAGCTATTAGGTTAGGTTTCATTTAGTATGTAGGCTTTGTTAAACCATATGACACGAGTATCTATACTCGTTTGGTTTACGAACCCTCATTCTATCAGATCTTCCGATCTAGGTCCGGTTAATTAACATAGTTACCTATATTAGGTGCCGTTTGATATCCGCGATCTCTAGCATTGTTTGGTTGTTACTCAAGGACTACTGAGCAATCTCAAGTGAGTACATAGACCCCTCTTTTACTGTTTTCCAAACTGTTTTGGGGTGAAACACATGTGCCTACTTGTTACTTTCAAGCTTTCCTGTTTTCACATCATATACTTGCTATGTTCATTAGTACATTTATAGTACATGATTTCATGGTGTTCTATGCTTTGTATGATGACTTTGCATACTTAGTACATTGTTTTACATGACTTTTCTACTTTGTATGATGACTTTGCATACTTAGTACATTGTTTTATACTGCATCTCTGTTGCATATGTTCCAGTAACATATGGACACATTGTTTTACAGCTCTACCCTGTATGTTTACTCTAGCATACTAGGTACATTATCTTCATAAAACATGCTTACATTTTGGTATGACATTTGGTTTGTTTAAACTATACTATACATTCATTAACACCGATCATGCCGTTCGTTAGTAGGTAGTGGTACCATAGGACTTGACAAATCCCGTTCCGGACATCCCAGGGAAAGGGGATGAAAGTAATGACCGAATCCGAATACATATTCTCTTGATAACTCACTTTTACATAGTTATCCGTCTGTCTCAAGGCTTGGATGTATGAATTTTCACAATACCGCATAAATGTTCATATTCAGTATAGCATGCATATATCTTACAAAACATAACTTTGATTTAAACCAAGTTTTACTTCAATACTTTGTTTTGTACATTTTTACTTATGGTTTAAGTAGTCTAAATTTTACTTACCATACATATCATTTCGGTTATACATTACTTGACTACTTTTGGACTATAAACATTTGACATGGTTTATACAAGGACTTTTGACTATTGGTTTAAACATAGACTTATTACATTGGTGGTTTGAGTAAGTGATTAAGTAACGATGCGTGTGTAATATGATACAAGCATGGTGGATACGCCGCTGGTACTTCCTATATATAAGTGTTTGTATGGTATTACATATATCGTAGCGTTATTTGAATCATTTCAGTTTGATACATATAACATTTTATACAAATAACATACCTTTCACAATACATTGTTTTACAAACAACTTAACTTTTACAAACTCATTTTACATGGTTACTCATTTAACCATGCATTATTTTCTTATTTATACATATCATCTGAACTTATTGTTTTTCAAATGATTTACAAAGACAAAGCAAATTACAAGGTTCATTACTAAACATTTTCTCAAACATAAGTCATGAAACCTATTTTCACAAAACCTATGTATCTCACAGGCATTTTTATGCTGACGTACCTATTTTCACATGTGTTTTTCAGGAGCTGTTGCATAAGATGATCAAGATACACATAGGCAGACTTGGGCTTTAGTGACAATAAAAGATGCAAGACTAGTTAATTATGTTGTATTTCTTTGTTTGTTAAGACATTGTAACACTTTTAATCAATAAAACGAAACTTTAATTTCCATGGTTGTGAAACATTAATTCTGTTACAACACTCCCCGATGTTTCCGCCACGTTTTGTATGTTCTACGTGGTCGGGGTGTGACATAAGAACACTTACACAAGGTCCTAGCACGAAACTTGTACTTAGGGGAGTCTCCTTTATGACCAGGAAGCTCCAGAGAATGCTTCAAAAGCTTTAAGCAAGAGAAGAGAGTGAAAATTTGAAGTGAGCAAGTATGAAGGTCACCCAAATGCCCCTATTTATAGTGCATGAGGCCTTCCCCAGATCATGACAGCTGTTAGGATACTCCAGAGATCATCACAGGTGTCTAAAATGGTTTTGAAAACCAGCAAAGACCCATAGAATTCGATTATGTGAGGAAAGGAACTAGGATTGGAGAAGAAGGCATGCAAACCTGCAGCTGTGCAGGTGTTTCTGTCGACACCAGGCCGTCGCATCACGCGACGGCATATAGGGTAAGGTGTCGCGCAGCGCGACCAAGCATAGGACCAGCAAAACCAGTTTCAAACTTGGCAGAATTAGTCCCTGCACCTTATAAGCATAATGACTTTCATTTTAAGCACCTTTAACCCTTGTTTGTGGATGATCTTGAGAGTATAATAAAACACCGTTAGGTCCGGTTTCGTTAAACGATCACCGAAAACACTAGTTTCACCTTGTTGACGTTTTTAACCCTTATTCTTGAAAGTTTGCGTAATCCAAACATAACAATATCGAAACCTCGGGAATTTATCAACACTTATTCTTGAAAGTATAATCAAACATTACAAAACCCCGGGTTCATTAAAAGGTCACTCAGAGGTAAGAATTAACATGTTGACACGTTTAACCCATTTGTCTTGTAAACTTTCAATTTCTTTTACAAACGGCTTCATACGTCCGATAATTTATTCGTTTAAAAATATTCATCGTGTGTGGTTAATCAGAGGCACAAGTTTGGCATGTTGACACTTTTAGTCCTCCTACATACATCTTTTCACTGTTTGTCAACTTTAGTCCCTCAAACTCAACTTATTACACGTTTAGGGTTTATGACATGTGTCTTCACATTATAGGATACTATTTTTATGAGGTGTTACAAGAAATAACATTAAGGTCAATATGTATCATAAAGATTGTACCTGAGGTTTGCCCCGCATCCCTCTTATTTTCCAACTCCTTGAGATAGGTTGGACAATTCCTATTTAAATGTCCTATCTCACCATACTCAAAGTATGGATCGTTCGTGACAACCTTTGCCTTCTTTTGTTTTTGGTTTTGGAGGTTCTGCTTTAGCCTTTTTTTTCTTTTCCATTTGAATTTCCCGTTTCCATTTGCAACGTTTGCTTTGGTGTCGGGGTGATGCCCTTTCTTGTTGCCATCCTCATTGATCGTTAGAATGGATAAAACCCTTTTATCCATATTGAGCCTTTCGAGGTGATCAATGTGGTTTTTCATCTTAAAGATATAAGTTGATATCGATTGGGTTTCCTCCATTCGACATGCATGAAGCGCTCGAACCGTTTCGAAGCGTTCTACCCTTACTTATTGTAGGAACATTTCCTTCAATTGGGTAATCATGTCGTACGCTCATGATATTCAAAATACTTTTGAATCTCGGGAATCATAACTCCTAACATGAGGTAAGAGGCTTGCTTAGTATCCTCGGTATACTTAATCTAGTCATTATAGGCATCCTTATCTTCCATAAGAGGTTCATCGGGAATTGGATCGTCCAACACTTAGGATATCTTTTCTTACTTGAGAATGATTCTTAAGTTTCGATATTAATCTATGAATTGTTTTGATTGAGATGATCCTTTTCAAGGATTGTTTTTAATGATAGGTTACGGACGGTTTGGGTAATATTGTTAGCGGCCATCTACAAAATTTTACAAGGTTCAATTTTTGTATTTTCGATATTATTATATTTTAATCATTAATACCCTTTTATGTCTCATAGACAATTAATAATTAAAATCTAGAATCCAACGTTACATTTAAATATCGGTTAGGTGATCTTTATCCTTCTATTTAAATTAACAAGGTAGTCAACGTTTGACGATTGCAACCCTTTGCAACTTCTAGCCATATGGGATCGGTTAAACATCTTTATGTTTAGTTGGCATGTTTAATCCCATCAACACCTTTGTCCGCCATGCTTCGGTGACTCTAAGCACATGGTTTCCAAATCAAGTGGTCCAACTTACACACACGTGTGAGTTTATACACATAAATGGTTAGGTGACCTTTATCCCACAAACATGGTAAACTCACCTCGAACATACAAGTTCCCTCAAATGTGGTTAGGTGACCTTTATCCCACAAAAAAGTTCCCAAGTGATTCGAGTGTTGTATAAAAGGATGGTGTTTGACTTGTTTTATAAAAATGTTTTTTTTTAATATTTCAAAATTCTAGTTTAGAAAATATTATGTACCATACATTTGCATGCATTCAAATCCTTGTTACTTTAGTGAAAACCAATTCTCAAGGTTCTTTTAATAAAACCCATTTTATTATAAAATCATTAACTTTCAATAAAACCCTTTTATTAATCACTTTAATGATTTTGTTAAGAACCAATTTTAAGCTTGTTGTTGATTATTAGTTTGTTAAGCATGCATATCCAAATATCATCAAAACAATATAAATAAGCAACCACACAAGCACAACACACATATTAATAGGTGCATAACCATAGCCAACTATTTTGACCACACTTGTTAGCCAAAACAAGTGTGTCAAAAGGTCCTTCCTAAAGGGTGAATATTGACACAAATAATGTGTCATTGAACTCCCACTTGATCCCGCATCCAAATGCTTCAAGTCTTCTTCTTGTGTTGTGATTTCTTCACATTCTATGGGCTTCCAAATGTCTTTTATATTCAGATCCAAACTCCTTTGGACTTCAAAAATGTGTTTTGGTTATCGGGCTAAAATCCCGTTAAGAACTATGAAGTCCTTTAGGCCCGAAATTAGCCAAAACCAAAACCGCATTTTTGTGTGCATCTTCTTTTACAAAAGGTATCCTAATACATTTTTTCTCGTAAAATAAAATGCACCTAATCTATTTACTTACATACCAAATGAAAATAAATAAATTACATATTTTACAAATGAAAGAACAAAGATAATTAATTATTACAACCCATTGAAATAATTAAATATAAATCACAAACACAAATATTCAACATATTTAAATACAAGGTCATGGCTAGGTTATGAACACCAAAATATATATCCACATATATAAAATTCAAGAAGCAAAAAATGGTTCCCTTTTTACAACCTACTTTTCGGCCAAGAATGAAAAACTGAAAAAGTGGGTTTTGTCCAAACAAACAAATAATCCAAATAACATAATTTTTCAAGATACTTTTATGCATGTAAAATTAATATCTTGAAAAGCAAAAGGAGAACCAAGATGAAAGATTTCGGCCATAGGGTTTAACCAAACCCGAAACCCGAAAATTTCATATCCTATGAAGCATGCACTCATATAAGCGGCTCTAGATGCCATTGTTGTGTTTTTCACATGTTTATCAAAGCTATTTTATCCGTATAAAATAAAAACCCAGCGGAAAGATTATTTAAAACATGTTACTTACAAGATATAAAACTCATTTTATATGTAAAACTCAATCTCCGGATCCATATATGAACATGCGTGCTATCAAAATTAAAACACAACCATAGAGTGTTTCAAGAATACTACCTTCCAAGGAGTAAAAGATATGAAGAAGACGATGCTTCTTGAATGGTAGTCTTCAAGTGTAGAATACCTCAACCTTTTATACCCCAAGCCTTTCAACAAACACTTAAGTTTAGCTAGGATTTTACACTTATAAACTCACTTGAAAAATTCCATCAAGACAACCACATATGGCCGAAAATTTGGAGCTTTTTCAAGAGTTCTTGCACTTGAAAAATCAAACTTGAAAACTTTCTTGGAACACACATGTTAGCCGATTTTTAGATAGCATATATCTAGTGTTTTCAAGTTCATCTATTTTATTTTGTTATACAAAATGTTCTTAAAACATGAGAGAGAAGTTGCCATCATTCTTGCCTAATCATGGAGCCTCTAACCATGCAAATTTCATGTCATTTTATTGGACCAAAAATGGTCTTGGGAACACCATGTTGGGGTGGGGCCCACATGTGTTTAATAAAAAAAATTCAAAATTTTCTTTTAATTTAAGTCTTGTTTTATATTTTATAACTTTTATAAAATATGTTATAAGACTTATATAATATCTCACAATCTTTTATAATGTTATTTAACCTATTAAATAACAAAATAAAATATTCTCTCAAAATAAATTATCCATATAATTTATTTGTTTATCAAGTGCAATTGTTTAGAAAACCAATTTCTAAATATTCTAAGTGTTAATATTTATTTATTTGATCATATCACAAATAAATATTATAAGTGTTTGTCTAGCTTGTATTTGGGTATGACTCGACTTGGATCATAACGTACTAGCCACATCAATTTAATATGTGTCTTGGGTATACATAATCCAACAATCTCCCACTTGCACAAGATACATAGAAGATTGATATAAGTAGTAAAGACCACCTAACTCTAGTTTACTACCCCTAATACATATGACTAGCCACATCAATTTAATATGTGTCTTGGGTATACATAATCCAACAATCTCCCACTTGCACAAGATACATAGAAGATTGATGCAAGTAGTAAAGACCACCTATGGGTTTTGATATCATCATAGTCAAACATACACATTTTATAGCACAGCAGAAGTCTTGGTAGAAATTACTATTACAAATCGAAAGTGTAAAGTACGAATAAAAGAATATACAGGCGGTTGTAAAGAAAGGATCCACAGGCAGATCTAAATATAATACAAAATGTGTTCAACAGACTTAAGGCATTACGAACTTGCATGATTCTCTAATTAACGCCCCGAAGCTCCCAGCCAATTACGAGTAGTACCTGTCATTTAGCCTTTTTGAAAATACGTTAGTTTACACTGGTAAATACAATTAACCGACTCTTTTGAAAACATTTATGAAAATTGATTTAAATGCACAAGGCACAAATATTATTTTATAACTTGGGACAATTATATAAAAATAATATTGTATCAGATTTACATGTTTGTCGTACGTTCAGGGCCCGGGATAGAAGCCGGGACATGATTAATAGACACACCACTAATATAAATCCACAGCGAGTTATCCCCAACAAGTGGGTATATCTTTTTACATACACAACTGTTAGGTGTATGCCTACACCCCGTGCTTAAGTCGTGGCCATTTACAATTGAAATGAGCCGAGGATATCCAGGACACGGTCGTATTAACCCCCAAAAGTTTATATGTAAAAAAAACCCGATTAAAACGGGTTATGTCAATAAATTAACCACTATTCGATTAATGATTCCATACCCGACCAAGTGGTAATATATTTTACCATATCCCAAGCTCGTATAAGGGAAAATAAGTTAAAAGTATTTACCTTAGCTTTAAAATGCGAGATTTGTCTACTCAGCCGTATAATCTAATCAAACTAGTGCAAGTAGCTTTTACCAGGGCTCCTAATCTGGAACGAAGATTTTATTAACCTATTAGATTACTAACGGGTCTTATTTAAGTTGTAAAGTTTGACCGGTTAGTTTAAAGAAGGATTTACGGTACGAAACGCTAGATTAAGCGATAACCAGATTGGAATGTAATTTAGACCCGACAAGTATGGAGACTTGTATTTTATGGGTAAACTAAATACATTCTAGAATTTGAAGTTAAAATGATAAGATTTAACCCGTTTCGGCTAATTTATGCAAAGTAGTCACATAAACCGCACCGTACGCGTATAAGCAAAAACAGGTAACCGGATGAGTCATGTACAAGTTCCATAAGTTATTACGCTTTAAATATGTTATGATATCAATAGGATATCAACAAATATGCCCAAAAAGATTTAAAAACAAATTAAGTCCCGTAAGGGTAATTTGGTCATTTTGACATTTATAAAGGAGGTTTAAAAATAAACTGATGTTCTGGTCTAAAACATTCTGTAAAAATATTTATTTTATGATATTAAATCAGTGGGATATCATATATATGTGTGGTTTATTATTTATGACCAAACTATGCCCCGAAAGGGTATTTTGGTCATTTCACATATGCTTTTAAGGACATAATTGGAAGTCTGAATTCATGACTTATGCCTACTGTAAAAATATTAAAATTTATTTATAAATTCAATAGGTAACAAGTCTTGGATGCTAAATATGGTTTTAAACCATACTATGCAACTAATTAGCGTAAAAGTCGACAATTGACGATATTTGCGATGTTTATGTGATTCTGAGGTTTTGATCAGCCTTGAATGTTAATCATATGTAAATCACATTTTATTAACAAAAAGGGCATTATCGTCAATTATGGAATTTACGCTAGAACTTAAAGTTATGGTCAGTATCTAATCTGACCCAACATTCCAAAAATTCCTAAAAATGATATCATAACAGTAGGTAATGAGTTTATGGTCAAAATTTATGTTTAATCATGGTTTATGCATAAAAGGGTAGTTTAGACTTTATAAAAATTTAATTTACGATATCTAGCATATCATCAATTTGAAACCCGAAAATTTCATATCCTATGAAGCATGCACTCATATAAGCGGCTCTAGATGCCATTGTTGGGTTTTTTCACATGTTTATCAAAGCTATTTTATCCATATAAAATAAGAACGCAGCGGAAAGATTATTTAAAACATGTTACTTACAAGATATAAAACTCATTTTATATGTAAAACCCAATCCCCGGATCCGTATATGAACATGCATGCTATCAAAATTAAAACACAACCATAGAGTGTTTCAAGAATACTACCTTCCAAGGAGTAAAAGATATGAAGAAGATGATGTTTCTTAAATGGTAGTCTTCAAGTGTAGAATACCTCAAGCTTGTCTACCCCAAGCCTTCCAACAAACACTTAAGTTTAGCTAGGATTTACACTCATAAACTCACTTGAAAAATTCCATCAAGACAACCACATATGGCCGAAAATTTGGAGCTTGTATTACAAGTGTTAATATTTATTTGTTTGATCATATCACAAATAAATATTACAAGTGTTTGTCTAGCTTGTATTTGGGTATGACTCGACTTGGATCATAACGTACTAGCCACATCAATTTAATATATGTCTTGGGCATACTGAATCCAACAAAGAAGATGTAGACAATATGTTCAAACAACATTCATCCGACTGCAGGTTCAGTTATGAAGACCTGAAGTTTTAAAACATGGATTTACACAATAAGCTGTTAGTAAAAGAGAACAAGTTGTTGAAAGCAAAGATATCTAGAACAAAGTCGAAGTGGAACAAACTAAACACTTCTTCCTCTGCACCCTCTTGAACTCTAGGCTCCTTATCTTGACCAACTGGTTCTTTCACTACATCCTCTTGAACATTAGGCTCCTTATCTTGATCAACTGGTTCTTCCACTACGCCCTTTTGAACACTAGTCTCCTTATCCAAATCAAATGCTCATGCAACGTGTTGTACAGTAATAGGTTCTTCAAGTACAGCCTCCTTACCAGAGGCAGTAGATCCAAATCTAGGGACTACAGGACTACTTTTGCCAGATGCCCTAGTCACTCTCCTGACATGGACTACTTTTTTTGGACTGGTCTATTGGTTTTTTTGGGCTGGCTTTTTCGTTTAATGGGTTGTGAACTAGATTGGGTTTGTGGTTTAATGGGCTGGGAAGTAGATTGGGTTTGTGGTTTAATGGGCTGGGAAGTGTAATGGACTTCCTGTTCAGAAGTAATTGGACATTCTTGAATAAATACTTCCATGAATGGTTCAGACTAGGGTTTAGCCTTAAATGCCATGTCCAAAACATCTTTATCATTTAGAAAAACCTTGAATTGACTATGATAAGCATTCAACCCGTACATGTAAAAATCCATAGTTTTATAGCATTCCGTTTCCATTGCATACTCTACTAGCTCAAAGTATGCAACATGATCAAAATCTAAGTGTAGCAACTTAGATTCACTTCCAATACACTGAGGTTGATCAAAACTAAAATCTAATGATCCACCATACCAAAGCATCACTTCGATAACTTCCATCACTTCAATCGGCGTATGATATCCAAATGCAATAAA
This sequence comes from Helianthus tuberosus, assembly GCA_030545235.1. Taxonomy (NCBI): domain Eukaryota; kingdom Viridiplantae; phylum Streptophyta; class Magnoliopsida; order Asterales; family Asteraceae; genus Helianthus; species Helianthus tuberosus. The sequence continues at coordinate 136,979,526 of CM060383.1, forward strand.
CTCTAACATAAAACGTACCTCTGCAATAAACCCGAACCCGACCAACCCGAACTTTAAATGGTTCGGTTATCGGGTCACTTTTCCTGACAAAAAACTCGAACAACCCGACTAGAAAAACCCGAAACACGAAACCCGAAAAAAACCCCGAACATTTATTGTTTTTTCTTATAGAAGTGTTTAGATTTGGAGTCTTTAATAGATAGAACACTAAGTTTTGAGACTTCTAAATATAATAATATCATATTGTCAACTAATATTTGAACTTTGATGATATTTTTAAAGTTGCAATATGAATTTTGATGCTATTTTATAAAAAAAAACATTTATTTTCATTTTACATCTAAACCCAAAAACCGAATAACCCGACCCAGGCTAACCCGAACCCGAATAACCCAAACCCGACTAACCCGAACTTTAAAATGGGTTGGTTATCGGGTCAATTTTTCTTAGAGAAAAACCCGAAACCCGAAAAAAAACCCCGATAAACACCCCTAGATATAAGAATAAATCAAACAGCGAATGAACAACAAAAGATGAAAGAAAATAAGAAATACAAATATTGTAACTTGTAAGTAAGAACGGATGATCAAGGAGCACATAACCATCATAGTAGAGAAAAAACAACTGGCCGAAGAATGACATAAAGTTAAAAATGACATATAAGAAACGTAGGAGCTAGGAGGGACAATGAAAAAGAAACAACAAGGGTTTAAGTGTAAAAACCAAAGGAAGGACCCATAAATTTCATCGACATTTGCCTTTAAGATGTATAATAATTTGCTGTTGCATGCTTACATTTGGTCCACCCTAGTTTTACTGTAACCGGCCTGTTCAACCGACGCACATATATGCAATTATTTCTCCAATCTTCATTCAATTTGCCTCAAATAATTTCAACTCAACCAAAAACATTCGGTCAACGCTCTTTAATTTCCCACCAGCCTTAAGCAATCATGTTGGAGCTCAACTTAAGTATACGATTTGTAGTCTTTCTGTTTCTGTTCTTGAGCTCTACTTGTTTCACTTCCTTAGTTCAATGTGTTGGACATGTACATAACAGAAGCAGTGATTTGGTTGGTTTGTACTATGCTGACCAACGAAACAATCTTGCTTCAAATTTTCTATACATAAACACCAACACCAACACCAACACCAGTACTAGCAATGTTCTCAACTATAACCCATACCGGATCCCTAGTCAAATTATGCATAAAAAGATGCACAAGAGGGACACTAATCTGACATCTGCAGTGTGGATTCAGAGCTATACCTCTTCTTATATCAATCGTTTACGCAATAACAACGTGACTGTGGTTTATTCGTGTGTGAATAATTCGATTTCAACGGATTATCGTTTGTTCTTTTTGTACAGTCTTTGGCAGAAGAAAACTTTGGACTCGGTTCCTAGTCCAGACGTACATCCGTTCATAGTTCGGGCTTTCAGGTTCGTTCACATTATGTAAAGTTTTTATATGCATTTAAGGCTATGGGGTGTGGATCCTCTACTCCCAAGTACCCCGAAATAGGATTTGAAGGGGGGGGGGGGGGGGGGGGGGGGGAGTTTTTCTTTAGGGCCAATACCACATGGGTGCCATATAGGGTTTCTCGATGTCTCCCCCTTCCCATACCCCATGGCCTAATACGTCACGAACTTGTTACAAGAGTGAATCGTACGCATCATTTTAGTAAATAACGGATAAAAGCTCGTTTAAACCTTATAATCCAAAATATTTAGGCTATACCCTAATCTAAAACTTAAGTTCTTTTTTTCATTTGATTATGTATTCATTATGAAGAAAAAGTAAAAGTTTTTTACATTTTTTTCAATTTTTTCAAATTTCCTCAGATTGCGCGGTGTCGTCCCAGATTTCACCCAAACCAAATTATTTTAATTATATTTAAACTTTAAAACAACTAGGCTTATCACTGTCGCTGCGTTGTGGCGAACTTCTTTTGTTATTTAGTCTGTGTTTACATGTGTTTTGAAATCACTACGAGTGCGTTGCGCAGAGAACCGCTGACAAGAATAAAAAGAAAAGGGTAAATTCCACTTTTCGTCCTTTATGTTTGTATCAAATTGCAATGGATAGCATTTAACTTCAATAATTACAATCACAATCCTTTATTTGTAAAACCCACTACAACAAACGTCCTTTAGCATTAACCTGGTTAAAAATTTTGGTTAACTTTAGTAACATAAAGGTAATTTAGTCCTTTTACCAATTACCAAATCATTTAAGAAATATTTTAATAAACAACACAAAAATAATACCTAAAATCCATTCTCTCTAAACAACCAGATCTAGATATGGCAATCACCACCAAACCCCACCACCACCATTTAAGAACCCTGGAACAACCCTCTTATAACAATCTCAAAATTCGATTTCTTTAATCATAGTTAAACATGAAGATATTGGGGCTTTTGATTAGAAGATGAGTATGTTGGTGCAAGAACTATGTTGAATTTGTGCGGTCAGAGGCTATGGCCGCCGGCCGGAGCTCACACCAGCGCCGGATTCACCATCAACAGCCGTAGCAAGCACCCACATAGTTGTAGTACCGTCGTCATCATCCATTAACTCCGTCGTCATCAACAACCGTAGCAAGCACAAATGCCATCTCTGCACACCATTAACTCCATCATAGTTGTAGCATCGTAGTCATCGTCCATCTCCACATATTTACAACAGTGAGAGAGAGAGAATGTGGGTAGGGATGGGTGGGTTGGTTTAATGTATTTTGCAGGTGTTGATGAGAGATGGGGAGAAACAAATCTTAGTTTGGAGTTATTGGGGGAGAAACAGAGAGAGATGCTTTAATGTATTTACAACTCATCATTGTATTTACAACTGAGTTGTATATTATATAATTTTTTATTTTTTTAAACAAAAGAGTAAAATTACTAATCTACCTTCGTCTGCAAGTCATATGATCAAACATAACTTAAATTTTTAACCTAGTTAGTGGTAAAGGACGAAAGGTGTAATTAGTTTTCCAAATAAAGGATTGTGATTGTAATTATTGAAGTTAAAGGCTATCCATTGCAATTCGATACAAACATAAATGATGAAAAGTGTAATTTACCCAAAAGAAAATGTAGAAAAAACACTAAAAGGTAACCGAAAGAAAATCAACAAAAAAGTTGTATCATGATGATGTTGTTCATATGAAACCCATGGTCAGAGATGAGCAAATGGTGCTGGGTGCCGGTACCGAATTTCTCGAACCGAAAAATCTTAAGTACCAATTCGGTACCGACTTTTGGCGTTCCTAGTACCGGTTCGCTACTGGTGTTTACCTTCATATACCTCTACCGTAACAGGTATTTTCGGTATCGGTTGGCACCGAGCTCATCCCTACTCCTAGCTCATCCCTACTCCTAAAACTAAAAGAAATCAGTAAAAGTTGAAGAGAATCATCAAAAAAATGTTGTACAATACTGTTGTTATTCGTACGGTACCCGTGATCAGGGATGAGCAAATGGTACCAGGTAGCAGTACCGAATTACCCGAACTAAAAGATTTTCAATATCAATTCGGCACCGACTTTTGGTATTTTCTGTACCAGGCTGATGTCGGTTTTTATCTTCATGTACCGATACCGAACAAGATCGTATCGGTATTTTCTATATGAGTACCGGTTCGATATCAGTTGACACCAAGCTTATCCAACCCGTGTTACAAAAAAAAAATTATTAAAGTTAAAAAAAAATGAAAATCTATTTAACTTGAAAAGTGAATAAAATAATAATAATAATTATTATTATTATAATATTAAAATAATAAAAGTATTAAAAAAACTATATATATTATTATAATATCAAAACTCATGGGGAAATCACATACGAACTCATTAAATGTAGGGAATTTGACCGATTGATTAATTATGTATAAATAAAGCATATTATGTTTCCGGTTTATGGTTCCGATAGAAGGTGGAAACCATCACTAAGTGCTCAAGTGGTGGCCATATGTATTTAAGTTCCACCTATAATGGGCCCGGGTGAGTTTCCTCTCCAGGTCTCGGGTTTGAATATGGGTGTTTAAATTGGAGATCTATACTGCGAATGGGCTCTCTAGTGCGGACCGGTTAAGACTACATATGCTAGACCTCCCGACATTCACGAACAATTCACACATTTCAAAAAAAAGTTAGAAGGTGGAGAAATATAGAAATACACGAATGGGGAACGACTACCACGTGGCAAGTACTAAATGGGGCAAGTACTGTCCCTTAAGTTTGTTTTTTAATTTATAGATACTTTATTTATTTAAATGTTTTAAATATAAATTAAAATAAAAGATATAGAAAAAAATATATTTAAATGTTTTAAATATAAATTAAAAATATATTTAAAACATTTAAATATATTTTTAAATATTTTAAATATACACACATACCAAATGCTTCCTTCTTTTTCAACCTGCACAAACAAAAAAAACACACGCACATGAAATACATATACACACAAACACAGACTTAAAAAAACAAACAAACAATTCCCACCAAGAAGTACCGGTGTCAGGTCATCGAGTTTTGGAGAAAAAAGACCCCATGTTCGGGGGCGGTGTTCCGGGACGAGGCGGGGCTTCACCGGCCTTCCCCAATCCTCCACACAGTTAACCCTAACTCAATTATAAGGCTAGGTGTTGTGGAATGGAATTCTATGGGCTCCATTGCACCACCTTAGCGCCACATCAAAAGGGGGTTTTATTCCTTCATTTCAATAACACAAATGCAATGGAATAAAACCCCCACAAATCATTTTATTTTTATTTTTTATGTTATTTAAACTAAATAAAAAATAAAATATCACCTAAACAAATTTAAAAAATACAAAGTTTATAAGAATTACATAACCCAAATAATAAAAAAAGCTACTCGTCTTCGTCGTTCTCATTATGTATCATGCGATCCAATCATAGATGTTCAACCAATCCGCTCGAAGATTCAAGTGGGTGTCTTCTCTTCCTATTTTAGTCGGATAGTTTCTTTCTCGGCATAGGTTAGAATTGGGTTTGGCTGCTGAATGGTATCATCATAGTCGGCACAAATGGCTCGGCCTGTGTCCTCTAAAATCATATTATGTAATATAATGCAAGCATACATTATATTTCTTACTTTTTTTCTTTTCTTGTATATGTGATGGTTGAGCAATGATAGTTCGTTGTTTCTTTAACACCCAAAATGCTCGTTCGTTATCTTTTCTCACTGACTCGTGTTTTTTCTTGTAATACAATCGTTTTTCATCATCATCATCAGGGGGTATGAGAGAGTTTGCATCAACACAACCCACTCCGGATATATACCATAAACAAGATAATACTCGTACTTATAATGCACATTATTTGCATAAAATGATGAATCCGGTGCAACCCCATCAATGACATCATTGAAAAGATTCGATGATTATAAAACAAGGCTACCCAATATCCTAGGAAAACCGTGTATTCCTTGATGGGTAACGTATAAAAGCGAGATGTCACTGGAGGTCGAATTACTCAGACATTGTTGTCCATATAGATCAATAACACCTAATAAATAATAATTTTAATAATAACTAGTCTTAAGCCCCCGCATTACGGGGTGGGGGCGTAAAACTGTGCTAACCGAACAACGACTAAAACCGAGTAAAAACATAAAACAAATACATATTAAAAATGTGTTACCCCTTTAAAATTGACATTTTTGTTTCTATAAAACCGTAATAGTATACCCATATTAAAAAGAATAAATACTCATTTTTTGGTATATCTTTTAAAAGAATAATAGGATGTATATAAAAGTTAGTTGAGTTCTTAGAAAAAAAAAGTAAAATTAGCATTTAATCAAAAAAATAGGAGAATGGCTTAATTCCATCTTTTATCACATTTAATGTTTATTACTTTTAGGGTCTGGATTAAGTACAACATGAAATTAGGGTGTGAAGTGTAAGAGACAACCATAGGGTGACATGTGTTCTTTTTAATTTTTGGGGAAATGGTATTATGGTTTTTTCTCGAGTTACTTACTTCACCCTCAATTTTTAAACGACTGTAACTTTTTCACACAATAATATTTAAAAAAATTCTACAGTGTTAACGAACATTATATTCTCTTTGATTTGAGTAGGTTATTGCTATAGTTTTCTTGATTTAAAAAAAAATATCTTCCAAGCTATAAAGCAACGTGATTGTGTAACGTTACGTAATTATGTTGCAGTACGTAATTACGTACCGTATGTGCAAACAGTAACAAATGCTCAATGTGACCCTACATTTATAATTGATGACGGGGGTAGCTCAAGGCTTAATAAAATGACTAGAATACATGACAGCTTAAAGGGTTTAAAACTCGGGAAACTAAGGTGAACCTCAAAAAGAACTTGTACAGTAATTAGTCACCTCACTGATTACTTGTAAAACTCTCCCACAGCGGCAAAAGAAAGCATGTGCACAGGGAACTCTCTTTTATCCGTAGGTCCGAAGCCTACAACCCCCCAAAGGGTAAGTCCCTCACTGCAAGCACAGATTCACTAGTCAAAGGTTTCTCCTTTGAGAAACACCTTCCCCTATAAAATGCAGGCCATGCCACCATGCAAAACACTCCAGGATCAGCAGAGATCATTCCAACTCTCTGATTCTTCTTCTCCTTCTCGAGAACTAGCTTAAAGCTTGCTTCTCTTCTTCACTTCAAATAATGCAACTTCTCCTATGATCACATTCTGGGCTGGATTCTTATCAGTTCAGAATTCAAGGAGAACAACGACAATACTAGTGAACCTCTTTCCACGTCTTGCAAACATGGGGGGACCCCACGACCTGCGTTAGGCAAAGCGGAACCCTTGAACTCTTCTGCCTAACCAGACTAACCACTATCCTTGGTCTTGTATTTGTTGTAGCAACAAGTTGGTGCCCACCGTGGGGCTACGCCGCTTATTTTTCTTAAAAGACCAGTAGTGTAGCTCCATTTTCTCCAAAATCATCATGTCGGAAAGAGAATCCCCCGGTGAAGTTAATCAAGTGTCACGGACTCCGACACCCAATGCTAACCAAATGTCACCGGCTACGTCTACACCCCTCTCTACCCCGGGAGGTACTCCAACGGGAACCATGTTCCCGGAGTTTACATCTTTTCAAACACAAACCCCATCCCGATCAGGGGTTCCTTCTCCTCAAGTCGGTGTCATGAACACTCCAAAACGAGTCGATTTGACATTGGAAGGAGTATCTCGACTTTTTCTACAACTGAGATCTCTTCTCAACCAACACGTGAGCCAAGAAAGAGAAAAAGGAGTAAGAATAAGGCTAGATTATGACGAGCCTGAACCCTCACTATCGCCCGGTCCACCACCACTTCCTTTCACCGGCTCGCGACCAAGTACTTCTCACTTTGAAGCTAGTCCAAGTGTGACAAGCCAACCGTTTAACCCAACCCCTCATGCTTATGGGAGACCAAGTCCATTGACTTTCCCATTATTTACTTCACAACCTGCTGTAACCGGCACTCCCATTGGACACGAAACTACTCTTGAACAACTATGGCAGTCACCAGCTTCAAGTGTTCCCCCTCCTGTTGCCACTACGTGGGAACAAGCCTTGGCAGTCTTGCCTTTGGCTCGGAGTGCAGTCATGAGCACTCCCATGGGAGCAAACCACACAGCTGCCACTGAAAGCCTTCAAGGCTTTAACCTGATGCCATAGATGATTGCCCAAATGATGGCTTATTTTCCTTGGTCCCAACTCATCAACCAAGTGTTAAGTACCCACCAAGGAACGACAAGTCATAACGCAAGAGTAGAGGAAGACTTTGCTAAACCCTACAAACCTAGCAACATTTCCTGTTTCTCCTAACAAATTGCTGATTATGACTTCCAAACAAAGATCAAGATGCCATCTCACATAAAAACATATGACGGAACCGAGGATCCAGAAGATCACCTCCAGATCTTTACCGGTGCTGCTAGAATCGAAAAATGGTCTAACGCTGAATGCTGCCTCATGTTCATGCAAACCCTTGTCGGGTCAGCCAGGATATGGTTCAACGACCTACCTGCCAGAAGCATTCGAAGCTTCGATGACCTAAGCAAAGGGTTCTTGGCTAACTTTTCGCAGCAAAGGAGGTACGTTAAGGATGCCACGGTAATTTTCCAAATAAAGTATAGAGATGATGAAAGCATCTGAGAATTCATCGAAAGGTACAAGAAAGAAGGGTTAACATACGTGGGTGTTGACAAAAAAATGAGGGTGGCAAGCTTCATGAACGCCATTACCTCCAAATATCTCACAAGGGACTTTAACAAGTGCCTACCCAAAACCCTTGAAGAAGCTCTCGAAAGGGCTGAAGCTCACATTCGAGGGGAGGAAGCGGTTGACATTAAGGAGCAAAGAAAAAGGGGACCTAGTTGGCGAGGCAACAACCACACTAGAAAGAAAGGGAATTTTAATTCCTATGATAGACGTCCCAAAAGCTCAGAGCAACGAAGGCCTGAAGGTCGGAACCCTCCAAGCAGGGAGAAGACCGTGAACTTTACAGCTCTAACAAAAACCCGACAAGAGATCCTTGCTGCTGAAGAAGTAAAACAAAGCTTCTGACCTCCTCGACCTTTACCAAAGAGCAAAAGAAATGAAAACTCTACTCAGTTTTGTGAGTTCCATGAAGAAAAAGGCCACCATACCAACGATTGCTTTCAACTAAAGAAAAGAATTGAAGAAGTCGCCAAGTCCGGAGAACTAGCCCATTTGGTAAAAGGGGTAAGGGACAAGATAGCTGAAGTAAAAAGCAAAGAAGTAAACATGTTGGTTTTCGATGAAAAAGCTTACCACAAACGGCCACGCTTGGAGGCTTGGGAGCTTCAATGTGTCTGCTTTCCACCGCCAGGAGGGGACCTACTCTCGAACCCTTTGGTGGTTGAAGCAACTGTGGGAACAATAAGAACGAGCAAAGCTTACATTGACACAGGGGCAGCTACCGAGATCATGTTCGAGAAGTTCTTCAATCGTCTAAGCAACGAAGAACATTCAAAGCTTCAACCATCCAGGACCTTATAAAAGGTATCGCCGATATACCCCTCAAGCCTTTGGGCCAACTAACCCTTGATGTCTGTTTTAGTGAAGGCAAGATGGAAAGAACCAAACCACTCACTTTTGTGGTTATCAACATTCCCTCCAACTATGATGTTATCATAGGAAGGCCAGGGCAATGTGCATTCGGTATGGCTGTTTCAGTTGGTCAAGGCATCGTAAAGTTCCCCACCGAGAGAGATATTGCAACCCTTCAACCTACCCAAGAGGCTTACATGGTTGAAGAGGAAAGCTCAAAAAGTAAAGATGACAAGCAATGGCTGATCATAAACCCCAAATATCCCGAGTAAAGGATAAGGGTTAATACAAGCCTTTCCAAAGTAACCCTCCCATACCTTGAGAAGCTGCTAATACACTATAGTGATATCTTCGCTTGGTGCCCGGAAGACATGACGGGTATCCCTCGAAGCATTACTGACCATGAGCTAAAAATACCACCCGATGTCAAGCCTGTCATCCAAAAGAAGCGAAGCCTAGCTCCAGAGAGAAGCCTGGCAGCATGCCAAGAAGTTGAAAAGCTTGTTCTAGCTGGGATCCTTCGGGAAGTCAAATATCAATCCTGGGTTGCCAATCCAGTTATGGTTTGAAAACCCGACAAGTCTTGGAGAATGTGCATCGATTTCAAAGACTTGAACAAGGCATGCCCGGAAGATTGTTATCCTTTGCCCGAGATCGACCTCAAAGTGGACTCACTCACAGGGTTCCCGTTCAAGTGCTTTCTTGATGCCTATAAAGGCTACCACCAAATTCAAATGAAAAAGGAAGATGAAGAAAAGACGACCTTCCATACCGACAAAGGTATCTTTTGCTACCAAAAGATGCCTTTTGGCCTGAAAAATGCGGGTGCAACCTATCAGCGCCTGATTGACAAAGCGTTTGCTAGTCAAATTGGCAAAAGCATGGAAGCATATATCGACGACTTGGTGATCAAAAGCAAAACAGAATACCAAATGCTTGACGACATACAAGAAACCTTCCAAAACTTGAGAAAAATTAACATGAAACTCAAACCTGATAAGTGCTTATTTGGGTTTGAAGAAGGTAAGTTTCTAGGGCACATTGTGGGGAAACAAAGTATAAAAGCCAACCCCAACAAGGTCAAAGCCGTTCTTGAAACCAAATCTCCATAAAGCAAAAAAGAAGTGGAAAGTCTGAATGGAAAGCTTGCAGCCTTGAAGCGTTTTACCTCAAAGCTGGCCGAAAAGTCCCTACCCTTTTTCAAAACACTTAAAGGATGTGCCAACAAAAAAGATTTCAAGTGGACTGAGGAAGCAGAAGAAGCTTTCAACCAGTTGAAGCAGCACTTAGCTTCACTCCCGGACATTGCGACTCCAGAAACAAGAGAACTGATCTTTGTCTACCTCTCTGTTGCTGAAGAAGTAATAAGCGCGGTCTTAACCATCGAACGTAACAAAGTTCAGGTACCCGTTTACTTCTTCAATAAAACTTTAAAACTAGCAGAGATCAAGTATCCTCCTTTGGAAAAACTTACTCTAGCCCTAGTCCAAATGGCTAGAAGGCTTCGAAGATACTTTCAAGCACACCCAATATAAGTGGTCACCGACCAACCTATCAAAAGTGTGCTTGAAAAACTAGAAAATTCAGGGCGGTTAGCCAAATGGGCTGTGGAACTAGGTGAACACAAAATCACCTATGTTCCAAGAAAATCTGTCAAAGCCCAAGTCTTGGCTGACTTTATTGTAGAAGTCCCAAAGCAAGTCACCACGGAAGTTAATACAATTACCGCTGAACCTTCTGACCCTGAAGCCTGGAAGCTTTTTACCGATGGGGCTTCAAGCGTTGAAGGGTCAGGAGATGGGCTCATTTTAATCAACCCTGAAGGGTTAGAATTTACATATGCTCTTCGACTTGAATTTCAGACCACTAACAATGAAGCTGAATATGAAGCACTGATAGCTGGTTTGAAGATAGCCAAAGAAATGAAGGTTCAAAAGCTTCAAGTCTTCACAGACTCATTGCTCGTTTCAAGTCAAGTCAACAACAACTATGTAGCAAAAGAGCCCAACATGAAGAAATATCGAGGAAAGTCTAAAGAATTGATGAACACATTCCAAGCATGTACCATCAAACAAGTCCCAAGATCTCAAAACAAGAGGGCCGATGCCTTAAGCAAACTTGCCTCTCTTACATTTGCTCATCTTACCAAGAAAGTATTGGTTGAAGTGTTGAAAACTCACCCAATTCAAGAGCTAGAGGTTCAAGATGTGATCACTGAAGAAGGCCCCAATTGGATGACTCCTATTGAAAAATTCCTCAAAAACGGTAAATTGCCCATTGACCAGACGGAGGCTAAAAGGGTTCGAGTCAAATCCAGGCAGTATGTGTTGCAAGGAGACATCCTTTACAAGAAAGGTTACCTTGCACCACTACTGAGATGAACAAAGCCAATATCTGATCAAAGAGATTCACGAGGGGATATGTGGAGCTCATTTCAGACCAAGAATGGTGGTTGCGAAACTGATGAATCTCGGGTACTTCTAGCCTTCCATGCAACGAGACACCACCGAGCAGTTAAGAAAATGTGAAGCTTGTCAGATACACGCACCAGTGCCCAAAAGCCCTACACAAGATCTCGTTCCCATCTCTTCAGCCTGGCCATTCCACAAATGGGGAACATATATTGTTGGTCCATTCCCACCGGCCAAGGGCGGGGAAGAATTCTTATTGGTGGCTATAGATTACTTTACCAAGTGGCCTGAAGTCAAACCACTTGCTAAAATCTCGGGCAAACAAGTCATTGACTTTGTGTGGGAAAACATCATTTGTCGCTTCGGGCTGCCGGGAGTATTGGTCACAGATAATGGGAAACAATTTGCTGAGAAGCCTTTTAGCACCTGGTGCAAGGAATTCAGAATAACTCAAGTATTCAGCTCAGTTGCATACCCACAATCCAATGGCGAAGTTGAAAGAACAAACCTAAGCATCGTAGAAGGAATCAAGACTCGATTGGGGAGACATGAAAACAATTGGCTTGAAGAATTACCAAACGTTCTATGGGCAATTCGAACAACGAAAAAAACAAGCCACAAAAGAACACCTTATAGCTTAGTGTTCGGATCAGAAGCTATGATTCCAACATGAATAGGAGTTGTAACTCAAAGAACACTCAACATGGACCTCGAATCAAACAACAAAGAGACCATGTTGAACTTGCAACTTCTCGAAGAAATACGTGATCAAGCCGCTATACAAGAAGCCAAGTATAAACAAAAAAATGGAAGCTTATTACAACACCAGAGTGAAACATGAACGCTTTAAGCCTGGAGACCTTGTACTACGAAATAACAAAGCCAGTAAAAAGGAAAACCAAGGTAAACTTGGCCCAAAATGGGAAGGGCCATACACAATCTTGGAAGCTCACAAAGGTGGATCCTACATACTGGCAGACGCAGAGGGCAAAAAGCTTCCTCGTCACTGGAACGGCAAAAACCTTAAAAGGTTCCATGCCTAACAAAAAGATTGTTTGAAACATATCACAAGAGTTGTTCTGTTCCCCTTTTGTAACCAGTTGAACCTCTTAAATGAATGATGAAGCTTTTTATCAAATTTGTCTTTCTATCCTATTATCAGGTTGAGAACCAAGCAAAAAACTCCATGGCAAGGGCCATGTAAGGGGATGAGCTCCCAGGCCACATCGCTCAATAGGTTCAAGGGTTGAATGAACCTATATAAGGGGTGAGTTCCTATATCAATACAACTCCATGAGACTTAGAGAATTTTTCAACAGACTTGTCTCATAGACGGGTTTGAAGAGCCTACACCAAATGTTCTTTAAACCTTAGAAAACGGTTTACAAAACAAAAAAAAAAAAAAAATTAAGAAAAAAGGATAGACAACATGTCCCCTTTTATCTAGTGAAGCCTTGAAGCTAAAGTGACTGCATCACTAAAACTTCTTAAGGAGAATTAGATAAAGAGACACATAGAACAAACAAGACAAATCATCATCAACACATGAACAACGAAATCATAAAACATCAAACATGTATAAACATAAAGGCTTTAGAAGCCATACAACTTAAACATTGTTCCAAACAACCGTCAAGGCTAACCAGCAAAGAAAAACCATAAGGGTCTCCACCAAACCTACAAATTGTTTAACAAGCCATCACGGCCAACAACCAAACCTTAGCGGTTTCAAGAGTTAGAAATTGTTCAAATAAGCCATAAAGGCTAAACCACCAAATGAAAACCTTAAGGGTTTTTCACACAACCTAGCTCATTCAAACATACAAAACATGAAATTGTTCAAGGTGCTAAGAAAGCTACAAATAAAAGTTTTCATTTTGCATCACTAAACACGGACTTTGATGCACCAGCCTCACCTCCTTTTACCTTCTTGGTTTTCTTCTTCTTTTTTCCCTCCTCAGCCGCTGTTCTCGAAGCTTCAAGGCTTGGATCATTCGATCCTTCATCAGCACCAGAGAGGGTCTCCTCACTATCCCCAGAGCATGAGCGTTTTTTGGACAAAGATTTAAGCACTTCCCTACAAGTGGCCTCGTCAAGCCCACGCGGCTTCAAACCCTGGAAAATAGGAAGGGGTTTGCCAAAACATTTCGAGACCTCACCCACACAAGGATAGGTCAAATGCTCCATCTCCCGGACTGAATCTTGAAAAACCTTATGAGCTTGGGGCTGATATAGGGAGGATTTTTCCTGAGGATCACCGGATTGACAGGCTTTGTAACTAGCAACATAGCCTTGATGCCTCCCGTGAATTAAAAGCTTGCTGTACACATCGCCCTAAACACTGTTAAATTCAGCAGAATGAAGGAGATAGGTAACTACCTGTTGAAAACCATGCTTAATAAGCCACTTGTTCTCGTTAGCTACTTGAGCATGGGAAACTGTCAACCTATTCTTCTCTTCCAAAGAAGCCTCCAACTGCTTTTTTAACCCTTCAACCTCAGTTTCATGACTACGGTTAAGCTCCTCAACCTTTTTACCCCATGCCTCTTCTTTCTTCGCAAACTCCCCACTCTCCTTTTTCAAAGTGTCAATAGAGGCCTTCATCTTGTCTCTCTTCTTGGAGAATTCTTCATATTCATGCATCCTTCTACGGAAATGAGCAACTCCTTGAGGAAGCATAGCAGCAAAGTTACAAGCACTCAGCATCAAACGGGATAACATCACATCGTCATCCATTTCAGCAATAATGCCACGAACCAAGGGAGGGGCAATGTGGTTCAACACATCCTCACAAACAGCTGCATCCTTAAAGCTATCACCACTCTTAACATCCCAATCAGGCACATACACTGCATCCACATCAAGACCTTCAGAACCACTAACACTTTTAGCAGACGAGCCTGCTACAAAAGCGACTTTCTGAACAACCGATTTCTTCTTAGTAACCGCCAACTCTTGCTCTTTACCAACGTGGTCACTAGGACCCTAGTCCATGGAAGCACCAATCTCATCACTTAGATCTATATGCTCAGGAGTGGATGGTGGACCAGAAGCTTTCAAAAAACGTCGATTTGAACGACGAGTAGACGTCTTGGGAGCCGCAACTTTGGTAAAACCCTTCACATTTGGCACATTCATATAACCGGAACCTTCGAGCCGATGTTCCGACCCCCTAGCAACCGCATCCTCGCCAGGTGTAGCTTCGGCATCCCCAAACGCGACATCAGAAGTGTCATCACTCTTCACGAAATCAAGCCCAGACATAACTACAAAATAAAAACAAATACAGGGTATAAGCACATAAATAACAGGAACATAATAACATAACAGAACAAATGCATACCCTGACCATCTTTCATAAGCACCAGATCCCGATTAGGTCTATCCCACAATTTACTAATACCCAATAACACTAGTAAATGCTCGGGGAAAGAACGAACCCTCGAAGGACACTCCCTGATGATTTCAAGAAAATGAGTATTTATCTCAAAAGCAGAGGGTTCAGGTTCGTTGAGAACGGAGTCCGGATGTCTCCAAACCATTTTAAAAGGAACAATCTCATCCGAAACCCAAAAGAACCGGTCCTTCCAGGCACCAAGAGTGGTGACCATAGACGAAACCAAACAAGTGTCGACTTGAGACGTTTCAAATGTGAACCAATCACCATTCTTTGCTAACTGGAAAAATCGACGAAACGACAAAAGGGTTGGATCATATCCGGAAGCCCAACATAAAACCTCAAAGTGCAAAACCCTAGCCAAGCCCTGAAGGTGGATCTGACCAAACGAAACACGGTAATATTCTAGAACATTCAACACAAAGTTTGAAAAGGGATGGCGGAGATTAGAAAACTCAAAGTGACGACAATACAAAGCAACAGAACCAGGAGGACACCGATCGATAGAAGTATCGCAACCTGGTGCAACCGGTTTAAATCTCAACCCAATGCCCCATTTCAAACAAAAAGCTTCTACTTCTTCTTGGGTTAAGCGGGAGAATGTTACCACTAAATCCTTACGAGCACCCATACTAAAACAAAATAAGAAGAAGGAATGAAAATCAAAACTAACCTGGAACAAGAAACTGGAATGAACTTGGGAGAAAAATGTGTAGAGATTGTTTTCTTCTAAGAGATAAAGGAAAATAAATGATAATAGATGTTATAATTACACAGCAGTTAATTAAAAACCGCCGCCTGACAAAAACTGCCACTAGTCACATCAACCGTCTTTTCAAAATTCAAAACCAAAATCTCAACTACTCCGAACCTTTTAAGCCTTCAAGCCTTGAAGCCTTTAAGCAAAAAACTAATGTAGAAAAGTTAGAAGCATTTGTGCTTACATGCCAAAAACCTCTGGCTTGGGGGGCTGATGACGGGGGTAGCTCAAGTCTCAATAAAATGACTAGAATACATGACAGCTTAAAGGGTAAAAGGGTTTAAAACCCGAGAAACTAAGGTGAACACCAAAAAAACATGTACAGTAATCAGTCACCTCACTGATTACTTGTAAAAGTCTCCCACAGCCGCAAAAAAAGCATGTGCACAAGGAACTCTCTTTTATCCGCAGGTCCGAAGCCTTCAACCCCCAAAAGGGTAAGTCCCTCATTGCAAGCACAGATTCACTAGTCAAAGGTTTCTACTTTGAGAAACACCTTCCCTTATAAAATGCAGGCCATGCCACCATGCAAAACACTCCAGGATCAGCAGAGATCATTCCAACTCTGTGATTCTTCTTCTCACTCTCGAGAACTAGCTTAATGCTTGCTTCTCTTCTTCACTTCAAATAAGGCAACTTCTCCTATGATCACATTATGGGCTGGATTCTTATCAGTTCAGAATTCAAGGAGAACAACAACAATACTAGTGAACCTCTCTCCACGTCTTGCAAACGTGGGGGGACCCCACGACCTGCGTTAGACAAAGCGGAACCCTTGAACCCTTCGGCCTAACCAGACTAACCGCTATCCTTGGTCTTGTATTTGTTGTAGCAACAATAATCACGTACTATATGTAACAAGTGTAATGTCACGTGATTATGTATCCATACATAATTATGTTATTATAATTTTTTTGATTGTATAATTTTTTTAATTAAAGTTATCCTTATTGCGTGATTATACATTTAATATAATGAGAACATTATTGTTTTTGTACTATTACGTGATTAGATCTGTAATATAAGTCATTACGTGATTATAGATATAGTGTTACATTGAGCATTTATTACTAGTTGTACACACTGTACGTGATTATTACATTGAGCGTTTGTTACTATTTTTGCACACATGGTACATGATTCTAGATTTAGGTATATACATGATTTAGGTATTCATCGATCATTTGGCACGTGACTATAGATGTAGTGTGACATTGAGAATTTGTTACTACTTGACATATGATACGTGATTTAGGCATTCATTGATTATGTTCAGTACGCAATTACGTACTGGAACATAATCACGTAACTTTATAGTTTGTAAAATAAAAAAAAAATAAATATTAAGAAAACTATAGCAATAGCCTACTCAAATTAAAGAGAATGAAATGTCTGTTAATACGGTGTAATGTTTATAAAAAATATTATCATATGAAAAATTATTGTTGTTTGAAAATCATGAGCAAAATAGGTTTATGAGTCAACAATATTAAATTTTCTATCTTTCCTTTTTCCCCACTTGTTTTCCTTGTTTTTAGTTATATGAATTTTAAATCTGAGAACCATTTAATCTTAACCATTGTTCTTGCAAAATCGATGGATCGGATTGTCTAGTACGTTTTGTACGCTAAGATTGTCTTATACAATAACTTTCCCATTAACTTTTAGTTAGTTACGGAATTGATACCAGATGGCAGTATACAGGTTATGCATTTGCTTTTGGTGAAAACTCAAACTTAAAAGGTTTTGCTTATTCGAGAAGATTATTCGATTATGATGATCAGCGTATTCCTATAGGTAAAATTGTTGAAACAGAGTGATTCATTTCCTTCTTTTTGTCAGAAAAATAAAAGAGATTATAGAAATTGTGGCCTGTTTTTCTCTCTAGTGATAGCATTCTCATTTAAGTTGGATATTTTGTTTATTGGCAGATGTAAATAGAAATCATCCACCCTTAAGAAAATGGTATGTATCTTAATAAGTTCTTTCACTTGAATGCCATGCCATTGCCGTACTCGATAACAGTTATTATGTATGATATCTGATTCTTGTTATCTTTCGCAGCTCAGGTGACCGGCAGTTCCCTTTAGATTAGTACAATATGATATATTCTTAAATCGAAACATGTTTCACAGAACCCAGATTATCACATGGGGCCATAGTTGGAATAACTTTAGGAGTAGTAGCTGTCTTGATGAGCCATGCAAGATGCTTATATAATAGAGTTTATAGAAAGACAAAAGCTGAAAAAAGGTCGGTATTGCTAAGGCCTATTCAAGGTATTTCTCAATTTTTGTTGTTGGACTAATATTGTTTATACATTGGGTATTAACTAAACCATTGCCACATCACCGCGATATCGCTGCAACGTAGGAATTTGTGGTCAAGTAAAACATTAATTCGTCTTTTGTATGTTTATACATCCGATCACTTTTTGGTTTCAAGAGGCATGAAGTTTCTTTTCTTATTTTACAACGGATCACCACAAGGTTGTTGATTTATTGTTGGGCTTCTTATTTTTAAGGCTTTTTGATATCCACTATTAGTTTGCTTTTTAGCAGTTGAAACGGATCAAGTCAGGTTGACGAGCGTATATTTTCTTTGTTCATTTTGATTAATTTTGTATATATCAACAACAACCACAACAATCAACATCTTTGTATAAAACGGTTTAGGAACGTGCAATGTGCCTTCACCTCGTAGCCTTGGTTTTAAAAAGCGATGGGCGCACAAAAGCGACGAGGTCTAAAATTGAGGCGCAAAGCGCAAAAGCGGTGGGCTTTTCGTACCCGAGGCGCAAGGTGTTTATATAATTTTTTTATATATCTCATACATATCCAATAGGTTTTTAGCTTCCTTTAACCAAAATATAGCTATAAATAAGGCTTCTATACCATTTTACTCGAATGTACAAGTCAAAAACCCAAAGTACAAGATTTTTCTACAATAAAACGCCTCAGATACATGAGGCACGCGCCTCAGATCAAACAGCCCCCAAAAAACCCTAAAATATGCGCCTTTTGGGCTTCCCTCTGATCAAAAAGCCCCCCAAAAAACCCTAAAATATGCACCTTTTGGGCGCTTCTTGTAATTACACAAGGCGCTGAGCGAAAAAGCCCCAGAAGCTGCGCCTCAGTGCACCTCGCGCCTAAGGCGCGCTTTTTAAAACCAAGCTCGTAGCCTTGTATGCTTTTGTGCATCTTTATTGGTTATCATTGATTCGCCTTCTCTTTCAAACTTAGCCTCCAAGGGTTCTTCGATTTCAGTTTCAGAGTTTAGGGTTGCTCTTGCTGCAGGGCTTGCAGGTATAACAATTGACAAAGCGGTGGAGTTTTCATATGAAGAGCTTTCAAAAGCTACAAATGACTTCAGTCTTGGTAGCAAGATTGGTCAAGGTGGTTTTGGTGCTGTTTATTATGCAGAGCTCAGAGGGGAGGTTTGGAACTAGGACTTTTATTTTTCTCTGTTGCTTCATGCATGTGATAGGATCTAGAGGTAGAAGTACATTTAATAGTTCACGTTATGGCACTTAGGCTATAGCCTAGTGGTCAAGAGGAATTATCTCTTGTGGCGAATAGTGTGAAACGATCTGAATTCTTGATTGTGTCAAAAGACACTTTTATAGGGATCTGAAAAGATCCGAACCAAAACAATCTGAACCCTAAGTTGCTTCTCATCTGTTCCGAACCTGCTCCGCATCTACCAAGCCTAGTCCATTAGCTCTTTTAACTTTTATTAGTCCACGAGCAGCTCAGTTGTTATCAGCCCTTGACACTCAACCCAATCCAGCCAAATAACATAAAACAAAAGGAAATAAAACATTTATAAATTGCAACATTTATTACCAATACAAATGCATATATTTAATTGCCATGGAAATGCATATATTTCAACATACATCATATCACACCCATATGAATTTGTATGTAGGGGCATGCTCATTTCAGAACCAATAATTATCGTATTTTTGTGTGTGTATTTTTTTATGTATATCTGGCTTTTTGTTTTATTTATCTAACATGTTAGCACTCGTGTAGAAACTAGAAAGTTGCTATCAAGAAAATGGATATGCAACCATCAAAAGAATTTCAGGCTGAACTAAAGGTTTTAACTCATGTTCAACACCTAAACCTGGTAAGAGGTGTTAACTTTTAACTTGAGTTGATGTATGGTGTCTAGAGGTGGCAAGAGGGGCAATCGGGTGGTTCAGATGGGTTAAATGCAGGTTTTTGTCCCCTTTTTCTTGTATTTTACAAATAATTAATATTGTTCACTACGATTATGAAAACTAGATTATTGAAATACTAATACAATTTTTCAAGTTATCGGTTTAAAATGGATTTGGTCAGTTTTGATCCGTTCCTTTAACGATGTTTTCAACCTGTGTATTCATTTGACTCATTTGTGAGTGAATTAGTTCACAGGAAAACGGAGTGGGAGCACAAATATAAAAGAGAATACTTAACGGAAAAATTGACGTATTGCAAATGAGAAAAACTAACAAACATCAAGCATAAATTATTGATTAACGCGTTTTCACAATCAAATTTGAAAGTCAAAGTCGGAGCTCCTGATGATGAAATCTGGCCTGTTGAGACTTTTTCGTTCGTTATCTACGGCCTTGTAACTCCAAACATAAGTAAAGTTATTTTTTTTAAGTTGGGCTCCTTTCCAACCCACTTACTTAGTTTAGCGGTTCCAAATATGAGTGTGCTAACTCTCCTCATCACATTGTCACCGCTTAATTCTCTTCAAAATGACATATGAAGTCCTACCCTTTGACCATATGTGATGCAGGTGCGTTTAATAGGAGATTGTGTGGAGGGTTCCCTTTTCTTGGTCTATGAGTACATTGAAAATGGAAACTTGAGTCAACATTTACATGGATCAGGTCTGATCAAATATATTTGAAAACAAAAACTCATTTATGATACCGCATGAATTTAAACAAAGACAAATTATGTTCTTTCTAATGTTCATTTCCAGGAAGGGACCCGCTACCGTGGTCTACCCGAGTCCAAATTGCCCTTGATTCAGCAAGGGGTCTTGAGTTTAAATGAACAAGGGCAAGTATGTTTGGAGGACTATATCATCCTTTGGGCCTCATGGGGAGGTTAAAATGCTCAAGCTTTCTAATTATTGGATGCAGGTATGCGCAATATGGTGATGTTTCTCCAAAGGTAGATGTGTATGCATTTGGTGTTGTACTTTATGAACTTATTTCAGCCAAAGAAGCCATAATAAGAGCAAATGGCTCTGATGGTGAACCAAAGGGACTTATTGCGTTGGTGAGTTTACTTTTGTTATTAGCTAATTATGTTTTACAAACAATGCTGATGGTTAGTTTACTAGATTGTGACTAACGAGTTCAATCTTCTACAATTTTCAGTTTGATGAAGTTCTTAGTCAGGCTGATCCAGAAGATGGCCTTGTCAAAATGATTGACCCGAGGCTGGGGGATAACTACCCTCTGGATTCAGTGCATAAGGTAAATTGCGAAGAAAAAAATAAAGATAATGATTTTGTTTTTGGTTGACTCAAAACAGTTATATTCGTGAACTCGGGTGCAGATGGCTCAACTCGCAAAAGCTTGCACACATGAGGATCCCCAACGAAGGCCACACATGAGATCTATCGTGGTTGCATTGATGAATCTTTCATCATCCATGGACGATTAGGATGTTGGGTCTTCTTACGATTCTGAAAAGTCTCATATAAGTTTGGTGCTCGTTTTTATATGTATCTTTTATTCTAATACTGTTATACAATGAAGTGTTATGTAAATATGTCATATGACAAACATGTGTCATCATCATCATCATACTCAATATATCCCACCAATACCAAAGTTAAGGTAGGGTCCGAGGAGGGTAAGATGTAGACAGCCTTACATCTACCCGTAGGAATAGAGAGGCTGCTTCTAGTGAGACCCCCGGCTCGGTAGTTGTTTTGCATCAAGCCTTGGACATAAGGCACATAACACTTAGCAATTTTCAAAGCCAAAACAAACTTGGAAACCAAAGATATCCAAGTTTGAACTAAAACCAATTTGGAAACCAAAGAATGATGTATCAAAACGAAACATTCAAAATGATCCAAGATTTTATCAAAGGAATGTTTCAAAAGGACAAATTTGGATGGTCAAGAAACAAAGTACTTCTGTGAGTCAGAAAAGGAAAATCGATTCGACCAAAAAGGTTGAAAATAAGAATGAAAAAGTTTTTTTTGTTAAAAATGATAAAGATTTTCCAAATTTGAATGATTCGTATTGTGTCACAATACCCAAGGTCAAACAGGTCTGGATTGCATTATTCAAGTAACTGAGTTGTGTGAATGCTAGATGCAAACCGAAAGTTATCAAGAGCAGCGGAGCAGCCTGGCAGAAGAGGAGGATTCTTGAGGATGAAAAACAGGAAGTTTGTTTGTTAATAATAATAAATAAAAACTTAAATCCAAAACAAAATAAAAAATAGAAAAACATAAAAATGAAAAAAAGTTTATTTTTAATTTGTTAAAATCAAAATTTTTGAAAAAAATATGTTGAAGGAATACGCCGAAACCTTCACAGCTGAACAAACAAATCTTGGTAAAACAAGTTCTTTCAAGTTGTTAAACAATTCTACTTCACATTGTCAAAAATCATTGTTTTGTTAATCATGGGGGTGTGTAGCAGAAATGAATGTTAAAAAGTGATAAATGGTCTCTCTGATGATATGCTAGTAGGTTTTTACACATTTAGTAAATTCATTTCGAGATATAAACCTAAATAAATAACTTTCTTATCTCGTGGGGTACATCTCGGACATATGGACTTAGTACTCCGAAATTTCGTTTGAGAGATTACCTGATTCTAAGATATTAGGTCTTTATACTTATTGATATCTGGGGTATTATACCTGGTCTCCTGATTTTGCATCAGCAATGGCCTGGACCTCGTATAATGCTTTTGCGCGTAAAACTTTCCCTCTGCATAAAAATTGAGAAAATATCGAAAGATATATATCAAATGCAGTTGTAAAGAAGATTCCTAAGTGGAACACACCTTAAGTCGAGCCTTCATCTCTTTGACTGAACAAAAGTTCTTACCTGAGCTCTCAAGGCCTCACACTAACCAGAGACAGATATCAATTAGGTATATTCACCTGTAAGACTGAATCTAGGGAATCTTGATACGGGAGTATATTCTGAGATGGGACACGCAAATAAGTTAGTTCTTAAAACACTAATCTCGTATCTTGAATCAATTGAAATCTGTGTGAAAATTTAAGTGGACCAGTACACTAACAATCTAGGTGAATCGTTTAGAACTTAAAGTTTATATAGATCAACGGTGCTTGTGATGTGTCATAAACTGATATGATCCTCTGACGCGAACTCAAACAAAAATATACCTGTGAATATTTTGTTATTGCATTTTATTATACAAAATTACAAAAAGATTTTTGGAGTGTTTTAGCATAAATTTTATAAAATACAAACAGATTTTGTTTCACTTTATGTTTCAACAACTGATGTTTGAAAACTGAGTTTCAAAATACGAGTACGCTAAACATGTCACACCCCCAAAATCCACATGCGGAGTACTACCGCTTGGAGGCGTGACTGACCAGGACCCAGCCACCAATTATACTGAGCATTGATTAATAGTAAAAGTATTCACCAACCACAGTAGTTAGTAAACACCATATTTTAAAATTCTAAAAGTTTAAGTTCAAATAACAGTTTAGACAAACAGCGGAAGCATAAACCAAACAGTTTCAAAACAAAGTTCATAGTTCAAGATTATTTAGAACCCAGCACATGGGTTAGACGACCACTACACATTCCCAAGCTGCAAGCTCCTGAGTCACTGGGTACCTGCAAAGCATGCAGTAGGGTATCAACAAAAATGTTGGCAAGTCCACGAGTTGTCCAGTTTTAATTTACAAAAAAAAAAAAAAAAACTTGTTTCACCAGTTAATTTATTCGTTTATACATGCGATGGGGAGCTACCCCATAAGTAAGCGACTAAACTGTTTTTCCAATACCGAATACTTACTTAACCGTACGTTTTCGTAGTGCCCCGTTGTCAATGTTCTATCATCATTGACGGTTTGCCAAAGTTCATTAGTTCACTCCCGTTCCCAGTAACAAGGGTCGGTGTGAGGCTGGTTACACCTAAATAGCGCTATTAACTAATAACCCGTTCGCCAGGCCCCGGCGACTAATCGGTATTAAATGGTAGGGACTTAAGTGATAGAGTTTCGTTTAGTGTTGCTGGTTGCATTCCGTATAAACAATAATTAACCAAGAGTTCCCAGTAACAAGGGAAGTAAGTAAGTTTGTTCCCAGTAACAAGGGAAGTAAAGTAAGTTTGTACCCCTTATGCAGGGATAGCGTTGATTAAGTTTCCGTTTCCCAAAACCACCGGGAACGCATGCTTTAATAGTTGTGAACTCACCTTGGGTTGCTCGGCAGTTAGTTTACTTGGTTAGGTATGCTGGTCACCAGGTCCTAAATGGTTACCAGTATAAGTCAGGCTTGGGCACAGGAAATCATGTATATCTACACATAGCTAACACATAGCATACAAAACATACAAGGGTACTCAGGCCTGTCCTAACACTTGAATAGTTAATCGGTAACACTTAGTCCGGATAAACAGTAACAGGAAGATTATGCAGTCCAAACATTAAATATGGCCCAATAACGAAAACAAGTAGTCCACTCGAGACAAGGTGGTCTCGAGTCGAGACCGAGAGGTCTCGAGTCGCAACCGAATGGTCTCGGTTTGTAGTGTGGTGGTTTCGAGTCACTTAAACTTGAGTCGCAACCTTAAATGTCTCGGATGTAGTCTCGAGTCGAGATCATGGGTTCTCGAGTCGAGACCTAGATGGTCTCGAGTCCTTGGAGTCTGTTTTGAGTTCTTGGTCATGATCTCGAGTCGTGGCTGCTGTGGTCTCGAGTTGTCATGAGTTGGTTTCGAGTCGAGACTGGTGGTCTCGACTTGTACACCTGATGACCGAGACCTTCTAGAACCATCCGATTGTACTATCCAATAGCATTTCATATGCATGATCTAGTGTACTACCCAATAGAAATTCCCTAACATGTTTCTTTGACCAACATTTGATAAAAATGGATCAAACACACAATATTTCAAATATTCATATCATATTCATATAGTTCATCACTAGGGTTTTATCATTCATCTCTATATTCAAAGCATGTGCATATATCCTCCATTCTTCAACATATAACATAAGATTTGTGATAAGAATCATGTGACCTATATCCCAAATATCAAGACAATCTTGTAGACCACCACTAAACACAATGTTTGTCCTATTTTATCAAGCATGAATCGGATTGTCATAAGTATCACCAATTATTTCTCATTCAAAGCACAATTAGTTCACATCTCATTCATCATCCAATCATTCAAAGTAAACATCCATTAACCGATTCATTTGATCAACAAAGTAGTATTATTAAGTATTCTAAATCATCAAGGATTAAACAAGCCATGGGGCACTAACCGGCTAGATAGGGAGAGTGTAAGGAGGAGCGGTGAAGAAAGTTCCCGAGTGATGATATCGAGCTTGATCCGAGAGCCTTAGCACTTCCGGTTGAACCCGAGAGAGAAGGGGAGGAGAGGTTGTTTTTAAGGTTTTAGTGAGAGAGAGAGGGAGTGTGAGGATGAAATGAGAGAGAGTGTAAAAGGGAGTGTGTGTGGGGGTTTTAGGTTCTTATAAGAGGGTGGTGCACCTTGAGTGGGTTTCCGAGTGGGCTAAGGGAGGTGCGGCCCAAGCGGCCCAACCGTTCACTTATTTACTCGAGACCGGGTGGTCTCGAGTGGTGGTTTCGGTTCACGAGTATCTTTATATACCTATATATATATATTACATACACGTTATCGACACATAGCACAAGAAGAATCACAACTTTCATTTAATAACATATATATACGCACAAAGTAATTACAAGGTGTTTGCTCGGAAAAACCTAGAGTGTCACATTATCCCCAAGTTTTAAGAACTTTCGTCCCGAAAGTTAAGGCAGCCACTGACAAGGTAGTGTAAATGAGAATGTTTCAACGGGGTGTCACATCATCCCCCCGTTAATTTGGAATTTCGTCCCGAAATTCGGTTGTAGCTTCAGTGCTGGGAGTTTCATTTGGGAACAACTGGGGATACTTGTGCTTCATCTGGTCTTCCAGCTCCCAGGTGAACTCTGGGCCACGGCGCGAGTTCCAACGAACTCGTACGAGGGGTATCTGGCTACGTTTGAGGGTTTTGATCTCACGATCCGTGATCTCAATCGGTTCTTCTGTAAAGTGTAGCTGTTCGTCAATAGTAAGTTCCTTGAAGGGAATGATGAGTGTTTCATCTGACAGACACTTCTTCAGATTAGACACGTGGAAGACGTTGTGCACAACACTCAGTTCTTCAGGCAGATTCAATCTGTAGGCGACCTTACCAATCTTTTCGGTAATTTCAAAGGGTCCGACATATCGCGGATTAAGCTTGCCCCGTTTTCCAAAACGAACCACATCCTTCCAGGGTGAGACTTTGAGTAGTGCCCGGTCACCAACCTGGAACTCTAGCGGTTTCCTATCTTTATCCGCGTATCTCTTCTGACGGTCACGAGCTGCCGCCATGCGTTGCCTAATCTGGGCAATCTTTTCTGTAGTGTCTACTACATGTTCCGGGCCTGTGATCTGGCTGTCACCAACCTCCGCCCAGCAGAGAGGCGATCGACATTTATGACCGTACAATGCCTCAAAGGGTGTCGCTTGAATGCTGGTGTGGTAGCTGTTGTTGTAGGAGAATTCCACTAACGGTAGGTGCTTCTCCCAATTCTTGCCAAAATCGATCACACATGCCCTAAGCATGTCTTCGAGGGTTTGTATGGTGCGTTCAGATTGCCCATCCGTTTGTGGGTGGTAAGCGGTGCTCATGTCTAAACGTGAGCCAAAAGATTTGTGCATAGCTTGCCACAACTCAGAAGTAAAACGTGCATCTCGATCGGAAATAATAGAGGTTGGCACTCCGTGCTTCGAAACCACTTCCTTCAAGTATACCTCTGCTAGGGTAGAGAACTTGTCTGTCTCTTTAATAGCCAAGAAGTGGGCAGATTTAGTTAATCTATCTACTATCACCCAAATGGTGTCATTTCCGCGTTGAGACCTAGGCAAGCCGGTGACAAAGTCCATGGAAATTTGCTCCCATTTCCACTGTGGGATCTCTGGTTGTTGGAGTAGGCCTGATGGTTTCTGATACTCCGCCTTGACTCTTGCACAAGTTAAACATTTTCTGACATAGGTTGCTATGTGGGCTTTCATGCCAGGCCACCAATAGGTAGTCCTTAAGTCGTGGTACATCTTATCTGAGCCCGGATGTACTGAGTAACGGGACTTATGGGCTTCATCCATTACAAGCTCGCTCAAATTCCCATAAAGTGGGACCCATATACGTTCATTTACGTAGTAAGCACCATCTTCTTTTTGTTCTAATCGTTGTCTCGATCCTCGTAGGGACTCAGCCCTGATGTTCTCGGCTTTCAATGCTTCGACCTGAGCGTTTCGGATTTACTTAGGGAGGTTCGAGTGGATAGTGAGTTGTAAGGCACGAACACGCTTGGGTTTGGTCTCCTTTCTGCTGAGGGCATCGGCTACCACATTAGCCTTGCCTGGGTGATATTTAATTGCGCACTCGTAGTCATTTAGGAGTTCGACCCATCGGCGTTGCCGCATATTCAACTCCTTTTGTTCCATTATGTGCTGGAGACTCTTGTGATCAGTGTAAATCGTGCACTTGGTACCGTACAAGTAGTGTCTCCAAATCTTGAGCGCAAAGACCACAGCTCCAAATTCTAAGTCATTCGTCGTGTAGTTCCGTTCGTGGATCTTGAGTTGTCGCGAGGCGTAAGCAATAACTTTCTCGCGTTGCATCAACACGCAGCCAAGTCCTTGAATAGAAGCGTCGCAGTAAACGACGAAGTCGTCGGTACCTTCAGGTAAGGAAAGAATAGGAGCACTACAAAGGTTCTTCTTTAGTTCCTGGAAGGCAGATTCCTAAGCATCACTCCATTTGTAAGCAACACCCTTCTGAGTGAGGGTCGTCAGTGGTTGAGCGATCTTAGAAAATCCCTTGATAAATCTTCGACAGTATCCTGCCAATCCCAAGAATTGGCGAACTTCGGTCGGAGTCTTAGGTATGGGCCAATTCTTAATGGATTCGACCTTAGCGGGGTCAACATGAATCCCTTGCTGATTGACGATGTGCCCAAGGAAATGGACTTCTCTAAGCCAGAAATCACATTTCGAGAATTTGGCGTACAGTTGCTCATTGCGAAGGAGTTCGAGAATAAGACGCAGGTGTTGTTCATGCTCCTCTTGACTCTTCGAGTAGATTAAGATGTCGTCGATAAACACAATTACGAACTTGTCGAGGTAGGGTTTGCATACTCGGTTCATGAGATCCATGAAGATCGCAGGTGCGTTGGTCATTCCGAAAGGCATAACAAGGAATTCGTAGTGACCATAGCGAGTTCTGAAAGCAGTCTTAGAGATGTCCTCATCGCAGACTCTCAGCTGGTGATAACCCGATCGCAGATCGATCTTGGAATAATAGCTCGACCCTTGCAGCTGGTCGAACAGGTCGTCGATACGGGGAAGTGGATAACGATTCTTGATGGTAACCTTGTTCAGTTCGCGGTAATCAATGCACATTCGGAATGTGCCATCTTTCTTTTTGACGAAGAGTACTGGGGCTCCCC
This sequence comes from Helianthus tuberosus, assembly GCA_030545235.1. Taxonomy (NCBI): domain Eukaryota; kingdom Viridiplantae; phylum Streptophyta; class Magnoliopsida; order Asterales; family Asteraceae; genus Helianthus; species Helianthus tuberosus. The sequence goes on from CM060383.1 coordinate 137,007,936, forward strand.
AGGGTGATGAGCTAGGACGGATAAAACCTTTGTCCAAAAGTTCTTGTAGTTGAGTAGAGAGTTCCTTGAGTTCTGCGGGAGCTAGACGATAAGGTGCACGAGCTATAGGTGCTGCTCCGGGAGCTAGCTCGATTTGAAATTCGACCTGACGGTGAGGAGGGAGTCCAGGTAGTTCCTCCGGGAATACCTCAGGATAGTCGCGTACGACTGGAAAAACTTCAATCCTGTTTTCCATTTTCTGTGTGTCGGCAACGAGTGCTAAGATAGCGGTGTGCCCCTTTCGTAGACACTTCTGGGCCTTTAAGAATGAAATGATGCCTGTGACTTCTCCGCTCTTGTCGCCTTGAACTATAAGAGGTTTGCCAGGGGGACGGGGAATACGAATAGCTTTCTCTTGGCAGAGGATTTCAGCTCGATGCTTGGATAACCAATCCATACCAATGATGACGTCGAAGCTTCCAAGAATGATGGGGAAGAGATCGATACAGAAGGTCTGACCAGACAACTCTAATTTGCAGTTACGAATTACGTGTGAGGCCTCGAGGTTTCTACCATTAGCTATCTCGACGATGTGCTTAGAGCTTAACGGCGTAAGGGTGGACTTAAGTTTCTTACTAATACGTAGGGATACATAACTAGCATCTGCTCCGGAATCAAATAGTACAGAAACATAACGATCATTAAGTAGGAACTTACCCGCCACAACGTTGGGGTCATTCCTTGCTTCTCCAGCTCCAATCACAAAAGCCCTTCCTCTTGCACCATTTCCAGCATTGTTGTTATTGTTCCCAGCACCCTGATTGTTGTTGTTCTGATTCTGGTTCAGCTGAGGGCAATCCTTTCGCATGTGCCCTATTGCCCCACATTTGTAGCATTCATGATTGTGTTCCTTGCTGCTGCTGTTGCTGTGGTTGATGCTGATTCTGCCTAGCTGGGAACTGGCTTCGGCAATCTTTGGCTTCATGCCCCATCTTGTTGCATCGCTGACATTGACCTTTGCCACATGGCTCACTGTGATGTCGGTTACATTTGTTACACTTAGGGTGGTTTCCTCGATAACCACCCTGTTGCTGAGGGCCTTTGTTGTTTTCAGTCTTCCTTTGTTGAACTGGGGCCTGAGTGCGGTTAGCATCCTTTCCCTGACTTCCATCCCACTTTCGTTTGTTATCGCTAGAAGTCCCAGCAGTAGTACCGATCCTCTTAGGCAGCTTGCCCTCCTCCACAGCCTGATTGGTGAGTTTGTGAGCAAGACGAACCACGGGCTGTATGGTATTGAGGTTGGCTGAGGTCACATGGCTCCAAATTTCTGGGACTAAGCCTTTGATGTACAATTCGATCCTTCGATACATAGGTCGGGACATGTTTGGGCAAAGTGCAGCATAGTCGTTGGACTGCTTGGTGTAGGTCTCAATCTCTGATCCAACCATCTTGAGCGCATAGTACTCGTTCTCGAGTTTGTGGATGTCGTCCCTGTGACAGTACTCCTCTTTGATCATGTCCTTGAAATCTTCCCATGCAGTAGCATTAGCAGTTTCCAGACCAAGCATCTGAATCTGTGCCTTCCACCATGAAAGCGCGTTTCCTTCCAGCGTACCAGTCGCGAACTTAACCCAGTTAGCAGGGGGACACTCGCAGACAGCAAAGACAGCTTCGGCCTTTTCAATCCAGTATAGAAGGCCTATGGCACCCTCAGTGCCGTTGAAAGGGAGAGGCTTGCCATCCATGAAGGTTTTGAAAGTACAAACACGTGGTTGCGCAGGCGCTTGCTGACCTATTGTGAGAAGCAAATCGAATAGGCTTAGAGGTGAAAAGATGATGCGGGGGTAGGATCTAAACATCCTAAAGTAACGAGTTTACCTCCAGGGTGAGCTGCGAAAGCTGCAGCCACCGTGTTGAGCAAGTTGGTGAACTGAGCCTGAGTCATGTTGACGTTTCCTCTTCCGCGTCCACTCATTGTCTTCATAACCAGAAAACACAGTATGAGTGTGGTGTCGTAATGTAGCGAGAATGAGATAGAAGAGGGATGCGTATCTAACTAATTAGGCACACTAGTGTGTATAGTAGAGCAGTCAACATAAGATAAACAAGCAAGTAAACACAAGTCCGAGCTATAAGGTCTAACAAGCTGAGTCTTGCCCTTGGAGTGTAGTGTCGTCATGAGTCACGGGTTATAGTCTGGTTTTTCTCAAAAAGACTTTCTTTTTAAAACCAAGTTCACTATAACCAATGGCTCTGATACCAATCTGTCACACCCCCAAAATCCACATGCGGAGTACTACCGCTTGGAGGCGTGACTGACCAGGACCCAGCCACCAATTATACTGAGCATTGATTAATAGTAAAAGTATTCACCAACCACAGTAGTTAGTAAACACCATATTGTAAAATTCTAAAAGTTTAAGTTCAAATAACAGTTTAGACAAACAGCGGAAGCATAAACCAAACAGTTTCAAAACAAAGTTCATAGTTCAAGATTATTTAGAACCCAGCACATGGGTTAGACGACCACAACACATTCCCAAGCTGCAAGCTCCTGAGTCACTGGGTACCTGCAAAGCATGCAGTAGGGTATCAACAAAAATGTTGGCAAGTCCACGAGTTGTCCAGATTTAATTTACAAAAAAAAAAAAAAAAACTTGTTTCACCAGTTAATTTATTCGTTTATACATGCGATGGGGAGCTACCCCATAAGTAAGCGACTAAACTGTTTTTCCAATACCGAATACTTACTTAACCGTACATTTTCGTAGTGCCCCGTTGTCAATGTTCTATCATCATTGACGGTTTGCCAGAGTTCATTAGTTCACTCCCGTTCCCAGTAACAAGGGTCGGTGTGAGGCTGGTTACACCTAAATAGCGCTATTAACTAATAACCCGTTCGCCAGGCCCCGGCGACTAATCGGTATTAAATGGTAGGGACTTAAGTGATAGAGTTTCGTTTAGTGTTGCTGGTTGCATTCCGTATAAATAATAATTAACCAAGAGTTCCCAGTAACAAGGGAAGTAAGTAAGTTTGTTCCCAGTAACAAGGGAAGTAAAGTAAGTTTGTACCCCTTATGCAGGGATAGCGTTGATTAAGTTTCCGTTTCCCAAAACCACCGGGAACGCATGCTTTAATAGTTGTGAACTCACCTTGGGTTGCTCGGCAGTTAGTTTACTTGGTTAGGTATGCTGGTCACCACGTCCTAAATGGTTACCAGTATAAGTCAGGCTTGGGCACAGGAAATCATGTATATCTACACATAGCTAACACATAGCATACAAAACATACAAGGGTACTCAGGCCTGTCCTAACACTTGAACAGTTAATCGGTAACACTTAGTCCGGATAAACAGTAACAGGAAGATTACGCAGTCCAAACATTAAATACGGCCCAATAACGAAAACAAGTAGTCCACTCGAGACAAGGTGGTCTCGAGTCGAGACCGAGAGGTCTCGAGTCGAGACCGAGAGGTCTCGAGTCGCAACCGAATGGTCTCGGTTTGTAGTGGGGGTGGTTTCGAGTCACTCAAACTTGAGTCGCAACCTTAAATGTCTCGGATGTAGTCTCGAGTCGAGATCATGGGTTCTCGAGTCGAGACCTAGATGGTCTCGAGTCCTTGGAGTCTGTTTTGAGTTCTTGGTCATGATCTCGAGTCGTGGCTACTGTGGTCTCGAGTTGTCATGAGTTGGTTTCGAGTCGAGACTGGTGGTCTCGACTTGTCCACCTGATGACCGAGACCTTCTAGAACCATCCGATTGTACTATCCAATAGCATTTCATATGCATGATCTAGTGTACTACCCAATAGAAATTCCCTAACATGTTTCTTTGACCAACATTTGATAAAAATGGATCAAACACACAATATTTCAAATATTCATATCATATTCATATAGTTCATCACTAGGTTTTTATCATTCATCTCTATATTCAAAGCATGTGCATATATCCTCCATTCTTCAACATATAACATAAGATTTGTGATAAGAATCATGTGACCTATATCCCAAATATCAAGACAATCTTGTAGACCACCACTAAACACAATGTTTGTCCTATTTTATCAAGCATGAATCGGATTGTCATAAGTATCACCAATTATTTCTCATTCAAAGCACAATTAGTTCACATCTCATTCATCATCCAATCATTCAAAGTAAACATCCATTAACCGATTCATTTGATCAACAAAGTAGTATTATTAAGTATTCTAAATCATCAAGGATTAAACAAGCCATGGGGCACTAACCGGCTAGATAGGGAGAGTGTAAGGAGGAGCGGTGAAGAAAGTTCCCGAGTGATGATATCGAGCTTGATCCGAGAGCCTTAGCACTTCTGGTTGAACCCGAGAGAGAAGGGGAGGAGAGGTTGTTTTTAAGGTTTTAGTGAGAGAGAGAGAGGGAGTGTGAGGATGAAATGAGAGAGAGTGTAAAGGGGAGTGTGTGTGGGGGTTTTAGGTTCTTATAAGAGGGTGGTGCACCTTGAGTGGGTTTCCGAGTGGGCTAAGGGAGGTGCGGCCCAAGCGGCCCAACCGTTCACTTATTTACTCGAGACCGGGTGGTCTCGAGTGGTGGTTTCGGTTCACGAGTATCTTTATATACCTGTATATATATATATATATATATATATTACATACACGTTATCGACACATAGCACAAGAAGAATCACAACTCTCATTTAATAACATATATATACGCACAAAGTAATTACAAGGTGTTTGCTCGGAAAAACCTAGAGTGTCACATTATCCCCAAGTTTTAAGAACTTTCATCCCGAAAGTTAAGGCAGCCACTGACAAGCTAGTGTAAATGAGAACGTTTCAACGGGGTGTCACAAAACATGTCTCAGAAAATAAACAAGTTCATTAAATTGAAACTTGAGGTTTTTTAATTGAAAAATCTAAAAACAGTTTGTTAAGTCTCCAGGGTCATTAATTTGAACTTGGTAGATAATAAGATGAATCAAGGTCATTAGATTGAACTTGATTATCTGTAAAACTTTTAAACTCTCTCAGATACATCATTGAAAAAGGTTTAGGAAGTTGGATTCTTTGATTGTCAGATAAAGAATTTATTTGATAGGGGGAGAGAGCCAGGTAATTTGTTCCTGGGTTTACAAATTCTAAATTGTCAAATACTTGTGTTAAGAGCCACCTTACCAATCCTGGAAATCTCAAATATTCTTTAATTGTCAAATGAAGTTTATAGAGAGCCAGGTTCTTGATTCTAAAGTGGTTAGAAAATCTCTCAAGTTGTTTGAATTGTCATATTTTTAGATAGAAAGCCAGGTTTAGATCCAGGAATCTTGAAGCAAGGGGAAGCCTGGAGAGAGAGTCTATCGAAAGAGGGAGCTGATGAATCAGGACGCAAATCCAAGAGGAGTCTGTTAGAGCAAAGGGGAGTCTGTGGTGCTGATTCTGTCAAAGCTTGCTAAAGACTTAGAGGGGATGAAGAAGCTATGAGATTGACTGCAGCAATATCCATGGGGGAGTCTTTGAGTACATATGTCTATCGCTTCCGTCAATCACGTATCGTAGCTGAGCAGATGAAATAAGACAGGGTTTGAAATGTGTAAACACGTTAGAAGTTGAACCAAGTCCGCACGGATCAACATACCTATTGATCCGCACGAATGAAGACTTCAGGTTCGCACGGATGCATGCGTGAGATTAGGGTTTGGTCTTCATAATATGCGCATCCGCATATACTAGTTTATCCGCGCAGAATGAGTCCGTCCGCAGTTCTTGGTCCGCACTTACAAGGTCCATCCGCACTTATGTGTGTGTAGGTAGTTGAGGATGCACATTCACTATAAATAGGTTGTTAGTCTTGTTCATTTGTATCTTTGACAAGTTAGGGGAAGCTCTGTCAAACTAATTTCATGGTTTTATACTTTCATATTATCAATAGAAATCAGATTGTATTTAGCTTGTTCTTGTCCGATCCACTCTCGTACTTGGATTCCGCACAAGATACGAGATCTATGCATTCACCGGTATATCATAATCGATCCTAACACAAACTCACACAATTTTACACACCTCACAAGTGGTCACTCAACACTCAGCCGAAGTTGTGTAAGTGAGAACACTCGTGCCCGGTTTTGGAACTTACTCATACCATAGGCTTGAAAATCAATCAAACCTCCTCCTTTGTGATGTTTAAATCTTTGCAAATATCAAGAGGACTTTAAAGGATAGGTTGTGGTTCAGGTTTGGTATGTTTTATTGAAGTGGCGAAAGGTGTAAAAAAATCGATTTTTCTATTGTTTTGTTGCTTAGCAAAAAATACATTGGGTAAATTTTCTGACTTTTTTTTGCCAAAGTTGAAACCGAGCCATAATCATAATTTTATAACCGATATCATTATAGAAATAAAAGATGAAAAATGAAAAGGTTAATTTTTGTGGTTTTAGAAATGAAAGGTTTAAGGTTCAAAAGGTTTATCTAGAGGGATGTTTTTGGTAAATAAAAGAAAAATAAAGGTTTTGAGGTTGAAAAATGGGTTGATCCTAATGTCTCTTTCATTCTACTAATACTAAACACACACTTGGGCAAGTACACCTATCGTGAGCATAGTATAGCGTTGGTAAGATACCGAGGCCGTCCAAGGACACAAGAGCTTTTAGTACCGGTTTATCCTCAACGTCTAATCAATCTAAAATTTTTTAGAAGAGTTTTGAAATATGAAAATAAAAACAAAAAATGCAAAGATAAAAAAAATAAAAACAGATAGACAAGATGAATCACTTGGATCCGACTCGTCTTTAATGTATACTTTGATGATTTTCGCACTTTCGGACTTTTTAAGAGATGATCTTAGTTATAGTAGTAGGCCACTCTTTTGAAGTTGACGTTACCCTCAACCCAGTGGTGAGTCAGTAGGGATACGATCCCAAAGGGTCGGAATATTGAAAGATAATTAAGTTAGTTATTAATGCGAAAAGTGGTCGACCACTCTTTTGATGGTGACGTTACCCTCGGCTAAGTGGTTTGAGTCAGCAAGGATACAATCCCAAGAAGCCAGTTTAATGTATTAATAGTAGTTTACATATGAGGGGTTCAAGCTATTCGCACCCCCACCATCCAATACCAGTGGGTATTGAAGGAGGTCCTAGTAAGCTTGAACCAGGTCCTTGCAGGATCTATACACTGAACAAGGAAAGAACCTTACCAAACCATTCCCCTAACCCCCGACTAGGTAGTCAACATGCTTTTATATAGACCGTAAAAACATGAATGATGCAATCTTTTACTTTATATAGACAGTAAAGTAACTTCAAGACACCACAGAAAAATGATAGGAATAATTCACCTTCAACATAAGAAACTAGTTATTAAAGTCATTAATACAATACCAAATAAAAAGTGCCGAAAGATTAAAAATCAAAAGTAATACATAAAAGACTTGTCTTCACCAAGTGATGTAAGAGGCTTAACCAAACATGGCCTTTGATTTGCAAGAACCGTTACAATCAATCTTGGATCCCGAGACTACTACACACTCTAAAGATGGATAATGGATGATGGTGGTGGGTGGGTGTTGGTGTTGTAGTGGTGGTGGAGTGGTGGCAAAGTGGGAGAGTAGTGGTTTGGCAAGGGATGCCTTTGAAGTGAACCAAACACCCCTATTTATAGCCTGCACTGAGCTCTGGCCATGGTCCCGTGTCCAGCGGGCACGCCCCCGTGGCCATCCTTTTCTCTTCCTTCATTAATTACAAGTGTCAGCAGAGGGCCCCACACGGCCCCGTGTCTCCTGGGCACGGCCCCGTGGTCAACTTCGTATCTGTACTATCCAGATTTGGCAAGATTCTGTTTATCTTTGCATTGACCATGCCCCGTGCTGAGCTGGGCACGCCCCCGTGGTGGGCGTGAAAGCTTCTACAAGTTTGTCTTTTGTGCAGGTCCCTGACCACGCCCCGTATTCAGCTGGGCACGACCCCGTGGTCAGTCTTCTGACTCCTTGTTTTTACTTTGGGGATGCTGCCGAGGGGTCGGGCATGTCACGTTTATTCTTTTTCTTTGTATTTATGTTGGTTTTGGTTGCTTATTTTCTCCTTTTGTTCGTTTAAGCTCATTTGGTACTGTAAATTCAAAAGGAAGACAAAAACATGCTTTTTCCAACATTAGTACTAAAAAGGGTTAGTTTTATGCCTCATTTGATGTAATTTATATATTATATTTTGCACACATCAAATACCCCCACACTTGAATCTTTGCTATCCTCAAACAAAACTCTTTAATAAGTGGCTTACACACCCAAATGAAAGAGGCAGAGGAGAAGTTTTGGGCTTATCTTGAGTGTCGGGAATCCAAGATCTTTTATTGGGTTTTATTTTTATTTTATTTACAAACCTATTCGTCATGATTTATTTAGAACATTTTATAAGAAAAATTACTTATTTGAGCATAACGTGCCTCTTTAAAATTCCATTTATGTACAAGTTCACATACCTCACGGGAGATCACTCATCACTCGGCCGAATATGTATTTTTGTGAAGCACTGGAGACCGGCATGGAACTTACTTCTACCATATGCCTGTCAAGCGATCAATCCTCCTCCTTTTTAACTATAAACCTTCGTAAATATCAAGCGGACTTTGGGGAAGGGTTAGGCTTGGGCTAAGGGTAGGTGATTTTGGTTAGTGGTTAGTAAAAATGGCGAAAACCGTAAAAACCATCGGTCGTCGTAAAACTTTTTGTCTTTGTGAGTTTTATTGAAACTAAGCATATTCAAACAAGAATTCTTTGAGGAACTTGTTTGTTTATTGCAAGACTTTCATTTTTTTTTGATAGGTCACAAGATAATCGAGCATTTTACTAAAACAAAGGGGTTAAAAAGAAAAAAAAGGTTTTTGGTGGGTAAAGGGTGTTTGTTTTGTGGGTTTTGAAATGAAAAGGTTTAGGCTCAAAGGGGTTAACTAGGGGGATTTTGGGTAGGTGATAAAAAATGAAAAATTATGGTGTTGAAAGAAAAATGAGTTAGTCCTAATGCCTCCATCATTTACTTACATGGGTTCAAGTTGGTAAGGACCGGGAATGTATCGTCGTGGCAAGTTCTAGAGTCGTAAGAACCAAGCGGCTATTCACACAAGAAACGAAAAATGAGCATTTAGTTTAAAGATATATGCTTACATGCTCAATAAAGGCTCAAAACTCACTTGTTGTGAGAATGGGTTTATAATGTGATCAAGTATATATAATCAAATTTTTAATTAGATTTGTTATGCCTTTTCATAATTTTCTTATTTGGTTCTTTTTATCACGACGCTATCGGTTGTAAGTTTATTAAAATATAATCTTTTTAGAACTTGTTATTCCCAAATTAAAGCAAGACAAGTAAAACAAAATTTTTTTTTGAAAAAATTTGGGTTGATTAACGGTTCCAATAGAGTTTTGTGTAAGGCTTTTTATTAGAACTTGCAAGATTCAAGGTTTTAGCACCCCCCACACTTAAATTACACATTGTCCTCAATGTGTCCCAAAAATAAGTTTTTAGGTTGCTTGAATGTGTAAAAATGTGTTGAAAAACAAGATTTGGTCTTACTGGGCACCTAGCCACGGCCTCGTGCTGGCTGAGCACGGCCCCGTGGTCAGAGTGCCAGTAACACAAACTTACAGAAATTTGGCCACGGGGCGTGCCTGGTGGCCACGACCCCGTGGTGAGCAGGTTTCTGACAAAACAATAGTTCAGGGATGTGGGCACGGGGGCGTGGTCGCTGACCACAGCCCCGTGGTGACAATCTGCAATTGATGATTACAGGTTTTTGGCTTTTGGTTCGGGTTTCCGGGCTTATGTAGCACTAATGCTTAGTGCATCCAAGCTTCCTGGGTACCTGTTTTGCTAAACACTACACCATACGTAACATAACAAACATCCTAATTTACCAAAGTTCATAATCCATCATCACACACATAAAAAGAAAATAAAATGCAGAAAATAAAGATTTTCTAGGAAAGTAAATTGTTCAAACCATGGCATGCAGGCCAGAAATTGTTCGTGGGATAGAAAGGGTTAACCTGGGATACTGCATCCGTCATCACACCACCTCTAATGCCTCCGCTCAGTCCATATCCTCGTCCTCATCGTCTTCCTCTCCTCGGTACACCATATGCCCCCGGATGTAGGTGATGTCATCCTGCATAGCGGAGATATTGCGCTCCATTGCTCCGACCCGGGTAAATGTGTTGCTAGCCATATTGTATGTGTTGCGGGTGCACAGTATGTTTTCCTACAAAAGATCATGTAAGCTTTGAAAATTAGAAAAACCACCCCCTTGAGAGGAGGAACCCGCTTGGTAGCCTTGATACTGAGGAGGAGGACGGTTTGGGTCGCCATGTTGGACGAGGGCTTCTTCCGGGTTCCAAACGTGTCCTTAAGTGGTTTGGAAGCAGACTGTCCCGTCACCCGTCTCGTGGATGATTCCCATTGAGCGGCATTGGGTGAGATCTACCTTCCCCGACCATGGACCCTTACGGAATGATTTTGGCATGCGTTGAACATAGGTCTTGAAGAGGTGGTAGATCCATCCCCCAAAGAAGATTGGTGTCGGGGAGGAAGCCAACCATTTCAGATGCATGTTCCTTAGGAGTAAGTAGGTGACATCGATAGGAAAGTGATTGTGGATGCAATACAAGACCGTAAGATCACGCAAGTTGACAACACCGGTGCTATCACGCCTTTGACTTAAAGAGTTGCTAAGGACCCGGTGAATGTAGTGGTAGAGGGGGTCCCGCAACTGAGAGCTCTTTGTGACACTTGGATCATATGCACCATCCTTGATTTGAGCCCATGCAGTCTGGCGCATGTTGTTTGGTAGTTCACGGAGACCACTCGTGTTCTCCTCTTCACCGGACTATTCCTCGGTGAATAGACCCACATTCACCCCAAATTGTGCGATGGAAACTGAAAGCACCTCTCCCGCAGATCTGAATCGAACCCCTTCTTCGTCAAACAGATCGACTTTTGCTTTGAACGGGAAAGAACTGTAAAACTCCATGCTATACTCATGAACCGTAAGGAGTCTTGTGCTGAGGGCTACCCTTAGTGGTCCCGTGACTAGCATGTTGTAGCGGTCTAGTTGCCCCACAGCTTCCAAGGTATCGAGGCATGCTTGTTTTGGTTTTTCTTCGGGCCTTGTTTGAAGTATGTCATAGCGGGCTTGGTAGTCCCATTCTGTTGGTTTGAACCTGGTGAACTTGCTGGCCATCTCTGCAAAAGAAAATCATAAAACAATCAGCATGTTACGATAAATTATCGAAGAAAACTGAAAACAAGAGGTTGGCCACTGGCCACGCCCCATGTTCAGCTTATGTCTTTCGGTCACGCCCCGTGCTCGCTGACAACGACCTCGTGGTCAGGGTTCTGTTTCCCAAAATCATCATTTTTCGACCTATTTTCGAAAACTTGAAAATTTTTGGTTGAGTAGGGACGGTTTTCCCCGAAAATGAAACCCCAAGTGCCGTTTTTCCAAAAACAAACCGCTTACCCCTTCAATTTTATCTTTTTCGGTTAAAAAACAAGGGTTTGTGGTTTATGCTTGAAATCGGGCAAATCTACAAACAATATCAGTTGATTTAATTCCTATAACATGCAACTGCACTAATACTACTAGATCTAAGCAAAAATTTATGGTTTGGTTTGGTTCAAGTTCAAGAACCCTAGATTTTCCCAAATTTTTGATGTTAATCTATATGCAAATCGTTAAACTAACTACAGAAGATGACAGAATCATACCTTGTTGATGTTGAACGGAAGAAAAACGTAAAAATCTGCAGAGAATCGTGGAGGAACTAGAGAGTTTTCGGGGAAACGGGTCGTGGTGAAATGAGAAAATGAGAAGACAAAAGGGGTTTTATTCCCGACAGTAGCGGACCACGCCCCCGTGCTCGCTGGGCACGGCCCCGTGGGTGGCTAAAACTTAATTTTTTTATAGTGCACGTGTGAGTGACCTGTTTCCTGAAACTTGGTTTACATATCTTACCGATTTTTGAAGCTTTCCCCGAAGTTCATTACCTACAAGACATGATGTTAGTACACAAACCTTCGTTTAATTATTCCTCGACCGTTGTACGTTGACTTTGAATGGAATTCCATTTCGAAATTTAATCTCAATTGCACCGTGTGGAAAAATATGAGTGATATAAAAGGTCCCGACCACCTAGACTTTAGTTTTCCAGGAAATAATCAAAGTCGTGAATTAAACAATAGAACTTGATCTCCTACTCGAAATTTAGTAGGTTTAATATGTTTATCATGCAAGTTTTTCATTCTTTCCTTATAAATTTCAGAGTTAGAGTATGCTTGATTCCTTAATTCATCTAATTCGTTTAATTGACAAAATCGATTCTTTCCGGCGGTTTCAATGTCTAAGTTTAAGTTTTTTAATGCCCAGTAGGCCTTGTGTGCTATTTCTACTGGCAAATGACAACTTTTTTCCATAGACAAGCTTATATGGGGTGGTACCTATTGTTGTTTTAAACGCGGTTCGAAAAGCCCATAAAGCGTCGTCTAATTTATCGGCCCATTCTTTTTTATTTAATCCTACGGTTTTTTCAAGTATTCTTTTTAAACCTCGATTAGTTACCTCGGCTTGTCTATTTGTTTGAGGGTGATATGCAGTTGAGATCCGGTGATAGACCCCATATCTTGTTAAAATTTTTTCAAGTTGATGATTACAAAAATAGGTGCCCCTATCACTTATTAATGCTTTTGGAGTTCCGAAATGAGAAAATAGTCGTTTCAAGAATCTTACCACAACTCTTCCATCATTTGTTGGAAGAGCTTCAGCTTCGGTCCATTTTGACAAGTAATCCACTGCCACAAGTATATATTTGTTTCCTTTCGATGGTGGGAATGGTCCCATAAAGTCTAGTCCCACACATCAAAAATTTCACAAACAAGACTGCCATTTTGTGGCATTTCGTTTTTGGAAGAAATATTACCTGATCGTTGGCATGCATCACATGACTTGATAAGACTTTGGGAGTCTTTATAAATGGTTGGCCAATAGAATCATGAATCAAATACCTTTCGTGCGGTACTAGCGGCTCCATGATGTCCTCTGTATGGACCTTCATGATAATGACAAAGAATTTTTCTTGCTTCACTACCATGCACGCATCGTCGGATTAGTTGGTCAGCACACATTTTGAAAAGATAAGGATCTTCCCAAAAGTAATGCTTTACATCGGCAAAGAATTTTTTTCTTTGATGATGTGACCATCCTTTGGCGACTATTCCACTAGCTAGGTAGTTGGCGTAGTCGGCGTACCATGGTTCTTCTCGGTATTCCACCATTTCTAAGGATTCCGTTGGGAATTTTTTATTGATGAACTCGTCCCTAGTTGCCTCCAAAGCTGGATCTTCCAAGCGGGATAGATGATCTGCAGCGGTGTTTTCTGCTCCTCTTTTGTCTTTTATTTCAATGTCAAATTCTTGGAGGAGTAGAATCCATCTGATTAAACGTGGTTTGGCATCCTATTTTTTTTAAAGAGATAACGAATGGCGGCATGTTCTGTATAAACTATTGTTTTAGAAAGAACAAGATAAGAATAAAATTAATCAAAAGCAAATACTACAGCTAGTAATTCTTTTTCAGTTGTTGTGTAATTTTCTTGTACATCGTTAAGTGTTTTACTAGCGTAGTATATTGGGTGAAAATGCTTATCTTTTCGTTGTCCCAAGACAGCTCCAACTGCATAGTCACTTGCATCGCACATGATTTCGAAAGGTAATTTCCAATCAGGCGCTATCATGATTGGTGCATTGACTAGCATTTCCTTTTAGTGTTAAAAATGCTTGGTTGCAATTCTTGTCAAAGATGAACGGTGCATCTTTTTCAAGTAAGTTTGTTAAAGGTCTTGAAATTTTAGAAAAGTCTTTGATAAATCGTCTATAAAATCCGGCATGCCCTAGGAAACTCCTGATGGCTCTAATGGAGGATGAGGGTGGTAATCGGGAGATGGTGTCTATTTTAGCCCGATCAATCTCCATTCCTTCGCTTGAGATTTTGTGACCGAGTACTATTCCCTCCGTTACCATGAAATGACATTTTTCCCAATTAAGGGCGAGGTTAGTTTCCTCACATCGGGATAGCATTCGTTCAAGGTTATCGAGGCATTAGTCGTATGAATCTCCAAAGATAGAAAAGTCGTCCATGAAGACTTCCATAGTCTTTTCTATCATGTCATGTAGGGGTGTGCAATAACCGAACCGTTAACCGAAATCGAACCGAAAACTGACAAAATCGAACCAAAATTAACCGAAACCGAATTAACCAAAAGTCGGTTAATGGATTTTTTTACCATCGGTTAACCGAAATTAACCGAATCGAACCGAATCATTTATTTTTTTTATATATTTCTAGCTTTTATACATCTATTTCATGTATTTCATTTTTATACTTTCATTTCATGTAATAATATCTCTATTTCATTTATATATACATTCATTTCATTTATTTTTGCCTTCATTTCATTGATTTATAACTTCATTTCATTTATTTATACCTCCATTTTATGTATTTAAACATCTATTCATGCATTTATACCTCCATTTCATTTATTCATACATCTATTTCATGTATATATACATCTATTTCATTTATTTATACCTCCATTACGTGCATTTCTAAGCAAAAAAAAGTAGCCCTTATTTGAATTGGTTATTAACCGAACCAAACCGAAAACCGACAAATTAACCGAATTAACCGAACCGATTAACCGACGACTTCGGTTACGGTTACGGATAATGGTAATAACCGAACCGAACCGAACCGAACCGAACCGAACCGTGCACACCCCTAATGTCATGGAAGATGGCCACCATGCAACGTTGGAAAGTTGCGGGGGCATTACATAGACCAAAAGGCATGCATCGATAAGCAAAAGTTCTGTAGGGACATGTAAATGTTGTTTTTTCTTGGTCTTCGGGAGCTATCAATATTTGAAAGTAACCCGAAAAAGCATCTAAAAAACAATAAAATTTATGACCGGATAATCTTTTAACATTTGATCAATAAAAGGTAAGGGAAAATGATTTTTCCTCGTTGCCTCATTTAATCGATGATAATCTATTGAAAATCTCCATCCGGTGATGGTTCTTATTGGTATTAATTCATTTTTTTCATTAGTGACCACCGTCATACCTCCTTTCTTGGGGACTACTTGGACGGGACTCACCCAAGGGCTATCGGAAATTGGGTAGATAAGTCCGGCGTCACGTAGTTTGATGACTTTGTTTTTAACCACTTCTTGAACATTTGGATTTACTCGACGTTGTGGTTGTATTACATATTTATAGTCATCATTCATTAAAATTTTGTGCGTGCACATGGAGGGGCTTATTCCTTTAATATCTACAAGCTTCCATACGATCGCGTTTTTGTGTTTTTTCAAAAGTGTAATTAATTTTTCTTCTTCTAAACAAGTTAATTTTGAAGAAATAATTATAGGTAGCTTACCATCCTTGTCGAGAAAAGCATATTCCAAACCTTTTGGGAGTTCTTTGAGCTCAAGGGGTGGGTCTTTAGGAGACTCCTTATTAGGTTACTCATTTTGGTCAAGGACCAAGAAGGTTTGTTCAATGGCGACCTCTTCTTCAACAAAGTGGCCGATTTCATCTTCCGTATCGGGTGGTTCATCTTCATCTTCAATTAGGGGGTCATCATTGCCGATTGGATATTTCATTGATTGGTCAAGACCGACATACCTTTTGTCGGCCCCTAATTGAATGGGTAGGTTGTTTTGCTTTCGGTTGATCAAAGCTTTATGGGTTTTCACAAAAGGTCATCCCAACACAAGTGGAGCGTCATCAAGAATGACGAAGTCGGCTGGGACTACCATTTAATTTGTTTTCACTAACACATCTTCAACAATTCCCATTGATTTTATTATTTTCCGATTAGAAAGAAAAATGGGGATTTGAAGTGGAGAAAAATCACTAATTCCTAATTTTTCGAAAATGTAGTTTGGCATTATATTAACACAAAGATCTTTATTGATTGTAATATTACTAATAAAGGTGTTTTGAAAATTAGCGTTTTCGGACTTACCTTTTTCGTTGCTTGGCTCATGTGTCAGTTTTTCACTTACTTATTCTTCCATTTTTACCTCTTCTATTATTACCTCTTTAGTACGAACTACCTCTTCCCTCGCGCGGGATTCTTTTATATAGCGTTCGATATCTTTGAGGTGTTGTATTATTCTTTCGGCTTTGGGGAGGATAGTTGGTGGTTCGTGAAATTGAGCGGGATTAGTGTCCCAAAAGCTTGAGTGCGGAAGTTCAAACCTTGGTCCTTCATAATGAGCACATGATGGAGATGATTTATACCTTGGTTCCTCAGGGTATGAGTATAATGTAGAGGGTTCATACCTTGGTTCCTCATGGTATATGTATGAGGTGGATGGCTTGAAAAGGTCACAATATTGTACCGAGTGAGGGTTACCGCAAATGGTACAATATTCTTCTTTGTAATCATCCTCTTCATAGTAGTAATTGTAACCTCCTGAGTATTGATCCATAAGAATCACTCAGCAGATCACAAAAGAGTCTCGGGACCAGAAAACAAAATTAAAAACTGAAACAGAGGCTCACCACGGCCCCGTGGTCAGTGAGCACAGCTCGTGGTCAGGGTCTGTATCTGGGCGTTTTAAAAAATGTTACTGGTTTTTGTGCAGCACTGGGGCGTGTTCAGCGAGCACGACCCCGTGTTCAGACCCTGTGTCTGGGTGTTTTAAAAATGTTTTGCTGTTTTTATGCAACATGGGGCGTGTTCAGTGAGCACGCCCCCGTGTTCAAACGGTTACAAACGGTTCACATAAATCAAACAGTTACAAACGGTTCACATAATCAAACGGTTACAAACGGTTCACATAATCAAACGGTTACAAACGGTTCACATAATCAAACGGTTACAAACGGTTTACATGGATCAAATAGTAATATAAACCATAGCATTTGTTTAAAAGACTCGAAAACATCTGGCACATATGAATCACCCTAAAACGGTTTAAAACAGTAAAAGAGGGGAATTATGTACTCACTTGAGGATGCTTAGAAGTCTTGAATAACAACCAAGCAAAGCTAGAGGGATCACGGAAATCAAACAACACCTAATATGGGTAACTACATTAATAATCTACCTAAATCGGAAGATCGGATAGGATGAGGTTTCGTAAA
This sequence comes from Helianthus tuberosus, assembly GCA_030545235.1. NCBI lineage: Eukaryota > Viridiplantae > Streptophyta > Magnoliopsida > Asterales > Asteraceae > Helianthus > Helianthus tuberosus. The sequence continues at coordinate 137,025,100 of CM060383.1, forward strand.
CCAAATGAGTGTTGGAAATCATATGATATGGTTTAACAAAGCCTACATACTAAAACGAAACCTAACCTAAGTGCTTACGACCCATTACGACTCGTTAAGGTAGCTTACGCCACTTTAACGCGTCGTTCGCGTAAAACACGTTCGGACCGCCTAACTAGTCCTATGACAAGTATTATATGCCTTAACACATCTAATAATGTTGCCTAATCAGTTTAGATGTCAAAATTTAGGTTACATATGCTTAAAATGAATTTACGCGTAAAAACGGCATTTTGGTCATTTACCTAAGGCATATAAACTACCTATCATACAACTACTTAAACGAGGTGACCATAAGGTATAACCTCGGAAGGTTATTCCCTATACAACTATGGTCACAATATATGCTTGGTCGGATCCTAAAGATCGACCAAACGGGTCGGGTTCGAAAGTCTAAGCGGTTGTTTAGACCGTTTATCTTAGACTTTCGAACCCGACCCGTTTGGTCGATCATTAGGATTCGACCAAGCATTTATTGTGACCATAGTTGTATAGGTAATAACCTTCCGAGGTTATACCTTATGGTCACTTCGTTCAGTTAGTTGTATGATAGATAATTTATATGCCTTAGGAAAATGACCAAAATGCCCTTTTTACGCATAAATTCATTTTAAGCATATGAAACATAAATTTTGGCATCTAAACTGATTAGGAAAAATTATTAGACATGTTAAGGCATATAATACTAGTCATAGGACTAGTTAGGCGGTCCGAACGCGTTTTACGCGAACGACGCGTTAAAGTGGCGTAAGCTACCTTAACGAGTCGTAATGGGTCGTAAGCACTTAGGTTAGGTTTCGTTTTAGTATGTAGGCTTTGTTAAACCATATCATATGAGTTCCAACACTCATTTGGTTTATGAAACCTCATTCTATCCGATCTTCCGGTTTAGGTCCGGTTATTAATGTAGTTACCCATATTAGGTGCCGTTTGATTTCCGTGATCCCTCTAGCTTTGCTTGGTTGTTGTTCAAGACTTCTAAGCATCCTTAAGTGAGTACATAGTTCCCCTATTTTACCGTTTTAAACCGTTTTGGGGTGATTCATATGTGCCAAATGTTTTCAAGTCTTTTAAACAAATGCTATGGTTTATATTACTGTTTAATTTATGTGAACCGTTTGTAACCGTTTGATTTATGTGAACCGTTTGTAACCATTTGATTTATGTGAACCGTTTGTAACCGTTTGATTTATGTGAACCATTTGTAACCGTTTGAGTTATGTGAACCGTTTATAACCGTTTGATTTATGTGAACCGTTTGTATCTGTTTGATTATGTGAACCGTTTGAATCTGATTGATTATGTGAACCATTTGATACTGTTAGAACCGTTGGGTTAGGGAGGTGATTAGGTAACGGGGCGGGTGTAATGTGTTAAAAGCATGGTGGATACGCCGCTGGTACTTCCTATATATAAGTGCTTTTAACACATTATAAATCGTTGTGTTATCTAGATCACTTGGGTAAAGGTTATCAAAACGAGCTTATATTACGAGGTTTTTCTAACAATATAAACCATACGAGTTTTATTAACGAGATGTTTTACAATTTGGTTTTCTTAAATAAATTGTTTTGGGTTAAGAATCATGGCTACGAGACTTTATAAAGTTATAATTATCTTGATTTGAGTTAGTTATTTATGTTGCAATACTATACACTTTTCAAAACAAGGTTTTTAAATAAAGTATCGCAACATGTAAACGAGCCATGAATCCGACACTCACATAAAACCTATGTACTCGCCGGCATTTTTATGCTGACGTATTTTCACATATGTTTCAGGTATCATAGTTGATGATGTTTGATGATGATATTGGTGCATGCTCACATAGGAATGGACGAGGCCTTAGTGACTTAATAACAATGAAAGAAAAATTGTTTATGTTTGTTTCTAGTTTCAATACAATGTAATACATTTAATTCAATAAAACAGAACTTCAATCCATGTGTTATGAAACAATGATTCTGTTACGACACTCCCCGACGTTTCCGCCACGATTTACGTGGTCGGGGTGTGACAGAAAAGTTGGTATCAGAGCTCATGGTTATAGAGAATTAGGTTATTAGTAATTCTTTGACCTAGTCTATAACCTTCCTAGGACCCTAACGCGAGTTTACTTGTGTTTAGATCTTAAAACAATACCGTCACTTATCCTTATGTGACAACCACAACAAGAACACAAATTTCGAATCTGCTTTGAAAACCAATCATCTGTTCTAGAATGATTTATTATAAGGTTTTGAACCTTCAAAGTTTTCAAAATCTCATCAAAGTTTGGGCCTTATAGTGTGAACACGTGCAATCTGGAAGAGTGGATGCCTGTATCCTGAGTTTTCTGTCTAAGGCTAGAGTGTTCGTACAAATCCGCAGTATCGGACCAATCACTCTTACCTGGGAACTCTTGGGGTGAGTGTCCACTTATAGGCTAAAGCATGTCTTCACGATACATTATGAGGACCTAATTACTTTGATTCAGCTTTTGTGTGTCGTTTGTTTGCTTCGTGGTTTGAACAAACGACCATCACCCATGCTTTTTGGTCGGAAATTGTAACATCCTTACCCAATGCCATTTCAATTTTTTTCTCTCTTGTTTCCCCTTTTAGAATGCCTCCATAACGCGACAATCAGGTACCTAATGAAGAACTGGCGGCTATCATTACGCAGCAAATGGCTGCTGCAATCCTGAACATCGTTGCCCAATGTAACCAAGCCCTCAATAACAACAATAATGCTCCCTGTAACTTCAAGACGTTCAACTCTGCCAAGTCATCAAAGTTTTCTGGGTCCCAAGGAGCAACTGCACTTCTGCAATGGTTCGAGAGTCTAGAGAGCACCTTCAGACATGTTCAGTGTCCAATCGAGCGGAAGGTGGAATTCGCATCTAGTGTCTTTGAGAAACGAGCTTTAACATGGTGGAATGGTGTGATAAGGGATAGGGGTGCTGAGGTAGCACTGGCTCAAACATGGGAAGAGCTCCGAGCTCTAATGATGAAGGAATTATGTCCTCGTCATGAGATTAGGGCATTGGAAAGGGAATTCGACGATCTTAAGCAAGATAACGGTGAGCATCGAGCCTACACGGACCGTTATGAGGAGTTAAGTTTGTTATGCCCAAACATGGTTACGCCCTTGGATAAGGCAATCGAAAAGTACATTGATGGCCTCCCTGACTCAGTACAAGACATTGTTACAGGTAGCAACCCCACTATTGTTAGGCAGGCCATTGAGCTATCCGCTACCTTGACTGAATCCCAGATCAGGAAAGGTAAACTTTTCCGAAAGGGTGATAAGAAACCGATCGAGGAATCAAAACCAAAGGATGAACAGACTGAATCCTCCAAGAAGTCAAAGAAGCGTAAGGCTTCTCAGAACTTCACCGTGGTTGCCCACAATGATCAAGCTGTCCCCAACCAACTGGCTCAACCCTCTGCTAGGAAGCCATACAACGGAACTGCACCCTTGTGCAACCAATGTAGCCTTCATCATCATGCAAGTGTAAAGTGCCGTAAATGCCAAATTTGTGGACTTATAGGTCATACAGCAAGAGTTTGCCCAGCTGCTGCTGCTGCACCAAATCAAGCTGGCAACAATCCTACTCAAGCTCGTTTTCTACCGGGGTCTTGCTACAACTGTGGCGAGATGGGCCATTTCCGAAGGGATTGCCCAAAGCTTGCTAACGCGAATCCAGCGCAGGGATAAGCATCTGACTGACTAGAAGACGACATTGATTAGAAATAATCAAGCCTTATGTATTATTTTCTTTTGTTATAAAGGTCTATGAAACAATTGTTGTAGTTTATAAATAAATCATTTATTTACATCGCGGTGTACAAATGTGATTGCATATATAAACAACATATCCCCTACAATATCGACAATCAAGGAACCGTATTCCTTGAAGAACAAACTACTCCCAGAATTCTTCCATTTAAGATCTCTTGTGATTTCCACGTAAATCCTAAGTACTCGTTTCTTCCAAGGAAACGAAGTACAAGGCGCAAGTTACAACACTGGAAGAATAACCAATGTACCACTATAAATCCTTAATAGGGTACCTAAGGGTATTTCCGTAAGTCCTTAATTGTTGTCTACCTTAATTCGAATATTACGTTTCCTTGTAAACGAAATCGAATTTTTGGAAAATCATCCTATCTTTTCAGATAGATTCTTGAGGACGTTGGTGTACCTCGAATACCCATGTTCAAATCGATAACAAGTTAATAACAATTAATAAAAAATAAATTAATAACCAAGAAATTAATTATGTGCTTATGTGTTTATGTGTTGACCTAATCAAAGTTGTCTCGAGCTTGTTCAAATTCTATCCCCTTCACATTATAAAACAAACTGTGCGGACTGTGCAAGGAATTACGTAATTATGGATGCATACATAATTATGGAACTCAGTGCACAGAAACCACAGCAAGTTTTGTCATGTGTCTAGAGTTAATTTTATTCATTTCCATTTATGATGAAGCAACCGTTGAAAATGACTCCGTCCGTTCATTTTCGTTTCTGAAGAATGTCCGTTGAGGAAATGAATATCTGTTTGTTTAATCCTTCATTTCGGTTTCTGAAGAACACCCGTTGAAAATGACTCCGTCCGTTCATTTTCATTTCTGAAGAATGTCCGTTGAGGAAATGAATATCCGTTTGTTAAATTCTTCATTTTCGTTTCTGAAGAATACCCGTTGAAAATGACTCCGTCCGTTCATTTTTGTTTCTGAAGAATGTCCGTTGAGAAAATTAATATCCTTTTGTTTAATCCTTCATTTCCGTTTCAGAAGAATACCCGTTGAAAATGACTCGTTCCATTCATTTTCATTTCTGAAGAATGTCCATTGAGGAAATGAATATCCGTTTGTTTAATTCTTCATTTCCATTTCTGATGAAGCAACCGTTGAAAATGACTCCGTCCGTTCATTTTCTTTTCTGAATAATGTCCGTTGAGGAAATGAATATCTGTTTGTTTAATCCTTCATTTCCATTTCTGAAGAATACCCGTTGAAAATGACTCCGTCCGTTCATTTTCATTTCTGAAGAATGACTGTTGAGGAAATGAATATCCGTTTGTTTAATTCTTCATTTTCGTTTCTGAAGAATACCCGTTGAAAATGACTCCGTCCGTTCATTTTCGTTTCTGAAGAATGTCCTTTGAGGAAATGAATATCCGTTTGTTTAATCCTTCATTTTCGTTTCTGAATAATACCCGTTGAAAATGACTCCGTCCGTTCATTTTCATTTCTGAAGAATGTCCGTTGAGGAAATGAATATCCGTTTGTTTAATTCTTCATTTTTGTTTCTGAAGAATACCCGTTGAAAATGACTCCGTCCGTTCATTTTCGTTTCTGAAGAATGTCCGTTGAGGAAATGAATATCCGTTTGTTTAATCCTTCATTTCCGTTTCTGAAGAATACCCGTATTTTCAATTCTGAAGAATGTCCGTTGAGGAAATGAATATCCGTTTGTTTAATTCTTCATTTTCGTTTCTGAAGAATACTCGTTAAAAATGACCCCGTCCATTCATTTTCGTTTCTGAAGAATGTCCGTTGAGGAAATGAATATCCGTTTGTTTAATTCTTCGTTTTCGTTTCTGAAGAATACCCGTTGAAAATGAATCCATCCGTTCATTTTCATTTTCATTTCTGAAGAATGTCCGTTGAGGAAATGAATATCCGTTTGTTTAATTCTTCATTTTCATTTCTAGAGAATACTCGTTAAGGAAAATGACTCCGTTTGTTCATTTTCATATCTGAAGAATATATGTTATGCCTTGCATATCTTTGATGGGTTATTCTACGCAAATAGATAAACACCCTAGATTCCATGCAAGACAATTATTTAACACAGCGTCACAGACAGACTCCTACGAATATATTTCGGGGCAAAATTTCCTAAAGTAGGGGAGACTGTGACACCTGTGCCTCCGAGACCATCAAAAAAATACAAAATCAATGAAATATTGAGTTTCATACTTGGGATTTGTATAAATATGTGTATCATGTGCACATATCAATTCATGTTCGATTTCGAGCTTTAAATCGCATTCTGGAAGGTTATACACGATCTGATGTGTAAATATAACCAGTTTAATGCAACAAACACTCCGGAAACTGTGATATAGGCTTAACATACCTTAAATAACCTTTACATAACTTAGAAATAAGTTTTGGATGGTTTGGTGTGTCGAAATCAAGTTTTTTCAATCGCAGGGACTATTTGCGTCAAACTGCGAAACTATACCGATTTGTATAGTAACGAACGTTCCGGAACTTGATCATAAGTTAAACATGCCCTAAAAATACTTTACATAGATTAGAAATAGGCTTTGAGGTGTTTTGGTGCGCAAAAATAAACTTTATTGATCAATAGGGACTAAAAGCGTCAAAAAGTGCATAAGCTTGCATTTTCGCGCATATCTTACGTTCTGAATATATCCGGACATCCAAAAATTTATGTAACCATTCAAATATTTTATTTTAGTGATTGTCTTCATAAAATTCCATTTGTCGCGTAATTTGGATCATTTTTGCGTTCGTTACGATTTCCGTCGTAATTAACCGAACAACGCAACCGTACGACCAAACGAACCGACATCCGAGATATTTTTGAGCACATTTGAAGTTCCTTATACTTTAACTTTATTTTAGATCCTTGAAATGGGGTTAACGGGGCTTAAAAGTGCCAAAAAATCAAGTTTTACAAGTACAGGGACCATTTTTGAAATTTCTGGCAGATACATTGAACTTGGTCCATTTTTGAGGTTTTGATGGTTTTAACCCAAGGTTTTGCACTCTATGGGCTGGAATTCGATGGTTTTAAATATTCCCATGGTTTTGAAAACCATGTGCCCAAGTGGAGGGCCAAGATAGAAGCACGAAATGCGAGAAACGATCCTAACTGTTCTCCGAAATCTATAAATACCCAAGCTCTCATTCCATTTTCCTCACACCTTGATCTAATTTTATGCTCTTAGTTGAAGCTTTATGCTTCATACCTAAGTATTTAGATCAAGTTCTTCCTAGCTTGGACCCTTTGTAAGTTTCTTTCATGCTTTTATGCGTTTTTAAGTGTAAAAGTCAAACTGCGTTTGACTTTCTGCTTTGAGCAGTCTTTGGTCAACACGAAGTTTGTTTGAACTTCGCAATGTGAGCGTAATCACGATGGTTATAGTCCCGTGTGACTATACCTACTGATTACCACGTTGATTAGGTGTAGTGACGAGTCATAGTTTCGGTCAAAATGTGCGTTTATGTATATTTTGCAACCAAACTATTCTTGGGGATCAAAACCGTTTGTTTTGATATCAAGGTTGTTTTCTAACTTCGTTAACATGTTTAACTCGTCACTTTTAGGTTAGTGCTTATATAGGGTCGTGAGATAAGCGGTCTAAACAACCGCTTAGACTTTCGAACCCGACCCGTTTGGTCGATCATTAGGATTCGACCATCCATTTATTGTGACCATAGCTGAGTGAGGTAGTCTCTCATGAACTTTAAGGACTTTGGCATTTAAGTGAGAAATTCCACAAAAGGGAGATTGATGTGAAGTTGTTTAAGAAAGCTCACGAACTTAGTGAATTGCTTGTCGGTCTTTTGCCGAAGTAAATGACCGGGGTAAGGGATCGGGGGTGGTTTGGTTGTGTCGGTATTTTGGGGTTGAGTATTTTCTTCGTTATTAGTAATGGGTGTATTAGTGGGGATTGGATCGGGTTCTTGCGGTGTTGATTCAATTTTGGGCCCTACCTTCCGGCTTCTTAGGGTGATTACGTTTACTTGGGCTTTTTGGTTTGTTTCGGTGTTACTTGTTATGGCTCCATTGTGACATCTGTGTCTCTACGACTGTCATACAAATACAAAACCAATGAAATCTTGTGTTTCATAGTTGGGATTTGTATAAATACATGAGACATTTGCACATGTCAATTCTTGTTCGATTTCAAGCTTTAAATCGCTTTCTAGAAAGTTATACGCAAACTGATGCGTAAACGTAATCAGTTTAACGTGAAAAACACTCTGAAGCAGTGACATAGACTAAACATACCTAAATAACCTTTACATGACTTAGAAATAAGTTTTGGAGGGTTTGGTGTGTCGAAAACAAGTTTATTCCATCGCAGGGACTATTTACGACAAACTGTGAAAGTATGCCGATTCGTATGGTAACGAACATTCTGGAACATGATCATAAGCTAAACATACCCTAAATATCCTTTACATATCTTAGAAATTGGCTTTAAGGGGTTCGGTATGCGAAAATATGCTTATTTGATCAAACAGGGACTAAAAGCGTTAAAAAGTGCATAAGTTTGCACTTACGCGCATATCTTAGGTTCTGAACATATCCGGACATCCAAAATTTTTTGTAATCATTAAAATATTTTATTTTAGTGATTGGAATGCAAAAATACCACTCGTCGCGTAATTTGGATCGTTTTCGCGTCCATTTGAGTTTTCGTCGTAGTTAACCGAACAACGCAACCGTACGACCAAACAAACCGACATCCGAGATGTTTTCAAGCGTATTTCATGTTCCCTATGCATCAAAATCAAAGTTTTAAGCTTGCAGGGGCCAAAATTGACAATTCTTGAAACTTGCCTGGCGGGCTGCGAAGACTGGTGTCTCAGTCTACGCGGGGCGCGACAGACTGCCCAGGCAGAAACATTGAATATGTTCAAAACAGCATGTTCTCATGGTTTTAATCCCTTATTTTGCATACTATTAGCTTGTTTTTGAGCTCCCCTTGTATTCTAAACTATGGGCCACATGTGTATGGCCAAGATCATGCGTTGATCTTTGCAAAATACATGTAATGAACTCAAAGATTTAAGGTTTCCTATAAATATCCATCATGGTTGCCACTTTCATTGGCACATTTGATCTAATTTACTCTAAGTTGGAGCTCTCACATTGTTGAAGGCTTCATACCTGAGTAATTTAGATCATTTCTTCCTAGCTTGGACCCTTTGTAAGCATCTTTCATGCTTGTTTTTGCTTTTCAAGCATGAAAGTCAAACCGTGTTTGACTTTTTGCTTTGACCATGAATTGGTCAACACAAAGTTCATTTGAACTTTGCAACGTGAGCGTAATCACGATGGTTATAGTTCCTTGTGACTATACCTACTTATTACCACGTTGATTAGTCGAAGTGACGAGTCAAAGTTTCGATCAAAATACGTATTTTGCAACGAAGCTATTTTCAGGTATCAAAACACTTTGTTTTGATATCAAACCTATTTTATAACTTAGTTAAACATGTTTTAACATGTTAACCTCGTCACTTTTAGTCTAGTGCTTGTTTAGGGTTGTAAGTCTAGCGGTCTTGACAACCGCTTAGACTTTCGAACCCGACCCGTTTGGTCGATCGTTAGGATCCGACCAAGCATATTTTGTGACCATATTTGTATAAGGAATAACCTTCCGAGGTTATACCTTATGGTCACTTAGTTTAATTAGTTGTGTGATAAGTAGCTTATATGCTTTAGGTAAATGACCAAAATGCCCTTTTCATGCATAATTTGGTATTAAGCATATGTAACTTAATTTTTGTCACTTAAACTGATTATGCAACATATTTAAACATGTTAGGGCATATAATACTTGTCATAGGACTAGTTAGGCGTCTCAAACGCGCATTCGCGCGAACGACGCGTTAAAGTAGCTTAGACTACCTTAATGGGTCGTAACGGGTCGTAAGCACTTAGGATAGGTTCCGATTTAGAATATAGGCTTTGTTAAACCATATCACATGAGTTCCAATACTCATTTGGTTTACAAGACCTCATTCTACCCAATCCTTCGATTTAGGTGTCGATTTATTAACATAGCGATCCAATTACTAGGTGCTATTTGATTTCCTTGGTTTGCTCGAGCTTTGTTAGTTCATTTAATCAAGGATACTTTGCACTACAATGTGAGTACATAGTCCCCTCTTTTACCATTTTCGAATGTTTTGGGGTGTTTTCATATGTGCTAAACGATTTCGAGCTTTCTAAACAAATGTTATGGTTTATATTAAACACAACGATTTAAATTATACGAACAAACTTGTTGGGGCGTTGGTCGAAAGACAATTGAATGACATTCATTAACTATTTTAAGCCGACCAGTAGTACGTTATGGTACCATAGGATATTATGATACCATAGGATCTGACAAATCCTGTTATCGGACTTTCACCATGGTTATGTGGGTAATGTGGGTAACAACAGAACGTGATGATTGTTAACTTACCCTTTGGTGGTTTGTTAATACAAGTTGAACGATTAGGACGAGTCACACAGGTTTGAATGTATTCAATAAAACGACCAAAAGTTAGTTTTCTCAATTTAAACACGAACCACTGGAACTGTTGAACTATGTGAACTAGTTGAACTATTTGAACCACTAGAACTATCTGAACTATGTGAACGAATTGAACTATTGAACCATTGGAACTATTTGATCTATGTGAACTATTTGAACTATTTGAATGATTGGAACTATTTGAACTATTGAACGATTGGGTTATGGTAAGTGATTAGGTAACGGGGCGGGTGTAATGTGATAAAGGCATGATGGATACGCCGCCGGTACTTCCTATATATAAGTGCTTTTAACACATTACATGTCGTTGCGTTATCTAGATCACTTGGACAAATGTTTTGAAAACGAAGTTACACTACAAGGTTTACTTAAAGATATAAACCATACAATGTTTACTTTCAACAATGATTTACTACTTGGTTTACAAAGACAAATGTTTTCAGTTAAGATTCATGGCTACAATGGTTTTGGTTTATACTTATATCTACTTGTAAAAGTTGATAGAAACATACTGCAATATCAAACTCTTTTGTTTTCAAGGTACACACTCGATAACTCTCTTAGTTGGACGAGGTATTGCAATATGAACTCAAGGCCATGAATCTGACACACTCACAAAACCTATGTACTCGCCAGCATTTTTATGCTGACGTTTTTTCACATATGTTTCAGGTACAATAGTTGGATGATGATTATGATGCATGCTCACATAGGGATGGACGAGGCCTTAGTGACTTAACAACAATAAAGGACAATATGTTCATGTTTTGCTTTTAAATTTCGAGAAAATGTAATAAACTTAATTCAATAAAACGAAACTTCAATCCATGTGTTGTAAAACAATGATTCTGTTATAACACTCCCCGACGTTTCCGCCGCGGTTTGTTGTTTTTACGCGGTTGGGGTGTGACAGAAGAGTTGGTATCAGAGCTCATGGTTATAGGGAATTAGGTTATTAGTAATGCTTTGACCTAGACTATAACCTTGCTAGGACCCTAACACAAGTTATCTTGTGTTTAGTCTTAAAACAATACCGTTGCCTATCTTTAGGTGACAACCACAACAAGAACACGAATTATAAATCTGATTTAAAAACTAATCATCTCTTCTTAGATGATTTATTATAAGGTTTTGAACCTTCAAAGTTTTCAAAATCTCGTCAAAGTTTGGGTCATATTAATGTGAACACGTGCAATCTGGAAGGGTGGGTGCCTGTATCCTGAGTTTTCTGTCTAAGGCTAGAGTGTTCGTACAAATCTACATAATCGGACCAGTCACTCTTACCTGGGAACTCTTGCGGTGAGTGTCCACTTATAGGCTAAAGCATGTCTTCGCGATACATTATAATGACCTATTTACTTTGTTCAGCCACTGTGCGTTGTTTGTTTGTTTGTTTGAGGTAACGAACGAATGATCGCCTTCCTTATGTTTCTTTGATATCTTTGATACCTCTTTGTCCATTCAAATGTCAATCTCACACGTTTCTCATGTTTTCTTGTTCTTTTTAGAAAATGCCTCCTAGACGCGATCAAACTGAGAATGCTGCCCTCGCAGCCACAATCGTTCAGCAGATGGCTGTTGTGATTCCGAACCTCATTACCCAGATAAACCAAGCGAATAACAATAACAACAACATCAACAATGCTTAGTGTGACTTTAAAACGTTCAATTCAGCTAAACCTTTGAAATTTTCCAGGTCTCAAGGAGCAACTGCGCTCCTACAATGGTTCGAGAGTTTAGAAAGCACATTCAGACATGTTCAGTGTCCAAATGAGCGAAAGGTTGAATTCGCATCTAGTGTTTTTGAGAAACGAGCATTAACATAGTGGAATGGCGTGATGAGGGACATGGGTGCCAATGTGGCATTGGATCAAACCTGGGAAGAGCTTCGAACTCTAATGATGAAGGAATTCTGTCCTCGTCATGAAATCAGGGCACTAGAAAGGGAATTCGACGATCTTAAACAAGATAGTGGTGAGCATCGAGCCTACACAGACCGATATGAGGAACTAAGTCTATTATGTCCAACCATGGTTACGCCTTTGGATAAGGCAATTGAAAAGTACATTGATGGCCTCCCTGACTCCGTTCAAGACATTGTTACTGGTAGCTACCCTACCACAGTTAGACAGGCCATTGAGCTATCCGCTACCCTGACTGAATCTCAGATCAGGAAGGGTAAACTTTTCTGAAAAGGCGATAAGAAACCAACCGATGAAACGAAACCAAAGGATAAGCAGACTGAATCCTCCAAGAAGTCAAAGAAGCGTAAGGCTTCCCATAACTTCGCCGTAGTTGCTCAAAATAATCAAGTTATTCCTAACCAACCAGCTCAACCCCCTGCTAAGAAGCCGTACAACGGAACTGCACCTTTGTGCAACCAATGTAACCTTCATCATCATGCTAATGTGCAATGCCGCAAATGCCTAAATTGTGGACTTGCTGGTCATACAGCTAGGGTTTGCCGAGCTGCAACAGCATAAAATCAAGTTGGCAACAACCCAGCACAAGCTCGTTTTCCACCAGGTTCTTGCTACAATTGTGGCGAGATGGGCCATTTCAGAAACAACTGCCTAAATCTTGCTAATGCAAATCCAGCACGTGGATGAGCATTCGACTGACTGGAAGATGATACTGTTTAGAAACGATCGAACTTTATGTATTATTTTCCTTTTTGTTATCCATGACTATGAGATAGTTATTTGGTTTATAAATAAACATTTATTTGCATTACGATGTACGAAAACAAGTGTGGTTACATGTATGAACGACATATCCCTTCGATACCGACACCAAGAAACTGTGTTCCTTGCAAAACAAAATACTTTCGTAGTTCTTCCATTTTTATGATCGTTCGCGATCTCCAACGAAAAATCCTAAATACTCGTTTCTTCTACGAAATGAAGTGCAAGGTACAAGTTACAACTCTAGACGAATACCCAAAGTACCACTTTAAATCCTTATTTGGATACCCAATGGTACTTCTGTGAGTCCTTAATTGGTCTTACGCGATATACATATCATATCTTCCTGATTTCACAATATTTTACACAGCATGTGATTTCGAAAAGATTATACATGTTTTCCAAAACCTCATACGTAATTTCAAAAATCATTTTAAAACCATTTTATAAACATATTTTCCTATGATACCTAGTACAAGGTTTCAAAAACATTATATAAGGTTTTCAAAAACATATCTTCAAAGACTCCATGCACAGCTTTCAAAAACATTTTGCTCGTATGTTGTCCTAGCATACGTAGTACACGATTTTCAATAACACTTTGCTTCGTATGCTGACTTAGTATGCTTAGCACAATAATTTCAAGGATCCATTTGCTCCATATGTTGACTTAGCACATCTAGCACATTGATTTCATAAACAATATACTTCGTATGATGTCTTAGCATACCTAGTACAAGGTTCTTAAACATTTCTCGCCATACGAATTCCAAATCCTTTTAGGATCTTCTTCATAGTTAGATCCATGTGGATGTTCAAAGTGCAAAATCAAAGTCCTTAATTGGATTCTTTGAGTTCTTCGATACGAATGTTACGATTCATTGAGAACAAAACCAAATCCTTATAAGATCATCCTATCTTTATAGATAGATTCTTGAGGATGTTTAAAGTACTAGTTGAAGTCCATTGATTGGATTCCTAGTGTACTTCGAATGCACGTATACAAAATCAATGACGAGTTAATAACATACTGATAACGAGTTAATAACCAAGTGGACAATTGTGTGACTATTATGTGCTTACGTGTTTATGTGTTGACCTAATCAAAGAAACTCTATGGTAATCTAGTCAAAGTTATCTCAAGATTGTTCGACAAATTCTATCCCCTACACATTATAAAATAAACTGTGCGGACTGTGCAAGGAATTACGTAATTATGGATGCATACATAATTATGGAATTCAGTGCACAGAAACCACAACAAATTTTGTCATGTGCCATCTTAAACAAGAAACAAAAGTTAACTATATTCATTTCCGTTTCTGATGAAGTACCCACTGAGGAAAAATGAACTAGCTATTCATTTTTCGCTTCTGAAAGAAATATCCACTGAGGGAAATGAATAATCTATTTATGAATGTCTTCATTTTCGTTTCTTATGAAGCACCCACTGAGGAAAATGAACCATCTGTCCATTTTCGCTTCTAAGAAATATCCACTGAGGAAAATGAACAAATTCATTTTCATTTCCGATGAAGTATCCATTGAGGAAAATGAACCATCCGTCCATTTTCGCTTCTGAAGAAATATCCACTGAGGAAAACGAATAAATTCATTCCGTTTCTAGTGAAGTATCCACTGAGGAAAATGAATTGATCATTCCTTTTCGCTTCTAAAGAAATATCCACTGAGGGAATGAATAATCCTGCATTAATTTTTTCATTTTCGTTTATGATAAAGTATCCACTGAGGAACATGAACTATCCATTCATTTTCGCTTTTAAAGAAATATCCACTGAGAAAAATGAATAGATTCATTCCGCTTCTAATGAAGTATCCACTGAGAAAAATGAATTATCCATTCATTTTTGCTTCTGAAGAAATATCCATTGGGGAATGAATAATCCTGTGTCGACTCCTTCATTTCCACTTCTGACGAAGTATCCACTGAGGAAAATGAATCATCTATTCATTTTCGCTTCTGAAGAAATATCCATCGGGGAAATGAATATTCTTAACAATAATCCTTCATTTCCACTTCTGACGAAGTATCCACTGAGGAAAATGAATCATCCATTCATTTTCTCTTCTGAAGAAATATCCATCGGGGAAATGAATATTCTTAACAATAACCCTTCATTTCCACTTCTGACGAAGTATCCGCTGAGGAAAATGAATTATCCATTCATTTTCGCTTCTGACGAAATATCCATCAGGAAATGAATAACTTATTCAACAATCCTTCATTTCTACTTCTGACGAAGTATCCACTGAGGAAAATAAATGATCCATTCATTTTCGCTTCTGAAGAAATAACCACTAAGAAATGAACAGCTTATACATTCCTTCATTTCTGTTTCTGATAAAAGTATCCATTGGAGAAAATGAATTATCCATTCATTTCCGCTTTTGAAGAAATACCCATTGGAAATGAATAACCTATTCGTCTTTCATTTCCTCATCTGACGAAGAATCCACTAAAGAAAATGAATCATCCATTCATTTTCACTTCTGAAGAATATCCATTGGAGAAATGAAATACAGTTCCTTACAAGATCTTTCTGTTTTATTAGTTAGATTCTTAAAGGATACTCACAGAACTATTGGTTAATTTGGTCTTACCATTTAATCAAATAACCCATTCCCACTTTCTACTTTATCTAAGGAAGCATCCACTGGGGAATGACAAAGTTATGCCTTACATGGAAATCTTTGATGGGTTACTCTATGCAAATAGATAACACCCTAGATTTCCATGCAAGACAATTGTTTAACACAACGTTATAGATAAACTCCTACGAATAAATTTCGGGATGAAATTTCCTAAAGTAGGGGAGACTGTGACATCTATGCCTCTACGACCATCATACAAATACAAAACCAATGAAATCTTGTGTTTCATACTTGGGATTTGTATAAATACATGAGACATTTGCACATGTCAATTCTTGTTCGATTTAAAGCTTTAAATCGCTTTCTTGAAAGTTATACGCAAACAGATGCATAAACGTAATCAGTTTAACACGAAAAACACTCCGAAGCGGTGACATAGGCTTAGCATACCTTAAATAACCCTTACATGACTTAGAAATAAGTTTTAGAGGGTTTGGTGTGTCGAAAACAAGTTTATTCGATCGCAGGGACTATTTACGACAAACTGTGAAAGTATGCCGATTCGTATGGTAACAAACATTCCGGAACATTATCATAAGCTAAACATACCCTAAATATCCTTTACATATCTTAGAAATAGGCTTTAAGGGGTTCGGTATGCGAAAATATGCTTATTTGATCAAACAAGGACTAAAAACGTCAAAAAGTGTATAAGTTTGCACTTACGCGCATATCTTACGTTCTGAACATATCTGGACATCCAAAAATTTTTAATCATTAAAATATTTTATTTTAGTGATTAGAATGCAAAAATACCACTCGTCGTGTAATTTGGATCGTTTTCGCGTCCATTCGAGTTTTCATCGTAATTAATCGAATAACGCAACCATATGACCAAACAAACCGACATCCGAGATGTTTTCAAGCATATTTAATGTTCCCTATGCTTTAACTTCATTATAGAACCTTGAAATGGGGTTAACGGGGCTGAAATGCATCAAAATCAAAGTTTTAAGCTTGCAGGGGCTAAAACTGACAATTCTAGAAACTTGCCTGGCGGGCCGCGAAGACTGGTGTCTCAGTCTATGCGGAGCACGACAGCTGCCTAGACAGAAACATTGAATCTATTTAAAACAGCCTGTTCTCATGGTTTTAATCCCTGATTTGGCATACCATTAGCTTGTTTTTTTAGCTCCCCTTGTATTCTAAACTATGGGCCACATGTGTATGGCCAAGATCATGCCTTGATCTTTGCAAAAACACATGTAATGATCTCAAAGATTTAAGGTTTCCTATAAGTACCCATCATGGTTGCCACTTTCATTTGCACATTTGATCTGCTTTACTCTAAGTTGGAGCTCTCACATTGTTGAAGGCTTCATACCTGAGTAATTTAGATCAATTCTTCCTAGCTTGGACCCTTTGTAGGCTTCTTTCATGCTTGTTTATGCTTTTCAAGCATGAAAGTCAAACAGTGTTTGACTTTCTGCTTTTACCATGAATTGGTCAACACAAAGTTCGTTTGAACTTTGCAACATGAACGTAATCACGATGGTTATAGTTCCTTGTAACTATACCTACTGATTACCACGTTGATTAGTTGAAGTGACGAGTCAAAGTTTCGGTCAAAATGCGTAATTATGCGTATTTTGCAATGAAGCTATTTTCGGGTATCAAAACACTTTGTTTTGATATCAAACCTGTTTTCTAACTTAGTTAAACATGTTTTAACATGTTTAACTCGTCACTTTTAGTCTAGTGCTTGTTTAGGGTCGTAAGTCAAGCGGTCTTGACAACCGCTTAGACTTTCGAACCCGACCCATTTGGTCGATCGTTAGGATCCGACCTAGCATATTTTGTGACCATAGTTGTATTGGGAATAACCTTTCGAGGTTATACCTTATGGTCACTTAGTTTAATTAGTTGTATGATAGGTAGCTTATATGCCTTAGGTAAATGACCAAAATGCCCTTTTCATGCATAATTTGGTATTAAGCATATGTAACTTAATTTTTGTCACTTAAACTGATTATGCAACATATTTAAATATGTTAGGGAATATAATACTTGTCATAGGACTAGTTAGGCGTCTCGAACGCGCGTTGCGTTAACACCTTACATGTCGTTGCGTTATTTAGATCACTTGGACAAATGTTTTCAAAACGAAGTTACACTACAAGATTTACTTAAAGATATAAACCATACAATGTTTATTTTCAACAACGATTTACTACTTGGTTTACAAAGACAAATGTTTTCAGTTAAGATTCATGGCTACAATGGTTTTGGTTTATACTTATATCAACTTGTAAAAGTTGATAGAAACATACTGCAATATCAAACTCTTTTGTTTTCAAGGTACACACTCGAAAACTCTCGTAGTTGGACGAGGTATTGCAATATGAACTCAAGGCCATGAATCTGACACACTCACAAAACCTATGTACTCGTCGGCATTTTTATGCTGACGTATTTTCACATATGTTTCAGGTACAATAGTTGGATGATGTTTGATGATGATTATGATGCATGCTCACATAGGGATGGATGAAGCCTTAGTGACTTAACAACAATAAAGGACAATATGTTCATGTTTTGCTTTTAAATTTTGAGACAATGTAATAAACTTAATTCAATAAAACGAAACTTCAATCCATGTGTTGTGAAACAATGATTCTGTTACAACACTCCCTGACGTTTCCGCCGTGGTTTGTTGTTTTAACGCGGTCGGGGTATGACACCTTGTGTCTTTCGGCTAAATTTGGGGCAAGTTGGTTTAACTGTATATCTATATTTTGAATGCTAGCCCTTTGGTTTCTTATTTCCGCTTCAGTTTGTAGGAACCTTTCCGAGTACCTTTTATCGGATTCAGAGAAGAGGCGAGTGATAATATCCTCAAGCCTTTCTCGTCCTCCTTGTTGTTGTGGTTGGAAACCTTGTTGCTCATTTCGTGGTTGTTGTCGAATGTTAGATCGGTGATTTTGATTTTATTGGTTACTACCCCCCGATTCCCTCCAACTAAAGTTGGGATGATTATGCCACTCGGGAGTGAAGGTGTTACTTGGAGCTCCTGGTGGTCGTGGCCGGTTATTTAGGTAATTTACCATTTTCGTTTGATTTTCTAAGTCTTTCATATAACTCCAGTTTTCATGGGAGCCGCCGCATCCTTTGCAAGCCATAACCGAAGCCATTTTATTCAATTTAAGTTTCTTTCTTTTATTATTTAAGGCTTCGATTTGGGCTTGCAAAGAAGTGGATTCATCCACTTTGTGGGCGCCTGGGGCTATAGATTTTAAGCCCCTAGGAGTGTGTCATTGAAAACTATTTTGAGTAAGTTCTTCAATTTGATTGTAGATTTCCTCGGGTCGCTGATTCCTAAGGTGTCCCCAGAAGCCGGAATCAAGGATTTGCCTTATATGTGGTAAGAGTCCGTTGTAGAAGGTGGACACTTGTTTCCATCGTTCAAGACCATGATGTGGGCATTTCCTTAGTAGCTCCTTGAACCTTTCCCATGTCTCGTACAAGGATTCCCCGTCTTCTTGAGAGTAGGTGTTAATCTCGGTCATGAGTTTGGCGATTTTAGCAGGAGGGAAATATTTGTAAAGAAATTTTTGGGTAAGATCATCCCAAGTGTGTACGGACCCACTTGAGAGGGTGTTTAACCAAGCTTTCGCCCGGTCTTCGAGGGAAGAAGGGAACATACGGAGCCGAACAGTATCGTTGGAGGCTCCATTGATCCGGAAGGTGTCACATATTTCCAAAAAGTTAGTAATAAGTAAATGGGGATCTTCATCAGATAGGCCATGGAATGTGGCGGAATTTTGGAGCATTTGGATTAGGTGTGGTCGAAGCTCAAAGTTATTAGCATCGACATTAGGAGGGTTAATAACGGCTCCAAGATTACCGACCTTAGGTCGTATGTAATCCATGAGAGTGCGTTGATTCACCATAGGGGGATTTTAGGTGGAGGCTTTTTGTTGGTTTTTAGCTTTAAGTCTTTTTTTTTCTAAAAAAGCGCTCGGGTTCGTCAAGCGGTACTTTTATGTCTTTATCGGAGGTGGAGGTCATACACCAAACTGTTTCTCTTGCGAATTATACAGAATTGTGTGATTTTCTGCAAACAAGAACAAAAATAATGCCTGATCAGAAGGTTAGCACGGCCCCGTGCTAATGCTGGCACGACCTGTGCTGTCCAGAAAACGTTTCTGCTTTCAAGTTTTCATATACTGGAAGTTCAACACGGCCCCGTGGTCCTGTAACACGACCCCGTGTCTCCGTTCTAGTAACAAGAAAACAACTTTTCCCAGATACTGCAGGTTTAACACGGCCCGTTTGATCCCACACGACCCCGTGTTATTCCCGCAGAGAGTAGAAAATTAGAAGAAAAAGAAGAAAACTTAAAAGAAAAAATTAAAATGTTTAGGCTGTCAATTTTAAGCTTTTTCAAAATCCTTGTATCCCCGGCAACGACGCCAAAAACTTGACGTGCGTGCATGTGTATATGTTTTTAATATATATTTTAGCTCTTTTTACTCGTCGATTCAAGTTTTAAATTTACAAAACACAATATTCTACTATCACTCCACACACACGTTAGGGCAAGGGCACCCATCGCGGACGTAGTATAGTGATGGAAAGATACCGAGGTCGTCCAAGGACACAAGAGCTTTTAATACCGCCTTATCGTTAACGTCTAATCTAACCAAACTATGATGAAAAGGTTTTTAAAGCTATAAAAAAATAAAAAGCAAAAATAAAATATAAGGAAAAACAAATAGACAAAAAGGAATCACTTGGTTTCAACTCCTTTTTTTATGTATCGCTTTAATGATTTCCGCATTTTGGGCATTTTAAGAGATTATCTTTAAGTTATAGTGGTAGGCCCCCTTCCAGGCAACGTTACCCTCAACTTATTGGTCTGAGTCAACAAGGATATAGTCCCGCAAGGTCGGATTATTGAAAGATAATTAAGTAAGTTATTAATGCGAAAAGTGGTAGGCCCCCTTCCAGGCAGCGTTACCCTCAGACCTTTGGTCTGAGTCAGCAGGGATACAGTCCTCGAAGGGTTGGTTTAAATTTTTAATAGTAGTTTATAGATAAGGGTTTCAAGCGGTTCTTACTTCTCCCACAGGGGTTAACACCGTCCGCTCGTGAAGTCCTACAAAGCTTGAACCAGGTTCTTGCAGGATCTATACACTGAATGAGAAATAGAATTTACCCAACCACCCTTCTAACCGCCTTCCAGGTAATTTAAGCGCTTTATATAGACCGTAAAGACACGAATATTTGAATCAACAACATATGAAGAATGATTAGATATATTTGCCTTCAATATAAAAAACTAGTTATTAAAGTCACTAATACATACCCAATTAAAAAGTAGCCAAATTGGAAATAAAAAAGTAATACATAAAAGATTTATTTTCACCAAGTGATGTAAGAGTTTAGCCAAGCATGACCTTTGTTTGACAAAGACTCTTACGATCGATCTTGGATCCCAAGACTACTACACACTCTAAATGATAGAAGATGGATGATGGTGGTGGATGATGGTGTTGTGGTGGTGGTGGAGTGGTGGCGAGTGAGAGAGAAGTGGTTTGCCAAGGGTTGGATTGGAATGGAACCAAGCACCCCTATTTATAGGCGGAAGACAGATGCTTACCCCGGCCTGTGCCCGCCTGGCACGGCCCCGTGGCCATCTCTCTCTCTCTTCCTCATTAACTGCAGTGTCAAGTCTTGTACTAACACGGCCCCGTGTGTCAACGGCACTGCTCGTGGCTAATATACTTGCTATACTCTCGTAGATTATGCAAATATTAGAGTTGACCACGCCCCGTGTTGCCTTAGCACGGCCCTGTGTTGGTTTTCTGTTTTGTCCTTTGCTGTTGTCTTTTCTTCTGAAGAGAATCCAGTCTTGGACACGGCCCGTGTCTGGTGGACACGGCCCCATGTCAGGTCTTCTGATCTTGCCATTTTCATTGTTTGGATGTGGATTTGGGCTTGGCGAGTTGCGCCAATCCTCCTTCTTTGTATTTATATTGGTTTTTGTTGTTATTTTGCTCCTTTTGCACATTTAATCTCTTTTGACCCTGTAAATTAAAAAGGAACAAAGAAACAAACTTTTTCCAACATTAGTACCGAAAAAGGGTTAATTTTACGCCGTATTTGATATAATTTATATGTTGTATTTTGTGCACATCAGTCACCCCCACCCCAAGTCCCCAACTAGACAACACATGACCTGTACCTTTCAAACAATGAAAGAAATCCAAATGTGAACAAGATAATTCATATCACTAATCCATATCACACTTTATCACTTTCTCTCTTTGCACTTAATCACCAATGACAAGAAACAGAGACCGAATTTGATAACTAAATTGAAACCTTAACCTTAATTCTCAAATCATTATATTTTCTACATCTAATTCGACACTAATCACATCAAATCCATCTCAAAAGAATCTAATCCCATGTAAAAGTCCGATCTTCAAACAATATTCTCCATCCAGTTTATGCAAACAATAACTAAGGGTCGATACGGAACGGTACCCTTAAAATAACTTAAAATAATGTTTTGTTGTAGTAGATTTGCAAAACCTTGAGCTAAAAATCATGCATTTGACCCTCCTATTGAAGTATTTTGAGCTTGAAGCTTCAAGCTTCAATGGAGGTTTGGTGGAAGGAAGAAGTGGAAATGACTATAAGAATCAAAGATAAGAAGGTTGTAGAAAACCTTTTTAAGAACATAACTTTTGGGGTATGTGTGCAAGATCTGCAGGATCTTGGTATGTTTTCTAGAGGGTTTTTAACCGTCGGGATCAGGCGGTTACTATTTTCTTACAAACTATTGATCTGACACGGTCCTGTGTTTGATCAACACGGCCCCATGCTGGAGTCTGTATCTGGCAGAAAATAGTTCTGAAGTTACTGGAGATATGACAGGGCCCTGTGTAGATCACACACGGCCATGTGTCACTTTTTTAGAAAGTGAAAATTTTATAGAAAAAGAAGAAAAACCTAAAAAGAAAAGATAAAATGACTAGGTCGTTAATTTTAAGCTTTCTCAAAATCCTTGTGTCCTCGGCAACGGCGCCAACAACTTGACGTGTGCGGGTAAGTATGTAATTTTTAGATATATTCTAAGCACTTTTTATTCTCGAATCAAGCTTTAAATTTATAAAACACGATATAATACTATCACTCTACACACGTTAGGGCAAGTGCACCATCGTGGACGTAGTATAGTGATGGCAAGATACCGAGGTCGTCCAAGGACACAAGAGCTTTTAGTACCGGCTTATCGTTAACGTCTAATCTAACCAAATTTTGATAAAAGGTTTTGAAAGTTATAAAAGAAAAACTAGAAAATGAAAATAAAAATATAAGGAAAAGAAATAAACAAGAAGGAATCACTTGGTCCAACTCCTCTTTTATGTATCATTTGATGATTTCCCTACTTTGGGATCTTTAAGAGATTATCTTTAAGTTATAGTAGTAGGCCCCCTTCCAGGCAGTGTTACCCTCAACCTATTGGTCTGAGTCAGCAGGGATACAGTTTCGTAAGGTCGGATTATTGAAAGACAATTAAGTAAGTTATTAATGCGAAAAGTGGTAGGCCCCCTTCCAGGCAGCGTTACCCTCAACCTATTGGTCTGAGTCAGCAAGGATACAGTCCCACAAGGTTGGTTTAATGTTTTAATAGTAGTTTATAGATAAGTGATTACAAGCGGTTCTTACTTCCCCCGATTTGATGCTATCTGCCTCAAGGGAAGTCCTACTAAGCTTGAATCAGGTCCTCGCAGGATCTATACACTAAACGAGGCAAGAACTTTTACCAAACACCCTTCTAACCCCCTTCCAGGCAGTTAACGTGCTTTATATAGACCTTAAAGACACGAATGAGTGAATCAACAAAACATGAAGAAATGATTAAGTAAAATTCACATTCAATATAGAAAACTAGTTATTAAATTCATTAATACATAGCCAAATAAAAAGTTTGCCAAAGGTTGGAAATCAAAAGTAATACATAAAAGATTTGTCTTCACCAAGTGATGTAAGAGTTTAGCCAAGCATGGCCTTTGTTTGACAAGAACTCTTGCGATCGATCTTCGATCTCGAGACTACTATACACTCTAAAAGATGAAAGATGGATGATGGTGGTGGGTGTTGGTGTTGTAGTGGTGGTGGATTGGTGGCAAGTGTGAGAGAAGTGGTTTGCCAAGGGCTGAGTTGGAATTAAACCAAGCATCCCTATTTATAGCTAGTAACAGAGCATCAGCACGGACCGTGCCCACTTGGCATGACCCTGTGGCCTTTATTCTCTCTCTTGTTCATTAATTGTAGGTGTCAGGTCTTGTACTAACACGACCCCGTGTGTCAACGCAGCCAGTGGCAATTGTACTTACTGTACTATCTCAGGTTCTGCGAATCTTAGAGTTGACCATGCCCCGTGTTGAGTTAGCACGTCCCCGTGTTGGTTTGTCTTTTGTTGTTGTTTTTTTCTGCAGGGAATCTTGACTACGCACGACCCCATGCCTAGTGGGCACGGCCCCGTGCCTGAGCTTCTGTTTTTGTTATTTTTGTTGGTTTGGATGTGGATGGGGGCTTGGGGAGTCGTGTCAATTCTTCTTCTTTGCATTTATGTTGGTTTCTGCTGCTAATATGTTTCTTTTGTGCATCTTAGCTCTTTTGATCTTGTAAATAAAAAGGAGATAAAGAAACATGCTTTTCCAATATTAGTACCGAAAAAGAGTTTATTTTACGCTTTATTTAATATAATTTATATGTTGTATTTTACGTACATCACCCCTGCACTATAATTTCCGGTCTCCGAGGTTTTTGTTCGTTTAGCGATTGCAACCTCGTTTGGAATCGGCGCCCACTTCTTATTGGTTCCCAAAACCTCCCTTGCCCGGACGTGTGGGAAAACGACCCGATGCGATCCTTCGTATTTACGCATCGCCTCTTTAAAAACATCTTTGTCACTCATCCCACTATGACGATTACTAGTATATAAGTTATTATATATCCCGACAAATCGGTTTACGACTGGATGTATCTTTCGCCACTTCGAAGCGATGGAATCGAGATCGCGATAATGACCTTGTTCCATAATCGCAAAGAACTTTGATAATATATCTTTCCAAAACCCATCGCCAGTTTGGTTATCATCTTCTACGGGTTGTGGTTGGGGAGACGATTCTACCGGTGTTGGCGAAGGTTGTGGTTGCGATTGAAATTGTGAGTTGAACGGGTTTCACATTAGCATTTGTTGCAACGATTGCATTTGTTGCATGGATTGGATTTGGCTAATTTAAGAGAAAGCATTGGGGGTTTGTTGGAAACCAGAGAAAGTGTTGAGAGAAAATTGCTTGGATGACCAACTCGGATCCATCGTAGGATAGTAGCCGGGTACCGAGAAAACATTTGGGTTTGGGTTCGTGTTTGGGTTTGGGTTGTTCGGATTGTATGGATCCATGGCAAAAATTATAAAAAAGTGAAGAATTTTATAAAGTTGAGAGAGAGTTTGGGTTGAAGTGGTTTAAAAAATAGAGTGAAAGATGTGTATTTAAAGGTAAAATAATTAATTTTTTTTATAAAAGTAGTCGTTTGAAATAGTTAAGGAATTGATTTTTTTTAAATAGCCGTCGAACGGCATTTATGGGTGAGGTGGAGGGCCGGCATGGACGTCTCCTCCAAGAGTTGAAGACGACGACGTGGGTGAGGAAATGGTGTTGGGGACCGGCCGAGCCAGGACGGGTCAGGGCCATCCCCACACCAAGCAGCCTTATCTTCAACCAATTAGCCCCAAATAATTCACCTCAACCAAAAGCATTCGTCAACGCTCTTTCAATTTCCCACCAACCCTAAGCAATCATGTTGGACCTCAGCTTAAGGATCCGTTTAGTAGCATTTTTGTTCTTCAACTCAAGTTGTTTCACTTCTTTAGTTCAATCTGTCAGCAACATAAACACTGATTTGGCTGGTTTGTACTCAGGGGTGGAGACAGCTTATACCCAGCCATAGCACGGGCTACGGCTCAAAGTCGTGTTCGTAGTGTTAATTTTTTGTTATTTTTTCGATTTTATATAAACGATACCCCTAAAACATCGTCCCGATTCGTCAGAAACAGGTCTGAACTGGTTAGAAACATCATCCCGATTCGTCCCTGAAGCCTTGAACTCGAACCTGTGTTTCGTTGATCAGATTCGTCCCTGCGTTTCGCTGTGAGTTTTCGGTTTCTTAGCCCCTAAAGCCTTAAACTCGAACCTGCGTTTCATTGATCAGATTCGTCCCTGCGTTTCGTTGTGAGTTTTTTTTGTTGGGTTCAGGCCTGATAGAGATCTTATCCTAGTTTGTCATTTTGCAATTGTGGGAGGGGGTATATGTAACTTTTACTTTCTATAAATAAATATCTTTAGTGACTTGGGGAAGGGGGAAATAGAATTGGTTAGTTATAGGCTCTGCTTGTGCGTGAGAAGGGCAGAGCCCTGGAACCACTTGGTGGTTGTATCCATTGTAGATCTCTGAGATCACTTGTTCTTCCTTTTTCAATATAATTCTGCAATTTTGATTTCATCTTCCCTTCTTGTGTGATTCAACCCTATCATTGGTCCGACCTGCCGCCCTCTACTCATCAATTTCACGGTTCTTTTCAATTTTCAGTTTTCGATTTCGGATTCAACTTCCAAAATTATCGCCTCAATTTTAGTCGCTCGATTCCAGTTTTTCATTCCAATTTGTTATTACCCCTGTTTCAATTACCGGACCTCTGCTCTCCATCGATTCCAGTTTCTGTTACTCAGATCTGATTTCTGTTCCTCAGCTCTGGTCCATATCTGATTTAATTCCAATTTCTCATCTGTGTCTGTTCCTCTAATATGGTGAACACCTCTACTCGTCTGGACATTCAGGATCAATTGATTCAGAAGCTTCAGAGTGATATGGCAAATCAGTCTTCTCGACTGGATTCCATTGCTGCTACCTTGGAAGCGGATCGGGTGGAGAACGCGGAATTCCGCACGGTGATGCTGGGGTTTATGAAACAACAGGATAAGAGGAAGGAGGATGGATTCTCGGGATCTAATGTATTCGACTCTGGCGGGAGTTCTCAGGGACCTTCGAGTGGCCTTCCTTGGGCGGTGAAGAAGGTGAAACTTCCCGAATTTTGAGGTTTCGATCCACAGGGCTGGATTCAGAAAGCTAATTTGTATTTTGACATCAACCAAACTCCAGACAATCTGCGTCTCCGTCTCGCTCAGTTGAGCATGATTGGGGTTGCTCAACACTGGTTTACGGTGATTACACAGGTATGTGATTCCCTTACCTGGTCTGAATTTCAATCAGAGTTGTTACAACGTTTCAGTGGTTTGGAAATTCACAATCCGTATGAACAACTAGCCACCATTCAACAATCAGACTCAATTCATGATTACATCGAAGATTTTGAGTATTTGATGTCCTTGGTCCCTCGTTTACCGAAATCTCAGACTCTGGGATATTTTGTTGCCGGACTAAAAGAGGATGTCAAACATCGGGTACGTTTACATCGTCCAATTTCGTGCATTGATGCCATGTCTTTAGCTAAGGATGTTGAATTGATGCTTCGACCATCGGATTCCTACTCCTTGCGGTCTCTTTTTCGGTACTATTCTCATGCTGGACTGTCATGGTCGGATCCCGGGACCGGGCCTTGGCCGATGGGTATTATGGTGTCCAAATTTATGGGGACTTCTGGCCCTACCAGTGGACATGCAAGCGCTCGCGATCGCGGTGTTCATTCTCTATCTCGTACCGAGTGGGAGGAACGCTGGAAGAAAGGACTATGCTACAAGTGTGGACAATCTTATAGCCCTGCTCATAAGTTCCCGGAGGGAAAACTTCAGGTGTTACTCCTTGGGGATGATGAATCAGACAGCATTGAGGGGTTGCATTTTCAGTTGGAGTATACGGACCTCCTTGACTAAGAAAGGATTTATTTCAAGCCTTGAGGACAAGTCTTGTGTTATGGGGGAAGTATTGATAGAGATCTTATCCTAGTTTGTCATTTTGCAATTGTGGGAGGGGGTATATGTAACTTTTACTTTCTATAAATAAATATCTTTAGTGACTTGGGGAAGGGGGAAATAGAATTGGTTAGTTATAGGCTCCGCTTGTGCGTGAGAAGGGCAGAGCCCTGGAACCACTTGGTGGTTGTATCCATTGTAGATCTCTGAGATCACTTCTTCTTCCTTTTTCAATATAATTCTGCAATTTTGATTTCATCTTCCCTTCTTGTGTGATTCAACCCTATCAAGGCCCCTCTCAAATGCCCTCACAACACACACTCACAGATATATGTAAAATGTGCAGAATGCAGAGAATGGAAAAGCTTGTTGTATATTTTGAATGAATGGTTTAATATCTCATGAACAAAGCATGCTTTATATAGTCTTTACATGCATACGTAAATAGTAAAAAGAAAACAATAAAATCCTACATTCTAGTTTCTATCCTAAAGAACTGTTACAACCCACTGTACACCTCAACGTTAATGTCTTCCACTCCAACGGTAACACTCTTGCAGCCCATGCATTCAACCTGTGTGACCCATTCATGTGAAACCCGGTAACCGGCTTGACCCGTACTCGGTCCGAACTTGACTCGTAAATAACCCGCATCCTTTGCGAACCCGTATCGGTGAACCGGCGACCCGATAACGTGCTGACCCGTGACCCGTATACGAACCGATTAACCCAACATTTTTTTGGGATACCCCTGGTTTTAAGGTCTAGCTCCGCCACTGTTTGTACTACGCTGAACAACGAAACGATCTTGGTTCAATTTCCCTGTACATAAACACCAGCGCCAACACCTACAGTACTCTAAACTATAACCCAAACAGACTCCCTAGTCTGGATACGTATAAAATAATTGCCAATCTGACATCTGTACTATGGATCCAGATGCTTAATGATTCTGATCATATCAATCGTTTAGGCAATTTAAACATGACTGTGGTTTGTTCGTGGCTGATGGATAATTCGAGTTATGTGGTCTTTTGGTGCACTCCTTGGCGGAAGGAAACTCAGGATTCTGTTACATCCGCGGAGGATCTTACTCCAAACTTCAGTCCGTACATGCACCTGAATATAGTTCAGTTTTTAAGGTTGGTTCGCATATTTCATACACATTATATGTAGGAATCCGTTCATGTAAAATAAATAAAACTTTTATTAACTTGAAATTACAGAAACAAATCAGAATGAAAAATACAGTACAGTACAATTACAACTGAAAAATGAAAACAAGAACAAGAAGATCGAACAGAAACACTGTTCTTTGGCTGAGGATCGTGTTAGACACGGGTCCCTTAAAACAAATTTCGTGTCTCCCAGGAGAACACGTTTGTTTCCAGGATACAATAGCCTCAAGCAGTTGTACTGCCGGTCTAGACTCCAACCCGAAGGTGTACCTTGATGCTTGCAGATGAAGAGGATTTCTGTAAGAAGAAGATTGTAGTTCTATGTGTTTTGGTGTATCCAATCTGCAATAGGAACCTCCTATTTATATTGCAGGTCTTGAAGAAACTGAAAAACGAATTAAATGGGAGAATTAAACTGCATTAGATGTCTTTAATGCACTTTAATTCGTCACTTAATTCTCAGTCAAACGCATTAACTTCGTCAGTTTCGAATGCTGAAACGTAACTGCCCAGTGTAACAGAACTGGCATTAACTGCTACTGGAAGCTTCTGCGCGCGCGCGCGCAAGACACTCTGGTGCGCGCGCACTGGTCTGCACCCTTATGCGCGGTGCGTCCACTTGGCTCACTGCCATGCGCGAGTGCGCCATACTCACTAAGGTCCATGCGCGCCAGCGCGTGTGCCACGTCACCTGTGAGCCTCTACGAGCACGCCACACAGGCGCGCCGTTTTGGCTCACTTTGGTGTGCCGCGCACGTCACATCAGGCCATGCACCATGCGCGCAACCGCGCGCCATGTGTACTCGCTCGCATGCGCGCATGACTTCCACGTCATACGCTACTGCGTGCGGACCCACCAGGGTCATGCGCATGCATGCCACACCACCAACCACTTGGTCCTTGCAACCCTTGTGTTCCACCACGCGCACGCGGTCAAAAATACAAAGGCGGCTCTCAAGAGGCTCGCGGCGATGCGAGCGTGCGAAGTGCAAAGTGCACCATCAAAGCGCCTCATCGCCCACGCCACGCGCGCGCGCGTTTGCGAGTGCGAGTGCGAGTTAGGGTGCTCCGCACCCTTCGCGAGTACACTAGTGAGTGCTTCCATGAAACAATTCCCCACTTATTTCAGCATTTAAGTTCCAAACACCAAACTTTGAGCATCGATATCTCATTCATCTTAGCTCCGTTTTGGACGTGGTTTAGTTAGTTTCAAAGCTCTTCCGACATAGAACACAAGCCCACAAATAAATATATAAAACCCGCTCATTTTATTATATTTATTTCTAGTCCAAAATAGGAAAAAATCATTTTCCTATATTTGTGAAAAATGCTATTTTTCACAAAATTTCCAACAATCCTCCACATGAATAGAAATCGATCTATCAAGTTTCAACGATACACGTTCAAAAGTTGAGTATTGCAAGATAGGTAGGTGTAACCTTTGAACCTCCTTTTGTGAAGCATACTTAGCCTCCTAGGGTCTTGTAGACGCGGGGTCTTTGAACAATCCCCCATTTATGTAGGCGACAATATACATTCACACAATACTCTCCCTAGTCGAGTTAAGACCTCATGGTTGTGTCCGTTCATGGTCATGGAACACGTTCCTGGTTCTGCGAGAGCTCTAGGATTTGCGCCTCCCCACAAATCCATTCGAAGCGACCCCACTTCTCTCTAACATAGGTGATTCCTCTGAATCATTAAAAGCATCATGGTTAATTTGGATTTCCTCAAAATCCTTAACCTTAACATGCTTAACCTTTCTTTCATGTCACTGATTGGAATGGACTAGGAAGTATACAACTCCCTTTATTGATTTTGGGGCACCCCCCACAGTGACTCCCTTTGGGTTTATGATTAAGTTTGCCTATTGAACCTAGATCTTGGGATCTCCAGTCAACTATGTTAGGTTTCCCTCATATTCCCTTCATCTATGGGCTTTAGTCCCATTCCTCTTGACAACCTATACACCTTATCTGTGCTTAAGCCTTTTGTTAACGGGTCCGCAATGTTCTCATTTGACCTCACATAGTCAACTGAGATAACACCCGTTGAGATAAGTTGTCGTACCGTGTTGTGTCTACGTCGAATATGCCTTGATCTGCCATTGTACATCATGTTTTGTGCTCTAGCAAGAGCAGACTGATTGTCACAATGTATGCAGATCGCCGTCAACGGCTTTGGCCATCTTGGAATATCTTCCACAAATTGACGTAGCCACTCCGCCTCTTCCCCGCTTTTATCTAAAGCGACGAATTCGGATTCCATCGTGGATCTCGCTATAACCGTTTGCTTGGAAGACTTCCAAACTATAGCTGCACCAGCAAGTGTAAACACGTAACCACTTGTTAATCTGTGATCCTTTATATCCGATATCCAATTAGCGTCAGTGTATCCTTCGATCACTGCTGGATCACGGGTATAATGCAGTCCATAGTCTCTCGTGTATCTTATGTATCTAAGCACCCTCGTGATAGCTTTCCAATGATCCTCGCTCGGATTACTGGTGTATCTACTTAGCCTGCTCACAGCATACGCTAAGTCGGGTCTAGTACATGTCATTAGATACATGAGACTACCAATGATCCTTGAGTACTCTAACTGAGAAACACTCTCGCCTCTATTCTTCCTTAGGCGTTGGGTATTATCAATTAGAGATCGAGCTATACTCGTATCGTCTGAATTGAATTTCCCAAGAATCTTATCCACGTAGTGAGATTGACTCAACACAAGACCATTTTGGGTTCTAGTGATTTTAACTCCAAGAATCACATCTGCGAGACCCATGTCTTTCATGTCAAACCTCGCTTTCAACATGTCTTTCGTTGAGTTGATCATGTTATCATCACTCCTAATAATAAGCATATCATCTACATAAAGACATAAAATCACATAACCTCTTGGTGTGTCTTTAACATAAACACACTTGTCGCACTCACTTATTTTGAAACCATTGTCAATCATGACATGATCAAACTTTTGGTGCCATTGTTTTGGAGCTTGCTTCAAGCCATACAAAGACTTGACCAATTTACATACTTTACCCTTGTTTCCAGGGGAGGAAAAACCCTCAGGTTGTTCCATGTAAATTTCTTCTTCTAAATCGCCATTTAGAAATGCGGTTTTTACATCCATTTGGTGAACTTCCAAATTTCTTAGAGCCGCAATTGCAAGAACCAATCGAATAGAGGTTATTCGCGTTACAGGCGAGTAAGTATCAAAGTAGTCTAGACCCTCCTTTTGTCTAAATCCTTTGATCACTAACCTTGCCTTGTATTTATCAATACTTCCGTCGGCTTTCATCTTCCTTTTGAATATCCAACGATATCCAAGTGGTTTACAACCAGGTGGAAGATCTACTAACTCCCAAGTATGATTTTGCAATATAGAATCAATTTCATTCTTAATTGCTTCTTGCCATTGAGGTCCTTCCGTGGAGGTAACCGCTTCGCGGTAGGTATTGGGCTCACCCTCAACCATGTAGCTTATGAAGTCTGGACCAAAGGATTTTTCAACCCTTTGTCGTTTACTTCGTCTAAGCTCACCCTCCTCGACCTCGGGGCGTTCATGTCTTTCATCTATCCTCTTAGATGAACTTGGTCCTGCTTCATCTAACCTTGTAGACAAACTTGGACCTGCTTCATCAACCGCTTTTGATGAAGGCGCATGTGTTTGTCCTAACATAGGAAACACATTCTCAAAATATGAGACGACGTTAGGATTTGCCTCTATGATAGTGTGTTTATGTACATCGGGATTCTTGGACTCATGTACAAGAAAACGATGTGCGCTACTTTGATGTGCATATCCAATGAAAATGCAATCAACAGTTTTGGGTCCTATCCTAAGAGCCTTAGGAGGTGGTACAATCACCTTAGCTAGGCACCCCCACACTTTCAAGTATTTGTACGAAGGCTTCCTTTTTCTCCATAACTCATATGGAGTTTCGTCCCTATTTTTCAAAGGTATCTTGTTCAAAAGATAGTTTGCTGAGAAAATGGCATCCCCCCACATTTCTCGGTTCACTCCCGAGCTTATCAACATGGCGTTCATCATTTTTTTCAATGTGCGGTTCTTTCGTTCCGCAACGCCATTTGATTGTGGAGAATAAGGAGGTGTACACTCATGTACAATGCCACTTTTTGCGCATAAATCCACAAAAGGTGCAACATATTCACCTCCTCGATCGCTTCTCAAAGCTTTTATCTTCTTTTTAAGTTGATTCTCAACTTCGTTTTTGTACAAGATAAACTTCTCTATTGCTTCGTCTTTACTTTTAAGTAAATACACGTAGCAATATTTAGTACAATCATCAATAAATGTGATGAAGTACTTATTTCCTCTACGCGTGGGAACCACTTTTAAATCACACACATCGGTATGAATTAAATCAAGGGGTTCGGTTATTCGTTCAACCGATTTAAACGATGATCTCGTAAGTTTGGATTCAACAAAAGTCTCGCATTTGTGATTGGACTCGATATGGAATGTTGGTATCAAGTTTAATTTAATTAAACGTCGTAATGAATTAAAATTTACATGCCCTAGTCTACCATGCCAAACATTAGAAGACTCAATCATGTAAGTAGAAGTAGAAATTTCATTCAAACTTTTGTTTTGGTTTACAACCATTACATTCATTTTAAACATACCATTAAGGGCATAGCCCTTTCCAACAAACATTCCACGTCTAGACAAGACAAAATTGTCCAATTCAAACACTAGACGAAATCCAAACTTGTTGAGCATCCATCCCGACACGAGATTCTTCCGTATCTCTGGGACATAAAGCACATTTGTCAAGGTAAGCTCCTTGCCCGAAGTCATCTTCAAGACGACCTTGCCTTCCCCCTTGATGCTTGCGGTAGCTTTATTTCCCATATAAAGCTTTTCTTCACCCGAAGCTTCCTTGAATGTAGAGAAAAGAGCCTTGTCTCCACAAATATGGCGGGTTGCACCCGTGTCAATGAACCATCCTTTTGGGTTTTCACCCATTGCGTTGACTTCTTCAATCATAGCCGCTTCCTCGGTTATCATTGCGATTAGAGGCATACCATCCTCATCAACCATGTGCGCACGCTCACGCTTAGGTTTCTTGCATTGGTTATCACGGTGCCCCGTCTCGTTACAATTGTAACAAGTACCTTGGAAAGGCGCAGGCTTCTTTTTCACAGCCCTCTTTTTTGGTCCAAGGTTGTTAACCTTTGCTTTCCCTTTGTTGTCCTTTTTACCCTTGCCTTTCTTGCCCTTTGAGGACTCCCCAACTTCCACCATGTTTGCCTTAGCCGAAGCTTGCAAAATGGTGCCTTTTTGGGCCACCCTGTTTTCTTCTTCTATACGAAGACGAAGAACAAGGTCCTCGACTGACATTTCCTTTCGCTTGTGTTTAAGATAATTCTTAAAATCCAACCAAGCAGGAGGTAATTTTTCGATCATGGCTGCCACTTGAAACGTTTCGCTGAGTACCATACCCTCAGCATGGATGTCATTTAGTATAATTTGCAAATCTTGGACTTGGTTCATAACAGTCTTGTTATCAACCATTTTAAAGTCCAAGAAACGGGCGACAACAAATTTCTTTGTTCCCGCATCCTCCGTTTTGTACTTTTTATCTAAGGACTCCCATAATTCTTTGGAAGTCTTGATATTATAGTACACATTATACAAAGCATCCGAGAGACCGTTGAGTACGTAGCCTCGACATATAAAGTCAGAGTGCTTCCATGCCTTTACCGCGCTCAGAGCCTGAGCATCGGTCTCCCCTTCCGCAGGTTGGGGAACGGTCTCCGTTAAGAACCTCGCAAGGTTCATGGTGGTCAAGTAGAAGAACATCTTCTGTTGCCACCGCTTGAAGTGGAGACCCGAGAACTTCTCGGGTCGTTCAGCATGATTCACCACTGTGGACGCTCCCACGGTGTTGGCAGGGGTACCAACAACAACATTGGTGTTGCTCGTGTTCATATTTTCAGTCGACATTCTGAAAAAGTTCCAAGAAAACAAGTTAAAGTCTGTTTTCAAAATAATAAAGACGCTACTTTATTATTATTAAGGGTTCAAAAATTCAGCCGTGTAGTTTCTAAGTCCAACTTTGAAGACTACAACAGGAGATCTTTAGAACTCAGCGACAGAAAGGAGTAGAAACAGAGTTCTGTTTTGACAAAGGCGCAACTTTGAATCAAAACAGAGAAAAAACCTTTTAAAACACAACCTGCTGTGAGAGAAAAAAAAATTTAAATTCACAGCAGAGAAGTTTGTGATTCTACACGAACGGTGTTTTAAAATTTGTTTTAAGATTGTAGGAATCCGTTCATGTAAAATAAATAAAACTTTTATTAACTTGAAATTACAGAAACAAATCAGAATGAAAAATACAGTACAGTACAATTACAACTGAAAAATGAAAACAAGAACAAGAAGATCGAACAGAAACACTGTTCTTTGGCTGAGGATCGTGTTAGACACGGGTCCCTTAAAACAAATTTCGTGTCTCCCAGGAGAACACGTTTGTTTCCAGGATACAACAGCCTCAAGCAGTTGTACTGCTGGTCTAGACTCCAACCCGAAGGTGTACACTACGTCAAAAAATGCTTATGGCCACACAAAAAAAGTGTGACCATACGCCTTTTGCCGCACTTTTTTTTTCAACTCAAGTGTGACCAAAGGTCGAGTCATCATAGGTATTATACGGTCACGTTCACGTTTAGTGGCCGTAGCAACTTAAAAGTGTGGCTAAATGGTACCACTATTACTTGCTGGAATCAAAATTTTGTACAATAAGTGTGGCTAAAGGGTAGCAACAGCCGCATGAATTTATTCTATGTGTGGCCATTTCTATTATATTGTCACTTAAAAGTTTGTTTTAGCCACATCAATTAAAAAATGTGACAAAAAGAGTTGTTGTAATCAAGCATTTCATTCATTAAGTGTGACTAAATGATAGTAGTGGCCACATGAACTCATTGTACGTGTGACCATTTTATTATTTAGTCATATGAGTTTACTATAAGTGTGGCTAAAAACTATTTATAGACACACAAAACAATTTTGTAATTTTAAAAGTGACTATTGTCTAACCTTTAGTCACACATTCTTTTCTTTCTCATGGCATTTGCTATCATTCCGTCATACAAAAAAAAATTAAAGTGACGATAGTATGGCTATTGTTTATGTAAAGCCACACGAAGTTTTGTGCTTTTAAGTGTGGCTAATGGCTAACATTTGGTCACATATAATTTATCTTTTTCATGACATTTGCTATCATTCTGTCACATAAAAAACAAAGTAATAATAATGTGGCTAATGATTATGTAAAGCCACATGAAAGTTTATAATTTTAAGTGTGGCTATTATCTAACCTTTAGCCACACATATTCATTTTGTGCATTACGTATGCTTTCATTCTGTGACACCAAAATAAACAAAATGGCGATGGTATGACTAATGATTATGTAAAGCCACATGAAATTTTGTGCTTTCAAGTGTGGCTACCGGCTAACTTTTGGTCACGCATAACTTTTTTTCCTGTGATGTTTGGTATGGTTTCGTCACACAAAAAAAAAAAAAAACAAAGTGCCTATAGTGTGGCTATTGTCTAACATTTGTCACACATATTAATAATGGTTCCATGTGGCCATTTTTGTATAACTAGCATTTTTATATATATATTTTTTTTTGTAAATGAAACCAATACCAAACATAAGAAAACTTAAAAACCAAATAATATTAACAATAATAAACCAAAATCCATACATAAGTTTAAAATTTAAATACCAAATACATAAGCTTCTAATCAAAAGAAATCTCCAAATGATGCAACAAGTGCAAAAGAAGCTGCATCACTACTAGCAGCACTTGCAACAACAGCAAACCCATCTGCCCCAATTGCTTGCATAATGGTGTCTGTTGTAGGAGCTAATGCATAATCACCTGAAGCAAACCTTAAACAGTTACTGAGTGACAATAAATACTTTGTTTGCTTCAGATGCTATCCGTGAGTGAAATCTGAACACCACCAACTCCCCTTCCACCAGCTACTTTTTGCACTTAGTTAATCTCCCTACAGAAGACAATTGTTTAAAGATAAGACATTTAGTCAAAATCTTGAGGGAGCCAGCATACACAAAAAATATAGGTCAAAAGATCTTAAAGGGCCAGTAAAACATTCAGTCACCACGTTGAAAAACAAATGCCTTAACTTTTTAATACTTTTTTCTGGTTCTCTGCCACCAACCGTTCTCTCATCTATATAGCAAGGTATATTAGAGATATATTAGTAAAAAAATGAGATGAAAATCACAGAAGAAATGATTGATGTTGATATATGTACTGACTTGAACTAGAACATCAAGTTGCATAGAGGGCGGTGAAAAAGCTAAATCTGCAGGATCAATCTTTCCTTCTAGTGTTGGCTGAATAAATGATTAGGTTGGAGATGTGTTAAAAATAGGTGAGCCAGCAAAGACATAGTAAGTGAATTCTTCTGTAGCATGCTAAGTATCACAAAAGTAAACATATTGACCATACTTAATATGAAGAACATGTTCAGTTTTGTCCATCTTGTCCATCTAGATGCTGGTCTATGTTCAAGTTGCATTACTCAATGTTAAAATAAACACACATTCTAATCCACACAAGTAACGAGTTGTATTGCTATGTATAAGGAATAATATGGAAGTAAGAAATCTGTGACTTGCATAACCTTTGTAAGACTCTATATAACTTAGCTCATTATAGACCTACATATCTTATATCCATATTTAATTACAATAACTTACAAGTAGCGTCTCTTCATCTTATGCCTCATCTTCATCTTTTGCAAGATCCCCAACTCCAGATGTAGACGCATCATCTATAAAACCTCCACCTTCATCTGCAAGATTTGCTGAAAGGTACCTCCACCTTCATCTACAAGATTTGCTGAAAGTTAGACATAGCAATGTTACGCCTTTGTGTGATTGTGTGTGTGTTTGTAATACACTGGCAGTCTATGCCAATACATATATGTACTTGTTAAAAAAACAAACACAAATTACAGCCTAATTTCCATAAACTAATTACCTTACCCAGATATAATAGCTTAGTGTAAGCAAACTAGAAAACATAAGAATAAATGAAAAAAAGCACCACTAAAATATTTTCATTTTCAAAATGTATAAAAAAAATATAAAAAGTTAAAAATATATACACATACTAGTGCTATCAAACCTGCACATTGCGCGGGGTGAAAACTTTGTCTGGTCCAATGCACTCATCATGACAAACAAAATAAAAGATCTAAAAAATATAGTCGTAATATGTTCAAAATGTGTTCGCTTTATTAGTTTTTGTAAAATAGAATGAAAAATCATTTCTTAAATTGGTCAATTGTAATAAGCGAATAAAAGTAAATAACATAATATTTAAGTTTTAAAATGAAAAACAAAACTCAGATTTGAAATAGCTAGGAAGAAAACGAAAATAAAAACAAAAAGAAAGACAGAAAATTTAAGTGGGAAAGAAAATGTAAATGAAAGAGGCTAAAAAGCCTTATAAAGAAATAATTTATTAAGATCATATAAATAATTTGTTAGGGGTATTGACTTAAACGATTAACAAAGTACAACTAACCAGTTAACTAACTAACTAAATAACTCACTCGATACTATTAACACTTGACCTATAGTTTATGGGTTACCTGCAGGTAGGAATAACCTCTTCCTTTGCATCTCTAGTCCACAAAGACCACTCCAGTAGTACAACTGTTATCGGATGAACTGCGTGTGCCCTTCTAATAGTTGCTGGACTAGCCTCAGATAGACCAATGTGTCTTATTTTACCCTCTTCAACCAATTTCTTCGGTTCTCCCAGTCCCATTTACAAATCCAATAATTGGCACCTAAAATTACATGCTAGAAAATCATAAGTGAACTAGAGCATAAAATAAGTGAATCAAGGACTCACAATGATTTCAACAGGTACTTTTTTATCGTTGTAATGAACATAGTAAAGATCAATGTAATCAACATCAAGCCGCTTCAAACTGGCTTCATAACAAGCTCTAACGTACTCCTGTTCACCACTGATTTCAAACTGACCATCAACTTTGATTCCAAATTTGGTAGACGGTTGAACATCCTCTCTTTTCACTCCCTTTAACGTCTGTCAATTCACACAAGTTCAGTTCATAATCTAATCACACAAAGTGAATCAACTTAATTCTTGTAAATGTAACTGTTTTGGATTTGTTAATGATTATGGTTACAAAGATAACAAAGGTTTATATATACCACCATATTACATGTTTAGTCTGTAAATTATACCCTTATGGTGGTCAAAATAAAAACCAAAGTCAAAGGGACCTACGTAACAACTTAAAATTTCCCCTTTTTCTATGTAGATAAACAAATCCAAGCATAACTAATCACACTAAAACGAGAACGTATCAAATGATGAACTAGTCGAAGTACCTAAGACACGATTTGGGCATTATCCTTAAGTCACGTCCGTACAGTGGCTCTTTAACGTCGTCAATTTCATTCTCATCGTAAACATAGATCTTGAGAGAGATCTCGGAGTCGTAAAAATTGAACTTCGACTGAACGCATAATCCCTGTGTTTCTTGATTTTACAACACGTAGAAAATTCAAATGATTTTACAACAAATCATCATTCTGTACCAGTTGAGACTTCTTTTTTGTAGCAATTTTTAGTCAGCCTTTTTATTTACGAAACTTCTTTTTTTATAATCAACTTTCATCCCAACATTTTATCACATGAAAGTGTTCTTTTATGGTTTACAAATACAAATCCAACCATATAATTTAATCGAAGTGATAAAACGAAATCAGAGTTTTGAGCATAAAGCGTCATACGGTCGAAGCGATAAAACCTATAATTATAAATGTTACCTCGCTATTTTGGGAGAAGTGGTTGGTGAAGACGGCAGACAGTGGTTCAACAGAGAGTCAAATGTCGGTTGTAACTGGAACTGACAGATGATGGTGGTTCGACGGAGAGTCAAACCGAGCGAGATTTCTCTTCCGTACACCACCAACAGTTGCCAATCTACACCTTCACCCACGCCCATCGCATGACCGCCTCTAACCTTGTTATCGGCGTCAATCTCACCCGTCATCGCCATTAATGGACCATATTGGGCAATCACAGTTCACCCGTTATCGCAGTCAATCTCACCGATCCACCACAGCAGCCCTCGACCACCACCACCGTTCTGCCGATTGTTTATCAATGTAGATATAAAGAGAGTTGATTGTTGGGGCTGTTAATGTTCAAAATTTAGGGTTTGTGTGTGTTTGAAACACAAAGAGAGAAAGGGTCGGAGATTGTGTTTGGATATTGGGGGTGTTTGGGGTTCATTCTATTTCAACTTATTGACTTATTTGAGGCAAAAAGGACTTTTCAAAGTGTTTGGAATTCCTTTGTGTGTGAGTGAATAAGTCAATAAGTCAGGAAATCCTGACTTATTACTTCTCAAATAAGTTGAAAAGTCATTTTCAAAAGGAAAGCCAAACATGCACATTGTGTTTGCGTGTTTGGGCTGATTGGATGGATATCTACACAAGAGGGAAAGCTGAAAATTTCAATTTTGGCAGGAGGGAATCAACTAGAATTATTACTTATATTTAATTAAAACTTTGATTATTCATGATCACTAGATATACATATTGGTAGGAGGGAGTCAAAGGAGTGCAAACGAGCCGAGCGGCTCGCGAACTACTCGAGAAAAAGATTAAAACGAGCCGAGCATTATCGAGCTTAAGCTTAAAATAAAGTTCCTTTGTTTATCCAGCCCGAGTTCGAGACTCGCATGTGAAGCTCGTTAGGCTCGTCGAGCCTTATTGTAAACGAGTCGAGTCAAGCCGAGCTTATTTAAACTTGCTTACAAGCCGACCTCAAACCTAAAATTAAGTTTATTTAGTAAACGAGCCCGGGCCCGAGCTTCACTTATCGAGCTCGCGAGCCTAAAAAGTATATTGTTTATATTATTATTATTTAATATATTAATTAATAGATAATAAACGAGCCGAGCTCGAGTCGAGCTTGAGTTTGAGAAAATACAAACGAGGTCGAGCCCGAGCTCTCATAAGTTAATCGAGCTAGGGCTCAGCTCGGCTCGTTTGCATCCCTATAGTCAACTTAAATAATTATTTATATTAATTAAACATTGATTACTATTTACATTAAAAACTTGTCGTTCAAAAAAAATTAAAAAAAAATTATTAAAATGACTTGATCAACATTTAACACTGACTTGAATGAAAAGACCAAATTAATTGAGACAATGATTTAATATAAGATTATCGATAAGAGATCAGAACTCTAAAGTGTATTAAGTTATTAATTCATAAGTGTATTGAGTTATTAATTCATTGTGGTACTTTGGATACCTAGGAAATACATAACTTAAAAATTATAAATGAATTTATTATAACGCTTAATCGTTTAGAGGCAAATGTCTGAATCATTAAGGGGATGTTTGTTTACCTCTTAATGGTTCAGACCTCTTACTGGTTGAGCACTTAATAGTTCAGACTGTTTGTTTTGCGAGCAGATGTCTGAATGGTTCAGACATTTGCCTCTGAATAGTTAAGCATTATACAGAGTCTGAATGATTAAGACCTCTAATCTGAATTGATCAGACACTTGCCTCTGAATGATTATGCATTATACTGGCTCTTAATGGTTCAGACCTCTTACCGGTTTAGCACTTAACCATTCAGATGTTGCCAAACAGCCCCTAAGTGTTGAACTAGTAAGAAGTCTGAACCATTGTCCATTGTGATCCATTAAGGCCAAATATGGTCCATTGATATATTTTGATCTACTATTGTTCACTGTGATCCAGTAAGGCCCAGTATGATCCATTAACACATATATATGATCTAGCATTGTTCATCGTTATCCATCAAGGCCCAATTTTCTCCATTAAGACATGTATGATCTTTTGTTGTTCATTGTGGTCCATTAAGATATGTATGATCTAACATTGTCCATTGTGATCTATTAAGGCCCAATATGGTCCATTAAAATATTTTGATCTACGAGTGTTCATTGTGATCTATTAAGATCCAATATGGTCCATTTACACGTATATGATCTACTATTGTCCATTGTGATCCATTAAGGTCCAATATGGTCCATTAAAACATGTATGATCTACTATTGTTCATCGTGATTCATTTAGGCCCAATATAGTCCATTAAGACATGTATAATCCACAATTGTCC
Source organism: Helianthus tuberosus (assembly GCA_030545235.1). Classification (NCBI taxonomy): domain Eukaryota; kingdom Viridiplantae; phylum Streptophyta; class Magnoliopsida; order Asterales; family Asteraceae; genus Helianthus; species Helianthus tuberosus. Next base: position 137,067,157 of record CM060383.1, read on the forward strand.
ATTGTGATCTATTTTGGCCCAATATGGCCCATTAACACATATACGATCTAGTATTGTTCATCGTGATCCATTAAGGCCCAATGTGGTCCATTAACACACATATGATCCACTATTTGTCACTGTGATCCATTAAGACCCAATATGGTCCATTAACATATGTATGATCTACTATAATTCATCGAGATCCATTAAGACATGTATGATCTAGTATTCTCTACTGTGATCCATTAAGGCCAAATCTAGTTCATTAGAAATATATGATTCACTATTGTCCATATCCATTAAGGCAGAATATGGTACATCAACACATATATGATTAGGGATACGCTCGGTACCTGTACCGAAAATGTTCGATACGGTACAGGTACCGAGATGGTACGAGTATTTGAAAGTAAAATTCCGTAAAATACTGGTACCGTATCGAACTAAAACTACTCGTATGAAAACACCAAAAAGTGGGTGTTGAATCGGTACCGAAAACAATTTTGCAGAGGAAATTCAGTATGGGTACTAATATGCATATTAACGTATTATTTAGAAGAAATGAGTAATAAAAAAGTTGCTTTAAAATATATAATATTTAATAATAGTTTGAATTTTAAATACGTAGTAAGATTTTTTTTGTTTTTTCATACTAAATAATTATTTTTTTAAATGAGAATAATATCTGAGAGGGAAGTTTTAGTATGAGATATTTTGGGGGGAAATATTAGTATGAAATATTTTGGAAAATTTTTAGGATGAAATATTTTAGGGGGGAAGTTTAAATTTTAGGATGAAATTTTTTGGGGGGAATTTTTAAAGATGTAATAAGGTTAACATTTGGTCACACTTTTTTCCGTGACATTTGATATCATTTCGTCACACATAATAAACAAAGTGATTATGGTGTGACGAATATCTATGTAAAGTCACATGAAATTTTGTAATTTTAAGTGTGGCTATTGTCTATCTTTGGTCATACAAAATAATATATGTGGTCATTTGTATTAGCTTTTAACAAATTTTCAAACATTTACTATGGCCATAGATCATATTTGGCCACTCTTTTTTAGTGTGGCTGTTTTTTCTTAATGTGTGGCTAAAGGTCTCGGATATATATGTTTTTAGTCACATGAAACAAATATTGTGGTTGTAGATCATATTTGGCTACACATTGCTAGTGTGACTAATAAAAGTCATTGCTTCTTTCTTAAAGTGTGGCTAAATGTTTTGAATAAACGTGTTATTGGTCACATGAAAACAAATATTGTGGTCGTAGATCATATTTGGCCACACTTTGCTAGCGTCTCTAATAATTATCACAATTTTTTTCTTAATGTGTGGCTAAAAGTGTCAAGTACATGTACTTTTGGTCACATGAAACAAAAATATGTGGCTATAGATCACCTTTGCCCACACATTTCGAGTTGTGGCTAATACATGTCACATAATTTTCTAAAAGTGTGGCTAAATGTTCTGAACTGGTATACAATTGTCACAATAATAATATAATGTGTAGCTAAAAGTGTTTTAAAATGTTATGAATGACCTTTAGCCACACAATTTTTCAAATGTGTGACTGGGCGGTTTTGCCAAAAGTGTGGCCGTAGCCTACTTTTGACGTAGTGGTACCTTGATGCTTGCAGATGAAGAGGATTTCTGTAAGAAGAAGATTGTAGTTCTATGTGTTTCGGTGTATCCAATCTGCAATAGGAACCTCCTATTTATATTGTAGGTCTTGAAGAAACTGAAAAACAAATTAAATGGGAGAATTAAACTGCATTAGACGTCTTTAATGCACTTTAATTCGTCACTTAATTCTCAGTCAAACGCATTAACTTCGTCAGTTTCGAATGCTGAAACGTAACTGCCCAGTGTAACAGCACTGGCATTAACTGCTGCTGGAACTTTCTGCGCGCGCGCGCAAGACACTCTGGTGCGCGCGCGCGCAAGACACTCTGGTGTGCGCGCGCTGGTCTGCACCCTTATGCGCGGTGCGTCCACTTGGCTCACTGCCATGCGCGGGTGCGCCATACTCACTAAGGTCCATGCGCGCCAGTGCGTGTGCCACGTCACCTGTGAGCCTCTACGAGCACGCCACACAGGCGCGCCGTTTTGGCTCACTTTGGTGCGCCACGCACGTCACATCAGACCATGCACCATGCGCGCAACCGCGCGCCATGTGTACTCGCTCGCATGTGCGCATGACTTCCACGTCATGCGCTACTGCGCGCGGACCCACCAGGGTCATGCGCATGCATGCCACACCACCAACCACTTGGTCCTTGCAACCCTTGTGTTCCACCACGCGCACGCGGTCAAAAATACAAAGGCGGCTCGCGGCGAAGTGCAAAGTGCGCCATCAAAGCGCCTCATCGCCCACGCCAGCGCGCGCGCGCGCGCGTGCGAGTGCAAGTTAGGGTGCTCCGCACCCTTCGCGAGTACACTAGTGAGTGCTTCCATGAAACAATAAGGATGGAGAGTTCCCACTTAAATACCCCTTTAAGTTTCATCTCCCATCCGATGTGGGACAAGATGCTACTTCCCCACTTATTTCAGCATTTAAGTTCCAAACACCAAACTTTGAGCATCGATATCTCATTCATCTTAGCTCCGTTTTGGACGTGGTTTAGTTGGTTTCGAAGCTCTTCCGACATAGAACACAAACCCACAAATAAATATATAAAACCCGCTCATTTTATTATATTTATTTCTAGTCCAAAATAGGAAAAAATCATTTTCCTATATTTGTAAAAAATGCTATTTTTCACAAAATTTCCAACATTATATATGTGTAAAGTTTTATGTGTTGTATAATACATAAAGACACACCGTTATAATAGGAGAAAAGTACTTGCGGACAAATCAGACATGAAAAGTTGGACGAATGGTTATAAACTTCATTGTTTTTGTAACACCACAATCTAGAATTTGGGTTCTTTTCATTTTTTAGTATAGTAATTAGATTAATAAATGACTGACTTTTTAAAAATTGTATGATGTGTTTATGTTGATTGCAACAATATGTCCAAGCTTGTTACTATAGTGTGTCTAATTCAATTATAACATTATGTTTTTACCATTAGGAGGGTGGGGGTGCTCCACTTTTCATCACTCACCACACCCAATCATGTTCTGCCACGTCATTGAACTTGGTTCCATCACTAGTGATGGATTTTAATGGGGGTGTTCATCACTTTCCATCACTCACCACACCCTCCTTCCAACAGTAACATCTGAAACATTCACGCGTGGTCACTAGCACGCGTTGTCACCACCACGCGTGGTCACCATGAGTGGCGGCGGTGTTCCACGCGTGGTCACCCAACCACCACGTAGCGCCCCCACCTCCCTTGCTATGACGTGTATCATTGTTGTAATGATTTTCAATTAAACAAGTACTCCTCTTGATTACAAATGTACATGTAACTCATTAAAACGATGCATACAACTTACGTATATTACCATCATAAACTTGCTTACATAAATGGACATAAATCACTCGTGTTCAAAACTCCCGCATGTATGTATGTGTGTTTTCTCCTAATGCGTTTTTACACCTTCATTAAGAGCACCCTATTTAAGAATAATCACTATTATTAATACTGAACAATATATTTTAACAAGTGTAGGAAGACTTCATGATACAACAAATATACATGCGTGAGTTTTAAGACGAATCGTATTTGTGTAAACTAAACTACGCGTATGATTTTGCATCAATATACACAAAGTTGCAGGCCCCATGCCTGTGATGATCTAGACGCACCTTAGTGACATAGAAACACTCATTATTGAAAACAAATCAAAACTGGAAAATCGATGCACCGACAATGGTTAGAAGTTACTAATTACTTGACATTTTCAGATTGCAGCATTATATTTCCTTTCGGTCTAGCCGGCAACCCCTTCTCATTGCAGGTTTGTAAATCACAGTCTTTTTCTCCTACCCAAGGTGCGCAACAATCAACTCTAATTCATTTCTTTAGTACTCATTTATGGATATCGAAAAATATCCTACATATATCGAAACACACGTTGGTCATCTCTCATCTCTTTAGAAAAAAATGTTAGAAATTAATACTACACATATTTAAATTTAATCCACACGTATCAAAGTTCATCATACATCATACATCATACGCGTATTGAACTTGTCCTATGCAAATTAAAATTTGTCTTACACATATCTAAATTCATCATACACATATTTGATGGGATGTGTAGGAAGTTAATCAACATTAACTTAGTTAGCTAAATTAGGGAATTCCTAAAACAATTACTTAAATGAAAAAAAAAAAACTTTAAAAACTTTTATCAATCATTATTCATATGCTTATCAATGGATGTAACTAGGGTATTTGCAAACACGTTGTGGCGGCACGTTACCGCGGGCATTCGATCAGTATCGATTCGGTTCGTTATATGTGTGGTACGATACATGCACTTGGTATTTAAATCAACACGTGTTTTACATCGACTACGAACGATAAAAACAAACACTGTTACCGACACCTTCAAACGATATCAATCAATCGGTTTAGATTTTCATGGGACTGGTACCGATATTTAGTTATCGTTGCAGGCAGAGTTGTATAAATGAAACAAATCTGGAAACCATAAAAATGAATTAATGTACCAGTACTGATATTGTTCGGTACGCTACGGTAGCTCTGTCGATTTTGGTTTGGTTTGGTATGATAGCGACATGTATTTTCAATAAAATTTATGTCACAATGTTGAAAAAAGAACATAGCTGTGGAGTTAGATTATTTTAAATAGTTGACGAACGCAAGTTACTAGAAGAAAATCAAGTTAAATGATGAATAAAATATTGTTTAAAATACTACAAGTACTTGAAAAGGTTGAATTACTATAATAAGCCTTCCAAAATTATCTTTTTTTGAACGTCTAATTTTTTAGCACCCTGTTATCTGTGGGATTTGAACCCAAGTCCGTCCCTTCCCAAATCTAGGTGTTTTAAAAGGATTTGCCTTTACTAGTAGACAACCACCCTATTAAATATGCTACCCTCTAAAGCATATGGATGCAATTGTAATTTACTCTTCACTTTAAACACTTAATATTAATTTTACTACTTCTATGCCATAGTTTCCTAATTGTCAAACTAATTATTAATGTTTAATAAGGCTCTACTAAAATCAATTCAATACATTAAGTATTATATTAGAGTTAATTATTGTTTTCGTCACTGTGGTTTGTCAAAAATCACTATTTCAGTCCACTAGTTTAAAAATTGTGATTTCAGCCTCTGTGGTTTCACTTTCGTAACTATTTCAGTTCATGTGGTTTCACTTTCGTAACCATTTCAATTCATTTATTCTGTTAGTATAGAGACTGAAATGGTTACGAGGTGGACTGAATGGTTACGAAAGTGAAACCACGTAGACTGAAATGATTACTGATTGTACTCCTTCTTTGGAGTTTAAAAAAAAATACAATTAAACCTTTTATTTTCTAAGTTTTTAAAATTACATTAGGAAACATCTTAATTGACTTTTTCTAAGGCCATCCGTAGTCATAAAGCCCCTTGTGGGGCGTTATGTGACACGTGTCGTGCCACGTCACACGGGAGCTTTATGGGGCATTATATCACTAGACCCCATAGTCATAAAGCCCTTACCCATCATTACCTAATTCTTAATTTTCAATTTTATTAATTAATTATAAAAACCTTGCTTGTTTGTGATTGGTCCAATCTTTGATTCTCTCCCCATACCGCCGCTATATATCTCGCACCCTCCCCCCAAACTGCATTCATGGCGCCCCAAGTTTTGGTGTTTCCGGCGTTTTGACGGCGCCATCTCAAGGCATACCGCCCCACTACGAAATCACTAAGGATTTATCCACTTTTCATAACTTGATGAGTGGCCAAAGAAAAATTAATCCTATTTACCGTTCCTTCTAAATCTAAAATGGCAGATGGTGGACTTTCTTCTACAGATCAAACACCGTTCATTAAAAAAATAACAAAAAATAGAAAAAACTAAATTAGTGTCCCAAAATGTCTAGTTGCAGGAACAAAACCACACATATCAAGTCCATCACCAATTACTGGTCACTGACTGTAATAATTGAAAATGAAAACAACGTTATAACAATAATATTAATAATAGAAGGGTTAAACCGATATGGTAATACATATAAAATGTGGAGTTAGAATTTGATAGAACTACCCACGCTGACGTCTTTCACTACTAGAAAATCTAAAATTTCTTACACCAGTTTTCGTAGGAAATACGTCATAAAACTAGCTTTTCTACGCATTTATGACAAACACCTAATGTAGGAAAACACCTCATAGGAAACCCGTTTTCAACGCATTTCCTACGCAACTTCGTACACATTTTTCTACGAAACTAATACGTCGCAAATAATGTCGGGAAAAGTCTGGTCATCACAGCTGCGACGCTATAGCTCAAGAGAACGTCGGGAAAGAGTCGTCGGGGCTGAAGTGTGTACAAGCTCGTACCCGCGACTTATCGTCGGGATAGGGTCTCTAACCGGCAACATGGTGTCTTCGGGATAGGGTCGACGTGTCAGATAAGAATTCTTGCAGTGATAATAAACAAATTGAATGTTATATGTTTATTATAAAAATATAGTTACGTAAATAGCTATCTATTCTATATGATATGTATATAAAATTTCTTTAAAAAAATAATTTTAGTATTGGCTTCAAAGTCTTAACTTCCGAAGCTGTTATAGAAAATAAGATTTTAGATGCTTTTCTTCATGTGGGCTTACAGGCATTACTGTTGAAAACACAGCCATAACTTTCTTTTCGGGCAGATATGTAGATGTTATCAGGGGCGGATTTACAGCTAGCTAGGGGGTTCCCAGGAACCCATTCGGTTCGTAATTTATAGTGTTAAATTATATAGAAAATTCCGAAGGAACCCTTTAATATTTTTAAGGGGAACCTTATAAACGAATCTATAGATGGTCTAGTGGTAAGTGCACGCACTTGTATGTGAGGTCTCCTGTTCGATTCTTAGTAAAGCCGTTTTTGCGTTTTTTTTGGCGCTTTTGTTTTTTAACTAAAAAACGGTATAGGCCATTAGGGTTTTAGTTGTTCGTCCCTATTGTCGCCCTTTCCTGACCCAAAGACACACTGAATAACCCTCAAAGAACAGACGGAGATGATGCTGTTGATGATGATTTGAGAAGTGGGTGTGGCAGCCATGAATGCTACAAGAACCTCTATGTTCTTGCATTTTTTAACTATTATTTCTTTTCTGTTCTTGCATTTTTTTAACTATTATTTCTTTTCTATCAGTTTTTTGCAATCACATTCTTGAATCTTTATGTATGTATTTATGTGGGCTTTTCTGTTTAATCATGAATGTATTTTTTTTTTTCAATCAAGATATCTCATTCATACTTGTCAAGTTGCATCAAAACAGAAGGTAGACGGGCAACAAGCTACGCCGCCACCCCTTTATGAATTGCAAACCCTAATCTACCAAAGACAAAACCCCGTCCCCCTAAAGCTGAGCAATTGTTGTGGATGACCCGTTGGACCCTGGTCAGGAATTGGATAGCTTCTGGCGCTTGGGAGCCAAATGTGTCAAAGGCAAAAGGGACAAAAACATGTTGGTTCTCTGCACAAGCTTTAGCGTGCTTATCAACTTTCTTCGATTCTGCCTTTCTTGTTGCTTGTCCAGCTACAAACCCTTTTTCCTTTAAACCAACCAGAGGGGAAACCCCCGTGAGATCCACACAAGCATGTTTCCCCCTAGCCCAACCAAAGACAAGCAAATCCGCTGGTCGAAGAGTAGATCTCCCTTCCATAGGGTCCGTAAGGAAGTTCACAGGAGCCTCTTTCTTAGCCGAAATCCCAACTCTTCTCAGGATGTCCCACAAAACATCTCGCACCCAGTCATGCCGATATTTGAACCCAGGGAGCTCTTTACAATGCACTGCGTGCTCTCCGTATTTATCCATACAAGCTTTACGACATATCGGGCAGGTTTCATCTTCTGGGTACAAAGGGATCATCAGCCGGTATTTAAGTATGGCTCTGTATTCTACTGCTGACATACATTGTCCCAGCCCCTCAATTGGGATAATGGTCAAAAAATCCTAAGCATGGGGACCCTTTAGGTACTCCCACACCGCCTTCTGGCGAGATGACAAATCAAACATTTCTCCCAGGCTTTGAGCGATTTTCCTAAACAGAGCATTCGCCAAAGTTGTTTGTGGCTTCGAGGGGGCGGTGTCCTTGTTAGAGAAACCGCCGATATCAAAGTCTGGGAGAGAGACATTTAATCATTCAAGCTCCTGCAGATAGTCCCCATCGAGCCCGACAACCCCACTGTTTCGAAGGATATGATCCTGTAGTTCCCAAGACTGAGCTCTGGACGCCACAAAAGCATAAACCCCAACATCTCGAGCTGAGAGGAGGCCCAAACCACCTAGACGCATTGGCAGAGATGCCAAACGTCATTGGAGGTCCCCAAAGAAGGGGCCACCACCCACGACTATGTCTTCTATAGCCTCCCGGAGGCCATCATCGAACCGCGATGCCGCATCTACCATCAAATGGGGTTGACAAGTCCGCATCCCAAAAAGTAACTTAGCAACCCCATGCAAGACCTTAGCAGAAGGAGTTCACATTGAGGTTCCTAAGGCAAGGCAAGAGTTTCATGAGATCAACCGCCCCTGACGCCCGCCGCCCTGCCAACTCCCCAATAATGCTAGGGTCACGGCTAACAGCTCCACCAAGGAGCTTAACCCCCCTCTCTGGTCTCCCAATCTCTCTCGGGAAAAGCCCATCCTGAACTTTTCGCCCATCACATGTCGGCCAAAAAACCTCTGTTTTCTTAATGTTGAGGTAAAGCCCTAGAGATGGCCCCTCCTCGTTGATGATGCCTAAGGCCCTAGCAACCTCAGTCGTGTTGCCGATAATCATCCCATCATCCAAGTACCAAGCATGAAACGGGAGGTTACAACGGTCCTACACCTGGAGAATGAGGGGGTGTAAGGAAAGGGCAAAGAGAAGGGGCCCCAAGGGATCCCCTTATTGCACTCCGGTAGTAGCCCCAATACACTCATTACCAACATACAACCGAGCAGGCTGGGCATAAAGGAATTGGACCCATCGATAGATTGGTGGGCAATGTTGATGAACCTATATAAGGAAGGTTGTGAGGTCAACCGTGTTGAACGCATTGGAGAAGTCCACAATAAGCAAGGCTAAGGAACCATCTGCATGAAAGGAGTTGAGAAACCTGTTCGCATTGTGAAGCACCGCCTCTGCACCGTTTGACGTTCCCACCCCAAATTGAAAGTCACCCAAGTACTGGGCCATGTTTTTCCCGACCTTCTTCATTGCCACCTTGGAAACCAACCTTCGCCAGATACCCCCCCCCCCCACAGCAATAGGTCGAATTCCTTTATCGGGTTTCAATAAAGGGGTAAGGGGGACTGAGGCAACAAACTCAGCCAGCGCCTTAGGGTAGGACCCTCCAAGCCATAAGTTGACGACTTCAGTAATGGTCGTTAGCAAACCCAAGGAAGTCATTGAGCCCTCGCCCCCGATAGCATCTAACAAGTGCTGGGCCCGCATCCCGTCCCTACCACAAGATGCCCTTTAGGAAAGGATCGGATACATTTGAGCACACACTCCTCATCAATAACAAGAGTGGGTTGAGCGGGAGGGTTGGGAGGCAAGGAAGGGGGCGGCAACATAGGGTGTTTATCAATAAGAGCTTTCAAGGTCGAATCACCTAGAGGGGCGACTCCACTGGAGCTTAGGACCTTAACCGCAGCCGTAAAATGTCCATCCCTGACTTTCCGGAGACATTGCCTAATATTAGGGTCCCTATCTTTGTCTCCCACCATCCTGCATTCTCCCATAGGAGACCCCGCCTCGCCCACGCTATCCAATAGGGACGAGACCAAATCATCAAAACCAGACCCATCTTTCCAAACTGTAAGCGCATGCAAGATGTTATTACACTGCAAAGATTTCCTGTTCCCTGATCGTCGTTCTTGTCGGGAGGATGGTCTGACCATCCGTAAGGTTCAACGCGGTAGCAAAAGTAAATGGGCCCAATTGTCGACCGATCCTGGTGCGGTAACCACTTTGCGCAAAGCCCCTGTTAAAACCTGAGCAAACATCAGCCGACAATTGGGAGGAATGCTTTTAACAGTCTGAATAGGGAGGGAAAAAACCCGCTCGAGGAGGTTAACACCACCCCGAGCCTTGCTGGGTGACGTGAGTTTGTGTCAACCATCACTTGACACGGTTTCTGGATCCCAACGATGAAATCTTCCACGTCCCCTGAGACCATGACAAACGACACGACCTCGTCATCATGCTTGCATCCTCTACTAAGTGCATGCATTGCCATGCAACGGCCACACAACCATTTATCCCCTGCCCTAAGAACTTCCCCAACATTCAAAAAGAGGTCCAAGTCCCTGGAGATAGCATCCTTCAAAGATAGCTTTCGGTTTTCAGTCTTGAAGTGGGTGCTTTGCATGTGTTCAAGCAGGCCAAAAAAACCCCAGACCACGGCTTTCCATCTTTACATTCGTGAAAAAATTTGAAAGGACAGGTCCTTAGACCACTAGCAGAACCCTGCACAGGGCCCCCTGACTTAACATCCCTTCACCTCCTTATAGGAGCCATGTGCGTATTAAAGCTGCCGTTGTAGAGAAAACACACAAGCGGTAAGCTGAACTCGAGGTGAGTTGTGAGAGTGGAAAACCGTTATAAAGGAGGGCAGCAACCGCGAGTTGCCCACCCTCTAAATGGAACCCCACGTAACCCGTTAGCTCATGATAGTAGTATTAAAAGTTTAAGGTGTTTTTTTTAACCCAATAAACAGTATACTAATAATAATAAAAAAAACTATTGTGAAGACTTTTTGACTACTACAAAAATCCCACCGTGCTGTGAAATAAAGGAGTAAAAAAAAGGTGTTGCCGGTTAGAGTGGAGCCGCCGGTTCGCACGGTTGGAGGTACATCCAAGCAATCTTAGATCTGAGTTCTGATTATGTTACGTATCAAAGTGTTTGATCGATTATTGAGAGAAGAAGAACACAAGAGAGAAGAAGTTTACTCAAATTCATCGATACATTCATTACCCTCCTACTGAGATTATGTACACAAATGAGTTTACAACCTAACAAGAGACCCCCTATACTTTGAACTATTACAATACAACCCCTCTACTATTTAATACCTAACATTACTCCCCCCTTAAAAGATTTTTGTCCCCAAAAATCAGAATAAGAAAAAGAAAAAAAAAATTCTTGTCAAAACTATCAAAACAAAAGTGAGTAAATTCCTGTGCTTCATCAAGCCGTGATAGTTGAACTCTGATCATTGAAACCCCTTCCAACTTAATACCATCTGTCATTATTTGTGTATCTAACTTCTCCATTTTTGGACCCACTTCTGATGCCACTTTTTCTAGCTCTTTAACTGACCCCACCTCAAAAATTTGCTTGGTCAGTTCATTAACTGATGCTGCTAGAAGGTTAGCATATTGCCATTCCAATGCTTGGATTTCTCTCGTCCATATAGCATACTCTTTTTTATCGGCAATAAATTTCGATCTCAAATAATCCAACATTGTAACTACAATAACAAGGTAGCCAAGCATCTCAAGGGCATCATCTCCATACCAAGTCCGAGGGAACTGTTCCTGCATCATGCATATACACAGTCCTTACAGCATAATAGCAAGGCGAATGACATCAAAAAAATTTCCAATTTTCACTATTGTTGTTGCTACTCTAGCCAGATTAACTTGTAACAAGGCTTTATCATCTCCACATTCACTAAAAATTGCCATTACTTGTTCCATAATTGCCCAAGTTGCTGCTAAATCACTTCTCAGGTTAATTACATGCATGTTAGTAGCAATTTCACATTGTCGCTCAGTTTGTGGCACCCAACCTCTGTTGACTCAAAAGCACCTTGGAGTCTAATTCCATCCAACCTCAAGAGGCTCAGGCTCATGTTTCTTTGTAATATAAGGATCAGGTAGGCATTATTGTTTATCATCCAGTCTCCCATTGATTTTAAAACCGCCACAAAACACTTCATAGCTTCTAGTTTCATGGTAATATTAGTTATAAGGGTTGATGCACTATTCTTCAGCAAAGACAAGCGTATGTACTGCTTAATGTTGTCAGCATACTCACGCTTAGAGGCCCCTTGTTCTTTTTTATTGCAATCACGCCATGAAAGTTCAATATTTTTGTCTGTATAACAACAGCCCCTTATAATAACAATGAGAAACATTAGTTTTGCTTTCCATCTGTGCCATATGTACCCTTTTGCCTTCCTTTTCAAACAACCACCATCCATGAACATAATGGAAAACAACGATTTCGATTTCCATTTGTGCCACGTATGCACCATTTTTTTCTTTTTTAGTACAACCTGATCCATAGCACATAATTTCTGTGAAAACCTGAATTCATACGTCCTATCAGCAGCTTTACTTTCCCATTCAAAGACATTGAATGTCAAAAACCTATGCAGCCTGATGCGGTTATCTGATAGCCTTCTTACTCTAACACAACATAGTTCAACAATCTGTTTTCCAACCATGTAATTATCTCGTGCGAAGTGGTGAGAAACATTTTCCTTCCCCAAAGTAAGTTGTTCCAATTGTAACTCTTGTTGGTAAGTCCCCGTCTTGATTTTATCACTCGTAGTTGAACCAAAATCAATACATATGAGTCTTGGTACATGCTTTCCTGGACTTGTTTCACTCACAGTTGTAATGCCATTTATGTTTCTACTTCTTAAGCTTTCAGATTTTGGTTCGTCTGATACATCAGGTTCTTTTTTTATTATATCACGACCAACCAATTCCATATTGATACTCAAATTCTTGATGCCATTAGTTTTACTTTCAGCAATGTCACTACGTGGAACTTTTGTACCTTCAATATCACTTGAATTCACCCTATTATCATCCTTACCCTTCAAAAGTTTTCCCCCAAGATCTTTATTCCTGTCTACATTCGGAATATCATCCAACAAATCAATAGTTGGATCTGACTCAGGTAATTCATCAAATACCTTGTAGGCGTCAAATAGAGAAGAATTTGGATCATAAGGAGAAAACGAATCTTTCAGTTCATTCGCATCCAATTTCAAAGCTAAAGAAATGTAGTCTTTCACATTGTGAAAACTATATTGATGCCATGTTATGAAAACATCTCTAATTTCTGGTTCAAGACCATCCATAAAGAGGTATATAGCATAACATTCACTAATTTCTTCAGAATTTTTAACCCGATTTAACAAAAATTCGAATTCCTCACAATAGTTCTTAACCGTACCTTCTTGCCTTAGTGCCATAATCTCTTCCACTGCTAATTCCATCGTCAATTTGTTGATGCTGCTCTGAATCATCAAATTTGATTAATGCCCGTTGTCTTGTTCAATTGATTGAATCACCAAATCCTAATTCAACTGAATGAACCCCGTTCTTGAATAGTTGATGCGTTGATTCTTTTGTTACTGTTGTCTCTCAAATCAATTGCTGAATTATCTTTTGTTCTTGAATCGTCGGTGAATTGCTGTTGATACGAATCACCGGTATATCTTGATTGTTGCTTCAAATTGTTGTTGTAAGGAATCCTTTTGTTGCCCTAACTTTGATTGTTGCTGAAGAAATTCAAACCCTAACCCACGGTCGAGAGGAAAGGAAGCTCTGATACCATTGTTACGTATCAAAGTGTTTGATCGATTATTGAGAGAAGAAGAACACAAGAGAGAAGAAGTTTACTCAAATTCATCGATACATTCATTACCCTCCTACTGAGATTATGTACACAAATGAGTTTACAACCTAACAAGAGACCCCCTATACTTTGAACTATTACAATACAACCCCTCTACTATTTAATACCTAACAGATTATCGTTTGTTAAAAGTTTTGAATCTGAATCAGATCGTTTTTATTTAAGATATGAGATTTTCGAATATGTAATGGAAGAAGAAATGAGCTGTTTGTTCGTTTTGATTGATGATATTGTGTAGAGTTGTTGTTGTAGAAATTGTTGAGTTGTAGATATGAGTTGTATTGGGAGTTAAACAAACGAAGAAGAAGAGATCTGATGAAAAGAGAGAGGGGGGATAAAAAGTCTTAGCCGAAATCCCCAGATCTAATGAAAAAGTGAACTTTGATTGGTTTATGATTTAACAGATTGTAGCGGAAATGAAAGATGAATTGTTTTATAATTTGGCTTTGGTGTGTTGTTTAAATGGATCTTGTGAAATTGTTTCTTGATGGTTGCTTCCATTCCTCTATTTTTCTATAATTTAATTTAATATTTGAAATCTTTTTAGGTGTGTTATTTGTAGCACATTCTTGAATCTTGATTGCTTCTTTTTTATCATCAAATCATGGTTTTTATAATCTGGAATCTGTGAACATTGTTTCTTAATGGTTGTTTGCTGACTTCCTTTCCTCTGTTTGTTCTTTAATTTATTGTTAAAAATCTTTTCAGGAAGTTGCAACATGAATGTAACGCAACGTTTTTAAAAAATGAAATCTCGTAGAGAACGACTGTAGGCATGTTTTTTATTCGTAAAGAGCATTTTATTTAACGTATTTTTAAATTTATCATGATGATGATTTTTCCATTATTGTATCGTATTTTTATTATGTGATGAACCTTATCCGACTCAAACCGGCGAACCGACCCGTATTTTTTAAGTTCCGACATATGATACTGGAACATTTGAAAAAGTGAACCCCTTGGAAAAAATTCCTGGATCCGCCACTGGATGTTATTGTTGGTGATCGGCTTATAGGTATAATTGTTGAAGAAAAGGGACTGATTTTCTTCTTATTTTTTTCTCTAATGATAGGTGATGTGTTCAGAATTATACACATCATACGTATCAAATTACCCCATATTTCAGAACAATTATGTGCGTTTCTCCGTTGTATTTGGTACTGAATCGATTAAATTATGAATTTGCAGGAATCGGTGAAATAACCGTAGAATATGCGAGAAAACTGTACAAGATCGATGAAGAAAACAAAACCTTGGGAAACATGCTAAAGAAAACAAAGAAATTGATCTCAGTCGACCCTTACGCATCGTAACAACATAAGTGTTACGATGCGTAAGCCAAATGAAGAATTCTAGAAGATGTGGGCTTACGCATCGTAGCCTTCCCATTGCTACGATGCGTAGGCAGTCAATAAAAGTCAACATAGATACGCTTACGCATCGTAGTGGATGAAGTGCTATGATGCGTAGGGATGTGTCGGCAAACAAGTTTCAACCCCGTAGAGGAGCAGTTGGAGGAGTTGTTCAAAGGTGGGCTTACGATGCGTAGACGCCCAAGTGCTACGATGCGCAGGGCATGTTGTCGGCGGAATATTTTAATCAAAGGTGGGCTTGCGCATCGTAGCCAACTTATTGCTACGATGCGCAGGGGTTGTCCAGAGGCAAAAATTTCAACTATAAATAGGGCTGCAACCTTACTCGAAAAACCCATCATTCTACAACATTCTCACTACGAAATATCAGTTTTAAGTCCGTTCTAAGGCGAGTGTTACCACCCGGAAGTGCCGGTGAAGTCCCTCGGAGCTCTCAAGAAGTCTAGAGGCCGTCGGTTCTAATCCTAATCGACCCGAGTCGATTAATACTCGTATTTTCCATTCCAGTAAGTATTGTTATCATGTTTTCAGTAGTTGTAATGATTTGTGTAAGTTTGTTATTGTGTAATATGTGTAGCTAAACCTTGAAACTATCTAGGTTATGATGAACACTCGTTAATATGTAATTTTTACCGGGTATTGTGTGATTATGATTTGTACTTGTTAAGTAAATAATTTAAGTTATATGTTTTGGTGTTTATGCATGTTTTAACTTGGTTTATACTTTGATCATTTGTTTCACATAAATTCCGGTGAATTTGTTTTCATAAAAAGAATTAATGTTGATATTCAAGACTTTGCGGTTTGGGTAATCTTATGGTGGATTGTAAAATAAACCATAGAACTAATGATTAAAGAATTAATCCGGTTTTAATGTTCTACTATTTTTAACACTGCAAGGTATAAAAATATTAATAGATCGAATTTAGTGTATTATTAATATTGTGTTTTGTAAGAAACCAGTTTTAATTAAATTGTCGCTAATCTGTCTATTAAACCAAATCAAGTTTTCTTAAATTGCTTTAGACTTATAACCGAGAGGAAGTCAAGTCTTTACAAGCACTTTTCTAGTACACTAGATAACTGTAAAGAAGTCTAGTAAATCAGTAATAAAAATAAACCTTTCAAATTACATAGTTGGTTTTCCAAGTAATTAGGAATTCTAAAATTGTCTTTAAAAGGTTTAACATCTAAAGATCCCGGTTTCATATCACACAATTACCCGGTAGAAAGTATGTTATTAACAAGTGGGATTCTAACCTAGATAGTCCTTTATTATTATTGAATCTTTGTTATAAACTGTTATAATTCACTTTTATTAATTAGTCTCTAGTAATTTATTTTTCAAAGCAAAACCCCCCTTTTAATCAAAAATACAAAAAAAATATTTACTCTTGTGTAATTTTTAGTAGAAACAAACTTTTTAACGTAATTCAACTGTGTCCTTTGGGTTCGACATCCGGACTTAATTTTACTATACTATACTGACCGCTACACTGCCGGTTGTGTGTTTTAGTTTTAAGATCGAGTCTAAGTATAAATTTAAAGCTTAGAGTGTTTAGTTAAAGTTATTTTTAAAAGTTTAATTTTTAGTTGTTTTTATTAGTACATCTAGCACGCATCAAGTTTTTGGCGCCGCTGCCGGGGACTACTTTGCAATTGTGTTAAATTAGTTTGTTTATATATTTTTTATTTTTAGTCTAAAATTCATTAGTGTAAATTTTATTACAAAATTCTAATTTTTAGTTGTTATTTAATCTTTAGTTAGATTGTGTTTAGTTGTTTATTTCCAATTCCTAGTTTAAGTTTTTATTAGTTTATGCGACATACACGTTTCCAAGGACCACCTGAATACGAACCACAAGACGATCCTGAACATCTATTCAGCCAACGTATAATTAATCAGGAAGGAGAAACAAGTGAATACCAAGTTTTTAGAAATCCTTATTTTGAATCCGAAACAACCACAGAAACTGATTCTTTTGAAATTTCACGCTCTCCGAGTCCAGAAACCAAAGCACAAATGGCTAACCGCACTGTTTACCAACAAGCCACAACCGGTTTCACCGGTGAAATTTCACCCATCACTCTTCCCGCGATTCAAAATGAAAGATCTTGGCAAATCCCATCCTACATCATGACGGCTATCACTAACTCTTGCCAATTCCATGGCCGTGACGACGAAGATGCACCCGCTCACATAAACCGTATCACACGTCTTTGCACCACTTATTCTATCGAAGGTGTAAACCTTGATTCCCGTTACCTTCAAGTCTTTCCATTTTCTCTCGCTGGACGCGCAGCCATCTGGTTCGATTCGCAACCAGCAGGAACTTTCACCACCTGGGCAGGTCTTCGAGATGCCTTCTTAGCTAAATACTTCCCACCAGCCAAAGCGTCTCGCCTTCGTGATCAGATTCACTCTTTCCGTATGGAGCCTGACGAGCCGTGCCACTTAGCATGGGAGCGTTTTTAGACGCTTCTCTCTCGTTGTTCGCAACATGGCTTGTCTGATTGGGCGTTAGTTGAAAAGTTTTATAATGGTCTTACTCCTGAGATTAGAGCTCGTTTCGATACTTCAGCAGGAGGGCAACTAATGGGAAAGAAGACAGTGAATGAGTGTAATGATTTGTTCGAGAGTTTTGCACATTCTGATATGGACTACAGCTCTACCAGTAGGAATTCCATTCCTATTCAACCCACCTCGGCCAGTCGAGGGGTAAACCAAGTTAGCTTGGATTCATCGGTAGCTGCTATAGTCGAGAATTTGAGGCAAGAAATGAGGCAAGAGTTGAATGAGATCAAGAAGAAAGTTGATAGATGTGAGGTTTGTAGAGGAGGTCACGACACGATCGACTGTCCCACTATTACACTTGAGCAGGTAGAGTACATAGCCGGTCAGTCTAGGGGTCCCATAAATCCTTTCAATTCCAATTACAACTCCAACTGGCGCGGTAGTGGCAACAATAGTAATTTTCGTTCTTCTGGCAATCCCCCTGGTTTTCCATCCGGGCAGTATCAAAATAGGGGGCAGGGTCTCTACACGAGTAGTAGCTCGGGTCAGAATGGTCAGTTTAGTGGCTCAGGAGGTCAGTTTGCTAGTGGAAGTTCGAATCAAGAGAGTCAAGGCAGTGGTAAAGCGTTCGAAGGTAGGGTGGAGGAGATGTTCGCCCAGATGATGACACAAAATCAAGCGATGATGACACACAGTCAGGTTACTCAGAAAACTCTAAACGAACTTACGAACTTCACTAGAAATCAAGAACAAATCAATAAAAACCTAGAGCTTCAATACAAAAATCAACAATCTTCTCTCTTAGATCTTCAGAGAACAGTAGGTGATATCTCCAAGCAACTACACCAGAAACCACCTGGTCAGTTTTCGGGAAACACCTACCAGAATCCAGCTAATCAAACAGCTAAAGCTATTACTACTCGTAGTGGCAGGATTCTAGGAGAGGATACTCAAGAGAAATCAGAGACAGAGGATGAAGACAAAGTCGATGAAGAAATTATAATGGAAACTCCCGGAAAGGTGCAAGAGAAATCAGATCCAGCAAGTACCGCACAAACCAGAGAACCCCAAGTTGAAAAGAAACCAGAAAATCAACCAGTAGGAGTTAAGCCATCCCCTTTGGTTGATCATTCACGTGTCCCATATCCAGCTCGCCTTAAGCAACAACAGTATGCTAAGGAATATGGACACTTCCTAGAGATCTTTAAGCAATTAAAGATAAATCTTCCGTTTATCGAAGCACTTCAGGCCATGCCTAAATATGCCAAATTTCTTAAGGACCTCCTTAAGAGAAAAGACAGGTTAGGTGAAATCTCAAACATTCCATTGACTGGAGGTTGTTCCGCGGTAGTCTTGAATAAGCTACCTGAGAAATTAACCGATCCAGGCACATTCACAATTCCATGTTTCTTTGGAGGAACCATTGCTCCAGCCAATGCGTTAGTTGATTTAGGTGCAAGCATTAATTTGATGCCATTTTCACTCTACGAGAGGCTAGGTTTAGGAGAACTTTCACCCACACGCATGTCACTGTCATTGGCCGATCGTTCAGTTAAATATCCTAGGGGGATTATAGAAAATCTGTTAGTCAAAGTCGATAAATTTGTATTCCCCGTTGATTTCGTTATCCTTGACATGGAGGCTGATGAAAAAGTTCCAATCATTTTAGGCCGTCCGTTCCTTAGAACCGCTAAAGCAGTCATTGATGTCTACGACGGTAAAATCTCACTTCGTGCAGGTGAGGAGATTGTCACATTCGAGATAGAAAGAGCCATGCAACATCCCAGTGATTTTGATAATAATGATTATGATACTTATCATTTCGCTTACTTTCTAGATTCCTTCATTTCGTGCATTTGTGGAACCGATCCAGTTGAAGATGAGAAAGGAGAAGAGGATGAGATTGAGATAGAAAATGATCCGGAGCCGATTCCGGAATCATTGGAGCTGTGTGAGATCAAGGAAGAGAATGAGAGCAAACCCATAGAGCTACCTCTAGAGCTCAAAGTCCTTCCTTCCGACCTAGAATACGTTTTCTTGGGAGATGATTCAAGTTTGCCCGTCATTATATCATCTAAATTGACGGAGGATGAGAAAAGCAAGTTGATTGAGGTGCTACGAGAGCACAAAGAGGCTATAGCATGGAAGTTGTCCGATATCAAGGGAATTAGTCCCACTTTTTGCACACACAGGATTCTCATGGAGGATGAATTCAAACCGGTAGTGCAACCTCAAAGGCGTTTAAATCCTAACATGAAAGAGGTGGTTAGGAAAGAGGTAATTAAGTTGATGGGAACCAGGTTAATTTATCCTATTTCTGATTCCGCGTGGGTTAGTCCAACCCAAGTCATTCCTAAGAAAGGAGGAATGACTGTTGTTATGAATGAGAAAAATGAACTTATACCTTCCCGTACAGTCACCAGTTGGCGAGTGTGTATCGATTATCGCAAGCTTAACGATGCCACTCGGAAAGACCACTTTCCACTCCCGTTCATTGATCAAATGCTTGAATGCCTTGCAGGCCAGCAATTCTACTGTTTTCTCAATGGTTTTTCCGGCTATTTCCAAATTCCAATCGCACCAGAGGACCAAGAGAAAACCACTTTCACTTGTCCATACGGCACATATGCGTACCGACGCATGCCTTTTGGACTATGCAATGCACCGGCGACGTTTCAATGGTGTATGGTTGCCATCTTTCAATACATGATTGAGAGGTCCATGGAGGTGTTCATGGACGATTTTTCTGTGTATGGAGACTCTTTTGAGCAATGTTTAGCAAATCTTGAAGAAATGATGAAGAGATGTATTGAAACAAAGCTAATGCTGAATTGGGAAAAATGTCACTTTATGGTGACAGAAGGAATTGTGTTAGGACATAAAATTTCACGAGCCGGTATAGAGGTTGATAAAGCAAAGATTGATACCATCAATAGGTTGCCTCCACCGACAAATGTTAAGTCCGTTCGCAGTTTCCTTGGTCATGCGGGCTTTTACAGACGTTTCATCAAAGATTTTTTGAAAATCACGCATCCCATAACACGTCTCCTTGAAAAAGACATATCATTTGTCTTTAACGAGGAATGCCTAAAAGCCTTCGACTTTTTGAAAGCAAAACTTGTAAGTGCACCGATTCTTATCTCACCCGACTGGAGCTTACCTTTTGAGCTCACGTGCGATGCTAGTGACTATGCTGTAGGAGCAGTTTTAGGTCAAAGAATCGAAAAGCACTTTCATCCGATCTACTACGCAAGCAAAACTCTTAATGATGCACAAGAGAATTATACCACCACTGAGAAATAGCTTCTCGCCGTAGTGTTCGCATTTGACAAGTTTCGATCATATCTCGTTCTATCCAAAACCATCGTTTTCACTGACCATGCAGCCTTGCGTTATCTTTTCAAAAAGAAAGACGCAAAACCCCGTCTCATACGGTGGATTCTACTCCTTTCCGAGTTCGACATAGAAATCAGAGACAAAAAGGGAGCAGAAAACACAGCTGCAGATCACTTATCACGATTGGAAGATCCTGAGAGAGAGGAAATTCGAGAGGAAGAAATTGGTGATAAATTCCCTCATGAGCATATAGATTTCATTTCAGCTGAAAAAGAGGGTATGCCATGGTTCACGGATCTGGCAAATTACCTAGCGAGAGGGGTGGTGCTGAAAGGTATGACCACCCAACAAAAGAAGAAGTTCTTCCGGGATGCGAGGAGGTACATTTGGGATGATCCCTATCTTTTCAAGATAGGAGGAGACAGGATTCTGAGAAGATGCGTGAGTAAGGAGGAAGGTTTAGAGATTTTGAGGCACATACATGAAGGATTAACAGGAGGCCACCATGGTCCACACACTACTGCACAAAAGGTCTTTGATTGTGGTTTTTATTGGCCTTCAGTAATGAAAGATGCGGTAGAGTTTGTGAGGAGCTATGATCGTTGCCAACGTTCTGGCAATATTTCATCCAAGGATGAGATGCCCCAAAACCCAATTCAAATTGTCGAAATCTTCGATGTTTGGGGCATTGACTTCATAGGACCATTTCCTTCATCTAGAGGAAATCGATACATACTTGTGGCGATAGACTACGTCTCAAAGTGGGTGGAGGCACAAGCTCTTCCTACAAACGATGCCCGAGTAGTAGTTAAATTCCTAAAGAAACTCTTCACGCGATTTGGTACTCCTCGTGCTCTTATAAGTGACCGTGGCACTCATTTCTGTAACGCAATCATGGAAAAGACATTAGCTCGTTACGGTGTCACTCATCGCTTCTCCACCGCCTACCATCCACAAACTAGTGGGCAAGTCGAGAATGCGAATCGAGGAGTGAAACGAATCCTGGAAAAAACCGTGGGAAAAAGCAGGAAAGATTGGTCAGAAAAGCTTGACAATGCATTGTGGGCATTTCGAACCGCCTACAAAACACCCCTGGGCACCACACCATTCATGATCGTCTATGGCAAGGCTTGCCATCTTCCCGTTGAGTTAGAGCACCGAGCACTTTGGGCTCTAAAAACTGTTAATCTCAACTTAACGGAGGCCGCCAAGAGACAATACTTCCAAATTCATGAATTGGAAGCCTTGAGAGACGCCGCGTATGAAAGATCATGGAAAATCAAAGAAAAGACTAAGGCGTTGTATGACAGGAAGCTGAAGGAGTTGAAAGAATTCAAAATAGGCGATAAAGTGCTTCTATACAATTCACGTTTAAAACTGTTTGCAGGAAAGCTGAAATCTAAGTGGACAGGACCGTATGTTGTGAACGGAGTTTTTCCATACGGGATAATTGAGTTAAAGAACGAATCAAACGGAAGCACTTGGAAGGCGAATGGACATAGGTTGAAACATTACCTAGGGGGACCAATTAACACCACCGGGACTGAGGAAACTCGTCTCGGTGTCCAACCAATCGCCATTGTTTAAAATCTTGAGTGAAAACTCAAGATTAGGGTAGATAGATAGTTTATGTGTGTTTTAAATTATTGTTTAGGAGTCTAAATTAGTGTAATGTGAGTCTTTATTTTTTTTTAGGTATTACTTGGAATTTTTGCTTTTTTTGTATTTGCAGGTTTGAATCGCACCACCCGTACTCAATCTCCATTCGGGTGATTTCGAAACTGCTGACAAATTCAACATCTCCAAGCGTGTGAACTAGATTTAAAATGCATCCATTTGATTTAAAAATTGCTTTGTTGTTTAGAATTTGCAAAACCAGGATTACCTGTAGATCTTCGGGAGAAAATCTTTCTCCTAAGCGCTGAAGTAAGAAAAGAATGGCATAGAAAAGACCAAATACCCCCATTTTGTGGAACATCCAAAAGTGCAATGAAAAGACGAGCAAAACGCTACGACAGATGCATGGGATGTGGAAATTGGGCGCATACAGGAAGATGTAAACGAAGTCCTACTGAATCCCAAAGTGAGTACATACAACTAATGAGGGTGGGCGCTATTAGGCTTGAGGCTGAACGGTCCATTAGAGTTGGGAGTTATGTAGACTATCGGGTTAAGGAAGACATCGAACTCATCTTCGAAAAAACAGGTCTTGATAAACAGACGCTACAGAAATCCCTCGGTTTGTAAATTATTTTTAGTGTTTCGTTTTTATTTTGCTTTGACTTTTGTGTGACTAATGATGTTTATTGTGTTTATTTCCTATGATGCGTTTATTTACAATGTTGCAAGTATCACAAAAACCGGAATCAAAGCAGAATTGACATAAAGTGGTGCTGCAACATTTAAACACGACATATCGCAACACATCAGGGAAGTAACATTCTAAATTTCAGTGTGCATTTTTTTTTTTTTTTTTTTCAGTGTGCTTTTATTTTTACATTTTCAAGTGTGCAACATATTTTCTTATTTTCACACATTGAGGACAATGTGTCTTTCAAGTGTGGGGATAAGGGAATATTTTATAAAAAAAATAATATAAAAATAGAAAAATAAAAAAAATAAAAATAAAATAAATTTTTTTTACTTGTCCCAGTCCTTTAAACACATATAAAACATGAACATTTTTCAAAAACGTCTGTCGAAAAGCAAGTTAAATGTTTAATTTACAAAACCAAAAACACATGTTTCTTTAAGTTGCGGGATAGTAGATTGATAAATTCAAGTTTTTAGTGAAATAAAAAAAAATTTACAGGATACCTAAGAAAATAGATCGAACTGGAAAGTAAATTAATTATGCAATGTCAAAATCCATAACCCTTGTTCCACATGACGGTAAGATTTGAGCCTATAAGTGTTTAATACATAAAACACTACTTTCGTTTCATGTGTGTTTACCGACGTGTTGCATTACTTTAGAACTTGTACGTTTTGATACATTTCGAGACCTTTGGTTTAGATTTTGATACAAATTTGATAAAGGCATTAGGATCACCTTTTCTTTTTAAATTCACCATTTTCCGTTAGACACCAGTTTGAGCCTAAAACCTTCTGTTGTTACCCAAATTAAACCGGAACGTATTGTGATATTATTGTTATCTCTTTAAAAAAAAACTAGAAAAAAGAAAAGAAAAATAGAATAAAGTATGGTCAAATGACCAAATTGTTGTCAATTCTTATTTCGTGTTTTTCCGGTTTATCGTAAATTTTCTGTTAGCCACTTTCACCCAAATAAACAACCTACCTTTTACCCTTACCTATCCACAATAAAAGTCCTCTTTATTTGTATCAATTTCTAACAATTAGGTGGAGATCTGATTAACGTACAAGCTTATAATAGTCATGCTTCACAGTTCGGTTTTTGAGAGTTCACTTGAAATTACATATATATTAACCGAGAGATGAGTGAATTTCGTAAGGTGTTGATATTGCATAAATGAATTACTTGAAGGTAAGAAAAGTTTGATTAGGTATGCTCGGTTTCTCATTTCATTCTCTTGAATTATCAATCTTTTGAACGATGTAAGTCTTGGGAAACATCTGTGTTTATTAATTTTGTAGTTAACATTTTAATTTGCTCAATACTTGCGTTTTGTTAATCATTTATGTTGTACATGTTGTTTAGGATTTTGCTTAGGGACAAGCAAAAGGTTAAGTGTGGGGATATTTGATGTGTTCAGAATTATACACATCATACGTATCAAATTACCCCATATTTCAGAACAATTATGTGCGTTTCTCCGTTGTATTTGGTACTGAATCGATTAAATTATGAATTTGCAGGAATCGGTGAAATAACCGTAGAATATGCGAGAAAACTGTACAAGATCGATGAAGAAAACAAAACCTCGGGAAACATGCTAAAGAAAACAAAGAAATTGATCTCAGTCGACCCTTACGCATCGTAACAACATAAGTGTTACGATGCGTAAGCCAAATGAAGAATTCTAGAAGATGTGGGCTTACGCATCGTAGCCTTCCCATTGCTACGATACGTAGGCAGTCAATAAAAGTCAACATAGATACGCTTACGCATCGTAGCGGATGAAGTGCTACGATGCGTAGGGATGTGTCGGCAAACAAGTTGCAACCCCGTAGAGGAGCAGTTGGAGGAGTTGTTCAAAGGTGGGCTTACGATGCGCAGACGCCCAAGTGCTACGATGCGCAGGGCATGTTGTCGGCGGAATATTTTAATCAAAGGTGGGCTTGCGCATCGTAGCCAACTTATTGCTACGATGCGCAGGGGTTGTCCAGAGGCAAAAATTTCAACTATAAATAGGGCTGCAACCTTACTCGAAAAACCCACCATTCTACAACATTCTCACTACGAAATATCAGTTCTAAGTCCGTTCTAAGGCGAGTGTTACCACCCGGAAGTGCCGGTGAAGTCCCTCGGAGCTCTCAAGAAGTCTAGAGGCCGTCGGTTCTGTGACAACTTGAGTTTCTGAGATTCCACTATTACACGTTCACTGTTTGTTTAGTTGCTTATTTGCACAATTGTTTGCTTTGTAACAGTATATGTTTTGGTTTGATAAAGTATGTTGTGATTGTGCAAGGTTATGTGTTATTTATGAAAGATTGACAAATACATGAACTTGGTGATGAAACTATAAATTATATTGTGATGAGTGTGTTTTATATAAAAGATGATACTTAGGGGTGTTTAGAGTAATTAGAGAAATCTTATTAACTTTTAAACCTAACCTTCTTCACTAATCATATCAAAAATTCATCATAGTACTTTCACATCCTCTTCTTTTCTTCTACAACTATCTTCTTCATCATTCTTGGTGGCACAAGCTCTTCATCACTTTTGATATCTATTCATCTAGAATCAATCTAAGGTAAATGTTTATTGATTGATTGTTGTTAATCCTTGATTATGTGATTCATGCAAAACTCTTGTTCTTCATATGAAGGCTCTGTGTTTATTGATTGATTCTGATTATTGTGAAATGGTTATGATTTGGTTGTGTAATCTTGTGCCTGATGTTTAGATGCATGACATGTTAAGACTCTTGATTTATAATTTGATTTCAGCACTGGTCAATGAATGAAATGAGGGTTTTGATCGTAAACGTAACTGCTCCACTATAATTCAAGCATGTGATAACTCGGAGTTAAGTGTCAGGACTTTGTGAAGTCACAAAGTCCGAGTTTTGATTTAATGATTGGTCCGAGTTTTAAGAAGGGTGCTTGGTCCGAACTTTATGATTTATTTAATGTATGATCCGAATAATTACAAGACATGTGGTCCGACTTTTATGATGAACATGTGGTCCGACTTTTATGATGAACATGCTTGGTCCGAATTTTGTAATACACATGAATATAGTCCGAACTTTATGTAAAGGACACAAGGTCCGAGTTTTGTAAGCATGAATGGTCCGAACTTTGTTTGGTTGCCTAGTCCGAATATTATATGTTAAGGGGGGGTCCGAATTTTAAAGGGGGAAGACCCCTTGTCCGACTTTTATATATGGGGGGTGTTTGTCCGACTTTTATATAAGGGGGTGTATTGTCCGACTTTTACAAGGAGACAAGGGGAGTCCGACTTTTATAAGATGAATGCTTGTCCGAATTTTATGTATGAAAGCATATGGTCCGAGTTTTGTAAATGAATATGGTCCGAGTTTTATGATGTATATATGTCCGACTTTTATGGAACTTGTATATAGTCCGAATTTTTGTAATGGAAACTCATAGTCCGAACTTTGTAAAAGAGATACATGGTCCGAGTTTTACTTATACATATATGGTCCGAATTTTAAAGGGGGGAAGGCCCCTGTCCGACTTTTGTGAAGGGGAAACCCGGTCCGACCTTTTAATGATGTAAAGGGGTCCGAAATTGTGTAGGTGATGCACATGGGTCCGAATTTTATAAAGTGTGATGTGTTGTCTGAGTTTGTCGATGTTATACGTATGAATAAGTGAATAAGTGTTCTGAGTTTATGGCAAACACCAGTGTTAAAGCTTACTGTATGTTACTGTCTGAATGTGCAATCTATGTTATGTCAATCTGTAATCAATTAACACACACAGTTGATTGAACACCAAGAAGTTGTAAACCCTAATTGAACGTAAACACTCACATCGAGTTATGTGCAATGTACCCTAGGTCGTGCGTAACGGACCTAATCAATTATTTACACTAGAAGCACTAACAAACCGAGCAAACCAAGGTGAGTTCACACTCTTACCAAGGCATGGGATTCCCGGGGTTGGGGATGGGATTGAATGATTTCTTGTACTCACATTACTACTGAAATATGTACCATTGATCTCGTTAGGTGTAGAACACCTATAGATACAGCTAGACTAGTACAACACTATTCTTCGCAAACACGTCTGTTAGACCGCGATACAAATGCTAATCTTCGCAAACATGTCTTTTAGACCGCGATACGAATACAAATCTTCGCAAACATGTCTGTTAGACCGCGATACGAATACAAATCTTCGCACACATGTCTGTTAGACCGCGATACGAATTATAAATCTTCGCACACATGTCTGTTAGACCGCGATACGAATATTAATCTTCGCACACATGTCTGGGAGACCGCGATACAAAGTAATACGATAACTGGTACAAGTGAACAAATGATTTATGAACGTATATGATAACTATACAACCAACTGTGAACTCGCTCAACTTTATTGTTGACTCTTTGTTGCATGCCTTGCAGATCATTAGGTATCTATGGAGCTTGCATGGGAGTGAAGAAGAGTCGTTGTGGAATATGTACAGCTGTGTGCTATGTTAAACATTTGAAATATTCAAACTTATGTTGGGTTTACTTACTTATGTTTCCGCTAAACGCTTAACTATGTTATGGTTGTGAACACCTTTCGTATTAATGAATGGTTTTTATTTAATAATTACAATGTTCAATATGATTGGTGGCTTGATCCTGGTCATGTCTCCCCTCCAAGCGGTGGTACTCTGCATGTGGATTTTTGGGGGTGTGACAGGTTCTAATCCTAATCGACCCCGACCCGAGTCGATTAATACTCGTATTTTCCATTCCAGTAAGTATTGTTATCATGTTTTCAGTAGTTGTAATGATTTGTGTAAGTTTGTTATTGTGTAATATGTGTAGCTAAACCTTGAAACTATCTAGGTTATGATGAACACTCGTTAATATGTAATTTTTACCGGGTATTGTGTGATTATGATTTGTACTTGTTAAGTAAATAATTTAAGTTATATGTTTTGGTGTTTATGCATGTTTTAACTTGGTTTATACTTTGATCATTTGTTTCACATAAATTCCGGTGAATTTGTTTTCATAAAAAGAATTAATGTTGATATTCAAGACTTTGCGGTTTGGGTAATCTTATGGTGGATTGTAAAATAAACCATAGAACTAATGATTAAAGAATTAATCCGGTTTTAATGTTCTACTATTTTTAACACTGTAAGGTATAAAAATATTAATAGATCGAATTTAGTGTATTATTAATATTGTGTTTTGTAAGAAACCAGTTTTAATTAAATTGTCGCTAATTTGTCTATTAAACCAAATCAAGTTTTCTTAAATTGCTTTAGACTTATAACCGAGAGGAAGTCAAGTCTTTACAAGCACTTTTCTAGTACACTAGATAACTGTAAAGAAGTCTAGTAAATCGGTAATAAAAATAAACCTTTCAAATTACATAGTTGGTTTTCCAAGTAATTAGGAATTCTAAAATTGTCTTTAAAAGGTTTAACATCTAAAGATCCCGGTTTCATATCACACAATTACCCGGTAGAAAGTATGTTATTAACAAGTGGGATTCTAACCTAGATAGTCCTTTATTATTATTGAATCTTTGTTATAAACGGTTATAATTCACTTTTATTAATTAGTCTCTAGTAATTTATTTTTCAAAGCAAAACCCCCCTTTTAATCAAAAATACAAAAAAAATATTTACTCTTGTGTAATTTTTAGTATAAACAAACTTTTTAACGTAATTCAACTGTGTCCTTTGGGTTCGACATCTGGACTTAATTTTACTATACTATACTGACCGGTACACTGCCGGTTGTGTGTTTTAGTTTTAAGATCGAGTCTAAGTATAAATTTAAAGCTTAGAGTGTTTAGTTAAAGTTATTTTTAAAAGTTTAATTTTTAGTTGTTTTTATTAGTACATCTAGCACGCATCAATAGGTTTCTCATAAAAGTGTATCTTTTGTTTATTGGCAGATGTAGATAGAAATCATCCACCCTTAAAAACTTGGTATCTTCTTTCACTTGAATGCCATGCCATTTGCTGTACTCGATAACAGTTATTATCATATCTGATTCTTGTTATCTTTCGCAGCTCAGGTGACTGGCACTTCCCTTATATTACTACAAAATAATATTTTCTTAAATGAAAAGTGAGTGAGCATCTGCTTTTACAGAGCTATTAGAAGACAGAGTATAAGCTAGATATAAGGCATCGATTTATGTTTATATGTTATGTGTTATTATTATTATTAGTGTTATTATATTAGTATAGTTTTAGTGGCGGTTATGATATCAACCGGCCAAGTATATATGTAATATTTTGTTGAACATTAACATTTACCAATTCTAATCAAAAGAACATATTCATCCCTATTCTCTCAAACCCTAATACTCGATCATAGAATACAGATTCAATAAAGTGGTATCAGAGCCACACTGATCCAAAGTTTTTTCTTTTATCACAGATCTTACTCAACAAAGAGGATTCAACGTTATAATCTTAAAACGCAACAAATTCAATCATGACCACGGTGAACGGAGGATTTCAAACACAAATTCCAAAACTACAGGGGCAAAACTATTATCACTGGCACATTCAAATGAAGGTAGTACTGGAATCACAAGATCTGTGGACGATTGTTGAAGAAGGTTACAATGATCTTCCAAGCCAAGCGTCTGAAAATGATCGAAATGTTCATAAAGAAAAGGTAAAAAAGGATAAGAAGGCATTACATATCCTTTGTTTTAAAAAGCGCGCCTTAGGCGCGCCTAGGCGCAAGGCACAATAAGGCGCAGGGTCTGGCGCTTTTATGCTGCTCGCCTTGTGTAATTCCAGGAAGCGCCAAAAAAGCACATATTTGGATGATTTTTTGTGGGCTTTTTGGCCAAAAAAGCGCGCCTCATGTACCCTAGGCATTTCTTTTACTCTTTTCAGCAAAAAACCAACAGCAGGCAAAAAAAAAAAAAGCTTAATTAAATGGTGCAAAAACTGCCGCACGCGGGCCTGGGTTTTCGGAGCTGCATTCGTGTCCGCAGGACGTGCGGGCAGGCACGAGTTCAAGCAAATCCCAGCTGAGAAAATCATTTTTGCACCCCCCCTGCGCGCGTGTAGGACTTGTGGTAAAACATGTCATAAAGCTACAATGGAGTAGTAAAGGCTTTACCTTATAAACAACCATTCACTTTGTCCCCACACCGATGTGGGACAAAGTATTTACCCCACCTTTTGAGACTTTCATTCCCATACCTAGATTAACTGCATAAATAAAATGGTATAAAAGCCTTACTTATAGCTATATTTTGATTAAAGGAAGCTAAAAACCTATGGGATATGTATGGGATATATAAAAAAAATTATATAAACATCTTGCGCTTCGGGTACGAAAAGCCCACCGCTTTTGCGCTTCGCGCCTCAATTTTAGACCTCGTCGCTTTTGTGCGCCTCTCGCTTTATCATCTTCCAAGCGGTCAGTGAGATTGTCTTCGAAAGAATTGCAACATGCAGAATTTCTAAAGAAGCGTGGGATGTCTTACATAAACCATACAGAGGAGAACACAGAGTGAAAACGGTAAAACTTCAAACCCTAAGATGTGAGTTTGATGCATTAAGAATGAAAGAAAACGAAACAATAGAAGAATACATGAACAGAACCACGATTATAGTGAATCAATTACGTTTAAATGAAGAAAATGTCACAGAACAACGAGTTGTAGAGAAGATTCTTAGAAGTTTAACACAGAAATACGAATCAGTTGTGGTTGCAATAGAAGAATCAAAGGATTTAACCACAATTTCCACGGAAGAATTGTTCGGTATTTTGCAATCACATGAATTAAGATTAAAACAATATGATGATAATCCAATGGAGCAAGCATTTCAAATGCAAAGTAATAATTCAGATCGGTCAAGACAAAACAGATATGAATATGCCGGTAGAGGACGAGGTAGAGGAAGAGGAAGATCATATGGGCAGATTCGGTGTTATAACTGCCAGAAATTAGGACATACGGCACGTTTTTGCCAACGAAAAGACGAGAATGATAAAAATGGAAATGCTCTCTTACACGAAGAGGAAACAGAAGAAAGAAGTGATGATACGATGTTTATGATATTCAACATAGAAGAAGTAACGAAAGATGATTGTTGGTATTTAGACAGCGGGTGCAGCAACCACATGACAGGAAACAAGAACTTGTTCATTACACTAAATGAATCAGAACGAAGGGAAGTAAGAACCGGAGATAATAAAAAATTAGAAGTATTGGGATGTGGTGATGTATCAATTATAGTGAAGGGAGTAGAAAAGAAAGTTCCAAACGTGTTCTATGTTGAAGGGTTAAAACACAAGCTGTTAAGTGTGGGGCAATTAGTTAAAAAAGGATATGAAGTGAATTTTGCCAATCAGGAATGCATGATCAAAGATTCTACATTCTACAGGTGTATGCATTGGTCTAGTTAAGATGACAGGAAACCAAATGTTTCCACTTAATCTTAATCATGATATAACACCTCGAGTCTGTAACATAATGACACAAGATGTGTGTGTTTTATGGCATAGAAGATATGGTCATCTAAACTTCGACACTTTGCACAACATGGGAACTCATGAAATCATGAAAGGCTTACCGAAGATTCCTAAAACAACTAACAATGTTTGTGAAGGTTGTTTGTTTGGGAAACATGCAAGAAAATCATTTCCAAAACAAACAACATGGCATGCCGAGAAACCACTTCAACTAATCCACTCGGATATATGTGGACCAATGAGAACATTATCGATTGGAGGGTGCAAATATTTTATTACTTTCATAGATGACTTCTCAAGGAAGACATGGTCTATTTTCTGAAGTTGAAGTCGGATGCACTAAATTACTTCAAACCTTTAAAACATTTGCAGAAAATCAATCCGGTTATAAAGTAAAAACTATCCGAACAGATAGAGGAGGAGAATATTGCAGCCACGAGTTTCAAAATTATCTAAAAGAAAATGGAATTCATCACCAACTCACCACGAGTTATACTCCACAACAGAACGGGGTAGTCGAACGAAAGAATAGAACACTCATGGAACTAAGTAGAAGCATGTTAAAAATGAAGAATCTGTCACATTCTTATTGGGCAGAGGCTGTGGCGTGTGCAACATATCTAATAAATAGAGCTGTTACCAAAAGTGTACCGAATGTTACTCCACCGGAAGCATGGAGTGGAAGAAAACCAAGTTTCGGACATTTGAAGGTGTTTGGGTGTGTTGCTTATGCACATGTTCCAAAACAACATCGTGGTAAATTGGATGATAAAGTAGAGAAGACAATATTCATCGGTTATAGTGAGAATAGCAAAGCATACAAGTTATATAATCCAATGACAGGTAAAACTATCATTAGCAGAGACGTAGTATTTGACGAAGAACAAGAATGGAATGAAGGCACCACTCATGAAGGAACCTCATGCATAGAACTGAATAACTCAGAAGAAGAAGTTCAACAACCAGACGCCGCTGTATCGGATGTGGATGAGGAATCAGCAGTGAATAATCAAAATGAAAATCATTCAAGTGACGGGGAGACAAAGAATCCAAGTAATCATCATGAAGAAGCAGATTCATCCTCATCCTCAAAGAATGAAGAGCTTAGAACACGAAAGGTTGCAGAAATCTATCAAAATACCCAACCACTTACCGAAATTCAGGTTGAAGAACTGTATGAAAGAGGACAAACTGCACCAAATGATGTAGCGGACTTCGTCCTCTACGCTGATGCTGATCCTATAACTTACAGTGAAGCATTTAAAGATATTAAATGGAGAGAAGCTATGGATAGAGAGATACAATCTATACTTAAAAATGGAACTTGGGATCTAGTGGATCCACCAAAGGGTCAAAAACCCATCGGTGTGAAATGGATATATAAGACGAAGTATGATGAACACGGTAATGTAAGTAAGTACAAGGCTCGGTTAGTTGCTAAAGGATACAATCAAAAATATGGGATTGACTATCAAGACGTCTTTGCTCCTGTAATAAGATTTGACACTGTCAGACTTGTTCTAGCACTGGCGGCACACTATGGAAGGTACTTGCATCAAATGGATGTAAAGACGGCTTTCTTAAAAGGAAACCTAAAAGAACAAGTATACACCGAACAACCGGAAGGTTATGTTATAAAGGGAGAGGAAAAAAAGGTGTGCCATTTAAAAAAGGCTCTCTACGGATTAAAACAGGCTCTAAGAGCCTGGTACAGCCGGATTGATGAATACTTCAGGACTCATGGATTCAAAAAATGTGTATATGAACACACCTTGTTCACTAAAATTTCAAAACATTCAAGAATAATAGTCTGCTTATATGTGGATGATCTTATTTTAGCAAGTGATTCTCTATACATGATAGAGCAGCTGAAGGATTCAATGAAGGATCTGGGAAATCTTCATTATTTCTTGGGGATGGAGGTGAATTATGATAATGGAAATATTATGCTATCAGAGCAAAAGTATGCAAAGAATCTGTTAGATAAGTTCAAGATGGAGAGTAGTCATGCAATCTCAACTCCAATGGAGTATGGACTCAAGTTATCCAAGGAGGATCACGAGGACGATGTGGACCAGAATATATACAGAAGTTTAGTTGGATGTCTCATGTATTTAACCAACACCAGGCCAGATATATTGTTTGCCGTCAACAAAATCAGTCAGTTCATGGAGAAGCCAAAGAAAAGCCATTGGGAAGCAGGGAAGAGAATCCTGAGATACATCAAAGGAACTATGAATCATGGTATTATATACTCAAAAGGTGGTAAGGGAAAGTTAGTTGGATTCAGTGATAGTGACTATGCAGGAAGCATAGATGACAGCAAAAGCACGTCAGGATATGTTTTCATATTGGATCAGGTGCAGTAGCCTGGCAGTCTAAGAAACAAAAGGTAGTGGCGCTGTCTTCAACTGAAGCGGAATACATTGCTTTGTCTCTAACTGGATGTCAAGCACTGTGGTTAAAAGGAATTCTCAATGAGCTTCAAATAAATACGGAATGTCCTCCAACAATTCTTTGTGACAACAAGTCAACTATAAGTTTGGCCAAGGATCCTGTCTATCACGGAAAAAGCAACCACATAAGAATAAAGTACCACTTTATTCGAGAGTTAATCAGGAACGACGAAGTGGAAGTTAGGTTCTGCATAACTAAGGAGCAAGCAGCGGATATACTCACAAAGGCACTGCAGTCAAAGGATTTCAACCGCCTTAAAGAAATTCTACATGTTGACTCAATCTAGCTTACGGGAGGGAATATTAGAAGACAGAGTATAAGCTAGATATAAGGCATCTATTTATGTTTATATGTTATGTTGTTATTATTATTATTAGTGTTATCATATTAGTATAGTTTTAGTGGCGGTTATGATATCAACCGGCCAAGTATATATGTAATATTATGTTGAACATGAACATTTACCAATTCTAATCAAAAGAACATATTCATCCCTATTCTCTCAAACCCTAATACTCGATCATAGAATACAGATTCAATAAGAGCCAGGATTGTCACATGGGGCCATAGTTGGAATAACTTTAGACTGCGGGGTATGGTGGGGCGGGGGTTGGGCTTGGGTTGGGGCATTTGTTGACACGTGGCTTGGGGTGGCAGACATGGGGCGACCCACATTAAAACAGGGTATGGTGGGGCGGGGGTTGGGGGCGTGGGTTTGGTGGGCTTCGCTGGGCTGACCCGGCTGGGCTCTTTGTAATTAAAGAAAATTACATAAAAATTAAAAAAAATTACATAAAAAACTTTCCTAACGTTTATATTTGTTTTTTATCTCTTCTCTCATCTCCAAGACGATTTCCAACTCGTCACCCTTTAGGTGATCAATCGGCTGGGATAGAATTTTCAAATCCTCCCGTCTTTGTCTCTCGGCTTCTCTAGCGGC
Source organism: Helianthus tuberosus (assembly GCA_030545235.1). NCBI lineage: Eukaryota > Viridiplantae > Streptophyta > Magnoliopsida > Asterales > Asteraceae > Helianthus > Helianthus tuberosus. The sequence goes on from CM060383.1 coordinate 137,102,360, forward strand.
ATCTCTAGCTTCTTTTCTATTCCGAATTTCGGCCCTTTGTTGTTGGAAGACGTTGAATGTATCCATCTTGGATGAAATGTCATCCAACTGGTCGCTGTATATTCCTCTATGCAAGAGCGAACTCCCAGCTGAAGGTGATGCCGTAGCAGATCTTGATTTTTGAGCACGCCTTTTTGTGGCATCTCTTCCATACTCAGGCCGGTTTGGGCTTGGCGAATCATCAAAAAGGTCCTCAATCTCTTGATCTCGTGCATCAGATTGGGACGAGGCCCTCGACCTTTTGGAAGACGTGTTGCTTTCGCTACCACTGGGGATATTCGCCCACTTTGGATGAAACTTACAAATCTCCCAACAATGCATGAAACGGAAGTCGGTCCCCACATTTGTCTTGAATTGAACCAATGCATTCATCACAATGTCGGCTTCGGTTTCACCACTTTTTGGGTTTTGTTTTGATTTATTTAAAAAACCACTATATTTTATAAGTTGGCCGCTTATCTCGGTCCACTTCGAGGATAAGCTATCGTTTTCACGATAAACCTCTTTTCCCAATTCTTCATGGAATATTCTACTAACCCCTTGCCACAAATAGGTTCGATGTTGAGAACTTCCTGTTTTTATAAAAACAAAATTTAATATATTACAAAGTTATATAAAAAAAAAAACATTAATAAAAACAAAGTTTAAGAATACCTTAAGTTGAATGTTGAGATTGTTGAAACCAACCCCTCGCCAATGCAAGTTCTTCAGGAACGGTCCATTTTAGTTGTTTTCGCTTGATGGTTTCAAGTGCTTTATCCGCCTCGGTTTTTTTCTTATGGCTTCTCTTTTTTATGGGTTGGGGTGCGGAAGGACCATCGTTGGGTGGTTGAGTTTCGGGGACGGTTTCGTTTTGTGAAAGGTCGATGGAGGTTGGTGAAAGGTTGATGGCCGTTTGTGTAAACGGGGTAGGTATCGAATCATCGGTGTGTGGGAAGTTACACGATTCCCAATATACGATGCATAACTCGCTTCTTGGGGCATAGAAGAGTGTATGAAAAATGGACGAGGCATTGGACGATTGGGTGGTGGGCTAGGATTATTTTCTTGGAATGCATACGGGTTGTTCGGGTCAAAAGGACGATTATGAGGATGCATTTTTTCGTTTTGTAGATGGAGAATTGAAGATGAATGTGGTAAAAAAATGGAAGAAATTGTGAGGTTTTATAGTGGAAAAATAAAATTTTATTAGTTTTTTTTTTAAGATAGCCGTTGGCCAACGGCTAGCCCAACGGCTTCTTTGGTTTGTCCAATTAGAGCCCGCCATGTCAGCTTGGCCAGACCGCCCCACGCCCGGCTTGAAACCCATGCCCCAAGGGCCACGCCGAAACCCATGCCCACCCGGGGTGGTGGCTTGGGCGTTTCCCCCCTACCCACGCCCAAACTCCCGCCCCATACCCCGCAGTCTTAGGGGTATTAATTGTGGTGATGAGCCATGTAATGTTCTTATATAATGGTGTTTATAGAATGAAAGAAACTGATATAAGTTCAGCATTGCTAAGGAATGGGCAGGTTCAACTTATGCATGTTCAAGGTATTTCTCTATTTTAGTTTGCTTGTTAGCAGTTGAAACAGGTCAAGTCGGGTTGAGGGATGAATATATTTTTATTCGCTTTTGTTAAATTTCTATAAATAATTAATGTGTTTATTGTTATTAATAAACAACAACAACAATCTTTGAATAAAACGAGTTAGGAACTTGTATGTAGTGTGCCTTCGCCGTTTAGCCTTGTATTCCTTTTTGCATCTTTATTGGTTATCATTGATTCATCTTCTCTTTCGAACTTAGCCCCCAATGGTTCTTCGATTCGATGTTCAGAGTCTAGTGGTGCTCTTGCTGCCGAGCTTGCGGGTATAACAGTTGACAAAGAAGTGGAGTTTTCGTATGAAGAGCTTTCAAAAGCTACAAATGACTTCAGTCTTGGTAACAAGATTGGTCAAGGTGGTTTTGGTTCTGCTTATTATGCAGAGCTCAGAGGCGAGGTTTGGAACTAGGAATTTTATTTTACTTTCCTGCTTCATGTACGTGATATATACTCAATCTTATAATTTGTACAAAAGTTACTGGTCTCACTATGATCTAGATGTAGATTATTATTAACACAAATAGTTTTTGTAATCGTATTGGACACGCTTATTAAACATTTACAGAAAAAAATAAAAAATTTGGACAAGGATGTATTGGGTCACTTATCCAATTTGTTTTAATCTGTAAAAAAGTTAATCGACCTGTCCATTATGCCACCTCTACATGTCCATTTGTATAATATTCAGCCAATCAGCTTTTCATCTTTGTTCTAACATGTTAACATTCGTGCAGAGACCTGCTGTCAAGAAGATGGATATGCAAGCATCAAAAGAATTTCTAGCTGAACTAAAGGTTTTAACTCATGTCCATCACAAAAACCTGGTAAGAGGTGTTAACTTTGTACTTTACTTGATGTATGGCGTCTAGAGATAACAAAAGGGAGTGGGTTAGAACGGGCTGTGTTGGTTTTTAACCCGCATGGGATAGTTTCAATAGAGTAAATCACGCATGGCTTCCTTAGGGGCCCAAAATATCCCCCAATTATTAGAACATATAAACATAATTATATTCGTATAAGTATGTAATTTAGTTAATTAAACTTATACTTATATGTATGTAATACCGGTATATTAGAATGGTTGTGATGGTTGGATGGCACCGGTTCAAAGGGTGGTTATTCCCTCCAAAATCAACTGCCAATAACTGACATGAATGATCATATATATATGTCTTGCCGGCAAATGTAACCGGCACCAAAACATTTCATATTCGAATTGTCCTCTCAAATATTCAACTATAATTCCTTTGTTTCCTGCACATTCACAACATGAAATCTCATAATTAATCAACTTCCGCTACACATGCTTTTGACATTCAACAAAGTGGTATCAGAGCCACTATTGAAAGCGATGAAGATCTCAAGCCAACATCATCCATGTTACCGTGTAAGCACTGTTCCGACGAGAAAAAAGAATGAAGATGGTTGCAGAGAAGATGTTATTACTGCAACAAACCGGGACATCATATTTCATCATGCAAGACGAAAGAAAACGATGAGGCAACACACCTCATACGTCTGGCAATCAACACAGGAATCCAACAACAACAAGAGGCAGATGATGATCAACGAAGTGATCAGAGAATGGAGTATATTGTAACCGGCACAGATGGAGGATTCAGGTCAGAAATTTGCTATGTAAGTACAACCTTTAAAAAACATTTCTCAGGCAATTTAGACATGTTTAAAAGGATTAAAAGTATGTTCGGTGTGGAAACAAAAAATGGAGAAAACAACTTCTATTTTATAAAAGGGATAGGGGTTATGGAAGTGATGTCTGGATCTAAAAGGATTCGAATTCAGAGTGTTCTTTACACTCATGATATAGATAGAAACGTACTTAGTTTAGATCAATTAATCACCCAAGGATACACAGTAAAGTTTACCGGAGAAAAATGTAAGATCTTCCCTAAGTTTAGCATTCCAATAATCAATAGAAGAAGTGATATTTCTGGTCTCACTAGAGAAGATGAGATCGGTTTAAGAGAAAAAGAATCTCTGATTAAGTTTGAATCTGATTATGAAGCATTTAAATCAGATTATCTATCTGAATCAATAATTCAAAAAATCTGAATATATCATCAAACGAACCGGATTGGAATGTCTTGATACTTCAAGCCATGTCATTTAAAGAGTTTCAAGACTGCAAAGCGCTCCTTGATATGCTGGATGATGAAAGTATGTTAGGAAATACAAGTACTGTCTAGAAAATAAGTTCGATGACATGGTTGATTGGTTTCTCAAAGAAAAATTAGAGATTACCACAAGACCACTTCCTGCATATACATCAGACAATCGAAAGGTTAGTCTGTTGGAACTGTACATGGTAATTAAAAGAGAGGGTGGACATCGAAGAATTACAGAAAACAACATGTGGGCTATGGTGGCCAAAGATATGGGTTTCGATTATCATGAAGGAGAGTTTATGAGGCTGATGTATGCCATGTATTTAGATGTGCTTGTCTACTATTATAAATACAAGTCGACTCAACAAAAGGTGCACGAAAAAGAGGTGATAAAGAATGAGGTGGATCCGAGAAGGAGTAGAAGCGAAGGCGACGACAAATCTGAGAATGATGCAGGTCAAATGGAGGGGAACACAAGGAGTGAAGATGTTGCAGGAAAAGAAGCAGAGCGCTACTCGTTTTATGTTGGAAACGATTGGCAGGGAATGAGAAAGCTGCATACAAGAAGAAACTTCGACTTTAATCGAGCAAAAGTGGTTGTGGACGATGCTAATAGAAGCGTGTTAATGCACACTTACAAACATAATTATGTTTAGGGGAGTGTGTTAGAACATATAAACATAATTATATTCGTATAAGTATGTAATTTAGTTAATTAAACTTATACTTATATGTATGTAATACCGATATATTAGAATGGTTGTGATGGTTGGATGGCCCCGGTTCAAAGGGTGGTTATTCCCTCCAAAATCAACTGCCAATAACTGACATGAATGATCATATATATATGTCTTGCCGGCAAATGTAACCGGCACCAAGACATTTCATATTCGAATTGTCCTCTCAAATATTCAACTATAATTCCTTTGTTTCCTGCACATTCACAACATGAAATCTCATAATCAATCAACTTCCGCTGCACATGCTTTTGACATTCAACACCAAATTTCACCAAAATATATTATAACTGCTAAAAACTAGAAAACGGGTGAAAGACAAATCTGAGCTAGAGATGATGAAAACCGAATGTTGAGACGTTTAAGTTGGCACCTTTGTAGCCCACTTGACTATGGTCCAAATCTACTATGTTTAATTGGTCCAAATTCGAGTGTGCTAACTCTCCGTATCATATTTCCACCTCTTAGTTGTCTTCGAAATGATATATGAATTCCTACTGTTTGACCATATGAGATGCAGGTGCGTTTAATAGGATATTGTGTTAAGGGTTCTCATTTCTTGGTCTATGAGTACATTGAAAATGGAAACTTGTGCCAACTTTTACACGAATCAGGTCAGATCAATTAAGTTTGAAAATTTTAAAACAAACACTCAATTTTGATACCCAATGAATTCAAACAAAAACATTTATGTTCTTTCTGATGTTCATTTCCAGGAATGGACCCACTATCATGGTCTACTCGAGTACAAATTGCCCTTGATTCAGCAAGGGGTCTTGAGTATATATATGAATATACTGTCTCCGTGTTTATACATTGTGATATTAAATCTGCAAATATACTGATCGATAAGAACTTCCATGGGAAGGTTTGCATACATTTATGTTATCATAATGAGTTGTTATGTTAATGTATATGGTCCTATCTCAATGATGGTTTTCATTTATTAGTGCCATGTGTTTTCGATTAGGTTGCAGATTTCGGTTTAACAAGACTGACTGATGTTTTTTCACTATTTTCACTATTTCCCTCTATGTTTACAGGCATTTAACATTTTCACTAGTAAATATTCTTCTTTTAGTACATCTAGTCAACTAAAATGGCCAATAAATGTATGTAGGCTCATATAATTCCCACTACAAAAAAAAAAGCCATCTAGTGGCACACATTTTTAATGGCATTTAGGTTTTGTGCCACTAATTTTTGTTTTTAATGGCACTTTAGGTATTTAACACATACGTTTACAGGCATTTAACATTTATGTCACTAATCAAGGCTTTTAGTGGCATTTTGCATATGCCACCAAATTTTTCTATATGCTTTAATGGCACTTTGCCTGTGCCACTAAAATTTTCTATATGTTTTAATGGCACTTTGCCTATGCCACAAAAATTTTTAAACAATTCGTTTAAAATTTTCACTATTTCCCTCTATAAAACCTAAAAATTTCTCTAGAAATTTCTTTTCTCTTTCTTCAAAAATCAATTTTCCTCCCCTAAATCATTTCATATTCCCGCTCATTCCCCTAACCCCTTATCGATTTCCCTCTCATTCTCACAAAAAAAAAATAAAAATAAAAAAAACCCCAAATCTCCATTCTTTCTTCTATAACCAATTCCACTAACTCAACTTCACTCAACTCATAAACGTACACGATTCAGCCAGCGACTCTGATTGATCAGATCTTCGAATATTTTTGAATTTTACTGATTTATGATCATCTTTTTCAGATCTTACAGAATGGGCACGTTTGAATTGTACCGCAGATCAACGATTGGCATGTGTTTGACCGAAACCCTTGATGAGATGGTCTCCAATGGGATTCTTAGTCCAGAGCTTGCTATTCAAGTACTTGTTCAGTTTGATAAGGTCTCCCTCCTCCTCATTTCCATACTCAATTTCTTTTCTTTTCTAGATCAAATCATGCTTAATTATTAACAACTGGTGGTGGAACATTCATAACATATATGTGTAGAAGATACTTCTTGTGCACTTTTGTTATCAAAAAGTTGTTAAAAAATGTTGCTTGCTTGGTATAATTAATTATATTGATTGCAGTCGATGACCGAAGCACTTGACAGCCAAGTTAAAAGTAAGGTGACCATCAAGGTACATGTTTTGTTTATTTACACCTAGCATTTAGACCGTGGGGTATGGTAGGCGTGGATTATGGGGTATGGTGGGGTTTGGTGCGTCCACGTGGATTATGGGGCACCCAATACCGAAACCCAATTTCATAGTGGTATGGTGGGCGTGGCTGGGGTGGCGTGGCCAAGCCACATCATTATATTTTTAAAATTCATGCCCAACGGCTAGCCCAAACTGAAAACCCGATTAATCTCTTAACACCATACTTAGTTAGAATATATATTACATAGCGGTTATGAACTACGAGGACCAAAGTTGACAAAGACAAAGATGGTAACTACCATCAATTACAGAAAAGGTGTGTATCCACCCTCACACCCATTCCGATCGGTACAAGGCAAACAAGAAAGAAAAGGCACCGGTTGGATATGAACGGACAAGAATCATCACACCTCTTCAAGGATTGATCACAACCACACATCCAAGAGACATGACTTTTCACGAAGAGACACGTCTATTCACTCGTACCCGTAGAAAACTATAAATAGGATTGTATAGTTTCATTTGTATTGTTACTTACTCTCATTCGATTTGTACATACATTCAAGTTATTGTTTATGCAAGTTTATTTTATCACGCTCATTTAGAGATCAAGATCCATTTCGGGCCAACAAATTGGTATTAGAGCATCAGGCTCTAGGCGTGGGAATCGCAAGGCATCGCAGGGAATTCGCGATCAGGTTTCAATTTCGTTTTTCAATTCGCAAGTTCAATTCAGAATTTTTGTTTTCGGTTCTAGGATAATCGGTTGAACCGAAGGGTTGGTTAGGAATCTAGGGTTTGTTTGATTCCGGGGTTTAGTGCGAATTAGATTATTTGGTTGTTTGATTATTACACGATTAGGGTAATCGTGGGTTGTTGAGATCTATTGAAACCAAGAAAATAAAAGTTTAGTAGAAGTGAAGATTGTTCGGCAAGAAGACATGTCAGGAACATCCGGACAAAATCAGATAATAATACAGAAAGAAGGAAACTCTCTTTCCCAGTTTCAGTGTCCGATTCTGAAACCAACAAACTATACGGTTTGGGCTATTCGTATCAAGACGATTCTTGAAGCGAATGGTTTATGGGAAACTATTGAACCGGCAGAAAATGCAACGGTAGACACTAAGAAAGACAAGTCTGCAATTGCATATCTGTTTCAAGCAATACCAGAAGATGTTGTATTGCAAGTTGCAAGTTGTAAGACTGCAAAGGAAATTTGGGATAATCTAAAGGTTAGACACGTTGGTGTTGATCGGGTACAAAAGGCGCGAATGCACACGTTGTTATCAGAATTTGAATTGTTGCAAATGAAGGATGACGACACTATTGATTCTTTTACCGCAAAGATTAATAGTATCGTTACCCGGGCGACTGAAGTAGGAACGACATTGAGTCAACCGACTCTAGTACGCAAACTACTAAACGACGTACCAGATAAGTTTACTCAAATCGTTGCCTCCATGGAACAATACTCCGATCTAGAAACTATGACGCTAGAAGAAGCAGTCGGAAGGTTAAAAACATATGAAGAACGACTCAGGTTAAAGAAAGGAAATCAAGGAGAAAGACAAGATAGGCTTATGTTCGCACATCATGATAACACCAGAGGAAGACAATCTGGATACCGTGGACGTGGTAGGTTTAACCAAACGCGTGGAAATTGGCGAAACAACGGAAATAGGCAAAGTCCCAGAAATGAAGGATCTACATCTAGACCTAGAAATGGAAATTCTAGAAATCGGAGGAAGTTTGCAAGAACCGACCTAAGTAAGATCCAATGTTTTAAGTGTCAAAAGTTTGGACACTTCAAGAAGGACTGTTCTGAGAAAGACGAAGTACAAGAACATTCAAACCTCGTCAAGGAAGACGAAGCACCCGTATTGCTAATGGCAATACAAGAAGAAAATGTTCAAGAAAGGGCTATGCTAAACGAGGAACGTATAAAACCAACAAGTTACGCCTCAGAAGATGAAAATCTATGGTACTTAGACAACGGGGCTAGCAACCACATGACAGGAGTGCGAAGTCACTTCAAGGAATTAGATGAAACGGTGACAGGGCAAGTACGGTTCGGTGACGGGTCACACGTAGAAATTAAAGGCAAAGGTTCAATCCTGCTGGAATGTCTGAACCAAGAACAAAAGATTGTTTCACAAGTATATTACATTCCAAGTTTGAAAAGCAACATATTAAGCCTCGGACAACTTACAGAAATCGGTTGCAAAGTTGTTATGGACGGAGATTTACTGACTATCCGAGATCGAAATAGAAAGCTACTAATGCGAGTCAAGAGAATGAAGAACAGGCTGTACAAAGTCAAGCTGAAAACTGGAAAACCAATCTGCCTACTCTCAAAGACCGAAGACATAGCATGGTTATGGCACGCGAGGTTAGGCCATCTACACTTTGATGCTATTAAGGAAATGACTCGTAAGAACTTGGTACATGGAGTTCCCCAAATAAGTCATGCTAGTCAAGTCTGTGACGCATGCTTATTAGGAAAGCATAGTAGGGCACCATTTCCAAATCAGGCAAAGTTCAGATCTTTAAAACCTCTGGACTTAGTCTATGGAGATTTGTGTGGTCCTATAACTCCACCAACACATGCTGGGAAGAAGTATATATTCTTACTTGTAGACGATTGTACTCGCTACATGTGGGCATATTTACTAAGTTCCAAGGATCAAGCATTCGAAACATTTAAGGAGTTCAAAGAAAAGGTGGAAAAGGAAGCGCAGACCAAGTTAAAAATGCTAAGGACAGATAGAGGAGGAAAATTCACATCGGCTGAATTCAACAAGTATTGCAAAACCAACGGCATAGCAAGACAGCTTACAGCACCATACTCCCCACAGCAAAATGGAGTAGTAGAAAGGCGAAACAGGACAATGTTATCCACTACTCGCAGTATGCTAAAGGCAATGAACATGCCACAGAACTTTTGGGGTGAAGCAATACGACACACGATATATGTACTAAACAGGGTTCCAACAAAAGCCCTGGTGAACAAGACACCATTTGAAGCATTAAAAGGAAGGAAGCCAAATCTGGAACACTTGAAGGTCTTTGGCTGTACTGCTTACGCTAAGGTACTACCACTTCAACAAAAGAAGTTAGATGATAGAAGTGCACCTATGGTTTACCTTGGAATAGAAGAAGGATCAAAGGCATACAGATTATATGATCCAGCAAAGAATAAGATATGTGTCGGTAGAGATGTAAAGTTCATGGAAGGTCAACCATGGAACTGGAATAGTTATATGGAAACGGTAGATTCAGGGAATCCCGAATGGACAAACTTTGTCATTCAAGAAGATGACAACCCACCAGAGTTTGAGGAAAATGAACCAAGTAGTCCTGGCAGTAGCGGGCCACATCATGACGACTCAGGAGTAGATCAGACAGAAGAACTAGACTCCTATGAAACCCCACCAGCACATTCGTACAATCAGAACTCAGCAGGAAGTTCAAGCAGTTTATCAAGTGGAGGTCCATCTACCTCAGAAAGTACAACAGAAAGTATTAGTGACACTCCAGTAAGACTAAGAAGTCTCGAAGACCTGTATGAAGAGACAGAAGAAATTCAAGTAGATCCACAAGAATTACTACTTGCTGAAGAAGAACCAAAGAATTACAAGGAAGCATCTAGCGACAGAAACTGGATTGAAGCAATGAAGGCCGAGTTATACTCGATAAACAAGAATAACACTTGGAAACTGACGGAGTTGCCAATTGAACACAAGGCAATAGGTTTAAAGTGGGTATTCAAGACTAAGAAAGATGCAAGCGGAAACATTGTCAGACACAAGGCAAGACTAGTTGCAAAAGGATATGTTCAACAACACGGAACAGACTTTGACGAAGTCTTTGCACCAGTAGCACGTATGGAAACAGTACGACTAATGTTGGCTTTAGCAGCATATCAAGGTTGGGAGGTACATCATTTAGATGTGAAATCTGCATTCTTACACGGAGACCTCAAGGAGGAAGTCTATGTATCACAACCAGAAGGATTTATAAAGCCAGGAAATGAAGGAAAGGTTTACAGACTATCAAAAGCACTGTATGGATTGAGACAAGCACCAAGAGCTTGGAATACAAAATTAGATCAGACCCTAAAGTCACTTAACTTCAAGAAGTGCACTTTAGAGAACGCAATCTATACAAGGACAAGTGAAACTTCTACACTAATAGTTGGAGTCTATGTTGATGACTTGATAGTCACGGGAACATCAAAAAAGGAGATAGATGTTTTCAAATCTCAGATGAAAAACAAATTTGATATGAGCGATCTAGGATTGCTAGCATACTATCTGGGAATAGAAGTAATTCAAGCAGGAGGTGAGATAGGCATCAAGCAGACAGGCTATATCAACAAGATACTCAAAGACGCTGATATGTTATCCTGCAACGACACAAAGACTCCTATGACTCCAGGAACACAATTAACAAAGACTGAAGAAGGAGATCTAGTAGATGCAACACATTACAGAAGCCTGATAGGTTCTCTCAGGTACTTATTGCACACAAGGCCAGATCTATGTTACCCAGTCAGTCTACTTAGTAGATTCATGCAAGAACCAAAGGAACAACACCTGAAAGCAGTAAAGCAAATACTACGATACATCAAAGGAACTAAAGAGCATGGAATCATTTACAAGAAGCAAGGAGGATGTAAGATCACAGGTTATAGTGATAGTAGTTTTGGAGTTAATACAGACAAAGGAAAAGGAACAACTGGTCTGGTATTCTACTTTGGAGAATCACCCATAACCTGGTGTACACAGAAGCGACAGACAGTAGCATTATCATCATGTGAATCAGAATTCATGGCAGCCACTGCAGCAGCATGTCAAGCACTATGGCTTAAAAGATTGTTAAGTGAAATCACAGGCTGGAAAGAAGAGAAGATAACACTCAGAGTAGATAATGTTTCAGCAATAGCACTCATGAGAAACCCAGTCTTTCATGGAAGAAGCAAGCACATTGACACACGCTATCACTTCATAAGAGAATGTGTGGAAAACGAAGATATCACTGTGGAACACATAAGTGGAGAACTACAACGAGCAGATATACTAACAAAGGCACTAGCAAGGATCAAGTTTGCTACAATGAGAGAACTGCTCGGAATTCAAGATTTGAAGCAACTTATGGATGTTCGAGATTAGGGGGGTGAATGAAAACCCGATTAATCTCTTAACACCATACTTAGTTAGAATATATATTACATAGCGGTTATGAACTACGAGGACCAAAGTTGACAAAGACAAAGATGGTAACTACCATCAATTACCGAAAAGGTGTGTCTCCACCCTCACACCCATTCCGATCGGTACAAGGCAAACAAGAAAGAAAAGGCACCGGTTGGATATGAACGGACAAGAATCATCACACCTCTTCAAGGATTGATCACAACCACACATCCAAGAGACATGACTTTTCACGAAGAGACACGTCTATTCACTCGTACCCGTAGAAAACTATAAATAGGATCGTATAGTTTCATTTGTATTGTTACTTACTCTCATTCGATTTGTACATACATTCAAGTTATTGTTTATGCAAGTTTATTTTATCACGCTCATTTAGAGATCAAGATCCATTTCGGGCCAACACAAACGGCTAGTAGTCTTGGCCAACGAGGTTCCGCCATGTCATGTTCGTAGCCCCGCCCAACGCCCTGGCTGAAACCCCCGCCCAAGGGGCCACGCCGAAATCCAAGCCCACCCGGGGTGGTGACGTGGGCGTTTGTACCTAACCCACGCCCCATACCCCATAGTCATATCTGGAATTATATTATCTTCAAGTGACTGGACATAAAACTAATGCAAAAGTACATAAGTTATTACTATTGTTGATCATCGTTGCTACTATATTCCAAAAATTCAGTTTCACGAGCGTCTTTAGTAGAATTATCTTCATATCTAGGAAACATTGCAATGTTTGTTTTTTATTCAAGCATGTTTGTTAGGCGTTTTTTTTCTTAACATGGTACTAAAAATCATATCACTTTTGTATGATAATAGGGACACTTGCACACCTACAGATTCTGTGACAATGTGTGGACCTTCATTGTTCAAGACGCCATGTTCAAGTACGATGACTGTCGGTCAAGTGAAAATAGTGGCATGTGACTCGAAGCTGCTTACTCAGTGATTCATGCTTTTAGCATTTAATATCTAGTTGCTTATAAAAGACGGTAACAGTGGTTAAGAGTGTAGAAAAAGGGTAACGATTGGCATATGTTTGACCGAAACCCTTGATGAGATGGTCTCCAATGGGATTCTTAGTCCAGAGCTTGCAATTCAAATACTTGTTCAGTTTGATAAGGTCTCCCTCCACCTCATTTCCATACTCAATCTCTTTTCTAGATCAAATCATGCTTAATTATTAACAACTGGTGATGGAACATTCATAACATATGTGTTTAATTTGGGGTGGTGTTGCTTCAAATACTATTAAAGACACCGGAATTCTGAGATAAATTATATGAATTTGGGTCGTTTTGTTTTCGTTATGTATTTCGTTAGTTGAAATTCATTTTGCTTTATTGTATTTTCTTGTAATAGTAACTCTTCCTGCAGTGGGCGGGATCGATATCTTACAGTTTTTTGTAGAAGTAAGAACAGAGATGAGATTTAGCCCAGGAGATTTAACTAAGAATAACCCCACTGACTGGTACTCACAAGTTTGATTATGGTTAGTTGAGTATATGGTTTCATAAGGTAGAATTACTGTTTTATTTTAATAAAAAAAACTACTGTATTCTTCTAAAGGGTTAAATGGGTAAGCTACAGGTTACAAGAGTCAAATAAATTACTAAACAAGTATCAGATATCTCGTGGATCCCAACCCGTATTTATTAACTCGATTGCCTTCTCCATTTGGTTATTGACTTAATTCGGTTTGGCTGTATTCATCTTCTTTATGTTCTTGTTTCAATTGTTTTTTCATGTTTCAATGCTGGTGGGTGATTTCTTGAGACAAAGACAGGATGGTTATGATATTGGTGAAGACTGAAGGTTTAAAAGATTTATTAAAAGAAATTGCTGCTTTTATAGGCTTCCATCTATAGTTTTTTAATGGCCTTCTGTTCATTTTAGCTTCAGTTTTTATAGGCTTTCATCTGTAGTTTTCTGCAGATCTATTGGGTGATCCACATCAGATTTTTCTGGTCACCGTTGTAGCCACTCTGAGGGCGTTGGCTATGTATTCGAGGTACCAGCTTGTTTCAACATTAATTTCTTATATTTTCTGAGAATTATTGGTATCCATATTATTTACATGTGAGTTATCTCAAGCATTTCTGGTATCCATATTCAAAACATGTGAAGTCATTGTATTGTAAAAATATAAGCATTCGAACAATTTAAAGACTATTGGTTCAATTAGGGTCATGCTTCAGATTTTACTTTTAATACTAAGCTTGTATACAACTCAACTCATTTAGGATTAGTTATTTGGTTAGGCTCTTGAAATTAGATTGACCATGGTATATTGACAGGGTTAAGGATGATAATGATTTTACCAAATTCTTACATTATTCTAACTAGGGATGAAGATTTGAATCTGTACCGGTATTCAGTAACTAGGTATTTTCGAAACTGCTGATTGCAACAAAAGTTAATTATCTTATATGCTACAAATTTGAAGGTGTGTTGTGTTAACTTTAATTCACTTATGCATTTTCTCTAGGTGGCTTTTTTACAAAACAAGATATTAAGAGCCTACAATGTTTACAGGTATGCGTGTGTTCTATTACTCCATCTAGAGGTGTAACTTCTAGTTAGCGGGTTTTAATTGATTAAAAAACTACATCAGTACAAAAAATAGAGATTGTATGCTTAAAGAATATACTTGGGGCATCTTTTGACCCTATTGACCCATTCACCATATTTTTAGCAATGTTTTAGTTCATCAATTGACCTGTCTAAGACAAAAGACAACTCAATTCGACTCTTATAAACTGAAGGGTAAACATTCTCATCATGAACTCTCTTGTTGTTAGGTGATGGCAATTCCGACAACCAGGGGTATTGAAAAAACCACCCAATCTTTTGGCTGAAGAACTTAAAGTGATGTCAAAAGAAGTAAGTTTGCCTTTTATTAACTACTCTTACATCTTTGATAGCTATGATTATCATATATAATCAATTTAACATGAATTGCGAAATTTCAGGTTGAGTAAGTGTTGGGAACTATGAAGTGGAAGTATGACTACTAAGAAAATGTTAACACAATGATTATTTAACTCTTATGAAGATTGTAAAAGAGATTCATGAACACAATGAAGTTTTGAGTTTTTATTCATACACTTGTTAGTTTATTTGGGTTATGTGTTTGATCATTAGACTTAGATCGACACTTATTAGACATTTGGAATCTTTGGAAGATTGATTGAACTTTTAATTGAAGTGATTATTTTATGATTTCTACATTTTACAATTTTGTTTTTATTTTTTAATGTAAATAAAAGATAATTGTAATTAATTAAAATTAATATGATAAACGTCAATGGCATTTAATTTCATGTGCTTTTTATGGCAAAAAATATGTGTCACTAAAAGCTCAAAAGTTTGTACTGGCAAATAAAAGAGTGCCACTAAAAGCCTAAAAACTTTGTGCGACACAATGAAAAAGTACCACTAAAAGGCTTTAGCGTCAGCGCTTCTTGTGGCACTTTTTTTGTGTGCCGCCCATTCTTACAAGGTTCTTTAGTGGCACTTTCTTGTTTTTCTGTGGCACTTTTTGCATGCCACTAGATGGCATTTTTTTTTGTAGTGTCCACAACATAGCCGTGGTTGGTGTCCAATAGTGACGGTGGAATCGATCCATTTGTTTATGAATGGGTCAACATGGGTAAATTCATAAAAAAAGGTACAACATTTAAATAACAAAAGAATGTGTCAAACTTCAACGCATCATGTAACACCCCGGTTAAGGTCATTTAAGTAATATGGTTGCTTGTAAGGGGTAGATTCAGTATAACTGAACCGAATAAATGAATTTTGAAAACAAAAGAAATTGTTGCTAAAAGTGAAAGATTTCACTAAAGACCTTTAAACGGGTCAAAGTAACGGATTCATAAGGAATTCGATAGTATCTGAAAGCGATGGATATCGCTAAGTTAACTAAACTAGTGGAAATAACGAGATTACGTTATTTCAAAATTACACTATGTCGTATGAGATATGTAGACAATTACTAACCAAAAAGATGTTACCATACTTTTCAGGTAATACTAACGATTGGTTAAAAAGTATAGGTAATGTTTAAAATATTTCTCGGATAGAATACATTGAGTTTAAACTCAACAAATTATGTAAGAAAAGGTTTCGAGGACGAAACCTCTTTAAGGGGGGTAGACTTGTAACACCCCGAAAACGGGTTTGGTAATTAGACCCCGTTAATACTAAAGACGGGGAAAGTACCGTTAGTGGTAAAAGTAAACTGGCAAGTATTAGGAATTAATTGAATAATCCTAATATTTATTTAAAGTGAATAAGAGCTTTCAAGAAAATAGGAAGATAAAAGGCCCGATCTAACGGGAGTTAAAGTAAAACGGGTTACGACTTCCCGAACCTACTAAGCTAACTAGGAATAATTCTAACCTAGTTAGAATTTGACTTATGAGTGGGTTAAAACACTTAAATCATGAACTAAGGAAAATGGAGGGGCTAAATATGTTAAAATTGAAACTTATGTGGCTAATTCTAATTAAAACAAAAACCAAACACCCCATTTGGGATGTCTGGTCGTACAAGAACAAGCAGAGGCGATCCCCCCACTCTCCACAACCCTAAACATCACAAAACTTTCAAATTGAAGGCTCAATCCAAGCTGAAATTGAAATTAAAGCATAGATTATTGATCCTCATCACAAGAGGATTACAAAGTATGTAAAATTTGATGAAAACTCTCAACTCGAAATTCTCATGAAATTGGGAATTTCTGAAATTTATGGTTGCATGTTAGTTTTATGATGAAATAAGAACAATACAGTGTCTAGGGACAAACCCTAGACCAATACAAGTTGAATTCATGTGAAAATCTAGTAAAATCCATAAACACCATTGTAGGTGATTAGTGGGTTATGTAGATTTTAATAGACACTAGGAAATTGGGTGATATTCTAGTGTAATTTGACAATTGTGAAGTGACTTCAGGATTATAGAAGCTAACAACTTTGTAAGATGGTTGATTTATGTGAAATTAGGGCTAAGAAATAAACTAGAGACTTGATAAATAAACATGTAAAAATTATGCCCACTAGGTGTTTGTTAAAATGCCTAAACGAAGCTAAAATGTTGAAATTCCATGTAAAGTGTGCATTTGAATGTGTTGATAGATCAATTGACTTTTAGGAAGTCAAACTAATCAATGATTTAATCGAGTGATAAAGTTGACATAAGACCCGTTAGATGGAGTAGTCATAATTGATAATGACTAATCTAACCATCTTATGAATTATGATGATAGTTTGACGCCTAACGAGCTAGGTGGAAGCTTGATGAGTGAGTGGGTCAAACGAATCAAGAAGGAAAGGAAAAGCGTAATTTGGATGCGAGGTAAGTAAAGCTTACGCCCCTTCACATTATGTAAAATTTTACATAATTGCAAGTATTGTATATGAATGTTATTAAATGGTTGGTATAGAATGTTCCGACATGATTCAATAAGAGTCGGAACGAGGGAAATTGGTAAGAAATCATGAGTTATGGAAAAAGGGGTAAATTGATAAATTAGTCATGTAATGATGAACACATAAAAACGGTTTTTAGTAAAACGAGTTCAAGGGAAAACCGGAATAGGTTTAAAGGGGTGAAATGGTAATTAAATACCATCTCATACGGAAAAATGGTCAATTAGACTAAATAGGTCAAATGGTGTTTTTAACACCATTTGACAATAACATTTGACAACTGCTTGTTGAGTTTTGCAATCACAGGAAATATCATAAGCTTGCGTTGCTTTAACTAGAAAGATTTAAAGCAAAAGTTATGTAAACGGGTCAATACTTTGACCCGAGCCAGGTACGTATAAATAAGCTTTTGGTTAAACATACAATTTTTGGTCAAATATTTAGCGAAAGTCCTTCGTAGTAAAGTGAGGGACTTAAGTTGACCAAAACACCCTTGAAGGGCATATCGGGCAAACGACCCATAGGGGGGTTGATTAGGAACTTACATTAAGATTATGAAATCATTAAATATGATTAAGAGTCATAGAAATCCATATTCGTGGGCTAAATGCTCAAAATTGTCATTTGCGTAAAATGATCAACCAATGGGTAAATTTGGGGAAAAATAGTTCATTATGTTAAATCCGGCACAAAATAGTTGTGGTGGAATATTTTTAGTTAATTAGACATGGAATTTAGTAGCGTCATAAGAAAAGCACAAGTTCTAGACTAAAATGCGTAAATACCCTTAACGGGTCAAAATAAGCATACGAGCGAAAATGGGTTTAAATTTTGTAATAAACTCGTGATTCGAACCTAAAATGGTAGATAACATTAATTTGAAGAAGTGTATGTGATATAGGAATCAAACAAATACGTTTGTTTGATAAAATGCATAAACGGGTTAAAATCTTGTAAAAAGGTAATTAGCCGAAGCCATAAAAGCTTTAAAATTTATTAAGACGGATGTCGGATTTTAACTCCATATGATGGAGAATCAAATTACAAGCACATAGGAAAAAACGGTAGGTCAAACGGACGAGCGGATTGAAAGATACGAAAGTTTTCGTGTCCTAAGCGGCAAAATGGAAAGGTTGGGTGCAGGGGCCACCGTAGCTTACGGTGCCACCGTAAGTTACGGTGGAGCTAAAATGTTTACGGTAGAAGACCCCTGGTTTACGGTGGGGGAAATTGATATTCAGGGGCCACCGTAACTTACGGTGACCACCGTAACTTACGGTGGAGGCCAGAAATCAATTGATTGTTTGTGGAACAAGATATTGATGTTGTATTTTTCCTAATTTCCTTGTTATATTGGTTATTTAATTATCAAAACTGACCTTTAAGTTGGTTTTGATCACAGGTGAATGTCGAGAGTCCCGGATGAAGATCAAGCGTCGATCAAGAACCGAACACACGTTAAACAAAGCTTCCGCAACGTTGTTTTGTCGATATTTTATAACGACAAATTAAACCACATTATGTTGAATCACCTTACATTGTAAAAGTTTTTAACAAACCCGTATTTTCAGTATGATTGTGACTATAATTACATGATTATTAGTTTAAATTATACGAAAAACGTTAAATAATAACAAGGGTGTTACAAGTTGGTATCAGAGCCTTGGTTTAAGAGATTCAAGTATGGTGGGGAAGAACCATGCTTGGACTTAAACCTTATGCTCTTAATAAAGATTGGTGTTCGGTTCGAGGCTTGATCGCAAATCCGATAAGTACATGTATGTTAATAGTTTAGCATGCTAAAGTGTTGTAAACAACACATAGGGCTATCGTGTGATACACGTTACCCCAATTAAAATGATTGATATAGTTGATGAAAATACGCGCGTTGACGCGTATAGTAGAAAATGCCTTGTATTATAATACGGGCGATTATTGAAGTTGACGTTACTAACTTTTGTGAATGTTTTAATTGAAGGACACTCGCGTTTGAAGACGACGAGAGTCAAACGAATTGTGGAAATGATGATGGAACGGTCCGAGATATGGCAAGGAGAGCATAATCACCAAGGACCTAAATGGCGAAACGATTGCGAATACGTTAATGGCAATGGGAGCTTGTTAGAGCAAGCATTATCAGGTGCACGTTTTAAATTATTTCATAATTAGTAATATGCAACAAATATGTAAAGATTGAAAGTTGCATATGTAAATTAAAAATTTGGAAAAACCTGAATAGAAAACCTATCCGGGATATTGTTTCCAAGAAAAACAAATAGAGGCATTACTTACATGGAGTGTAATGTGAAAATCATAAAAAGGTCATGTATACCAGGTGTTGATCGCTTACTCTGGCCAAGTAAGTAGTGAACTCGTGGTACCATGAACTTCTTATGATGGACACATTTATGTCCGATGTAGTAAGGGTGGGGTGAATGGGACTAACTTAAAAAGTACCCAAATGAATCAAATGAGCAAAAATAATTGATAATAATGTAAATGCACAGCCGGGTGACGGAAGCGTATTACATTAAGATGATGAGCCCGAGTGAAGGGACAAAGATTAATGTAAAACGATTAAGGTATGCAATTGGGAGGGGTGTGCTTACACTCGAACCCGAAGAATGCAAATATGACTCTTAACGGGTCGATTTTGTAAAACACCAAATTTGAGAACAAAGTAGGAATATAAAAGCGAAACGAAGTCATGATGCATACCGTAAGGGTTGCAATAATAACGACTTCGGTAAAACACCTGGTTGGTGGGTAAGGATTTAAACGCATGCGTAGACTGGGAAACAGGAACGCAAAATAGAAAGTCAAAAGACTCGGAATATGAGTCATGACTAAAAGGCGACAAGAATTTTCGCAAACATAAATTTTAGTAATTACGTTCAACCATTTCAAAGTTGGACGGGTCAAATAAAGAATGAAGTTTGACTTTCATAAGTGATGAAAATTCATCCAAAATGAGTCAAACGAGTCAATATAGGAAAACGCAAAACGGTGAAACCGGAAAGCTAAAAACAAAAAGATAGAAGGACCCGGGTAGTGGGTTGTAAAGGAGTATAAGTATGAACCGGGTAATGGTAAGTGTAAGACAAAACGACGTGTAAATGACGCTAGAAGTCGTAAAGTCGGAAAGGATAGTCTGGAAGTAAACAAATGAAACCTTTGACTACGGTCAAGGTCAACTAAAGCTCAAAAGCAAAATTTAATGATTCCAAACATAACAAAGGATGCTTTAAAGCTATATATGTATAAATAGACAATGGAACAAAGACTAGAATAAAAGATGATCTACGGGATCATCATAACCTACGGGTCAATAGTGTAAGGTGAGGGAACTTGTTACGATTCCTCGCGTAAAACGAGAACGGAAAACAATAAATTAGGGGTTGTCAATTTCCTTGATATGAGTAATTGACATAGTTAAAGAGAAAAACGTTAGACTGAAATTCAGTTTTAGTAAGAAATAACATTTCTATAAATATAAATTCTAATAGGAAATTGAATAGTAAGCATGAATGATTCAAGTCTTGACGCTGATAGGCGCAATACGATATATTCAAAAAGTGATCTTTTTGAAAATGAAAAGTTGATATAAATTAAACATGACATGACACGATCACGGTCAAGAAATGCAATGTGAGGTGGAATCACATTATAACCAAGCGAGTGGTAAAAAGTAACTGGACTAATAAGTCTAGTTAGTGAGACCGGTTAAGGTCATTTAAGTAATTTGGTTGCTTGTAAGCGGTAGATTCGGTATAACTGAACCGAATAAATGAATTTTGAAAACAAAAGAAATTGTTGCTAAAAGTGAAAGATTTCACTAAAGACCTTTAAACGGGTCAAAGTAACGGATTCATAAGGAATTCGATAGTATATGAAAGCGATAGATATCGCTAAGTTAACTAAACTAGTGGAAATAACGAGATTACGTTATTTCAAAATTACACTATGTCGTATGAGATATGTAGACAATTACTAACCAAAAATATGTTAACATACTTTTCAGGTAATACTAACGATTGGTTAAAAAGTATAGGTAATGTTTAAAATATTTCTCGGATAGAATACATTGAGTTTAAACTCAATGAATTATGTAAGAAAAGGTTTCGAGGACGAAACCTCTTTAAGGGGGGTAGACTTGTAACACCCCGAAAACGGGTTTGGTAATTAGACCCCGTTAATACTAAAGACGGGGAAAGTACCGTTAGTGGTAAAAGTAAACTGGCAAGTATTAGGAATTAATTGAATAATCCTAATATTTATTTAAAGTGAATAAGAGCTTTCAAGAAAATAGGAAGATAAAAGGCCCGATCTAACGGGAGTTAAAGTAAAACGGGTTACGACTTCCCGAACCTACTAAGCTAACTAGGAATAATTCTAACCTAGTTAGAATTTGACTTATGAGTGGGTTAAAACACTTAAATCATGAACTAAGGAAAATGGAGGGGCTAAATATGTTAAAATTGAAACTTATGTGGCTAATTCTAATTAAACCAAAAACCAAACACCCCATTTGGGATGTCTGGTCGTACAAGAACAAGCAGGGGCGATCCCCCCACTCTCCACAACCCTAAACATCACAAAACTTTCAAATTGAAGGCTCAATCCAAGCTGAAATTGAAATTAAAGCATAGATTATTGATCCTCATCACAAGAGGATTACAAGGTATGTAAAATTTGATGAAAACTCTCAACTCGAAATTCTCATGAAATTGGGAATTTCTGAAATTTATGGTTGCATGTTAGTTTTATGATGAAATAAGAACAATACAGTGTCTAGGGACAAACCCTAGACCAATACAAGTTGAATTCATGTGAAAATCTAGTAAAATCCATAAACACCATTGTAGGTGATTAGTGGGTTATGTAGATTTTAATAGACACTAGGAAATTGGGTGATATTCTAGTGTAATTTGACAATTGTGAAGTGACTTCAGGATTATAGAAGCTAACAACTTTGTAAGATGGTTGATTTATGTGAAATTAGGGCTAAGAAATAAACTAGAGACTTGATAAATAAACATGTAAATATTATGCCCACTAGGTGTTTGTTAAAATGCCTAAACGAAGCTAAAATGTTGAAATTCCATGTGAAGTGTGCATTTGAATGTGTTGATAGATCAATTGACTTTTAGGAAGTCAAACTAATCAATGATTTAATCGAGTGATAAAGTTGACATAAGACCCGTTAGATGGAGTAGTCATAATTGATAATGACTAATCTAACCATCTTATGAATTATGATGATAGTTTGACGCCTAACGAGCTAGGTGGAAGCTTGATGAGTGAGCGGGTCAAACGAATCAAGAAGGAAAGGAAAAGCGTAATTTGGATGCGAGGTAAGTAAAGCTTACGCCCCTTCACATTATGTACAATTTTACATAATTGCAAGTATTGTATATGAATGTTATTAAATGGTTGGTATAGAATGTTCCGACACGATTCAATAAGAGTCGGAACGTGGGAAATTGGTAAGAAATCATGAGTTATGGAAAAAGGGGTAAATTGATAAATTAGTCATGTAATGATGAACACATAAAAACGGTTTTTAGTAAAACGAGTTCAAGGGAAAACCGGAATAGGTTTAAAGGGGTGAAATGGTAATTAAATACCATCTCATACGGAAAAATGGTCAATTAGACTAGATAGGTCAAATGGTGTTGTTAACACCATTTGAAAATAACATTTGACAACTGCTTGTTGAGTTTTGCAATCACAGGAAATATCATAAGCTTGCGTTGCTTTAACTAGAAAGATTTAAAGCAAAAGTTATGTAAACGGGTCAATACTTTGACCCGAGCCAGGTACGTATAAATAAGCTTTTGGTTAAACATACAATTTTTGGTCAAATATTTAGCGAAAGTCCTTCGTCGTAAAGTGAGGGACTTAAGTTGACCAAAACACCCTTGAAGGGCATATCGGGCAAACGACCCATAGGGGGGTTGATTAGGAACTTACATTAAGATTATGAAATCATTAAATATGATTAAGAGTCATAGAAATCCATATTCGTGGGCTAAATGCTCAAAATTATCATTTGCGTAAAATGATCAACCAATGGGTAAATTTGGGGAAAAAGAGTTCATTATGTTAAATCCGGCACAAAATAGTTGTGGTGGAATATTTGTAGTTAATTAGACATGGAATTTAGTAGCGTCATAAGAAAAGCACAAGTCTTAGACTAAAATGCGTAAATACCCTTAACGGGTCAAAATAAGCATACGAGCGAAAATGGGTTTAAATTTTGTAATAAACTCGTGATTAGAACCTAAAATGATAGATAACATTAATTTGAAGAAGTGTATGTGATATAGGAATCAAACAAATACGTTTGTTTGATAAAATGCATAAACGGGTTAATATCTTGTAAAAAGGTAATTAGCCGAAGCCATAAAAGCTTTAAAATTTATTAAGCCGGATGTCGGATTTTAACTCCATATGATGGAGAATCAAATTACAAGTACATAGGAAGAAACGGTAGGTCAAACGGACGAGCGGATTGAAAGATACGAAAGTTTTCGTGTCCTAAGCGGCAAAATGGAAAGGTTGGGTGCAGGGGCCACCGTAACTTACGGTGCCACCGTAAGTTACGGTAGAGCTAAAATGTTTACGGTAGAAGACCCCTGGTTTACGGTGGGGGAAATTGATATTCAGGGGCCACCGTAACTTACGGTGACCACCGTAAGTTACGGTGGAGGCCAGAAATCAATTGATTGTTTGTGGAACAAGATATTGATGTTGGATTTTTCCTAATTTCCTTGTTATATTGGTTATTTAATTATCAAAACTGACCTTTAAGTTGGTTTTGATCACAGGTGAATGTCGAGAGTCCCGGATGAAGATCAAGCGTCGATCAAGAACCGAACACATGTTAAACAAAGCTTCCGCAACGTTGTTTTGTCGATATTTTATAACGACAAAATAAACCACATTATGTTGAATCACCTTAAATTGTAAAAGTTTTTAAAAAACCCGTATTTTCAGTATGATTGTGACTATAATTACATGATTATTAGTTTAAATTATACGAAAAAACGTTAAATAATAACAAGGGTGTTACACATCATTTGCTCATAAAATGTATAAAGAAGGGACAAAAAGATGGTTTGCAGGTTAAGCCATCTTGTTTAGACTTTAGACCCACACTAGAATTTGCTCATTCCTACGTGTTTGTGAAATCATGTTTGGAGGTCTTTATCATCTTTTGGGCCTCGTGGGGAGGCTAGCATGCTCACATTATCTTATTATTAGATGCAGGTATGTGAAATATGGTGATGTTTCTCCAAAGGTAGATGTGTATGCATTTGGTGTTGTACTTTATGAATTGATTTCAGCTAAAACAGCCATAATCAAAGCAAATAGTTCTGATGGTGAGCTGGAGGGACTTATTGCGTTGGTGAGTTTAATTATGTTTTTTTAAAAGATACCAATGGTTAGTTTACTAGACTGTGACTAACGAGTTCAATGTTTTTACAATTTTCAGTTTGATGAAGTTCTTAGTCAGGTTGATCACGAAGATGGCCTTGTCAAAATGATTGACCCTAGGTTGGGGGATAACTACCCTCTGGATTCAGTGCATAAGGTAAATTGCGAAGAAAAAATAAAGATAATGATTTTGTTTTCAGTTGACTCAAAACAACAATATTTGTGAACTCGGTTGTAGATGGCTCAACTCGCAAAAGCTTGCACACATGAGGATCCCCAACGAAGGCCACACATGAGATCTATCGTGGTTGCATTGATGAATCTTACATCATCCATGGAAGATTAGGATGTTGGGTCTTCTTAGGATTCCAGTAAGTGTCATATAAGTTCGTTGCTCGTTTTTATATGTATCTTTTATTCTGATACTCTTATACTGTAGAAGAGTTATGTAAATATGTCATATGAAAACATATTAATCAACTTTGTTTGTTTATGGATACTTGTTTTTCTGAGTCCGTCATTGTCATTGTGTATGATGTTAATTTTTTCAAATGTTAGTAAACTAGTGGTTAACCCCCGCGTTGCGGGTGCGTAGGTCCTAAAACCGTGCTAAATAGTAAAGTAAGCAAACGACGATCAAAATTGTAAAAAAATCATAAAACAAAAATGCGAATTTATAGTGCCATGTGACTAAAACGTAAGCAAATACAAATGCAAACTTATACCACGAGCTAGCGTAAAATGTAGACAACCCTGAATTTTACCGACAAAGTTTTAACCTAAAGACAAAATTTAAAGGGGCAAAGAAAAACACACAAATTTTTGAGGTACTTAACATGTAAATTTTATTCACTACAAGATAAAAACATTATTAGTTTAATCCCCGTATTGCGGGGCTAGGTCGTAAAATCATGCTATGTAGCAAGTAAACAACGACAAAAATCGTAAAATAAAAACTCGAATTTATACCGTCACGTGATGTAAAACGTAGGTAAAAAAAACAAAGTCATACCCCAAGTTGACGTAAAGTGTATACAAACTCAAATTTACTGAGAAAGCTTAACTTAAAAACCTAAAAGGAAAAAAAAAGATAAAACTTACAAGTCAACATAAATGTTACAAACATGAGGGACCAGACATATAAAACACACTACATGAAATAACAAAAATGTAAAATGCAGAACAAAAAATAAATAATAAAAGCTAAATACATCACATTGTCCCTGTATATTTGATGAGAAAATTTGACTGAAATTAAAGAAATGGCATTTTTGTAGTTTCCTACGCTACTAGAAAATGGGACAATTTCCTACAAAAATTTCCTACATAATTTTTTTATCACAGATTACAATACTTTTATGACGAATTTTCTACAAAAAAAAATTTCAAGATTTTGTTACAAATTTTCGATGCATCCATGACGAAAAACAAGAAAACCCTAATTAATTGACAATTGCGTCACAAATCTGTCAGAAATAACCTAAAAAAGGTTAATTATTATTATTTACCGAATAAATGTTTATATAAGCCAAAAAAATAAGGGAAAATAATATCGTTTCCTACACATTTGTGACGAAAAATAAGAAAACCCTAATTAATTGACAGTTGCATCACAAATCTGTCAGAAATAATCTACAAAAGGTTAATTATTATTCTTTACCGAATAAATATTTATATAAGCCAAAAAAATAAGGGAAAATAATATTGTTTCCTACACATTTATGACGAAATATTTATTTTTTAATTAACTTAAACCATTGTTAGTCCCGAAAAACCCAAGATATCACTCAACGGTTCGATCGAATGCGGAAAGTAAGATCAAACCGACAAGAACAAAAAGAAATATTTCATTGAATAACTTAGTGCCGCTGCTTAGATCGCACACAGTTCTCAAGAACTGTCTGGTACGATCTTCGAGAACCTTGCACACAATCACTAGGATTGTCGGGTACAAGGTTCTCCTTTGGGGATTACATTGTTGCTAAAATGGAGAGCTCTACCCTAATAATCTAAAAAAGACTATATATAGGAGCCTCTACCCCATTGGCCCACATGGCCTAGCCCAAGCCCAAGTGCTAATCTAAACCAAATAAATATAAATAAACGTAATAAAGATAAGCGTAAAACTTTGGACCTAACAATCTCCCCCTAGTTTTATGCTCTCTTTATTACGGTTTAGACGATCTCCAACCTTGGGTCTTCTCCTTTTAGTGGCCCAACAATGAACATGAACGTATCTCGAGTGAAAATCATGTGTCAGATGCTGAAGAATGATCTCGAAAGATATTCTGATCCATATCGTTCAGCATTCTAGTTCCATCATTTTGAAGCCCAAGTTTAATTTGTCCAGATGTAGTTGCTGTAGACAAATCCTACTCTCACAACAATTGGACTCTCATTACCAGATTTACTATTATACAAACCTGGGCTCATGTTTAGTGGGCCAATTTTTTTCGGTGCAGTTGCAAAGGTGTCCGGCTCCACTGTTGGCCCATAGAATTATGCACACGTTTGGCGCTGAAATCAAAACATTCATTTTCCCTTTTTTATTTTTAATCGTTGATCAACCCATCATCCAATGGCTCACATTTCTTAGGTCTTTTTGATGATTTTGATGTGAGATCATGTGCAGCCGCCAATAACTTTCCTCAAAATTCTTTTGCTGATGATGAACTGACATCATTGTCTTCAAGCATTCAACATTCATCATCATCTTCAGCAGACAACATCAGCAATCATCATCATATTAACATTCAAATAAATCATTTTAGACTTCTAAACTTCACATCTGAGATCTTCATTATTCAATCTGTGATACTTAACCTTCATCCGAGATCAACTTCAAACAGCAATCAACAACATCTCTAATATTCATCGTTTATATTTTCAACATCATTGCTTTACCTCTGTTCTCCTTCCACCGCAACACCGTCGATCACCGAACACCCTCATCGTCGCTTTCAATCGTCATCCGTCACCGTCACCTTCGACGGTCATCTTCTCCGGCTTCCGACGACCCCCACCTGCATCTGTTTCATCACCGGCGACCTTCATCATTTATCAACCTTCATCATCTTTTCTCCGGCCACCATTTCAACTGTCACCACTCTCCTTCTCCGCTTTTCATCATCTTCGATCATCAACCACCTTCAACCACCGTACCTCCGACGACCACCATCCAGAAAACTCCATCACAAACAAGATCCACTGCTTCGAATAATCATCATCTTTCTGTTTCTCTCTCTTGTTCTCAAAAGGTGTTTTCTTGACAAACTAAATGAAGAACAAATTCCCAGATCTGAAACAACTAATAACACACAGATCTGGTCTCCGTTTTACGTCTCTGGAAATCCTGAAAAACCCATTTTGACGAACCGAGATCTCACTTTTGACGAACATTCATCCCCCGACACTTGTGCAAAGCTTCTTCTCGTTCTTCGAGCGATATCAAAACCGAGCCTTTGAAAGACTTCAATGGCTCTGATACCACTTGTTAAACCCCACAAAGGATCTTTCAATGATATCAATATTATCATGTGTTTGTGCGGAATCCAAACACAAGAAGATTCAAGAAAAAAAATAAGTATAATAAGTATAATGATCGAATTAAAACTATCTTGCATTCACCTTTACGATCGATGACAGATACAAGACAACCCACTGATTTCGAGTGACCTTCAAACCTCCAATCTAGCGATCAACCTACTAAAGGTTACAAAGGTTTACTTATATACTAACTAATGTGGACCGAAACCACCTAGGCCCACTCGAGATCTCTACAAAGACTCAAAATACATAAACGACCCAAAACAACTAAGTTAAACATTAACAGATCAATCCCAAACTTTAATATCTCTCAATGTATAAACCTTAAGGTTCCAACAATCTCCCCCTAGGTTTATGCATAGAGAGTCTTGAAACTTCAACTATCACCAGCACCACCCAAACGATCTTTGAGCCCACCAAAACCTTTTGTGCGAATATGTATCGCTGAAGCAACTGCACCAGTCCATGCTTTAGCAATCTCCTCATATTTCTCAGTAGCCCTAATTTGATGACGAGCTAACACTTCAAGATCTTCATGAGCAACATTCAGCAAATCAACTTGATCCACCAAGCGAAAATCCACATTATTATCACAAACAATTACTGCCTGCCCTAGACGCTCATCATAAGTCCAAAACTGCAAGGACTTCAAAGCACCTTGTGGAATTTTTCTCACCAAAGGAATCACCTTTTCCTTATCAGTTACTGGCC
This sequence comes from Helianthus tuberosus, assembly GCA_030545235.1. Lineage (NCBI taxonomy): Eukaryota > Viridiplantae > Streptophyta > Magnoliopsida > Asterales > Asteraceae > Helianthus > Helianthus tuberosus. Next base: position 137,131,323 of record CM060383.1, read on the forward strand.
AATGCACAATCTTCATTCGCTTGCGTGTATATGAATCTCTAACTCCTTTAGCTGGTTTAACAATGGACTCTGCTGTTCGCATTGAAGGAAATCCCTTAAGAACCTCCCTCTTCAATCTCTCGAAAAACATATATCCAGGACCTCCAGGCTTATCATCTACATAGGGTGCTTTAGACAGATCAGTCAAATCAATCTTAGTAAACGACTGAAACTGGCCTGGATGTTTGTACCACTCAACAGGTCCAACTTTCCTTTTTATCCACCATCTTTTACGATCATGATCAAATCCCCAGCTAACTACACCAGATCTATTTCCAACTTGATCATAGAGAGTTTCACCAACATCCATTAAATGATGTGTAGCTTGAGCATCATCATCATCTGGATTAAGATTCCTGTTCTTCAAAATCACAAACTCCCTTTTCTTCTTGATTCTTTCAGCCTTCTCTTTATCTGCAACAGGATCAACAACTCTTTTAAAGTATTGCTCCATAGCAGCACTTCTCTCAGCATCATCCTTTTCAAAGGCTTTTCTTCTATTTTCCACATCAGTAGGATCAGAAAATTCATTCCCAAATTTCTTCTCAAGCTTTCCACGTAAATCATACACCATATTGAACAATAAAGTAACATCTCCTTGAAGCTGTTCAATTTGTTGATTCTTTTGCACTAAAGTATCTTCAAGTTGGATGATCTTGGCATCTTTATGAATAGAATCTTGCTCAACCACAATTAATCTTTTCTTCATTTCTCTCATGCTAATGAAATCATCATCATCGCTTGAATCATCATCAAAAGGCATTCTAAACGGCTCTTCAGGTCTCTTACCACTTGAACTGCTAGGCATATCAAGATCTACTCTAGAAGGACCTGCAAATTCAGAAACACCAAGTGGCATTGTCTCAACAACAGTATCAACATCAACATTTGTAACCTGAATCTCTGCAGTGATGGACTCCAAAACATTCCTTTGAGTATCAGTGTTGAACTCAAAGATATCTTCAGTTGTGGTGGTGGTATCAGTTACATTCTTCTCAAAATCAAAATCATACAATCCCTCATCATCTTCAGCAACATTTATAGATTGATCTTTATTGTGTTCAACATACATTCCGAGTCGAGGATCCCGTTTTTTTCGCTTCAAAGGCAATGAATCAGGATCCTTTGGGTTTTCCCTAGGCTCTTCAGTAGATACTGTAAGATTGGAAGGAAGATTTCCCATCTTATCAGTTACAGACTTTAATAACGAGGCCAAATTTTCAGCAGTAATTATAGAAGGAAGAGTTGAAACAGCAACATCAGCTTCTTTTTCAGGAGGAAGTTCTTCATCATCTCCTGAATCACACATAATCTCTATGCCCTCATTGTCAGAGTTAATAGTTAAAATCTCTGTCTTAGGCTCATCATCAACAATATTCTGAATATCATGCTCCTCAGCAACCATAGCATTCACTTGAACATTTTGTGCTATCACTTGATCAGCAGCTACAACTTCAGCCTCAGCAAATCGACCAAACTTCTCCAAAGGAATACGTCCCTCAAACTTCTTTTCTGTCCCCTTCTTAGTTGTGAGAGCACCAGAACAAGAGGGACCCATCGGTTTTAACTCCAAGGTATCACCAGATCGCGTCAAATCCGAATAGCGAGCATTGAAAATCATCTGCAAAAACCTTGGATACATAATAAATTTATCCTTTCGAACCCCAGTAACATTTCTCTTCATTCCTTCAAAAACATACTTCAAGTAGTTGAACGACTCATTCGTAATAAGTGCAACAAATGCAGCCGTTTGTGTAATATTCAGTTGATCTGTTCCCCCTCGATTTTCTGTCATACACAAGATGAACATATGTGCCAACAAACGCCAATACGGGTGCAAAAACTTCTTAACAAGTGACGGATACTTTCCTTCATAGCTCAACCGAGGTAACACATCTTCTATAGTATCACTTGGAAGCTCAATTGGATCAGATTCAGTATCACCAAACTGTAGAACTTCTCTTATCATTTGCTCAGTAATAACAACCTTCTTCTTCTGAATCTCAGCTTCTATCATTCCCTTTCCGTCGGCTCCTTGTGCTTCAAATCTTGCTGTCTTCCAAAACTCTTGCACGAGACTTTCATAAACCACTGGATTCTCTCGAAGAGCATGAACGAGTCGGCAGCTATTTAATCCTTTGATCAGTGATGTGTATACTCTCCTGTGCTTCTCTGGTGGTAAAGCTAGATACCCAGCTTGATTGTGTGTTGGAATAAATTTTAAATCTATATCCTACACCAAACGGAAACACTAAGTATAGAGACAGGTAAATAAAATTTTAGTCAACATAATCCAAAACAGATCACACCAAAATCAGCAGTCAAAACATCGATTAATACACATGAAGCAACTCGAGACTATGAGGTTTCGAGTCGAAACCAAGAGATTTCGAGTCGAGACCTCAGTCGAGACTGAGTTAACTTGACCAAGACCTCAGTCGAGACCAATCAACTTTGAGTCGAGACCCCAATCGAGACTGACAAGGTTGCGACTCGCAACATTTGGTCTCGAGTCTTCACATGTATTCAGTCGAGACCCCACAAACAGCTTTAATTCACCGAGTTTTGGATCAAACACCACAAACACTCAATAATTTCTTTGAACACCAAAATATCATCAAAATTAGGGTTTATGTGTATCTTCAAACATTCATCAAATCTTCAACAAACCTGCAAAACTTCAATTAAAACATCATTAAACCTATCAAAATACCTTCAATGAAATCAAAACCTCAAGTCGAGAACGGGGTGTTGCCGGAAAACAGATAAGATCGCCGGAGAATGAGAGAGAATTTGAAAGTGACAGTTGAGTTGTTTCGAGTGCACAGTGAGGGTCTCGAGTCGAGATCAATTTAAATATCTCAACCTTGTGGGCCGGGCCTTTAACAACATGGGCCGAGACTACAGTCTCGAATCGAGACCACTCAACAATTAGAAAATTGGATTAATTAAATAAAAATCTCACTTATTTACAGCAAACCAATTTTGAAACATTTTCCTTTTTAACCCTTCAACTTTCTGAGCATGTTTTATTAGATCAAAACCTATAAACACAAAAATAATTAATATCGAAATATTATTTACAAAATAAATAAAATACGGAAATATCATAATTTGCTCAGGGATCAAATCACGGGTTTCGGGCTTGACCACACTTATCAACACTGATCTACTACTGAATGATCTAGATAATTGCCAGTATATTTGTCCACCTAAACTCATCTCCCTAGACCTTTTTCATAGAACTGCCTGTAACAAATTTATCATGTTTTAATTTCTTAACAATGAACACCCAAACAAGTACTAATCAAATCTCGGAATTATATACAGCACACCCTATCATGTAAGTAGCTTCCCTACCACATATTTCACAAGTCCAATCCAGATCTCTGAAATCTTAACTGGGAATAGATTGAGAAGAGAACAGAATAGATCTTAAGCAAAGATGGTATAATATACAAAATCAAATGAGTTTTACTCAATTTGATATAGGTTTCTAGGGTTTCTTTTGGGCACTTGAGGGCCTCTTTCGGGTGTTTAATTGATCTACAGAGCGACAACGTACAGCTAGGTCAGCATGTATCTGGATGCAGCAGAAGCTGACGTTGCCTAGCACCTCCAGGTCAGCATATATCTGGATGCAGCAAAGGAGATACACGACTTTTTCAGAGAAGATTTCAGAGTCAAACCAAAATTGTGTGTATCGGGACAACATACAGACATTCAAATAGAAGTGAGCTAATTCCAAGTGATTTTCTTTCCTGAGGTCATGTACTAATTTAGTTCTGAACAGAACAGCTGATGTTTCCAGTCTTAAGGATAGAGCCTACCAACACATCATACTAGAGTCAAACTGTTTCGATACTGGTCTTACATGAGTCAGCCCTCGACCATAATGTGAAAATTCATTTCATTTCCCAGTCATGCAACACCTCTTTTTGTATTTTTCTATTTTTTAATGTTTTTGTATTTTTTCAATTTTTTAATGTTTTTGTATTTTTTTCAAAATTTCTCCCCCTAAATTTGAGCATAAATAAAAACTACCTAAGAATAGAAAACTTTATGAACAAATTTACCTACGAAAAACAAAAACATGCTCAGTCAGTAAAGCGGATCATTTTCAGAAAATCCACAAGCAATTTGAATTTTGAGCTGCTGACAGGTTTGGTGAACAAATCGGCAGCATTTGCATCTGTGTCGATTTGGTCAAGTGTAATAAGACCTCTGTCGAAGCAATCTCGAATAAAATGAACTTTTATGTCTATGTGCTTGGTTTTGGAGTGAAAAACAGGATTTCTAACAATTTGGATTGCAGCATCATTATCGCAGTAAATAGTAGTGTTAAGATAAGTCAAACCATAGTCCTGCAATTGATGTTGCATCCACACCACTTGAGAGCAAGATGCAGAAGCGGCAACATACTCAGCTTCAGCTGTAGAAATCGCTACCGTTTGTTGTTTCTTGCATTGCCAAGAAATGAGTCTGTCACCCAGAAATTGACATCCAGCTGATGTAGATTTCCTGTCACTATCAGTACCTCCAAAGTTGCTATCAGAAAAAGAAAACAAGTCAAAATTGGAATCCCTTGGATACCATAGACCAAAACGAGGTCGGCCTTTAAGGTACCGAAAGATTCGTTTAACAGCAATAAGATGAGAAGTTTTAGGATTAGCCTGATATCTTGCACAGTTGCAGACAGCAAACATAATATCCGGTCGGCTAGCTGTCAGATACATTAACGACCCGATCATAGACCTATACTGACGTTGATCCACAAGAGATCCTTCTTCATCTTCAGTCAATAATGGTCTCTCTGCCATTGGTGTTTCAGCTGATTTTGCGTCTGAAAATTTGAATTTTGCTAGCACGTCATCCACATACTTCCCTTGATGGATAAGAATCCCTTGAGAATTCTGCTTGACTTGTAAACCCAAAAACAGTGTCATTTCCCCAAGAGCACTCATTTCAAATTTCTTCTTCACAACTCTCTCAAATTCCTTGCAAAGTTCCTCACTTGTAGACCCGAAAATAATATTATCGACATAGATTTGAACTAAGATCTGATCCTTGCCCACTTTCTTGATAAACAGAGTCTGGTCTATCGTGCCACGAGTGTACCCATGAGCCAGAAGATGTTTAGTTAATGTGGCATACCAAGCTCGTGGTGCTTGGTGTAATCCATACAATGCCTTATCTAGCTTGTAGGCATATTCTGGATGATCTGGATGCACGAAACCTGGTGGCTGCTCAACAAAGATTTCTTCCTTCACATCTCCATATAGAAACGTTGTCTTGACATCCATCTGATATACAGTGAACCCCATATATGACGCGTAAGCTAAAAAAATCCGGATGGCTTCAAGTCGGGCAACCGGAGCATAAACTTCATCATAATCCAGACCTTCTGTTTGTCGAAATCCCTGAACCACCAGCCTTGCTTTATTTCGAACAATAACCCCTGCAGAATCTTGCTTGTTTCTGAACACCCATCTAGTTCCAAGTTTGCGCTTTCCCTTTGGTAACTCGACAAGTTTCCAAACTCCAAGTTTCTCAAACTGGTTCAGCTCTTCGTGCATAGCATCTACCCAGCCTGGTTCCTGCAAAGCTATATCAACAGTTTTAGGTTCGATTTGTGAGATGTAGTAAGAATATAAACATGTATTGATGATTCCTGATTGGCTCCTAGTTAAAACTCCTGCATCTACATGACCAATCACATTTTCTATAGGATGATTTCGTTGGACACTTGTAGGTATTGCCATGTCAGGTACAGTCTCGTCTTCAGTGGTGTTGCTAGACTCCCCCTCATTAGATGCTACAGTATGATGAACTACTGGAGTTGTAACAATGTAATCTTCAGGAATAGATTCAGGAAAGAGTGCAGATCCTGAACCACGAGGTACGGTACCACTTGATGAAGCATCTTCAGGGGATGAATGGGACATTTGCTGAGGCGTAGGATGCCGGGTGAAAATCATTCTCGGTGGGTCAATGGTATGATTTCTTGATCTTCCTTCAGCTTGTTCTTCCTCTTCAGTATCACCAAAAGACAGCGGTTGTTTTGGTGTAGACACACCTGCAACTGTGGGAACACTTGACAAAATGTTAAACGATTTGAATAAATCAGCATAATCATATAACCAATCTGGTCCAACTCTAGCGTCCGTAGCATTTTCTTCGAGCCATTCAATGTTGCACGACTCGACGACCTTTTTAGTTACCTTGTTGTATACTCTATAGGCTGAACCTTTAGCGTATCCAACAAAGTAACACTTGTCCCCTTTGACCTCAAACTTTCCATTAGCGTCCATAAGTAGTAACACACCTGGACAACCAAAAATGCGAAAGTGTGAAACCGAAGGTTTACGTCCTTCCAGAATCTCATAAGGAGTTTTCATATGTCGTTTGTTTACTAAAGCATGATTCTGGACGTAACAAGCCGTGCTAACAGCTTCGGCCCAAAAGAAACTAGGAAGCTTCGAATCGGCCAGCATAGTACGCGCAGCCTCTATAAGAGTGCGATTTTGTCTTTCTGCTACTCCATTTTGTTGAGGAGTTCGAGGTGCACTGTACTGTTGCTCAATCCCCTTTGCAGCACAAAGTGTGTCCATGGTGACATTTTTGAATTCCGTCCCATTGTCTGATCGAATAGCCTTGACAGTTGTACTGGCTTGATTTTCCACCAAAGTAACGAATTGTTTGATCAACCCCGCAGCCTCATTCTTGTGACTTAGAAAGTACACCCAGGTGTAGCGCGAGAAATCATCGACTATCACGAGACAATAAGCCTTCTTGCCAATACTTAACACATTCACTGGACCAAAGAGATCCATATGAAGTAATTCAAGTACAGCTTTGGTTGAGGGGGTAGACTTAGATTTATGAGGCTTTCAATGAGCTTTTCCCTTTGCACAAGCAACACACTTTTCTACCAACATAAAGTCTTTGATTGGTAGATCACGGACCAGTTGACCTTTGGCAAGACGATTCAAGTTTTTCATATTCACATGTCCAAGACGACGATGCCACAATAAACCATCATGTTCTGATATCTTCGAAAATAGACAAGTAATTTCTTCACACGGTTTTTTGTTCATATCAATGACATACGCATTTCCCTTTCTCTCAGCTGTCATCAAAAACCAATCCTCAGGAATGACAATCCCTGGTTTCAAAACATAGCATCCTTTCTTTGTAAAGTGAACAGAATTTCCTCGATCACAAATTTGAGAAATACTCAGCAGATTGTGTTTCAGTTCTGGGACATAATTCACATTTTCGAAGCTTAACACGCCGTTTTTCACTGTTCCCTTCAACGTGATTGTTCCAGATTCTCCTCCCGCAAAAGAGACATATCCACCGTCAAATTCTTTTACATTGACCAGTTGAGACAAGTCTCCCGTCATATGCCTGGAACAGCCACTATCCATGTACCAAAGGCTCACGGTAGTCCTCCACAGTTGTTCCTGCACGATTAGCAGGATCAGTTAGATGTAGGAACCCAGCCCATAGTGGATCTGGGTTTCCCTTGTGCATCAAAGTAAGTCACTCTCTGCCATACCAAATTATCTTTATCTAAGAATTTTGAAGAATTTTTAACAGCATAATTACGATGAGATGTATGAGACGAATTGGAATGCGTGGCCTTAGTTTTAGGTTGCCAATGCTTATTTGACCATTGAGAATTGTAGTTACCAAACGCTTTACTTTGATCTTTTCGAAAATCCTTTTGTTGATTTTGATTTCTACGTTTGGCTGCATTCCAATCTTGATCAGAAGGTTTAGCCTTACGATAGTCATTTCTCATTGTCTTAGACTTTTTAGTTGTCACTGACTCTGAATAATGATATCGGTTTGGCTTGACTTTCTGATTTCGTGCAAATTTATTTTTAGACTGCACACTTGGAAGATGAACACAGTTTCTGGCGATGTGTCCGGCAATTCCACAATTGAAACATGTTTGACGTTTCAATCTGTGGAAGTTTTGATGCTTCATAGCAGGTATGTATCTGTTGGGTTTATGAGTATGAGCTTGATTTATGTTTCTTGCTTGGTTAACTTGTGCCTTTTCTGAGCATTCAGGTACCTGTTGATCAGAAGTAGAACTGGCACAAGTATGAGATTTAGATGGATCAGATTTCTCATCATCAGTATCATTACGAAAAGATGTTTCAGACTCGGTGTTAATTTTATTTTCATAAACCTTTTCTTGTAATTTTTTATTCAAGACAGTCACTTCTTCTTGTTGAAAATCAGATTCAGTTTTAATCTCGGAAGATGTAGGAACTTCATCAACACATATTTCATCAACACGTGTATCATCTGAGTTTGACAAGGGTTCCTTTTCATCCTCGGTTTTCAATGGGGTCCCACTAGGTTCAACATTAGGGACTTCCTCTGAGACTGATTCAGAAGAAGAATCAGAACAAGGTTGATTCTCTTTAGAAGGAGTTTCAGTGGTTTCACTGATTGAATCCTGAGGGACCTCGTCTGTCATGCTGTCATCAGCAGAAGAGTCAGAAACATTAGAATTAGAATCACAATTTTTATCTACTGAAAAACATCCATCGTCATGCACATTATTCAAAGTTTCATCACAAGCATTCACAGTTTTGCCCAAAACAGCAGGCCCAAAAGAAGACGAAACATAACTACGAAACGAGTTCAAAAACGATTGACCAAACACACAACCAGAATTAGTTTTATCAAAAGTAGGTTTAGAAACATCAGAATCTAAAGACGGTTCATCCCCAAACACATCACCCCATACTACTTCAGGTACGTTATCTGCACATGATGAAGAAACGTTAGGATCAAAAGTACCTTTGGAAACAAAACTAACTGGTTTAACCACCTGTTTTTCAGCAGGCCTGACATTTACTGATGACTTACAGTTTTTGGGACCATAAGTCATTTTGTTTTCGTTCAGCATCTCCTCCTCCGTCATAGGTAAATAAGTATAGTTGTGATTGTAAGGAGGAGGAGCCTGATTAAAACCCAATCCCAACCCTTTTCTTTTCTGATATGCTAATTGTTGATTACACAAATTTTCAACCAATTTGCTGGAGGAATCAAATTTTTTAATATTTAGCTCGTTTATTTGATACTTGTCTCTAACATCCTCCAGCTCTTTAGTCACGTTGCATAATTTTTCTTTAACCATGATGAGTTGGGCTGTTGCTACACTAACATCATCCTTGAGTTGGATGATGTCTTTTCGCTGAGCTTCTATTTTCTCTTTAAAAAGTTTTTCGTTATTAGCTAAAGTAAAAATTTTTCTTTTAATTTCATTGTAGTCTTCAATTAGCTCAGCTTTGTGTATTCTATAGGCTTCAACTCGTTCTCTACACTCAGGAGTACAGAAAACAGAAATTACCTCTTCCTTGGTGAGACCTTTGACTGGAGCTGAAAGAATCTGAGTCATGAAAGCCAAGTTTTCAGTTGAAACCTCCTCCTCAGGTGCTGAAGTCTCATCCTCAGAAACAAAAGCTTGATTATTTGAGGCCACGAAAGCAATGTTGTTTGAGTCAGTCTGATTTTCTGGAGCTGAGATATTCAGTCGCTCAATTTCCGAGTTCCAATTGAAGTACGAATCAGGCTGAACCACCAAAGCTTGAGCTAATCCCAGAGGTTGAGGACTTCCACTGGCAGCAGCATCAGCAGACATACTCGATGTGGTTACAAGAGCTCTTTCTCGATTAGGTGTAGCAGGAGCAACAGGTTTGGCTGGAGTTTGCTCACTATTGACCCTCGGCTTGGTACAGTTTCTTGCCACATGACCTGGTTCATGACAATTGTAGCAACGAAACTCAAATGGCATTTTTGTGGGTCCAGTAAAAGTAAGATTTTCCCATTTGTTTCTCCCGGTTTTATTCACAAAGTTTTTGGCTCTAAACGCTGCCATACCCATCTGCCAAGTTATATCCATTTCTTCTACATCTTCGGGATGAATTTGATCTAAGTCATCCATGGAAAACTTAGGAGGATTGATTTTACCGGCAGTGAAGGCATTCAAGCAATTTATGACAGAAGCAGCTATACTAAGATTTTCTTTTGACTGTTGTGAGAAGAAAGCAATCATCTCATTATTGGCAGTGGTAGTTGACGAAGCAGCAGCAGTAGCGTTAGCAGAAGATGGTGCAGCAGCAGCAACAGCAGGTGCTGGAGTTCCAGAGTAGTAAACATTTGATGAGGTAGGAGCAGCTTTAGCAGAAGCAGAGTTGCTGAACATTTGAAAACCAGCTTGAGACACAAAAGTAGTATTATTGCTTGAAGTTGAAGGCGTTGCAGAAAATCCAGCAGCCAACATGCTATTTTTGTGATTTGTTTCTCTTTGTTTATCATCTAGCTCGCAGGCCTTAATGTGTGAAATCATTTCAGATAAGCTGCATCTTGCTAGATCCTTGGTCTTCTTGATCATTGCGACGTGATGATCCCAACTCTTTGGTAAAGCATTAAGAAGCTGTCTATTAGATGAAGCATTTGATGTCTGCATTTCCTCCATCTGCATTTGAGTAACTAACTTAACGAATCTCTGAATTTGATTATCCACAGTCTCTCCATATATATGATTAAAATTATTGAAGCTTTGACTTAGCAGATTTCTACGACTCTCTTTCATATCTTCATTGCCTTCATAGACATCTATTAGTGATTCCCACAATTCTTTAGCAGATTTGCAAGTGCGAAAACCAATAGCAATGTCTGGTCCCAATGCCATGGTCAGGTACGAAAACGCCATATCATCTTCCTCAACAATCTTAAAATCTTCTTCAGTATATTTATCAACAGGCTTCTTTACTTTCACATTTTCATCAGTAGGACTATCCATCATAATCTCTCTTGGGCCTCTTAGAATGCTTCGCCAGATTTTTGCATCTTTGACCTTAACATGTTTTTCGAAACGCCATTTCCAATCAGGGAATTCATTTCCATCTAACAACCGGGGAACCCGAGTGGTGGTTCCAATGATGGAATCCAATTCTTGATGCTTAGACATAGCAGCCAAATCAACACTTTGATTATTTGTAGTCATGGTTACTCAATAACTTAATTAATTTGCTGATTAATTATTTAAGTTTAAGAGACCAAACGTCCAAAACTCCTAAAGTCCAAAAGTCCAAAAGTAACGTTGCAGAAGTCGTTGCGAGTCGAGACAGGAGTCGAGACTGAATCAGTGAGTGAACTGAAGACTGAGTCGAGACTGAGGTTTCGAGTCGAGATCAGGAACGATTAAACTTGAAGCCAGTCGAGACAAATGGTTTCGAGTTAAAGATGCCAACTCGAGACCACAGCAGTTGTGAGTCGAGACGAGATCGCGATATCCACTCGAGACGGATGAACTTGAGTCGAGACTGAGCTGAATAAGAGTCGAGACCAAGTTGAAATTGCGTCGAGACCCTGCAAAACAGATTTGTGAGATAAAAACAACTAATATTCCTGATTTTCAGCAGCTTCCAAAATTCAAAGATTTGAGATCTTTGAATTCTTATCCTCAACAATCTTCCGATAATTCAGCTAACACCTTTAAGCACGAATCACAAACCAAAATCAGTAATTTTATGTCAGAATTTGTGAAGAACAGTTTGAAGATGCAACTTCCGAAATCAGGAATACACCAACAAAACTGAAAATCTGTAGAAAACACTTAGCAAATCGATCAGTAACATATAAAGCCTTCTTGAATCCGAATGATATCAAAAACCGAACCAAGAATTGGTTTCTTGGCTCTGATACCACTTGTTAGTCCCGAAAAACCCAAGATATCACTCAACGGTTCGATCGAATGCGGAAAGTAAGATCAAACCGACAAGAACAAAAAGAAATATTTCATTGAATAACTTAGTGCCGCTGCTTAGATCGCACACAGTTCTCAAGAACTGTCTGGTACGATCTTCGAGAACCTTGCACACAATCACTAGGATTGTCGGGTACAAGGTTCTCCTTTGGGGATTACATTGTTGCTAAAATGGAGAGCTCTACCCTAATAATCTAAAAAAGACTATATATAGGAGCCTCTACCCCATTGGCCCACATGGCCTAGCCCAAGCCCAAGTGCTAATCTAAACCAAATAAATATAAATAAACGTAATAAAGATAAGCGTAAAACTTTGGACCTAGTCCGAATTCCGTCACAACTTGTGACAAGTTTCTGACAAAAAATAAGAAAACCCTATTTAATTGATAGTTGCGTCACAAATCTGTCACAAATAATCTGTAAAAGGTTAATTATAACTGTTTACCGAATAAATATTAATATATGAAAAATAAATAAGGGAAAATAATAATATTTCCTACACAGTTCTGACAAAATATTTATTTATTAATTAAAATAAACCATCCATCGGGATTGCGTCACAACTTGTGACACATTTCCGACAAATATCCTTGTATTAAACATAAATACAAGGATATAAATACTATTATATTTATAAATAATAATACAACTAGTATATAATAATTATGAAAAAAAACATATTTCCTATACATTTATGACAAAATGCTTATTTTTAAGTATCATTGTCACAAAGGCGTAGGAAACAATCCATGTATGAATACAATTTCCTACGCATTTATGACAAAATGCTTAAATTCATTGTAAGTTGTGACACATTTCTGACGAAATTTAAGGATTTGTCACAAATATCTAAGAAACAACCTATATAATTATTCTTATTTTAAATATTAATTGTACGTAACTACGTGGGCGTATGATATGAGTATAATGGGAGTATGTGTGTGTATGTATGTATGTATGTATGTATGTATGTATGTATGTATGTGTGTATGTATGTATGTATGTATGTATGTATGTATGTATGTATGTATGTATGTATGTATGTATGTATGTATGTATGTATGTATGTATGTATGTATGTATGTATGTATATGTGCGTATATGCATGTTTGTATCTATATGTGTATGTGGATATGTATATATTTGTTATTAAGTGTGCATTTGTATGTATGTATGTATGTACGTATGTATGTATGTATGTATGTACGTACGTACGTACGTACGTACGTACGTATGTATGTATGTATGTATGTATGTATGTATGTATGTATGTATGTATGTGTCTGTGTGTGTGTGTATGTATGTATGTATGTATGTATGTATGTATGTATGTATGTATGTATGTATGTATGTATGTATGTATGTATGTATGTATGTATGTATGTATGTATGTATGTATGTATGTATGTATGTATGTATGTATGTATGTATGTATGTATGTATGTATGTATGTATGCATGCATGTATGTATGTATGGATGTGTGTATGCACGTGTGTGTATTTATATGTGTTCGTTTATGTTTATATATATATATATATATGAATATATGTATATCATCTATATGTTCACCTATTTGCGTGTGTATGTATGTATGTATTTGTGTATGTTGGTATGTATGTATGTATGTGTGTATATATGTGTATGTATGTGTACATATATGCATGTTTGTATCTATATGTGTATGTGGATTTCATGATGTAAATCAATGGTCATGATTTGTTCACTCAGTTCACAAATAAAATAATGTTTACTCTAGAACCTCATCCGAAGGGGCAGGGGTTCCGACAAGGTGGTGTTATATACTATTCGTTGTGTTTTATAGTGATTTGTAGTGTTGTATTTTGTTTTGAATCGTATTCCTATAAATAAGGGTGGCGGTTATGGAAGGTTTTAATTAATTGAATCAATGATGTGCGGATGTTAAATATTTGATGAATAATTTAAAGTAAATGATTATTTAATTAATTTTTTATTAGTTGTTAATTAGTAATTAATAGATAATGGTGAAATATTATTTAATTGTCAAATAAGATACTTAGAGGGTGTTTGGGATTACGTTTTGAAGTGATTATTTGATTATTACGTTTGTAAAACATAAATAATCTAAAAACGTGTTTGGATGAAAAAGTGATTATCTGCCTCCAAAACGCAGTTTTGAAGAAGCATGTACCTACATGCTTTTTCAAAACGCAGTTTGGAAAACGCAATAATCTATTTTGAAAACGCAACACCAAACACCCCCTTAATACTTATAAGAGAAATATAAGTGGGTAAGAGTTTGTGTTTAACTCTAATAGGTGAGACCTATGGAGGTGGTATAAATACAAAGGTTAATGATCAAAAGGTTTACACCATACTTTGTGAGACAAAAACATAACCCACACAACCACCACCCAATCCGTCGGGCTCCACAACCCGATTATCCCCTTATGATGGTGAATTAGGGTTGTTGGTGTTCAAATATGGCCATTCATTATCCTCACTTGTGGTCTAGTGATAGGAGGTTTGGATTCTTATTGGAGAAACTGCCGTTATTGGGGATAGAGTTTCACTGATGCAGGTAAGTTCAGTAATTTAATAAATTAATCTGCATGGTCAGTAAAGTTAGCCATCTTAACTATACACTTGTGAGCGTAAATATTGTTTTTTACAGGGTGTAACCTTGGGGGGAAGTGGGAATATTAAAATTGGTGAAGGTGCAATGATTGCTTCCGGTTCCCTTGTTCTTAAGGATGTTACAAATTTCTGGGCACGTGTGATTGAACAACTTTTTAGGCTTAAGTTATGCGAACTCGAATGGTTGATCTTGAAGCTCGGGTTAAAGAAGAAAGGAATCTACTTGCATCTCGTCTTGAAGAAGAAAAGAATCTACTTGCAACTCGTCTTGACGAAGAAGGAAAGCAAGGGAAGAACTTCAAAAACAACTTCAACAATTTACGAAGAATTGGCGTGCTCTCTCTAATTAGTTGTTTTTTATATCTTTTTGGAATTACACTGAATTGTATTAGCTTACGGTTTAAACGTATTGGATCTTGCGTTGTGACGCATGATTTTTGAATTTATGTCATTGTAACTTTGGTGAATTTTGTAAAACAGGTTTTTGGTATTAAATATTATTTCCTGAATTTTTTTTTTTTTTGCAGTTTTTTTATTTAATAAATTAGCTGGTTGGAAATGTGTCACAACCAAAATAATGAAGTTATTTCTTATACGTCGGCAATGTGCCACATCATAAATAGCTTTTGTCGGAAAACGGTAAAAAATATTAGACCTTTTTTCTTTATTTTGTCACAAAACATATTCAGTTTTGTCAAAAAACCGTCACAAACAATATTCAGTTTCCTCAGAAATTTGTAACAACACTTCTTGCTTATTTGTCGGAATTGTGTCACAAAAAATTCTCAGTTTCCTCCCTCGGAAATTTGTAACAACACTTCTTATTTATTTGTTGGAAATGGGTCACAAAAAATACTCAGTTTCCTCAGAAATTTGTAACAACACTTCCAATTTATTTGTAGGAAATTTGTAACAACACTTCTAATATGTTGTATTAAAATTTGTTAATTTATTTATTTATTTATTTATTTATTTTTTTGTCGGAAATGTGTAGCAAAAAAATAAATCCTAAAAGATAATAATTAAATATATTGTAGGAGATTCGTAGCAATTTGCGATGTAGTAGTTTCGTAGAAAATGTGTAGGAAGTTGCGTAGGAAATGCGTTGAAAACGGGTTTCGTACGAGGTGTTTTCCTAAATCAGGTGTCACACCCCGACCACGTAAAACAACAAATCGTGGCGGAATCGTCAGGGAGTATTGTAACAGAATCATTGTTTCATAACACATGGAAAATTGAAATATTGTTTTATTGAATTAAAAGAATTACAATGTCTTATCAAACAAGGAAGTATAACAAAATTAACTAGTCTTCCATCTTTTATTGTCACTAAGGCCCAAGTCCGCCTAAGTGTATCTTGATCAATCCTATGCATCATTTCCTGAAACACATGTGAAAATAGGTACGTCAGCATAAAAATGCCGGCGAGTACATAGGTTTTGTGAAAGTAGGATTCATGACTTATAAGTTTAGAAAAAGGTTGTTTAACAAAAGTCAGTTATGTTCCTTGTAAAATGTTTTATTTTATAAATCATTTGAAAAACGATGATAAAGTAGATGATATGTAAAAGAATAATGTAAGATTAAATGAATAACCAAGTAAAATGAGTTTGTATAAGATAAGTTGTTTGTAAAACAATGTCTTGTGAAAAATATGTTATTTGTATAAAAAATTTCATATGTCTAAACTGAAATGATTTAAATAACGCTACGATATGTAATATCATACAAACACTTATATATAGGAAGTACCAGCGGCGTATCCACCATGCTTGTATCATATTACACACGTCTCGTTACTTAAATCACTTACCAAAACAAACCATCAATGTAAAAATGTTTATTTATAGTCAAATGTCAAATGTTTATGTAAAAACCATCAAAATGTAATGTTTAAACAAATTATCAAATGTTTATGAGAAAACCAAGTCTTTTGTCAATATAAACCATGTAATGTATAAACAAAAGTCATGTATGGTAAGTAAAATGAGACTACTTAAACCATAAGCAAAAATGTACAAAACAAAGTATTTGAATAAATCAAAAGTTATGCTTTGTAGAATAATGCATGCTTTACTGATACAACATTTATGCGGTAATGTTAAACGCCTACATTCAAGCCTTGAGACAAACGGATAACCCTTAGTCAGGATTATCAAAAGAAATGTTTTCGGATTCGGTCATTCCATCCATCCAAACAAACCTAGGATTTTAGGAACGGGATTTGTCAAGTCCTATGGTACCACTACCTACTACCGAGCGCAATGTAATTTAGTCCCGTTAAACAAACCAAATGATATACCGAATGTAAACATGTTTTATGAAAATAATGTACCTAGTATGCTTAAGTGAACATACAAGGTAGAGATGTAAATAATGTGTCCATATGTTACGAGAACATATGCAACAGAGATGCAATGTAAAACAATATGCTAGCATGCCAAGTCATCATACATAGTAGAAAATGTAATGTAAAACATGTACTAATAGTGTACTAATGAACATAGCAAGTATATGATGTAAAAACAATGGAAAGCACGAAAGTAACAAGTAGGCACATATGTTTCACCCCAAAATGTTTGAAAACAGTAAAAGAGGGGTCTATGTACTCACTTGAGGGTGCTTAGAAGTCTTGAACAACAACCAAGCAAAGCTAGAGAGATCACGGAATCAAACGGCACCCTATATAGATAACTACATAAATAACCGGACCGAAATCGGGGGATTGGATAGCATGAGGTTTCGTAAACCAAATGAGTATTGGATCTCATATGATATGGTTTAACAAATCCTACATACTAAAATGAAACCTAACCTAAGTGCTTACGACCCATTATGACCCGTTTAGGTAGCTTATGCTACTTTAACGCGTCGTCCGCGTAAAACGCGTTTGGAACGCCTAACTAGCCCTATGACAAGTAAGATATGCCTTAACATGTTTAATATTGTTACTAAATCAGTTTAGATACCAAAAATTAGGTTACATAGGCTTAAAATGAATTTTAACTTAAAAAGGGCATTTCGGTAATTTACCTAAGGCATAAGAACTACTTATCATACAACTACTCAAACGATGTGACCATAAGGTATAACCTCGGGAGGTTATTCCCTATACTACTATGGTCACCTAAAGTGTTTGGTCGGATCCTAATGATCGACCAAATGGGTCGGGTTCGAAAGCATAAGCGATTTATTAGATCGCTTACCCTTACGACCCTAAACAAGCACAAATATAAAAGTGACGAGCTAAACATGCTAGAACATGTTTAGTTAATTTAGAAAACAGGTTTTGATATCAAAACAAACGGTTTTGATACCCTAGAGTAGTTTGGTTACAAAATACGCAAGAATACGCATTTTGGCCGAAACTACGACTCGTCACTGAGCCTAGATAACGTGGTAATCAGTAGGTATAGTCGCTAGGGACTATAACCATCGTGATTACGCTCACGTTATGAAGTTCAAATGAACTTCATGTTGTCCATAAACTGGTCAAAGCTGAAAGCCAAACAATGTTTGACTTTCACGCTAAAACACGTAAAAGAACGAAAGGGGACTTACAAAAGGTCCAAGAACGGAAGTTTGACCCGATTATTCTCAGGTATGAAGTGAAATCACATCAACTTAGAGAGCAATAAGATCAAGGTGTGAGTTTTGAGTGAAGGGGGGTAGGGTATTTATAGTTTTTGCACAACCGTTAAGATCGTTCATCGTAAAATGAGCTTTGATCTCATCCGTACACATGTGCCCATGGTTTTGTGTAACCATGGGAGCCCATAGTTTCATTAAAACCATGTGCAAATGAGGGGAACAGCTGGAACAAGCTGGAATTTAGATTTTTCATTTTGGTCCCTTCCTAAGATAACTTTGGCAGAATGTCAATTTTGGTCCCTGAATGTGCAAAACATGGTTTTTGATGCATTTTTGACACGTTTAAGCCCCGTTAATCCCATTTCAAGGCTCTAAAATGAAGTTAAAGTATAGGGAACATGAAACATGCTCAAAAATATTTCGGATGTCGGTTCGTTTGGTCGTACGGTTGCGTTGTTCGGTTAATTACGACGAAACACGAACGAATGCGAAAAACGATCCAAATTACGCGACGAATGGAATTTTATCATGCAAATCACTAAAATAAAATATTTTAATGATTACATAAACTTTTGGATGTCCGGATGTATTCAGAACGTGAGATATGCGCGAAAATGCAAACTTGTGCACTTTTTGACGCTTTTAGTCCCTGAATGAACATAAAGTTTATTTTAGCACACCGAACCCCTCAAAGCTTATTTCTAAGCTATGTAAAGGATATTTAGGGTGTGTTTAAATTATGATCAAGTTCCGGAATCTCCGTTACAGTACTAATCGACATACTTTCGCAGTTTGTCGAATTTAGTCCCTGTAAGCGAATAAACTTGATTTCGGCACACCAAACCTTCCAAAACTTATTTCTAAGTTATGTAAAGGTTATTTAAGGTATGTTAAGCCTATGTCACTGTTCCAGAGTGTTTGTTGCATTAAACTGGTTATATTTACGCATCAGTGCGCGTATAACCTTCCAGAAAGCGATTTAAAGCCCGAAATCGAACAAGAATTGATATGTGCAAATGATACACATATTTATACAAATCCCAAGTATGAAATACAATATCTCATTAGTTTGGTATTTTTTTGATGGCCGTGAAGGCACAGGTGTCACAGTCTCCCCTACTTCAGGAAATTTCGTCCCGAAATTTATTTTAGAGGAAACTTGTGAGAGTTTGAAACATGAAGTTGAAAAGATCAAACAACACTGGTTAGAGTTCTGAACTTCTAGTAACTTTAAATAATATCATGTTTGCAATGTGAGAGGGACACTTATATACAAGTATATAAAGTGTTATTGGTGCGTCCACCGTACCTCTATTACATTGTTCACATTCCGTTATGGTTGCCACTATCGGTTCTTACACATAATAAGTCTTACTGTAGTTTCCATGCACTGAACTTTGCAATTATGTATGCATCCATAATTACGTAATTCCTTGCGTAGTCACGTAGTGCATTTTATAATGTGTAGGGGAAGAAAATAATGAACGAGCCTGTGATGATTGTGACTAGACTACCATAGGGTCCTTTTTAATTAAATCAATAAATGATTTAAACAGACTACCAAGGAGTCGGTTCAGCTATATCACCACGTGTTGTTCTTAACCAGATTCTGAATTAATCTCTCTGACAAGACCACTCAAGGGGTCTCTTTGAAAGATGGAATGGTACTATATAATCCAAGGGTCTTAATGATCATGTAGAAGCCCAATAAGGATTTAAGGTAGTACCTTTTTGAATATCCTACCACGAATCCCTCATATGAAGATATGAAAGATTCTACGAGGATTTGGATAATGAATATCCAGAGTATACAAAAACACAAAATGCATAAACATATAGTCATATAACCACAAAATTGTTTATTTAGAAATTTGTTAATTTGTTCTGTTAATTGCGTACATGCATTTAAAGCACACTAGGAATCCATTCCGTGGATTTCATTTGGTACTTTAAACATTAGCAAGAACCTAACTATGAAGATAGAAAGATTCTTTTAAAGAGAAAATTCGATTTCGATTATATGGAATCGAAATGTTCGAATTAAGGTACACAAGGAATCCAATTAAGGACTCTGATTTAAATGATAATCATCCACAAGGATCTAATTGTGAAGGTAAGAAGATCCCATATGGATTTTGGGATTTGAAGATGTTTTGAAACCTTCCACTGGATGTGCTTAAGTCAAAACATGAAGTAAAAAATGCTTATGAAATTGGGATGCTAGATATGTCAAGGCGACATATGAAGCAGAATTTGAAGGTTAAGTCAATGTATGAGAAAAATGTTTTTGAAAACTATGCATGGGGTTTCTTTTAAAAATGTGTTTAATGTTTTTGAAACCTTATATATAATATTTTTGAAATCATAAAGTAGGTGTATTAGGTAGGTATATTTATAAAAATGTTTTAAAATCATGCGAGATGAATTTTGAAATTATGTATAAGGTTTTTGAAAACATGAATGATGCTTTTGAAATCATACACTTGATATAAGTAATTATACTGTGTTAATATTGTTTTTAAACTATTTGAAACATTTTGAAATCATGGGGGTTGTTTTTGAAAACATAGACAATGCTTTTGAAATCATGGAGGTTGTTTTTGAAAACATAGACAATGCTTTTGAAATCATGGGGGTTGTTTTGAAAACTTATGTTATGCATGTTGAAAAAAAAATCAGAACGTAATGGGTATGAGAAAAATACCCTTAGTTATCTAACCAAGGATTCAAAGGCACAGATGTGCAGAAGCATGATTACTCATAATGTCACTTTATTTTCTGTATTTCGTATCTTAGAATGAAACGAGTACTTAGAATTTTCTAAGGGAATCATGAGTAAACACAAGAATGGGTAATATTCACAAGAGTAGTTTGTAAGGAACATAGTTCCTTAATGTAGGTATTATAGGGAAATGCCATACACACATGTAACTACACTTGTATATCAGAATTTGTGATCAACGATTTATTTATAAACAAAACTGATTGTTTCACATTACAAGAAAAACAAAGAAACAAAAGCATAAGATTAAAATAGCAACTTCTCATACTCAGCCAAATGCTCATCCGTGGGTCAGATTTGCATTGACAATCTTTGTTCACTTGTTCCTGAAATAGCTCGTCTCGCCGTAGTTGTACCAAGTACCAGATGGTAAACAAGCTGGAGCAGGGTTGACTTGGGGTTGGCTTGGGCCACCTTGGATTGGGTTGAATTGACAAGCATTTGCCAGGTGACCGAGTCGTCCACATGATGCACACAGACGACACTGCAGGTAAGCTCGGTGAGGTGCATTACACTTGTTGCACATCAGTGCAGTACCGGCATAAGGTTCCTAGCAGGAGGTTGAATAGCAGCAAGGTTTATAACAGCTTTGTTTTGGATAGCAAAGCGGCATATGTTAACCAAATGTCCCCGCTGTCCACAGTAGGTACATTTGAAGCAGGGTATGAGGTTTGAATGATGACGGTTGCATCGTTTGCACCATGGGGCAGTTCCAAAGTACGGCTTCCTAGCAGGTAGCCTTGCCACTTGGCTAGGTCCCGCTTGATTAGGTGTAACTGCTGCGGGTCTCCTTGAAGCCTTACGCTTCCTTGATTTTGGTGCAGGCTTGTCTTCTGCTTCCTTCGGTGACTCTTGAGTGGCTTCATTGTTGAGACGAGACATGCCAATGCCTAAATCCACAGTCTTCAGAATCACTTCGCCTATTTGCTGGGCAAATTTGGCCGTTTGCTCAGACATCTGGGCATCGATGCGATGAAGAGACATTCTAGAAGGAAATGAAAGACATAGGGAGAAACAAGTGAAATGTTATCGGATAATCAAAACAGAATGGCAACGCATAAAAATTGCGATCATTTGTTTGTTACCTAAGGCAAACAGATGAGACGGTGACAAATCAAAGCAAGCGGGTCATAATAATGTATTGCTGAAGACATGCTTGCCTATAAGTGAACACTCACCCCAAGAGTTCCCAGATAAGAGTGACTGGTCCGATACTGCGGATTTGTACGAACACTCTAGCCTTAGACAGAAAACTCAGAGTACAGGCATTCACTCTTCCAGTTTGCACGTGCTCACATCAAAAGACCCAAACTTTGACGAGATTTGAAAACTTAGATGATTCAAAACCTAGTAATTAATCATCCTAGAACAGATGATTGGTTTTCAAAGCGGTTTTGAAATTTGTGTTCCTGTTATGGTTGTCGCCTAAGGATAGGTGACGGTATTGTTTTATGACTAAACGCAAGTAAACTCGCGTTAGGGTCCTACGAAGGTTATAGACTAGGTCAAAGCATTACTAATAACCTAATTCCCTATAACCATGAGCTCTGATACCAACTTTTCTGTCACACCCCGACCACGTAAAACAACAAATCGTGGCGGAATCGTCAGGGAGTACTGTAACAGAATCATTGTTTCATAACACATGGAAAATTGAAATATTGTTTTATTGAATTAAAAGAATTACAATGTCTTATCAAACAAGGAAGTATAACAAAATTAACTAGTCTTCCATCTTTTATTGTCACTAAGGCCCAAGTCCGCCTAAGTGTATCTTGATCAATCCTATGCATCATTTCCTGAAACACATGTGAAAATAGGTACGTCAGCATAAAAATGCCGGCGAGTACATAGGTTTTGTGAAAGTAGGATTCATGACTTATAAGTTTAGAAAAAGGTTGTTTAACAAAAGTCAGTCATGATCCTTGTAAAATGTTTTATTTTATAAATCATTTGAAAAACGATGATAAAGTAGATGATATGTAAAAGAATAATGTAAATTAAATGAATAACCAAGTAAAATGAGTTTGTATAAGATAAGTTGTTTGTAAAACAATGTCTTGTGAAAAATATGTTATTTGTATAAAAAATGTCATATGTCTAAACTGAAATGATTTAAATAACGCTACGATATGTAATATCATACAAACACTTATATATAGGAAGTACCAGCGGCGTATCCACCATGCTTGTATCATATTACACACGTCTCGTTACTTAAATCACTTACCAAAACAAACCATCAATGTAAAAATGTTTATGTATAGTCAAATGTCAAATGTTTATGTAAAAACCATCAAAATGTAATGTTTAAACAAATTATCAAATGTTTATGAGAAAACCAAGTCTTTTGTCAATATAAACCATGTAATGTATAAACAAAAGTCATGTATGGTAAGTAAAATGAGACTACTTAAACCATAAGCAAAAATGTACAAAACAAAGTATTTGAATAAATCAAAAGTTATGCTTTGTAGAATAATGCATGCTTTACTGATACAACATTTATGCGGTAATGTTAAACGCCTACATTCAAGCCTTGAGACAGACGGATAACCCTTAGTCAGGATTATCAAAAGAAATGTTTTCGGATTCGGTCATTCCATCCATCCAAACAAACCTAGGATTTTAGGAACGGGATTTGTCAAGTCCTATGGTACCACTACCTACTACCGAGAGCGGCATGATCGGTGTTAATGAATGTAATTTAGTCCCGTTAAACAAACCAAATGATATACCGAATGTAAACATGTTTTATGAAAATAATGTACCTAGTATGCTTAAGTGAACATACAAGGTAGAGATGTAAATAATGTGTCCATATGTTACGAGAACATATGCAACAGAGATGCAATGTAAAACAATATGCTAGCATGCCAAGTCATCATACATAGTAGAAAATGTAATGTAAAACATGTACTAATAGTGTACTAATGAACATAGCAAGTATATGATGTAAAAACAATGGAAAGCACGAAAGTAACAAGTAGGCACATGTGTTTCACCCCAAAATGTTTGAAAACAGTAAAAGAGGGGTCTATGTACTCACTTGAGGGTGCTTAGAAGTCTTGAACAACAACCAAGCAAAGCTAGAGAGATCACGGAATCAAACGGCACCCTATATAGATAACTACATAAATAACCGGACCGAAATCGGGGGATTGGATAGCATGAGGTTTCGTAAACCAAATGAGTATTGGATCTCATATGATATGGTTTAACAAATCCTACATACTAAAATGAAACCTAACCTAAGTGCTTACGACCCATTATGACCCGTTTAGGTAGCTTATGCTACTTTAACGCGTCGTCCGCGTAAAACGCGTTTGGAACGCCTAACTAGCCCTATGACAAGTAAGATATGCCTTAACATGTTTAATATTGTTACTAAATCAGTTTAGATACCAAAAATTAGGTTACATAGGCTTAAAATGAATTTTAACTTAAAAAGGGCATTTCGGTAATTTACCTAAGGCATAAGAACTACTTATCATACAACTACTCAAACGATGTGACCATAAGGTATAACCTCGGGAGGTTATTCCCTATACTACTATGGTCACCTAAAGTGTTTGGTCGGATCCTAATGATCGACCAAATGGGTCGGGTTCGAAAGCATAAGCGATTTATTAGATCGCTTACCCTTACGACCCTAAACAAGCACAAATATAAAAGTGACGAGCTAAACATGTTTAGTTAATTTAGAAAACAGGTTTTGATATCAAAACAAACGGTTTTGATACCCTAGAGTAGTTTGGTTACAAAATACGCAAGAATACGCATTTTGGCCGAAACTACGACTCGTCACTGAGCCTAGATAACGTGGTAATCAGTAGGTATAGTCGCTAGGGACTATAACCATCGTGATTACGCTCACGTTATGAAGTTCAAATGAACTTCATGTTGTCCATAAACTGGTCAAAGCTGAAAGCCAAACAATGTTTGACTTTCACGCTAAAACACGTAAAAGAACGAAAGGGGACTTACAAAAGGTCCAAGAACGGAAGTTTGACCCGATTATTCTCAGGTATGAAGTGAAATCACATCAACTTAGAGAGCAATCAGATCAAGGTGTGAGTTTTGAGTGAAGGGGGGTAGGGTATTTATAGTTTTTGCACAACCGTTAAGATCGTTCATCGTAAAATGAGCTTTGATCTCATCCGTACACATGTGCCCATGGTTTTGTGTAACCATGGGAGCCCATAGTTTCATTAAAACCATGTGCAAATGAGGGGAACAGCTGGAACAAGCTGGAATTTAGATTTTTCATTTTGGTCCCTTCCTAAGATAACTTTGGCAGAATGTCAATTTTCGTCCCTGAATGTGCAAAACATGGTTTTTGATGCATTTTTGACACGTTTAAGCCCCGTTAATCCCATTTCAAGGCTCTAAAATGAAGTTAAAGTATAGGGAACATGAAACATGCTCAAAAATATTTCGGATGTCGGTTCGTTTGGTCGTACGGTTGCGTTGTTCGGTTAATTACGACGAAACACGAACGAATGCGAAAAACGATCCAAATTACGCGACGAATGGAATTTTATCATGCAAATCACTAAAATAAAATATGTTAATGATTACATAAACTTTTGGATGTCCGGATGTATTCAGAACGTGAGATATGCGCGAAAATGCAAACTTGTGCACTTTTTGACGCTTTTAGTCCCTGAATGAACATAAAGTTTATTTTAGCACACCGAACCCCTCAAAGCTTATTTCTAAGCTATGTAAAGGATATTTAGGGTGTGTTTAACTTATGATCAAGTTCCGGAATCTCCGTTACAATACGAATCGACATACTTTCGCAGTTTGTCGAATTTAGTCCCTGTAAGCGAATAAACTTGATTTCGGCACACCAAACCTTCCAAAACTTATTTCTAAGTTATGTAAAGGTTATTTAAGGTATGTTAAGCCTATGTCACTGTTCCAGAGTGTTTGTTGCATTAAACTGGTTATATTTACGCATCAGTGCGCGTATAACCTTCCAGAAAGCGATTTAAAGCCCGAAATCGAACAAGAATTGATATGTGCAAATGATACACATATTTATACAAATCCCAAGTATGAAATACAATATCTCATTAGTTTGGTATTTTTTTTATGGCCGTGAAGGCACAGGTGTCACATCAGGTGTTTGTCATAAATGCGTAGAAAAGCCAGTTTTGTGACGCATTTTCTAAGAAAACTGGTGTAAGAAGTCTCATATTTTTTAGTAGTGCTGTATGTTTGATGAGAAAATTTGACTGAAATTAAAGAAGTGACATTTTTGTAGTTATGTTGAAAAAGAAGGATTCTTTGGCTACTGTAGCTAAGAACCTACTTAAAATCTTAATATGTAGTAATGTGAACAATGCAGCATTTCAAAAAATCATATGTGATATTATATAATATGTTGTTTAATGGGAATAAAGAAAATTACTATTTTATTATATGGGTGGATATACAATAGGAAGTTTATTTGGCTAGGAAGTGATCTTGACCATCAATTTAGTTAATCAAGGGCTAAGATTAAATGATGGAAATTGAAGGGAAGAAAAGAGGCGCGTGAGTTTATTTAGGGGTATTCTAGTCAATGCAATGCAATAGTTTCTCTCTCCTCCAATTCCCCTCCATTTTTTAAACGTTAATAACTCTTTCATACGACATTATTTTTTTATAAAAATTGCACCAAAAAACGAGCGTTTTTTATCTTTAAAATGAGTATACTATTGCTATATTTAAAAACCCAGTTGCGTAAAACGCAATAGAAAACCCCCCAGTTACGTAAAACGCAATGAAAAAAAAAACCTAAAAAATGACATTTTTCTAAAACGCAATGCACAAAAAACACAAAGAAATGTCTTATTTGTAAAACGCAATGGCCAGAAAACACAAAGAAATGTCTTATTTCTAAAACGCAATAGCCTAAAAACTCAAAAGAAAATGTACTTTCTAAAACGCAATGGACTAAAAACACATAAAAATGTGTTTTACCTAAAACACAATGCACGAAAAACACATACAAATGTCTTATTTCTAAAACGCTATGGCCAGAAAACACTTAAAATGTCTGTTTTCTAAAACGCAATGAACTGAAAACACATAAAAAAAGTGTTTTTACCTAAAACGCAATGCACCAAAAACACAAAAAAATGTCTTATTTGTAAAACGCAATGGCCAGAAAACACTTAAAAATGACTCATTCTAAAACGCAATTGCCTAAAAAACAAATGAAAGTGTTATCTGTAAAACGCATTGGACTGAAAACACCTAAAAAACTGTTTTACCTAAAACGCAATGCACCAAAAACACTTCAAGAATGTGTTTTTCTAAAACGCAATGGCCAGAAAACACATAAAAATGTTTTAGTTCTAAAACGCAATTGGCTAAAAACACCAAAGAAAGTGTTCTCTTTAAAACACATTAAACCATGATAATAGTTTTGTCTGTGCTGGGAATTGTCTGTGCTGTGAACTGTCTGAACCAATGCAGTTTACGTATGCAGTTTCCCGAGGCAATTTACAGAAAAATAATTTTTCTGATGCATTTTTATCAACGTATGCAGTTTCCAGGTCAGCTCAACCCCAGCCAGGGGCTCTGCCCCTTGGACCCCGCCTGGGGCTGCCGCCCCTGGGACCCCGCTACCAGGGGCGCTGCCCCCGGACCCCCGCCAAGATCGTAAAACGCAATGACTAAATCAAAAACCCAGATCATAAAAATGAAATTAAAGAGTTTCTTACATGGATCGAAGTAATTTCTTCAACAATTGACGAATTTTGAATGATTGAAACACTTATCAGCGTTCGAATCGAACGGATCGAGTGATTATCTTCAAAATCACCGGAAAAAACGAGATTTTGTATGAAATTAAACTGGGTTTTCTTCAAAAAAGCTGAAGAACACATTGATCGGGTGTTTGAATCATTGATTGGTGATGAAAATCGCACTATAATGTAGTGATTATTGAGATAGAAATTGAAGAAATGGTTGAAGATTGTGGGTTTTGAAAATGGTGGGTTTTGAAGTTACTGGGTTTTGAAAGGAAGAAGAAAGGGTTGGATTGACTAAAATACCCTTTTTCTTTATTTTAAATGTTGCCACATGTCCTAATCCTATTGCTTCCTACACTTCCTAGCCCAAATAAACTTCCTATTTGATCTTTTCCCTTTATTATATTAGACTAAAATTTATTTAAATTTATTAATAAGTAGTGACGAGAAGATTAATAAAAGTCAACTTGTGACAACAAAGTTTAGCAAACTCGATTTTTCATATTAGTAATGACTAATAGTGACGTGGCCCAATAAGAACTTGACATGTAGATAACCACACGTGGTTAGTGTAAGCCACATTACTTTATTCTTTTTTTTGAACGGCCAACAAAAGAATTTTATTCATTAAATTCTAGCAAGGCGCTAGAACCATACGTACATTCTCCACAAAACAACAAGCAGTACACCAAATGAAAACAGAAAATAAAAACTTCTGCTCGTTACCCATTGAAGACATCGAACTTGCGCCACTTCTCCCACGTAATCGCTTGATCCTTGGAGCGACTTTTTATCCATAGAAAGCTCATATTTTTCACTTCCTCCACAACGCTTTGCATCGAAACCTGCTGCCCCCGGAAAATCATATTGTTTCTGGACTTCCAAAGGCTCCAGATGACCACAAAAATGATTGCGTGAAATGCCTTCCGCTTCTTTCTTGACCCGTCAAAAAAAGAGTATGCATCCAGGACGTCCCGGATACTAAATGCAATCTGAGATGGAGTTCTACACCACTGGTACACTGCTGCCCAAACTGTCTGAGCCAGGCCACATGACGTAAATATGTGATCGCTTGTTTCCATGTATTCTCCACAAAAGACACACTCCAAGCATTGAACCGCAAAGCCTCTTCTTGCCAAAGCTACTCTAGTTGGGAGTCTCTCCTCTGCGGCTCTCCAGGCAACGACCCACACCTTCTTTGGGATCCAGTTGTTCCAACTCACCACATAGTTAGGCATTACACAATTTTTTACCTGAATCACATTCTTTATACTGCTGACAGAAAAAGTACCGGACGATTTCAAACACCATGACCAGCGATCCGGTCCCTGTGTCAAAATGACATTTTGCAGCAAGGCTGTAACCTGTTGCAGCTCCGAAATCTCGACCTGATTGATGATTTGTCGCTTCCAGCTCCATAAGAAAGTCACGTTATTTTGGTCCATCCTTATCCGGTCTGCAACGCTGCATAACTTATCCTTTTCAAGAGTAAAAAGGTTCGGGTACAATGTGTATAATGGATTGTTTCCAATCCACATGTCCACCCAAAATGCTATATCTTTACCAGCCCCCACTTGACCCCTTATATTCCTAGAAATGTCCACTCCTCCTTCAAGTAACGCATGAGAAATTTTGAATATTTGTTTCCATGGCCCTGCTAGTGAGAGTTTTGCGGGGATAAAACTCCACGCTCTAGAAGTGTGATGTAGCAACCAAATTACCTTCCTCCACTACCCCTCTTTTTCGACCTTAAACCTCCACCACCATTTGGCAAGCATCGCCGAATTAGCATCCCGAAGCGAGCCCAAACCCAACCCCCCATATGCTACTGGCCGAATAACCTTCTCCCAAGCCTTCCAATTCATTTTTGCCTCTCCTTCCGTGCTACCCATAAAAAAAATTATCCTCAACCGCTCAAGATCATTAAACACTTGTACCGGTGCTTTAAATAAAGAAAAGAAGTATTTTGGAAGCGAGCTTAGAACCGACTTAATTAAAGTTATCCTTCCACCAATTGACAACTTCCTCGCCTTCCAAAGAGATAACCGGTTCTTGAAAAGATCAACAATAGGCTTCCAGTTTTTCACCAAGTTCATATTCGCACCTACTTGCAAACCGAGGTATCTAAACGGAAAGGTCCCCGCTTTACAATGTAGGATATGAGCCATTTCATGAATCTCACGATCACCCACCCCCACCCCATACACGCTACACTTCGAAAGATTCACTTTTAGACCCGAGGTCAAATAAAAACACCTTAAAATTCTAGACAAATTTAAGGCATTCGTATTTGACCATTCTCCGAGGAATATCGCATCGTCTGCATAGAGGAAATGTGATAACCTCGGACCATTAGTATTACACCGAATCCCATGAAACAAACCTTCAGAAACGGCTTTCTTCATAGTCCCGGTCAACGCTTCCATGGCTATAACAAAGAGGAAGGGAGACAAAGGATCACCTTGCCGTAGCCCTCGCGAGCATTCGAATTCCATAGTCGGCGAGCCATTTACTAGTACCGATGCTCGGGCCGATTGTAAAATAGCCATAATCCACCCACGCCATTTAATTGGGAAATGCATTTGCTCCATGATAGAGTTAAGGAATCCCCAATTTAAAGAGTCATACGCCTTTTGGATATCCACCTTGAAGATCATACCCGTCTTTGTTGAAGACTTCATCCAAGCTAGTAATTCGTTTAGAATTAAGGGACCGTCCGTGATACTTCTACCAGCAATGAAAGCTGATTGCTCTTCCGAAACAAGCTTACCAATTACACATTTGAGCCGGTTTACCAAGACTTTCGAGATGACTTTGTTTATGCATCCTATGAGGCTGATCGGCCAGAAATCGGATGGACTCGTAGGGTTCGACACTTTAGGAATTAGAGCAATAAAAGATGAGGTGCAACTCTTATTGATCTGCATATTAACGAAAAACTCATCAAATACTTTCATAAAGTCATATTCGATACCACTCCAACATCGCTTTATGAACTTAAAATTAAACCCGTCCGGTCCGGGTGCGCGGTCACCATCGCACTCCCATACCGCGTCCTTAACTTCCCGTAGCGAAAAGGGCCTAACCAAAGATTCTGCCTCGGCGTTCGATAAAACTGACAGATTAGGGCATACAATGGTCGGTCTATTCGGCATCGGCTCTTTAAACAGATTCCCATAGAACTCGAGAAAGTGTGGCTTTACTAGTACCGGGTTCGTCTCACATACACCATCTTTTAGTACTCCATTTATACGGCTAGAGCTTGTGTTAGCATTCATGACGCTATGAAAGAAGCTAGTGTTTTCATCCCCTTCCAAAGCCCACCTGGTCCGTGATTTCTGCCGGGTATGAAGCGTTTTCTCGTGATCGACCTCCAAAATAAAGTGTATAAATTCAGCCTTTTGGTCTAGTTCCGCCTGAACCAAAAGCCTTTCTTCAGCCAATTTTTCAAGGTCGACAACCCGTTTCTTCCTATCTAGATACAACTCCTCCTTTGTACGCTTCTCTGCTTTTACCCAATCTTTAATTCTGTTCTTGAGCCATCTTAGCTTGGTCGCCAAGGCAAGGTCTGCTGGTCCGTTGAACCTGAATTGGTTGCACCTGCCAATAACAAATTCGACGAAACCCTACAGGTCCAACCACGAGTTAAAGAAACGAAACGGAATATGTCCGAAATCTGAGGGAACCATAGATAATAATAATAAAGGTCGGTGATCCGAGTAGGCTCGGTCGAGTGCAATGACTGAAGAAGCCGGCCAGTTCTCTATGAACCCAATGCAGACAAGGACACGGTCCAGTTTGCTCAATTTGTCTCCTCGGTCATTCATATAAGTAAACTTAGCGCCCCCCATGACCAACTCATGCAACGCAGCTGATAAAATAAAGTCGTTAAATGCCTCAGCATTTGAAGCGACATACTCTGAATTCAACCGTTCATCTGGGCTTCGAAGGTCGTTGAAATACCCCATGAAAACCCACAAGCCCTGTACCGAGTTCCTTAACCCCACCAATTCGGCCCATAACCTTCTCCGAACCCCTGCGTCATTAGAAGCATAGACATTTACAATATTTAAACAAGTACCTGACGGGATGATGTTGCCACATACACAGAGGAAATACCGACCTTTGATAACTTGGTTGCAAGAAAAGACCGAGGGATCCCAGATTGACGCTAATCCACCAGATTGTCCCTCCGAATTAACTGTTGCAACATTGAATCTAGATCGGCCCCAGAGTAGGCTGAAAGCAAAATTATTAGAATTCCTTAACTTCGTTTCTTGGATGCCCAAGAAATTCACGCTGTTGCCCGTTTTTAGGCCACGGATCCATTCTAACTTTTTGTCGTTCCCGACAGCCCGTAAGTTGATGGATAATATATTCATTGATTCATGTTTTCAGCTCCTTCACCAATAATTAGCTCACGTGTTTCTGATTCGAAGCCATCCAGACAAATCCCCACAGTCTTGCCAACGTTTACTGTAGCAGTGGACTCCCGATGTCGATTGATGTCGGACCCTGGTTCTCCGGCTGCCTCCGAAGCAACGAGACCTCACTGTGAGCAGGTGAGCGCTGATGCAACGGAGACGGAGCTCCGACATCTGGGTTAGAGGTACGCCCCATCTGAGCATGAATATTCAGATTAATCGTGTTAGTTTGAGAGTTAGAGGCACCATGGCAGGCTATTGTCTGTGGTCCCTGGACAGACCCAATAGATGGTGGGCTACGCAAATCTCTGGCTCTCTTACCCAATGGTGGAGGTGGGGGCGGCCCATTTTTTTGGCCCAGATTTCCAGGCCCAACCCCGTGATATCCAAACAACTGAATGTTGGTCCCCTACGCAAATCCCTCCATCATAATTTTGTTTACGTAGTAAGTTTGGCGTGTGGAATTCCCCATGTAACTCGTTGTCCAAGGCGTGATTCACGATAGGAACCTTTCCAGATTCTTGAGTCTCTGGCACCGTTTCGTTTCCCGGCAGCACCTCATCCACTCTCCGATCACCTTCCACCGTTTTGTTTTCCGGTGGCACATCATCCACTCTCCGATCACCTTCCCCCTCACCCTCTAGCGACTCCTTTCTGAATTCCCCATCTTCCCATTCATCTTCCATGTGGTCATCATGAGAGTTGCTTCTAAAGCCCGATACCGCGTCTAACTGAGCCCCAAGAAAATCCGGTGACCAATCCGACGACTCTACAGTTACCCATACCTTACACTGCCTCCCTCGCCATATTATGGTGACCGCTTCATCGATTCTCCTCCGCACAGTAGTCAGGACCATACACTTACCCATCGAGTTGTCTATCCCAGTCCAAGTAAAGTCTGATTGTTTGACAACAGACCCAAAGAGCCCTCCAATCCTATCAAAGAGTAGGTTGTCTCGTAATTGTAACGGTACACCCCGGACTTGTAACCTGGCGATTCGATCAAATGGGACGGCCTCGCCATTCCAAATACCTACCTGGGAGAAGATATCACCCCACACTGCAGCTTTTTGTTCCAAACATGTAGAAGCAGTGATGTTGTCCGGGAAAGTAACGAGCACCGTGATCCCGCCCACATATGAAATACTGGTTCTGACGATGCCCCCACTGATCAACATCCCCTCTACGTTGCACAGTGTTCTCAAGTTTTTAGCAATCCCCAACACAGACCTCCCTACACAGTAGTTCGGGTATGCTGCGTTAATATCGTCAACTGTTATAACCTTCTGGCCTGCAGACGCAGCCGAGCCAGCATTTACAACAGTGTCCCTCCATGCAGTGCCTAGCGGTGGATCGAACTTAACTGAGTTGTCCACATTCTTTGGCCGCCAGGCTTGTTTCGGAACCGTGGTAATAGGCTGAATAAACTTTTGGTGGTTCTTGTCATACTTAGCTAGGGATACAGACAACTTAGCTTCAAATATCTTGACCGTGTTCATGCTCCTGAGCACCTCCTCAACATCTGTTACGCCCACGTATCGTACAAACCCGAAACAATTCCCTCTAGAATCCCTTTTCTTAGCAACATAAGCATCAGACACCATCCCGTACGGTTGGAATGCCCTCCCCAGCAGTGAATCCGTCGTTCTATCTGGAAGATTCGTCACGTAGAAAGTCGTCTCGTCCTTCCTCCTTCTGTAGTTCCGGTAGCTAATCTCCTGCCAAGGGCCATCGTTATCCCCCATTTCCCTTACTTTATTCTTGTATTAGTAATAGTAATAGTAATGACTAATAAAAGTCAAGTTGTGATATTAGAGATCCTTGACCAAACGATATTCTACATTGAAAAATAATAACTATACACATGTTTGTCATATGACATATTAACAAACTTAATACAATTTTTTTACAAACTTTTTGCAATGTTTCATGATAAAGTATGCAAATTGTTATCCTTGCACATGTTGAATTTGGTCTAAACGATGATTCGTCATGATTAGTCACATTTTTTATGATTATTTATATTTTTATGGGGCAACATTATGTATTATGTTTTGAAACATGTTCGCCGGTGCAACATTAGAGTTATTATGTAATTTACCGGTAGGAATAGAGTAACGTTTGCAATTTAAAAAGTATTTTTTTCCAATGTTTTGATTAAAACGTTTATTTATATAAATATCAAGAAATTAAGGTTTTATAAGTTTTAAGACCTCAAATTTATATTTTTATAAGGCAGAGGCACATTGTATATATTTACTTGGATTGAAATACAAATAAAAAAAGCCGTGTCAGCATGTCTATAGAGCCGTATGGTGGTAATTTAAATGTCTAAAAAATATTTAAAAATAATTTAGTGTAAACTCATTGTTTTCAGTTTTACAAAGCTTGAAATTGCTTTATATATCTATATAAATAATATAAAATAAACTTGTATTCTTTTTTCTTCTTTTTATTCCAGATAATTTTGATAGTTGTGTTACATTAGTGAGATAATTCGAAATTGCTTTATATATCTAAATCTTGTAAGGTAAACTTGTATTCTTTTTTTTTTTTGTTATTCCAGAAAATTTGGATAGTTGTGTGTTACATCTTATAAACGTAAAATAAGATAATTCTTCAGATATTATCATGCACGAAAGGATGATGAGATAAACATAGAAATATTGTTATGAATTTTATTTAATTATTTCAAAGAAGTA
Source organism: Helianthus tuberosus (assembly GCA_030545235.1). Lineage (NCBI taxonomy): Eukaryota > Viridiplantae > Streptophyta > Magnoliopsida > Asterales > Asteraceae > Helianthus > Helianthus tuberosus. The sequence goes on from CM060383.1 coordinate 137,166,024, forward strand.
TTTAAACATAAAAAATATTAGTTGGGAAATTTGATTCAAGAAAGAGGAGGCATTGCCATGTGAAATTAATTGTAATCTTTTATTATAATTTAAATAAATTTAGATTAGATTAGATATATAATTTCTTAATCAAGCAAACAATCCTAGAAGAGTAAACTGCAATTTTACCCCGTGGGTTATATACGATTGGCACTCTTACCCCCTAATACGAAAATCTTGTTGTATGACCCCCCAACGTTGTCTATTTCCCTCAACATTACCCTCTGGTCTTTGTGTCCGTTAGTTTGGGACGTTATCTTCAAACGGTTAAAGGGCAAGCTGGTAATTTCACCCCTTATGGTTACTTACATCCCTTTATGTTTCACATTTCCTTAATCTGAAACCCTAAAGTTAACCTAGTTCTCAAGATCATCAATTTCTGTACATCGCGATCCTGCACATTTGAACAATTACAAGCAGAATCCAAGTTGTTAGCAGTATGGATCTTCGATTATGGAAGATTAGAGCTGAAGATAAGTATTTCGAACTAGACGAGATGTACCGTAAGTGACATGCAAGCTTACAGGTCTTAGTTAGGTAAAAAATGAACCTTTTGCTGTGTTAATCTGATGTTGATCTTTGTTTACATGTGACACTCAAAGACAATTTACAATAAGGGTACACCATGGAGGTAATTTTGTAGGAAACCCAAATAGGGAATACTTAGATGGAAAGATCAATTACATTGATCATGGAGATTTTCGTGTGTTGACTATGGATGTTTTAGAGGAGATGATTAAGAAAATAGGTTACGATGATGGTATCTTATTCTACATTCATTACAAGGAACCTTACATGTCTTTGGATTTTGGTCTTAGGACATTGAAATGCGATGTTAATTTAGAAGCTATGTTTGATCATGTGCGTCAAGGAGTCCACCTGATATACATGTATGTTGAACACTAGAGCTCAACAATCTTGATGGAGTCGTCTCAAGATCAAGCAGGGCCATGTAGAGAAATTGTTCCAGCATCAGTTTTAGTCCACAATGCAAATGCAAATGCAAATGAAAATCAAAATGAAATTGAGGAAGAAAGTGAAGATTCTAAAGTGGATGAAGAAAGTGATCCTGATTATGAGTATTTTAAGGAAGATAATATGGTTTATGAAATAGAAGTCGATATGCAGAGGTTCATGGCTAATGTAGAATTTACTAGTGAAGAACTGGATGGTTCAAGTGATGGGGATCATGATGATGAGAGAAATGTAGAAGGTCATCTTCGTGTAGACCTGGAGGACTTTGAAAGTGGGTCTGATTACAATACAACACTTAGAGATAGGGTTGCCAAGAAGATAAGGAGGAAAAGGAAGGCTGCTGTCAAAGAGAAGGGTGCAGATGATGTACCCTTCTATGTAGGTCAGCTTATCGATGCAAGAGTAAGATGAACGAGATGGTGAAAAACTATGCTCGTAAGGCTAGGAGGGATGTTTTTATTCTAAAAAACGAGTTGTTAAGGTATAGATTAGTTTTTGTGACTAAAAAACATTTTTTATTAGCCACTCATAAGATTTTATGTGTAACTAAAAGTTATAATTGTCATGAAAAAGAGAAAAAAAAAACGTGACTATTAGTCTATTACCACGCTTTAAGTAATTTACGTGACCATCCATTTTCACTCGTTTATCTCCTCCATTTCTTCCTTCCCCGCCAAGCAAAAACCATAATCCCCAATTAGCATTTTCACCCAAAATTCGACATAATAAACCATTTATTCAATGTGTTGGTGCATTTATGTCTATCGCCTCCGTCAATACGGTCCGTAGGAGAAATCAGAAGAAAACAAGACATTATAGTGTTATATTTTATAGAAAAGGCAAGGTGGCAATTATGTAATTAATGAGAACTCTCATTAAAGCCTTGGCCTATAAATAGAACCTTTATGCCTTTAGTTTAGAACTTTTGCACATTTGGAGATTTAGAGAGCTTGGAGCTAGAGAGAGAAAGTAGAGAGAGAAAGTGAAAAATGTAAGGACTTCAAAATTATCCTAAAACGACCCGTAAGTATAAACCTGGACCCCTGAAACCCTACTCCATATTAAAAATCAAGAAATTTAGAATCATGGTCTTCTCGCGGGGCGCGTAAAGGGTAAGCATACCTTACGCGGACCGCGTCAAAGTAAGGTTTGACCGGATAAGCGTCCAGATCCACGTGTCACACACGTGGCGTGCCTACCGATGACACGCTAGCCCTAGTCTACGAAATAGACTTCCTCGCGGGCCGCGTAAGGAACGGCTGAGGGCTCCGCGGGCCGGGTGAGACCCAAATTTCACCTATAAATAGATTGGACCTCGAGCTATCATCTGGTGTTGAAATTTCAGTTCAAAACACGAGTTATACTGTCCAAAATTCGAAATTTCAATTTACAGTAGCGAGGCGCTGCTCCGATAGCGGGTATTAACTCAATCGTTGCTACGATTCAATATCCGATCAATTGAAACTATCTGACCGGATGTTTAAGTGCTGCCCAAACTCGGGCTTTTCCTTTGTCATTAGTCGTGATTCCGACATGATGTTTGAGTGCCACCCGAATCCGGGGAATACTTTGTCATTCGTCGTGAAAAAGGTGGATGTTTAAGTATTGCGCTCTGTCATTCGTTGCGAGTCCGATGGATGTTTAAGTGTTGCACTTTGTCATTCGTCGTGAAGGTTTTAATCTCGTGAGTTATTGTAAATGTTGTATTAGTTACTAACATAGTTCATGTGCATTGTTATTTAAGTTAGGTTACAAGGCTAATCAGTAGGCTAAACTCTGCTCGTATAAACTTGCAATGTGAGTCATTCTCTTTTTATCAAAAGTATTTTACAATACTCAATTTTCAAATGTTATAATTACAGGGATTAAGTCGTGGTTATCTTGAATCACTGGCTAGTGGCGTATTGTGCACATTACTAATTTCTCACTGTTAGGCTAATAAATCCTAACAGTGATAATCATCACTACTTGGGGAAAGACCCAATAGTGGTATGACCATCGTCACACAGTGTGACACGGCGCCAGATAAAAATAAGATAAAAGCCATTGTAATCGCTCTTATGCTGTAATTTATAACCATGTGTCATTTTATGCAAAATGAGTGACTCGCCAGCATTTTCCCCACTGATAAAATATTTTAAAACATGTTTCAGGCGGCCTGCTATGAATCAAGGAAAACGTGATACGGAGCACTAACCAGCTTGAAGAGGTGGCTCAGTTAAAATGAATAAACATGTTTTAATAAATCAGGGAATTTCCTAGTTAAATTCCTCTATTGTAAATCACGGGGTTTTATCCCGAATTATGAAATAAAAATAATCGGACATTTTCAAATTTTAACAGGTTCTGGTAAAATCTTCCGCTGTCAAACTCAACTAATAAATACCACGCGAGTTCCTGTCCCGCGGCTCCTGACCGGGTAAAACCGGGGTCGGGGCCGTGACAGGAAAAGGTGGTATCAGAGCCACTGAACGAGCCACTGATTTAAGCCTATTAAGTATTTCAAAATACTTAATTTTCCTGATTGCCATTTTGTGATTATGTGTTTCTGTCTTGACTATTTGATTTACAGTATGGGTAAGCAAAGAATTTCGGATGTCTATCATAAATTAGATAGTTCACCGAAAGAAAAGGGAAGTTCATCCCAAACAAATTCCTCTAAATACTCAGCAGAGACTGAGGAAGGAATATTTGTTCGAAAAACACAGTTTGAAAAACCGCTTACCACTAAGAAAAGAAGTTGGATTCTTAGAAAAAGTCAAGAGAAGATAAAGAAGTCACAATCAAAAGAATTGACAAGTGGTGTGACAACCCTCACCAAACCAGGTATCCGTACGAATTAATTAATATTTAATTAATGCTTAATTACTGTGCTTACTTACAGTTGTGATTAAACTGCTACTTGAATTCTGATACATACACATACATGCATCATACTTTATTACTGTCACTCCATTATTTACACAGAACTATAGTGACAAACTTGATGCACAAAAGCACAGTGAGCACACTATACGGATAACCCCGTAAACATGCTGACATAGCCAGCATCAGTCAGGCACTGTCTCTGAGGCCATTATGAGCCAGGAATAGATTACTACACTAGTAGGGAGTGTAGGGAGGTGAGGATTGTAGAACTGCGTCACTAGGTGATAGTTATAGTGACCGGATGTGCCTAAAACATGCTTTAATTACAAAATCTTGCACTTTAATATAAAATTCAGCATTTAAGCTAACTAGTAAAGTGCAAAAACATGGGAAAATAATACTAGACACTTTCCAAAGTGTCGGGAATTCATTGTGTCACTAAAAATAATATTAACGACACTTTAAATGATTATTTAGCACTTTAACGGATTAATATCCAACCGAGCAACCAGACTTTACCCGGAACATAAAAATATTGACATGACATTGTTTTTCCTTTTCTGAGCTAGTTAGGGTACCCAAACACCCTAACACCCGTTATAATACACTACACTCTAGTAACTAATTTAAAGTTCCTAATTAAACAAACTAGCACCTAACTACATGGTTCAAAACAACTAAATACCCACCCCATTACAACCGATCGGTTTTCCCCCATGTGGGACAAACCCTTACACTTTTAATTATTTTATTAACTTATGTCTCGTATCTAGAATACACTTTATACAATGGTTAATAGTGGAGGATGGATTATATAATTACATGCAAGATCACAAATTCATTTACATCAACACTTTACAAAAAAAAAAATTGATTTCTTTCTCTCTTGGCTTGGTCACGGCCGAAACCATAGCCCACCATCCACCCATCATTCAATTTCAATCTTGCAATTCCACTCACACACAAAGGTGAAAGGTCAAATACGAGGAGGCTCGGTGCTTACGGAATCGCAAGGACCTCTCTACATCGCTATTAACCACCTTGTTTTCGTCTTGAATCTTCCCTAGCCTCGTGCTAGTTGTAAGTGATTCTAAACACTCCCTTGATCTTGTCTAAAGTGGTTAATAAGAAGTTTAACGGATAAATTCATGAACACTTAAGATCAAAACTAAAAGTCTTGTTAGAATGTTGAATATGGTGGTTAATGAGTAAATATTAGTGTAAAACTCATAAAGCTTGTTTAGTTATGATTGTTTTATGTTGTTGATTACTAGTGTTGGAATGGATTGTCATCTAACCGTGCTAGTTCATGTTCATGGAACATGAACTAGTGTTATGTTAAATAGAAAAGTTACAAGATGACGAACCCTTTCATACGGGAACATGAACTTGTGTAAAAGTGGTTTTTCTTGTAAAATGGAGTTCAAAACTAGTAGATCTATAGATCTACAAGTGGTATTTTCGAAGAACCAAGTGTAAGATGAAACCATGTTTAAAAGTCGGATCTTTCTTGAAACAAAGGCATTTTGTAAACAGACAAGTGTGTAAACACTTGTGTGGCAAAAGGTTTTAACAAAGAAACATTTTCGTAAATACCGACTAGAAGTTGTAAAACTTCATATTCTTTAAAAATAAAGTTTTCAGAAAATGATTTTTATTTTTAGAGATGGAAAGATCCACTAAATGTGTTGAAAAGTTACTACATAATTTTACACAACTTGCAAGTTCATGTGTTTGCGATTTATGTTTATTTTGACTAGTTTGATATTTGAAGATGGTATTTTGATGATTGGAAATTGTTGATTGAATTTTGAAAAGAAAATGATACGCTAGTAAGCGTGGCCACCTCCAGTTACAGAGGAAACTCTGGCGAAATTTTTCCAGAAAATAACACTTAGAAATATTTATGTAACAAGTGTTCATGAATATATATTTTTAACTTGTTTTTCTAAACAAACTTCGCCATGATTTTTGTTATAAAGTAACCAAGTATTCGGAGGTGGATTTTTGTAAATAAAACTTGTTAAATATATATTGAGTATATATATTTCGTAGTAAAACACTTGTGTGATTTTCTGATTATTTTGTGAACTATATATTATTTTTAGGGTAAAAATAATATAACTCTTATACACTGAGAAGTATCGACTCCAAAATAATACCAACGCTATCACAAATAAATATTTAAGTTACACCGGTATTATTATTATCACAAGAACCTTAAAATGTAACTTACGTATTTTTCGGAAAATACTCTTGAATGCGTATTTTGATAAAAGTATTATTTTGGAATTTGTATGGAATAAAATATAATATTTTTGGGAAAAAATATGTATATTTTGGAGATAGAATATTTTAGACAAATGAATTAAAATATATTTATTTAAGTGAGACTTAATAATATATTTTGGAATTACAAAAGAGCACATGTATTAAAACCCCCATTTTTGGGAAGGAATATAACTATAAATAATTACGAAGTGTAAACACGGAATAGTTACCTAACTATTTCCCAAAAACTTAAACCTTAAGCCAAGGCATGGTCGTCCGTCTAATAGAAGTTAGTACATGTAGGTCGTCACGCAGCAGGTTGATTGGGAGATACTATTTCGAGACGCACTTCTGTGAGTTCATGTCCCCCTTTTCTCTTAACTATTTTCAGTTTTAAACTGCGGGGGTGAAATACATGTTACGATTATTACGAACTTTTACTTACATGGTATGGTTAGCGTAAGGGGGGTTACTACTTAGATCATGTGAGTGGGTAGGCGGGAACTGGAGGCCATTAATCCTCATTGTAGGACCGAGGGTCGTTAGCGGTAGATCTGTCTGGGTGTAGCGAGCCCAACCCCAGGCCCAGCAGAACGGACCTTGGGGTGACTTTGAGCCCGACACAAAATCCGCTAGGTTTGAGTCTTCCTACAGCACTTCACACATATCAATGGCCTTGCAAACCATTGGTGATCTCTTTATTTCCTTATTTTCTACATACCAGGGATTTTATACTTACAAAGGTTTTACTTACCCACTATCACATGAACTCGCTCAACTTTATGTTGACTTTTCAACTTACATGTATTTCAGGGAATTAGGATCTGGCGAAGTATGCTACGTTTTCACGCTGCGTAAGAGTTATGAGGTCATCCACGTTTAGGGATTGTGACTTTTACCTGGACGAGTCGCAAGTTTTAAACGGTGTCTATTTTATGTTATGGTTATGTCGTATGAACAATGTTTTTATGGGTTGTAACTCGTTGCATGTGTTAACTTTAAACAATGTTGTGGTATTTTACTTTTAAAACTTGAATCAATGGATGATCTTCATGGTTTTATTTTCATATAGCTTTGTTGTGATTAAGCTATGGTATTAAGAAGTCACACCAAATAAACCCACGCTTCCACAAAGCCAGGGTGTGACAGCTTGGTATGAGAGCTCAGATCATAGCGAACTAGGATTCATTCTCGAGTCTAGACTATGATCACTAGGGCTCTCACGAAAACATTTTTACATTGCATACACTAACGTCCAGATCCAGGTCACAAAACATTTTTACAAACAAAAGTTGAGCATATTCGTTAGAATTTTTGGTCGGTCGGGAGACCAGGGATTCAGCCGGGTGGCTGGGGAGATTAGTCTAGTGGGACTAGGAGGCTCAGTCTGAGAGGCTGAGGGAGTAAGTCTAGTGGGACTAGGAGGATCAGTCTGAGAGACTGAGGGAGTAGACTAGTGGGACTATGAAGTTCAGTCTGAGAGGCTGGGAAGGTAGTCTGAGAGACTAGGAGATTCAGTCTGAGAGGTTGGGATGATAGACTAGTGGGACTAGGAGAATTATTTGATTGCTTATTGGTGGCTAACATGTTTATTTGATTATATAATTGATTGTTTATGCATATGTATGTTTGTGTTACAGACGTCATGCCTTCATCAGGTACTGGGGAGTCGGACACTACAGATCCCATGGCCATAGTATCAGACGACGTAGTTTCATCGGAGCACGAGGTGTACACTTCCGATGCTACCAGCACAGATGATGACGACTTTCAGCCCTTTGCGCTGCTAGATGTCGTAGCAGAGCCTGCTGATGGCCATCTTGTTGGGGACTTACCGCTCGTGGTGATCCCTGCTCCTGCACCCCTTGCAGCTTATCCTGTTGTTGATATGCCCCTTGATATTGTTTCCGACGATGATGTCGACTTGTTTGAGGAGGACCCACTTGAGGGCGAGGCCCATATTGCTGCCGGTGATATCCTACTTCTTGCTGATGCTCCTGCGGAGGAGGCTCATGTTCATTCACCTATTCCAGATTCCTTTGAGTCTGTGGCGTCCGTACCTTCGCACACACAGGGAGTGCAGCACCACTCACACGACGCCGACCCGGACATGGAGTTATCCGCTGCACCTGCTCCTGCGCATAGCTTTGAGTTCGATCATGAAGTTGATTCAGATCCTATTTTTCCACCTGGCTTTGATCCAGACCAGAACATTGAGTTCGTACACTTAGACCAGCATTTGGAGGATCCTGTAGCCCCTGTCGACCCTATGTTCGCTGAGCCAGCTGCTTTTGAGATGGAGTTTGTTGATCCAGAGCCGGTCGTGGCCCCTGAGCCAGGCGCTGCTCCTGACCCAGCATTTGAGCATGACCTTGTTCATGCCGATGCACCTGCTGTTGCTCCTTTGGTTGATGACATACCTGTTGACGATCATCCTGTTGTTGTTCCACAGTTGAGGGATGATCATATTGCTGACGCTCCTGTTGATGCTCCACTTCTGTTAGAGGATCATGTTGTCGCACCACATCCTGATCCTATGCCAGTGATGTTAGACCATGCACCTTTCACGACCCACATTGATCCACGATACGCTCACACCCACAATGGGTGGATAGAGGATGACGATGATTACCCACCTTTCGTGATATCAGTTACACCACCAGTAGCCCCCGTTACAGCCCCTGTTTCAGTTCCTATTGATGTTCCTTTGATTCCCACACATACTACCAGTGTTCACCGCACCGACTTACCTATCATGTTTCGTCAGGACATACCTCCCCCGCGTCCTGGGGAGGGTTCATCTCGTCATCCGTTTGGTCATACACCTTTTGTGTCAGGAGGAGATCAGTTTGTACCTCAGATTTCTCATCCCACTGTTGTTCCCATTGTTGCACCGTTTACTGTACCATCCTTTGCTCCATCTAGTGAGCTGTTCCTTTGGACTACGCCCCCCATTATGCCACCGACGGATCCGTATCACCCATATCACGTGGGGTATTCTACTGAGGCTGTTCTCACATCTTTCATGATACAGCAGGAGGCGCTGACCCGTCGCGTGCAGGAGTTAGAGAGAGCTCAGCGACTCTCGTGCCAGTGCCAGACTCCACCTGCAGTATCACACCCTCCTCGACCACTTTCACCTGATTCTGCTGCTCGTTTTTTAACTCCGGATCAGCAGATAGCTTACTTATTGTGCTCTCATCGCGCTATGGAGGAGGACTGGCTTCACATGCGACGTTTGCTCTTTTCTCATTTTCCCCCTCCTCCACCGCCATCAGCCTAGGGCCATTTTGTACGACTCGGGTAGACTTTTGATGAGACGACCGTGATTGTACAGACTACACAGCTTTTGGAGACCGCATTTTTGATGATTATGACTTTTGATGATTTGTATATTTGATGTTGTTGTCACTGACTAGATAGTTTAGACTAATGCGATGTGGCCCTTAGTCACTGATGATGTACGATACAGTTATGTACTTGTAAACCTTACATTGTGGTCTTGATTTATGACAGCACAATCACAGTGTTCTCATCATATGTGATGTTTGATTGATTTTTTATGTTCTATAACATGAGATGTTATGTGGTTGATTTATTTATAACATGAGATGTTATGTGTTGATATTTTTTAATATATACGTATACTTTACTTACTATGACCTGACCTACGTGAACACATCTTTTAGAAGATGCCACCAAGACGCGAGATGCGTATGCCTACCAGCGAGGCAGAACTTCAACAAATCATTGTTGCCGCCATTGCGCAGTATGCAGCCTCAAACGGAGGAACTAGCGGAAGCATTTCACAGAACAACGGCAATAACAATCCACCTCATGGTAATGTTACGTCGTTGAGACATACTACGATACAATTGGATATTTATAGCGCGTTTGCTAATGCCTTTTGTATATTCTAACGTATGTGCAGGGTGCACTTACAAGCAGTTCCTAGACTGCAAGCCCGTAAACTTCGACGGCACCGGAGGTGCTGTTGCTTTTGTACGATGGGCCGAAAAGACGGAGTCTGTTCTTCGAATGAGCAAGTGCGCTCCAGACCAACAAGTGACTTACATTTCTGGGCTATTTTTGGATGGAGCCCTGTCCTGGTGGAACTTACAAGTGCAAACTCTTGGTGAAGCCGCTGCTTACGTGTTGACCTGGGCTGAGTTAAAAGAGTTGATGCGAAGGAAGTATTGCTCTCGTGCTGAGATACAAAGGTTGGAGACTGAGTTCTGGCATTTGAGGATGGATGGTCCCAAAATAGCGGAATATGTTCAGAGATTCCACGACCTGTCTCATGTGGTACCATATATGGTTACACCGGAATTCAAGCGAATCGAGCGTTTTATCTGGGGTTTAGCTCCGCAGATCATGAGTATGGTCACTACTTCCAAGCCTGCAACAATCACAGAGGCTATCGATCTGAGCGTAGCTCTTACTGAGGAAGCCATTCGCCTGAACAAGTTTTCGAATGTTGAGCCAAAGAAGAAAGAGACTCACGTAGAGTCGTCTGGTGAGAATAAAAGGAAATTCTCGAACTTCAAGCAGGAAACTAGCAATGTTGGTAAGAAAGGAGAATCAAGCGCACCGGTCCAAGCTGCAACTGGTGCTGGGAAGAAAGGAAAAGGGTATATGGGTACGCATCCCAAGTGTAACACCTGCCAGCGTCATCATCCTGGCCGGTGTGGGCCAAAGGTATGTGAAGCTTGTGGAAAACTTGGCCACTTGAAGGATTCTTGCTGGGCTAGTGCTGGCCGGGGAGGCCAAGGAGGTTTTGGTAGTAGGAATAATAATCGTGGTGGTAATGGAAATCGTCCACAAGGGAATAATGGAGGCAATGGGAACCTTGGAAACAATGCAAATCAAGCTGGGGATATGAACCGAAATCAAAACAACAATCAAGCGGGGAACGGAGGAGGTAATGGTCAAAGATTGGGTTGTTTTAACTGCGGTGACATTGGGCATTTTAAGAGGAACTGCCCAGGATTAAATCAAGCCCGCGGAAGAGTGTTTAACATTGAGGCGAGGGAAGCGCGCCAGGATCCCAACGTTGTCACTGGTAAGTTTCCTATAAACCAATGCTTTGCATCCGTTTTGTTTGATACTAGTTCCGATTATAGCTTCGTGTCATTAGAATTTAAGAATATTATTGGTTTGACGCCTAGTAAGTTAGATGTTCCATACTCGATCGAATTAGCAAATGGGAAACTAGTTGAGACCAGTGAAGTTATCCGAGGATGTGTGATTGAACTAGGAGGGCACGAGTTTACGCTAGATTTACTACCTGTCGAGTTGGGAAGCTTTGATGTGGTAGTGGGAATCGATTGGTTGTCCAGCAACAAAGCCGAGATCGTTTGTCATGAGAAGACCATCCACGTCCCACTGACGGATGAAGAAACAATCATAGTGCATGGAGAAAAGCATGATACACCACTAAGAATTATTAGCTGTCTAAAAGCTAGAAAGTGCTTGAAGAAGGGATGTGTTGCATTCTTAGCACACATCGTGGATAAGGAAGTTGCTGAACCGAAGATCAAAGACATTCCAGTCGTCAGAGAATATCCGGAAGTCTTTCCAGAAGACTTGCCAGGATTACCGCCTCAAAGGCAAGTTGAGTTCCACATTGACTTGGTTCCAGGCGCCACACCTGTAGCCAAGGCACCCTATAGACTTGCGCCATCAGAGATGCAGGAGTTGTCGACTCAACTCCAGGAGCTATTGGACAAAGGATTCATCAGACCAAGCTTCTCACCTTGGGGAGCTCCGGTTCTGTTTGTTAAGAAGAAGGACGGTAGTTTCCGTATGTGCATAGACTACCGTGAGCTTAATAAGTTGACTATCAAGAATAGATACCCTTTGCCGAGAATCGAAGATCTTTTTGACCAGTTGCAAGGCTCAAGCTTTTATTCAAAGATCGATCTTCGATCTGGATACCATCAACTTAGGATACAAGAGGAAAGTATCCCGAAGACCGCTTTCAGAACTCGCTACGGACACTACGAGTTCCTAGTTATGCCATTTGGGTTAACAAACGCACGTTCAGTTTTTATGGATTTAATGAAGCGAGTCTGCAAGCCGTATCTCGACAAGTTTTTAATTGTGTTCATCGATGACATCTTAATTTACTCGAAGACGCAGAATGAACACGAACAGCATTTAAGAGCTATTTTGGAGTTGCTGAAAAAGGAAAAGTTATACGCCAAATTCTCAAAGTGCGAGTTTTGGCTACGCGAAGTCCAGTTTCTTGGACATGTGGTAAATGGAAATGGAATCCATGTTGATCCCACAAAGATCGAGGCGATCAAGAATTGGGAGACTCCAAAGACGCCAACCGAGATTCGACAGTTCTTGGGTTTGGCTGGTTATTATCGAAGGTTCATTGAAGATTTTTCTAAAATCGCTCAACCTCTGACCGCGCTCACACAGAAGGATAAGAAGTTTGATTGGGGAATCAAACAGGAAGAAGCATTCCAGTTACTGAAAGACAAGCTTTGCAATGCGCCGATCTTAGCGCTACCAGAAGGAACTGATGATTTCGTAGTATACTGTGACGCCTCACGTCAAGGATTGGGTTGCGTGTTGATGCAACGCCAGAAAGTTATAGCTTACACTTCACACCAGTTGAAAGTTCATGAAAAGAACTATACCACACATGATTTGGAACTAGGCGTAGTGGTATTTGCGCTGAAAATTTGGAGACATTATTTGTATGGTACGAAATGTACAATCTTTACGGATCATAAAAGTCTGCAGCACATATTCGACCAGAAAGAGCTGAATATGAGACAAAGACGTTGGGTCGAATTGTTGAACGACTACGACTGCGAGATCAAGTATCACCCAGGGAAAGCGAATGTGGTCACAGATGCCCTGAGTCGAAAAGAAAGGATTAAGCCCATAAGGGTTAGGGCTTTGGAGATGATTATCCAGACGGATCTTTCCCTGCGCATTCGTGCCGCGCAGAGAGAAGCTTTGAAAGAAAGAAATATTGAAGATGAGTATCTCCGTGGGATGGAGAAGCAGTTGATGCCAAACGAGGAAGGAACGTTACGTTTCATGAAAAGGATTTGGGTTCCTCTGTTTGGCGGATTAAGGAAGGTTATCTTTGATGAAGCCCACAAATCACGGTACTCTATCCACCCAGGAGCGGATAAGATGTACCAAGATCTTAAAGATTATTGTTGGTGGCCTAGGATGAAAGGCGATGTTGCTGCTTATGTTAGCAAGTGTTTAACATACGCCAAGGTGAAAGCTGAATACCAGAAGCCTTCAGGACTTCTACAGCAACCTGAGATCCCCAAGTGGAAATGGGAACATATCTCAATGGACTTCGTAACGATGTTGCCAAAGACGCCCAGAGGTCATGACACTATTTGGGTAATAGTTGAACGTCTGACCAAGTCCGCACACTTCCTGCCAATCAAAGAGAAGGATAATGCGAGTAAACTTGCGGAAATATACATGCGAGAGATTGTTGCACGTCATGGAGTGCCTCTCTCGATCATCTCGGATAGAGATGGACGTTTCACATCAAGGATTTGGCAATCCTTCCAAGAAGCTTTTGGCTCACAATTAAATTTGAGCACTGCGTTTCATCCGCAAACTGATGGACAAAGTGAAAGAACTATTCAGACATTGGAGGATATGCTGAGAGCATGTGTAATGGATCTAGGTGGTAGCCGGGATAATCATTTACCGTTAGTCGAGTTTTCATACAACAACAGCTACCACACCAGCATCGGAGCCGCGCCATTTGAAGCTCTTTATGGACGCAAATGTCGATCACCCTTATGTTGGGCTGATGCGGGTGATAGACAACTCGTTTGTCCTGAAATAGTCCAAGAGACTACAGACAAGATCGCACAAATTCGAAAACGCATCGAGACGGCTCGTGACAGGTAGAAAGCCTATGCAGATCCAAAGAGGAAACCTTTGGAATTTCAAGTTAGGGATATGGTTTTATTGAAAGTTTCACCCTGGAAGGGTGTGGCACGCTTCGGAAAGCGTGGGAAGTTGAATCCGCGTTACATTGGCCCTTTCAGAATCCTGCAAAGGATTGGGCTTGTAGCCTACAAGTTGGACCTACCTGCTGAACTCAATGGTGTTCACGATACATTCCATGTATCAAATTTGAGAAAGAGTCCAACACAAGAAACAGTGATCATTCCTGCTGACGAAGTTCATATCGACGACACGCTCCACTTTACCGAAGAACCCGTCGAGGTTACGGATTGGAAAGTTAATAAAACTCGCCGGAGTAGTGTCAAACTTGTCAAAGTTCGATGGAATGCAAAACATGGGCCTGAATTCACGTGGGAACGTGAGGATCGGATGAAAGAGAAATACCCCCATTTATTTCCCAAGACCCCTACAACTAGAAGCAGAGCTTAAATTTCGGGACGAAATTTATTTAACGGGGGGAGAATGTGACAACCCTCACCAAACCAGGTATCCGTATGAATTAATTAATTTTTTATTAATGCTTAATTACTGTGCTTACTTACAGTTGTGATTAAACTGCTACTTGAATTCTGATACATACACATACATGCATCATACTTTATTACTGTCACTCCATTATTTACACAGAACTATAGTGACAAACTTGATGCACAAAAGCACAGTGAGCACACTATACGGATAACCCCGTAAACATGCTGACATAGCCAGCATCAGTCAGGCACTGTCTCTGAGGCCATTATGAGCCGGGAATAGATTACTACACTAGTAGGGAGTGTAGGGAGGTGAGGATTGTAGAACTGCGTCACTAGGTGATAGTTATAGTGACCGGATGTGCCTAAAACATGCTTTAATTACAAAATCCTGCACTTTAATATAAAATTCAGCATTTAAGCTAACTAGTAAAGTGCAAAAACATGGGAAAATAATACTAGACACTTTCCAAAGTGTCGGGAATTCATTGTGTCACTAAAAATAATATTAACGACACTTTAAATGATTATTTAGCACTTTAACGGATTAATATCCAACCGAGCAACCAGACTTTACCCGGAACATAAAAATATTGACATGACATTGTTTTTCCTTTTCTGAGCTAGTTAGGGTACCCAAACACCCTAACACCCGTTATAATACACTACACTCTAGTAACTAATTTAAAGTTCCTAATTAAACAAACTAGCACCTAACTACATGGTTCAAAACAACTAAATACCCACCCCATTACAACCGATCGGTTTTCCCCCATGTGGGACAAACCCTTACACTTTTAATTATTTTATTAACTTATGTCTCATATCTAGAATACACTTTATACAATGGTTAATAGTGGAGGATGGATTATATAATTACATGCAAGATCACAAATTCATTTACATCAACACTTTACAAAAAAAAAATTGATTTCTTTCTCTCTTGGCTTGGTCACGGCCGAAACCATAGCCCACCATCCACCCATCATTCAATTTCAATCTTGCAATTCCACTCACACACAAAGGTGAAAGGTCAAATACGAGGAGGCTCGGTGCTTACGGAATCGCAAGGACCTCTCTACATCGCTATTAACCACCTTGTTTTCGTCTTGAATCTTCCCTAGCCTCGTGCTAGTTGTAAGTGATTCTAAACACTCCCTTGATCTTGTCTAAAGTGGTTAATAAGAAGTTTAACGGATAAATTCACGAACACTTAAGATCAAAACTAAAAGTCTTGTTAGAATGTTGAATATGGTGGTTAATGAGTAAATATTAGTGTAAAACTCATAAAGCTTGTTTAGTTATGATTGTTTTATGTTGTTGATTACTAGTGTTGGAATGGATTGTCATCTAACCGTGCTAGTTCATGTTCATGGAACATGAACTAGTGTTATGTTAAATAGAAAAGTTACAAGATGACGAACCCTTTCATACGGGAACATGAACTTGTGTAAAAGTGGTTTTTCTTGTAAAATGGAGTTCAAAACTAGTAGATCTATAGATCTACAAGTGGTATTTTCGAAGAACCAAGTGTAAGATGAAACCATGTTTAAAAGTCGGATCTTTCTTGAAACAAAGGCATTTTGTAAACAGACAAGTGTGTAAACACTTGTGTGGCAAAAGGTTTTAACAAAGAAACATTTTCGTAAATACCGACTAGAAGTTGTAAAACTTCATATTCTTTAAAAATAAAGTTTTCAGAAAATGATTTTTATTTTTAGAGATGGAAAGATCCACTAAATGTGTTGAAAAGTTACTACATAATTTTACACAACTTGCAAGTTCATGTGTTTGCGATTTATGTTTATTTTGACTAGTTTGATATTTGAAGATGGTATTTTGATGATTGGAAATTGTTGATTGAATTTTGAAAAGAAAATGATACGCTAGTAAGCGTGGCCACCTCCAGTAACAGAGGAAACTCTGGCGAAATTTTTCCAGAAAATAACACTTAGAAATATTTATGTAACAAGTGTTCATGAATATATATTTTTAACTTGTTTTCCTAAACAAACTTCGCCATGATTTTTGTTATAAAGTAACCAAGTATTCGGAGGTGGATTTTTGTAAATAAAACTTGTTAAATATATATTGAGAATATATATTTCGTAGTAAAACACTTGTGTGATTTTATGATTATTTTGTGAACTATATATTATTTTTAGGGTAAAAATAATATAACTCGTATACACTGAGAAGTATCGACTCCAAAATAATACCAACGCTATCATAAAAAAAATATTTAAGTTACACTGGTGTTATTATTACCACAAGAACCTTAAAATGTAACTTACGTATTTTTCGGAAAATACTCTTGAATGCGTATTTTGATAAAGGTATTATTTTGGAATTTGTATGGAATAAAATATAATATTTTTGGGAAAAATATGTATATTTTGGAGATAGAATATTTTAGACAAATGAATTAAAATATATTTATTTAAGTGAGACTTAATAATATATTTTGGAATTACAAAAGAACACATGTATTAAAACCCCCATCCTTGGGAAGGAATATAACTATAAATTATTACGAAGTGTAAACAAGGAATAGTTACCTAACTATTTCCCAAAAACTTAAACCTTAGGCCAAGGCACGGCCGTCTGTCAAATAGAAGTTAGTACGTGTAGGTCGTCACGCAGCAGGTTGATTGGGAGATACTATTTCGAGACGCACTTCTGTGAGTTCATGTCCCCCTTTTCTCTTAACTGTTTTCAGTTTTAAACTGCGGGGGTGAAATACATGTTACGATTATTACGAACTTTTACTTACATGGTATGGTTAGCGTAAGGAGGGTTACTACTTAGATCATGTGAGTGGGTAGGCGAGAACTGGAGGCCATTAATCCTCATTGTAGGACCGAGGGTCGTTAGCGGTAGATCTATCTGGGTGTAGCGAGCCCAACCCCAGGCCCAGCAGAATGGACCTCGGGGTGACTTTGAGCCCAACGCAAAATCCGCTAGGTTTGAGTCTTTCTACAGCACTTCACACATATCAATGGCCTTGCAAACCATTGGTGATATCTTTATTTCCTTATTTGCTACATACCAGGGATTTTATACTTACAAAGGTTTTACTTACCCACTATCACATGAACTCGCTCAACTTTATGTTGACTTTTCAACTTACATGTATTTCAGGGAATTAGGATCTGGCGAAGTATGCTACGTTTTCACGATGCGTAAGAGTTATGAGGTCATCCACGTTTAGGGATTGTGACTTTTACCTGGACGAGTCGCAAGTCTTAAATGGTGTCTATTTTATGTTAAGGTTATGTCGTATGAACAATGTTTTTATGGGTTGTAACTCGTTGCATGTGTTAACTTTAAACAATGTTGTGGTATTTTACTTTTAAAACTTGAATCAATGGATGATCTTCATGGTTTTATTTTCATATAGCTTTGTTGTGATTAAGCTATGGTATTAAGAAGTCACACCAAATAAACCCAAGCTTCCGCAAAGCCAGGGTGTGACAAGTGGTGAGGAAACCCAGAAAATAGACAGTAACCCACCGTGGGAAGATAAATTAGACGAAAAGGGGGCAAATCTCTACATGTTAGCTACTATAGCAGTAAATGCTAACTTCTAGTTGAATCACCAAACCAGTACCAGCACCTACGACACCTATAAGCTAGAAACTTTAAACTATTAAATAAATCACTAGTATATTTTGAAATTTCAGTTGTAATAAATATCTCGCAATAAGTTCGTTTTAATCAAATAAATTTAAGTTTCTAAATTGCCATTCTGTGATTCTGTGAATTACTAAATTTTAACTTAGAATTTTGTGTGTTTCTTCATATCTGCTAAACAGCATGAATGAATTATCTGAAGCTCTAGATAATCTCAACCTCTATCCTGTTAAGGTAGAAGTTTCCAGAGAGTTCACCGGTTATTTCGCCGACAAAGAGGAACCCATGGAATTTCAATCCCAACCATCGGAAAAATCTAAACCCAAGAAAAGAAGAAGACTTGTGGGCTGGAGGCGTGTGCGCAGGAAGAAACCGGCGACACGAAAAGTTACCAAGATAGTAGATCCCAAAGGAAAAGGCAAGGAAATAGAAATTGGGGAAAGTTCCAGGCAAAACCAGGAAATGACACCCTGGGTAGTCCTAGATCATAAGCTAGTACTTAGTGACCTCATCGGACTTGCCGATGGAAGCCTTGAACCTGTTAATCAAAACCTCGTATTTACCGAAGAAGATCTCTTCAACTACCCAGTAGAAGCCCAACTTCCAGTCAATCTAGAACCTGCTATTCCAAATCCTATTGTCTAATCCCAACCTCTACAAGCAGAACTAGAAGAATGGTGGACAACCGACTGGCAGTTCCAGAACCTCTTGAACAACCCTGATACATTTTTCCCACAATTTGACCCAGAACCTCCACTATACCCAACTATGAGTCTGGAGAATCTGGCTGAACTCAGCCACTATGGCGAGGAGCTGATTGATGCGGGAAACCGAATTAGGGATGTGGGAGAAAGAATCACCTGGAAGTACGACGAGAGGGAGCGTCGTTTCTAAAATGCCAGCTGTGGGAGGATGATGTGACGGGGGTCGTATGGTTGTAGGAATATATGTTTAATAATAATAATATAATCATACAAATAAAAGTATGTGTAATAATCTAACAATAAAACGTTTGTAAGATATCAGCATGTACGGATGCCTATAATATATAAAATATTGAACGTTGAAAAATCAATAATTTTGGCTATATAAGTTAAACGTGATTACGTGCAATTGTTTTGTTATGCTTGTTATTAATTATTTGATGCTAATTGCTTATATTAATTTAAATTACCAGATGGAAAACTGTCACGGCCCCATCCCCGGTTTGACCCGGTCAGGAGCCGCGGGACAGGAACCCGTGGTATCTATGATGCGATAGCGGAAGATTTTTAACAGGATCTTTGAAAACTCGAAAATGCCCAATTATTTTATTTCATAATTTGGGATAAACCCCGTACTTTACAATAGAGGAATTTAACTAGGAAATTCCCTGATTTATTAAAACATGTTTATTCATTTTTAACTGAGCCACCTCTTCAAGCTGGTTAGTGCTCCCTAGCACGTTTCCTTGATTTACAGCAGGTCGCCTGAAACATGTTTTAAAATATTTTATCAGCGGGGAAATGCTGGCGAGTCACTCTAATTTGAGAAAATGACACAGTTATAATTTACAGCATAAGAGCGATTACAATGGCTTCTATCTTATTTTTATCTGGCGCCGTGTCACACTGTGTGACGATGGTCATACCACTATTGGGTCCTGTCACCCAAGTAGTGATGATTATCCATGTTAGGTCAATGAACCTAAGCGGGAGAAAATTAGTAATGTGCACAATACCCCACTAGCCAGTGATTTCAAGATATCCACGATTTACTCCCTGTAATTATAACTTTTGAAAATGGAGTATTGTAAAATAGTTGATAAAAAGAGAATGACTCACATTGCAGATTTATACGGGCAGAGTTTAGCCTACTGATTAGCCTGATAACCTAAATTTAAATAACATGCACACAAACTAGGTCAGTAACTAATACAGCATTTACAATAACTCACGAGATTAAACCCTCACAACGAATGACAAAGTGCAATACTTAAACATCCATCGAATTCACGACGAATGACAAAGCATAACCCTAATGTGGGCAGCACTTAAACATCCATTGGATAGTTTCAATCGATCGGACATTGAATCGTAGCAGCGATCAATACCCGGTATCGGAGCAGCGCCTCGCTAATTTGATTGAAATTTCGACTTCAGAGTAGTGAGAATTCGTTTTTTTGAGAGTTTTAGTCGACACAGAATGAAAGCTCCTGAGCTAGGCTATTTATAGGTGAAATATGGGGTTGTCGTGGCCCGCCTAGCCACCTAGTCTATGCGTAGGTTTGCTGGGTCACGAGTTAGGGTTGGCAGATGGGTTATACGTGGCCCGGATGCTTATCCGGTTGAATTTCAAGTTGACACGGCCCGCGTAAGGGTCTGGTCATCCTTTACTCGGCCCGCCTGAAACCATAATTTTGGATTTCTTGATTTTTTATGCATAGTAAGGTTTCAGGGGTCCAGGTTTTTACTTACGAGTCGTTTTGGGACATTTTTGGAGAGTCCTTACATCCTCCCCACCTTATTTAAAATCTTGTCCTCGAGATTCATTGGAATAAGTGAGGATATTTTCGCTTCATTTCCGATTCCAGCTCCCAAGTGTATTCGTGTCCTCTTTTTGAATCCCACTTGACTTTGACAAGTCTTAACCTTTTGTGTTTGAGAAATTTGATCTTTCGATCTTCGATTTGAAGTGGTTTTTCAACGAACTTCAATTTCTCATTTACCTCTATGTCTTGAAGAGGTACTACCAAAGATTCGTCAGATAAACATTTCTTGAGGTTGGATACATGAAATACATCATGTACCCCAGCTAGTTCATCTGGTAGTTGTAAGAGATAGGCAACCGGTCCTATGCGTTGGATTACTGGAAATGGTCCTACGTATCGTGGACTCAGTTTTCCTTTCTTACCGAATCGAACTACTCCTTTCCAAGGAGAAACTTTTAAGAGAACCTTGTCTTCGATTTGGAATTCTAACGGCTTGCGTCTATTGTCTGCATAACTTTTCTGGTGATCTCGAGCCGTTTTCAGTCTTTCCTTAATTAGAGTGATTTTGTCGGTAGTTTCTTGCACAATCTCCGGACCTGATAATTGACTTTCTCCTATTTCTGCCCAACAAACTGGAGTTCTACACTTACGTCCGTACAGTGCTTCGAATGGGGCAGCTTCGAGCTTGAATGATAACTATTATTATAGGAGAATTCAATTAAGGGTAAATGGTTATCCCAGTTTCCACCAAAATCTATCACACATACCCTAAGCATGTCCTCCAAGGTTTGAATCGTCCTTTCACTTTGTCCGTCTGTTTGAGGATGATATGCAGTACTTAGATTTAGTCGGGTTCCCATTGCCTCCTGGAAACTTTTCCAGAAATGGGAAGTGAAACGACTATCCCTATCCGATACAATGGAGAGTGGGACTCCATGTAAGGATACTACTTCATCTACATACAACTTTGCCAACCTTTTCATGCTAAAGGTTTCTTTCATGGGTAGAAAATGCGCTGATTTGGTTAGTCGATCCACGATTACCCAAATCGCATCGTTACCTTTTCTGGTTTTGGGTAACTTAGTAACAAAATCCATTGTTATAAGTTCCCATTTCCATACAGGCATTTCTAACTGTTGTAGTAAACCTGAAGGTTTCTGGTGTTCTGCCTTAACTTGTGAACAAGTAAGACACTTAGAAACATATCTAGCTATGTCCTTTTTCATTCCGTTCCACCAGAAATTTTTTCTTAAATCTTGGTACATTTTATTGTTACCAGGATGCATGGTATACCTACATTTATGAGCTTCATCTGGAATCTGATTTCTTAATTCTCCCTGCTTAGGTGCCAGATTCGTTTCTTATGGAATCTCCAGATTCCATCACTACCTTGTTCTAAGTCCTTAATTCGCCCTTTCATTCCTTCAGCATCATCCTTGATTGCTGTTTCTTGAATGCTTTTCAGTTGATCCATTAAGTCTAATTGCAAACTTAATCTAAGAGCACGAACTCGTCGTTGTTTCTCATGATACTTACGACTTAAGGCATCAGCAACTATGTTTGCTTTTCCTTCGTGATATTGAATATCACAATCGTAATCACTTAAGATTTCCATCCATCTCCTTTGCCTTATGTTCAATTCTTTTTGCCCAAATATATATCTTAAGCTTTTATGATCTGTATAGACAGTAAACTTACTTCCGTACAGATAGTGTCTCCAAATCTTAAGGGCAAAAATTATGGCTTGTAACTCTAAATCATGAGTCGCATAGTTTTCCTCGTGCTTTTTCAATTGCCTTGACGCATACGCAATTACCTTCTTGCGTTGCATAAGCACACATCCTAATCCTAGCTTTGAAGCATCACAATATACTTCAAAATCTTTTGTTCCTTCTGGTAAGGCTAGAATTGGAGCATTGGTTAACCTTTGCTTTAAAATCTTAAAAGCCTCATCTTGTTTGGGTCCCCACTCAAACTTAACTGATTTACAGGTTAGCTTAGTTAATGGCACGGCTATCTTAGAAAAATCCTTAATAAACCGTCTATAATATCCGGCTAATCCTATAAAACTTCTAATTTCCATAGCTGATTGCGGAACCTTCCATTTGGTGATCGCTTCTATCTTAGCAGGATCTACGTGAATGCCTTCGTGATTCATCATATGTCCTAAGAATTGCACTTCTTGCAGCCAAAATTCACACTTCGAGAATTTGGCATAAAGTTTCTTCTTTCTTAACAAAGTTAAGAGTATATGCAGGTGCTCACAATGTTCCTCCTGACTTTTGGAATAAATAAGTATATCGTCGATGAAGACAATTACAAATTTATCCAAATAGGGTTTACAGATTCTATTCATCATGTCCATAAATGCTGCAGGAGCATTTGTTAACCCAAAGCGCATAACTGTAAACTCGTAATAACCATACCTCGTTCTGAAAGCGGTTTTAGGTATGTCTTCCTCTTGTACCTTCAATTGATGGTATCCGGAGCGTAAGTCGATCTTAGAAAAGTATCTAGCTCCTTGAAGTTGATCAAAAAGATCATCAATCCTAGGTAATGGGTATCAGTTCTTAATTGTAACTTTATTCAATTCTCTATAATCGATACACATTCGCATCGAACCATCCTTTTTCTTTACAAAAAACACTGGTGCTCCCCACGGGGATAAACTAGGTTGTATGAATCCTTTAATTAGTAATTCATTTAATTGCTTTTTCAATTCTAGCATTTCGGTGGGTGCTAACCGATAAGGTGCTTTGGCTATCGGTGTAGTTCCAGGAATTAGATGAATTCTAAATTCTACCTCCCTATCAAGTGGTAATCCAGGTAGTTCTTCTGGGAATACATCCGAGTATTCTGATACTACTGGAATGTCCTTAAGTTCTTTACTTTTTGTGTTAATGATTACTGAAATCATATACACCATTTCTTGTTTTCTGGAATAGCTGGCTAATTTCATTACTGAAATGAATTTCATTGGCTTTCGTGGCTTATCTCCTGTAATCACTACTAATTCTCCTGTGGGTGTATGAATTTCTATGGAATTCTTATCACAAAGAATTCGAGCATGGTTGGCTACTAACCAATCCATTCCTAACACTACATCGAATCCGGCTAATTTCATAGGTAGCAGGTTTGCAGCAAAATTATGTCCTAAGAGTTCTATCTTTCCTTCTTGCAAAACCTTATCTATGTTAACAGAATTTTCGTTTGCCGTTTCGACTGTGAAAATCTGCCTAAGGTTGGTTAAAGGTAAATTAAGTGCTTGGCAGAATGAAGTATTTATAAAACTTTGGTTGGCACCAGAGTCAAATAATACTTTTGCATAAACGTTGTGAACTAGGAACGTACCAGCTATCACATCCGGAATTAGCTCTGCTTCCTGAGTAGTCAGTTGGAAGGCTCTTACATTCCTTTTAGCTCCTTCTGCAGGTTTGGCTTTGTTATCCGCTGGTTTGTTTAGTTTTGGGCAGTCTGGCCTAAGATGTCCAGCTTCTCCACAGTTGTAGCAGACTGTGAATTTCTTCTTCCTGCAGTCTTCTTCTTGATGCCCCGGAATTTTGCAAAAATTGCAATATCCCTTGCATCTTCCAAAATGCTTTCTTTTGCAAGAATTGCAAAATGGACCAGTGGAAGATTCCCCGGTTCCCCTTCTCTTAAAATTATTACGATTACCCATACGGAATCCTTGGGTAATCTTTTGGGCTACTTCCTTCTTTCTATCCTCTTCTTGCGTCCGTACCAATTCGTCAGTCAGAGTATTGGCTAAATCCACCGCAGCTTTGACGATATTACGTATTTCGCCAATTAATCCCCAAATATAGCGAGAAATAAGTACCGGCTCTGGCGAAGCCAGCGTAGGTACAACAATAGCATATTCGAAGAATGTCGAAGTGTACCCTCGACAGTCTACATCCACCATCCGATGTGTCAGGAACTTATTTGTCATTTGTTCCTTTTCATACTCGGGACAGAATTTTCTTTCTACAAGATTCTTAAATTCTTCCCAGTTCATAACATACGCCACCGTCCTTCCTTTGGCTTGTAGCACAGTGTTCCACCATTCTAGCGCCCCTTCTTTAAAAAGATGCGACGAGTACATGACCTTGTCTTCCTCGTCACATTTACTTATGGTAATTACTGCCTCGGTTTTCTCTAACCAATGCAGTGCTGCAGTCGCACCTTCGTTACCTGCAAATTCAGTTGGTTTACAGGCAAGAAATTCTTTGTAAGTGCAACCAGGCGTTGCAACTTTCATTTTCTTGAGAATCGGGACTTGCAGAACATTATCGTTATTGTTATTGTTGTTGTTGTTGTTGTTGCCGCCTCCGTTTACACTATTACTGAAGTTGTCCTCATGAGTACATTTACTAGGAATAATTTGAGGTTCAACTGGAATTCGAGCAGCAGCAAGTATTGCTGGAATATCATTGGCTATTCCTTGAGCAACGATATCCTCGATATCTTGCCTATTCAGCAATTGCTCTTCCTGATTTTGCCCAGATTGATTTACTTCATTAACTGGTTCATTACCAGCGTTTGCCATCTGGTAATTAATTTATATAAGTGATTAGCATAAATAATTAATAATTAAACATAACAAAACAATCGCACATAATCACATTAACATGTATAGCCAAAAGTTATCGATTTCTCGATTTCCATTTTTATATATTATATTATGCATCCGTACATACTGTTATCTTACAAACGTTTTATTTTTAGATTATTACACATACTGGTTTTTATTATTATTGTTATACAAACACAGCTTCACCACCACCCCTTTCTCTCGTCAACTGGCATATTAAAAGCGATGTTCCCTCTCATCGTATTTCCAGGAGATTTGTTCTCCTATCTCCCAGATCATACTCCCTGCATCCATCAACTCCTCGCCAAAATGGCGTAGTTCAGCTAAGTTTTCATTACTCATTGGTGGATTTGGTGCAGGTTCTGGGTCGAACTGAGGGAAAAAGGTGTAAGGATTATTTAGGAGGTTTTGGAACTCCCAATCGTTGGTCCACCATTCGTCCATTTCTCCTTGAGGTTGGGTGTGAATTAAAGGTTCTGGGATAGCCGGTTCCAGGTTTATTGGAAGTTGAGTTTCAGCAGGATAAGGAAAAAGATTTGTATTGATAGGCCTAAGGATATCACAGCTTGCCAGTATGTGATCCAGTTCCTCCTGAAATGGCAATTCCTCAACTTGCCTAGAACTTTCCCCAATTTCCATCCCTACTTGCCTCGAATTTCCCTTAATCTCGATCCCTTTTCCTTTATCCATGGGATTCTCTATCTTGGGAATTCTTCTAGTTGCTGGTTTCCTTCTGCGTACACGCCTCCAGCCCACAAATCTTCTTCTTTTCTTAGGTTTTGATTTCTCCAAAGGTGGAGCTTGAAATTCCATAGGTTTTTCCACATCAGCCAAGTAACCAGTAAAATCTATGGAAACTTCTATTTTCACAGGGTAGAGATTGAGATTCTCTAGGGCTTCAGATAATTCATTCATGCTGTTTAGCATTTATGAAGAAACACACAACATTCTAAGTTAAAATTTTGTAAATCACAAAATCACAGAATGGTAATTTAGAAAACTTTTAAAATTTATTTAAAACGAACTAACGCTAGATTTTTAGTACAACTGAACTTTCGAATTTATACTAGCGGTTTATTTAATAGTTTGAAGTTTCTGGTTTATAGATAATATGGGTGCTAATACTGAGTCGGGGTGTTGGTAGTCTAAAGGTTAACATTTACTGCTACAGTGGCTAACATATAAAGATTTGCCCATTTTTCATCTAATTTATCTTCCCATGGTGGGTTGTTGCTTATTTCCTGGGTTTCCTGTGACTTCTTCATTTTCTCCTGACTTTTTCTAATAATCCAGCTTCTTTTATTAGGGGTAAGTGGTTTCTCAGACTGTGCCTTTCGCACAAATATTCCTTCCTCAGTGTCTGCTGAGTATCTTGAGGAATTTGATTGGGATGTACTTCCCTTATTCTTTGGTGAACTATCTAATTTATGATAGATATCCGAAATTCTTTGCTTACCCACACTGTAAATTAACAGATAGTCAAGATAGAAAATCACATAATCACAGAATGGCAATCAGGAAATTTAAGTATTTTGAAATACTTAATAGGCTTTAAATCAGTGGCTCGATCAGTAGCTCTGATACTACCTTTTCCTGTCACGGCCCCAGCCCCGGTTTAACCCGGTCAGGAGCCGCGGGACAGGAACCCGTGGTATCTATGATGCGACAGCGGAAGATTTTTAACAGGATCTTTGAAAACTCGAAAATGCCCAATTATTTTATTTCATAATTTGGGATAAACCCCATACTTTACAATAGAGGAATTTAACTAGGAAATTCCCCGATTTATTAAAACATGTTAATTCATTTTTAACTGAGCCACCTCTTCAAGCTGGTTAGTGCTCCCTAGCACGTTTCCTTGATTTACAGCAGGTCGCCTGAAACATGTTTTAAAATATTTTATCAGCGGGCAAATGCTGGCGAGTCACTCTAATTTGAGAAAATGACACAGTTATAATTTACAGCATAAGAGCGATTACAATGGCTTCTATCTTATTTTTATCTGGCGCCGTGTCACACTGTGTGACGATGGTCATACCACTATTGGGTCCTGTCACCCAAGTAGTGATGATTATCCCTGTTAGGTCAATGAACCTAACCGAGAGAAAATTAGTAATGTGCACAATACCCCACTAGCCAGTGATTTCAAGATATCCACGACTTACTCCCTGTAATTATAACTTTTGAAAATGGAGTATTGTAAAACAATTGATAAAAAGAGAATGACTCACATTGCTGATTTATACGGGCAGAGTTTAGCCTACTGATTAGCCTGATAACCTAAATTTAAATAACATGCACACGAACTAGGTCAGTAACTAATACAGCATTTACGATAACTCACGAGATTAAACCCTCACAACGAATGACAAAGTGCGATACTTAAACATCCATCGAATTCACGACGAATGACAAAGCATAACCCTAATGTGGGCAGCACTTAAACATCCATTGGATAGTTTCAATCGATCGGACCTTGAATCGTAGCAGCGATCGAGTTAATACCCGGTATCGGAGCAGCGCCTCGCTAATTTAATTGAAATTTCGACTTCAGAGTAGTGAGAATTCGTTTTTTGAGAGTTTTGGTCGACATAGAATGAAAGCTCCTGAGCTAGGCTATTTATAGGTGAAATATGGGGCTGTCGCGGCCCGCCTAGCAACCTAGTCTATCCGTAGGTTTGCTGGGTCACAAGTTAGGGTTGCCAGATGGGTTATACGTGGCCCAGATGCTTATCCGGTTGAATTTCAAGTTAATGCGGCCCGCGTAAGGGTCTGGTCATCCTTTACGCGGCCCGCCAGAAACCATAATTTTGGATTTCTTGATTTTTTTTATGCATAGTAAGGTTTCAGGGGTCCAGGTTTTTACTTACGGGTCGTTTTGGGACATTTTTGGAGTGTCCTTATATCCTCCCCGCCTGAAATCATCTTAATAGGGAGGTAGAATTTAGAATTCATCTAATTCTTGAAACTACACTGATAGCTAAAGCACCTTATCGGTTAGCACCTACCGAAATGCTAGAACTGAAAAAGCAGTTAGATGAATTACTAAGCAAAGGATTCATCCAACCTAGTTCATCCCCGTGGGGAGCGCCAGTGTTTTTTGTAAAGAAAAAGGTTGGTTCGATGCGAATGTGTATCGATTATTGGGAATTGAATAAGGTTACAATTAATAACCGATACCCATTACCTTGGATTTATGATCTTTTTGATCAACTTCAAGGAGCTAGATACTTTTCTAAGATTGACTTACGCTCCGGATACCATCAATTGAAGGTACAAGAAGAAGACATACCTAAAACCGCATTTAGAACAAGGTATGGTCATTACGAGTTTACAGTCATGCCCTTTGGGTTAACAAATGCTCCTGCAGCATTGATGGACATGATGAATAGAATCTGTAAACCGTACTTGGATAAATTTGTAATCGTTTTCATCGATGATATACTTATTTATTCCAAAAGCCAGGAGGAACATTGTGAGCACTTGCATGTACTCTTAACTTTGTTAAGAAAGGAGAAGCTTTACGCCAAATTCTCGAAGTGTGAATTTTGGCTGCAAGAAGTACAATTCTTAGGACACATGGTGAATCATGAAGGTATTCACGTAGATCCTGCTAAAATAAAAGCAATTACCAAATGGAAAGTCCCACAATCAGCCATGGAAATTAGAAGTTTTTTAGGCTTAGCTGGATATTATAGACGGTTTATTAAGGATTTTTCTAAGATAGCCGTGCCATTAACTAAGCTAACTTGTAAAACAGCTAAGTTTGAGTGGGGACCTAGGCAAGAAGAAGCCTTAAGGATTTTGAAGCAAAAGCTAACGAATGCTCCAATTTTAGCTTTACCAGAAGGAATAGAAGATTTTGAAGTATATTGTGATGCTTCAAAGCTAGGATTAGGATGTGTGCTTATGCAACGCAAGAAGGTAATTGCGTATGCATCAAGGTAATCGAAAAAGCACGAGGAAAACTATACGACACATGACTTAGAATTAGGATCCATAATTTTTGCCCTTAAGATTTGGAGACATTATCTGTACGGAAGTAAATTTACTGTCTATACAGATCATAAAAGCTTAAGATACATATTTGGGCAAAAAGAATTAAATATGAGGCAAAGAAGATGGATGGAAATCCTAAGTGATTACGACTGTGATATTCAATATCACGAAGGAAAAGCAAATGTAGTTGCTGATGCCTTAAGCTGTAAGTATCATGAAAAGCAAAAGCGAGTTCGTGCTCTTAGATTAAGTTTACAATTAGACTTAATGGAACAATTGAGAAGTATTCAGGAAACCGCAATCAAAGATGGTGCTGAAGGTATGAAAGGACGAATAAAAGAATTAGAGCAAGGAAATGATGGAATTTGGAAATTCCACAAGAAAAGAATTTGGGTACCTAAGCAGGGAGAATTAAGAAAAAAGATTTTAGAGGAAGCCCATAAATCTAGGTATACCATGCATCCTGGTAACAATAAAATGTATCAAGATTTAAGAAACAATTTATGGTGGATTGGTATGAAAAAGGACATAGCTAGATATGTTTCTAAGTGTCTAACTTGTTCATAAGTTAAGGCAGAACATCAGAAACCTTTAGGTCTACTACAACCGTTAGAAATGCCTGTATGGAAATGGGAACTCATAACAAAGGATTTTGTTACTAAGTTGCCCAAAACCAGAAAAGGTAACGATGCAATTTGGGTAATTGTGGATCGATTAACCAAATCAGCTCATTTTCTACCTATGAAAGAAACCTTTAGTATGGAAAGGTTAGCAAAGTTGTACGTAGACGAGATAGTATCCTTACATGGAGTCCCACTCTCCATTGTATCGGATAGAGATAGTCGTTTCACTTCCCATTTCTGGACAAGTTTCCAGGAAGCAATGGGAACCCGACTAAAATTAAGCACTGCATATCATCCTCAAACGGATGGACAAAGTGAAAGGACAATCCAAACCCTGGAAGACATGCTTAGAGCATGTGTCATTGATTTTGGGGGAAACTGGGATGACCACTTATCTTTAATGGAATTCTCCTATAACAATAGTTATCATTCAAGCATTGAAGCTGCCCCGTTCGAAGCACTGTATGGACGTAAGTGGAGAACTCCAGTCTGCTGGGCAGAAATTGGAGAAAGTCAATTATCTGGACCCGAGATTGTGCAAGAAACTACCGACAAAATCTCTCAAATTAAGGAAAGACTGAAAACGGCTCGAGATCGCCAAAAGAATTATGCAGACAATCGACGCAAGCCGTTAGAATTCCAAATCAGAGACAAAGTACTCTTAAAAGTATCTCCTTGGAAAGGAATAGTTCGATTCGGTGAGAAAGGAAAACTGAGTCCACGGTACGTAGGACCATTTCCAGTAATCCAACGCATAGGACTGGTTGCCTATCGCTTACAACTACCAGAAGAGTTAGCTGGGGTACATGATGCATTTCATGTATCCAACCTCAAGAAATGTTTATCTGACGAATCTTTGGTAGTACCTCTCCAAGACATAGAGGTAAATGAGAAATTAAAGTTCGTTGAAAAACCACTTCAAATCAAAGATCGAAAGATCAAATTTCTCAAACATAAAAGATTGAAACTGGTTAAAGTCAAGTGGGAATCAAAGAGAGGACCGGAATACACTTGGGAGCTGGAATCGGAAATGAAGCGAAAGTATCCTCACTTATTTCAGTAAATCTCGAGGACGAGAATTTAAATAAGGTGGGGAGGATGTAAGGACTTCAAAATTATCCTAAAACGACCTGTAAGTATAAACCTGGACCCCTAAAACCCTACTCCATATTAAAAATCAAGAAATTTAGAATCTTGGTCTTCTCGCGGGGCGCGTAAAGGGTAAGCATACCTTACGCGAGCCGCGTCAAAGTAAGGTTTGATCGGATAAGCGTCCAGATCCACGTGTCACACACGTGGCGTGCCTACCGATGACACGCTAGCCCTAGTCTACGAAATAGACTTCCTCGCGGGCCGCGTAAGGAACGACTGAGGGCTCACGCGGGCCGCGTGAGACCCAAATTTCACCTATAAATAGATTGGACCTCGAGCTATCATCTGGTGTCGAAATTTCAGTTCAAAACACGAGTTATACTGTCCAAAAGTCGAAATTTCAATTTACAGTAGCGAGGCACTGCTCCGATAGCGGGTATTAACTCAATCGTTGCTACGATTCAATATCCGATCAATTGAAACTATCCGACCGGATGTTTAAGTGCTGCCCAAACTCGGACTTTTCCTTTATCATTAGTCGTGATTCCAACAGGATGTTTGAGTGCCACCCGAATCCGGGGAATACTTTGTCATTCGTCGTGAAAACGGTGGATGTTTAAGTATTGCGCTCTGTCATTCGTTGCGAGTCCGATGGATGTTTAAGTGTTGCACTTTGTCATTCGTCGTGAAGGTTTTAATCTCGTGAGTTATTGTAAATGTTGTATTAGTTACTAACATAGTTTATGTGCATTGTTATTTAAGTTAGGTTACAAGGCTAATCAGTAGGCTAAACTCTGCTCGTATAAACTTGCAATGTGAGTCATTCTCTTTTTATCAAAAGTATTTTACAATACTCCATTTTCAAATGTTATAATTACAGGGATTAAGTCATGGTTATCATGAATCACTGGCTAGTGGGGTATTGTGCACATTACTAATTTCTCACGGTTAGGCTAATAAATCCTAATAGTGATAATCATCACTACTTGGGGAAAGACCCAATAGTGGTATGACCATCGTCACACAGTGTGACACGGCGCCAGATAAAAATAAGATAAAAGCCATTGTAATCGCTCTTATGTTGTAATTTATAACCATGTGTCATTTTATGCAAAATGAGTGACTCGCCAGCATTTTCCCTGCTGATAAAATATTTTAAAACTTGTTTCAGGCGACCTGCTGTGAATCAAGGAAAACGTGCTACGGAGCACTAACCAGCTTGAAGATGTGGCTCAGTTTAAATGACTAAACATGTTTTAATAAATCAGGGAATTTCCTAGTTAAATTCCTCTATTGTAAATCACGGGGTTTTATCCCGAATTATGAAATAAAAATAATCGGGCATTTTCAAATTTTAACAGATTCTGGTAAAATCTTCCGCTGTCAAACTCAACTAATAAATACCACGCGAGTTCCTGTCCCGCGGCTCCTGACCGGGTAAAACCGGGGCCGGGGTCGTGACACAAAAGGTGATTCACAGTTTCTTGTATGGTTTCATATCTTTCAATAGAATCACAGGTTGTAGTACGTTCTTGTGTTCGGTCCACGCACGTGTACGGATTCCGCACGTCACACGTGTCATACGCAATCGTTTGGGAGTCAAAAACCGATCCTACAAGTGGTATCAGAGCAGGAGCTCGATTACACGGATCAAACATACTAAATCGCACAAGAATTCAGCAAATTCAAAGTAAAAAAAACATCAGATTTGTCAAATTTCTTACTCTACTCTTTTTCTTCACATTCTTGATAGAAAAACGCAAAATTAACTTGGTTTTTACGGATAAAATTGGCTGAAATTTTAACACAGTGTGCGAAAATCTTAGATCTAAAAGCCTTCAAATTTTCAGAACTTAATTCCAAATGGTTTGTGAGAAGTCGAGATTTTTTTGACCGTATACGTTCAAGATGCTAACTGTTGTTGTTATTGATGTTCATCGATCGGATGGCCATCCGATCGGATGACCATCCAATCCAAATTCTAATCCTCCACACAAAACATATTCGATTCATAATAATTTTGGTCCAATAGCATTTTAAACACTGAAGTGCATCACGTGATCACTTATTAAGCAGCCCATGTGAATATATCAGTTAAGTGTCAGCCCAGTTTATTACATGGCCCAATTAAATTCTTTCATTGACTGTTATAGTTTGAAATTTGAGTAGAGTGATTCAATATTTGTCGGCCCAGACATGATTGACAGGTCCACTTATCTAGTGGTCCAATAAAATTAAGCTTTGAATATAGTTTGTCGGCCATTATATTTGATTCAATAAATTGCTAGTCGCATGTGTTGATTTTTGAAACGGTCCAACAAGGTAATTGATTACACTTGCATATTGAGGTCCAACTCTCGAACGACATTTCGAACGGATTGCCTCCGATCCACAAATCTCATTCGATCGAAGTGGAATATTGGTGTCAACTCTCGGAAGGCAATTCGATCGAAGTGCAATCCGATCCAAAGTTCAACCCGTTGCTTTACATCCAAAACTCATCCGATCATATATTTAGTCCAATTACATTTCATTTTCAATTGAGTGGTCCAATTAAAATCAAATGATTTAGTTGTTCGGCCCATTTATTGCTAGTATCTGAAATTTGCATGTGATTATTGATAACTGCAAACCCATGTGATTTGAAGCTTTTAAGAAACAGCGGCCCAATTGGATATTACATTAACGTATTTTGTCGGCCACATATTAAGATGATTTCACAAAGTTGACGGGCCATTTAAAGGTATTAATCAGTATTAAGAGAATTTTGTGATTTGTTCAAGGTTTGCATGCGAAATTTATTGTTGCACATGATGTATAATAGCCTTCGGCCCAATGAGATTTTAATCAATTAAAATAGTGTCGGCCACTTTAATTCATAGAAGGATTCAATAGATATTATGAGATTCACGTGATTCATCTAGATATGATAAATCTATTTCATGTTTGCATGTATAAAAGTTTGACGGCCCACTTATTTGTATAATTGAACAGGTTTATTGAGCGGCCCAATCAGAGTTATCCTAGCACAATTGCTTGTCGGCCAAATAATACTTGTGATTTGAGGATTCAATCATCGAACGGCAATCCGTTCTAAGTGACATTCGATCCAAATACATCAGTGATTAAATTGTTGGCAATCTTCGAACGGCAATCCGTTCGAAGTGGCATCCGTTCCATTTACATAAAGCCACACTTAAACTGATCCGATTCATACACATTTTCAAAAGTCACATGTAATATCCATAAGTGTTGAGATTCACTTAGATAATATCCATTATCTTGTCAGGCTTTCACGTGTTGATCGGCCCAATTACATACAATATCATTTGTGTTTGCAGTTCACGAACGGCCTTCCAATCGAAGTGACATCCGATGGAGGTGAAAATATAAA
Organism: Helianthus tuberosus; assembly: GCA_030545235.1. Classification (NCBI taxonomy): domain Eukaryota; kingdom Viridiplantae; phylum Streptophyta; class Magnoliopsida; order Asterales; family Asteraceae; genus Helianthus; species Helianthus tuberosus. The sequence goes on from CM060383.1 coordinate 137,200,414, forward strand.
GTGATAGTTGACTTGTGTTGACCACGTTAGATCAAAGTGTGATTCGTACGGATTGACATCCGATCCAAAGTCATCCGATTGACTTTTGTTGACTCCGTCCGATCGAATACACATCCGATTCAAATAACTGTTCATTTTTAAAAACTGATCATTTGTGTTTGTGTATTTGCAGGTGATTCGAGGTGATAAACGAGGCGAAAAATTCATGGAACGGTAAATTCAAGACGCGATTCGAAGATGTCGGGAATTGGCGAAGAGTTTTATAACACGTTTTATAACGCATTTACAACTGAAGAAACACCAGTGACACCAAAGAATGCTACAACTGTGATTTCTGAGAATTTGAATCATGATAACGTGTACGGAAATCATCTGAGACCACCAAAGCTTATGAATATCGAAGATTATCACTGGTGGTGTGAAAGATTTGAAAACTGGGTGCAAGCCTATGCGTATGATAGTTGGATCATGTTAACAATAGGATATGAAAAACCAAGAAATGAAAAATAGGAATTAATCACACTTAAACAATTCACAGTTGATGATAAAAAGGAATATTCAAGTGAATTAAGAATGATAACTCTACTTTAACAATCTGTCAGAAAGGATATTTTCTCACTACTTCAGCATGGTGAAACGTCTAAGTCGATATGGGAAGCGTTAAAGCTGAAAGCTGAAGGTGGGAAAGATATCAAGAAAAACAATATATCGTTGTTGAAAAATGAGTTTGACTTGTTTGGTTGCATGAAGAATGAAACAGTTCGTCAAATGATAGAACGGTTTTGCCATCTGAAGATTGAAATGGAAAGGTTTGGAATTAACAAAGACAGAGAAGAGATGGTGGATAAACTCGTCGAGGCATTACCACATGAGGAAGATTGGAAAACCTATGTGATCGTTTTGAAAAATGATGATAAATTCGATGAGATGACGTTAGAGAGTTTGATTGAGAAAATAGAGGGGCATGATTTGTTGCTACAAAAACAGAACAAGATCTCTAGCTCTAGTTATCAACAGAATGTTAATCTGTACTATCACAGAGGAATGCTACAAAACAACGAATCTCCAAAGATCAGAACTGCGTTTAGTGCAGATAACACTCGTGACTCGTCAAACAACAAATCTTCGAGCTATGATCCAGGATATCATTCTTCATCTGCATCTGCATCGTCTAAATCTAATCCAAACCAGGATTGGAAAAATTCTCCACTTTTGAACAATGAGTTTGCTCAACAGCACACGAGTTTCTTAGCTTCTATTCTGGTATCTTACAAAGGTTTAATTGCAGGTAAGATCTAGAATCCAAACATGACGAAGGAGGATTACGATCAAGTCGATCCAGAAGAGATGGAACTCATGGACATTCGCTGGTGCATGGCAAGCGTCATCCGAAGAGCTCAAAGATTCATGGAGATAACTGGCAAAAAGTGCTTGGAAGGCCCAGATATGAAGATAGGTTTCGATAAGAACAAAGTCACTTGCTTCAAGTGTAAACAATAGGGGCACTTGAAGAGAGAATGCACGAACAACAAAGCTGATGATAGCGTGAATCCTTTTTATGAGGATTACTACAAAAAGGTTATTTATCATCAAAATAACGAGCAACCAACAAGAAAGCAGACTGATGAAGGACCTTCTAAAGAAAAGAGACAAACGGTATTGACACTTCGTGATCGTAGTGAATCCAGTATACAAAATAAAAAATCTGTTTGGGATAATTTTGATTGGGATAAATACTTCGATGAGAAAGAAGGAGCAAGAATTGTAATTCATGATGATGAAGGGTATGATTGGAGTCAACATGACAAAGAAGATGGAAAAGCCAAGGCAATGGTTGCTGAGATAAAACAAAGTCGAGAAGAAAGGTATGCTCGAATGAGGCTAGATGATGTGTATGATGCCTACAAGGAAGCAACACAAGCAGGCAGGTGGAACAAAGAAAAGGAATGCTTTGTCGATCCTCAAGGAAACCCAACAGTTGATCCTGAGAAGGTTGATTTTAAAGCATTAGTTGCTACAATACCTACTGTGAGTGTTTGGTGCGAAGGTCTTGAGGAGATTCCAAGGTATAGAGAAAAGGTTGAAGAAGGCATAAAGAAGGTGATATATGCTAGTTTGGAGAAGAAGAAAAAGAAGACGGTTGAGGAGATTGTGGATGAGAGTGAGAAACTGGTGAAGGAAGTAAAGAAAGAAGATGAAAAATCTGAGGAAGCTGTTGCAGAGAAACAGTAGGTGATTGAGGAAGTTCAGAATCAACAAGCGAAAGAAGCCACGTTGCCAAACATTGAGGTAACAATCCAAACTGATTTTTCTGATCAATCAATTGATAATAAAGCTACAAAACAATGTAATAAATGCATGGAAACATGCAGTACTTGTACTGAAAAAGATGAAAAGTTTAAAATCAGAGATATTGAATTCACTAAAACAGAAAAGATTTTCAAAGATAAATGTCACGAAATGATTGAAAATGAAAAGTTTTTGAAACAAGAAAATAAAAAGCTAAAACAAAAATGTGATGATCTAGAAAAAGAAAACAAAATATTGAAAGAAAAGTGTTCAGCTGTTTGCAACGAATGTGTTCCAAAAGATAAAACAATTCAAGAGTTGCAAAAAGAATATGATGGAATGAAATTATCATAACATACTATAAAAGAAGCTTATGAAACTTTGAAGAGTAGAGTCAAAAGTTTAGATGATAGATTGTCTGCATGTCAGAAAACAACTAAATTTCTTGAAGCTAGATATGAAGGTAAACAAATGGTTTTAAATCAATATATTGATGATGTCACTAAGCTTAAACAAGATCTGGCAGATAACGAAAAGTTGGTCAATAAACTTCAAAGTTATCATGCGTTTTCATACATTCTGGAATGTATTTTCAACATCACACCCGATGAGAAAGAGTCAGAAAAGAACAAAAAGGGAATTGGGTCTGAATACCATTAGGTTCCACCACCGTTGGAGAATAATTATACATTCTATGATGGCGAGAAGGTGAAAAAAGCAATAAACATGGTTGACCAGTTACCCGACAACATCGATGTGACTTAAACCAAATCTGATGAGATCAGTGATTCAGAGGTGGTTGGTAAGGTTGTTGAAAGTGTTCTAGCAGGGGAGTCTACCAAAACAGATAAGTTTGAATCACAAGATGAAAATGAGGGAAGTTTTCATGATAGCTATCTTAAACACTCAAAATCTGAAAAAGTTGTGAATGATGATTCAAAAGAATTGGTTTATACCATGATTGGATCGGACAAACTATTTTCGGATAATGAATTCCCAATTCAAAATGTGATTTCAGATAAAATCAACAAAGTTTTCAAACTGGTAGAGATTGAAAACTCCTAAATTTCAAAGTTTGCTAGAGAAAGTCACAAAACTTTTTATAACAAACCTGGTTACAAAAAGAAAAACATGAAGGCTGGGTTGGGTTATAAAAAGAAACAGAATTGGAAAAGAAATGAAACACCAAATTATCAGGAAAAGATGAACTTTGTTCACGGAACAAGTTCTAAAGAAGAGAAAGAACTCAAATTTAGACGACAGTCTAATGAAGAGTTCTGTGCTCAGAAAAAGCAACAACAACAGGCTAAAGATGTGTCCAAGAGAACATGCTTTAAATGTAATCAAACTGGACATCTTGCACGCAAGTGTCCAAATCCGAAGCATGTTGGTGTTGAGAAAAAGAAGTTTGATGTTGTGAACCAGATGTCAACCAAGTTTGACTCAAAGCAAACTTGGAAGCCGAAAATGTCAAAGGCTGACTCACAACAAACATGGAAACCAGTGACACCCAGATTTAGAACAACACAAAGTTGGAAAACAATAGTTGATGCAACATAACTAAACCAGTTTTGGAAACCGAAAGTTGTTGTTCAAAATTAAAACACTCAGAATGATTCACATTTTTACAAAAGAAGTGCTTCAAAAGGACAAAACTGGGTGATTAAAACACAACCTACTTCTGAACAGAAAACTGATTCAATCAACAAGGATGAAGTAAAAGATGAAAAGTTGTTTGTACCAAACGACGATAATTTTCCAAGATTGAATGAAAATTATTGTGTCGAAATGCCTAAGGTCAAACAGGCCTGGGCTGAATTGTTCAAGTAATTGAGTTGTGTAAATGTGTAGGTGCTCAAGAATTCTGAAAATTATCAAGATGGAACAGTGAGCAGCCTGGCACGAGAGGAAGAGGCTGCTGGTCCCTGCAACTGAGAAACAGGGAGTTTGTTTTCTGTACATAAATAAACCATATTTCAAAACCCTAAAAATTGAAAAATTTAAAAACCAAAAATATGTTTTTATTTTGTCAAAAATTGAAAAATAAAAATGTGTTTGTTTTTAAATTTTGTCAAAAATCAAAAATTTCAAAAAAAAAATGTTAATCGAATACGCCAAAACCCTCACGGCTGAACAAACATGATTAATTTCACAAGATTAAAAAACGGTTTTCAAACTGTCAAATATCAATGTGTTGTAAATCATGGGGGTATATTTTCTGCAAAACAGAGCATGTGAAGCAGAAAATTGATGGCGAGACAAAGCTATCAGTATCATGTTGTCAAATTTTCTTTAAATGTTTTGAATTTTAGGGGAGTAAGAAAATTGTCTGAAAATCCAAAAACATTAGAAAATTTGAAAAAAAGCCAAAAACAATAGAAAATTTAAAATGAGTTGTTGTGTAAAAAGAGGAAATGATAGTTCATCAGTAGACAATCACAGTTTGCTAAAGATATGAAAAGTCAAAATGTGATAAACGGTCTCACTGATGATATGCCAGTAGGTTTTTACACGCTTAGTAGATTGTTTTCGAGATATAAACATAAATATCAAATACTTACTTATCTCGTGAGGAACATCTCTCGGATATATGGGTAACCCCCGAAATCTTGTTTGAGAGATTGCCAGATTCTGAGATACTAGGTCTTTATACTGTTTAATATATGGGGTATTATACTTGGTCTTCTGATATTGCGGAAGCAATGGCCTAGACCTCATATAATACTTTATGCACTGTAAAAGCTTACCTTCTGCTTAAAAATTGATAAATATCGAAAGATACAAATCAAGAGCAGTTGTTAAGAAGATTCCCAAAGGGAACACAACTAATGTCGAGTCTTCATCTCTTTGACTGAGCGGAAGTTCACACCTGAGCTCTCAAAGTCTCACACTAACCCAGAGAACAGATATCAAATTAGTATATTCACCTATAAGACTGAATCTAGGGAATCTTGATACGCGAGTATATTCTGATGTGGGACACGCGAATAAGTTTAAGTTCTTAAAACACTAAATTCGTATCTCGAATCGATTGAACTTTGTGTGAAAATTTAAGTGGATCAGTATACTGACAATCTAAGTGAATCATTTAGAACTTAAAGTGTTTAAAGCTCAACGGTACTAGTGATTTGTCAAAAACTAATATGATCCTCTGACACAAACTCTAACAAAAATATTGTCTGTAAATATGTTTGTAAATATTTCTTTACTGCTTTATGTTTCAGAAAAATACAAAAAGATTTTGATTCAACTTTATTTTCGACAACCGATGTCTGAATGCTGAGTTTCAAAATTTAAGTATGCTGAACATGTTTCTGAAAATAAACAAGTTCATTAATTTGAAACTTGTAATTTTAAAAAATAAAAAATCAAAACCGTTTGTGAAGTCTCCAAGGTCATTAAATTGGACTTGGATGATTATTTGTGAAGGAGTTGGATTCTTAAACTGTCGAATCTATTAAGCATTTTGATAGGGGGAGAAATCAAGTTAATCCTGGATATATTCATATTATTATATTTTAGAGCCAGGTTCTTGATTCAAAAAGTTTTTAAGAACCAGGTCATCAATCCTGGATATTCATAATGCTTTTACTTATAAATGTTTGAGATTTGCAGATGAAAGTTCCAGACTACGATCTCGATAGCCGAGTCTAAGGGGGAGTCTGAAGACGAGCTCGACGCAAGGGGGAGCTTGTAACCAGAAAGCCAGGTGTCGATCCCAAAAGCACGAAAGCTTGACGAAAGGGGGAGCCTGAAGAGAGAGTCTACCGAAAGGGGGAGCTGAAGCTAAAGACAGATCCACGGGGATTCTGTTCGAGCAAGAGGGAGTCTATGTTGCTGAAGATGTGATAAAGCTTCAAGAAGACTCAGAGAGAGAGAGAAAGACAAAACGCTACGAGATTGACTGCGACAATATCCAAGGGGGAGTCTGTTGGTGCATTTATGTCTATCGCATCCGTCAATACAGTCCGTAGCAGAAATCAGAAGAAAACAAGACATTATAGTGTTATATTTTATAGAAAAGGCAAGGTGGCAATTATGTAATTAATGAGAACTCTCATTAAAGCCTTGGCCTATAAATAGAACCTTTATAACTTTTGTTTAGAACTTTTGCACATTTGGAGATTTAGAGAGCTTGGAGCTAGAGTGAGAAAGTGCAAAAGGTGATTCACGGTTTCTTGTATGGTTTCATATCTTTCAATATAATCACATGTTGTAGTACGTTCTTTTGTTCGGTCCATGCACGTGTACGGATTCCGCACGTCACACGTGTCATACGCAATTGTTTGGGAGTCAAAAACCGATCCTACACAATGCGTTAGAAAAAGGTCTAAATAGACGAACAGGTAAGTCCAGATCTCCATCAGAGAAAATAAAGCTTAAATCAATTCAACATAATAAACCATCTATTCGAGGTCCGTTTCGAGGTGTCGGAATGGTGGTAATACGGTTGTTGTTGTTTCTTATGGTGGTGATAGTTTGAATTTGTGCTCTTAGAGAGTGGGAGGTCTGTGTCTAGGTGGAATGATGGTGATGGTGCTGGTAGTGCAGCTACGGATGTTCCGAATGGTTATTTGAGAAAGAGGTAGTCTATTTCGGTTGCTCAGCATCAGATTAGTGATTCTGAGGTATAATTTGATAGCTATTTTAGTTAATTGTATGTTGTTGCTGTGTTTGTAGATTGTTTACATGAGGTGTTAGTGAAATTAAGTGTGTTTGTTTAGTGCTTTTGGTTTATTTATTAAGAATAATAATGCTAATTATTAAGAGAAATTCTAACCAGAATGAACACCTGGTTTGCCAAAGAGTTCTTTCCTTTCAAACATGAGGTGGCTTGTGTTCTCTACAAGAGAAAACATTCATGTATATAGAAAAAGGTGCCAAGAATGATAATTTGTCCCTTTCAAACATGAGGTTCTGTTTGTTGACGGTCTTCTTCACTCGATGGAACATGTAATTGACTTCTCCGATTTAGTTCAGATGTGTTGTTGGTTGATTGTGTTCTTCCTTTGATGCTTTTAATTTTTGTGTTTTGTGGTTTTTTAGGTTAGATATTGATTATTATTGTTTGTTTTTTGGTTTCGGTTCATGTTTGCTTTGTTTTTATGGGGTTCTTATGATGAAGTGATGAAGAAGAAACTCTTTTTGGTTTGTGATGATAATCAACTCTTATTGGTTTGTGATGATAATCTGTTAGTTCTTTTTGGCCAATAATATAACCAATTGTCCTGGCTAGGATGTTGTGTTTGTATGTGTCTGAGCCTATGCATCCCCTTTTGTTTTGATGAAATTGGGGTTGAAGGGTCCAAAGAGCACCCTTTTACCCCTGGGTTTGCTAAATTGTAACGAGGTGTGTGATGAACTGAATTCGTATAATCTAATGGAGCAATTTTGGATCTTAATGTAGTCTGATTTCTGGTAATTAGCGATGAGTTGATAATGGTTGCTATGAAGCTTCGTTTGGATGCCAGTTTGGTACTTTTAATGATATCAACGGATGAGTCTAATGGGTGTGATGCTGAGTTTCAACGACATATATAACTGAGCTCGCTTTCACCTGGTAGCCTCTCGATATGCAGCCATGACTGATATGTAATATCTCATAGCTTGGCTTGGCATTCAAGTTGATTTGGTCTCTGACACGAGCTCCCCTTGGTGTAAGCGAGTTTCAATGGTCAATGTTCTGATGGGCTAGCTTATGATGTAAAAAAGGTCCATCTATGGCCCCTCTCAAACCTTGTCAATTATTAATGATAAAAAAAACAAACATACTTCCATAGCTAGAGGTGCACGTTTCAAATGCCCTCAAATTTGTTGACCTTTATTTGGCAAAATATAATTTCTAGATGGGTGTTAAGGTAACTTGCCTCTTAAATCATCTTCCGAAATCATCTCAGAGATCTCAATGAAGTTTGTCTAATATTACTTCTATATGTGCAGGTGGAGGTGAGGATGTTTGAAATTCGAATAAACATGATGAAGTTTATTATTTAATTTTCTGTCTTTCTACTATGTGCATTGCACTTATTGGTTGTTTGATCTGATGTATCCTCCGTGCCTTACTTGACTTATTAACTAACTGATTATTCTTTTTTGATTCATGTGGACCCCATGAGGTTATATTATACAAACATCATTTTCATTTCTCTATGACTAACTATAAACAAATACATTGACTCCAGTTGTTCCGTTCTGCGCCTTTATAGTTTTGAGAGCTCTAATGAGATTGTGCAGTTATTCGCCATGCTTTGTAACCACTACATGCTTTCATAGGTGCAATATCAAGTTTAAACCGTGGCGAAGCAAGGGCACACCAACTAGTTATATTAAAACCAGCCCTTGCCAGAGGTGAATTGCAGTTAATTCTAATTCCATTTATAGAGAAAAAAAAAACACATTTTGATAAAAATTCGTTACTTTCTCGTTCTTCTCCTTCAAACCTGTACCCATTTCCAAACCAAACGGCACCTAAAATTATCTGTTCTTATATATTCAGGTGAATACCCTATAGATATGGGTCTTCTTGTTGCTGGCACAAAATACCGTGGGGAATTCGAAGAAAGATTAAAGAAGTTAATGGAAGGAAAAAAAAAACAAAGTGGCGATATCATTATTAATAAATTGTTCGCCGCGAAACAACCGTCAGTCAAAACCACGTTCAAGTAGATCCTGACCGTAATAATTCAGGTGGTTACCTTCAAGATTTAATCTCATCCGTTCAAACCCAAAACATTTGGCAGTTTGTTTTTTCAACGCCAGTTAAATTTTGCTGTGTTTTCTGCATGTTTCTCGCTTCGTGGGTACGCTCCCTCAACCTTGTCGGTTCATCTTGAATAACTTCTACGTGGTAGTTAGCATACAAGATGTATATATATGTCCGTGCATGCTTTGCATTACATCCTTTTCAATAAAGCATATCACTGTAAGGTGGTTACATATTTTATGTTTTTATGATGTTTGTTATATTTCGATAATAGTTTCTTATTTAGTTTGTTTGTTTTGCTTCAGTTATGATCGATGGATAATGCTGTGTATGATGAGGATTCAATTACGGGGAAAAATGTAAGTTGTTAATTTATATGGTATTGTGTTTATTTAAACACGTTTGTTCATTTGAATAATGATGCTTAGTTTTTCAGTTTGCTGGGTTGGACAGCGTTGTGGAAATGAAGCAGCCAGCAGATATGAAGTCTTCTAATATAGTTGGAAATGTAATATCATTTTGTTTTGTCAAGTATTGTGATTTAGATAGCATTGTGTTTTTTACAATCGTTTTGTATTTGTAGGAATCCTTTGTGTTATTATAGTAAAAAATCATTGATATGCTTTTTTTGTCAGGTTGTAGCTGACGAGTGTGTGGATGGTCATTTGTATGAATTTTCTTATTGCTCTAATGAGAATGTACATTTAGAAGCAAGTTTATGATGAAGTTTCTGTTATTATTTATGATATTGTGTGTTACTTAGAATCATTGTGTTATTTACAGCTATTGTGTTTTTTGTGATGGTTTTTTTTTAATATACTATGACAACAGTGGTTGACAGTTGTTTTTTTTTTCTTTTCCAGGTGGTGGCTGACAACATTTTTGTGGATGATCATATTCAAACGTTGCCTTATATCAGTGATGAAGCTGGAAACGTGCGTAATAATTCTTGTAAAATATTTTATCGTGTTGTTTATTTTTAAAAATCATTGTGTTTTTTTACATATACTGTGTTTTTTGGTTTATCTTTGTAATATACTATGACAACAGTGATTAACAGTTGTTTTTTTTTTCCAGGTTGTGGCTGACAACATTTTTGTGGATGATCATTTTCAAAAGTTGAGTAAGATATCTGATGAAACTGGAGATGTATGTAACAATTCTTTTATAACTGTAAGATAACATTTTTTTAGTTCAACATGGTAGTTTATTTTATTAATGAGTATATTGTTTTTCAGTTTGAAGAATTGTTTGGAGTACTTCCTGACTTGACTATGTCTTCAATCGGAGCTGCAAAGGTAAATCGTTTATGTTAAAGTATGTAAATTATTTTGTTAGTGATAGATGGTGATGTTTATGCTGAATCTTATTATGTTTGGTTATATTTTGTTTTGTAAATTTCAGAACAAATCTAAAGGCTTTGACTTGGAGTTTGGTGCTTTGGTTGGATGTCCTGACAATTCTATAAAGCATGAGATCAACAAGGTTGGTTCCATATCTTTATGTTTAGTTGTGTTTAGTTAATATTCTAGATGAATGACTGATATATTATTCTCTAGCCTCGTAATTTCAGAAGAATTAATCAAAGGGTAAAGGCGCTGAAGAATTGGAAGTGGGATGAGGTGATTGAAATCGACAGTTTTGGCGAAGATTAGTTATGTTGTTTTTTATGTATGATGATGGTTATTATATTTTGGTAATGATACTCTGTTGAGTTGGAGTTTTTTTATGTGTGTATTTTCTTTTCTCTTAAACATGCATGTTTTTCTTTGTTTGTAATATTTTCGTTATAATTTAATGGTAATTAATATTTTCGTTGATTGATGCATAGTTAGCCGTGTACCAGTTTAAGTTTCCCGTGTTTAATTAATGGTTTGTGTGTTTATAGTAGTAGATGTATGTAAACGTGTGTCTCTTCAGTTTTTTGTATGATTGTATCATTTGCCGGACCAATTTTTACATCTTGTAACCGTTGATGCCATTAATGGTTCCGCGTTAGTGTCCTTAAGCCTTTTATATATATATATATGCAGACATTTCATGTATATCGTATCTCAAGTTATTTAAGTTTTACAGATTTCTAATTAAAAAGTTAACTTTTTTCAATGGCTTCATCAAGTAATCATGGAGAAGATTTGAAGGAACTGTTTTATAAAGCAGTGTTGGAAGATTTGGAAGCTGAGTTAGAGTTTTCTAAAGATCCGAGGAAATGTTTTCAATCTTTGAAGACTGGAGTTGGCTCTCGTGATGATGTAACTGAGACGTTGCGTTTATTGCCTCCAACTGTTGTTCGTGACCAGGCACTGTTGAATAATGGTGAGAGTGGGAATAAAGATGTTCAGTTAATGGCACAGATGTTAGAGATATATAGACAAGTTAATGAGTCAATGGAGTTGAAGCGTAGGTTTTTAGTTTCCTTATAAGTAGTTTTGTTAAGTTTAGTGATAGTTGTTAAAGTGAAGTGGTTTGTATTCAATTATTATGTATTTTTTATTTTAATGGAATGTTTTGTTTTGTTTCTTGAAAGTCTGTTTCCTATTTTCTTTGATAAGCACTGTTATTCAAATTCATTTTTATTTTAATGGAATGTTTTGTTTTGTTTCTTGAAAGTCTGTTTCCTCTTTTTTTTTATAAGCACTGTTATTCAAAATCAGTGTTTTTATCCACTGATATGCTATCCACTGATAGTAAAAATCACTCACTGCTTTCATTTGTCACCATTACAGCTACTGGTCTTCTTATATCAGTGGTTTTCATAAAATACTTGTCCTTCATTTCCATCAGAGGTTGTCACGTGGACAGTGTTTCGACCATCAGATCTTTGTAATCGCTGCCATGTCAGCATTTACCTTTCCTGTCTATAAAACCCTGATCAAAAATCCCAAACAGGGTTTTTACTGTAATTCAAAATTCCCCAATCAATCATGGTGAAAAAATCCAGTAAAACCACACAAAAGGATTCACCCAAAATTGAGATTCCATTTAAATTTACACACAATTACTTGGGTATCTTTGAAAAACCCAGTGAAACCAGAATCTTTGATTCCATCATCGACAAACTTTCATCCACAAAGTGTACCAAGTTTGTTCATTTGAATATATGGTATTGTGTTTATTTAACCATGTTTGTTCATTTGAATAATGATGCTTAGTTTTTCAGTTTTCTGGGTTGGACAGCGTTGTGGAAATGAAGCAGCCAACAGATATGAAGTCTTCTAATATAGTTGGAAATGTAATATCATTTTGTTTTGTCAAGTATTGTGATTTAGATAGCATTGCGTTTTTTACAATCGTTTTGTGTTTGTAGTAATCCTTTGTGTTATTATAATAAAAAATCATTGACATGCTTTTTTTGTCAGGTTGTAGCTGACGAGTGTGTGGATGGTCATTTGCATGAATTTTCTTATTGCTCTAATGAGAATGTACATTTAGAAGCAAGTTTATGATGAAGTTTCTGTTATTATTTATGATATTGTGTGTTACTTAGAATCATTGTGTTATTTACAGCTATTGTGTTTTTTGCGATGGTTTTTTTGTTTTTTTGTTTTTTTTTTTTTGTAATATACTATGACAACAGTGGTTGACAGTTGTTTTTTTTTCTTTTCCAGGTGGTGGCTGACAACATTTTTGTGGATGATCATTTTCAAACGTTGAGCAGGACATGTGATGAAGTTGGAAACGTGCATAACAATTCTTGTAAAATATTTTATCATGATGTTTATTTTTAAAAATCATTTTAAAATATACTATGACAACAGTGATTAACAGTTGTTTTTTTTTCCATGTTGTGGCTGACGACATTTTTGTGGATGATCATTTTCAAAAGTTGAGTAAGATATCTGATGAAACTGGAGATGTATGTAATAATTCTTTTATAACTGTAAGATAACATTGTTTTAGTTCAACATGGTAGTTTATTTTATTAATGAGTATGTATATATATTTTTTTTCCTGACTATAAAACCCTGATCAAAAACCCCAAACAGGGTTTTTACTGTAATTCAAAATTCCCTTCTAAAACAGTTGTTCTCAAAACTTTCACACAATCCTCTTCGCCTTCATTTCATCTTCTTCATCCCCGATTCAATCATGGTGAAAAAATCCAGTAAAACCACACAAAAGGATTCACCCAAAATTGAGATTCCGTTTAAATTTTCACACAATTACTTGGGTATCTTTGAAAAAACCCAGTGAAACCAGAATCTTTGATTCCATCATCGACACACTTTCATCCACAAAGTACAAAACTTTGTTAACTTGTGATGCAACCGTTTACTTGGCTACACAAAGGGAGTTTTGGAAAAATGCAACCCTAGAAAAGGTGAACAAAAAGGTTGTAGCCATAAATTCTTCAATCAAGGCTGTAAAGTTCTCCATCACACCTCAATCGATTTCTGAAGTTTTTGAACTCAATGATTTGGAAGGTAAAAGTTCTTTTCCTAAAACAGAGTACCAAAGGGATTTCCTTGAAAGAGGGTATGAAGAAGAAATGCAAAAAGATAATTTACAAAAGGGAGTTTTCCATTTGCTACAAGGTTTTTATTTCATACCCTCCTTATGTGTGTATCCAACAAAACCACAGCTTTCAATGAAATCCCCTTGAAGATTCAATATCTGGGTTATGCTATCCTGCAAGGAGAAAATTTTAATTACTCCCAGGAAATCTTTAATTACTTGGTCAAAAATGTTGATAAAAAGGCTTTCTTACTATTTCCAAGGTTTTTGAGTTATTATTTTGAGAAAAAGTTTTCAAAAGATAATGCCCATGTGCTTACACAGGGGGTTCCTTTTCAAATAAACAGTTTAACTGCAGAAACATTCACAAGAATGTTGAAATCTTCCAAAAGACAAGCAGAGGTTCCTGAGCAGACTTTAGCAGCTACCACTGCTCCTCAGGTATCTGCTGCTAAGCCCACTGCTCCAGGTGATCATAGTAGCACAACCACTACTATGAAACCCACACCTATCATTACCAAAAAGCCCAAAAAGAAATCATCCAAAAATCCCCCCAAACCCACTAAAAAGGCAACTCTGGAAGATGAGATCCCAGAGCCACTGCCAGTGACAAAACAAATGTCATCAACAACCACTACTGCTACTTCCTCGCAGCAGATGGAAGAAAGATCTTCATCCTTGCCTCAAACTCCTCCTGCATCTTCACAAAAAGATCAGATTGTAAACACAGGGACACTAAATTATGATGCTCTGGGATCACTTGATTCCATCATCCAAAGCTCACTTCCCGGGGCAAATTCTCTTTCCACCCCTATCCTTACCTCACAAATTCCACCATCAAGAAAACCTTTGTTGGAAGCAGTTTATATTGCCCAGACACAAAGCTGTTCTTCTCAATCACCTGTCAACGAGAATATACATCAACAAGTGACTGAGTCTGGTGTTTCTATCACTGTTAACCCACCAACAACAAATGAGGAGGCTACACTGCTGGAATTACCTGAAATTCTAGTCAGTAGTTCAAGTGGAGCAGCAACTACAAATGTTGGATCAACAGATCTACATTTGGCCAGTTGTTTCATCAATCAGACTCCCTTGAAGGCATTTCCTTCCATAGCACCTCTGATATCCACCAGTGAGTTTGTTATAACCACTGGTACCATCAAAAGGTTATCAAGTGTTGAAGGAAGAAGACCCCAGTACCAAGAACAAGAGGCATCAATGGATGACTTTTGGAATTCGTTCCCTAAATCAAACATTGATACAACCACTGCAGGTGGGAAATCAGATGATCCCATTAACTTGGGTGATGGTTTGAAATATCAAGAATTGACGGAGAGGGTAGACAGAATTGACTCAGCTGTTACAGACATCAAAACAATGCTGCAACAGTTGTTAAATTCACAAAAGTCCATACCCACTGCTGCATCACATGTTCCATCTGCTTCCACTACCCCATCCTCTGATGCTCTTTGGGAGCTGTTTCAACCACTGCTCCACAAGCAAAGAGAGTATGTTGATTTACAACATGAACTCCACATCCAACAAATCAGAAATCACATGGAGTCAAGGTTTAAAGATACTCAAGCTGATATCAAGGCTATAAAGGCCCACATTCTAAACACCACTAGCACTGCTCCTCCTACTATTCTCTTTATTGATAACCCCTTCCAGATAATGCCAAAAAGGGGGAGAAAATCAAGCAGTGGAAAAAGAAGGGAATTGAAGATGGTATTTATGTTGAACCACAAAAACATAGCATGATTAAATACATTCCCTTGCCAGATGGTAGTAAAAAGATTGATGTTACCACAAATGCACTTGCTGAAGCAATAGCAAGTGTAAAAAGGGATAAAGAGGCTAAGGATAAATCCAGGTGGAATGAGGAGAAAAGAGCTTTTATGGAGCTGAGTGAGCAGGGTATTTCTAAGCCAAAGGATGATAAAAATCCTGAGCCAACAAGAAAGAATCCCACTAGAAAAGTGAGGGAAACACCTTCCAAAAGCTGCAAACATCAATCTTCCATGCAAACAGCTGTTAGGCAAACACCTGCAACCACTTCATCACACCCCACAACCATTGCCTTACCACCACCACCTAAATCATCATCAACACCTCCTTTATCTCCTGCCAAAAAGCAGAAGACAACAGATGTTAGTCAGTCACCTATCATTCCATCATCACCATTCAACCAACTATCACACCAAAATCAACACCACCTCAAAAGCCATCTGCTCAAGAGCAGAAGACATCTGCTGACACATCATTAGCTGTAATGATAACAGTAGATGAAACACCTGTTGTTTCAACACCTGTTAGTCAATCTCCCAAATCAACAGTTGTTGTTTCACCTGCTGTATCAACAACTGTTGGTACTTCAGTGGTTTCAACAGTTGTTACCCCAACAACCACCACTTCAACTAGAATCATTGCTCCCACTTCAACCGCCGCCCCACCAAAAATACCATCACCACCAAAAACCACCTCACCATCAAAACACCTTCATCACCACCATCACGTCCTGCTAAAAATCAGAAGACAGCTGATGACACATCATCAGTTGTAGTGACAACAGTGGTTGAAACACCAGTTGTTTCAACAGCTGTTTGTGAACCACCTTCCACTACAATAACCACCACTCAAATCATCACCACCACTGAACCAACCAAAACACCACCAGCGTCTCCCAAACCAACAACTATTGTATCAACTACTGTATCAACAACTGTTGGTACTTCAGTGGTTTCAACAGTTGTTAACCCAAAAATCACCACTTCAACTACAATCATTGCTCCCACTTCAACCACTGCCCCACCAAAAATACCATCACCACCAAAAACCACCTCACCACCAAAAACAACTTCATCACCACCATCATCTCCTGCTAAAAATCAGAAGACAGCTGATGACACATCATCAGTTGTAGTGACAACAGTGGTTGAAACACCAGTTGTTTCAACAGCTGTTTGTCAACCACCTTCCACTACAATAACCACCACTCAAATCACCACCACCACTGAACCAACCAAAACACCATCAGCCTCTCGTAAACCAAAAAGGAGAAGGATGATTTTAAAAGATGATGATTCTCCACCACCACCATCTTCACAACCATCATCACTTGCTATAATTCCAAACGCTGTTCCATTTTCTTCTACACAGGCTTTTAACACAAACACTGCCATTGTTTCAGCAGCTATCCAATATCCTCTGGAACTTATAGCAGTCAGAGAGGAATTATATCTTTTTATTTTGAAGATGACCCTGCTAAAAGAAACCTACCATCTCTCCAAGGATATTCATGGCCTAATAATATTGAAGAATACCTGAAAGTCAAAGTTCAACAAGCAGATGATATCTCTAAAAGAGAGTCACAGGGAAAATCTGATAAAGAAATTCCAAGGTACGATCAATTCCTGTTCACACAAGTCAGAAAATTGGAGGAGTTTGCAAAAAAATTGTGTCAAAAGCTTTCAGAAAGAGATGATGAAACCTTGAAGAAACATTATATTGAGCATATCATGGTCTTCAAAAGGTACAAAGGTGACAAAGGTCAATATAAAGATTGGACAGTGGGTGAACTCAAAGAGGAGTTAGAAAGGATTGAAAAGATGAATAAGGACAAGGTTAAACATACTCCGCCTGTCTGGTCAAAATACATGAAAAATCTTCCAGACAAGGTGCTAGAGCTGAAAAGAATGAAAGAGGAACTTATTACTGCTGATTTTGGGTCAAAAAAATCAAGTAACAAGATGGAAGAAAGACAAGGTCAGGGCAAATTACCAAAGGCTGGAAGAACTAAGGAAGAAAAATCCTGATATTCACCAAAAGCCTGATTATTCTAACGAAGTGGTTCCAGAAAAGCCACAAAAGCAACAATTCAAAATATCCACTGCTTCACCAGCTGCCTTCTTTCATCAAAGAAGGAGACAAAAGCAGATGGATAAAGTAACAGCAGCAGATCAAGAAGCAGAAGAGTATCTTGTGAAAGTAGGAGTTAAAAGAATGATTGTAGAAAGTCTTGAGTTTGAACAACCTTCAACCACTGATCACCTTTGAATAAAGCACTGATGCTCATCATCAGTGCTTAGACTACAATAGTGGAAAGTTGAAGCAGTAGTTTTCTTATATTTTGTATTTTTCTTATAATTAGTAATTTGTAATCAGTGGTAATAGATGTAAGTTAAGTTGTCCTACAAACCTGATAACATGAATTGTGTTTTTTACAATCGTTTGTGTTTTATCAACGAAATTGTATATTATAGTTTATATTGTGTTTTTTTGGCTTTTGTGTAATATCCTTGGGAGATCTTGATAACATCAATTGTTTTTTTTTCCTGTATATGTAACCTGCATGTTTATCATTTATTACAACTCATGAATGTGTGCTAAAAAGTAGTTGTAGAAGAGTGAAAACTGTTAACATCAACAGTTGATTTTTATTACTTTTATTATAGATGTAGGTGAAGTTGTCCTACAGACCTGATAATAAGAATTGTGTTTTTTACAGTGATTTGTGTTTTGCTTACGAAATTGTATATATATCCTATCTTTTATGTTTACAGGATGATGGTCTTGTGCGATTTTCAAATGAATTAAAAACTTTGGTGGATAAACTGTTTGCATTCAAGATTGAAGTCAGTGAGACTAACTTGACATATTGTGATGAAGAATACGAGATTCAAAGAAAAACTGACGATGAATCAGTTGTTGATCTGGTTAAACAAATGTCTGGGATTAGTCAGGTACTATGAACTTTTAACTGAAGTATTATAGTTGTCTTTTCCATTTTGTTGTCTTTTGTTAATAAACTTTTTCAATTTTGGTTTAGGGCTGTATGCCTGATGATAAGAAGAATGGTAGTCCAATTTCGCTTGTGTTGAGTTCTGATGGTGATACAATTGATAAAAAAAATATGTTCAATATATAACATATAAACTAGAACTAGAAAACGTATATATTTATAAACACGGTTACATAGTAGCCGTCCAAACTATGTAAAGTTTGGAACTAACAAACATGCAAGGGCAGACCTAGGTTATGCCCAAGGTGGGCGGGCGCACCCCTTGAAAAAAAAAATTAGTGTATATTTTAGGCAAAAACCCCGACCGCACCCCTTGAAAATATGCTTGAGCCACTTGTCTGCACCCCCACCAAATAATTCCTGGGTCCGCCACTAAACATGTTAACCTACTTACAAACAACTATTTTAACACTACAGAAGCTACGCTAAGTTTCTTCGTTTGCCAAAACTACCATATGTTATGGTTCAACCCTGTTTCAAAGTTTCAAACATCACCACTAGCGAAAAACATCGGTAAGGAACAAAGCACGAATATCTGGAAAGTACTGGAACGTACAATGATCACCTTTTTTTATGTTGTTATCTTTAAGCCATTTCGCCCAGCCTTTGACAATGTATTTGATAGTGTTTTTATTTGGCTCCGTCCTAACATCATGTTTTGTCTCTACATGTTGTCTGTTGACGATCTTAACTTTCAAGGTTTTGTCAATTCCTGTCATCTGTGCTAATGCAACCGGTATGCGCTATAAGTTACAAAGCATAATAATAATTTCCATTAATGATGTTGAAGTATTAAAAAAATACAAAAGTTAACCAAATTATGTAAATATATTAGACGCCTATTAACATATAATTTTGTTGGTACTTACAAACCGTTTGGTGTATGGCACAAAAAATATGAGCGGATCAGTCTCATCATCATCAAACTCCTCTGATTCAGCCGAAGAGTCTTCATAATCCGATATGACGATAACATCGTTTTCAGCTCCAGCCATTCTAAGAAACATTTAAAACGTTGACCCATTTTAGTAACGCGAAATTTATTTATTTTTTTTCTTTTTGTTGTACTTTAAAGGAATGACAAACATACATAAGCTGCATAATACCGTTCCTCGCTATTTTACATCTTTATTCTACTTTAGTGACTTTCTTTTATTACATAACCATATCTTTATTTCTATCCCTTTTTATTCAACCTAATCATATAAAACACCTCACTATTGTTGAAAGTTTTACTTTAACAAAATGATGCTTTCGTTAAGTACAAAATTTTTCATACAGTCATTTGTTCGAACACCTGGTGTGCATCTTATATTTAATGTCTTTTAGTATTTCCCTGTGTTCAGTTGATTTCCTAAATCTGTTTTTTTTTTCATACCCGAAGACATGTATGTAGTCAATACAATAAGAACATATGTATGTTATGTAACTGAATCAAGGTAAATATGTCAACCAAACAAGTTACATCTACGTTTCTGTATACAGATTGTCATTTTCATTAACTTATTCCAACCAACAAATGGCAAATGAACATCAATATTGAAAAAAAGGAATTACTTTACCTGATTTTTGTTGACTTAGAAATCGTATGTTGGAGAAATGAGCAATGCAAATGAGAGAAATTTTGAAACCCTTATCACAAATCCACTAACCGAAAGGATCTTTGTTAGAAGGGTAGTCATAAAGAAGTTCAGGTATGATGGATATTTTGACTTTTTGATACACCTTTAATTATGAGAGATAATATGGCTTTGATGAGAAGATTTCATAAAATCTGATATATTGTTGCTGCCGCCGTTTTGTTTTTTTTTATATATATTTTTTATTATTCGTTTATCTATTCATATAAAAGATTAAAATTCACATATTCTGTTTTGGTTGATAATTTACAAAAATGAAATTTCATAATATATTTAGAGAATATTATAATAGTAACTATTTTTTATGTTCTATTAACAGGTCCTAAGATTTCGACGACTCTCGTCTTTTTCCACGCGATTTCATTCTTCCTTTTGTTTTGCAGATCGGCTAGGATGTCGCAGATTTTCTGATCCTGTTTCAACAGTTGTGTGATAAATTCTTCTGAGTTGTTCATGAAATCTGATGGGGGAGAGTGGAGGTCTTCATCAAGCTATCCGATGCTGCTCCAGGTTTGATTGTAATTGTTATCACTGATGATGCCGACTTTTCTGTTTAGTACTTCATATGCTACCTTTCCTTCGAGCGACCATATAGAGAATTGTAATTGATCTAGTTTATGTTGATGTTGAATTGTGCCTGAATATAGAGTTGCAAACATGAAAAAAAACACTATCTATACCATAAACATCTAATTTTGATAGATCTCATCTATCTTTATTTAATGGTGTTAGTAATTGCTGTGTTAATCAATTTAAAAATAGTTTCTTAAAAGTTTTAAATTGTGTGAATTAGATGTAAGATTTTAAGTTAGTATGTATGACAATTCGATGTATGAGAATATAAGAACAGTTGTAGTTACTACTTGCAATCGAATAAAAAGTCATTATTATCTTAAATGTAGACACTGTTATTGATGTTCTTAATAGTTGAAGTTCAAATAGTTTTTTGTGTAGATTTTTGAATACATTACTTTGTGGTTATTTATTCGTATATTATTTAATATCTTCAGTTTAATTTATTTTACTATAGATATAGGTGAAGTTGGCCTACAAACCTGATAACATGAATTGTGTATTTTACAATTGTTTTTGTTTTACCAACGAAATTGTATATTATAGTATACTTGCTAACATCACCAGTTGTTTAAGATTGTGTTAATACAATGTTAAACTGCCTTCATTATCAGTTTTTTTTTATATAAGTTAGTGGTTGGTTATTTTTATTTTATCACATGGTCGTGTATGAAAAGCGGTTGTATACATTGTGTTTATATATAATCATTTGCATATCAAATTGTCTGAATTGTATTTCATTTATTATATTTTATATTGTAGCCCCAAAGATCATAAAATGGAAAAGCTTGGGTTTGCAATGATCGTTGATGAAATATTCACAAGGCTCCCTGCCAAAGCTATTGGTTGTTTGAAATGTGTTTGCAAAGATTTTCGTCAGGAACTATCAACTCATTTGTTTGAGATGATGCATTCTTGTCGAGTTGGAAATTCATTACATAAGAAGTATATTTCTCTGCAAGATATGTCAATTGTTGTTGACGACGTAATAGGTGAGAATTTGGATGTGGTTACAATCAAACACTTCACTTTTCCTGACAATGTTCAACCTAAATTCTTACGTATTCTAGCGTCGCTTAATGGGTTGTTGTTAGTGTGCTATGAACCGAGTTACTGTGAGCTGATCCTTTGGAATCCAACAACCAGGTGCCATAAGTGGTTGTCCGACGACTACTTTCGTCAGTGGTATGGTCGAAACTGTGATACAGGTGGAATGTATTTTGATGAAACCAATGATCTTAAAGTGCTTCACATCAAAAAAAAAATTGATGATGTTATTGCTCGTGTTTATTCACGACGTCGTGAGACGTGGAGAAAAATACATTTCTTGAGGGGAGCTAATTTCGGTGGTCGGGGTTATTCATGGTCTTGCGGAATTTATTATGGCAAAACCATATATTTCGTGTGTTCAAATAATTGGTATCCACCTTTGGAGAGGTATATAGTTGCTTTCGATGTTATTTCCGAAACTTTTAGAAGCTTTCGTTTTCCTGAAAGTTTGGAAGTTTCTCCATGGCGAGGACAATTTCTGAGCATTGCAAAGAAGCTGCATTTTATTGTTGTTGAAAGGTCTCCCGAGTTATCTGCTGATTTGTACAAAGTTGAAGATGAGGCCTTTATCAAGGTGTTTTCTATCAATAATCTTCATATAATTGATTATGAAGAAAGTCTCCAATGGTCCAATATATTTCAAAACAACAAGTGGTTGCTTAGAAATGTTTGGGGTGGTGTTGTTGAAGCTGACGTGAGCAATGAAGTTATTAAATACCTCCATCATGTTGATTGCTACAACGGTTCGAAACGAGCATTATTTATTGAGACCACTGTTTCGCGGATCGATTAGAAATTATTATGCTATATTATAGGGAATGGTGGTCGTTTTTTCTAATTTTGTTTATTGTTTTAAGTAGTTCCGTATGTATAAGTGTATTAACAATTGTCTGCATGGTTATTTAATTCCGCTTGGTGTTATTTAATCATTTATTATTTCGAACTTTTAATGTTTTCAGTTTAATTTGTTTTACTATATATGTAGGTGAAGTCCTACAAACCTGATAACATGAATTGTGTTTTTTCCAATGGTTTGTGT
The DNA here is from genome assembly GCA_030545235.1 of Helianthus tuberosus. Lineage (NCBI taxonomy): Eukaryota > Viridiplantae > Streptophyta > Magnoliopsida > Asterales > Asteraceae > Helianthus > Helianthus tuberosus. Next base: position 137,222,967 of record CM060383.1, read on the forward strand.
TTTACCAACAAAATTGTATTTTATAGTATACATCGTGTATTTTTTGGCTTTTGTGTAGATTCTGATAACATCAATTGCTTTTTTTTTTGTATATGTATCCTGTATGTTTATCATTTAGTACAACTCATGCTAAAAGGCAGTTGTAAAAAACTGCTAATATCAACTGTTGTTTTATATATATGTAACGTGGGTAGTTAATAGTTGTTACTTATATTGGTTGTACGTGTGTTAAATTCAGTTATATACGTTTATTCAGAAGGTATATTGGACTTGGTACTATCCTTCTTTTGTATAATATCGTGTTATTATTTTAAATGAAATATTTTATATGTGTAATTTTAATATATGGTTTGTACTAGCGGTTTATAATACAGGATTTTAGGTTAATAAGTTGTAGTCTTTCTTGCACGTTCTCCTACAAAGATGGTAAGGTAAACTGCTGTGTTTATTTCAAAATGTTTGTAGAAAGGTCAATATTTGCTAACATCAGCAGTTGTTTAAGATTGTGGTAATTCAATGTTAAACTGCTTTCATTAATAGTTTTTTTATATAAGTTACGTGGTTGGTTAGTTTTATTTTATCACACGGTTGTGTATGAAAAGCGGTTGTATTCATTGTGTTTATTTATAAACATTTACATATCAAATTGTCTCAATTGTATTTCACTTATTATATTTTATTGTAGCCCTATAAATCATAAAATGGAAAAGCTTGGGTTTGCAATGATCGTCGATGAAATATTCACAAGGCTCCCTGCCAAAGCTATTGGTTGTTTGAAATGTGTTTGCAAAGATTTCCGTAAGGAACTGTCAACTCATTTTTTTGAGATGATGCATTCTTGTCGAATTGGAAATTCTCTACATAAGAAATATCTCTCCTTGTCAAATATGTCAATTGTTGTTGACGATGTAATAGGTGGGAATTTGGATGTGGTTACAAACAAACAGATCACTTTTCCTGGCAATGTTGACCCTAGATTCTTACATATTCTAGCGTCGCTTAATGGGTTGTTGTTAGTGTCCTCTGAACCGAGTTGCTGTGAGCTGATCCTTTGGAATCCAACAACCAGGTGCCATAAGTTGTTGTCCGTGTCAGACTTTTGTCAGTGGTATGTTCGAAACTGTGATGCAGGTGGAATGTATTTTGATGAAACCAATGATCTTAAAGTGCTTCACATAAAATATTTTTTTTGAATGTCGTTACTGCTCGTGTTTATTCACGACGTCGTGAGACGTGGAGAGAAATAGATTTCTTGAGGGGAGCTAATTTCGGTGGTCGGGGTTATTCATGGTCTTCCGGAATTTATTCTGGCAAAACCATATATTTCGTGTGTTCAAAAAATTGGTATCCCGCTTTGGAGAGGTATATAGTTGCTTTCGATGTTATTTCTGAAACTTTTAAAAGCCTTCGTTTTCCTGAAAGTTTGGAAGTTAGCCCTTGGCGAGGAGAATTTCTGAGCATTGCAAAGAAGCTACATTTTATTGTTGTTGAAAGGTCTCCCGAGTTATCTGTTGGTTTTTTCAAAGTTGAAGATGAAGCCTTCATCAAGATGTTTTCTATCAATAATCTTCAAATTATTGGTTATGTTGAAAGTTTCCATTGGTCTAATATATTTCAAAACAACAAGTGGTTGATAAAAAACATTTGGAGTGGTGCTGTTGAAGCTAACCTGAGCAATGAAATTTTTAATTACGTCCAACATGTTGATTCCTACATTGGTGCAAAACGAGCATTATTTATCGAGACCACTGTTTCGTTGATCGATTAGAAATTATTATGCTATATTATAGGGAATGGTGGTTGTTTTTTCGAATTTTGTTTATTGTTGCAAGTAGTTACGTATGTATAAGTGTATTAACAATTGTCTGCATGGATATTTAATTCCGATTGGTGTTATTAATCATATATTATTTCGAACTTTTAATATTTTCATTTTAATTTGTTTTACTATATATGTAGGTAAAGAAGTCCTACAAACCTGATATCATGAATTTTGTTTTTGTTTTACCAACGAAATTGTATTTTGGTAGTATACATCGTGTATTTTTTGGCTTTTATGTAGATTCTGATAACATCAATTACTTTTTTTTGTATATGTATCATGTATGTTTATCATTTAGTACAACTCATTCATGGATGCTAAAAGGCAGTTGTAGAAATATATGGTATGTTTATCATTTGGTACTATCCTTCTTTTGTATAAGATTGTGTTATTATATTAAATGAAATCTTTAATATGTGTAATTTTAATATATGGTATGTTCTAGCGATTTATAATCCAGGATTTTAGGTTAGTAAGTTGTTGTAGTCTTTCTTGCTTGTTCTCCTACAAAGATGGAAAGGTAAACTGCTGTGTTCATCGATTCTAACTCAATTTTGGTGTATGTGTTAGAACTTTTGTATTCAGGTTTAACTATTCTTTTGTAGTTGTGTGTGTTATCTTATCTTATTATATATCATTAAATGTTGTGTTTATAAAAGATTTTAGGTTAGTAAGTTGTTGTAGTCTTTCTTGCATGTTCTCCTACAAAGATGGTATGGTAAACTGCTGTGTTGATTTCAAAATGTTTGTAGAAAGGTCAATATTTGCTAACATCAGCAGTTGTTTAAGATTGTGCTAATACAATGTTAAACTGCTTTCATTAACATTTTTTTTTATATAAGTTACGTGGTTGGTTAGTCTTATTTTATCATCCGGTTGTGTATGAAAAGCGGTTGTATACATTGTGTTTATATATAAACATTTACATATCAAATTGTCTCAATTGTATTTCATTTATTATATTTTATATTGTAGCCCCATAGATTATAAAGTGGAAAAGCTTGGGTTTGCATTGATCTTTGATGAAATATTCACAAGGCTCCCTGCCAAAGCTATTGGTTGTTTGAAATGTGTTTGCAAAGATTTCCGTAAGGAACTGTCAACTCATTTTTTTGAGATGAGGCATTCTTGTCGAATTGGAAATTCACATAAGAAATATCTCTCCTTGCGAGGTATGTCAATTGTTGTTGACAACGTAATAGGTGGGAATTTGGATGTGTTTACAAGCAAACAGATCACTTTTCCTGGCAATGTTGACCCTATATTCTTACGTATTCTAGCGTCGCTTAATGGGCTGTTGTTAGTGTCTTTTAATGCGAGATGCTGTGAGCTGATCCTTTGGAATCCAACAACCAGGTGCCATAAGTTGTTGTCCGTCTCAGACTTTTCTCAGCGGTATGTTCAAAAATGTGATACAGGTGGAATGTATTTTGATGAAACCAATGATCTTAAAGTGCTTCACATCAAATATTATTTGTTGAATAATGTCATTACTGGTCGTGTTTATTCACGACGTCGTGAGACGTGGAGGGAAATAGATTTCTTGAGGGGAGTTAATTTCGGTGGTCGGGGTTATTCAATGTCTTCCGGAATTTATTCTGGCAAATCCATATATTTCGTGTGTTCAAGAAGTTGGTATCCTGGCCCTTTCGAGATGTATATAGTTGCTTTAAAATGTTATTTCCGAAACTTTTAGAAGCATTCGTTTTCCTGAAAGTTTGGAAGTTACTCCTTGGCCAGGAAAAATTCTGAGCATTGCAAAGAAGCTCCATTTTATTGTTGTTGAAGGGTCTCCCAAGTTATCTGTTGGTTTGTACAAAGTTGAAGATGAAGCCTTCATCAAGATGTTTTCTATCAATAATATTCATATTATTAGTTATGAACAAAGTTTGCGTTGGTCTACTATATTTCAAAACAACAAGTGGTTGCTTAGAAACGTTTGGATTCGTCCTGTTGAAGCTAAGCTGAGCAATGAAGTTTTTAATTACCTTCAACATCTTGATTCCTACATTGGTGTGGAACAAGCATTATTTATCGAGACCGTTGTTTCGCCGATTGATTAGAAATTATTATGCTATATTATAGGGAATGGTGGTCGTTTTTTCGAATTTTGTTTATTGTTTCAAGTAGTTCCGTATGTATAAGTGTATTAACAATTGTCTGCATGGATATTTATTTCCGATTGGTGTTATTTAATCATATATTATTTCGAACTTTTAATATTTTCAGTTTAATTTGTTTTACTATATATTTAGGTGAAGAAGTGCTACAAACCTGATATCATCAATTGCTTTTTTTTTGTATATGTGTCATGTATGTATATCATTTAGTACAACTCATGAATGTGTGCTAAAAGGTAGTTGTAAAAATAGATGGTATGTTTATCATTTGGTTCTATCCTTCTTTTGTATAATATTGTGTTATTATATTAAATAAAATCTTTAATATGTGTAATTTTAATATATGGTATGTACTAGCGGTTTATAATGCAGGATTTTAGGTTAATAAGTTGTTGTAGTCTTTCTTGCATGTTGTCCTACAAAGATGGTAAGGTAAACTGTTGTGTTCATTTGTTAATAAACCTCTCTTAACCGATCCTAACTCAAATTTAATGTAGAGGTAGTTATCTGGAATGGTTATTATTGTGTAATTTTTTAAGAAATTGTGTTATTTATGAAGAGTGATTTTTGAGTAAACTTCCGTTTTGCTCCCTGTGGTTTGGTCACTTTAATGATTTTGCCCCAAACCTTTAAAAATAGCCATTTTCCTCCAATAGTTTGCTATGGTTTACCCATTTTGCTCCCTGCGGGGAGCAAAATGGAAATACAGACAATTTGGATGGAGTTAGAGGCGGGGAGCAAAATGGAAAAACCATAGCAAACTATTGGAGGAAAATGGTTATTTTTAAAGGTTTGGGGCAAAACTGTTAAAGTGACCAAACCACAGGGAGCAAAACGGAATTTTTTATTATATGACAATGTATGTATTAGAACTTTTGTATTCAGGTTTAACTATTCTTTTGTAGTTGTGTGTCTTATTTTATCTTATTGTATAACATTAAATGCTGTGTTTGATGTGTAATAAATATTTTGTGGCAGAGAAATTAATAAATTCCCTTATTGGATTATAAGCTAAGCATCCGGAGTGTTTATGATTGTGTGTTTATAGAGTATTGTGTTTTTTATTTTACATGCTATACTTTATGTATTATTTGTTTTACATCATGATATGTATTAGCAGTTTACTACTTATGTGCTGTCGCCCATGTTCCTACAAATCTGGTGTCATCAACTGCTTTTTATGGTGTATAAATATCGTATTACTTGATTATTTAATAAACATATCATACTCGATTATGTCCAGTTTTATTCGTAAGGTTTGTTTAGTTCATATTCTTTCTGTTTTGAAAACAAGTGCATTGCATTATGTGATAATTGTCTGCATTGTTTTTGTATTAGATTCTGAGTTACTGACAGCAAAGTTGATGCATTACTGCTTTCTAATTCTATCGGGTTGCAGGTGGTTACGGATGATTTTCTAAAGAATGTTGTTTTTAGTAACATCGATGATGTGTGGGAAATTAGTGAGGTAATCATAGACCATTTCAAGTTTGGTATTTCAATACGTATTTACATTAGATGTAAGTGGATATATTTATATTTTTTACAGCAATGATCTGTTATCATACTGGGTACCGTAAAGGAAATATCCAAGGAGGTTGGTTGGTTTTCTTTGAAGTGTCCTAATTGTTTAAATGAGGCTTGTACAAAAAACATGGGTTTAACTAAATCTGACGGAGGTGGTGATGAAGACCAACATACGTTGTATGTGTGCACTAATGAATTTTGTCGAAAAAATGTTATTGATGAACCGGTTTTAAGGTATTGTTATTATTCTGTTGTTATTTATGTTGTCATTTTGACATTGTAACTTTCTTCATCAGTTACCTTATTTTAGTTTATGTGATCTGTTTGAATTCAAATTTATTTGTTATATTATCAATTAGATTGAAGGTTCGTGTTGAGGATAGCAGTGGTGATGTATCTCTTATTTTGTTTCATAATACGGCTAACCATGTTATCGAGAAGTCTGCAAAACAGTTGGTTCAGGATAACACATTGGTAGTATGCATGTGTATGATTTATATTTAGTTTCTATTTCTCAAATTATAGTTTTTTGTAAGCTAACTTTTTGGTTATATATCCTATCTTTTATGTTTTCAGGATGATGGTACTGTGCGATTTCCAAACGAATTAAAAACTTTGGTGGATAAATTGTTTGCATTCAAGATTGAAGTCAGTGAGACTAACTTGACATATTGTGATGAAGAATACTAGATTCAAAGAATAACTGACGATGAATCAGTTGTTGATGTGGTTAAACAAATGTCTGGGATTAGTCAGGTACTATGAATTTTTAACTGAAGTATTATAGTTGTATTTAGTTAATAAACTTTTTCAATTTTGGTTTAGAGCTGTATGCTTGATGATAAGAAGAATGGTACTCCAATTTCGCTTGTGATGAGTTCCGATGGTGATTCAATTGATAAAAAAACATGTTCAATGGTTTGTAAAGATACGACGTCTAAGCGTAAATTGCTTGATCTTTACAATTTGGATGTCATTTCAAACTCGAGCATCTGTGAAAGTACAAGTAATAATATTGTGGAGAGCGTGAAAGATGTTGGTAAGAAAGAGATTAAGTTTACCCATTTTAATGAGTGAGATGTAGTTTCTTTTGTTTGTTGCATTTTAGAGCGATGGTTTTTATGTTTTGTGTTTGTTCAATGTTTTTTATTCTGGACATAAACTTTCTCTTCTGTTTTTTTTATTCTCGTATGTTTTGATACTGTTCAGATTTCTTATGTGTGAGTATCTGAAGTTCAGTTTAGATATTGGTTGTTAATAATAATATGCTACTCGCTCTGTCCCACTAAAAGTGTCCTGTTTTGAATTTTCAAAGTCTTTATTTATAAACTTTGACCTTAAATAATTTTGTTTGTGTTAGATAATACTTGATGAAAGTTATATGATTTGAGTGTGTTTTACAAATGTTTTTATCAGGTTAATTTTCATCAAGTTTTATACAACACAAAAAATATATAATTAAAGTCAAAGTTTATAAATAAAGACTTTGAAAATTCAAAACATGACACTTTTAATGGGACGGAGGTAGTACATTAGTTAAGTTGTATATATAAAAACTTATAAGAGGAACATAAATATAACCATCATTCATTGACAAAATTATAGATAATAACAAAATTTGTCAATACATTAGATGTGGAATCATGTTGGTCGTTAAGTATGAGATCAAAAAGCGAAAAGATAAGGAAGTGTCCTACTATCATGGAAAGAAACCTCATACCAACAGCTACATGCACATTAAACAAACTAATTTGCATTCAGTCTAAGAAGCCAGAAATTTAGTAAGAGCTTGCTTTCCTTGGTTGGTTTTTGCTGTGTATTGGTCAGCTAAGCTGTTTGCTTTATCAAGAAGATCCTCTGTGTCCCTTTCTTCATCAGATAGAAGCAATCCAGCAATGTACTGTTCATGTGAAGGTGGGTTGCTCATGATCTTCATTCTCATCTTCTTATTCTCCCGTAGTTGCTGTTGAAGTAGTCGTGTTATGTCAATCAAGCTGTCTCTGATCTCTCTTTCTGTGTCTTCATGTTGACCTTTGAATCCTTCATAGATATCCCTTTTAACGTGGGACAGTTCAGACCAACCTTTGGAGTTTGATGTATTCATTGTAGTTAGAATAGAGAAGAGTTGAGTGAAGATAGAGAGTCATTGAAGAGGTTAGACAAGGATGTAGTTAGGAGGTATTATATATAATAGGATTAACAATTTGTGTGAAAGAAGAGTAATGATTTCTTATTGGGATATGAGCTTAGATGCAATGATGATTTATTGAAATGGTCTTTTCATTTGCAGTTGAATCTTTTCAAGTAATTAATGTAAAGCGGTTTAGAAAAATATAAGATATAAATATATAAATTGTGTTTTTCCAATGTCAGTTATTTTTATAGTCTAGATAACTTAAGTGATGATTAGTTACATGTTATATTTTAGTTGTATATATATTCTAAATTATAGTTTTGTTTTTTTTCTATGGATTGTGTTATACGCAAGCCAATTGTTTGTTATGGTATGATGTTGTGTTTTTTTTTCTAATCTTTTTTTGTTCTACTTCATTGTGTGTTTTATTGTGTGAGTTGAGTGAAGATAAACAAAGGTTGAAAATATGATAAAAAAAGATGTAGTTATGAGAAGTATTATATATAATAGGATTTAAGATTGAGTGAAATGATTACTATTGAATTTACGTTGGGCTAAGGGTTATATGCAATTATTGAGTATGGAATGGTCTTTTTTATTTACAGTTTAGTTGTTTGATAATACTTTATGTAAGGCGTTTTTTTTTTTTTGTTAATATATTGTTGGTTTTTATATTCAAAACTTATTAAGTGCTGTGTTTTTTATATGTGACGTGGTAGTTTAGGAGTTACTACAATAATTGAACATCTTTTACTAAGTAGAGTCCCAGTTAAGGCAGTTTCTTACGGTTATTTGTGTATTTACTTTATGTATAATTTTATCTTTTTAATGTAGGTTATAGCATGGCAGACCTTGGAATCGAAGTTGTAGTTTCAGAAATACTATCTAGACTCCCAGTTAAGGCAATCGGTCGTTTCAAATGTGTTTGTAAACAATGGCGTGATGAGTTATCAAGTTGTCAGTTTGCTGCTTTGCATTCTAGCCGGATTGGTAGTTCAAAATGTCGGAAACGAATCACCATTCAACCACTATCAATATTTATGGATAGCATAGTGGATGGACAGGTAGACATTGGTGCAAGGAAAACTATTTGTTTCCCTGGTAAAACTCGGCCTTTGTTGTTACATATTATTTCTACTGTTGGTGGGCTTTTATTAGTTTGCAACGAAAGGCCTTCATATCAAATGATGCTTTGGAATCCAACTACTATGAGTTTCAAAATTTTGTTCGATGATGACTCTGATCGTATATATGATTGGCAATCGGATGCAGCTGGTATGTATTTTGATACATCCTCCGATCTTAAAATATTACACATTAAACGTCGTCGTAATTATGATCTTGCTCGTGTTTATTCACGACGACTCGGCACTTGGAGAAATGTAGACTTTTTTATTGGGAAAAAATATGCAGCGGGGTGTTATATTTGGTCTGTTGGCTCTTTTGTGAACAATACCTTATATTTCACTGTTAAACAAGTGAGGGTACGGGGTGACATTCATATAATTGGTTTTGATGTAATTACTGAATCGTTTAAGAGGTTTCCTTTTCCACCAGTTAATGACATGTATGTTTATGACGGACATTTTCTCACTGTTAACAATAAGCTTCATATGTTTGTTGTTGAAATCTGGCCTAATGTTAATGCGAGTCTTTTCAAATATCAAGATAATTTATGGTCTAAGGTGTCGTCTTTCCCAAATGTTGAAACATTCTCATTTGTGGAATGGTGTGGAGCATCGGATGTGGCAAATGGCAAATTGATTTTGCTCCCCAAATTTGGGAATATTGCTGAAGTATACATGAGTGTACAAGATTTTGAATACCTTCAACATGTTGATTCTTTTTGTTGGCTTAAAGGAGCATTATTTGGTCGTAAAGGAGCATTATTTTTAGAGACTGTTGATTCAACTATTGGATAGTGCTATTTTCTTGTATTTTTTATTTGCTGTTATATTGTTAGCAATTTTGTTTATTGTGTTTATTAAAAAGTGTTTCAATTTTATTTAGTTTTATTTTTCTATTGTTATTGGGAACATTTTTGGGACTCCATTGTAGTATTAATTGTGGTTGGCTATTTTTATTCGTTTTGAATATGTATTACTTATCATTTGTTTGATGATTTATGTAAAAGTAGAAACATTTGTAAACCAGTATATATTTTTTAATCCATCACACTTATAGACATGTTTACATATTAAACAACCATTGGCATCAAATGCAGTTTATTACTGCTATTGGGATATAGTAGTTGATATATGTTTGAGTGGTCTGTATTTTGTGGTGATTATTACAGTGGTCTATAGCAGATGCTATATGTTACGTTAACATGTTAGTTCATACAAAATTATTATTTACTATTTGTTTGCAAGGACATATTCGTTTTGAAACAATATGATAAACAGCAATGTAAGTAGAGCAATGATGATTATCATTGTGTACGGGTATTACCAATACAAAATACATTGTTTTTTGAAGTTTAGGGAAAGTGTTATAAGCCTTCCTGTTTAACGACGGTTAATTTAAACAAAAAAACTATCACCAACCATACTGCATATTAGTTGTTGCAAAAAGAAGTCAAGTTGGTTCTGAATCTGCTTCTGGCTGTGTGAATTAATTTAACCTGCAAACGTTTGAAAGTAATATCATACCTTTATCTTCTAAGATCTTGAAAGTGCACTTATCTCCAAAAGATATATCATTCTCTGCCATAAATTGCAGCCATTCATTCACCAGATATTCCTTTCGCGCTCTACGTGAATGAATTTTGACTCCCAAGTTATAACAACTTCCTTATTGATTTTTTATTATCAAAGTGCGTGTCTGAGCAATTTTCTTATTTTTAACAACTTCATCTGGGATGAACTGTTTTTCAAGTAGTATAATAAACAATGTTAGTATATGGAATAGTTGGTTAGAATTCAATGCATATAAGTGAACTGTGATTATAGTTAAAAATTGTATCGGATATCTTACGAATTTCTCTGTGGCAGTCTTTTCAAATGTGCTGTTGTCTGTAGTAGATGATGGTGCTTTGTTGTGGCATCCTTGGTTATGCGTGTGCGCTTCTTTTTGTTCAACAGGTTCTTTTTTTGGGATTATAAATTCACTTCCATCAGGATGGAAAACAGTCATCGTCAGCTTTGGATTTTGAATTATGTCAAACACGAGAATGTAGCCGAATTTTAGCTGCATGTCTTTTATAACATTCATCCATCCATCTGTCAAATAGTATCGTCTTCCTCTTTTCTCTATCTTTAATTCCCATGTATGTCCTTCACCTGCAGATAGTTGTATTGACATGTTTGGGGGTTTATTTTTCATATTGTCTTTGAGAAAGTTTTTAGGGAGCCTCTGCAATAATTATATAAGACAGATGAGATGCAGTTATTTGTTATGTAAATTATAACACATTTGTGGTTTTAAGTTATTTTGGGAGTTCATGGTTGAGAGTGTACAATGTGTTTCTCCGATCGTTTGGATATTGCATCGCAGAATGATGGTCCCAGTTGACGTGAATCTTTAAAGGCTTTGATTTTGTATTTGCATTCATTGTGAGCTTCAAATACTATCAAACAAACATCATCAAGCCCTAAATCATCAACAATATTTTTCCAGCCATCTGCAAAGTAGTATACTCTGTTTATTTTCCTGATGTTGACGTCCCAATGATGCCTGTTATCTGCCTGTATACAAATTTTGCTTTTGTTTTGTAGTTCTTTGTCATGAAAGAACCCAATTGATGGAGGTAGTGGCTGAAAGATTTACCATATAAGTGTGTGAAAGATAAACAAAACCAGTAAGCAATTATTTATATTTAATTGTATTCTCAGAGGATGTGTACCAGTCGAGAACGTGATGGTCGTTTTAACACTACGCAGAAAGATGGTGCTATTTGGAGACTGCAATTCCAAATGCATGCAAAGTCATGTCGTTTTGTAAGATATATGTTGTAGTTGTTATAGTCAGCTAATAAAGTGTAATGCTATAAACTAAATTTTTTGATATATTATGTTGTGACAACTAAACAAGTGTTTCTACTGTCAATGTATTTTGCTCTACTATGTTAAGTGCTACGGATGTCCTTATTCATTGTTACTTGCTATGTCATATATCACATCGTATTTTATCAAATCTTTAAACTTTATATCATTTTCAAGTCTATGAATATCCTTATTATTTGAAATGTTCAGCTCAGGAAATTCTAACTGCATGCAATAGTTAACTAAAGTTTATTCCTTTTAGTTTGTGCCTATGTTATAAGTTATCAGTAAAAGTAATTCATTCATACATCCATGGTTAAGACATATCTTATCAGCTATCACTAAAAGTAGTACAAACATATCATAAACCATTCTAGCAATAAAATCAACAAATATCTAAAACCTAATCTATCATAAAACACTCAACCACACATCCAAAATATGAGAGTCAGAGTGCAATATACAAAAAAAATCAGATCCCTATATCCAAAAAAAAATAAATAAATAAATGAAAAGCATACCTAAATACGGAACAAAATATCAAAAAAATTATAATCGGAGTAGAATCTTCACATATACGACAAAGATAATAACATAAAATACATGAACTTCACACAATTGATACAAAATCTTACAAGTCTTAGTACAAAAAAAAAACATATACGGTAACCATAGTTTCTCGGGGAAGAATCAACTGATGCAGATTGTGAAGATAATCCTCACTTAATCGATGAAGATAATTAGAAATAAACCATGAATATCATCCAAATCATAAAAATCTTGAAAGACAAACATATAACGTAACCATACCTTCTCGGAGAAGAATCAAGTGATGAAGAATGTGGAGATAACCAGGTTTAAGAGAAGAAATGTTTCTTTTGTGTTGGAAATTAAGATTTGATCGATTGAAGATTTGAGATATGAAGTGTAGATTTGGTGATGATGAAAGGTTTTGTGGGGAAACGTGAAGAAGATGTGAGGATTGTTAGAGATGATTAGATGAACAAATATTTAGAAGACTTTTATTGAATCCGAAAAAATGGGTCGGGTTTTTAGGCTGGATGCTCCATTCCATGTTAAAAGATTGAGAAGGGAGTTTTGGAGCCAAAAACCATATTTGATGCCTGCCACATCAGCCCAACTTACTTTCAAATATATGGTAGATATATATATAAAAAAAATATAAGATATAAAATAATATAATCCTTAATGAAATCTTTTGGGAATTTCCTGTATAAATTTTTAAAGTTATATTTGTTTTTAGTTGAATTTTATTTTTGGCCTTGTAGTTTGTTTAGTTATGCCAATTCAGACCAAACTTCAAGTTTTTTTTTATCATTTTTGTCCCTGTCATTCTTGAAAGACGCCATCTTTGTGCAAAAAATTTAAGGTGAATCAAATGATACAATTTTCAAGTTTGACCTGAACTGTAATAATTGGTCAAGTGTAATGACGATGAATAAAAGGGGGTTTGTAAATGTAACTGTTAAAATGAAGTAAATAAGCGGTAAAAGTAGAGTTTTCTGTATGGGACTACTAAAAAAAGAAGTAAATAAATGATGGTGTGAGAGAGAGTCGATGTAAATGGGGGAAAGTCTTGGTCGTATGAATATGTTGCAGGGATCTTAAATAGTGCTGGTTATTTTTAAAAAAAAAATCTTAAATTAGGTTAATTTTTTTCTTTTCTTTATTGTTTAAAAATTATTAAATGGATGACATTATGGTTTGAAAAATTGAGATAATCATTTTGAAATTTGTGTGTTAGATGTGGTGAGTTTGACTTTGTTGCGCCAGCCTTTATCGCTATTTATTAGATAAAAATGATGTTATATTAGATTGTTTTATCCATTTAATATTAAATTATGGTAATTTTGTACGCTGTTGTGCTTTTATAAATTGTTGATAATATATTCTTACGATGTTTTTGTTAATGGTTGTTGGTATATACTTGCAACTAATATATAATATATAAAGTAAAACATATATGTTAATTAAAATTATATAAATTAAATTGTAATAAAGTGGTATTTTAACAACAGTTATTTGTATTTATTCCGAGCATGATATTACGTTAAATATAGCTAGATTCATATAACACAATGTTCTGATAGTGAGACTATGTATATATAATTTATAATAGGAGACTTTAAGCTGATGTAGGCAATCTCTAACATTTGCCACATGTCAATGCTGATGTCATAATTCCTTTTGTATATGATATGATTTTATTATTATGATAAATTGGTTTTATTATTATGATAAATTGGTTTTTTTTTTTTAGGGAATTTTGAAATGCATAACGCACCTGTGTGAGAAGTAATCATATCCCAACTCCCTCTTTCTTCTTCACACTTTAATCTCCATCTCTTTCTTCTTCACACTTTCTTTTCATTCCAAAATCGCAGCCGATTCTAGGGTTTATTTTCCTCATCTTCCACACGAACCATGTCATCCGCAAAGAAATCCCTCGGTGAATCACTATCTTTGTTACTCAGACCGATGAAGATGATTTTGTCATCTAAGGCTACGGTGACTCGGTAGGTAAATCGAATTTGTTTTTTGTAGATTTATATCTTCAAATTTACTTTTTTGATTTTGATGTGGCGATGATGGAAGCTTTTTGTTTCAGTATCTGATGGTGATGATGGGTAGCACAGACTCACTGCCCCCACCTTTTTGTTGTTCCGTGTTCATCTTTGAACCCTTTAGGGTTTCTGGATGGTGGTTTACGATGGTGGCTCTGGTTTCAATTGGTAATTTATGGTTGTTTAATGTTTGAATTTGCAATTTTATTAGATGAGGCATAATTTAGATGAATCATTTACTATTGTAGAATACTTGCTAATTTTGCAATTTGGAGATTATTTATAATTTGGAAATTATTTATAATAAATTTTGATGCCATGAGGTAATGAAAGTAATTCATAGTTTTTTTGTTAGTATTTAGCTGTATCTGAGGACGCTGGTATGTTTTCCATTTTTTTCGTTTGTAGATCGGTCATATAAATTGACGTTTGGACCTGATTCCTGTGAATTTGTCACATTCTCCTACAGATCAGGGCGGTTAGTCTCAAGTCTTTATTGTTGTTCACTCTGAAAGATAAGGTACTTTTACCATCGCTGAAGATGTTCTTGGTCTGTTTGTTCTTAGTCGTGATTGGTCATATTTAGGTGTATCTTTTTTGGTTGGTTTTGTTTGTGGTGATGATTTTTGGGTTGTTGTAGATGATGTTTATAGATTCAATGAAGGCAATCTGGATGATGTTTATAGATTCAATGTTGTTTGTTTGTTTTTCATTCATTTTTCTTTTCTCTTAAATGTGTTTTCATGATAATAACAATTTCTTGATTACGATGACAGTTAGTTTGATAAGCAACAAACCGGTGTACACATGTGGAGGCTGCGGTGCAACACTTCAAGGTTGGTAGCATATAACTAACAATTTGTGTTTTGTTTATTTTTTTTTTTTTGCAACATTTTGTTTGTTTTTATGTTTTAAGATTTTAATGTGTTAATACAGCGAAGAAGCGGAATAACAGTACAATTGACACCACATTACACAGAGTGGACAACAATTCTTCAGGAAAAACCGGTTAGTGCATTCAGAAGTTAATAATCTGAATTATGAAATGCTATTAAGATGTTTGTAAATTGGTTCTTTGTTGTTAGGTGATGTTGAGATTCTTGAATCAGTGAAAATCTGGTGCCATATAATTAAGTACAGGTTATACTTCAAGCTTTTTCGATTTCTCTGCAGGTGGATAGGTGGCTTTGGGAGGTATGAAAAACAGAATTGATAAATTTAGGGAAAATGTGATTGAAGGACGATTAGCCAACAGTAGAGGATCTCATTCTATAGCCTTGATAAATTCAGAGGTGTTTTCAAATAATGCTTCCTAGATGTTTGAAGACTGATAAATGTCTAAAGAAGCAGCACTGTGGACACTTGTCGTTCTTTGTTGGTTTTTAAACATCTATGAAACCTTTATTTGAGAACACCCTTGCATTTATTGGAGTTGTAGAATGAGATCCTCTACTGTTGGGTTATCATGTTTCAAACCCATTTTCCCTAAATTTATCGATTTTGTTTTTCATGCAGGGACATAATCTATTTTTTAGTATTTCATTTGGCCAATGACCCATCTTCAAAGATAACTTATGTTTCAGACTATACAAAGATTGCCTCTTGGTTATCATAAGGTTAAATTTTAAATTAATATGGTCTCATTTGTTAATAAGTTTATAATTATACTTAAGCAATCACATTCTTTTTGTTAGGTGTCAATGCACCTAATGACAGCAACCATCATTGAGCCATCACATTCTTTCCGTTTACATATCAGGTAATGGTTTTCCTTAATACATCTCGAAAATTAGGTTATGTATGATTTTTCAATGTGGTTTTGAAACTTATTGGATAGTAATTGTCTCCACAAAAACATAGAAATATTTTGGTTTTTTGGCGCAGATTGTTTACTACATTATCAAGCAAAGAGAAAGAAGAAGACTTTATGACAATGAAAGGGTGTAAAATCCCTCAAAGACCTAAGAAAAGAGCCAAGATGATTCAAAGAACCTTACTTGCAATGGAGGTAGAAGACAGGTGTGTTATTACTCGTGTTCAAGATAACTTCTTTCGTGTTCATGTGAGCAAGAAAAGAGGAAGACACAAAGGATGTGTCAAACACAGTTCAGATGATATAGGTTCAGGTAATAAGAAGAAACCCTCTGTTTAAGAAGCAACCAGTGATAGTGTTTTGGTGGAAAACGTGGAGGGGTCGGTGACATTGTCGAGGGTTGTCAGAAATCAAATAGCATTTCCTGACAACGCTCGACAATATGACCGACCCCTCCATGTTTTCCACCAAAACACTATCACTGGTTGCTTCTTCAACAGAGGGTTTCTTCTTATTACCTGAACCTGTATCATCTGAATTGTGTTTGACACATCCTTTGTGTCTTCCTCCCTTCTTGCTCATATGAACACGAAAGAGATTATCTTGAACATGAGTAATAACACACCTGTGTTATACCTCCATTGCAAGTAAGGTTCTTTGAATCATCCTGGCTCTTTTCTTAGGTCTTTGAGAGAGTTTACACCCTTGGCGATAAAAAGTAACGGAAAGAAGGTGCTCATGTTCCATATTGTGATAGCAAACTTACGCGCCTCTTACATGGAATATTGTGTTTTGATCAAGTGAATGAGGCTCTGTTGAGAGTGTGAGGGTTTTTTATAATAACCTCCCTTTTACCCTTTGATCTTCTGATCATATATGAGTTGATGATCTTCTTATATTGTGTTTTGATCAAGTGAATGAGGCTCTGATTGCTTTACTGTTTTGTTGCTTTTAATTGTTTGAAAGTAGGAAGTTGTGATGATAAAATGTAACATCATATTTTACATATAGATGTAGATAAAAACTTTTATCATTTTACTTATAATACTAACACATATTGTTTTTAACATTGTTTTATAAATATATGTAACTAAACACAAATAATTTAAACGATGTATTATAATCAATTTTTTAATATTTGCTTTCGACAGTTATTAAACCTACCTGTGTGTTCACATGGGTCCTACAATTAGTGATCTACTATAGTAAGTATTTTATTTTAGATAGAAAGGATTGTGTTTTAACGAAAGCTTTTGATTTTGATGGTATAACATTGTGTGTTTTCTTTTGTGTCTTTTGTTTTTGTTAATATAATTGTGTTTTTTATATTCAGACGCATCAAAACTTATTACATCAACAGTTGTATATTTTTTATGTGACACGGGAGTACAGTAGTTACGGGTAAATGAGCTTTTGCCCGTAAAACTTTTGATAATGAATAGAAATATTACATGTTATTATGTTAACAAGAGGTATACTCTAGAACTATCTAAATCCCATGGGCTTTCAAAAATCGGATAACATGGGCCTTGAAAGTGTCATCCTTATTAGGTGCAACATAGGTTTTAAAGAAGATAAAAGAATAGGTCCATCTCAAACCAATCATTAAGTGAGCATTGGGTTCATCTGGTTTAACATGAGAGGAAAAAATGGGCTGCCAGCTCATGCCAAACGACAGTCCAAATCCCTATATGTAAGAATCTTTGTGTAACTAATAGATGAAGTGTTCTTTTATTTTTTAGAAGATTAAATAAAACAAGGTATACCTTATTAAAAGTAGTCTTTATATCCTTCCCAGTATGTATGATTTCTATCAATATGGTTACTTATACTGGAGGGTATGGGGGCCGGCCTTTCCTCGGCGAGCCCCGGCGCCGGTCACCCACACCGTCTCCTGAGGATAGTCCCGGCTTCTCAGTCGCCTGAAGACGACATCGACGGGCCTCTTTTTCTCTCCTCTCTCTCTCTCTCTCTCTCTCTCTAAAATCAAATCAGTTTATTTTTTCTTAAGTGTTTCTATAAATAGTGTGGGAGCCCATCCTCCACCCCCTTGGTCCATCATCACTCCTGTTGATGTGGCGTCCGACGTGGTGGCCCACCCTCATGGGGATGACCCTCTCCATACCCTCCAATCTTATTTTAGTAACTTTCCAATTCCTATTCTCCCATTCTATTAGGTCTTTATGTTAAGTGTTTTTTTTTTTTTTTTTTTTGTCTCCTTTACCATTTTTAAATAAATGTGCTTCTTCTAAATGACGTCAATATCTCATTCTTTTGAATAACAGGTATGATGTCTATAAATTCTTTGGTTTTTTATTCTAATTATTGAATTACGTTTTGGTGATATTGTTAGTTATTGCTTATTTTTCGTGAGTACTTAGTATGTTGTATATAGGATGATGAATGAGAATAAGAATGAAGTTTTAGTAAATTTTTATTTCTATATTTAAAAAAATGAATATATATTTAAATAATTATGTTTTTTTATGCATGTTATATTTGGGTTCGGTTTATTAAGTGGTACTATTTTTTGTAATAAGATTTGAATAAGATTAAATATTCATTTAACTGGTATTCAGTGTGGGGGGACAAAAAGGTAATTTATTATTATTGTTTTGAGATTAACTGTATAATAGTCAAGAAAAGGGAAAACGATGAACATTCGGTTTTAACGGAAACTTAGGGCTCGAAGTTATACAATTTGTGATTGTGTTTATTGCTTTGTCTACTAATCTTAATCATTTGGAACTACATTTGCAATGGCGTCTACTGCAAACGTTGACTTGCGATTTACAAGTAAGTTGTCATGGTGTTGTTGATTACTATTTTCATTGTGTTTTGATTTGTTTTAAGTCTATTGGTTAAATAGGTAAGAAATCGTCAAGAAATTACAGTGAAGATGAAGTAGGTGATACTGTTAGAGGAAGTAAAAGCCAAGAGGTTGAAGTGGAAATTGCAAAGAAACATATAAGTGGAAATAGAAAGAAGTCATTCTGTACAAGCAAAGCTAATAGATTCGTAAGAAGAGGTAAATGCGTTTCATATATTTTTGGTATGGTTTATTTCTTATTTTTGATTTTTAATGTTTAAACAAAAGTTGTTCAAGTATATTGTGTTTTTAGATTTGTGATTTTGTTTGGAATATTGTTTCTACAAGTCGGTTAGTTTTTGTATAACTATAATGTGTATGTAGACGTTTGTTTTTGTTGTATAACGTTGTATCCACTATGTTTTTTATATTAATTATGTTTTTTTTAATATTGTAGTTTTGGAAATCATTGTGTTTGCATATGTTACTTGATTATTTACAGTATCTTGGTGCATGTTGTGTTTTTTACATATGTGGTAAACTATAGGATTGTGTTTTTGTATTGATTTTGTATGTTGAATATTATGTGTTGTTTTACAACATTGTAATGTTATAGTTCCTGATAGTATTTTGTTAAAATTGGCAGAATAAGTTGGAGAAATGTAATCAAACTTGGGTCTATCAAGTTTAAAATCATCAAATCAAGTGTAGTTGTGCTTTCTGATTGCGATGACTAGATAATAATAAAAAACAGGTTGATAAATATAACACAATGTTTAAATTGTAACACTGTGATATATTAACAAGACAATGTTGTATTGTATGTTGTAGTCATTAGATAATGTCAATAGTAGGATTAAATAACTTGTTACAATTAATATTTTTTATGTGTTATGTTTCTAATAAAATGTGGAGACATGAAGGAACTTTGTCAGGTGCTGCTGTGAAACGAAAGAGGGAAGGTATGTTATAGATCAATTTAAAATGATTAAATATAATATACATTTTTTTCCCTTCGTAGTTTATTATTTTATTTGATTTGCTGCTGCAGTTTTACAGGCAGACTGTGGTGATGCTGATGATAATGATGATGATTTTGTTAATCCTGCTGCATCAAAAGTAAAAAAACCAGGTATTCATTTAAACATGAAAATCTTAGTTGTAGTTTGTTTCTAAAATTCGTTAAGTTATATAATAGTTGATGATACCTTACCAAAGAAGAGACGTCGAAAGGACCAACCTGAGGAATCAAATCACCATGAATGTCAAATGTTTTTCCCATATACTGGTGAGAAGATTTTACCAAGATGCTCACCAAACACTCTATATGAGTGGATGCTAAAGTTTAATGACAAGCAAAAGAACGTTGTAAGAGATATTGGTTTTGGTTCTATTCTAAATCTGAAGATTCAGCATGTTCCTACCAGCTTGGGACTTTGGTTGGCTAAGAACTATGATGATTCAACAAGAATATTAAATCTTGGATCTCAGTCAATAAAGTTAAGTCCAGAATTGGTTCACAATGTATTGGGAATTCCGAACGGATCAAGAATAATAACAGAGAACAATAGGCCAAGCATAAAAAGTCCTGTTGTTAAACTGTGGAGAAGTCAATTCCCAACAGGCTTCACCAGGTTTCTTATACATGAAACACAAACTTATTTGGATAGGCGATGCAAGAGAGAACGCAATGATTGTGGAATGTTGTTTGTTCTTAACTTTTTGGTGTTGATGTGTTACACATCTAGGTGAATGAACGAAAAGTGGCACTGTCAACCAAAGATTTTTGCCATTAATAACAAAGGATGTTGACATAAAAGAACTGGGTTGGTGTGATTACATGCTAACTTTGTTAGACAGAGCGAGAAAAGGCTGGCACCCTGCTCAAGTTTTTAATGGGCCTCTGTTTTTGCTTGCGGTAAGATCATAAGTTAAATATTAATTTGTCATTTGTGGCATTTATCCAAACAAAACGGAGTGACAAATATTTTTTTGTTTACAGCTTATCTATGCAGATCATACAAGCAAGTTGCATGATGTACGTGTTAAACGTAAAGGTTTGTTTGTTCTAGAACATATGAAGAGCGTACATTATGCAAACTGGAGGACATAAAGAATAAAGGTCTGAAGTCTGAGAAAAGAAGAAAGAAAGGTACTTCAAAGTCTAAAACAGTATTAAAGACCCAAAAATCAAATGAAAGCGAGGTGCATCAACGTTCTTCAACTGGTGAACCCATGCATGAAAAGGTGGAACGGCAAGTCGATGCTGACGAGGGCAAAGACAATGATGGTGCTGGTGTCGATGAGGATTTGATTCATGAAGATATACATGGAGAGGATGAAAGGAAAGTGGATGATGATGAGTGTAGAGACAATGATCGTTATACTCGAAATATACATTTGAATAGGCGGGATGAGAATGCAGATGTTGGCAGGGAATCAAACATTCCCGTGGCAGAAGAACCAACGGAGGAAGCAGAATCGGTAAGACACAAAAACATATAGTATTTAACTCTGAATATATGATATATATATATATATAGAAAAAGTATATCGTACATTACAGCTTAACGTACTTCACGTTCAACAACATGCGTGATTTGTTATATAACATGCGTGATTAATGTTTTCAATATGCGTGATTATTGTGTTTCAACATGCGTGATTTTGGATTTTTGAGTTATAATGTGTGATTTTAAAATGAACGTCTGTAATTACCTGTCGTATGTGATGTACGTTAAGCCGTAATGTATGTTAACCTTCCTGTATATATATATAGTTTTTATCATCTTTTATTGTTCATATTGAAACAGGTTTTTGTCATAAATTTGACTGTAGAAATTGAAAAGGCAAAAGAGTCTTTGAAGAATGTAGAGACAATGCTGAATGAGGGGTTTACGGTCTATGCAGATAATCAGGTGATTAAAGAAGCTAAAGCTCATTTGGATCCGTTGATTTCATTTTCAAAAAATGCAGGTTTTATGAGCAGAGATCCAGATTCATCTCCAAAAGATGATAACGAAATACAGAGTAAGGGAGAAAAGAAGACTCAAAGTCAAGAGACAAAAACTGATTGTAATACGGGTGTAAATGTAAATTCAGTTGAAAACATGGAAAGTGTGCATGCTGTCCTGTTGGTATCTGCGTGTGTTTCAAATGAAACAATGTATCAATCTGCATCAAGTCAACGATCATGTGGTCAAAATATCTCACACATCATATCTGATGAAAAGGATGAAGAAAATGTAGTTGATTCTACGGATGAGACTTTGGTGCCAGCATCACCTTACATTAACCGGGTGGTGGAATTGAGTGAAAAGTTGACATTTGTAGAGAAAATTTATTCTGATTGGATTTTCTCTGCCAGAGGATTTGAAATGTATGTGTTTTAACTTCTTTTCTTATAATGTGCTATGATTATAAGTTAATCGATGTTTTGACTTGTATTCATTGTAGGGAAACGTTGTTTTTCAAATTGAAGATCAGCCAGATTCAGGTCTAACAAGGATAGTGCTAGAAACATTGAGTCATGATGAGTATGTCCATTTTGCTGTTGTTAATGTGTGGGCCAGAATCTTAAATCACGAGGAGAAGTTTAAGGCTGATGACAAAATTAAGCGATTGTTTTGTACATATCAGATGCTGGTAAGTAAATAACATAAGTGAATTGTTTATTTATTTATTTATTTATTTTAGTAACGTTATTATAACTGATACACAGGATGGTGGCACATATGGTTCAAGCTATGAGATGATGCAAGCTGAATTTTTTGGAAATATGATTAAAGTTCTAAAAGAAGAACAAGTAGCATCGTTGAAAGAAGTTGATCTTTTATTCATACCTGTTTTGCAATCTGATCACTTCTACTTGGTATGCTTTCATATGAAAAAGTGCCAAATAGCTGTGATTGATAACAGCAGTCTATATGATGATAGTTTTGACTTAAAATACCGAGGCTGGCCAGAAAAATTGGTACATTCCTTGACATTTAAAAAACACAATCATATGGAAAAGATAATTTGTTTATATTTATTATTGTTATATTGCAGAGGCATTTAGTAGCAGATTTTATGTTAATTCACGGTGTTGTGGGTGGACGTAAGATGCACAAAGCTCAGATAAGTCGACTAAAAATGTCGTGGAGAACCGTAGACAACAAAGTTGATTGTGGTATATTTTTAATGAGGCATATGGAGACATTCGAAGGGAGTTCTTTACGATGTTGGCGATGTGGGTTTGTGAAAGAAGTAGATTGTGGGCAGAAAGAACAATTAGATGAATTAAGATGCAAATATGCAACCAAAATATTGTTGCATTATCTTAATGCTCAAAGGCAGTTTGTGTATAATGATAGTGAAACTTACGTTGTGCTGGACGCAATTGAAAGGGAAAGGTTGAAAGAGCAAGCACGAGGAAGTCGTGTGGAGCGAATGAAATTGTATTGTCCTGTGTGATGTATTCATGTTGCTTAAAACATTTGGATATTGGGTTGATTCTTTATATGTAGCTGTTGTTGTTTGAATGTGGTCTGGTCAAATGAATGTTTAGGTTTAATGCTTATGTATGAATGTTATAAGCTCTATGTTGTTGTGAAAAGTGTAATGTCTGTAAACAAAAACATTATATTTATAAAAACAATAAAAACATTTTTTTATTCAAAGCACAACATCTGATAAGATTTGAATTTTCATTCATTCAAATTACAATGTTATAATATGGTTGTATTTCAATTAATAAGTTAATCTTTAGTTGTAAATCAACTAAAGTATTTTGTTTTAGATATAATGGATTGTGTTTTAACGAAAGCTATTTATTTTATGGTATAACATTGTGTTTTTTCTTTTGTGTTTTTTTGTTAATATACTTGTGTTTTTATATTCAAACGAATCAAAACTTATTGAGTAAATTTTCATTTTGCTCCCCGCCTCTAACTCCATCCAATTTGTCTGTTTTTCCATTTTACTTCCTGTAGGGAGCAAAATGGAAAAACCATAGCAAACTATTGGTTGGAAATGGCTATTTTTGAAGGTTTCGGGCAAAATCGTTAAAGTGGCCAAACCACAGGGAGCAAATTGGAAGTTTACTCAAACTTATTATATCAACTGTTGTATTTTTTTATATGTGACACGGGAGTGTAGTAGTTATGGGTAAATGAGCCTTTGGCGGGAAAACTTTTGTAAATGAAGAGAAGTATTATATGTTGACAAGAGGTATACCCCTGATCTATTTAACTCCTATGATTCCTGTAACATGCCTTGGGGTTGTAACACAAGTATTGTGTAGAGTGCCGACTAAAGCTAATTGAACTAGGCACATGAGTAGGTGTTCATTTAGGTGATGACCGGCTGCAGACGTTTATCAATCCTTTAAATCGTCAAGAACAGGTAATTTAGTAATATCATCAATAAATAAAGTTTATTTGTAATATTTTAATATTATTGTTTTGTTGTTTTATTATTTTTATTTTGTTTGATTACAGGCCGAGAGTGGTAGTGTAGAGATAATTTCTGTTGGGCCATTTAGTCCTTATAAATCCCACCTTTCTCGTGAGTTCAGTGAGGAGGTGATATATATTGAAGTTGTAATTTTTTAAATCTTAGTAAAATTTGTTATGTGATAGTTTCTAGCTCGTAATGAAACAAGTTATTTCTCTTACCCAGATACGAAGGATTGAGAGGCAGCGCAAACGATCTAGAGACTTGCTATATTGGAATTGGGATGATGTTGTTTCGATCAGCAGTTCAAACGAAGAAATTGAGTTTATTGATATGAATGTTGATGCTGATGTAGATGAGGTTATCAGTCAGTCTGGTTTTGACCAATTTTCTGATTCTGAAGATGAAGTTGATGACACCGCTGATTCACTAGAAAGTTACAATCGGAAACTTAAAGTTCCAAAAGTTTCAATTCACCGTCGTTCTCGTGTTGTGAAACTTTGAATTTATCGTTTTATTTTATGTATAAAATGTTGGTGTAAATTTCTCTGTGTTGTTTTTTGTTGCAAGTATTGAACTATGTTTTGGTGTTTTTTGTATGTTTTTTTTTTTTTTCGTATGTAGTTAGTAATATATAGTATGATGAATGACAATTTATGTGTTGGTTTTTGTTCTAATTATTTTTTCATGTTTTGGTGATATTGTTAGTTGTTGCTTTTTTTTTGGGAGTTCTTAGTATGTTATAAATAGAGTGATGAATGAGAATAAGTATAAAGTTTCATGAAATTGTATTTTCTATATTTAAAGAAATAACTTTATATATAAATGATTATGTTTTTTTTATGCTTCTTATATATGGGTTCGGTTTATTAGGTGGTTTTTTTTGTAATAAAACTAAACATTCGTTTGAGTGGTATTCAGTATGGGGGTGAAAAGGTAATTTGATATTAGTGTTTTAAAATTATCTGTATAATAAACCAAAAAAGGGTAAAGGATGACATTCAGTTTTAGCTGAAAGTAGGGCTGAAGTTATAGAATTTGCAATTGTGTTTGTTGGTTTATGTACCAATCTTAATCATTTGGAAATACTTTTGCAATGGCGTCCACTCCAAACATTGACTTGCGTTTTACAAGTAAGTTGTTCTCATGGTGGTGTTGACTGCTATTTTCATTGTGTTTTGATTTCTATAAGACTATTGGTTAATTAGGTAAGAAAACTCAAGAAATTAAACTGAAGATGAAGTAGGTGATACTATTAGAGCAAGTAAAAGACAAGAGGTTGACGTGGAATCTGCAAAGGAAGATATTAGTGGAAATAGAAAGAAATCATTTTGTTCAAGCAAAGTTAAAAGATTAGTAGGAAGAGGAGGTAATTGTGTTTGATATATTTTTGGTTTGATTTATTTATCATTTTTATAGTGTTAAAAAGAAGTTGTTCTAATATAATGTGTTTTTAGATTTGTGATTTTGTTTGGAATAATGTTTCTACAAGCCGGTTAGTTTTCGTATAGATATGATGTGTATGCAGACATCTGTTTTTTGTTGTATAAATTTGTGTTAATTTCCATTTTTGTTGATTAAAATTTAGTTATATCCAGTATGTTTTTTATATTAATTGTGTGTTTTTTATATAATGGAATCAAGTGTAGTTGTGGTTTCTAATTCTGATGAATAGATAATATATACCTCAATGTTTAAATAGAAAGGCTATGTTGTATTATAAAGTCAGTGAGGTATTGTATGTTGTAGTCATTAGATAATGTCAATAGTAGGATTAAATAACGTCATAGAATCAATTTTTTTGATGTGTAATTCAATTTAAGCAGGTTTATTGTAATTCAGGTATATGTTTAAACATCGCTATAGTGTAATTCAATTTAAATAGTTATAGTTAGAATTATTAAATATTTGATAAACATCGTTGTGATTTTACATATTCTTAGTGTATAAAACATCGGTTTATGAGAGATGTATTTCGTCATGTATAACCTCCATCCACTAATTTCATGATTTCCGAAAATTTTGTGACCTTAGGCAGTTTTCAGTTTTTTATTCAAGTAAATATAACTTACCTGTCCAATTGAGTTTAAATTAAATCTGTATTATAAATACATGTTCAAAGTTGTTTCAAATTTACACGTTAGAAGAGAAAAGTCTGTCTTTGAGGTTGAATCTGAGAAGGTATGAGTTTATATTTTTTTTCTTTAATCTTCATGTGCTTTGTTATTTTATTACTTCCAATTTTTATTTTGTGTTATTCGTATATAAAAAACTTTTGTATTGCATTTTGTAGATGTCAAGTGATGAATTTATCATAAAGTCTCCGTTGAAAAACGTGTATGACCTTTGGCAAATCATGAAGGTTTGTTTAAATTTTTATAATTCAAAAAGTACAATTTTTTTTTGTTGAACTCAATTATTTTCGTATTTTTCAATTTATACAGCCTCAATTTATTATCATACTTGGTACTATTAAGGCTATAGATAAGGATTTTGGTTGATACTATGTGGAGTGTCCTAAATGTTTAACAGAGGCGGGTACAGATCTTGTAGACTGCGTGGGTTTGGAGTCACATTATTTTCATGTGTGCTTCAACTGTTATTGTGATGAAAGTGTTATATATCCAGTTCCAAGGTAATATGAGCTTTTTCTATTTATTTTAATATTTGTATGTTTTATAAAATAATTGATTTGTATATATGTGTTTTTATATTTAACTTAACTAGATTCAAAATAAAAGTTCAAGTGGAAGATAATACTGATGATGTTCCACTAATATTATTTCATCCTCTGGCTGATGAAATCATTGAAAAAGTTGTTCTCAAGTCGGCTGTTCAATTGTTTAAAGAAAACTCATCATCTGTATGTATAAATAATCTTTACTTCTCCTATATTTTTTTTCAATGTATTTATATATTTTTTTATATTAATTTTATCATAAAATATTCTGATTCACAGGATGTTAAAGAAGTAATGTTTCCTGTTGATTTAGACAAGTTGATTGGAAAGATGTTTGCTTTTAAAATTGAGATAACAAGTTATAATCTGACTAATTTTGATGAAATGTATCTTGTCACAAACATGACTGATGAAGAGTCAATTATTAATGAGCTCAAAGAAAAGATGAATATTACTGAGGTATTTTTTATTTCAATACATGATTCGTATTTATACATTTATATTTACAGTATATTTAATTCTATTATTATTTTCTTAATTTTGTCTTTTGTTTTAGGGAAACGATAAAGAATTTATAAAAAAAAAGTCACATTTCAAGTGTTAAGATTGATGATGCTAATACCAGTTGTGATACCAATGTAATCAACAAACGTAAATTGGTTGACGTCTACAAGTCTTCAACTCCAACTAATTTCAAGGATTTGGAGAAAGTTAGCAAGAAATAATTTTACTCTTATCTCTATTAATTTAAATCAGTTGTTATGATTTTTAGGTTTTTTCCAATGGGTATTTTGGATATTTCAGTTTGTTTGATTAAAATTTAGTTATATGCAGTATGTTTTTTATATGAATTGTGTTTTTTTTATATGATGGAATCGAGTGTAGTTGTGGTTTCTGATTCTGATGAATAGATCAGTGAGGAGATGTTGGAACGTCTTGGCTAAAGCGGTTAATAAAGATCAGGTTAATAAATATAACTCAACGTTTAATTAGAAAGACTATGATATATTAAAAAGTAAGTGATGAATTGTATGTTGTATTCATTAGATAATGTCAGTAGTAGGATTAAATAACGTTATACAATCAATATTTCTGATGTGTAATTCAATTTAAACAGCGTTAATGTAATTCAGGTATATGTATAAACATCGCTATAGTGTTATTCAACTTAAACAGCTTTAGTTAGAGTAAATAAATATTTGATAAACAACGATGTGATTTTACATATTCATTGTGTATAAAACATCGGTTTATGAGGGATGTATTTAGTCGTGTATTACCTCCATCCACTAATTTCATGATTTTTGAAAATTTTGTGACCTCAGCCAGTTTACAGTTTTTTATTCAAGTAAATATATCTTACCCGTCCAATTGAGTTTAAATTAAAACTTTATTATAAATACATATTCAAAGTTGTTTCAAATTCACACATTAGAAGAGAATTGTTTCTCTTTGAGGTTGAATTTTTTGAATATTTCAATTTGTTTGATTAAAACATCGGTTTATAAGAGTTGTATTTAGTGATGTATAACCTTGATCCACTAATTTCATGATTTCCAAAAATTTTGTGACCTTACCCAGTTTACAGTTTTTATATAACTTACCTGTCCAATTGAGTTTAAAACCGTTTAAATATTTACCTATATAGAGGTGTGTTCTATTACATTTTCGTTGTAGTTGTTTGAAGAACATGAACGTAGATGTTTATAAGTTAGTGGCAAATAGTGCCAAACCGGAAGAAATCATTGGCTGCCCTGTCTGCAATGCCATATGCCTTAATGAACAACAATATAGGCATCATGTAATTTCAAGGAAGCATACTACAAAGGTATAAGTGTTTGAAATATTAATCATTTTGTGTTTTTACTTGGTAATTTTGTTGTTTACTCATTCGAGTGTTAATCCAACAGTTACAAGATTTATCGTATTGTTGTGTGGATTTTCATTGTTCTCTATGTGACATATATTATACAAGTGCAAATCAGCTTTATGCTCATTGTAAAGGAAAGAAACATACAAAGATGTTCCGGCTTACTGTAGGGGATATGCAAGTTGAATCTCATTCTGCGTTTGATGCTTCTGGTGATAATAATGTTTCGGGTTACGAAGGAGATTGTGAGGAGGGTGATCAACAACTGATGTCTGCAAATGATAATCAAGTCAGTGTAGTCAGTAGTGATATCGAAACTGGAGATGTAGATAATGTTTGTGATGTAGAGGTCACTGATGGTTGTGATGTTGATGGCGGTTTTTCTGTTTGTCCCGGTCATGTGTGTTATGCGTGTGACATATATTGTTCTTCACCCATTAAGGTGCCATTTTGTGTTGAATGTTATAAATATATATAACTAAACACGTTGAGGAGGTTATTAGTTTAAATGATGTATTGTTTTGTCGTTTTGTTATATTTCAACTTTCGTAATGTTTGTTCTTATTTGTTTCGTCATGTTTCAATCGATTGCTTTGGTGCCTTAAAAAACCAGCACAATCTATTTATTGTCCATATTTAATATATAAAGTACCACATAATCTGTGTAGTAAAAGTTTGCACAACAATGTTGGCATTACCCAAAATCATATATATTACATGTTTTTTAAATCAAGCTACGAAGCATCATAATTAAATATAATTTCATATGAACCTACAACCAAACATTTCTTAAACTCATAAAACATAGGGTACAATACATATATGTCCTATGAATCTACAACCAAACATTTTTTAAACTCATAAAAGATGAAATAAATAATAATAAAAATAAAGATAATAATAAAATATAATGTCGTATGATGCTACAACCAAGCATTTTTTAAACTCATAAAACATAAGGTACAATACATATATGCAATTCTAAACTATAGGTGCAACCAACCATCGCAAAAAGTCACCCTATAAGCATAAAGTACAAACAATGATGCATAACATTGTTTTAAATTAATAATATATAAATGTTTTGTTTCTTTAAAGTAACCTTGATTTGGTAGTGATTTGTTTCGACCTAGCCAAAGTGGACATTATGATGGTGTGGTTATGTTGGGCTGTTACAGATGGTATTAGTGCTAGGGATTGGTCTGGTGTGCCATCGAGGATGTTGGGACCTGTAAGGAGTGTGATTTGTAACATCCCACATTGGTTATGAAGGGGAATGAAGGCTTCGTTGTAAGGGTCTTGATACATTCAACATCATGACGCGTTTTAAATCAGTGAGGAGATGTTGGAACGTCTTGGCTAAAGCGGATAGTATCATGGTGTGGTTAGGCTGGGATGTTACAGATATACATTATATTGTTATCAAAACTTGTCGCTTGTCTTTTTGTAATAGTTTCTTACAGTTTTTTTCAATCCCTTTGTATTATAAGTCCACCGTTGTTAGTAAAATGTAAGTTATTTGATTGCGTGGGGTAATGGTATGTTATAGTCGGGATTTGAGTGGTACAAATATTTTTTGATTGTGTCATCTATTTGAAGACACAACGAGTAAAAAACAATAGTGTTTAAAACATAATAGCTTTTTACTTTTTTTTTTCAGAAACTGGGAGGGTTTGATATTCTTTTTAATTCATATTTGGAGACTTGTATTAAATATCAGTTTCTTTTGTATAGTGTTATATTTCTTTGCTTTTATTGTGTTTTTTTGTTAGGTTTTTTATATCACATTATTTTGTATAGTATATAAATATTACAGATCTATTACATAAAATTCGATTTAAAATATAGTATATCAATTCACTTTGGAAAATTTAGTTGTGAACACAAAATGAGAATAAGATTATAAATTAAATAAAAGAGATGGCACAATCGTAATAAACATTCAATTCATGTGCAATTAATATAATGTTCATAAGAGACTTTAAGAATTGTTATATTATAAAATAAAATCTCAGTTCATCATGATTCGAACAATTTCATCACACTTCTCAACCAAATCTGTCAAGAAAATCTCTCCCATCTCCCAACGCCGATTATCATCATCATCATCTTCATCTTCCGAACAATACATCTTCATCATCTTCATCTTCATCATGTTCATCAGCTTCATCATCTTCATCTTCATCGATAACAATCCAAGGTAAAATCACATACCTAAATCGCATCGATAACATGATTCTTGTGGGTTTTTGTCTCGGATATCTAAACAGAGGTTTGGTTTTGTTTGATTCTTGTTGGTTTTTGTCTCGGGTATCAAAACAGAGGGTTATCTTCTATACGGTAAAATCACAAACCTAAATCACATAGATAACATGATTCTTGTGGGTTTTTGTCTCGGATATCAAAACAAAGGTTTGGTTTTGTTTGATTCTTGTGGGTTTTTGTCTCGGGTATCAAAACAGAGGGTACTAAATGGCTGCGGATGTAAAGAGGTTTTTGATTCTTGTGGTTTTGTTTGATTCTTGTGGTTTTGTTTGATTTTTGTTTGAATGTGTTTTGGTTATGAATACGGTACTAAATTCAAAACAGAGGTTTTTGAATGTGTTTTGGTGTTGATTCTTGTGTAGTTATTTGAACACATCAATATTGATACTTGAAATGTGTTTTGATGTTGATTCTTGTGTAGTTGTTTGAGAACTGTTTAAAAAGAACAGTTTCGGATTGATGTGTTCCTCATTTGAATGTGTTTATATTGGATCAGATTGTGAATTTCGGATTGATGTGTCCTCATTTGAATGTGTTTATATTGGATCAGATTGTGAATACATTGTTCCTCATTTGAATGTGTTTATGTTGGATCAGTTTCGGATTGATTTGTTCCTCATTTGAATGTGTTTGTATTGTACAGAATGGCTGTGGATGTAAAGATACGCAAAACACCAACTACGAAGGCGAGAACACTTGACAACCTCCTAGAAGATGGTGCGGTGCACATAAGGAAGTGATTGATCAGAACGATCAATTGCATATGAATGAATACAACCCCAGTGGCAGATATGTAAGTAGCGAGCTCTGGAATTTCAAGGAAAATCGAAGAGCTACACTGGGGTTATATTCATTCATACGAATGAATATAACCCCAGTGGCAGATATGATGTTTAGCTACACTGGAGTTATATTCATTCATATCTGCTACATTCTGAAGTGCACCCGTCAGTAAAGATCCACAATTGCTTGTGGTGACGTTTTGTCTCTGTATTGTATGTTACGGACTTTTGTTATTGAGTCTGTAAGTTCCGTCATGTCTACGAAGTTGGTATGACGTTTTGTCTCTGTATTGTATGTATTCAAAGTTTACATTTAATTTACAATTTAGGCTTTAATAATTTGTTATATATAGTATACATTTAATTATTGGATTGCATTTAATTATTAGATAGTTAATTATTAGATTGCATTTAATTATTAGATTGCCTTTATTTAAAAAGGGTTAATTTGAATTATTAGATTTCTTAACAAAAAAGCAAGAAAATAATTCAGGGGCTCAGGTTGATATTGCACTCATACCATAGGGACACAAAGTTATATTCAAGGCACAGTTATATTCTATTTGGAACTTCCCACTAACCTATATTTACGTGATTTTTCGGTAACCATATCTAAGAAATACTTTCTCAGTTATATTCATTTGTATGTTTATTTTTTACCATATAGTTGAATTCGATTTATCAGAAAGATCCCCCAATATAGCCAAGAAAAAATAGTTGATTTCATATTCCAGTTGCTGTTTTAAGGTGTGTAAGCTTTGTCTTTTCGTGCTTTTCCTTTGCAATTGTTAGCGAGTTGTCAATCGAGTTTTACTTTTTTAAATTGGGGTTTTTTCTTTTTTTCATGTATTGTTATGTTGTTTAGTAATTTCACATGTTTATGTTCATAAATGTTAATTTATCGTATTTAAATTTAAATGTACATTGTAGGAAAGTGTTACCATGCCGGAGATTCCGATTGACTTGTTTATGTTTGAGATATTGCCAAATCTTACTGCAAGAGACGTAGGCCATTATAAGTTGGTGTGTAAAGAGTGGTGCTCTTTCCTGTCAACGGTATTCTTTGCTAGGCTTCATTGTCGTAAGATGCCATCGTTAACCAAGATGCAATTTGTTTTAATAACAGGAGGCATACATCGTCCACTTCGTACACTTAGTTATGGTTCAGCCAATATTTCTTTAACTGAAATTGTGAAAGTGCCTTTCAAAACTCGTGCAGAATATATGATGATCTTAGGTAGTTTGCATGGAATGCTATGTGTCTGTCTAAGTAACACTTGTCAGTTGTTAATATGGAATCCTCTCACCAATGCCTATAGGAACTTGTCCATTCCTAAGAAATATGGGTTTTTCAAAGTAAATTTTGATGTTGTTGGCTTTTATGTGGATTACTTGAAGGATTACAATCTTTTACATGTTGTATTTAGGCGTAACAATCAGTCGGTTTACATTTACTCAATGGAAAGCCAATGTTGGAGGCAAATAAAGTTTGTTAAAGACTTTATTTTAGATGATCAGACCGTTCAATGGTCATGTGGGACTTTGTGTTGTAATGGATTATACTTCACTGTAGGTTCGTGTTGGGATTATAATGTGGCGTTAATTGTTCGCTTTGATGTGAATTTAGAGACATTTACTAATGTTTCCTTTCCCTTTGATGAGTATGAAGTAATTTTTAGAGGGTCTTTGGTTAATGTTTCTGATGAACTTCATTTTTTTGTTCTTCATGGTGCATTTGATGTTTCTGTTGATTTGTGGAAGTTGAAAGGTGAAGAATGGATAAGGATTTTGTCTGTACCTGATATTGATTGTATTCCATTGCCTATAAAATGCTTTGTGAGGTACATTGGTTCAAGTAAGAAGTGGTTGTTGATGACTGATTATGGGGATGTGTATGAGTTTGATTTGGATGTGAGGAAAGTTGATAATTTCTATCCTGTTATCAACTTTTATGCATTAAAAGGAGCAGTGTACTCTGAGAGCCTTATGTCTCCAAATGTTTAAATCTACGATGTTAGGTAATTTACTTTGTTTTATTTTTGTATGTTTGTTATGTTTTTCATTTGTATTGTAATATACTTTGGTAATGTTAGAAGATATTTTATTTTTGTATGGTATTTTAGTTGCTTATGTTCTTTGTTATATATATGGTTATCAACTTCTTAGAGTAAGTTGTATGTTGTGTATTAAAAATTGTTGATTTCTTGTAATTACATAAGTAGTATGATAATATGTGATGTGTAACTTGGCAGTTAAGTATTTGAATACATTTTAGCAGGTATAACCCCTAATGTTAAGGAGTGGTTATTATTGTGTTTTTTTATTTTATTGTGTTTTATTTATTTCTTGGTTTTTATTTATTGTGTTTTTGTTTTTTTTGTGTTTTTTTATTATTGGAGGACTAAAATGAACTCTAAATGTGGGGTCTTTTCCAGTTTTTAATTTATATATGTTTTCAATACTTTATATTAAGAGAAAAATGCAATTTCCGTCCCTGTGGTATGTGTGAAACATCAACTTGAGTGCCGAAGTAACACACAATATCATAAATAATAACAGAAACTTCACCATAAACTTGCTTCTAAATGTACATTCTCATTAGAGCAACACTGTCCAACCCAACAAACTGAAAAACAAAGTATAATTATTCAAATGAACAAACATGATTCAACAATATCAGTGGTTGCAATGGTTATAATGAAAACAGTGGGTGATTTTATCTATCAGTGGATAGCATATCAGTGGATGAAAACACTGATTTTGAACAACAGTGATATCCAAGGAAATGAGAGAACAGGGGTTGACTTTCAGCAGTGGACAGCTTTTCACAGAGCAGATGTTTGAACAAAACAGTGGTTATGGCAGTGGACAGCTTTTCACAGAGCAGCTGTTTGAGATAGTGTTTTTTTTCATGTGTGCAAGTGCAACTCTATATTCAGGCAAAATTTAACATCAAAATAAACCAAATCAATTACAATTCTCCGGATGGTCGCTCGAAGAAATTAAACTGAAGATATTAAATGTTTGAAATAATATATGATTAAATAACCACAATAAAAAAACGACCATAATAAAAAACACAATTCATCCAGACTAAACTTTCAAGAAACAAACCAAAACATTCCATTAAAATAAAAATACCACCAATAACTCTTAATAATTGAATACAAACCACTTTACCATAACAGCAACTATCACTAAACTTAACAAAACTACTTATAAGGAAAGTAAAAAACCAACGCTTCAACTCCATTGATTCATTAACTTGTCTAAATATCTCTAACATCTGTGCCATTAACTGAACATCTTTGTTTGCACTCTCACCATTATTCAAAAGTGTTATGTAGTATGGTATGTATTTGCAGTTAACTTAGTGGAATGTATGGGTTTTTGTAAGTTTGATAGTGTTGTATGTAAAGGCAGTATGACTAATACCTGATATTTTGAGTTGTTTGTGTGGTTACATATAATATTGCGTTTTTATATGACATGATATAAATTTTGTTTTGTGTTATTTTACCGGATAAAGTGTATTAGAAAGTTGGAGATATCATCTGCTACGTTGCCTTTTCTATATATTTATATAGAAGTTTTGCCGTTCAAAAAAAAAAATCAACTGCTATGTTAGTG
This sequence comes from Helianthus tuberosus, assembly GCA_030545235.1. NCBI lineage: Eukaryota > Viridiplantae > Streptophyta > Magnoliopsida > Asterales > Asteraceae > Helianthus > Helianthus tuberosus. Next base: position 137,258,423 of record CM060383.1, read on the forward strand.
GTTACTAATCCTTTTATTACGTGATTAGTTATTAAGCATTTCTCTCCCATTATCTCCAGTCTTTTATGGGTTGACGTTTCTCTCTCACATCTTCCTATTTATATGATTATAGGGTAACATTTCAGTCAGAATTGTTCCAGATATTTGAGCAAATAAAAGTTGCTGTTTGTAAGTATCTTTTCTTCAATTTGTTATTTTGCCTTCTATTCTTCATAACTATGATTTACACTTTGATGTTAAAGTGGATTGGACTAACTAACATGTGTTGATCTAATGTGAGCAGTTAATCAATATTTGTTATGTCGGAGTTGCTTGTAGAGATATTAATGTATGGTATTTTTACAAAACTTTCTGCAAGAGATATAGGTCGTTGCAAGTTGGTGTGCAAAAAATGGTTGTCTATCATGTCCACACCAGAGTTTCCATTAATTCATTGTCGTAGTACGTCATCGTCAACTACCAAGTGGGTGCTTGCGAAATTAGATCGTTGTGGTTCTCTTGAAAAATTGTTTTATGCATGCACTGGCTTTTGTGGTCCTAAAATGATGTCTGTTAAACCATTCAAAACCCGACCAGATGAATTGATGATATTAGGGATTTGGATGGAATGTTATGTGTGTGCCTGGAAGAGACTTCTCAAATTTTAATTTGGAATCCTCTTACACAGGCAAGTACAACTTTTCCATCATGTGAATCACATGGTTTCTTCAAAAAAGATTCTGATTCTGCTGCTTTCTATGTGGATTCTGCAAATGAGTACAAGGTTTTACATGTTATAAGAAGACGTGGCACAGAGGCAGTTTATATTTATTCTACCCGACTACATTCCTGGAGGAAAATTACGGACATTCTGTCTGTTGAGCATGGTGGAAAATGGTCATTAGGTACATTGTGTGGAGATGGTGTATATTTCATTGTTGATTCATGTTCTGGTGATTGTGTGCAGTCAATTGTACGTTTTGATGTTAACCTAGAGCAATTTTCAAGTGTTCCATTACCATGTGATTTTTATTTAGGAGGTTTTGATGGATCTTTGGTCAGTATTGCTGGGCAACTTCACATTTTTATGCGTTATAAATATGATATGTATTTAGTTGGTTTGTGTAAGTTGGGATATGAAGAAAGGATTAACTTATGGGTTCTGCCTTGTATTGGTGTTGTTCCATCGAGTTTCCTCGGGTTTGTAGAGTATGTAGAGTCTACTGATGAAATGCTGTTGATGACTACTTGTGGGGATATTTATATGTTAGATATGAAAACTATGCAAGTTGGGTACTACTTTCCTTGGAAGTACATGACTGCCTTACAAGGGTCTGTCTATTTTGAGAGCCTTGTGTCTCCAAATTACTAAAGGTATCAAGCTTCTGTTCTTCTTTATGTTTTGATGTATCAAGTTTGGTTATAGTTTATGTTAATGTCTTTAGTATTTTAGTAATTTAATGTTAATATAGTGGTTTATTGTGTAAGGATCTTCTAATGTTCGATATTATGTTTTATTATTTGATATATGGATGATGTTTAATGTAGTATTATTTAATATATGAATGATGTTTAATGTAGTTTCTGGTTCGGGTAGTGTAACAAATTGTATACAGGTTTTGTGTTTTTGATTTGGCATTATATATACAGATTGTTAAATGATCAAGTCAACTCTATTGTGGTTTGCAAGTTAAACCATTAAGAAAGCTACATCCAAAATGATCGTATCACTAACAACATTAATTGAAAATCCTAAAAGTTATAGTGATTTCATATTCAATTTTTAAATAACCAAAAGTTTTTTTAAGTTCAAATTATAAACATAAACTCAAAGTTATGATTAATTATCCAATTGTAACCCAAGCTTAAAGTTTATCATATTTTATTATAAGTTCAAATTAGAAACATAAACTCAAAGTTATGATTAATTATACAATTGTAACCCAAGCTTAAAATTTATCATATTTTATTAAATTCATTGAAACATTTCAAACAGCATGGGTCCATTTTTGTGTTTGTCACCGGAAGTCTTGCAATGTTTTTTATTTTTGGTTCCATGTTATTGTAAAAAAGTAAATCTGAATTTAGAATTCATGTCATTGTTTTTGAAAACACATATAATACATAAAATGATACTACATTTAAAATATTCTAAAAATAATATTTCGGTTATTTAGTTGATTAATAAAACACAAAACAATATCTTGAATTGTCTTATGGATAATGTTAATTGTGTTTTTTGCAACAGGCATCCAGTGACTTGAGTCAAGATGAGATTAACTTAACTATTACATTAAAATGTATGCAGATATAAATATTTTTATCACTATACGTCGTTTGAACATAGCTTAAAATTTTGATGTGTTATTTTAAACTATTGATTATAGCTCATGTAGTGTCTCATTTATTCAATTTATTAAAACAAAGAAAAAGAAAAACAAAACGTGGTTGGTTAGTTGTCATCTTTTTTTGACGAAATAAATGGTGTGGTGACATAATTTATGAATCTTCCACATATTTTCAGTTAGCAGGGTATCCATGTTTTATGCTAAAGTTTGTTAGCGGTGCATATATATATATATGATTATATGTATGTATGTATAAATATAATCGTAAAGGAATATTTGAATTCTTTAACCTCTGATTATATCATTCGTTTGTATAATTATATCTGGTTTCCGTCGTTTAAACTTTTAAATAAAAGATGGTCGATGAAGTAGTTTGGCAGTTACAGAGGGATGTCTTGTATATGACTGTTTTGAAATTCGGTTTCAAACGTGTGGCTAACTTTATACAAGATATGCGTAAAATAGTAGGTGATTTGTTGGAATTACCTGCTTGCGATGTTTGTGACATTGGTGTTCGTGCTTCTATCGATGTGATTAGGAAGGCAATTAATCATTTGGATCGTATTGTGTCCACTCTTGAAAGTGTGAAGTGTTGCATGGAAGTTAAGATTAATTATCTAGAGCGATTTTAGTACTCATGTTTGTTTTTTATTTTTCTGTCTCTTATTTCTGGTTTTTTTTTTTTCTTTTTTTTTTGTAGGATAGTATTTTAGTTTGTATAAAAGCGTCTTTTCTTTCAGTTATTGTATTTCTTACAATTAAAGTTAGGCCATCTTTACAGAAAAGAGTGTTTGATTTATATAGTTTGGGTTGTGTTTGTGCTTTTTTTTCCACTTAAACAGGTTTACATTGATAATCAGAATTCAGTAAAAAAAGTAAGGTTTAATAAAAAACACAATGCCTTTATTAGAGCTTAATATTGTATAAAATATACATACAACTACAAATAGTATATAAGGACTATTGCAATAGGGTAACGTACTATTGTAATAGGATTGATTGGAAAGAATGGGTGAAATACCCGTTGTACATGTTGTAAGTGGTGGTCGTGGGTTGGTCCGTTCTGTGGCCTTCCCCGTTTTTTGAATGAAATTTTCGTTTAAAAAAAAATAGGGTAACGTACTATTCCTAAACATAGTGATTTCGTATAAGCACAATCTTTTCCATAATAAAACACAATGTAATCAACAACATAAATGGTATAGGACAATATTAGTATATATTATTACATTTCTATAAAAACACGTTTTGTTTATAAAAAACTTAAATTAGGTTAACACACCTAATGTTTGTAATTATAATGAGCATTTTAAGTTATGCATTCATTTGTGGTAGTTTCGTGTTTACTTTGTTTTTGTATAAAATATATAATATTATCTAATTAAAGACAATTATAATTCCTACAATTATGGTGCATGTTCAAAAACTACCCATTATGTTGCCCCATTATTATTTGAACTTTGATAACTGTATTTAATAACCCAACTGTTGTCTTAATATTTTTTACTACAGTTCTTTAGTTTCCCTTATCAATAGGTTTTGAAAAGTTGTAGTTGGAAACGAAGTATCAAAGGAGCTACTATCTATTTAGCAATGTATGTGTGATTTTGTTTTTCATAGTGTGTATAGGTGTTTCATATTCATATTTAATTTCATTGCTTTCTTTTGTTGTTACATGTATTTAATAGTTGGTTGCATGTCTTCTTATAGCTATGTTTGTTGCTATTGTGTTTTGTTAATTTAAATTATGTAGTATAAATAATAGATTAGGGTATAGCTTGACAATTAATGGCGTATTTATGATCGAGATGTTTGCTTTACCTGCATGAAACAGTGTTATGTTCTAAGTATGTATATAGATCCGATGGTGTTTCTATATAATAGTCGTCTATTTTCTTGGAGTGATATCAAGTATGGATACGGTGTTTTGTGCTTATGTAATGATGGGTTGTGAGATGGTATTTTGGAGTGCATTATACGCAAAAGAAGTTTATACAGTGATAACAGGAAGTTTACTACAAAATATTTTCACATGTTGTTGGTTTATCTGCTGATTCTTCTAACAAATGTCAGAGCTTGCATATAGTGTGTAAGGTTGGTGCGCATTGGTTTGGTATAATCCATGATATTATGTACGTATGGATTGGTAAGTATTGTGTAGAGCTTCCAGTATGTAATAGCTATCACTATGAGTAGTTGAGGTATTTAAGGACTACATATGAAGAGGAAGAAGATGGAGAATAAAACATTGACATTATTCATCAATTGGTATCAAATGAATGTTGTTTGTATACAGATCTTGGTGGTATGGATAGTGTTAATATTAACCATGGTATTGCAAGTGATTCTGAAATATTATCAACACTGTCTTCTTCATCTATGTCGACATTTTGATCTGATGAAACATCCCGTAATATTAGACGTCGTGGTCGTCCTCGATTACGAGATCGCCCTGCTGGTTCAAACATTGAAAATATGCCAGTTCAACGACGTTGTTATGGTACGCATTGTTAATTTTTTTTATGCCAAGTAATGTAAACGTGTTCATGTTTTTAGGACACATCTGATTGTATCTACGTGTATTGCAGTTGGCCCAAATTCAAATCAATTCCATGGAACTAATTCAATGAATAGTGATGCACCTTTTGTATCACATTCTTTAACTTCGGAGTTTGTTTCAGCATCATCGCCATCTATGCACAACCGGAGGTCATCTTGTGCTGGTATTTACCAAGATGAAAACTCATCAAGTATGGATTGTTCATTGATGACTGTTAGTTGTTTGAATGCCTCATTAAAATGATAAATATAACTTTCTCTTATATGATTGTTTTATTTTGTATAGGAGATGTATCATATTGGGATTGTGGAATTACAGAATATGTATGTCCTTATTGCAAAGCGATCTTGTGGTATGGTGAGAGAAGTACTAAATATCTTGCTCTGTCTAATCCAACTTTCTCTATTTGTTGTGGTAAAGGCAAGGTTGTTTTACCTTTACTTCGGCATGCTCCGCAACCATTGCGGCGGCTTTTACAGCCGAATGGTGAACCGCGATCTAAGGTGTTTAAAGAGAATATCAAGCTTCTAAATTCAATGTTTTCGTTTACTTCTACTGGCGGTAAAGTCTGTTCGGATGTTAATGATGGAGGTGGTCCCTATACATATGTGTTGAATGGACATAATCATCATAGGATTGGTACTTTGTTACCTCAGCATATTGATGGACGGCCAAGATTTGCACAACTATATATTTATGACACAGAAAATGAGGTTAACAATCGATTAAAAGCAGTTGAGAAGTGTATTCAGTCTGGGAATGATGATGCATGTATTCGAAGTTTAGTTAATGATTTAATTAAAATGCTTAATCGGCACAATCCATTAGTTCAGAGCTTTAGGATGGCCAAAGAAAGATTTACTCACTTTTCGCAGCAACCTGTTAGACTTAGACTGCTTGGTACACGAAGAAGGGATGCGAGACAGTTTAATTTGCCTACGGTCAATGAAGTTGTTGCATTGATTCCGGGTGATGGTAATCCTACAGATTGCCGTGATATTATTGTTGAAGACCGTGGTAGTACAAATGCGAAACGTATTTTTGAACTTCATCCCAGTTACATGTCGTTGCAATATCCATTACTTTTCCCGTATGGAGAAGATGGTTTTAATGTGGGCATTCCTCTAAGTAATATTAGTGCTGAAAGTAAAAGAAAAAATGTTTCATTGAGAGAATACTATTGTTTTCGGTTGATGGTTAGAATGGAAGAAGGTAGAATATTGCATAGTTCTGGCCGGTTATTTCTTTCATTTGTTGTTGATGCATATACGCAAGTGCTTGAACATGACTTACAATGGTACAAGACTCATCAGACAATAATTCGTTCGGAGTTGTATAATGGGTTGCATGATCGTATATTAGAAGGTGAGACAAACTGTGATTCTATAGGTCGACGTGTTGTGTTGCCAGCGTCCTTCACTGGGGGGCCTAGGCATATGATACAACAATATCAAGATGCGATGGCAATTTGTCGTTGGGCTGGTATTCCGGATCTTTTTATTACCATGACGTGTAACCCAAAATGGCATGAAATTCAACGGCATTTGCAGGGAAACACAGTGGGTCACTTAGTATCTGAAAGACCTGATATTGTTGCACGGGTATTTAAGATCAAACTTGATGAGCTCATGAAAGACATAAGGAAAAAGCATCATTTTGGTGTTCCTAAAGCGGGTAAGTTAAATGAATTTTATTCTCAATGGTTGTATGTTAACATGTGATTAATGTGTTATTATGATGTGTGTTAAAACATTGTGTTTTTTTTTTCTTTGCAGTTCTTTACACAATAGTTTCAAAAACGTGGTCTGCCACATTCTTGTGTTTCTTAGTCAAGCTGATAAAATTTCTTCACCGGATGAAATTGATAGATTTATATCTGCTGAGTTGCCTTCTGAATCGGGTGACCCAATCGGTTTTTTAAATGTTGGTACTCATATGATGCATGGTCCATGTGGTAACCTTAGACCTTCGAGTCCTTGTATGAATGATGGCAAATGTACTAAAGGATTTCCGAAGAGTTATTGTGACGAAACTTTTATTAGAAATGACGGGTGGCCGTCGTATCGACGACGTAATAACTCACGTAAAGTTCGTGTTGGTCGGCAAGATATTATGCTAGATAATGGATATGTTGTTCCTTATAATCGTGCGTTGCTTATAAAGTATGGTTGCCATATCAATGTTGAATGGTGTAACCAAGGAATGTTGGTTAAATATCTTTTCAGCTATATTAACAAAGGTCAAGATCGTGCTACCGTAGTATTGGAAGGTCAAGGTGGGAGAACAACATTTACATCACTTTTAAATCATGAAAATGAGATTGAGCAGTACATGAACTGTAGGTATATTTCAACATCAGAGGCGTGTTGGAAGATATTTGAGTTTGACATGCATTATCGTTCAGTGGCTATTGAAAGACTCCCATTTCATGAAGAAGGGTGTAATAGAGTATATTTTAAGGATCATGAGCAAATTTCTGATGTTTTACAACGAACAACAGCTGCAATGTCAAAGTTTACTGAATGGATGGCTGCAAATGAAAGGTATGATTTTGGCCGGACATTGACGTATGCCGAATACCCAACTTTGTTTACATGGCATGAGAAGGAAAGAGTGTGGGAGCCCCGTAAAGGTTCATTTCAAACTATTGGACGTATATATTATGTAAGTCCTACGATGGGTGAAAAGTATTATCTTCGAATGCTATTAAATGTTGTGCGTGGTCCGAGAAGTTTTAAAGAGATTCGAACTGTTGGCGGGGTGGAACATCCAACGTATATGTCCGCTTGTAAAGTATTAAGTCTTTTGGATGATGATGTTGAATGGGTTGATGCTGTACGCCAGGCTTATCATTGGCAATTTGGGGATCGCCTTCGTGAATTGTTTGTTACAATTTTGTTATTTTGTACTGTTAGTGATCCTCGGCAATTATTTTTTGATTGTTATGAATACCTATCAGAGGACATTCTTCATAAATATCGAACAATTTTGAAAAAAATTTCATTGAATTTCTCAGATGCTGAAATATTGAATTATACTATGAAAGAGATTGAACAAGTGTTGATTCAGAGTGGCCGGTCGTTGTCTTCCTTTCCAACCTTACCGCAGATTGACCATACTTCGGAAGATAGATTTATCAATAGGTTGGTTCAATTTGAGAGAATGTATGATGCTAATGAGGAAAGGACACGTTTTATTAAGCAATACGCTGGGTTGAATAGTCAACAAAAGGAAGTGTTTGATAGTATATATTCTGCTATCCAGGCTAGAAAAGGAGGCGTATTTTTTGTGTTAGGTAGTGGAGGAACTGGGAAAACATTCTTATGGACTACCCTTATAGCTCGTATTCGATCAAATAATGAGATAGTTTTGACTGTTGCGTCATCTGGTATTGCTTCCTTATTACTACCTGGTGGGCGTACAGCACATTCTCGGTTTCGCATCCCTATTGAAGTTGATAAGGACTCTTGTTGTGCCATTGATGTTGGTTCAGATTTGGCTATGTTAATCAATTATGCTTCACTTATTATTTGGGATGAAGCACCTCTACAACATCGCCATGTATTTGAAGCTGTTGATCGAACATTGAGGGATGTGTGTCGAGACAGCATGGTTGGTGCTGAGCATAAAGTATTTGGTGGAAAGGTTGTCGCATTTGGTGGTGACTTTCGGTAGATACTTCCTGTTGTTCAGTTTGGTTCACGAAGTGAAATTGTTGCTTCAGCGATTAACAAGTCGCCGAATATATGGAGGTCATGTAAAGTGTTTTCTTTGACAACTAACATGCGTTTACGTGATCCAAGTATTTTTGGTAGGGATCTTATTCAAATGCAGGAATTTAGTAAATGGCTTTTAGACATGGGGGCTGGTTGTCTTCCTTCAGTTTCTGTGGATGGATCAGATGATGCTACATGGATTCGTATACCAAGAGATATGTTAATTTCTGTAACTGATAAACATCTTGAGTCCGTTGTGTTAAATACGTTCCTTAATATTATGAACAGATTTAATGATGCCGATTACTTGAAGGAACGTTGCATTCTTTGTCCGACTAATGATGAAGTTGATACGATTAACCAACATGTTCTTGAGAAGATACCAGGTGAAATGTATACATTGTTTAGTGCTGATGAGATATGTGCGAGTACACAAAATGTTGAAGAATTGCGTGCTATGTATGCTCCTAAGTTTCTTAATAGTTTGAAATTTTCTGGACTTCCGAATCATGTACTACATCTCAAGGTTGGTGCACCTGTTATTTTGTTGCGTAACCTAAACATGAAACGTGGCTTGTGTAATGGGACGCGGTTGGTTGTAAGTCAAATAAGTCGTCGTGTTCTTGAATGTACGATTATTACAGGCCCACATGTTGGAGAGAAAGTATTCATTGGTATAATTGATATGACTCCAAGTAATTCGTCTTGGCATTTTGAATTTAAGCGACGACATTTTCCTATAAAAGTTTGTTTTGCTATGACTATTAACAAAAGTCAAGGCCAAACTTTTAATAATGTTTGTGTTTACTTAGTAAAGCCCGTGTTCTCCCATGGACAGTTATATGTTGCTGCATCTCGTGTAACATCTCGTGCTAGACTAAAGTTCTATGTGGATAATAAAGAAAAATGTCCTAACAATATGACTAAAAATGTTGTGTACAAGGAAGTTTTTTATAATTTACCATTATCGCCAGCTGATAGTATTGTGTAATTGGTGTTGTCAAACTAGGTTGTTCAAAGGTAACATGTTTTCTTTGTTGAGTATTATTAGCCTTGTGTGTGTATATATATGGGTCTATATGTGTAGTCTTTGTTTATAGTGTTATGGATTATATGTGTGATGTTGATTGAAGTCTTATATATATTTGCAGCTTATTACTTTATAAAATGAATCGTGCAAGTATTTCGGATTTATGTGCTTATTTTACCAACAACAGGCAAGTTGATGTGTTGGTCTCACGTGCTTGGACATCGTTCAACCCTAAAACAAATCGTATCCTTTCGTTTGACATGATTCTATCTGATGCACAAGTAAGTATTTCTTTGTAATGCAATATTGTTTAGTTTTTGATTTTACATTGGTAATTATCTAATCTTAAAATGTATATGTTTTTTCAGGGTTCGTCCATTCATGCAAAGATTCCATCTAACTTGCTGAGGTTATTTCAGAATGCGTTTAAAGAGGGATGTGTTTACAGGATTCGTAAGTTTGTTGTTCATAAGTATAGTACCATGTATCGTCCATTGCGGTGCGATATTTTCATTCAGTTCTTGTATTCAACAAGTATTACTACTTGTCCGACGCATCCGTCTGTCTTCAGACGATATGTGTTTGATTTTCTTCCATTCAATCTGTTAGCCGATCGTGTTAATGATGACAAATATCTTACAGGTATGTATGCATTTTATTATGTTAGTTTTTTATTCTTCAAGTTTTCTAATGTTATATATATATGTGTATGTGTGTGTGTAGATGTTATTGGCGTTCTTAGGGAATGGGGCTCTGTTCAGTATCAATTGGAATCTGTTTCATCTTGCAATCCTGGTGTACAAAACATTGTTATCTCTGACACCAAGTATGTTAGTGTTGTCTATATTAATTCTTTCGTCTATATTGTTTATTTTTACTATCTCATTCTTAAATATATATAATTCAGTGATATGAAGGTGAATGTTTCATTATGGGGACACTTGGTGAATCAGTTTAGCGATGGTTATATTCGAAGAATTGCAAAAAATACAGTTGTTATTATTTTGTCATCTTGCAAAGTTCGATCTTACAAGGGTATGGTGTTATGTATAGGATATGTTGCATTGTTAATTTTGATTATTTATAACTTATGTTTAAATGTTTGTATTGAATTAGGTTCTACAAGTTTAATGACAACTGTGGCGACTCAAATTTACTTGAATCTTTCTATACCTGAAATTGATGCCTACAGGATTATGTAATTATGTGATTTGGCATGTTTTATTAGATGCATTATTATTTTATGTTTTATATACATTGTATTTTTTGTTTTCAGTGAGTCTCCTCAAATTACTATCATTGAAGACAATGCAGCCACCTTTCAAATTACGAGTATTGCAAACATATACAGTCTTCTTACAGCAGGAGATGTGGCTGAGGTATTGTATTGCTAATACACCCAAATAAATTATTTTTTGTTAGTTTTTCACTTTTAATCATTAGTTTTTGACTTTAAATCTTGTACAGGGAACAATTTTCAACATTGATGCAAACATAAGTGGTGTGGAAATGCATAGTGATTGGAAATATGTTAAGTGTAACAAATGTCGTAAGAAGGCGTCAATAGTTGACGGTTACTATTTGTGTTGGAACTGTGAAGAAGATGTTGTCAATCCACATTATGTGTAAGTTTTTTTAATATTTTATTTGTTGTTTGTTTTTCGTTTTATTAATCGTTTCTGTTTTGCAGATACAAATTGGAACTTTGTGTTACTAATGGTACCAATGATGAGATGACATGTGTTGTTTTTAATGAAGCTGCAGTATCTCTACTTAAAATATCTGCTGATGAGTTAGTTAATAAGTCTTTGTCAGAGGTTTATTTTACATTTCCTTTTACAATTATTAGTTGTTGAATTTTTTGCATGATTAGTATATATTAGTTTGTTCAGTTGTGTTGATAGCTTATTATGTTTTTTGTAGGGTGTTGATGATCCAAATTGGATAGAATCGTATTTGAATGAAAATTTATGTTCTCGAAGGGTTATTTTTGTTATTAAGATCGATCCCTATAATTTAGCGGCTAAATTTTCCAACCGCTTTACTGTTTCTAAATACCTCGGAGATGATATCAATGCGCTTATACAGCCTAGGTCTATATCTACAACTGCTGACGCTGCCAATCCTCCATCAGCTGGTGTTCTTCAAATTGATGAGGAAACCGAAATGTGTGCAAAGATCAAAGATGTTGAATGGGAGATGGCTGATGAAGTATTTAGCTCATTAGTTGATAATGTTGTTACACCGTCAAAGCAATCATCGGTAACTCTTTATGTTTTTTGTTTTTTATTTTCAATATGTATTTGTGGTTTGGTTTTTTGTGAGTTTCAAACTTTTAATTGTTTTCATGACTGTATTAACTTTATAATATAGGTTACTGTTACTATTATTTTAATATTACTTAATATGGTTAATTAGAGTTAGTTTAATTATTGGTTTGTTTTCTTAGGTTATTGTTGGTAATGGGCGAGATGCTAGCCTTAGCCAAAGTGTTGTACAGGTAAATGATTTGTTTTATTTGGGTTTAAGTGACTTTACCTTAGTAAGTTGGTTTGTTTGATAATAGTAACATTACTTCGTAGATGATATCAATGTGCTTATACAGCCTAGGTCTATATCTACATCTGTTGACGCTGCCACTCCTCCATCAGCTGGTGTTCTTCAAATTGATGAAGAAACTGAAATGTGTGCAAAGATCAAAGATGTTGAATGGGAGATGGCTGATGAAGTGTTTAGCTCAGTAGTTGATAATTCTCTTACACCGTCAACGCAGTCATCGGTAACTCTTTATGTATTTTGTTTTTTATTCTCAGTATGTGTTTGTGGTTTGGTTTTTTGTGAGTTTCAAACTTTTAATTACTTTCATGACTTTATTAACTTTGTAATATAAGTTACTGTTACTGTTATTTGATTAATGGTTCATATGTTACGTTTAGATTATTGGAGATAACAAGACAGCTGGCAACCATTTGCAATCTGAAGTAGAGGTTAAGTGTATTTTTCTCTAAACTTTATAGTATTAGTTAGCTGGAAATTGATTTTGATGTTATATATAGGTTATTATTGATACGGATGTAAATGATTGCCTTACTAAAGCGAGACTTCAGGTAAATGATTCTTTTATTTGGATGTGTATTTTTATGTACTTTGAATGTAATATTGGTTGTTTTGTTATGGCAGGATATTGGTAATGATAAGAAGCATGATGACAGTTTTGGTCAATCTACAATGGAGGTGAATAAATCGATTTATTTTTATGTTATTTTGTTGGTTATTTTTTTTATGTACTTTGAATGTAATATTGGTTGTTTTGTTATGGCAGGATATTGGTAATGATAAGAAGCATGATGACAGTGTTGGTCAATCTGTGATGAAGGTGAATAAATTGTTTTATTTTTATCTTATTACGTTGGTTATTTTTTTAGTGTAACATGTTGGTTTGTTGCATTTAGGGTATTGTTGGTACTGAGCAATATGAGGGCTCTGCCAGACAAATCAATAAAGAGGTAATTGGTTTTTTGTATATCATTTTAATAATTTAGAAATTATAGAAGTGTTTCATGTTGTCTATGTTTCATGTAGGGTGCTGTTCAATATGATCAAATGACTGATTCTAACAAAAGTCATATAGGAGTGCAAGATGCTGTCAACAATATGTCTAATTCAACGGTTGGTGGTTCTATGGTTGCTAAACAAATTGGAGGGAACTACAAGAAGAGACTTAGGAATAATTCGGAGAATGTGAAACGCGATCTTGTTCACATTCCATAAACGGTTTATGCTTATGTTTTTTTATTTTATTTTAATGCAGTTAGTATGTTTGTGTGTTCAAGTAATTTGTTAACTTTATGTTTGTACCTTGTAATGCCGTTTTTGTGATTGCGAAATATTTTGTTTTCTTTGTTGTTTTTTTTTTTTTATTTACTTTCAAAGCTTTTGACTGGTGTATTTTGTGTGACTATTATTTGTATTAGGTTGTTATTAATGTTCATAGATGTCAATTTGTGTGTAGATAATAGTTAATTACTTTTGTAATAGAGAAATTTATATTAGATTAATATTTAACAAATTTAACATATAACAAAAATGCAGTATTTATGGTAATGTTTCCCAAAACCACATTGTTATTATTAACACAATGGCAATAACACAATGGTATACGTTAAATACAATTCTTTTGTAATATCAACAGGCATTTGTAAATTAACAAATTCGTTTCATCTACTGTCTTATATTTATTGATATTTTACACGTAAAATAATCAACCTAAATATTGTAGAGCAATCTTACACAAGTTATGTAAGAAAATAAACGTTTATTAACTATAGCTGTGTTAATACTTTACAATCAGTTAGTATACATTCTTCTATATGTTACTTGATCATGTGTTTTGTAATATGTTACTTTATGTAATACATCTAAATTCTAAGCAAAACAAATAAAATTTTTGGTAAAATGGTAAAATAGAGTCATTAGGTAAATTTGTTTTAAGACATTGTCAATATTTAAATATGTTATTACATTAAGTAGATAGGATACACTTGTAGAAGGTCAAATACATGAGCGATCAAAAAAAATAAAAGTAATCATTAAACGTTTCTAATAGTTCTTCATTATAGTAACCCTTTCGTTCTTCGTCTTCATGTACTCCCACAAGGTATCCTTGAGTTCTTCTAACGAAACTGCTATGTTTTTCTTTATCTGTAACTGTTTATCCAGATATTGTATAATCTTTATTTGATCTTCGTTCTGTAGCCCATTCGAAATATACTGCAGAACGTTGTAGTTCATGTCAGTATTGTTTCTCTCTACATCTGCAGTGGCGGTGTTATGCATTCTCTGTAGTGTTCGTAAGATTTCTGAATCCTTTTGATCCTCTACAAAGTGTGCAGTGGTTATAATTTTCTTGGCCTCTATTGTGTCTCCGAAATGGTAGTGTGATCCAGGCATGATTTTAGTTGTGTTGAATGTAGAGATGTTTCGAGTTAGTGTTAAAAGATAGGTGATGTGTTATGGACTTATGGGTTAGTTTATTTTATAGGTGGTCAGGGGTAGGGAATTGAATAGGCGGTAAAGCGATTGGATTATTCCGTTAAAAAAAAAAGCGATTGGATTATTATGTTATAATTACAAAGGTTATTAATATTTTTCGTTTATTCGTGCGTAATAAAGCGTGTATCAGTTTAAGTTTCCCGTGTTAACTGAATGGGTTTGTGTGTGTAGTAATAACTGTGTGTAAACGTGTGTCTCTTCAATTATTCGCATCGTTTCCCCAAGCAGTTTCTACATTATGTAACCGTTCCTGCCATTAACCGTTTAGTGTACCCAGATCCATGTTTATCTAATTTTACTAACTTTTAAATTGTTTCATAATTTATAAAAAAAAAAAACCAAACATGTGTTGGTTGTGTACAAATATGTTATACAATTGTGTTTTTGTCATTGTGTTTTTATGTCATTATTTTTGTGTATGTGTGTGTGTCATATATTACATGTGTAGCTTCACCTTTTAAAAACATCAATCCTTTACAAGTCATTCATTTCACCAAACACTTGACATCTTCAATGAAAAAGGATTCTTTGAAAAGGTTAATCCTAAAACATTTGTCATCTCATCAACAAGTCATGCACCTTGGGGTACTAAAAAGACAGAAAGTTGGGTAGATGTCTTGTAAGAGGGGCTTCTTCAGTTCAGTGACAACAAGTTTGAAAAACTTGTGCCACACTCAAAGAACATAGCATATGCTAGGAGCATGGTTGTCAAGATTTATCATACACAAACAAGTACAGATACCAAGAGTGTGAAAAGCTTACATCAGGGGGATATCAATTCCTAGGCAATAAGCTTAGTGTTTTGACCGTACACATGCATCAGATGTTTTCTCAACCACTGATTGAAGAATATTATGATGTTGTTCCTGTTGCTTGAAAGTCCAACTGATAGACAAGTAGCTGAAATATATCATCAAAGATTCAATATCTCATTGATTCACCATCAGACATCACTGTTTTTGTTCAAACATATGTTCTGTTAATACTGTCCACTGCTGAAAGTCAACCCTTCTCCTCTCATTTCCTTGGTAATCACTGTTGTTCAAAATCAGTGTTTTAACCCACTGATGGCTGTCCACTGATAGCTTAGAATCACCCACTGTTTCCAGTATAACCGTTTGCAACCACTGATCTTGCTTCATCAGTGGTTTCATAAATCAAATGTCTTCCATTATTAATTCCTTCACCAAGGGTTGGCATGTGGACTTTTGTAATCGTTGCCACGTCAGCATTCACTTTTTCCCTTTATAAAACCTTGATCAAAACCCCCCAAACAGGGTTTGTAATGAGAAACATGTGTTTACGAAAACTATTTTCCCTTAGATTGTGTTTACAAAGTTTGATTCCACTTCCGCTGCATTTAATCTCATTTTACTTTCGTTCATTTGTTCAATTATGACAAACAAACTCAATCATACGAAACTCAGATCCTAACAAAAATAAAAGTAAATGTGAAGTCTCTGTGTTGTGTGTAATCATATATGTTATACAATTGTGTTTTTTGTCATTGTGTTTTTTATTTTGGTACTTTTTAAGTAGTTTGTATGTTATGTATACCATTCTTTTTAAGTAGATTTGTGTTACTTATCATAAACGGACTGTACGGATGAAATTATCATGGCAATCTGAATTTAAATATTAAAAAAAACCAACGCATTGTACTACAAACATAAAAAGGGGGATCGAAAAGTAAATGTAAGATATATGTTTTTCGGGTTTTCAATATAAACTGAAACTCTATTGCTGTAACACTTCTGCTTGCTGGAGTTTCGTAACCAATAGCCTCGAATTCGTTTTAGACCAGTTGAAAAAGCAATCGTCACCTAAGGAAATATGTTCAGCTTGAAGTGTTTCCATCCAACAACACCGTACCTATGGTAGAAAAAATATGAAAAATTTTGTTAGTGATCTATACACATTGGGTAAATGAGAAATAATAACTAAGATAATAAATTGATTGACAAACCTTATTTGACCATCAATGTTGTGTGTACGAAGATTCGTAACCCAAATATTTCCTTTAACAACTTTGATCTTTACTTCAGAAAACTCATTTAAACCAGTTAAGTCAGTAATTAACTTGGGAAGGATCTACATTTTGTAAAAATGTTAAAAATATGTAAATGTTATTAAATGAAAAACACTAAAAAACAAAAAAAAATTTAACATAAAACAGGATAGTATAATACCAATTGATGAGTTACTGTCATTGCAAAAAAAGGATAGCTAGGATCGTCACTAACTTGTCGATAACCTTCCACATTGCTAATATGTTCATATTCTGGCTCAATCAAAGGAGTGTTGTTTAACAAAACTTGACGACCATCTTTATTGAATATGATAATATTAATATGATTCACGTCCTTTTTTTGAAAACACAGAATATCCCCAGGATTTAACCTTAGATCTTCAATAAATTTAAACCTACCATCAGCAATACAATAATTTGGCCCAATCTTTCTAATACGGACTTCCCATTGATGATACTCGGATACTTTAAGTATAACCATGTTATCCGGTAAACGATAATCATAATGTTTTGAAATAAAAGTATCTGGTAGAACCTGTAAAAAAATAATTATTACAATTTTATGCGAATTATGTTTTTTTAATAAATCGTAATAACAAAAAATAAAAAATAAAATGTATAAGAAAATTACGTACCGTTGGACTTTGTATAGGATTTTGAATAATTTTACAAAACGATTTTCCAAACTCTTTATTTGGATCATGAGAGAAGAGGTTGAACTTGAAAGGATAATCACCAAGATAGTTGAAAATCATGAAGAAAGATTCATGGCCGAAGTAGTTTAAAACCTCACACCATCCATCCGTAAAGTAGAATACATCTTTTATTAATTTGATAACAACAGACCATGAATGCGTTTCATCAAATTTAAGACTAACAGTTGAAGATTCTAACTTATTCATCCATATAAATCTACTCATACATATAGGTATAGCCTGAAAATCAAAAAACAAAAGGCAAATTTCTTTTGAATAAAGGATGAAACAATAGGAATCGTTACTTTAAACAAATAATTCGGAAAGGTATGTACATGTTGAAGGGATAGCGGATCAAGTATAGTTATGATAAAATTCGGACCATGACGATACATGTTAACCCAAACACGAAAAATCAGAAAGAAGACTAACAATCAAATAGTACTTGCAACACATACAATGAAACAAAATATTTCGAGTATGTATTTATAAGAGAAAGTTGCCATATTATACTTAAAAATACGATTGAATCAAAATTTGTTATTACTATTTATGTAAATTATTATTCAACTGAATATTTGCCAAAAAATAAAATTAATGTAAATGTGTACTAAAAATTTAACCGATTTAAAAAATCTGGATAGTTATCTATTTAATAACTACCTACTACTCGTAATTGTAGGAGCTCTAATATACGTGTGTTAACTACTGCTTGTGATAATATTTGTTGGACTTTCATCTTCTTAGGAATCTCTTTTCATATTTGTTGTATTGATCGTCAAAGTGTTTGTTATTTAACCTACATTGACAATGATTGTGAAGTTTCTTCCGTCTCTGCTGATACTGATGAATATAATCCCAAGACTTCCGTCAAAAGTTGTTACACAGTGCAAGGTTGTGTGTAAAGATTGGTTAGTCTATCTTTCAACACCTGAGTTTGCTATGAATCATTGTCGTTTCATGCGCAGATTAGGTGATCATAAGATAATTGCCATTAACCGATTATTGTGTGATATTCGTTATGTGGATAATGAATCCCCTAAATGTTTCTTAGGTGATAAAGTTCACATTCCCTTCACCGCTCATCCGTGCAATATTTTATTTCTAGCAAGTTTGGATGGGATGGTATGTGTTTGCCTAATCAATACTGGTGAATTGGTAGTTTGGAATCCATTAACTCGTGTGTTCAAGATGCTATCAAATTCTAATTCACAGGGTTTTTTTAATCCGAATCAGGATAGTCTTGGGTTTTGCGTCAGGTCTTCTGGTGATTACAATATTGTGCATATTAAACGAACACATATGATGTTGGCTGTTAACATTTATTCTCTCAGTGAAGGGTCCTGGTCAACTCCAATGTTCTCAAACTATAGTCTGTTTAATGTTGACGTCTATAGTTGGTCTGTAGGCACGTTTTGTGCAAATTGTTTGTATTTCGTATTGACGAGGTTGTGGTGTGTGGGTAACGCATGTGTACTTCGTTTAGATGTTGATAGCAGGGTAATTTCTGATGTTGGATTCCCAGATACAATGGATGTGGAAGCTACAGGTCACTTGGTTAGTATTCGAGATCAACTCCATATGTTGGTTAGTATCGGATTCTATAGTGTGAATATGGAATTGTGGAAACTTGAAAATGAAAAGTGGTCAAAAGTATTTTTTTGTCCACCTGCTATTTATATGCCATTAATGATTGGGTCGTTTGTGCACTATATCAACAGAAATAAGAAGTTCATTATAGTTCAAGAATGGGGTGATATTACTGATGTAACTGTAGAGGCAGAGGAAATGCATGTTTTTTTGCCTATCATCTTTACTCAAGGTGTGAATGGATCTGTTTATTTTGAAACTACAATTTCACCAAATGTTTAGTTATGCTATTTTATGTAGTTCTTTTTTTGTTCTTCGTTGTTTTGATCAGTTAGTAATTGATGTTTGTGGTTGTTTTTTATGTGTGGTATAGTTTGTCACAATGAGATTGAATCTTTATGAATTAATGTGCTTATATTATCATGTTAAATATTCATTGAGAGTGTATGATTTTAATATTTGCTTTGTGCGTATTTAATTATGATTACATATGATTGTGGTTTAAAAACAAAAAGGTCTACAAAAAAAAAAACACAATGGGCCCTTGGAGACCAAGCCCTTAGAGCAGCTTGGAAGCCCTTACCATTGTGCAATTACATAGAATTAAAAACTTCCCACGTTGTAATAGGTGCAGTTAATGATTAGTTTTTAGTTGAATGATTTCTTTTAGTATAGTCATTGTGTTTTTTGAGTATCATTGTGTCATTGTTTTTCTGTTTTTTATATATTTGATTTCTTTTGTAGTTGACTATATTTAAATATAACATTGTGTAATTAATTCCTACTTTTTGCTGTCTTTCTCATTCTTTTTTAATAGTGGTTACATATTGTGCAGTTAAGGACAATTAGAAACTTCCCACTTTGTAATATGTCCAGTTAAGGAATAGTTCTTACTGGATTTTTTTGTTTTTGTTTTTTTTTTTTTTTTTGCTGGAATATTGTCATTTTATGTTTTGTTTATTAATGTGTTATTGGTTTTCTGTTTTCCATATATTTGAATTTTTTGTAGGTGTCTATTTTTATATTTTGTACTATTGTGTAACTAACTTCCTATTTTTTAGTTGCGGTGTCCATTATTTTTCAATAATCTTATTATCATAAAAACAATATTTTTATAAAAAGGACAAAATAATATATAAAACCCAATGCAAAAAAAATCCACGATGTAATTATTTTCACAATTGTAATAACACAATGTTTGACAACTAACAAAGTAATTTATAAAAATAAGATTAATTAATAAAAAATATATTTGTGTATGTGATTGATTAAAAAGTATCTCCATGTATGTGTATATGTTTACCTGTAAATTAGAAACGGTTTCTAATATATATTTTTATTTAATTTTATTTACCCCTATCGCCCATAGTGTGTAAAAACCGTTTACCACCACTACTCGGAGTTTTAGGAGGTTTTACTCACCTGTGTCAACTGTTAATTGGGGTAGTTTCTATGTAGGTATTCATTTTTCAAAGGAATCACTTTTCGTATGTGTTTTCTTCCTCTTTCTATCAACGTCAGTATTTTTAATTAAAGTATAATCGTAAGTGAATATGAAGGATCTTGCATCTCTGTTAATATTGATGAAGATTATTCCAAGACTTCCGGCAAAGGAGGTTATACGGTGCAAGGCTGTGTCTAAAGAGTGGTTAGCCTATCTTTCAACTCCTGAGTTTGCTAAGAATAATTGTCGTTTCTTGCGAGTATTAGGTGACCAGAAAATAATTGCTCTTGACAAATCCTCGTGTGCGATTCGTTATGTTGATGTTGCATCTCCTAGATGTGTTTTAGGCAATAATATTCACATTCCCTTCGATTGTCATCCATGTAATGTGATCTTTTTAGCAAGTTTGGATGGCATGGTATGTGTTTTCTTATGTAATACTGGTGATTTGGTTGTTTGGAATCCACTAACTCGTGTGTTCAAGATGCTGAGAAATTCTAATTATCAGGGATTTTACAATATGGATGATGATAGTCTTGGGTTTTGTGCTGACTCTGCTGGTGATTACAAAATTGTGCATATTAAACGCACTCATTTCAGGTTGACTGTTAATATTTATTCGTTTAGTGAAGGTTCATGGTCAACTCCAAGGTTCTTAATTGATAGTCCATATGATATTGTTGTTTATAGTTGGTCCGTTGGGACGTTTTGTAGGAAAAGTTTGTATTTTGTACTGACCAAATTCTGGTGTATGGGTAACACAGTGGTTCTTCGTTTGGATGTTGAGTCGAAGGTAATAGAAAATGTAGGTTACCCAGATACATTGAGTGTGGAATCTATAGGTCAGTTGGTGACTTTACGAGATGAACTTCATATGTTGGTTAGTATTGGAATGTGTAGTGTAGATGTTCAATTGTGGCGTCTACAAAATAATACTTGGTCAAAAGTGGTGTCTTTTGTACCGCGTGTGTTTATGCCGTTGATGATAGGGTCATCTGTGCACTACATTGATGGTAATAACAAATTAATTATAGTACACGAATGGGGTGATGTTGCTCAGATAAACGTAAGGGCAAAGAAGATGCATGGTTATTTTCCTATCATCTTTACACAAGGCATTGTAGGTGCAAGCTATATTGAAACTGTAGTTTCACCACATGTTTAGTTATGGTTTTGTATTTAGTTGTTTGTTGTTATCATTGTGTTATATACATAGTATTATGTTTGTGGTTGTTTTTGTGGTTGGTATTTTTTTGTATATGGAGAATCAATATTCGAAATTAATGTGTTATTTTAATTGTTCTATTATGTATATAATATGTTTGGTGTGTAATATTTTATGCCAGTAAATATAATCAACGTTTGTTTGTCATCGGTAGTTCTTTCAACACTTTGAAAACATCTAACTTTCATATATCTTATCTAAGTTCATTTAATGGTGTTATTAATTTCTACGTTTATCAATTTGCAAATAACTAATTCATTTTAAATTGTGCCAATTAGATGTAAGATTTTAATTTACTATGTTTGACAATTCGATGTATGACAATACAAGAATAGTTGTAGTTTCTAATTGCAATCGCATAAAAAAGTCATTATTATCTTAAATATGGAGACACTTTTTTTATGGAATCACTTATTGATGTTCTAGATAGTTGTATAAGAAGTCATTATGATATTAAAATATGCAGTGCATTTGGATGATGGAAATATTACCAATAAGACTTCTAATGTTGTATACAGGAAATCACAACTAAATTTATAACTAAATATGAACTTCGACTACTGTTTACAAATTATAATTCTAAACAAAATATGTCATCCATGCCCTAATATAGTAATAATTGTCATCAAGGTTAGGCTACCAACCAACCAAAAAAACACAATAAGCTGTTCCAACATGTCCCACCAAAAACCATCAAATGATGACGACAAAATGCATTAGTTTATATACGCAGACATCTGCATCATTAGCAGATAACGTTAACTGCTAAGCTTGGCTGACTGCATCCATATGCGTCAACATGAGGAGGTTTCCTGATTTTACATAAGTTAAATGCATATTGTCACCCTCGCTAATATCATTTTCCTTTATGAAACTTGGCCACCCTTCAATCGCATACCTAAATCCATTTCCATCCTTCTGTCGCTTAACTATCTTCACAACTGTTTTCCCATCCATGTTTCTGACATTCATTTGATGCACCTTCTTTGTTAGCCTTGCTCTGTTTGCAACTTCTACAGGTAATCGCTGCATTGATGTTAGAGTTAACAAGTATATTAGCCGTGTTGGATATAATTGTCAGCAGCAACAAATATCAATTGTTAATTTTTGAATAAACATAATTTAGTATCTATTATCTATTATAGTTATTCTATGAAGGTTATAAGTGAAGTTATACTTTATTGTTTAGAAAAAAAAACAACTGTTTTAAGGTTTTTTGTTGCAAACCAAGTTCAATTGTTATGTGTTTAACTGGTAATTCTATACGTATAAATAGCCTCATGAATGGTGTTGTAAATTGTTCTCATTAAATAACAGAAATGACATACCATTCGATAATTTGCTTTCCTGTTGAATTGATACGCACCACTTTCTTGATCATAATTTTGATGTGCAACACGTTTTTCGTCTTCATTGCTTACCTTCAACGCCATCTGACTTCTTTTCCCGTTTTTGTTAACCTTATCATTTCAAACATGCATTTCCTTTCAATATATATATATATATATATATATATATATATATATATAGTATATATGTTAATGTACAAGAAATATTTATTGGAATATTTTGTTAACTTATGCTTAACTTACCAAACGATCTCGTGTTTGTCGTCCAGTTGCTGACACGGTAGAATGATCATAAGTTGTACAGCATATCAGTTGTTTAGGTTCTTCAGATGTAGAATCGGATGCAATCTGTTTACCATTCTTTTTAACCTGTTATTACAACCCGTAACATTAAAGCAAATTAAACTACAATCATCAACTAAGTATGTATAATAATATGAACAAATAACTTATCCATTATTATGTTTCAAAGACTTACATCTTCTTTTTTTTGGTTGTTATTTCCTTCACTTACAAAACTCTTTCTTTCAGACTTCAACTTTTCTTTTTCAACACTTTTCTTATTCACTTCATGTTTCTCATCATTCATCTGCATCCAAGATTTTTAAAATTCATTAACATCTGAGGATCAATATATTGTATTGTAAAAATATGTAAACTCATTACCCCAGTAATGAATTGGTCGATTGAGTCTTCTTGATCAGTGAAGATCTGTTATACGATAACATCTGTAAATAAGTCGTATTGACTAGCAAACCATTTTAACTTACTTTAAATTACTTACAACAGAGTTCAAGTGTTCATAGTATGTGTGTTTAGGTATTTCAACAACTGAGTTGTCTTTAGTTGTCTCCTTCTTTCTAAAAACAACCTCAACTCCGTTACGATAAAGTGTCAAGTTAAACGATTTGCTGTCTGTTTTCATCAACATCAGTGTATCACCATCTTCTATGTCAATATATTCAAACATCTCCGGACACCCTTTAGCAAAAACGTAGCATGCATTTATTTTTTCGGTCTCAACTTTCCAACACTGACCTGCTGCGTATATGTTATAAGAATCTTTTACTGGCCAGTAACAGTAAAATTTGTTCACATAAGCTTCTGGAATGACCTGAAAAGTTGTGTAATATTTTATAAACATATATTCATTTATTCCATTTGCTGACAAGTATAACAAAAAACAAATTCCTACTAACATATAACTATACTTACTATGATCTTTAAATCTCCGTAACGGTTGACTGTCAAGAACGATTCATCACAAACGTTTTGTATGAAACAATGTATTTGTAGACATTTTTCTTTGATTATCCTCAAAACCAATAAGGTGTTCTTTGTCAATTTAAGACCTTTTACAATACTTATCCATCCGTCAGTGACAACACTTTCACCTCTTACACTTCTCAGCCATGCTGTACAGCTTATTCCGCTTTCATGATTTATCGTTACCTTTGTCCCGTTCCAGTAATCTCCTCCCACAAGCTTTACAAACTCAATTGGTAATGCCTGTAGTTACATTTACTAATTTCAGTTTACGTAATGAAGTTTACACTTACTTATTGAAGGCATTACAGCATACCAGTTTCAATGATTTAGGGTCTTGTAATAGAGACAGGCAGGACGTAATCATTTTTGTATACCTGTGATATATAACATTTAATATTAACTGTTAGTATTAATAGACAATGTGTTAAAATGTAATCTTATGTCATGAGAATATTATTCCTAATTCATAATGTGCAATAGATCTCTTCTGTATACCGTTTCAATATATCAGTATATATATATATATATATATATATATATTCGTAAAATATCTCTTTTTGCGTAATCGCACATGGGTTAGGTTATTTTGGAGCAACTTATATCTTATTGACTTAAAAAATTTAATAAGTTGTGTTTATAGTGTTTGGGTTAGCTTATTTAAGTTATTTTTGTGTGTTGAGAAGTTGTTTTTGATAAGTTAGTATTTGTAACTCCTCACTTATGACTTATATAAGTTAATAAGTACTTTTAGAGAAGGAACCCCAAAAATAAAAAAAATTTATAACAGAATCATATGTTTTCATCCGTGTGTGTTTGGGATTCCTTCTTAAAAATGTCTTATTAACTTATATAAGTGACAAGTGAGAAGTTAGAAATTCTGACTTCTAAAAAATGGCTTGTCAACACACAAAACCCTATAAAATAAGCTAACCCAAACACTCAAAAAACAACTTATTAACTTTTATAAGTCAATAAGTCATAAGTTGCTCCAAAATAAGCTAACCCAAACACCCCCATTTGTTTGATTGCAACTTTTCATATATTATTATCACATTATACTGTAAACATTAGTTCGACAATGTCCATAACATGTAATACATAAGATATATATCAACTATACATAACATATGAGAGGTTGAAGATGATTGAAACCTAAAATCATATTTGACGTCTACAAACAAGTTATTCGCTGCAGTAACCATCTTATGTCGCTGATTAAGTATCTAACAGAGGTTTAGAAATCTAATAGAAATTAAACCGTTAAGATTTACAATCGGAAGTTACCTTTTTGTCGATCAAATCTTCGGCGGCGATGATCTTCAAGGAGATATGAAACGCCGGTGATGATGAAGTTGTTTTGATTGTGATAGATATGATGTTGATTGCGTTTCCTTTTATTATATTTTATATTTTATTGTTTGTTTAATTAAATAAACAAATAGTTGAATAGTGGTGGTATGGATAGTGTTAATATTAGCCATGGTATTGCAACTGATTCTATATATCGTGTTATTGTGTCTGATTATTGTGTTTTGCAACTAGGTGGATTTTCTATACATTATGTTATGTGTTCTTGGCATTGTGTTTACTTTGTATGCAATGGATATTAATTTTATTAAATTAAATATAAAGAAAGATTAAAGAGTGAAATATGTATAAAATATTATACGCTACAATTAACACTTCCAAAGATTTCAATGACTCTCGCCTTCTTCCATGTGATTTTATTCTTTCTTTTGTTTTGCAGATCGGCGAGGATGTCGCAGATTTTCTGATCCTGTTTCAACAGTTGTGTGATAAACTCTTCTGCTTTGTTCTTGAAATCTGATGGGGGAGAGTGGAGGACTCCATCAAGCTATCCGATGCTGCTCCAGGTTCGCTTATAATTGTTATCACTGATGATGCCGACTTTTTTGTTTAGTTCTTCATGTGCTCCCTTTTCTTCGAGCGACCATAGAGAGAATTGTAATTGATTTAGTTTATGTTGATCTAACTTTGATAGATCTCGTCTATCTTTATTTAATGGTGTTAGCAATTGCTATGTTAATCAATTTAAAAATAGTTACTTAAAAATTTTAAATTGTGTGAGTTAGATGTAAGATTTTAAGTTAGTACGTATGACAATTCGATGTATGAGAATATAAGAACAGTTGTAGTTACTAATCGCAATCGAATAAAAAGTCATTATTATCTTAAATATAGACATGGTTATTGATGTTCTTAATAGTTGGATAACAAGTCATTGTGTTTGTTTCAACGGTTTGTGTTTTGCCAACGAAATTGTATATTATAGTATATATTGTGTTTTTTTGCCTTTTGTGTAATATCCTTTGGAGATCCTGATAACATCAATTGCTTTTTTTTGTATATGTATTCTGCATGTTTATGATTTATTGTATATTATAGTATACATTGTGTTTTTTTGGCTTTTTTGTAATATACTTGTGAGATC
Source organism: Helianthus tuberosus (assembly GCA_030545235.1). Taxonomy (NCBI): domain Eukaryota; kingdom Viridiplantae; phylum Streptophyta; class Magnoliopsida; order Asterales; family Asteraceae; genus Helianthus; species Helianthus tuberosus. Next base: position 137,285,161 of record CM060383.1, read on the forward strand.
TTGATAACATTATCTGCTTTTTTTTGTAGATGTATCCTGCATGTTTATCATTTATTACAAGTCATTATTATCTTAAATGTAGACAGTGTTATTGATGTTCTTAAATAATATTCTCATGACATAAATATAATCTACGTTTGGTTGTGTTGATAGTTTTTTTTAATACTTTTGTAAACATCTAACATTGATAGATCTCATTTATCTTCATTTAATGGTGTTAGCAATTCCTACGTTTATCAATTACAAATAATTAACTAAATATTTTAAATTGTGCGAATTAGATGTAAGATTTTAAATTAGTATGTATGACAATTCAAGAAGAGTTATAGTTATTAATCGAAATCAAATTAAAAGTCAACATTATTTTAAATATAGACATAGTTATTGATGTTCTTAATAGGTAGATAAGTAGTCATCGTGATATTAAAATATACAGTGAGTTTGGATGATTTTAATCATATATACACGGACAGCAGTGAGTTTGGATGATTTTAATCATATATACACGGACAGCAGTGAGTTTGGATGATGTTAATCATATATACCCGGACAGTGGACGTGTAAACTACTAGTTCTTTTTATTGATGAGGTTCACACTTTAATTAGAGTTGGATGCAGAAGGTGCTATTGATGCTGCTAATATTTTTAAACCAGCCCTTGCCAGAGGTGAATTGCAGAAGCAAACAACTTGTATTTGGAAATGAAGCACTTTTATAATTTTGGTACTAACCATTGCTTTAGGCTACATATATTCACTTTGTTTTTTCACTAGTACAGAAGTGAGCATTAGACGCGGTTAAAATAGTTTTTAGTCGCGGTTTCAAACCCCGACTTAAAATGCCGTGGCTAAAAATGGGTTGTTTATAAGACGCGGTTTGCTGAACCCTGTCTTAAAATAAATCACCGCGACTAAAAAGATGTTCATACTTTTACAGAAATATTTTTAGTCAGCATTATGAACCGCGACTTAAAATCATTTTACAATTTTAGGAAAACTTTTTAGTCAGTGTTGGATGAACCGCGACTTAAGAAAGGGATACCTCTTGCTGGAAAATTTGCAGCAAAGTTATATAAAAACATTCAAATCTCACATCAAAACATTCAAAAAAAAATTTGCAGCAAAGTTATAATAATTTGAAGATTACGTAACTTTCATTCAAATCTCATATCAAAACATCACTACAAGTTGAATTCGCATGATATTTTGTTATTAACCAAGTTGAAGTCAATAATCCAACAAAACGTGAATAATTTTCATTAAAATCTGTTTACATGATTTCTACAAATTCAACAAAACACGATAAACTCGTCGGAGCTTGACGGTGGCGGTGGTGGTCCGGTGGAGCTTGACGGTGGCGGTGGTGGTACGGTGCAGTGCCGGAGGTCGATGGTGGCGGTTAGCGGCTGAAGCTTCAGCGATGATGACGGTGACGAAGATGCTCGCTGATGACGGTGACGAAGATGCCTCAAACCTTGGAGCACTGATAAACAAAGATCATAAACAAAGATTATACTCACTACAAGAAAAAAAACAGTTCTTTTATTTATGTACTTCAAGGGTTTTATTTTAAGTGAAAAAAAAAACTACAAGAAACTACCGATAATACTCACACCTGTTGGAGTTTGATGAAGGAAGGTGAAGGTTGAAATGGGTTTGTGTTTTAGTAAGGAAAAAGTATAAGGGGATGTGTGTTTGTTTGAGCAGGAGGTTGATGGTGGCCATTGGATCTATTTTTAATCAATGATCAGCAACAAATCTAGAAGAAGCACACGGATTGAGCCCTTTAGTTATATTTTAAGTCAGGGGTTTGTAAACACCGTCTAAAGCTATGTAAGCATATTTTAAGTCGGGGTTCATATCAAAATACGTGAATTTTATTAGTGTTAAATTATATTTTAAGTCAGGGTTTGAAAAACACCGTCTAAAGCTATGTAAGCATATTTTAAGTCAGGGTTCGTAAGGATATTTCGTTACGATCCTGATGTCATGAGATTGTGTGTGTATATTTAGACGGGGTTATGTGCATTACCGCGTCTAAAAACAAAATTGAACCCCGTCTAATGGTTACTTGTGTACTAGTGTTTTGAAGTTGTTTAGTTTATCTCTTTTAATTGATGCATCTTACGCGGCAATGTTTTGGGGCTACAACACTTGATGAACATGCATAAACCGACACATGATCACATGTAACCGTTGCTGAAAACCAGAAAGTCAAAATAACAATTTTTTTAAACTAACTCGTTCTGACCCGAACCCGTTCCGGCCCTAACAAAAATAACATTTTTTTGACCCGAACCCGTTTTGAGCCGAACACGTTCCGACCTGAACCCGTTTTCACCCGAACAAAAATAATCTTTTTTTTAATCGACCCATTTTGACCCGCAACCCAAACCCACACAACCCGACTTGTTTGTCAGACTTAGTTCAGTGGAAATTATCATGACGATCCCGTTGGTTTCTTTCTCATGCTGAGGTGCAAATGAGGTCTAGGAGAATTCCAGTTTGGCAAAGTCCAGGGTACGTACTAATCTGTGTTGTTTTTATGTTGGCATTTATAAAAATGCTAATGATTTTATTCTGTTTTGTAGACATATTTCTATGTGATGACCCCACTGTTATGTGAAGAGTTGAATGACAGTTGGGGAGGTCGATATTGGAACAAGTAATCGCTGAAATTGAACAAACAAAAGTGTTGGCTTATATAACTGCCCCGAAGAAGCTTTTTAATTGTTATTGGAATGGCTGGAGTGCTTGATTATTTATTTTTATAACATCATGTTTTCATGTTTCCATATAATTGCTCACGTGTTTGTTGGCATGCCAAGTTATGTAACATATCACCACTTTATGCTAGAGTTTGTTTATACACGCTCAATAGTAATGCTAGAGTTTGTTTATACACGCTCAATAGTAGTAGGGGTGTTCTTCGGGTTTTGAGTTTTGTAGGATAGAAATTTTAAATTTAACTCAATAACCAAACCATATAATTTTATGATTTTTTTTTAAACTTATATGAAATATGGGTCGTAGGTGTCTAATTTTTGTTTTCGTTGTATTAATAGAATATATATTTTTAAATTGTTCCTATATTTTGAGTCTTTGGTCCTATGCAAGATTCAAAGAAATTATACATTTAATCCCTTCTTTTTGAAAATTTGGTTAAATTTCGGCTGGGTTGTGTTTTTGTTGTATGATTCTTAGAAACTATACACGTGGCTTTACACAATACAAGAAAAGAAATATTTTTTTTTATTATTTTCCCTCTCAGTTATTTCCCTATAAAAATGGTAGTCTTAGTTTAAATAGGGGTGTAAACGAGCCGGGCCGAGCTCGAGCTCGAGCTCGGCTCGTTAGGTTTTTATGAAGCTTTAGCTCGGCTCGGTTCGAGCATACTTATTTGAGCTCGAGCTCGACTCACGAGTAAAACTCAAAGCTCGAGCTCGGCTCGAACTATTTTGAGAACAACCTTAAACAAGCTAAAAGCTCGGCTCGAGCTCACTTCAACATCGCTTAAACGAGCCAAAGCTCGGCTCTATCTCGTCTCATCAATGTTATCATCATTATTAATATATTATATATAAAAAAATTAAAATTTTGTATGGGCTCGTTTAGGCCCGCGAGCCTAAACAAGCTTTGTATTTCAGGCTCGAGCTCGGGCTCGATAACAAAACGAGCTCTATTTCAGGCTCGAGCTCGGGATCGTTAAGGCTCGGCTCGTTCGAGCCGATCACGAGTAGCTCTCGAGCTTCTGGGCTTGTTTACACCCCTAAGTTTAAAAATTACATTATTTAAAGGGTAAATTACGTTTTGAGTCCCTTTGTTTTAGGGGTTTTAACTACTTGAGTTCAAAATCTAAATATTTAACGCCCTGAGTCTCTGCATCCCCTTTTCTTATCTATCTAAGTCCAAATTTCTAACACCATCCACCAAGTCTGTTAACTATGAGGGTAATTTGGTTATTTGCACACAAAGTACAAGTCTTATATGCATATGAGTATAAGGAACAAGTCTTTAATGCATAAACTTTTAATATATATAGAAATGGGATCAGGAGAAAATGCTCAAAAGTATGAGAACGGTGAGAACACATCCTGGCCTAACACGTGGCGCGGGACATGATCAGGGTCCGAGGGGTTTTTTTGTCTTTTCAATCTTCTTTTATTTTCCCAACGCGATATAATATTTTCTGGCGTCTAAGTTTTTTTTGGCGTTAATTGTATTTATTAAACTTTTTGGCGTTGAATTAATTGTTTTTGTGTCACATAGATATTTTTTTTGGCGTTATAGCGTTTTCTGGTCAATTTTTTTGGCGTTTTTGTGGCGTTTTGTATAATAATTCACTACGAGTCGTTAATATTTGCATAAGTTAACAATAAGACCAAATTTTTTTTTTGGCGTTTGGTGAATTTTTTGGCTTTAATACATTTTACAAGGTGCTTTGCCAACATCCGTTCTCCCAGTTTTCATACTACTAGCGTTTTGGTGTTTGTAGTTTTTGGCGTTTTATATAATAATGTATTTTATTTATAGAGAATTAAATAACAAAATAACATATAACTTGATATCAAAACAATATAAAATGAAAATAAAAAAATAAAAAATGGTAATCTAATTTCTCTTCCGAATCTTCACTGTCATCAGCCTCTTTCTTCTTGAATTTGTTTTGGCGTTTTGAACCTTTTTTGAATACTTTATCTAGATGCCAACTTTCCTACATAAACCCCGTCTTTTTCAGACAAAGCTGTTTAGTGGCATCCTGTGTTTTGGTGTGATATTCTTGTTTGGTGACATATCATTGAAGATTAACTCTTACTTGATGTTATTTATAATAATGGAGTCCAAAATAGCATTTTACACTTGTGTTAATACAAGCCGAAAAATTCTAATTCCCCCAATCTATTTTCAAACAAATAAGACGGAGGGTTGTACCAAATGATATTCTTCCTTTTATTTCTTAATATTGGAGTCGAACATTGAAGACTTCGACGCTACCCCTTTGGGGTTGATTAATCGTATATATTTTATCCATTCTAATTCAATAATTAACGTATCAATATAACTAACAACTCTAAATATTTTCATCTATGATATCCGAGTTATGTAAGATATTTTTTTTAAATTGGAACCATTATTTATATTTTAATACGAAAACTAGAATTGAGACCCGCCGCAATGCTGCAGAGATTCTTTAGTTATAACTAAATCGATTTAGGACCCACATGTTATGTTACACCTGTCAAACGGGAAAAAATAGACGATGTAAAAACCTTCACCCTCACACGCACGTGGCGTCGTGTTAACTCGCAAAATTTAGAACGAATAGTAAAAACGTTAAACTAAATACGCACGTTGTCATGTGTTAAGTCCAAAAATTTAGAACCAAACATAAAGTGAAAAATTTGCGGAAAATGAAAACTATAAAGGACCAAAGTTGAAAGTAAAAAAAGTTGTGAGGATAGATTGCAAAAGATAAAAAGTTTTGGGTTAAAAGTAAGAGTAAAATGCACGGATAGTCCCTTTTAGTCCTCAACTTTTCAAAATTACACTCTTAGTCCCTGTGGTTTGACAAGTTGTTACTCGGATAGTCCCCAAAGCGGATGGAGGTTAGTTTTCCTAGTTAAGCGGGTGTGAAATGACAAGGACTATCCAAGTAACAACTTGTCAAACCACATGGACTATCCGAGTAACCTTCATCCGCTTTAGAGACTATCCGAGTAACAACTTGTCAAACCACAGGGACTAAGAGTGTAATTCAGAAAAGTTGGGGACTAAAGGTGAAATTTCACCAAACCACAGGGACTATCCGTGCATTTTACTCTAAAAGTAAAAAAACAAATAGTTTTATGTTAAAAGTAATTTATGAAATACTTTTGGGTGAAAAGTAAAAAAAAATCAATTTTTTTTTTTGAAAACCCCCAAAGCCAAGGTTACGACAACCATATGCATAACCATTTTTTTTTTTGGAAAACCCTAAAAGCTCACCCCGCGTTGCGGCCGGGCATAAAACGGTGTCAAATAGTACTAATGTCACACAACCGTCATCGACCACCAACACTGACTCGACCTAGGATATGCGTGTTGCGACGAACCTGTCAAACATGGAAAAATAGAGGTAAAAACATTGAACCACACATGCACGTTGCGCCGTGTTAACTTGCAAAATTTGAAACAAAACATAAAAAAGTTGAACCACACTCGTACGGTGCGTATTAACTGGAAAAATTTAGAACTATAAGTAAAACGAAAATTTGCCAAAGATGAAAAGTATAAGTGACAAGAATTGTGAAGTTAAATTGCAAATAATGAAAAGTTTTTGGTTAAAGTTAAAAAAAATTATGTACGTTAAAATTGCAAAAGGTAAAAACATTTGGGTTAAAAGTAAAAAATCAAGTTTTTATGAAAAAATCTCAAAGCTCAAGGTACAAGTGGTTATGCACAAAAAAGTTGCTTATTTATATATGGAATAACTAGAAGTAACTTAACTATTATACAACGAAAACTTTATCGACTTCATTATCTATATATGACCATTCTTGACTTTTGATCATGTTTGCCTTTTAAGTGGTGTTGGCATGCATGTGCAATTAACTATTAATTAACTTTCCCTTTTGAATACAACATTGCAAATACAAACTTTGACCAATATTAGCATATCTCCAATTATAACAGTTGACCCAATATCAATAGCAGTTAAACTTCTAACCTGACAACTGTGAGTTAAACCCATTTTATATTGCAACTGAGGTCTGAGATATAACCACACATTACCCATATTATATACCTGCTGATATAAACTACTCAATACCACACGTCGCTTTTTATTGTTCTCGAAAACCAGATTCCAGTGGCACACCATGAGCTTAGGTAACTGCAGTGGTAGCTCATTTTATGGCATAGTCCAGCCTTATGGTGTCTGAAGAAAGACCATGAGCCATGATCATAATACAACTGTAAACAAACGAAGAGCCCTATAGAAGTAAGCAGGTGAGAAAGCAAACAGACTGCCAAGTGTCTCCGAGAAAGACTACGTTAACAATCATAACTACCCCATCCCCTCTTATGCACCAAACCCAGCCCATAATCCACACGACCCATCTAAAGCACCATCAATTCCCTGATCAAAGTTTAAGTAGAGCTTTGTTCGGCAACAAAGTGAATATGTTATATTAATGCATGACTACAGGAGTAAATAATGACGATTTTCTCATACTATATCACACAATGAATTCACATTACATGCTCTAAATGTATGATATCAAGTCTGCCACCAAGTTGGCATTTTACCACTTACAATAATATTTGATGATAATTTCAAAAAAAAAAAAATACTAATAAAGACGTAAGAATCACCTGTTGTCATGGGACTTGATTCTGATGGCTTCTCGGTTGCTCCGACGTCCATTGCCATAACATCGTGGACGTCAGCATCCACCTTTGTCATAATTCCATCCTTGTTTGCTGCCATTGCCACGGGCGGGGCTCCATTCTCCATATTACAATATCATATAACAACTGCGGATTTGGGTTTGACTCCTCGGTTGCTTTGTTGGGTGCATTTTCATGAGTTTGTTTTCAACAAAAAACTATAGCAATTAAATTCCCAACATCATGCAACAACGTTAGAATATACCCTTAGCTTTTACTCATTTATAAAGCATAGTTTATCATCAAAATATCATCAAGAATGATACAATGCTTACCTTTTGGTGGTCAAAAATCAAACTTGTACCCTTGCTTATACTACTTGTAACCTACTACTTCATCCATGACGTACAATATATTTTTCATAAAAAGTTCGATTTTGTATTCAGTATAAGTCATCCTTGACCTGCAATATATTTTTCCTAAAAAGTTTGATTTTGTATTCAGTATAAGTATATATACCACCTAACATCTCCCAAATCACAGCCAATCCACAAATCAAACTAAAAACCCACATCAATTTCTCAGAAAAATGAGAACCAAATCATCAAAAACCCTCGACGCACCAGAAAAACCTAAACGACGTACCTGGTCTTTGAGAATTGAGACGGTGAAGCTCAGTTGTAGCTCATAATCGAAACCCTATACGCCGGAAAACCAATTCCGATTCCACACTCTCTCCCTTCTTTTCTCTTTTTTGTGAAACCTCAAATCCCTTAAATCAGTGTCGAACCCTCAAATCCCTTCTTGTCGTTGCCACTGTTGGGGTTGAAATGTTGACGGTGACTATGACACCAGCGCGGTGTCGAAGCAGTGGAAGGGTGGAGCTGGGGGTTTACTATGGCATGTCTCCCTTTCTATCTCTCTTGAAAACATATAAAGCAATATGTACAACAACCTAAAGCCTGAAATATCATCTACGCCATATGTACAACCTTCATTGCACAGAATTGTTAAAAATTAGAGTATTATATAATACTAGCGGTAAGACCCGTGTGCAAACACGGGTCGTTTCTTAGAAAACCATGCATAACACATATTGACAGAGAGTAAAAAGATAATTAGTGCAGACTTACAAAATTGATATAAATTAATGATTAATAGGTTTATTCAACAGCAATTCCATTATGTTTATAGCAAACCACTGTTGTTTATTAACCGTTAAAAACTTCTGTTGCTTTCCAACAGACTTTCCTAAGAACTGTTATGCTTGTCTATTAACCGTTAAAAACTTATGTTGCTTTCCAACAGACTTTCCTAAGAACTGTTATGCATTATCTCCAACAGAGCTTGCCAGATGGATAGATAGTAACTATCAGATGTTAGTCAACCCATGTTAAAAAGGTGAGTCAACAGAAATTACAAAGGTTAGTAAACAGATGTTAAGAGAATAATGTTATTAACAACATGTGTTCTCAGGATAGGATTAATGCAGAGCAAGTATCAGATGCTTTCAAAAAGTTGTATTGCTTTCCAACAAACAGTTCCTAACAACAGTTCCTCCATTATACCCAACAGACGTTACCAGGTTGACAGATGTTTAGTGTCATCATATATTTTGCAAAACTTCTTTGTAAACCACATTAGTAGTGGTTGTACAGACTCGTTTCTCTTTATCACAAATCAAAATTTTCAACCCCTTCCTACTTTTTACTCTAGATACAGCAACATAGAGCTGGCCATGACTAAACACTGGATGTGGAAGATATAAACCAACACGCTCCAATGATTGTCCTTGACTTTTATTTATTGTCATAGCAAAACACAGTGAAAGTGGGAATTGTCTTCGAGAAATCTTCACTGGTATTCTTTTATCAGAAGGTGTCATCTTCAGTCTTGAAATCAAAGTATGATGACCTATATTAGTCCCTGTGATAATTTTTGCTTCAATCACAACTTTTCCGAGCTTCGTGACTTGTAAACGTATACCATTACACAATCCATTTGCCTGATCAATGTTTCTAAGTAACATCACTGGAGCACCAAGTTTCAGTACTAATTTATGGTTAGGTAAACCAGATAAACGAAGATTGTTTAACACATCAGGAGGAAACAATGCAATATTAAGCTCTGATTCTTCCTCTGATTGGCATAAACTATCTGAACTAAAATAACCTCTGCTGATAAACACAAAGACTGTTATTGCAAATAACCTCTACTGATAAACATAACCTCTGCTGCTGAATGTGAATACAAAAGCATCATAAAGCTAACATTTGTTGTTACTTAAACATCTAAAGCATCTGCTGTTGAAACAAAGGTCTGCTAAACATAACATCTGCTGATCATTCCACAGTATAGATTGCTAACATCTGCGGTGCCTTAACAGATGATGCAGTTCAACAGAGGATTTCAAACAACTGTTTACACACTCATCATGATGAACATCTGCTGATAAACACCGAGACGGTTCAACCGCTGGTCTGCCAAAGAGAACCTCTGCTATGGACTAACAGATGATGCAGTTCAACATAGAATGTTTAACAGCAGTGCTTTAACAGACCATGATCAACAGATCATAAGGTCTGTTGAAGCGAACACTGCTCAACATAATCTAACAGTTTTCCTACTAACCAATTCATTAAAGCAGTACTCAGTCACTAAAAATAATATTCAAAGTGTAGCAATTACATAACAACCATCATCGAAGCCATAACAAAATCTAAACACTGATACACTAAACACTGTTACATAAGAAAAACTGATACATAAATGTTAATGTTGAATCCGCTGTAGATGCTGAACCACTGCTGTTACTGACCAGTGGTTTTCCTTTGGTTGATCAGGCCTTAGGTACATAAGTGCTTGTCTTTAACAACGCTTTGTCTTCAACACTTGATAGGTCTCATCAGTCTTTAAGTCCATCAGTCTTTATAAGGAGCAGTAGTTAGTTATAACAGTCCTTAGCATGATCAACTATTATAACCACTCCATAACCCTTTCAACATCTACTGTTGAAACAAAGGTCAGCTAAACATAACATCTGCTGAGCATTCAACAGTATAGATTGCTAACATCTGCTGTGCCTTAACAGATGATGCAGTTCAATAGAGGATTTCAAACATCTGTTTACACACGCATCATGTGAACATCTTCTGATAAACACCGAGACGGTTCAACCGTTGGTCTGCCAAAGAAAACCTCTGCTATGGACTAACAGATGATGCAGTTCAACATAGAATGTTTAACAGCAGTGCTTTAATAGACCATGATCAACAGATCATAAGGTCTGTTGAAGTGAACACTGCTCAACAGAATCTAACAGTTTTCCTACTAACCAATTCATTAAAGCAGTACTCAGTCACTAAAAATAATATTCAAAGTGTAGCAATTACATAACAACCATCATCGAAGCCATAACAAAATCTAAACACTGATACACTAAACACTGTTACATAAGAAAAACTGATACATAAATGTTAATGTTGAATCCGCGGTAGATGCTGAACCACTGCTGTTACTGACCAGTGGTTTTCCTTTGGTTGATCAGGCCTTAGGTACATAAGTGCTTGTCTTTAACAGCGCTTTGTCTTCAACAGTTGATAGGTCTCATCAGTCTTTAAGTCCATCAGTCTTTATAAGGAACAGTCGTTAGTTATAACAGTCCTTAGCATGATCAACTGTTATAACCACTCCATAACCCTTTGAGAGGAAGCAAGTGTCCATCTATTCAATTGAGAGGAATCATTGCATTACATCCCTGTTGAAAAACAGAATCAATAAATTTAGGGAAAATGGATTTGAAAGACGATAACCCAACAGTAGAGGATCTCATTCTACAGCTCCGATAAATTCAATGGTATTCTCAAATAATGGTTCCTAGATGTTTGAAGACCGACAAAGACCGACAAATGTCCACAATGCTGCTTCTTTCGACATTTTTCGGTCTTCAAAAATCTAGGAAACATTATTTGAGAATACCCTTGAATTTATCGAAGCTATAGAATGAGATCCTCAACTGTTGGGTTATCATCTTTCAACCCCATTTTCCCTAAATTTATCAATTCTATTTTTCAAACCTCCCAAAGCCACCTATCCGCCTCCAAAGAGATCGAGACAGCTTGAAGCATAACATGGACTTGCTGTCATTCCCCCAGTTCAGTATTTAATCCCAATATACCAACTCAATACAAATAACAAATATTTGGTGTCCTACAACTGTAAATAACTCAGAAAACATATTTGAAACCAAAAATATAGATTATAGAGATCTATGAATCAAACATGAGTGAATAAACCAACAAAACAGATTGTGAAAAACAAAAACTACAAACATATCAAAATCAATCTACTCGTAATCACATGGTACACCAATGCAAGCATCTGAATAAACAAATCAAACAAACATATCAAAATCAATCAAACACAAAATCAAAAGCTACAAACATATCAAACAAATTTCATAGAATCATGAAAGAAATTAGGTCACCGATTGTTACCAGATTTAGCGAGAGAAGAATCGATGGAAGCATTGGAGAAGATAACGATTTGAAGAAACTTCAATCTGGAAAAGATGCAACAAAGCTCAAGAAATAACGAAGAAGAAGAAGAAGAAGAAGAACTGATTACAAAGTATATTAACAATTACCAAATAACAAATCCAGCAACATCTACCTTAAGAACATTTAGCATGCAAACCTTCAGTTTGTGATAAAAAGAAAAAAATAAAAAAAAATATCTATTTTAAAACTACTTTCAGCTCTGCATAATATTCAAATCGACGGTAAAACATGATGAATCAAGAATACACACATATACATCTATTTTTAAACACAAACAGACATTACCTATTCATCAATCAAGTTGAAATCCATTTTATAACCTTGATTACATTCCAAAATTCGGCCAACGAACTCAAGACTTCCACACCATATAACAAATCCAGCAATATCTAGCTGAAGAACATTTAGCATAAAAACCTTCAGTTTGTCATAAAAAGAAAAAATAAAAAATATCTATTTTTAAACTACCGTTGGTCTGCATAATATTCAAATCGATGTTAAACATGATGAATAAACAGTACCTGAGGGTGGAGATTATCAACGTAAGCTGTGAAATGAACTCAAGCTCCGATGAGAGAGAGGGAAAATTCAAACCGTAGAGAGAGAGAATTAGAGTTTATGTTTGGTATGACAATTTGAAAATAAAAAGAGCTTTATATATAGCTATATGGTTTGAATTTTAAATCTGGAGCCAGAATTTTGAAATTTGAATATGGGCAGATGTTTAAAGCATGAATGGAAGGCAGAGCTTTGAAACATGGATAGAAGGCAGATGTTTGAAGAATGTGGGCCAGAGTTTTGAATTTTAGAGTGTTTTAATATTAAGCTTTATGATGTCACTATGGCTCCTCTATGGCTACCACCTCATCGTTGATGACATAAGAAAAGCCTTGTTGGACAGCCTCTGCAGCTGACACCTCAGCTTTTCTTATGTCATTGAAGTTTCTTCTTTTATAGAAAGTATAGATGTTGTTTAGTCTTAATGTACAACCCACTGTTATAAGCAGTATACATTATGTTTTATCTTGATTAGCACTTTAGCAAGACATAATTTTTAGGGTCCTAATATTAACACATGGAAAAAAACTTATTTTCACATGGGGTATACGGGCCGTATAATGTTATACGGACCGTATAGAATTTAAAAAACTAAGAAAGTCTGTGCCAACAGACTTTGTCAGTTTTTTTAATTCTATATGGGCCGTATAACATTATACGGCCCGTATACACCATGTGAAAATAAGTTACCTGGTCGTATACAATGTATACGAACATAGTATACGGGCTGTATAATGTTATACGACCCGTATTCCTCGAAAATTGGATTTTTCTCAAAGTATATATGGGGTTTAAGGTGCCAATCACACGAGACATTTTACAGTCGTGAGGTGGTCAAACCTTTCTAAAAGTAGAAAAAAATAAAACATTAACAAGTAACAAAGATTGAAGAACAAAAAGCCGTGTCGTATGACTGTAATAAAACGGAAGCTATCAACGCGGGGATGGGTACGGAAGCCGATATGTCTTCCTGAATCTGAATCAGAATAGCAACGTTAACTTTGACTTATAAAACCCACTAGCAAAATAAGCGGTTTTATCATACAGTCGTGAGGTGGTCAAACCTTTCTAAAAGTAGAAAAAAATAAAAATTAACAAGTAACAAAGATTGAAGAACAAAAAGCCGCGTCGTATGACTGTAATAAAACGGAAGCTATCAACGCGGGGATGGGTACGGAAGCCGACATGTCTTCCTGAATCTGAATCTGAATAGCAACGTTAACTTTGACTTATAAAACCCACTAGCAAAATAAGCGGTTTTATCATGTTAGGGAGAATGTTCTCGAAATTGAAGGAAAAGGAAAAATGGTTGCTCATGTTTTTCAGTATTCGGATTTTGTTGGTTTGTTTCCAGCTAGGGTTTAGAATGGTTGAAGGAATGTCGGTTTTTCAGTATTCGGATTTTGTTGGTTCAATTCCAACTCATCTTTAGTAGGAAGGGTACGTATGGTTACGGGCATGGTGTTATTCTTTATTTAATATTTACAGAATAAAAGGAAGGGTACGTAGTGTTTGTTTGAGAACTGTCACACCCCGACCACGTAAAACAACAACCGCGGCAGAAACGTCGGGGAGTGTCGTAACAGAATCATTGTTTCACAACCATGGATTTAAAAGTTTCGTTTTATTGAATTAATGAACTCATTGTTTTAGTACAAATCAGATAAATACAAATAATTGTCTCTCAAGTTTTAAAGTTGCTAAGGCACAAGTCCATCCTATGTGTAGCATGCGTCAATAATCATCACGTAGTAGCACCTGAAACATATGTGAAAATAGGTATGTCAGCATAAAAATGCCTGTGAGTAACATAGGTTTTGTGAGTTAGATTCATGGCTTTGGTTAACACAAGAAAAAGGTTTTATGTTTACAAAAATTGCCATGAATCATTGTAAATAGTTTTGTTTCTAAACACATTGTTTTGATAAAAGGTTTATAGTATACACAAAAATATACTTTGGTTTTGAGAAAGTCGGATAAGTAGTATATCAAAATATACTTTTAGTTTTCGAAATAGTTAAACAGGTAGTATATCAAATATACTTTAGTTGCTAAAATAATAGTTTTGGCAGTATATCACAAGTATACCATGGTTTAAGATTGAAAGCATCGGTAGTATATCAAATTATAATTTGGTTTGAAAATAACATATCAACTATGCTTTGGTTTTGAAAATAACATATCAACTATGTTTTGGTTAATAACAAGGTCGGTAGTTTGTCAAACTATATGTTGGTTTTGTACATAGTATATCAAATTATACTTTGGTAAATAATGTCACATTGGGAGCACATCAAATTATGCTTTGGTAGTATATCGAAGTATACAAAAGAAATCATGATTTGGTATTTCATTCAAACCTTAGTGCATCAAACTACACTTCGGAGACTATAGAGATACCACAAAGGCAAATCTATTTGGTTAAAACTTGGTTTCTGACATTCCATACAACAGGAATGGGGTGTCTAGTCCTATAGCGCTATATCGTACTACCAATCGGCTTGATGAATGTATAAAATAAGTACAGTCCAACAATTAGTTTTACAAGCTTTGAAAATTAGTGTTTAAACCATAGATAATCGTTCAATTCGTCAAAAGATAAGTACTAAGCATGTATAATCATATAGTTGAAATAATGAAAATAATGAATAGGCACATATGTTTCACCCCAAAACGTTTGAAAACAGTAAAAGAGGGGACTATGTACTCACTTGAGATTGTAAGGTATCCTCGATTAAAGTGAACTATCAATGCTCGTGTAAATCATGGAATTCAAGTAGTACCTAGTAATCGGATCGCTAAGTTAATAAATCGGGAGATCGGATAGAATGAGGTCTTGTAAACAAAATGAGTATTGGA
Source organism: Helianthus tuberosus (assembly GCA_030545235.1). NCBI lineage: Eukaryota > Viridiplantae > Streptophyta > Magnoliopsida > Asterales > Asteraceae > Helianthus > Helianthus tuberosus. Next base: position 137,300,503 of record CM060383.1, read on the forward strand.
ACTCATGTGATATGGTTTAACAAAGCCTACATTCTAAATCGGAACCTATCCTAAGTGCTTACGACCCGTTACGACCCATTAAGGTAGCCTACGCTACTTTAACGCGTCGTTCGCGGCGAACGCGCGTTTGAGACTCCTAACTAGTCTTATGACAAGTATTATATGCCTAAATATGCTTAAATATGTTGCATAATCAGTTTAAGTGACAAAATTTAGGTTACATATGTTTAAATACCATTTATACAAGAAAATGGCATTTTGGTCATTTACCTAAGGCATATAAACTACCTATCATACAACTAATTAAACTAAGCGACCATAAGGTATAACCTCGGAAGGTTATTCCCTATACAACTATGGTCACAAAACATGCTTGGTCGGATCCTAACGATCGACCAAACGGGTCGGGTTCGAAAGTCTAAGCAGTTGTTTAAACCGCTTATCTTACGACCCTATACAAGCACTAGACTAGAAGTGACGAGTTAAACATGTTAAAACATGTTTAACTAAGTTAGAAAACAAGTTTGATATCAAAACAAAGTGTTTTGATACCCGAAAATAACTTCGTAGCAAAATACGCATAAATACGTATTTTGACCGAAACTTTGATTCGTCACTTCGACTAATCAACGTGGTAATCAGTAGGTCTAGTCACAAGGGACTATAACCATCGTGATTACACTAGTTCAAACGAACTTTGTGTTGACCAAATCATGGTCAAAGCAGAAAGTCAAACACTGTTTGACTTTCATTCTCGAAAAGTATGAACAAGCATGAAGGAGACTTACAAAAGGTCCAAGCAAGGAAGAATTTGATCCAAATCACTCAGGTATGAAGTATTAACTTCAACTTAGAGCAAATTCAGATCAAATGTGTGAGAAATGAGTGAAGAGAAAGTGGGTATTTATAGTAAGTCTTGAGTTTACAAGATCTTGACAAGTGTTTTTGCAAGAATCAAAGCTCAAATCTCACCATACACTTGTGGAACATGGTTTAGAATACAATGGGGATCCAAAACCAGCTCAAGGTATTGAGAAAATTGCATAAATAACCCCTGAAATTCGATCTGGTTGCTGAATCAAAGAATCTACCCAGATCAGTCTCTGCCGCCCCGCCAGAGGCCTGTGGCGCCCCGCCAGAGACCAAAATGGCAGAATGTCATAAATGGTCCTTGCATGTAATAAACTCAGTTTTTGATGTTTTTAAGCCCCGTTAACCCCATTTCAAGGCTCTACAATGAAGTTAAAGAATAGGGAACATGAAATATTCTTAAAAATATCTCGGATGTTCGTTTGGTCGTACGATTGCGTTGTTCGGTTAATTACGATGAAAACTCGAATGGACGCAAAAACGATCCAAATTATGCAACGAATGGTATTTTTGCATTCAAATCACTAAAATAAAATATTTTAATGATTACAAAAATTTTTTGGATGTCCGGATATGTTCAGAACGTAAGATATGCGCGAAAATGCAAACTTGTGCACTTTTTGACGCTTTTAGTCCCTAAAGATGAAATAAGCATATTTTCGCATACCGGACCCCTCAAAGCCTATTTCTAAGCTATGTAAAGGATATTTAGGGTATGTCTAGCTTATGATCAAGTTCCGGAATGTTCGTTACTATACGAATCGGCATACTTTCACAGTTTTGACGCAAATAGTCCCTGCGATCGAATAAACTTGTTTTCGACACACCAAACCCTCCAAAACTTATTTCTAAGTTATGTAAAGCTTATTTATGGTATGTTAAGCCTATGTAACTATTCCGGAGTGTTTGTTGCATTAAACTGATTATGTTTACACATTAGTTAGCGTATAACTTTCTAGAAAGCGATTTAAAGCTCAAAATTGAACAAGAATTGATATGTGCAAATGACACACATATTTATACAAATCCCAAGTATGAAACAAAATATTTCATTGGTTTTATATTCGTATGATGGTCGTGGAGGCACAGGTGTCACAGTCTCCCCTACTTTAGGAAATTTCGTCCCGAAATTTAAATTTTAGAGGAAACCTGTGAAGGCAACTGTGATTGTTTCGCTTTCGAATGAATCCTTCATACCCTAAGTAAAACTCTGGGCCACGTTTGGATTTTTAGCGAATTTGTTAAATGTCAAAGTGTTGTCGTAGTAGTAACAAAACATGGAGCTTCGAACAACGGATAGGAAAATGTTTCCTATGAAGACTATTATAGGAAACTTGTGTGTGCCTAAAATCGGAGTCGGAGATTGTAAGATAAAATAACATTGGTCAAGGTCTAGGACTTCTAGTAACTTAAATAACGTTGCGTTCGCAATGCAATAAGGAACACTTATATATAGGAAGTACCGGCGGCGTATCCACCATGCCCTTTTTACATTGTTCCCGTTTCGTTATTCTTATCACTATAGGTCTTAACACATCACAAACTTACTGTGGTTTCTGTGCACTGAATTCCATAATTATGTATACATCCATAATTACGTAATTCCTTGCACAGTCTGCACAGTTCATTTCATAATGCGTAGGGGAAAAATCAATCGAACTAACATGTAATGACTTGACTAGACCACCAAAGGATCTTTTTAACTAGATCAACGAATGATCTTTTTAACTAGATCAACACATGATCTCCTTAACTAGATCGTCGTACGATCTCTTTAAATAGACCACAAAGGAATCTTTTTAACTTTGAATCAAATAATCATTTTGAAATAGCACTTTGGAATCCAAGGTTCTTACTATTTGCATAGAAAAGCCCCTTAAGGATTTAAGATAGTACTTTGAATATACTTTTGAGAATCTAACATATGAAAATACGGAAGATTTTACCAGGAATTAGATAGCGAGCTTTAGAATTACACATAACACAAAATCACATAGTCGTCAACCTAGTTATTAGCTCGTTTCATTAACTTGTATAAATGTATTTAAGTTATACCAGAAATCCAATCAAGGACTTCAATTGGTACTTTAAACATCCCCAAGAATCTAACTATGAAGATAGGAAGATCTTATAAGGATTTGGTTTTGTCTTAGCCGTATCGTATCATTCGTATTAAAGCACACAAAGGATCCAATTAAGGACTTTTGATTTTGTGCTTCAAACACCCATAAGTTCTAATTATAAGGATAGGAAGATCCTGCGAGGATTTGGAATTTGTGTAGTGAAAACATACTAAGTGAAGATGTTCTTGATAATCGTGTACATAGTCGTATAGCATAGGTTCGATTAAGGACTTATGAATGTATTTTTAGATATCAAATCAAGGATTTGAAATGGTACTTCAAGTATTTGTTTAAGAATTCGTAACTCGTACCTTGTACTTTGTTCCTTTAGAAGAAACAAGTACTTAGGATTTTTGGGGAGATCACGAGTGATCATAAAAATGAAAGAACCACATAAGTAGTTTGTCTTGCAAGGAACACGGTTCCTTGGTGTCGATATCGTAGGGGTATATCACACATACACACCATCGTATTAGTTTTGTAAAACAAATATTGAAACAACAAATTTATTTATATACAAACTGAATTGTTTCAAAAGTCAAAGGTAACAACAAGGAAAATACAAAAGTCTAATTGTTCACTGCTGCGTTGTCATTTGCTTTTGCCTCGTTTATGTTGAATGCTCGTCCACGCGCTGGATTTACATTAACAAGCCTTGGGCAATTTTTCCGGTAGTGAGTAAGATCACCACAATTGTAGCACGACCCAGGTGGGAACTGTGCTTGAGCAGCAGCAGGATTTGCATTGGCTTGGTTTTGGATAGCATGACGGCATGTATTGACCAAATGTCCCAATCGCCCACAGTGGGTACATTTGTGACACGGTGTCTGATCCAGATGATGACGGTTGCATTTGTTGCACAAAGGCGCAATACCAACATAGTTTTTCCTAGCACGAGGTTGTGTCAGCTGGTTAGGTGCAACCTGATTATTCTGAGCAGCTATTGCGTAGTTTTGTGAAGCTTTACACTTCTTCGGCTTCTTAGAGGACTCGGGCTGCTTATCCTTTGGTTCTTCTGGTGCAGTCTTGTCGGATGGTTTCTGGTTGCCTTTTCGAAAAAGTTTACCCTTCCTGATCTGTGATTCCGTTAGGGTAGCGGATAATTCAATAGCCTGCCTAAGAGTGGTAGGGTTACTACCGGTAACAATTTCCTGAATTGGATCAGGGAGGCCATCGATGTATTTTTCAATCGCCTTATCCAAAGGCGTAACCATGGTAGGACATAACAGGCTCAGTTCCCCATAACGGTCAGTGTAGGCTCGATGTTCACCGCTATCTTGCTTAAGATCGTCAAATTCCCTTTCCAACGCCCTGAGTTCATGACGAGGACAAACCTCCTTCATCATTAGAGCTCGAAGCTCTTCCCAAGTTTGTGCCATTGCCACATCGGCACCCCTATCCCTCATTACACAGTTCCACCATGTAAGTGCTCTTTTCTGGAATACGCTCGATGCAAATTCAACCTTTCATTCGTTTGGGCATTGCACATGACGAAACGTGCTTTCGAGACTCTCAAACCATTGTAGGAGCCCAGTGGCCCCTTCAGGCCCAGTAAATGTGAGTGTCTTAGCTGAATTGAATGTCTTATAGTTGCACGGAGCATTGTTGTTGTCACGGCCCCCGACCCCACCCTGGACGGAATCGGGTGCTGTGAACAGCCCAGTGGTACCGGTGATTATTTTGAAAACGTTGCAGCAGAAATTTCATCAGGACCGTGAGTTAGGAAAAATATCAGAGTTTAGAAACACCAGATTTTATTTATTAAATAGATGGGATAAACCCATGTTTTACAATGGTAGCTTTAATAAAGATAAATTCGATTACATAAAACAATATTTCTTAATTTGATTTAATTTAATAAAATAAGCCACTTCTTGAAACCCTTCAGTGCAGTATCCATCTCTTAATCCAATCTACTGTAATTACCTGAAACATGTTTGAAAAAGGTTTTGTCAGCGGGAAATACTGAGTGAATCATTCATTTTTGCATAATGATGCATAGTTATTAATTACAGCATAAGAGCGATTACAATGGCTTCTATCTTATTTTTATCTGGCGCCTTGTCACAATGGTGACATGTCACAATGGTGACATATCACAATGGTGACGATGGTCATACCACTATTAGATCAATGAACCTAAATAGTGATGCTTATCTCTGTAGGTCAATGAACCTAACAGGGATTATCCCTAGTAGGTCAATGAACCTAACTGGGAGAAAATTAGTAATGTGCACAATACCCCACTAGCCAGTGATTCAAGATATCCACGACTTAGTCCCTGTAATTGTAACTTTTGAAAATAATTTGAGGTATTGTAAAACAGTTGATAAAAAGAGAATGACTCACATTATAAGCATGCAGATTCATACGGGCAAAGTTTAGCCTACAGATAAGCCTTGATATATTGCAGATATGGGCAGAGCTTAGTCTATTGATTAGTCCTATAATCTAGTGCACACGAACTAGGTAATTAACTAATACAGCATTTACGATAACTCACGAGATCAAACCCTCACATCGAATGACAAAGTGCGATACTTAAACATCCATTGAATTAACAACGAATGACAAAGCATAAACCCTAATGTGGGCAGCACTTAAACATCCATTAGATAGTTTAATCGATCGGACATTGAATCGTAGCAGCGATCGAGTTAATACCCGGTATCGTAGCAGCACCCCGCTATACTAATTAGTGATTTTGAGACTGTTTCTACTATAACTCGGAGTATAATTTGAATTTGACCGTCGAACGAACGCAGAACATCAAGTGCCAATGCCTGCTATTTATACACGAATTTTGCCATGCTTACGGACCGTAAGACTCAACCCTTACAGTCCGTAAGGGACACGAAATCACTATAGCATAGCCACGTGTGGGTGTAGGCTGGCTGAGTTGACAGAATGATAATTTTCGAATTAGACAGCGTTTTATATGGATAATCGTCGAGTAGGTAATACCCCCCCTGAGTTTTAGGGGCCCTGATCCTGATCCTGATTCTGCTTGTTCTGAAAATTTTAGGGTTTGTGCAGAATCACTTGGGTGTCTCAATTAGGGTTTCCTTTTGGATAAAATAATAAAATAAATAATGGTTTTGATGAGAGTTGTTACATTCTCCCCACCTTAATAAAAATCTCGTCCTCGAGATTTGGGTTATGATATTTCTTTTAGAGTTATGTTACATCTTTGTCAATAAGAACAGTATTAGGGAAAATGAGACAAAATCAAGACATCAAATTTTGTGAATATGAGTTGTACAATAATTAGTTCAAGAAATCGATGTCAACAGAATGAAATGAAATGATATAATTTCCAAAGTGACTAGGTTCAAGCCAAAAGATATACGATCAATGGATGTGAATGGTTACAAGTTTGTGAATGATTTTTAGGAATAATAGAATTTACTGTCAACAGAAAATTCCTTTTGATTGTCAACTGACGAAGATTCAAAATTAACAAGCTTGAATAAAATAGAAGTATGAAAAATGATTTATCAACTATTTATAGAAAAATCAGTGTGTAGACATTTATTGAATTTGCAAGGATACACCGATTTGCAATAAAATTTAGTGTATCATTGTCTTAATACATAATTGTATCAAGACTATTTGAATGATATGTCAAATAAAAAGTATAAATAGTTCCGTATGAAACGACTGATAGTAATTAGCACAAGCTACAAGTTTATATTGACGTCGCAAGGTGTCGAAATGATTGAAATAGCTCAATAATTATGGTGATCGAACAAATTCACCGTGAAAGCTAAAGAAATTTTGGATATTCAATTCGAATAGAATTTTTAATTGATAATGATAAGATCAAATGAATATCATAGAATTTTCAATTAATAATGAAATAAACTTTAGAGGTACACGGAATATGATATGAATTTGTGTACTTTTATCTTAATACATAATTGTATTAAGACTGTTTTAAAATAATGAACTAACAAAATTAAATAAACAAATCTGGACATCAGGTGTGAAAAGGAGATTAACTCAGGTTTCAAATTTAAAGAAAACGCCACCCCAAGATGTCGTAGTGATCGAAATGATAATAGCAATGACTGAATAAATTCATCATGCTTGAAACCAAATGAAATTTTAACAAAGTAAATACGAATGTTTGTTTCAAACAATCTAGTAGGATTTTTCAATTGAAATTGAAACAATTGAATAAGGTTTTTCGATCAAAGATAATAAAGCAATAAAGATTACGAAACGCTCGATTGATGATGTAAGAATCATTAAGAGATACACTGAAATATGAAATGAATTTGTGTTTGATTATCTTAGCACACGATTTGTGTTAAGATTTCTTTTATAAAATAAGTCAACAAAGCGGATTCAATATGAATAAATAAATAATTAAATTCGTATATGAAGTGTACAAAAGAAATTAGCGCAAGCTTCAATTTTGTGAAAACGTCACCATAAGGTGATTGTGATTGAAGAAATGATTAAATGAAATCGAAGACCAAACAAGCAAGTTATGACTCAAGAGAATTGAAGTGATTATTTCGAATATGATAGCTGCAACCCATCATATAGGAACTTGAATTGAATACATATTGCGAGAAAATTCAAACAATTGAACTTGGTTTAAACAAAATGAGTTTTAATAAGAAAGTTCGGATATGGTCACAACAAAACCATGTATGCTAAAGAAAATTGAGTTTTTCAAGAAATTCATTGACTCGATATTAAAGGATTATCGTTTTGCAATAATGCGGTTTACAGTGCCAAAATCAAGTATGGCGAAATGATAATTGAGTTGGATGAAACAACAAATTGGAATGAAGCCCTCCAGCGGTCTTCATAAATTAAACGAACCACTTGCGCAACAAACGGTGTGGTTTTACCAAGAAATGAAACAGATCAATATTTGCTATTATGAAAAATTCCTCATGGTATGATAACCATTAGGAAAAGTAGAAACGCAAAAGTCTATTTGCAGGGTCAGAATTTTAACAAAAGAAATTTAAGAATTTTACCGACGTATTTTACGTAGTTCTGACATGAATTCTAGACATCGTAAGATTATTGACGCAGTCCAACGTGCTATCGAGAGTTTCTCCCAAATCTGATACGAACTGTCACCCAAAATATACATCAAAGTATTTCCTGATTTCATGCAAAGGGTTATGCAACAAATGAGTAATGCAAGGAGCACCCAACCATCAGTAATTTATGAGTCCGATTAGACTATGCACCGATTGTTGTGAAATCTTGTTCCAACGGACCTCAGCGATATTCATGTCGTTTGTAGCAAAATGCAGCTTTTTAATTAGTAATTCTTCCGCTGACGGAATTAGCATTGGTGTCATCCTGCCCAATCATATTTTTCAAAGGTCTTGCCTTGAAAGTTATGTGGAATATATTTCAACGTCTATGGACGTATAATTTAAGTTTCATTTGTTTTCTTGTGCACTAGCAAAATTTTACATTCTTCTTACTTGCGTTAATAGTTTATGGTAACGTATTGGAAATTCTTATAATTTTGATGGAGTTCCAACTTAAAAGGGTTTCCATTATTGCGAGGCAGATGATCAAATGAAATAATGTTTGATATCGGAATTCTAGATATATGCGAGAGATTCCTGATAAAGAAATCTAAACACAGATACTTGTGCTTTATTTCTATTTGGCTTTTGGAATTTCCTTATAGATATACATATCTATATAATCATATATTTCATATACTGTAATATACATACCCTTAGTAAGGTCAATGTATTTACCAGATTCATATTTCCAAAAACAAGTCAATATCAGATCATGATACTATTTAGGGAAAACTTGTCACTTGTTTGACATATTATATACCTTCTTACCTGGTTCTCGCCGGAGAGGTAACTTCAGTATATCCGGACAAACTGGAGTGTCTGCTACACCATACCCAGTCTTGCCGGAGAAAATTTCCTATTTCCCATAAATAGTATCTTTAAAAGTGCCTCTTTTATTAGGGCTTTTATTCAGAATCAAGGAAATTTGTATTTCTATATCATATCTTATTCTAGACCAAGTAGTATCAATAATCAAGAATTAACAGCAATTAAGTGTTATTGCCTGCAAGATTCTAATTGTTATTCTTACGGTATACCAAAACTTATCATACTTTATTTACAAAAGTACTTAGCTTATCTCGAAGCTTATACTAAGGCATATTTTCTTAAGTTCAAGTCTAAATGCTATCATGTGTGCTACCAGTTAATAGCAATCTCCTAACTCTTTTATATAAATTTAGGTATTATTATTACAACACCTATTGGCTTAAGGCAGTGGCTCTGATACCACCTTCTGTCACGGCCCCCGACCCCACCCTGGACGGAATCGGGTGCTGCGTACAGCCCAGTGGTACCGGTGATTATTTTGAAACCACTGTGATTATTTTGAAAACGTTCCAGCGGAAATTTCATCAGGACCGTGAGTTAGAAAAATATCAGAGTTTAGAAACACCGGATTTTATTTATTAAATAGATGGGATAAACCCATGTTTTACAATGGTAGCTTTAATAAAGATAAATTCGATTACATAAAACAATATTTCTTAATTTGATTTAATTTAATAAAATAAGCCACTTCTTGAAACCCTTCAGTGCCGTATCCATCTCTTAATCCGATCTACTGTAATTACCTGAAACATGTTTGAAAAAGCTTTTGTCAGCGGGAAATACTGAGTGAATCATTCATTTTGCATAATGATGCATAGTTATTAATTACAGCATAAGAGCGATTACAATGGCTTCTATCTTATTTTTATCTGGCGCCTTATCACAATGGTGACATGTCACAATGGTGACGATGGTCATACCACTATTAGATCAATGAACCTATATAGTGATGCTTATCTCTGTAGGTCAATGAACCTAACAGCGATTATCCCTAGTAGATCAATGAACCTAACTGGGAGAAAATTAGTAATGTGCACAATACCCCACTAGCCAGTGATTCAAGATATCCACGACTTAGTCCCTGTAATTGTAACTTTTGAAAATAATTTGAGGTATTGTAAAACAGTTGATAAAAAGAGAATGACTCACATTATAAGCATGCAGATTCATACGGGCAAAGTTTAGCCTACAGATAAGCCTTGATATATTGCAGATATGGGCAGAGCTTAGTCTATTGATTAGTCCTATAATCTAGTGCACACGAACTAGGTAATTAACTAATACAGCATTTACGATAACTCACGAGATCAAACCCTCACATCGAATGACAAAGTGCGATACTTAAACATCCATTGAATTAACAACGAATGACAAAGCATAAACCCTAATGTGGGCAGCACTTAAACATCCATTGGATAGTTTAATCGATCGGACATTGAATCGTAGCAGCGATCGAGTTAATACCCGGTATCGTAGCAGCACCCCGCTATACTAATTAGTGATTTTGAGACTGTTTCTACTATAACTCGGAGTATAATTTGAATTTGATCGTTGAACAAACGCAGAACATCAAGTGCCAATGCCTGCTATTTATACACGAATTTTGCCATGCTTACGGACCGTAAGACTCAACCCTTACGGTCCGTAAGGGACACAAAATCACTATAGCATAGCCACGTGTGGGTGTAGGCTGGCTGAGTTGACAGAACGAGAATTTTCGAATTAGACAGCGTTTTATATGGATAATCGTCGAGTAGGTAATACCCCCCCTGAGTTTTAGGGGCCCTGATCCTGATTCTGCTTGTTTTGAAAATTTCAGGGTTTGTGCAGAATCACTTGGGTGTCTCAATTAGGGTTTCCTTTTGGATAAAATAATAAAATAAATAATGGTTTTGATGAGAGTTGTTACAGTTGTTATTGTTTTCGTTTGCTTGATTAACCTGAGTTATTATGGTGGGAATCACAGCAGCGATTTGCTGAGTGATAATAGCTACGAGTTCGGCGTTATTTTGAGGTTGTGCATCTCGTCGAGGAGGCATATTCTAAAAGAGCAAAGAAACTTGAAAAGGAAACGAGTGAGATGATATCGGATAGTAAGAATTGAATGCTTAAAAGAATATCGACAAAGCATGAAGATTGTGATCATTTGTTCGTTGCCTAAAACAAACAAATGACATTGTGACTAATCAAAGTAAATGGGTCATACTAATGTATCGTGAAGACATGCTTTAGCCTATAAGTGGACACTCTCCCCAAGAGTTCCCAGGTAAGAGTGACTGGTCCGATTATGTGGATTTGTACGAACACTCTAGCCTTAGACAGAAAACTCAAGGTACATGCATCTACCCTTCCAGATTGCACGTGTTCACATTATTTAGACCCAAACTTTGACGAGAATTTGAAAACTTTGAAGGTTCAAAACCTTATAATAAATTATTTAAGAAGAAATGATTGGTTTCTAAAAACGGATTCGTAATTTGTGTTCTTGTTTTGGTTGTCACCTAAAGATAGATGACGGTTTTGTTTTAAGATCTAAACGCAAGTAAACTCGTGTTAGGGTCCTAGGAAGGTCATAGTCTAGGTCAAAGCATTACTAATAACCTAATTCCCTATAACCATGAGCTCTAATACCAACTTTTCTGTCACACTCCGACCGCGTAAAACAACAACCGCGGTGGAAACGTCGGGGAGTGTCGTAACAGAATCATTGTTTCACAACCATGGATTTAAAAGTTTCGTTTATTGAATTAATGAACTCATTGTTTTAGTACAAATCAGGTAAATAAAAATAATTGTCTCTCAAGTTTTAAAGTTGCTAAGGCACAAGTCCATCCTATGTGTAGCATGCGTCAATAATCATCACGTAGTAGCACCTGAAACATATGTGAAAATAGGTACGTCAGCATAAAAATGCCTGTAAGTAACATAGGTTTTGTGAGTTAGATTCATGGCTTTGGTTAACACGAGAAAAAGGTTTTATGTTTACAAAAATAGCCATGAATCCTTGTAAATAGTTTTGTTTCTAAACACATTGTTTTGATAAAAGTTTATGGTATACACAAAAATATACTTTGGTTTTGAGAAAGTTGGATAAGTAGTGTCACACCCCGACCGCGTAAAACAACAAAGCGCGGCGGAAACATCGAGGCGTGTTGCAACAGAATCATTGTTTCATAACCATGGATACAAAAAGTGTTTCGTTTTATTTAAACATTGAATAATTACATCGTCTGGAAATCTAAATACACAATTTAAACATAGTCTATCATTGTTATTGAGTCACTAAGGCCTTGTCCAGTCCTATGTGAGAATGCATCCTATCAATCGATATCTTTCAACAATACCGGAAACATATGTGAAAACGAGGTCAGCAAAGAAATGCTGGCGAGTACATATGTTTTGTGAAAATAAGATTCATGACTTCTGTTTAAGAAAATGTTTAGTCATGAACCTTGTAATTTGCTTTGTCTTTGTAAATCATTTGAAAAATAATAAGTTCAGATGATAGGTATAAATAAGAGAATAATGCATGATTAAATGAATAACCATGTAAAATGAGTTTGTATAAGTTAAGTTGTTTGTACAGCAATGTATTGTGAAAAGTATGTTATTTGTATAAAATGTTATATGTCTAAATTGAAATGATTTAAACAACGCTACGATATGTAATACCATATAAGCACTTATATATAGGAAGTACCAGCGGCGTATCCACCATGCTTGTATCATATTACACACGCCCCGTTACTTAAATCACTTACTCAAACCAAACCAACAATGTAAGATGTCTATGTTTAAACCAACTGCCAAATGTATTGAAATAATATGTCAAAATGTTCATGTCAAGATGTAAATCATGTAATGTATAACCAATGTCAAAAGTGTTTATGTGTCAAATGTAAACCATGTAATGTGTAACCAAAATGATATGTATGGCTAGTGAAATGCATCAACTAAACCATAGGCGAAACGCACAAAACAAAGTATTGAAGTAAAACTTGGTTTAAATCAATGTTATGTTTCGTGGAAATGCATGATCAAATGTAAATCATGTCCAAATGTTTACCCAATCGTTAAAACATCGCGTGAAATCGTTCAAATCGTTCTTGTTGTTTTAATCGTTCAAATCGTTCTTGTTTTAATTGTGAAACTACTTTATGGTCGTGTATCTAATAACATTCAAACCTTCTTGACTCGTTCATCGTTCCAACTCGTTCTCGTTCTTAACAAACCCTTACCAAAGGGTAAATTAATAATTACTGATTCAGTCGCTACCCACCACACCCACACATAACCACGGGTGTAGTAAATAACGGGATTTGTCAGATCCTATGGTACCATAACCTAATACTGGTCGGCTTGATCATTGCTAATGAATGTCATTGGTTATGTAACTACAACCAACAAGTTTGTTCACTTTATTGAAATCGTTCTTGAAACCATTGTTATCATTCTTGAAACCACATTATAATTGTTTTTGAAACCATTGTAATCGTTCTTGAAACCATTGTTATCGTTCTTGAAACCACATTGTAATTGTTTTTGAAACCATTGTAATCGTTCTTGAAATCATTGTTAAGACATTTAGCACATATGAGTCACCCCAAAACAGTTGAAAATAGTAAAAGAGGGGAATAATGTACTCGCCTGAGAATGCTTAGAGGTCTTGAACAACAACCAAGCAAAGCTAGAGGGAGCACGGAATCAATCGGCAATCTAAAACTATATAAATAAACCGGACTTAAATCGGGAGATCGGATAGGATGAGGCTTGGTAAACCAAATGAGTATTGGAACTCATATGATATGGTTTAAAAAGGCCTACATACTACATTGAGACTAACCTAAGTGCTTTCGACCCATCGCGACCCATTAAGGTAACATACGCTACTTTAACGCGTCATGCGCGCAAAGCGCGTTCGAGACGTCTAACTAGTCCTATGACAAGTATTATATGCCTAAACGTGTTTAATCATGTTGTATAATCAGTTATGTACAAAAGTTTAAGTTACATAAGCTTAATTACCAATTATACATGAAAAGGGTATTTTGGTAATTTACCTAAGGCACATAAACTACTTATCATACAACTACCTAAACTAGGCGACCATAAGGTATAACCTCGAAAGGTTATTCCCTATGCTACTAAACATGTTTGGTCGGATCCTCAGATCGACCAAACGGGTCGTGTTCGAAAGTCTAAGCGGGTGTTTAGTCCGCTTGACTTACGACACTACACAAGCACTAAACTAAATAGTGACGAGCTAAACATGCTAGAACATGTTTAGAAAAGAGGTTTTGATATCAAAACAAACGGTTTTGATATCCTAGAGTAGTTTGGTTACAAAATACGCGTAAAGGCGTATTTTGGCCGAAACTACGACTCGTCACTGAGCCTAGATAACGTGGTAATCAGTAGGTATAGCCACTAAAGACTATAACCATCGTGATTACGCTCACGTTATGAAGTTCAAAGGAACTTCATGTTGACCACAACTGGTCAATGTCGAAAGTCAAACATAGTTTGACTTTCGGACTCGAAAAGCAATAAAAGAACGAAGGAACACTTACAAAGGGTCCCCGAATGCTAATCTAGATCCAAATAACTCAGGTATGAAACAATGGTTCCAACTTAGAGTCTTTTGGATCAGATTCTTGTGAGTTTAGAAGTGAAGTGGGTTGGGTATTTATAGTATTTGGAGAACCGTTAAGATCGTTTCTTGGAAAAGGGGGCACGATCAAAGCCGTACACTTGTCGGAACCTTATGGTAGCTCATTTGCCACTCACCATAAGGTATCAACAATTGGCATAGAGATTAGGAGTGCAAAACAGCTGCAAACAGGCTGTTACATACACTGCATCTGGTCTGCAGACCCCTTGCTCATCGTAGCACTCCTATTGTTACGATGCGCAAGGACCAAGTTTGGCAGAATTACAGTTTTGGTCCCTGCAGCCTTAAAACTTGGTTTTTGATGCATTTTTGACACGTTTAAGCCCCGTTAACCCCATTTCAAAGCTCTAAAATGAAGTTAAAGTATAAGGAACTTAAAATATGCTCAAAAATATCTCGGATGTCAGTTCGTTTCGTCGTACGATCGCGATGTTCGCTTAATTACGACGGAATGCGCATAAGTGCGAAAAACGATCCAAATGACGCGACGAATGGATTTTTCTTGTGCCGAACACTAAAATAAAATGTTTTAGTGCTTACATAAATTTTTGGATGTCCGGATGTATTCAGAACGTAAGTTATGCGCGAAAATGCAAACTTGTGCACTTTTTGACGCTTTTAGTCCCTGAATGACCCAAAAGTTTATTTTAGCACACCGAACCCCTCAAAGCCTATTTCTAAGCTATATAAAAGATATTTAAGGTGTGTTTAACTTATGGCCGTGTTCCAGAATGTCTATTATAGTTCAAATTGGCATACTTTCGTAGTTTGTCAAGTTTAGTCCCTGTAAGCGAATTAACTTGTTTTTGCCATACCAAAGCCTTCAAAAACTTATTTCTAAGTTATGTAAAGGTTATTTAAGGTATGTTAAGCCTATGTCACTATTCCGGAGTATTTGTTGCATTAAACTGGTTATATTTACGCATCGGTGCGCGTATAACCTTCCAGAAAGTGATTTAAAGCTTTAAATCGAACAAAATTTGATATGTGCTAATGATACACATATTTTTACAAATCCCAAGTATGAAACACAATATTTCATTGGTTTGGCATTTGTTTGATGGTCTCTGTGACACAGGTGTCACAGTCTCCCCTACTTTAGGAAATTTCGTCCCGAAATTTAATTAGAGGAAACTTGTGAGAGCTTGAAAACATGAAGTTGAAAAGATCGAACAACCTTGGTTAGGGTTCTGAACTTCTAGTAACCTTAATAACATTATGCTTGCAATGTAAGAGGGACACTTATATACAAGTATATGAAGCGCCATTGGTGCGTCCACCATACCTCCATTACATCGTTCTCATTTTGTTATTGTTGTCGCTATCGGTTCTTACACATAATAAATCTTACTGGGTTTGTGTGCACTAAATTTCATAATTATGTATGCGTCCTTAATTAGACAATTCCTTGCACAGTTCACACAGTCTATTTTATAATGTGTAGGGTAAAACCAAATGAACAATCCTGTGATGAGTGTGACTAGACCGCCATAGAGTCCTTTTAATCAATAAATGATCTAAATAGACTATCAAGGAGTCTGTTCAGCTACATCACTAGATGTCGTTCTTTAACCAAATTGTGAATCAATCTTTTTTACTAGACCACTAAAAGGTCTCTCTTCGAGTAATGGAATGGTACTATATAATCCCAAGGGTCTTAACTACCACGTAGAAGCCCATTAAGGATTTAAGGTAGTACCTTTCGAATATCCTACTATGAATCCCTCATATATAGATATGAAAGATTCTATGAGGATTTTGAAAATCGGATCACACAAAAACATAGAGGAGAACACATAACACGTAATCACATAATCGCATAATCGTTTAATTTGTTATCTTTGGACACGGGTATTTAAAGCATACTGGGAACCAAATCCTTAATTGCAGCAATTTGGATGGATCCACAAGAATACCCTGCTTGTTGACTACATAACCCAAAAAAAAAAAAAAAAAAACTGAACTTCTTTAAGCCAAAATTTCCTCTTGGAGGATTTAGCGAAAAGTTTGTTCCTTCTTTAGGGGTTCCAATGTCAACGAAGGTGTTGATCGTGATCGGCTCGGGACATGAATAGATCAAGATGTCATTAATAACAACAATGACGAACTGATCCAAATAAGGCTTGCAGACTCTATTTATTAAGTCCATGAAGATGGCTGGAGTATTTGTCAACCCAAAAGGCATGACTGTAAACTCGTAATGGCCATACTTCGTGCAGAAAGCCGTTTTGGGAATATCTTCTTCGAGAATACAAAGTTAATGATACCCAGAACGCAAATCGATCTTGGAAAAGCATGAAGCGCTATGCAGTTGATCGGAGAAATCGTTGATTTAAGGTAGGGGATATCGATTCTTGATGGTAAGCTTACTAAGCTTACGTTAATCGATATAAATTCGAAAAGATCCATCTTTCTTTTCACAAAGAGGACAGGAGTTTCTCAAAGGTGAAAAGTTCGGACGGATGAATCCTTTATCAGACAACTCTTGAAGCTATTTTGATAATTCTTGCATCTCGAACGGTGCAAGACGGTAAGATGCTTTAGATCTAAAAGAAACAAGCGTTTGAGGTTCTTAGGGAGATCACAAGTGATCATAAAAATGACAAAACCACACGAGTAGTTTTGTCTTTGTGTTGACATCATAAGGTTGGATCAAACATTCATACAATTGCATTAGTTAAAAATAAAAACCACAAATTTTTATTTATATAACAACCGCATTGTCTTTAAATGTTACAAGATAACAACCAGAGGAAATACAAAATGCTAATTGTTCACTCCTTCATCATTGAGTGCCTCATTGATGTTAAACACTCGACCACGTGCTGGATTCACATTGACGTTGACGTTCGCATTCGGGTTTGCGTTAGCATTTGCATTCACCAGTCTCGGACAGTTGTGGCGGAAATGACCAATCTCTCCGCAGTTGAAACATGAACCCAGTGGGAATCTCGCAGCATTCCCTTGAACCGGAGCTTGAACCTGAGCAGCCTGATTTTGTCCCGAACGACAAACATTGGCCAAATGCCCAAGTTTACCACACGTCGTGCATTCCCAGCAAGCTTGTTGTACCGCGTGATGACCGTTGCAGCGTGCACAATGAGGTGCGGTACCGGCATATGCTTTCTTTGCAGGTGGCTTAGCTGGTGGGTTCCGCGGGTTCTGAGCAGTCTGTGCTGTAACAGCAAAGTTCCGAGCACCCTTTCGCTTTCTTGATTTCTTCGACGTCTCACCTTCCTTACCCTTCTTGTTTTGACCTTTCTTGCTATCCTCCTTGTCAGATCCCTGCTTCTTACCCTTGTCACCCTTTCTGTGTAACTTATTCTTCTGAATCTGTGACTCAGTCAATGTCGCAGCTAACTCGATCGCCTGACGGAGTGTGGTAGGGCTACTACCAGTAAGGATGTCTTGTACCGAGTCAGGTAGGCCGTCGATGTACCTTTCGATAGCCTTGTTGAGTGGGGTAACCATTGTCGGGCAAAGCAGACTCAACTCCTCAAACCTATCAGTATACGCCCTGTGCTCACCACTATCTTGTTTCAAATTATCAAACTCCTTCTCCAACGCTCGCAGTTCATGACGAGGACAGAACTCCCTCATCATAAGAGCTCTAAGTTCAGCCCATGTCTGTGCTAGAGCAACTTCTGCACCACGATCCCTCATAACCCCGTGCCACCATGTGAGAGTCCTCTTCTGAAACACACTCGAAGAAAACTCAACCTTGCGATTGTCAGGACACTGCACGTGGCGGAAAGTATTCTCAATGCTCTCGAACCATTGAAGAAGCCCAGTCGCTCCCTCAGAACCACTAAACTTGAGTGGTTTAGCCGAGTTGAAATCCTTGAATTTACATGGAACATTGTTGTTGTTGTTGGCTTGGTTCCATTGAGCAAAGAGGTTTAGGAATTGAGCAGCCATTTGCTGCGCAATGATTTCTGCCATTTCGGCAGTCGCTATCTGGCTTTCGCGTCGAGGAGGCATTCTAAAAGAGGAAACATGAAAGGAAACGTGTGAGAGAATTAGATGAAAAGAATGAGATGAAACAAATCTGATGAAAGCAAGGATAGTGGTCATTTGTTTGTTACTACAAAGCAACAACCGACACACAGTGACTAATCAAAGTAAATGGGTCAAAAATAATGTATCGCGAAGACATGCTCGCCTATAAGTGAACACTCATCCCAAGAATTCCCAGGTAAGCACAACTGGTCTCGCGTTTGATGAGATGTATACGAAGTGCTTGCCTAGACAGAAAACCCAGAATACAGGCATTCACCCTTCCAGTTTGTACGTGTTCACATTATTTAAAACCTAAAACCTTGACGAGATTTTGAAAACTCAAAGGGGTTCAAAACCATATAACAGAGGGTTCAAAACCTTACAATAGAGGGTTCAAAACCTTGTAATCAATCATTCTAGAACAGATGATTAGTTTTCAAAGCGGTTTTGAAATTTATGTTCTTGTTGTGGTCGTCGCCTAAGGATAGGTGACGGTATTGTTTTATGACTAAACGCAAGTAAACTCGCGTTAGGGTCCTAAGAAAGTTATAGACTAGGTCAAAGCATTACTAATAACCTAATTCCCTATAACCATTGGCTCTGATACCAACTTTTCTGTCACACCCCGACCGCGTAAAACAACAAAGCGCGGCGGAAACATCGAGGCGTGTTGCAACAGAATCATTGTTTCATAACCATGGATACAAAAAGTGTTTCGTTTTATTTAAACATTGAATAATTACATCGTCTGGAAATCTAAATACACAATTTAAACATAGTCTATCATTGTTATTGAGTCACTAAGGCCTTGTCCAGTCCTATGTGAGCATGCATCCTATCAATCGATATCTTTCAACAATACCTGAAACATATGTGAAAACGAGGTCAGCAAAAAAATGCTGGCGAGTACATATGTTTTGTGAAAATAAGATTCATGACTTATGTTTAAGAAAATATTTAGTCATGAACCTTGTAATTTGCTTTGTCTTTGTAAATCATTTGAAAAATAATAAGTTCAGATGATAGGTATAAATAAGAGAATAATGCATGATTAAATGAATAACCATGTAAAATGAGTTTGTATAAGTTAAGTTGTTTGTACAACAATGTATTGTGAAAAGTATGTTATTTGTATAAAATGTTATATGTCTAAATTGAAATGATTTAAACAACGCTACGATATGTAATACCATATAAGCACTTATATATAGGAAGTACCCGCGGCGTATCCACCATGCTTGTATCATATTACACACGCCTTGTTACTTAAATCACTTACTCAAACCAAACCAACACTGTAAGATGTCTATGTTTAAACCAACTGCCAAATGTATTGAAATAATATGTCAAAATGTTCATGTCAAGATGTAAATTATGTAATGTATAACCAATGTCAAAAGTGTTTATGTGTCAAATGTAAACCATGTAATGTGTAACCAAAATGATATGTATGGCTAGTGAAATGCATCAACTAAACCATAGGCGAAACGCACAAAACAAAGTATTGAAGTAAAACTTGGTTGAAATCAATGTTATGTTTCGTGGAAATGCATGATCAAATGTAAATCATGTTCAAATGTTTACCCAATCGTTAAAACATCGCGTGAAATCGTTCAAATCGTTCTTGTTGTTTTAATCGTTCAAATCGTTCTTGTTTTAATTGTGAAACTACTTTATGGTCGTTTATCTAATAACATTCAAACCTTCTTGACTCGTTCATCGTTCCAACTCGTTCTCGTTCTTAACAAACCCTTACCAAAGGGTAAATTAATAATTACAGATTCAGTCGCTACCCACCACACCCACACATAACCACGGGTGTAGTAAATAACGGGATTTGTCAGATCCTATGGTACCATAACCTAATACTGGTCGGCTTGATCATTGCTAATGAATGTCATTGGTTATGTAACTACTACCAACAAGTTTGTTCACTTTATTGAAATCGTTCTTGAAACCATTGTTATCATTCTTGAAACCACATTGTAATTGTTTTTGAAACCATTGTAATCGTTCTTGAAACCATTGTTATCGTTCTTGAAACGACATTGTAATTGTTTTTGAAACCATTGTAATCGTTCTTGAAATCATTGTTAAGACATTTAGCACATATGAGTCACCCCAAAACATTTGAAAACAGTAAAAGAGGGGAATAATGTACTCGCCTGAGAATGCTTAGAGGTCTTGAACAACAACCAAGCAAAGCTAGAGGGAGCATGGAATCAATCGGCAATCTAAAACTATATAAATAAACCGGACTTAAATCGGGAGATCGGATAGGTTGAGGCTTGGTAAACCAAATGAGTATTGGAACTCATATGATATGGTTTAACAAGGCCTACATACTACATTGAGACTAACCTAAGAGCTTTCGACCCATCGCGACCCATTAAGGTAACATACGCTACTTTAACGCGTCATGCGCGCAAAGCGCGTTCGAGACGTCTAACTAGTCCTATGACAAGTATTATATACCTAAACGTGTTTAATCATGTTGTATAATCAGTTATGTACAAAAGTTTAAGTTACATAAGCTTAATTACCAATTATACATGAAAAGGGTATTTTGGTAATTTACCTAAGGCACATAAACTACTTATCATACAACTACCTAAACTAGGCGACCATAAGGTATAACCTCGAAAGGTTATTCCCTATGCTACTAAACATGTTTGGTCGGATCCTCAGATCGACCAAACGGGTCGTGTTCGAAAGTCTAAGCGGGTGTTTAGTCCGCTTGACTTATGACACTACACAAGCACTAAACTAAAGAGTGACGAGCTAAACATGCTAGAATATGTTTAGAAAAGAGGTTTTGATATCAAAACAAACGGTTTTGATATCCTAGAGTAGTTTGGTTACAAAATACGCGTAAAGGCGTATTTTGGCCGAAACTACGACTCGTCACTGAGCCTAGATAACGTGGTAATCAGTAGGTATAGCCACTAAAGACTATAACCATCGTGATTACGCTCACGTTATGAAGTTCAAAGGAACTTCATGTTGACCATAACTGGTCAATGTCGAAAGTCAAACATAGTTTGACTTTCGGACTCGAAAAGCAATAAAAGAACGAAGGAACACTTACAAAGGGTCCCCGAATGCTAATCTAGATCCAAATAACTCAGGTATGAAACAATGGTTCCAACTTAGAGTCTTTTGGATCAGATTCTTGTGAGTTTAGAAGTGAAGTGGGTTGGGTATTTATAGTATTCGGACGTTAAGATCGTTTCTTGGAAAAGGGGGCACGATCAAAGCCGTACACTTGTCGGAACCTTATGGTAGCTCATTTGCCACTCACCATAAGGTATCAACACTTGGCATAGATTTTAGGAGTGCAAAACAGATGCAAACAGGCTGTTACATACACTGCATCTGGTCTGCAGACCCCTTGCGCAACGTAGCACTCCCATTGTTACGATGCGCAAGGACCAAGTTTGGCAGAATTACAGTTTTGGTCCCTGCAGCCTTAAAACTTGGTTTTTGATGCATTTTTGACACATTTAAGCCCCGTTAACCGCATTTCAAAGCTCTAAAATGAATTTAAAGTATAGGGAACTTAAAATGTGCTCAAAAATATCTCGGATGTCGGTTCGTTTGGTCGTACGATCGCGATGTTCGCTTAATTACGACGGAATGCGCATAAGTGCGAAAAACGATCCAAATGACGCGACGAATGGATTTTTCTTGTGCCGAACACTAAAATAAAATGTTTTAGTGCTTACATAAATTTTTGGATGTCCGGATGTATTCAGAACGTAAGTTATGCGCGAAAATGCAAACTTGTGCACTTTTTGACGCTTTTAGTCCCTGAATGACCCAAAAGTTTATTTTAGCACACTGAACCCCTCAAAGGCTATTTCTAAGCTATATAAAAGATATTTAAGGTGTGTTTAACTTATGGTCATGTTCCGGAATGTCTGTTACAGTTCAAATTGGCATACTTTCGTAGTTTGTTAAGTTTAGTCCCTGTAAGCGAATTAACTTGATTTTGCCATACCAAAGCCTTCAAAAACTTATTTCTAAGTTATGTAAAGGTTATTTAAGGTATGTTAAGCCTATGTCACTATTCCGGACTATTTGTTGCATTAAACTAGTTATATTTACGCATCGGTGCGCATATAACCTTCCAGAAAGTGATTTAAAGCTTGAAATCGAACAAAATTTGATATGTGCTAATGATACACATATTTTTACAAATCCCAAGTATGAAACACAATATTTCATTGGTTTGGTATTTGTTTGATGGTCTCAGTGACACAGGTGTCACAAGTAGTATATCAAAATATACTTTTAGTTTTCAAAATAGTTAAACAGGTAGTATATAAAATATACTTTAGTTGCTAAAATAATAGTTTTGGCAGTATATCACAAGTATACCTTGGTTTACGATTGAAAGCATCGGTAATATATCAAATTATACTTTGGTTTGAAAATAGCATATCAACTATGCTTTGGTTTTGAAAATAACATATCAACTATGTTTTGGTTAATAACAAGGTCGGTAGTTTGTCAAACTATATGTTGGTTTTGTACATAGTATATCAAATTATACTTTGGTAAATAATGTCACATTGGGAGCACATCAAATTATGCTTTGGTAGTATATCGAAGTATACAAAAGAAATCGTGATTTGGTATTTCATTCAAACCTTAGTGCATCAAACTACACTTCGGAGACTATAGAGATACCACAAAGGCAAATCTATTTGGTTAAAACTTGGTTTCTGACATTCCATACAACAGGAATGGGGTGTCTAGTCCTATAGCGCTATATCGTACTACCAATCGGCTTGATGAATGTATAAAATAAGTACAGTCCAACAATTAGTTTTACAAGCTTTGAAAATTAGTGTTTAAACCATAGATAATCGTTCAATTCGTCAAAAGATAAGTACTAAGCATGTATAATCATATAGTTGAAATCATGAAAATAATGAATAGGCACATATGTTTCACTCCAAAACATTTGAAAGCAGTAAAAGAGGGGACTATGTACTCATTTGAGATTGTAAGGTATCCTCGATTAAAGTGAACTATCAATGCTCGGGTAAATCAAGGAATTCAAGTAGTACCTAGTAATCGGATCGCTAAGTAATAAATCGACAACTAAATCGGGAGATCAGATAGAATGAGGTCTTGTAAACCAAATGAGTATTGGAACTCATGTGATATGGTTTAACAAAGCCTACATTCTAAATCGGAACCTATCCTAAGTGCTTACGACCCGTTACGACCCATTAAGGTAGCCTACGCTACTTTAACGCGTCGTTCACGCGAACGCGCGTTCGAGACGCCTAACTAGTCTTATGACAAGTATTATATGCCTAAATATGCTTAAATATGTTGCATAATCAGTTTAAGTGACAAAATTTAGGTTACATATGTTTAAATATCATTTATGCATGAAAAGGGCATTTTGGTCATTTACCTAAGGCATATAAACTACCTATCATACAACTAATTAAACTAAGTGACCAAAAGGTGTAACCTCGGAAGGTTATTCCCTATACAACTATGGTCACAAAACATGCTTGGTTGGATCCTAACGATCGACCAAACAGGTCGGGTTCGAAAGTCTAAGTGATTGTTTAGATCGCTTATCTTACGACCCTATACAAGCACTAGACTAAAAGTGACGAGTTAAACATGTTAAAACATGTTTAACTAAGTTAGAAAACAAGTTTGATATAAAAACAAAGTGTTTTGATACCCGAAAATAACTTCGTAGCAAAATACGGATAAACACGTATTTTGACCGAAACTTTGATTCGTCACTTCGACTAATCAACGTAGTAATCAGTAGGTATAGTCACATGGGACTATAACCATCGTGATTACACTAGTTCAAACGAACTTTGTGTTGACCATATCGTGGTCAAAGCAGAAAGTCAAACACTGTTTGACTTTCATGCTTGAAAAGTATGAACAAGCATGAAGGAGACTTACAAAAGGTCCAAGCAAGGAAGAATTTGATCCAAATCACTCAGGTATGAAGTATTAACTTCAACTTAGAGCAAATTCAGATCAAATGTGTGAGAAATGAGTGAAGAGCAAGTGGGTATTTATAGTAAGTCTTGAGTTTACAAAATCTTGACAAGTGATTTTGCAAGAATCAAAGCTCAAATCTTACCCTACACTTGTGGAACATGGTTTAGAATACAATGGGGATCCAAAACCAGCTCAAGGTATTGAGAAAATTGCATAAATAACCCCTGAGATTCGATATGGTTGTTGAATCAAAGAATCTGCCCAGATCAGTCTCTGGCGCCCCGCCAGAGGCCTGTGGCGCCCCGCCAGAGACCAAAATGACAGAATGTCAGAAATGGTCCCTGCATGTAATAAACTCAGTTTTTGATGTTTTTAAGCCCCGTTAACCCCATTTCAAGGCTCTACAATGAAGTTAAAGCATTGGGAACATGAAATATGCTTAAAAATATCTCGGATATCGGATCGTTTGGTCGTACGATTGCGTTTTTCAGTTAATTACGACGAAAACTCGAACGGACGCAAAAACGATCCAAATTATGCGACGAATGGTATTTTTGTATTCCAATCACTAAAATAAAATATTTTAATGTTTACAAAAATTTTTGGATGTCCGGATATGTTCAGAACGTAAGATATGCGCGAAAATGCAAACTTGTGCACTTTTTGACGCTTTTAGTCCCTGAAGATGAAATAAGCATATTTTCGCATACCGGACCCCTCAAAGCATATTTCTAAGCTATGTAAAGGATATTTAGGGTATGTTTAGCTTAAGATAAAGTTCCGGAATGTTCGTTACTATACGAATCAGCATACTTTCGCAGTTTGACGCAAATAGTCCCTGCGATCGAATAAATTTGTTTTCGACACACCAAACCCTCCAAAACTTATTTCTAAGTTATGTAAAGGTTATTTATGGTATGTTAAGCCTACGTAACTATTCCAGAGTGTTTTTCGTGTTAAACTGATTACGTTTAGGCATTAGTTCGCATATAACTTTCTAGAAAGCGATTTAAAGCTCAAAATTGAACAAGAATTGATATGTGCAAATGATACACATATTTATACAAATCCCAAGTATGAAACAAAATATTTCATTGGTTTTGTATTCGTATGATGGTCGTGGAGGCACAGGTGTCACAAGAACCTGATTCGGATACACAGCAGTTCTCCAATTCCAGATGAGTAAGCAAATACACAACGGTTCTCCAATTCCAGATCAGTAAGCAAATACACAACAGTTCTCCAATTCCAGATCAGTAATGTAAGGAGAAGCATTGAGATAACGGACATCCATCAAGCTCAAAAAGAAAACTTGTGTTTCCCATAGTCACAAACGATTTCGTTTAGGGTCCCGTCATTACAATCA
Source organism: Helianthus tuberosus (assembly GCA_030545235.1). Classification (NCBI taxonomy): domain Eukaryota; kingdom Viridiplantae; phylum Streptophyta; class Magnoliopsida; order Asterales; family Asteraceae; genus Helianthus; species Helianthus tuberosus. The sequence continues at coordinate 137,326,420 of CM060383.1, forward strand.
CTTGTTTTCAACGGGGATGTAATGAAATGATTCCTCTCAATTGAATACATAGACACTTGCTTCATAGGACTCACTTGAATTGTCTCAGAAGTACTGAACAACCGAAATAACAGCTTCGGTTTCATCAGCTGCATCGTTTACCGTGAAATGCATCCTTACATAAACCACTAAAGATGAGTTGGAAAATTGCATCAGCTCTCCTATATCAACATACTCTTCTCTGGACGGTTGATCAGCCTGTACCGGAGAAACCAAATTCGCAACAATGAAAACGTCGATAAACGTTGATCGGAAAATGCCGCTTAGTTGTTATGAATGACAACTTGAGGGGTCTAGTCCTAGCTAGTTGTTATCATCTTATTAAGAAGATGTGTCGGGTTTTTCTGCTAGTGGTCGGGCTTCCAATGCTCACACAGGGTGATAAACAACGCTGATATGAACACAAACCAACTGCTTTATCTTGAGTCGTCGGGAAAACTTTTCCTCAGGGGAGGGTGAGTAGTATGAGTCTGAGTCCATTGTGGTTCGTGAATGTTTCGAATCATCATAGAAGACATGTCGGGTTCTTCTGCTAGTTATTCGGAATGTTTCGAATCATCATTAAAATTAACAGTGCGGTCTCGATTGAAGACGTAATTGCAAGACTGTTTGTCGAGCTTCCAATGCTCACACATGGTGAAAAACAACCTGTACCAACTCTTGCAAAATTTGTTATTTCCTATTCTAAATATGTACATTAAGAAACCCTAATTAAAACCCCTAAGTGGTACAATACGACCCTAAATTTGAAAAACGCCCGAAACCAGCAACAGGGCCCCCTAAAACTCAGGGGGGTCCCCAAATTGATAATTATCCACTCAAAAGGAATATATAAAACGAAATTTCAAAATTTAACAACTCAGCAAGGCTATCCCAGACACCAGGCTACCCTAGCCTAGGTGGGTCGTTGTCACGACACGCGCCAGAGGCTAGGGGACCTGGCGCGACACGCGAGGGAGTCAAAATATCAGTATAAAACCCAAGGGATTGGCACTTACATGAAACATTTGTTACGACGCAAAATTTAGTTACGCACGCTGAGTTATACTCTGTTTCCTTCAAAAATATACATCGACTCCCGAACCTCTGCTATGATAACAGGGTAATAACTCGATCACTGCTACGATACAATGTCCGATCGATTAAAACCGATCTGATGGATGTTTAAGTGCTGCCCGAATCTTGGGCTATACTTTGTCATTCGTCGTGAGGGTTTCAATCTCGTGAACTATCGTAAAAGTTGTATTAAGTTACTAACCTAGTTTCGTTTGCATTTTTATTTAACTGGTTTTATCGGCTTACTCAGTAGGCTACCTGTGATCGTTTAAATCTGCAATGTGAGTCATTCTCTTTTTTTCAAACTGTTTTACAAAACCTCAAATTATTTTCAGCTATATTTTACAGGGATAAAGTCTTTGCAAATCTTAAATTACTGGCAGTAAGTGGGTTTTGTATACATTACTGCTGTAGTATCAATTTTAGGTGGGCGCGCCTAAATCATGATACACGTCACTTTTAGGTGAACGGACAATAGTGGTATGACCACAGTCACAGATCCGGTCGAGTGACAACTGGACCAGATAATTATAAGATAGGGGCAATTGTAATCGCTCTTAATACTGTGAATTATAGCAATGTGTCTTTTTGTATAAAATAGAATGCACTCGCCAGTATTTTCCGCTGATAAAATCTTTTTAAAACATGTTTCAAGTGATTTACTGTGAACAAGGAAAAGTGCCGCGTAGCACTCCAGCTTGAACACAGTGGCTCAGTAAATAAATAAACATGTTTTCTGTAATTAGGGAATTTCCCAGTGAAATTCCTTTAATGTAAAATACGGGGTTTGTCTCGATGTGAATAATAAAATAATCTGGTGTTTTCCATTTTAAACAATCCTGTTAAAAGTTTCTGTTGCCAAATAAACACCAATACTACGGGTTTCTGTCCCGCGGCTTCCGAACCAGCAAACTGGGTCGAGGGCCGTGACAGGAAAAGGTGGTATCAGAGCCACTGGTTTAAGCCAATTAAGTATTTGAAAAATACTTAAATCTTAGACATAAATTTTTGTGCTTCTGTGAAAATTTAATTGCAATAATTTAAAATTTAACTTGGAAATTTTGTATTTCTTATGTGTGACTAACAGCATGAGTGAGTTATCCGAGGCTCTCCAAAACCTCTCAATACATTGCACTGAAATGGAAGCTACTAGGAACCAGGTCGGATACCAGGCTGATACAGATGAGCCACTAGTGTTTCAATCACAGGAAAAACCTAAACCCAAGAAAAGAAGGATGCTTTTAGACTCGAAAAGAGGGAGAAGGAAGAAACCTGCAGCTCAAAAAGTAAAGAAAATTGTTGATCCTAAGGGAAAAGAAAAAGAAGTGGGAGAGAGCTCTGGTCAAGCTCAAGAGTTGCCACCCTGGGAGGAACTCGATAGAAAACTGGCAAATTGTGACCTTTTCGGCCCAGCTACTGAAACCCTTCTGAATTTTCCCGCTCAATCGGAACTCCCTATCAACTTGGAACCTGCCATCCCTGAACCTATTGTCAACCCCCAACCACTTCCAGGTCAAATGGAAGAATGGTGGACCAGCGACTGGCACTTCCAAAACTTTATGAATAATCCAGATGTGTACTTCCCACAGCCTGACCCAGCCCCTGCTACTTTTCCACCCATGAACCCAGAAAATGTTGCTGAATTACGCCACTACGCCGAAGAGCTGATGGATGCAGGGAACCGGATCCGAGCTGTAGGAGAAAACCTCTCCTTGAAGTACGATGAACGGGAGTTTCGTTTTTGAAGACTGTTAACCGTAGTATAGTTATTTTGTATAATAATAATATGTGAAAAAAACAACAAAATACAATAATAATAATAATAATAATAATAATAATAAAACATATATAATAATAATAATAATAATAATAATAATAATAATAATAATAATAATAATAAAATACTGTATAATATTGTATAATAATACTAAAATAAAACATCTGTAAATATCCGGTTTGTATGGATGCATAAATATTATATATAAAAATATAAATGTCGCAATGTCGACGATTTTGGTTATATGTGCTGACTTAATTGTGATTGTGATTGCCCTATTGTGTTTAGTTGCTATCTATTTTGTGACAATAATCCGTGTATATTGCTAATAATTCAGATGGCAGACGCAGTAAACCAATCGGCAAATTAAGTTAATCAATCCGAACCAAATAATCAAGAAGGTTTTCTCAATAGAGAGGATATAGAAAATATAATTGCTCAGGGTATAGCCAATGCTATCCTAGCAATTGTTGCCGCTGCTAAAAATCCTGTAGAACCTTCCAAAACACCGACAATAGCAAACGCACTTGCGACGATAATTTCAGTTACAGTGTAAACGGAGGCAACAACAACAACAACAATAATAATAATAATAATAATAATAATAATAATAATAATAATAATAATAATAACATTCAAGCCCCATTACCTAAATAGATGAAGATGATGACAACTGGTTGCACTTATAAGGAATTCCTCGCCTGCAAACCAAGCGAATTTGCAGGAAATGAAGGAGCCACTGTTGCACTTCGTTGGTTAGAAAAGACGGAAGCTGTGAGCAAAATAAGTAAGTGTGCAGAAGAAGACCGGGTCATGTATGCATCCCACCTTTTCAAAGAAGAAGCATTAAAATGGTGGAACACGGTGTTGCAATCTAAAGGAAGTGACGTGGCCTATGCCATGAGTTGGGAGGAGTTTAAAGAATTGGTAGAAAGGAAATTTTGTCCTTCCTACGAAAAGGAACAAATGACAAACCAATTCTTAAACCACCGGATGGTGGATGTTAATTGTCGTGAGTATACTTCAAAATTTTTCGAGTATGCTAGAATCGTACCGACTCTGGCCTCACCAGAACCTGTACTTATCTCTCGCTACATTTAGGGACTGGTTAGCGAGATTCACGACATAGTCAAGGCTGCGAGACCCAGGACTATCGACGATCCTGTCGAACTGGCCAACACCTTGACTGACGGGTTGGTTCGTACAAGAGAAGAGAATTGGAAGAAAGAATTGGCTCAAAAGATTACCCAAGGTTTCCGTATGGGTAATAATAATAGTAACTTCAAGAAAAAGGGAGCCGGGCAGTCTTCCACCCCGCCATTTTGCGGAAACTGTAAAAGGAAACATTTCATAAATTGTAAAGAATATTGCAATTTCTGCAAAAGGTCGGGGCACCGAGAAGAGGAGTGAAGAAAGAAATTGACGATCTGCTACAACTGCGGAGAAGTCGGGCATTTTAAGCCAAATTGCCCTAAATTGGTCAAAGCAACTGACAAAAAAGCAAAAGCGACCGATGGAACTAATAAGAAGAATGCAAGGGCCTTTCAGATAACAACGCAAGAGGCAGATCTGATACCGGACGTGATAGCTGGTACGTTCCTTGTGCATGACATTTACGCAAAAGTATTATTTGACTCTGGTGCAAACCAAAGTTTTATAAATACTTCCTTCTGCCAAGCTCTTAAGCAACCCTTAACCAAACTTAGGCAAGTTTATACGGTAGAAACGGCAGATGGAAACTCTGTCAATATAGATAGAATACTGCAGGAAGGAAAAATAGAACTCTCAGGACATAAGTTCTCAGCAAACCTTTTACCTATGAATTTAGCCGGATTCGACGTTGTATTAGGAATGGATTGGTTAATAGCCAACAATGCTCGAATCCTACGTGATCAGAATTCCTTAGAAATTCTTACGCCAACAGGAGAAATAATTATGATTACAGGAGATAAACCACGCAAGACATTGAAATTCATTTCAGTAATGAAAATCGCTAATTACGAACGAAAGAAAGGCATAGTGTATATGATTTCAGTAATCATTAACACTAAAGGTAAAGAACTTAAAGAAATTCCGGTAGTATCCGAATACCCCGATGTATTCCCAGAAGATCTACCTGGATTACCACCAGATAGGGAGGTAGAATTTAGAATTCATATAATACCTGAAACTGCACCAATAGCTAAGACACCCTATCGTTTAGCACCAACAGAATTGCTAGAACTGAAAAAGCAGTTAGATGAATTGTTAAGCAAAGGATTCATACAACCCAGTTCATCCCCTTGGGGAGCACCGGTGTTGTTCATGAAAAAGAAGGATGGTTCGATGCAGATGTGTATCGATTATAGGGAATTGAATAAGGTTACTATTAAGAATCGATAGTCAGTGTGATTTGTCTCAGATCAACCAAGGTCATTAAATTGGACTTGGTAGATTAATTGAGTAATCAGGGTTATTAACTTGGACCTGAATACTTGAGTGGATTTCTAAAAACTGATAATTTGTATGTTTTTTTTTTTTGTGAATAGATAAGTTTGTAATGATTGATATTTGAGAAACAGGTTTTGGACTTCATTATTCCCACGGAAGCTAAATGTCAAAGCTTGAACCAGGTCAAGACCTCAGATTCTAGCATACTGAGAGTGGGAGTTTGTGAAAGGGGGAGTCTGGATCAACGATCAAAGGGAAGTTTGAAGATGAAGTCAGGACAAGATTGTGAACCTGTGAAGATAGAATGTTTACAATGAAAAGACAGAGTTGGAGAAAAGACCAAGACTGAAGACTCAGAGCTGAAGACGTCGTCAACATCCAAGGGGGAGTCTGTTGGTGCATGAAATGTCTGTTGACTACGTCTACATTAAGTCTTAGGTCAAGATAGGTCAACATAGGGTCTTGAAAGTCAAAATTAGGGTTTAATGTATAGGTTTCGCTTATATGAACATTTGTATAGGGGATTTCGCTTTTGTGTCATTAGGGGTTTCGCTCATAGGGGTTTAATGAGGTTTCGCTTTTATGTCATGCCATATAAGCGAAACTACAATGTCTATATATAGTCACTTGGAGCGAAACCTGATCATTAGTTGTGTAACTTGGAGCGAGACCTAGTCATATGCTGTGTAACGAAACTCTGTCAAATTACATTCAGAAAGCATCAATATAGAAGGAAATTGAAAGGAAAAGCTGTTGTAACTTTACGTACATTTTTTCCGCCTTTATACGTGAAGATGAACGTCCTTAACTGACTGTTTAGGGTCACAAACCGGTCCAACAAGTTCAATAACTTAAATTGTTGTACTTTTTACATGCATGAATTATGTTCAGAATATTACATTCGGATTTGCACTCTAAGCAGGCATGAAGTTTGAGGCTATCGATTCGCTAAGATTTTTGCCACTTTATTTTGTATATTTTACTATGAGTTAACTTTCGATTTGCTCTCTGTGGTTTGGTTATTTTAATGGTTTTAACCCAATAGTTTAAAAATAGCCATTTTCCTCCCTGATCTTTCGAGTTTGTCGCCAGTTTGCTCCCTGGCTCTAATTTAGTTAAAATGTTCAATTAAAAGTAGGGGTATTTCGGTAGTTTACTCCCTGGCTCTAACTCAATTAAAACGTTTAGTTAAAAGTCGTGGTCGGTAGGTGGTAGTTGCAGGTGGTGGTGGATGGTGGTGGCCGGAAGAAAGAGTGGTTGGAAAGATGAGGGATCAGAAAAGAATTACTTATATACATGTAAATAAACAAGTTTATAGGTTTATTTAGGTAAAAAGAGTTAAATGCCCTTGCTTTTATCTATAAAATTACCAAAATACCCTTCTAGTTAATGGATTTTTTTGATGGAGTTAGAGGCGGGGAGCAAAATGACGATAAGTTAGAAAAATCAAGGAGGAAAAATGGCTATTTTTAAACTATTGAGGCAAAACCGTTAAAATAACCAAATCACATGAAGCAAAATAAAAGGTAACTGTTTTACTATATATTTGACACTAAAGGATATGCCAAAAAATCATCTACTATACAATGAAATATTTAAAAATTTATGAATTAGAGGTTGTCTTCCGTATAGGAGGGATTCCATATACAAAGTGTAGAAGAAAATCTTAGCCATCCATTTCCAAGATTAATGGTTCTAAATGACACATTAACAATTTTGTAAATAATAAGATTCTATAATTTAAAAAACAAATATAAAAGGGGCATTATGGTCTTTCATCACTTGAACTACTTCCCTCTTGATTTTCAAATGAGTATAAGACTAACTCAAATGCCGTTCAAACCATTGTCGTCCAAGATGAGGTGGCAGGTGTCCAAATCTAAAGGCCTATTAATGTTTGTCCATACTTCATTCTAAATTTTCTAAGTGTGAATTTTGGTTACAAGAGGTGCAATTTTTAGAACACATGGTTAACCACGAAGGCATTCACGTAGATCCTTCCAAGATAGAAGCTATCACAAGTTGGAAAGTCCCACAGTCAGCCACAGAAGTCAGAAGTTTTCTAGGATTAGCCGGATACTATTGGCGTTTCATCCGGGACTTTTCTAAGATAGTTGTCCCCTTAACTAAGCTAACCTGTAAAACTGTTAAATTTGAATGGGGACCTAAGAAAGAGGAAGCTTTTAGAACTTTAAAGAAAAGGTTAACAAACGCCCCAATTCTTGCCCTACCAGAAGGAACAGAAGATTTTGAAGTCTACTGCTATGCTTCTAAGCTAGGATTAGGATGTGTGCTAATGCAACGCAAAAATGTGATTGCGTATGCATCAAGGCAATTGAAAAAGCACGAGGAAAATTACACAACTCATGAATTAGAATTAGGAGCAATAATTTTTGCCCTTAAAATTTGGAGACATTATCTGTATGGTAGTAATTTTACTGTCTTTATAGATCATAAGAGTTTAAAATATATATTTGGGCAAAAAGAATTGAACATGAGGCAAAGAAGATGGATGGAAATCCTAAGTGATTACGACTGTGATATTCCATATCACGATGGAAAAGCAAATGTAGTAGCAGATGCCTTAAGTCGTAAGTACCATGAGAAACAGAAACAAGTCCGTGCCCTTATATTAAATCTACAGTTAGATTTAATGGAACAACTGAAAGCATTCAAGAGACAGCAATTCAGGATGATACTGAAGGAATGAAAGGACGAATAAAAGAATTAGAGCAAGGAACTGATGGAATTTGGAGATTCCATAAGAAAAGAATTTGGGTACCTAGACAAGAAAACCTAAGAAATAAGATATTAGAAGAAGCCCATAAATCTAGGTATACGATGCATCCTGGTAATAACAAGATGTATCAAGATTTAAGAAATATTTTTTGGTGGATAGGAATGAAAAAGGACATAGCTAGTTACGTTTCTAAGTGTTTAACTTGTTCACAAGTTAAAGCAGAACATCAGAAACCTTCAGGTTTACTTCAACAATTAGAAATGCCTGTATAGAAATGGGAACTAATAACAATGGATTTTGTTACTAAGCTACCCAAAACCAGGAAAGGTAACGATGCAATCTGGGTGGTTGTAGATAGATTAACCAAATTAGCTCATTTCCTACCAATGAAGGAAACCTTTAGCATGGAAAGACTAGCTAAGCTATACGTAGACGAAGTAGTGTCAGTACATGGAGTTCCACTCTCCATAGTATCGGATAGGGATAGTCGTTTCACTTCACATTTCTGGACAAGTTTCCAACAAGCAATGGGGACACACTTGAATTTAAGTACAGCATACCATCCCCAGACAGATGGACAAAGTGAAAGGACAATCCAAACCTTAGAAGACATGCTCAAGGCATGTGTTATAGACTTCGGTGGAAATTGGGACGACCACTTGCCATTAATAGAATTCTCCTATAACAAAAGTTATCACACATGCATTAATGTTGCCCCATTCGAAGCACTTTATGGACGAAAGTGCCGAACTCCAGTATGTTGGGCAGAAATAGGAGAAAGTCAGTTATCAGGTCCCGGAATTGTGCAGGAAACCACCGACAAGATAACTCAAATCAAAGAAAGGCTAAAGACGGCTCGAGACCGCCGGAAGAGTTATGCCGACAATCGACGTAAGCCGTTAGAATTTCAAGTTGGAGACAAAGTGTTATTGAAAGTTTCTCCTTGAAAAGGAGTAGTTCGATTCGGTAAGAAAGGAAAACTGAGTCCAAGGTATGTAGGACCATTTACAGTTATCCAATGAATACAACCAGTTGCATATCAATTACAACTACCAGAAGAATTAGCAGGTGTACATCATGCATTCCGTGTGTCAAATCTCAATAAATGTTTATCTGAGGAATCACTAGTAGTACATCTTCAAGATATAGAGGTAAATGAAAAGTTAAAGTTCGTTGAGAAACCTCTTAGAATAGAAGACAGAAAGGTCAAGTACCTCAAGAACAAGAGATTGATTCTGGTTAAGGTAAAATGGGATTCAAGGAGAGGACCTGAATACATTACATGTGGGAGCTGGAATCAGAAATGAAACGAAAGTACCCTCAATTGTTCCAGTAAATCTCGAGGACGAGATTTTAAACAAGGTGGGGAGGATGTAACAACTCTTGCAAAATTTGTTATTTCCTATTCTAAATAGGTACATTAAGAAACCCTAATTAAAACCCCTAAGTGGTACAATACGACCCTAAATTTGAAAAACGCCCGAAACCAGCAACAAGGCCCCTTAAAAACTCAGGGGGGGGATCCCCTCATTGATAATTATCCACTCAAAACGAATATATAAAACGAAATTTCAAAATTTAACAACTCAGCAACGCTATCCCAGACACCAGGCTACCCTAGCCCAGGTGGGTCGCTATAGCGACACGCGCCAGGGGCTAGGGGACCTGGCGCGACACGCGGGGGAGTCAAAATTTCAGTATAAAACCCAGGGGATTGGCACTTGCATGAAACATTTGTTACGACGCAAAATTTAGTTACGCACGCTGAGTTATACTCTGTTTCCTTCAAAAACATACATCGAGTCCCGAACCTCGGCTACGATAACAGGTAATAACTCGATGACTGCTACGATACAATGTCCGATCGATTAAAACCGATCTGATGGATGTTTAAGTGCTGCCCGAATCTTGGGCTATACTTTGTCATTCGTCGTGAGGGTTTCGATCTCGTGAGTCGTAAAAGTTGTATTAAGTTACTAACCTAGTTTCGTTTGCATTTTTATTTAACTAGGTTTATCAGCTTAATCAGTAGGCTACCTGTGATCGTTTAAATTTGCAATGTCAGTCATTCTCTTTTTTTTCAAACTGTTTTACAAAACTTCAAATTATTTTCAGTTGTATTTTACAGGGATTAAGTCTTTGCAAATCTTAAATTACTGGCAGTAAGTGAGGTTTTCTATACATTACTACTGTAGTATCAATTTTAGGTGGGCGCGCCTAAATCATGATACACGTCACTTTTGGGTGAACGGACCCAATAGTGGTATGACCACAGTCACAGATCCGGTCGAGTGACAACTGGACCAGATAATTATAAGATAGGGGCAATTGTAATCGCTCTTAATACTGTGAATTATAGCAATGTGTCTTTTTTTTATAAAATAGAATGCACTCGCCAGTATTTTCCGCTGATAAAATCTTTTTAAAACATGTTTCAAGTGATTTACAGTGAACAAGGAAAAGTGTCGCGTAGCACTCCAGCTTGAACAAAGTGGCTCAGTAAATAAATAAACATGTTTTCTGTAATCAGGGAATTTCCTAGTGAAATTCCTTTAATGTAAAATACGGGGTTTGTCCCGATGTGAATAATAAAATAATCCGGTGTTTTCCATTTTAAACGATCCTGTTAAAAGTTTCTGTTGCCAAATAAACACCAATACCATGTGTTTCTGTCCCGCGGCTTCCGAACCAGCAAACCGGGTTGAGTGCCGTGACACAACCCTTGATGTTGAAACCGGTTTTACCTCATGAAAAGGAAAGAAACAATTTTTTTTAGAGAAGCATTGGGATTCAAGGGTTTATGAGTCAAAGTTAACTTTCAGATTCAGATTTAGGAAGCAGATAATTTGTACGTGGTTTAATATCTTTAATCTATTAGAACGATCCTTGTTTTGTCACGTACATGCGTTTAATTCCCAAACATCCTTGTTTTGTCACGTACATTTCGTAAGAAACTTTTCGTGCACTGAACCTTCAGTTGTGTACGCAAATTCACCACCGGTTTCTACAGCACAAGCACATACACAGGGAGAATGTTCTCGAAATTGAAGGAAAAGGAAAAATGGTTGCTGATGTTTTTCAGTATTCGGATTTTGTTGGTTTGTTTCCAGCTGGGGTGTAGAATGGTTGAAGGTATATTTGTTTCCCAACTCTCTCTATAGATATGACTGAGAGTGAGGGTTACTCTGTTATATATATCAACAAATCTTTGAACATCATTCACCTCTTTCAACCTACCAAAACACCTTAAACCCCTTCTTTTCTTCCTAAAACCAACACGTTGGTATTTAAATACGATAGGTTTAGTTAGATACCAACTCATATTTATTGATCTTCATATTCTTGGTTTAATACCAATTCATCTTTATTGATCTTCATATTCTTGGTTCAATACCATGTGAAAAAAGATTCTTGCCAGCAGACTTTTGTCAGTTTATTTAATTATATACGGGCCGTATAAACTTATACGACCCGTATACACCATGTGAAAAAATTTTACCAGATCGTATACAATGTATACGATGATTGTATACGGGACGTATAATAGTATACGGCCTGTATTGTTAGGGTAAAAAATGGTAAAAAAAATTATATTTAGGACATGGTTTATTCTATTTAATCTATTAGTTTGTCGAGTTGTGTTTGTTTGAGAACCTGATTCAGATTTAAACAATGCACGACATGTCTTCCTGAATCTGAAAGTTAACTATTTTAAGAAACAAATCTGTAAAATGACAACTGATTACTCGCCATTCTCTTGCACCTTTTGTAGACATGCACCTTCAACTATGTTGGTTCGATTTAGTGTTTTTCCGACTGTTTCAGTTATGATTCTATAAATAATATCTGATTGAGAAGCACTAAAACGGTTGCGGTTGTCTAATTCCAGATCAGTAATGTAAGGAGAAGCGTTGAGATAACGGACATCCATCAAGCTCAATCCTTCCTACATTATTCAAAATTACTATATCACCCCCACCAGATACATATTCCAACTTTCAAAATTCAAATCAAACTAAAACGAAGTATCTCGAAGGTATTTTATTCATATATTACAAATTAATCATTGAATGAAAAGGAGAACTAGAATATCGATATGGTTGGTGTAAAAGCTCACATTTTACTACATTGTAATGATGTTTGGGAATTAAATGCATGTACGTGACAAAACAAGGATCGTTCTAATAGATTAAAGACATTAAACTACGTACAAGACTGTTTGTCGGGCTTCCACTAGCAGAAGAGCCCGACATGTCTTTTGACAAATCATCTGCTTCCTGAATCTGAATCTGAAAGTTAACTAGACCCCTCAGGTTGTCATTCATAACAACTAAGCGTCTGGAGAAGAGTATGTTGATATAGGAGAGTTAATGCAATTTTCCAACTCATCTTTAGTGGTATTTGTTTGAGAACCTGATTCAGATACGTTCATTATTTGTTTGTTGTCTAAACAATATGAATGCACGCAACGAATTTGACAACTGATCAAATCACACACTATAAAGTGTAAAGTTATCGTGCGTTGTAGTTTGGAAAGATGACCGAATAGAGATCTGAATCAGGTTGTGTATTTGCTTACTGATTGTTGAAAAGATTTGTTAAAATCGAAGAAATGAGTAAAAAAGATTAAGTGAGGCGTGCATTGTTTAAATCTGAATCAGGTTGTCATACAAACACCACTAAAGATGATCCGAATCAGGTTGTTAATTTTAATGAAGCAATGAAGATTGAATGTGCAAACCACATCCGTTTTTTACTACGGAAACGGTGGCTATTGGAAATACAAACCCGACACGTCTTCTATGATGATTCGAAACATTCCGAATAACTAGCAGAAGAACCCGACACGTCTTCTTCTAGTTACTCTTTTCTTCGATTTCAACAAATCTTTCAAGATTATTCACCTCTTTCAACCTACCAAAACACCTTAAACCCCTTCTTTTCTTCCCAAAACCAACCCGCAATGAATTTGACAATTGTGGTTTAATCTCTTTAATCTATTAGAACGATCCTTGTTTTGTCACGTACATGTGTTTAATTCTCAAACATCATTATGAATTCCACGTTTACATTGTGTAGTTATTCGGAATGTTTCGAATCATCATAGAAAACGAAACTTCAGCAACCATTTGTCATTTTCCTTCAATTTCGAGAACATTCTCCCTAACATGAGAAATGAAAGAGATTTCGAGCAGTTGGTCGATGACATGATAGATAAAGATCTTGACACGATCATATCCATTTTCAAGTTTTAGACTAGATAGAAGACATGTAGGGTTCTTTTGCTAGTGGTTTCTGTAACCAATTGGGAACCACATAATTGCTTCAAGATTTATTTCTGATGTCCAAGTTTGATCACATTTGACTTCAGCTGCGCCAGTCCAATGACTTTCTTCCCACGTGTCTTCACCGTGATCTTCATATTCTTGGTTCAGTACCAACTCATCTTTAGTGGTGTTTGTTTGAGAACCTGATTCGGATACACAACGGTTCTCCAATTCCAGATCAGTAAGCAAATACACAACGGTTCTCCAATTCCAGATCGGAAGATGTGATTAAGGTAAGCGGAAATGGTGATTTCCCATAGCCACCGTTTCCGTAGTCAAAGACGGTTACGGTTTGCACATTGAATCTTCATTGCTTCATTAAAATTAACAAGGCGGTCTCGGTTGCATATTTTAGAGAGACCTTTAAGTATAGATCCTACAACTGCATTTGAAACAAGAAGTCCAATAATCCGTTCATTACCTGTTGTTGTCTCAACAATATGAATGCACGCGACGAATTTGACAACTGTGACAACTAATTAAAAGTAGAAATCACCTCCAATCCTTTCCTGATCAAATCACACAATATAAAGTTTAAAGTTATCGTGTGTTGTAGTTTGGAAAGATGACCGAATAGAGATCTGAATAACAAACTGTGGAGAACTTGTTTGTGTCGGGTGGGTTCTTCTGCTAGTTATTTAGAATGTTTCGGATCATCATAGAAGACGTGTCGGGTTCTTCTGCTAGTGGTTTCTGTAACCAATCCATTATCACGTTTGGTGGTTTCTGTACCCATCCCCGCCGATAACTAGCAGAATCGATAAATAACCAACACGAAGATCTCTGCGATCGCTAAGGTTTCCATCAACGGACTGATCGGTAACGTTACTCTACTTGTTCTCCGATTTAAGCGGCGTGTTCCGATCAACATTTATCGACATTGTTAAAGGTGATGAAGAGTTTAGAAACCCTAGAATGATTGTGTTTTTACTGGAAAAAACGTGATGCTTGAAAAACATCCTTCTATACGGGTCGTATACAGTTATACGGCCCATATACATTTGGTAACATCAAAAACCTCACAAAATAAATCCATTGAGCCGTATACATTTTACAAATCGTATACACATGTATACGGCTCGTATACATATATACGAGCCGTATATAGTAAAATCAAAAAAACATTCCCTACGCATTTTCCTATTAAAAAACATTCTATACGGGCCGTATAACTTTAGGGGGTGTGAAAATAAGATATAGGATATGTGTAAATAAGAGGGGCCTAATTTTTATTAACTAACTATATTTCATCACTTTCAACCCTTAAAATTATAATTCCCACTAGTTTCATCACTTTCACCCTCCCGCTTCTCCCAAAATGTCTCGAACCCTAAAAAAACCCCCACTTTCACTTTGCCCGCTTCTCTCAAAATCAACCACTTTCACTTTGCTGCTTCTCTCAAAATCAATTCAAAATCCACGAGTTTCACTTTGTCTCTTCTGCAAGCGTTAGATATCTCTTCAGTTCTGCTTTGATTCAATTCCTTAGTCATCTCAATTTCTAGGGTTTCAAGATGACCAGATCTAGTCAGCCTCACAGAAGATGGTTCGATTTCTGCCGGACTCAAACCCTATCACATGTTCGTTACTTTGTATTGATAGGGTTTGGATCTAATTGCTTGAGTCTTGCAAATAATTTTATCGATTATTTGATAGATTGAAGGTAAAAAGGGCTTCCCAAAACCTCTGGGTAAACAAATTCATTCTCACCTCCTTTAATTCCTCACCAGACCTACCAAAAAGATGGGTCAAGCCGAGAATTAATGAACCATATCATGGGACTCGTCTTAACCTTCAAAAACGTACAATGTCAGAAAGTGCGAAAAAGAAAAATTCAGAAAACTTAAAGTGAAAAAAGCCACCGAGAAAGGTAACATGGACGTTTATTCTCACGTCTTAATGGAGTTGTTGCAAGACTCGACACAAATGTTGATATAATTTGTTTCTCGATTCTAGGTCGATTGTTGGCTGTTTTGCTTCTGGTGGTATGTGTTTCATCACTGATTTGACTTGAAAGTTTGATAGTCTATTAGTTCGACTGTTATTGAGGCAAAATTGTGTGATGATCTAGGCCCCATTTATTTATAGGTTAAGTACTGCTCTACTTGTGAAGTATATGGGAAGACAATAGGTAGCTTTCTTCCCAAAGATAGTCCCTTGCGTCAGGTAACATTCTGATCGTTGGTTGGTTACTTGTTTGATACAGTGAAGTGTGCAATCACATTTTTGCCAAGGATATTTATTGGTTATAGTTCTTCAGCTTTCTTATTTTATACGCAGACTTTTGCAACTTCATACTCTATGGTTTGATTTCCATAGTGTGTAAATGGTTAACACTTGTAAATAAGTGGAATTATCATTTTTAAGCTATTTAAGTTGATCATGCTGACTTTTGCTTCAAACCTGCCCATTTTCATACTCGGGTGTAATGTGAATTAGTGACATTTAATTAGATCACAAAGTTGAATTGTGCTTGTTGCTTTGGTAGTACAGGTATACAAAACTATTAAGTTTTGCTTGTCAAAGGTTGTATGAGAGAATCCTGTTAAGTGGCATAGGTTTTGTATTCACATTCAATCAAGTGTGCGTGGAACATCTCTATAACACCAACACTTGCATGCTCACTCACATTCTTTTCTTTTTCTCCTAACAACCGAGGGTGTAAAGAATGGTCTTGAGTTCACCATAGTAAGACTTTTTAGTTGGATTGGCCCAATGATGGATTTCATTCCAGGAATTGATGGTCCCAGTGAGGGTGTTTCAAGGGTTATGGCATGCTTCAGCAATGTTAGTTTATATATCCTTCTAGTTTCAGGGATTTAAGTTGCTTTAGTTTTACATTCAATTTCCTAGAATGTTATTTACTAATGATTTTTGCTTTCGTTGTACCCAGAACTTATTGAGAAGGGAACCTCTCAAGCTTGTGGATGGTGGTGAATCACATAGAACCTTTATATACATCAAGGATGCTATTGAATCTGTTCTTTTGATGATTGTATGTTAAATATTTTTTCTTTAACATATGGTCATTACCGATGTTCATGGTCTAGTTTGACTTGTTTTGAAGAAGATTAAGGGTCAGACTGCTACCTGGGGTTTTCATTTTTCAAGGACTAGTGGTTTGGTGGTTTGAACTGATTTCTTTTTTCAAACTCATTAGTTTGCATTAAAATTTAAAATAATAAAGATGATTAATTCATGATTATAGTACATCCTATAGGACAAATTTTGAAATGCAGAATCAAATGGCTTGGAATTTGGATGTAACAGGAGGAATCATTATAATTATAGGAGTAAACTGCCATTTTGGTTCCTGAGGTTTGGCCAGTTTTGCCACTTTAGTCCAAATGTCACACCCCCAAAATACCACCTAGGGAATGTCCCTACTAGGCGTGTGACATACCCACAACGAGCCACTAATTACATTGAACCCATACAAGTTTATAAATAAAATCTTCAATTATTAATGAAAAATACCATCAACAAGTTTAAATGAAAACCAACATGTTCAGCGGAAGCAAATAGTAAACCAATGTTAATTTGTTCAAAACCAATGTATAGTATCAATAATCAATCACATGAATCCCTCCAGTCGACCCATGACCACTCCAGCTACTCCAGACAGCAAGTTCCCAATTCCAAGATATCTAACGACCTGCGAGCATGCAACAAGTGTATCAGACAACGCTGGTGAGTTCATAGTTTTACGAAAACGTTGGTAACCAAGTGTTTAGTTAATCCATTGAATTTAACGTTGATAATACCCCGAGTACAAGACGGCTCCTGATTTACATTGCCCTTTCTCTAATGCTCATATCAAACCATTGGTCATGACTAGGTCATTAGTTCAACACCCATCCTCCCAGGTACGGGGTGAGGTTGCCAAACCTAAGTAGCGCTACTAACTAATACCTTGTTACCTCTCAGGTAACCAAACAACACGGGGGGACTTTAAAGGTGATAGGATGAGTATATTATCCAACATTACCGATTTACAACAAGACGTATTCCTCTCAGGAAAACCCAAACAAGTTACCCAAAAACCTATCCTTCCCAGGGATACCCAAAAACTGTCCCAACCACCGGGACGCATGCTCAAGAGAGATGAACTCACCTTAGATTTGCTAGGTAGAATAAATCACGTATCCCAAGTTGATCTACCAAACCCTATTGTGGTTACCGATAACAATTAGTTCTATGTGCACATGAACCACACATTACACGTACGATTAATTCACGTATTCATCATTCACATAAAGCACATTTATTGAACAGGTAACGCACATATATAGTTTGAGTCGTGACCGTTAATCCATTCACCTAGTGCCTTCGGATCGTTGCTTAACATATAATAGTTCGATCTTACATACATGCATAGTCTTATTCACAAACACTACCAGCCCAACCATTAAATCTGTTCGGCCCACACTGAAGATAACTCAGTTTCCTTTATGTGGCCGGTTGGGCCGTCCAATTCATTAACACAACAGCCCAATTCATAATGTGTGTGTGTTAACATTAGATTCTTTTCCTCATTATTTGCAAACATCACATGTTATCAAATCAGATTTCAATGAGGATAATTAAACATGCTACCACTAAGAATAAAATAATAGTTCATGCATGCTCCCTAGCTAACCGAATCGGATCAAGCACTACTGTTTAATTAACGAATACCTATAATCATTCACTTCGAAATCATGGTTTGCACATAAAGTCACGAGTTAACATTTATCCATAGTCGAGCGAGATTAAATGAAAGGCAACAACATAATTATTTTCTCATGCTATAACCAACTTTCATCCTTATAACACTTTGATCCGTAACAAGGTGAAACCACACATATCAACACAATTAACAGCCATACTCTCATAAACATCAAACCTTTATCAACATATCAAGATCATACATCACATGAGTCTTAACATCCCTTAAAACCCTTAACCAGATTCGTGCACATTCAATACTATCAACTATCTTTCATAACGGACCCATTAATATTACTAAAAGCATGCAACCCTAACATCATATACATCACATTCATGCGATCAAGGTCACATACACACACAAACACGATTATCAAAACAAATCAAACAAGAGAAAACACTAACCCAGCAACTTGATCCGCTAGGGTGATGTCACGAGAGAGGGGGGTTTTGCTACTGCCGTCGTACCCCTAGAGGGGTTTTTAAGGTTTGTTTGTGTTGATAGTGTGAGATATAACAAGAGGCTACGTAACATGTCATTATAGTGCCCAAATAACTCAAGTGGGCCGGTGATCATGAGATTGGGCCGAGATCAGGATGAGACACAAAATGTAACAATCTCAGTTGGTCCATGTTGTGGTCCGATTAATTGTGAATGTGTGGCCCAAATGTACGCGGCCCAAATCAATTGGTTTTTCTAAATCAGATCACCACCTCATATTCAAAACCCTCATCTTCATCTCCCCTTTCAGATCACCACCGCCACCATCACCACACACTCTCTCTCCATCTCTCATTTCTGCCGCCACAAGCACCACCACCACCGTTTCTGAAACTCCGGCCTGGTCTTATGTCCATCTCCGCCGTACACGGGTTGAGCTTTCTGGGTTGTATTTAAGGAAATGGCTTCGAATGTTAGGATCTGCAAGTATGTTAGTAACCCTAATTTGGGGCGGCAGATGATTTAGGGGTGTTAGAGAAAGAGAGAGAAGAGAGAGGGACAGAGGGTTGTTTAGAGAGAGAGAGAGAGAGAGACAGGGGTGCTAGAGAGAGATAGAGAGGCAGGTGGTGGTTAAAACGTAATTCAGCAATTCCGGTGAGCTTGATTATGTGTTCTTCATCATCATCATGCTGGTGGTCTTCGAAGCAACCAAAATTCATTATCTGTTCCATCATCATCCGCTTGATTTGATTCTGACCTCGTTTTGGTGAAATCATAGGTTTGTTCGACGATCTCTTTGATTGATCACAGTAGAATGATGGAGATGTCATTTTGTAACAATTGAGAATGAAATTGAAGTGAATTTGTGGTGTATTTGGGTCAGAAGGGACTGTTGATTTGTGGTGTATATGGGTTTAATTATTTTTAATCAATTTTGAGTTATAATAAATCTAAAATGACCAAAATACCCCTGAGGATAAAGACAAAATATCAGGG